>CM074719.1:383377095-384623345 GCA_037306005.1 Rhinophrynus dorsalis
TCACATCTCTCTGTCACCCTCCTCCTCACACACAAATCTGAGGAGAAGAGAGACAGAGTTGCTGAAGAGATACAGTGCTCCAGTCTGGGTTGCAGGCTTGCAACTAAGTTTAAAAAAAAAAAAAAAAAAAAAAAAAAAAAAAAAAAAAAAAAAAAAAGCTTTTTTCCTTTCATTTGATCACTGATTGATCCCCCCCCCCCCCTTGATAACTCATTTCAGTGATCAAGTGCTGCAGATCAGCTAAAAATAGAATTTATTAAAATATTTAGGCTTTTTAGGTAGTTTAGACAGGGCTAGGTAGGTTTAGCGTGTACGTGGGTTAGGGTAAGATTTAGTATTGAATTTAGGTTTAAAGATTAGGGTTTTGTAAAAAAATAAAAAAATATATATAGTTGTATTGTAGGAAAAGAGAGTATTTGGGTTAAGTTAGGTAGGAATAGGGTTGACGTGGGTTAGGGTAGGATAAGGTTTAGGGTTAGAGTTAGGCACAGAACGAAAAAAAACTTAGGGTAGTTAGGTTAAGTTAGTTAGAAGTTATTTAGAAAAAATTAGGGTAGGTTAAGTTAAAAAATGCAGCACATGTATTCTGCGGAAGAGGCATATGCCTTTTTGGCTTCAGATTCAGAAGCCACAGATACTGCCTCTGATATATCCCAGTTCACAGAGAGTGACGGTGATAGCTCCAGTGATCATGCTGGGCCATCTCCTAAGAAGAGGCGTACTACTCCAAGAGCTGCCCCACAAGCAGCCCCAAGACATACCCCAAGAGCTGCCCCAAAACATGCCGCAGAAGCAGGCCCAAGACATGCCCCAAGACCTGCCCCAGAAGCAGCCCCAAGACCTGCTCAAAGACCTGCCACAAGGCCTGCCCCTCATCCAGAGCCTAGGGAATGGGTATCACCAGTAAGATTAAGTCCAGAAATACCAAATTTAACAGGCAGCCCAGGAATAAATGTAGATGTGGCCGGTTTTAACCAGGAACAGGTTTTTAATTTATATTTGCATAAATATTGCATAAATATTTGCAAACAAATATGTATGCAGCCCAGTACACTGCAGCCAATCCCACATGCTATATTTCAAAGGAGTAATCATGGTACCCCACAGATGTTGATGAATTCAGGAAATTCTGGTCCCTAACTATGGCTTTGGGGATTATTAAAAAGCCAAGCATCAGTTCACACTGGAGCAAAAATCCTGCATGTGTTACCCCCATTTTCGGCCAAACAATGAGCAGGAGATGCTATGAAGTGCTTTTGCGCTTCATGCATTTCAACGATAACACCCTGTGCCTCCCCAAAGATCACCCCAGTACGACAGGCTGTATAAAATGCGCCCCCTTATAACTCATTTGTAAAAAAATGTTTCAGAAAACAAATATCTGTTGATGAGTCCTTAATGAAATATAAGGGAAGGTTGGGTTTTAAGCAATATATCCCATCCAAGTGCTCCAAGTATGGCGTAAAATTGTATAAGTTGTGCAAAAGTGCCACAGGATACACCTATGCTTTTCGCATTTATGAGGCCAAGGACAGCCAGCTTGATCCTCCTAGTTGCCCTGAATATCTGGGAACCAACGGCAAAATTCTATGGGATCTCATTTCCTCCCTATTGAATAAAGGATACCAGTTATATGTAGATAACTATTATACAAGCTCCCTTTTATTCAAATCACTTTTTTATTTTGACACTGTGGCCTGTGGCACTGTTAGGAGAAATTTTAAAGAGATACCCAAACAAATGATAAACTGCAAGCTACGAAAGGGAACGTCCTTAGCTTTCTGCCAAGAGGAGCTGCTGGCAGTCAAGTTTAGAGACAAAAAGGACGTGTACATGCTGACAGCTATGCATGACGAGCAAACTGTGCCAGTCTCTGTCAGTGGCATGGTCCTCAGGAAACCTATCTGCATCAGAGACTACAATAAACACACGGGGGTGTTGATCTTTGCAATCAACCCATGCAGCCTTACCTCACTATAAGAAAATCTACAGCCTGGTGTAAGAAGGTTGCCATTTTCCTGATGCAGACTGCCGTTTATAATTCGCATATAATTTTTAAATTGGCAAACCCCACTCAAAAATCACATCTTTGCAGTTCCAAATGCATGTCATTTCGTGTTTTTTGTTTGAAAGGACAACAGCAGTTTTATGGCAGAGACCCGGTTTAGGACACTTTGCATTTAAAATCCCCCCAAATCCCCAAAAGAGTAAGCCACAGAAACGCTGCAGGATGTGCTACGCCAATGGCAAACGAACAGAAACCACCTGATTGCCCTACAAAACCTGGGCTCTGCAATGGTGACTGCTTCAAGCAGTATCACGTACATCCAATGCACTAATTCTGTAATTTAATTATTTGGCAATGCTTTCCCCCTGAAATATCCTGTTTTGGGTTTTTTCCCCCCAAAACACATCCCTCCTTAGATCTAACACTATGAAAATATAATGGGAACAACTCTGTTTTCTCCATGTCTGAAAATGGAAACGTACATGTTCTCAACTGAACCCAGTAAATCCCACAAAACCTGACAAACTTGTGCATATGGGGCATTGTCATACTCAGAACATGCACTTGAACTGCAGACAATGCATTTTTACGAATCTCCAAATATCCTGTACTTGAAATTCACAGCAACACCAAAATATAATTGTGAAAATACAGGGTTTTGTTTCTTACTGCAGGTTTTGGGAGGGATTGGTGATAAAATGACTGAGAAAAAATTGCCAGAATACACCTAGATGAAAACTCAGTGTTGTATTCCTTTCTAAAAAATATATTTTGGGGGTAAAAAATTAATTGCAACATTGCTAAACACCCCAAATAAGATAAAGGCTCCAGATAAGTGAGCTGTAAAAATGCCACGCCTGAAAATGAAACGCACATGTTCCCAACTGGGCCCAGTAGATTCACCAAACCCTGACAAACCTATGCATATGGGGTATTGCTGTACTCAGAAAAAGTAACTGAACATTAATCAGTGCATTTTTTAAAATGTTCACCTATCCTATGCTTGAAAATCACATCAACATTGAAACCTAAGTGTGCTGCATTTTTTACGTATATCAAGTTTTACGAAGGATTTGTGGTAAACTGGCTGTGTAAAGAATTTGAAAACATACATAAAATGAAAGCCTGGTTTGTTTACTTTCCAAAAATATACACTTTTGGGGGAAATTTTAAAGTGGAGCACTGATACACAGCCCCAAATGAGACATGACACCAGTGATGCAAGCTGTGAAAATTCAAAGTGTGAAACTGGAAAAGAGCATGTTCCAATTTGGGCCCTGTAGCTCTCCCAAACCTTGAGAAACCTATGCATATGGGGTATTGCCATACTCAGAAGAAGGAGCTGAACACTAAACAATGCATTTTTAAAAATCTTCACCTATCCTGTGCTAGAAAATCGCATCAACATTGAAACCTAAGTGTGAAAAAAGTTGAAATTGTTAATTACATCATGTTTACGAGGGATTTGTCAGAGACTTTGTCCTGGTGGAGCATAGAGGGTTAATTCTAATAGTAGAATTTCCTGAAAACCTGTGTTTAGGATGTGTGCAAATGATCTCATGTCTGAACAATGACCCATTGGTCCAAGATAGAGGGAAAAATAACTAATTGACAGTAATGGTGATGAATAGAGAATTGCAGACAACCATGGTGCCAAGCAGTAGTATTATCTTATGGGAGAATCTTCAAGTTTTAAACAGAGAAAGCCTCCTCTCTGGAAAATGACATCTTTCCTTGGTATTTGAGGAAAGTTATTTATTTATTTGCCAATAGAAGCCTGGCCAGTTTTAGTAGCAAATATTATGATCAGCTATATTTAGTATAGTAATTCTGAAATTACACAGAATTAATTAATTAATTTATTGTTATAAATTGCCAGAGAGGTCATAAAATAGTGATAACAGTGAGATATATTTATCCTTGTGTATATTGGTTAACATAATTGCTGTTATTTCTAGAATATTGTGTTTCTGGAAAGAGTATAATATCTAATATTTAATCAAGGGAATTCTTGGAATTCATTTATTAACTCTTGAACCCCTATTTGTCTATTTATTTGTGGTGTTCATTCTAAAGTTCTTTGTCCATGTGCTAGGTTTATCTTTTGTAAACTGGAAGTTTTCACTTTCACTAGACAAAAGAAACAGCCTTCTGGGTGTGGCACCTATTTTAAATCAATGGATTAACCCTTGAAGTGCCTATAGGTTTTTACATATATTGCTATAGTCATATTTAATATATCTGTTGCATGAATTTGGTATACTTTCTAGACATACATTATTGGATTAATTCTTAGTAGATTCTTGGTATAATCTCTGATTGACTATATATTAATTGCAATCTATATGTTTTATTCAAAAGGTATGCAATAATTGAAATCAGTACATAATTAAATTATAGTGATTTAATCTGGGATTCTATTCCAATTATTCTCTAAATCTGATTATTATATATATATATGGTACAAGCATAATTATCATAGGACCTGGCTTTATTTTTAAAGTCAATTCTAATGAAAATATACCTTAAACCATAATTAGCATAGTTTATACAGTTTCTGGGGCAGAGGGTATTCATATACACTGCTGCCAACTGTATTTTATTAATTGTAAGGATCAATTAATTTTTTTCTATGTTACTGAGTGCAATTATTGTTATTTAATACCTCCGAATATACCTATGTGTGGTTAACCCTTTCACTGCTGGTAATCCTCATGGTAATAATTGTGGTTTGGTTTACTATGTATCTATTGTAATTGCTAATCACTCATTTATCTCATTGTTGCTGATACTTTTTATATTATATATATATATATATATATATATATATATATATATATATATATATAATATTGTATTTTAATAAATTATAAATATTTTTGCACAAATATGCAGGATTGATTATTTCTATCAATTCTTTACTGTGAAGTAGCGTGTCAATACCTAATAAAGTAGAAAGTTCTCAAAATTAATTTATATTGTCATGTACCTATTTAAGTGAAGATATCCAACCTGATTGGTTCTCTTGTTTTAACCCTTTGGATACCTTTATAATAAACAGTCTGACAGATTGGTGGTAAAATGGCCGCATAAAAAATTTGAAAACATACATAAAATGAAAGCTTGGGGTGTCTACTTTCCAAAAATATACACTTTTGGGGGAAATTTTAAAGTGAAACACTGATACACAGACCCAATGTGACATGACACCAGTGATGCAAGCTGTGAAAATTAGAAGTGTGAAACTGGAAAAGCACATGTTCCAATTTGGGCCCTGTAGCTCCGCCAAACCTTGAGAAACCTATGCATATGGGGTATTGCCGTACTCATAAGAAGGAGCTGAACACTAAACAATGCATTTGTAAAAATCTTCACCTATCTTGTGCTTGATATCAACAGTAATAGTGAAATGTAAGTGTGAAAAATGCAAAAAAAACTAACTATTACCACAATATTGGAACATATTTCTGGAAAAATAGCTGCATAAAAAACTCCAAAATTCTCCTGATTATTTACCTTATGTTGTCTACTTTTCAGAAACATACACCTTTGTGGGACATTTTTGGGTTCTGGCACAGTCAATTAATCTATGATACTCACATGCTAATTGTTGAAAAATTTCAGGTTGGAAATAATGGTGTCCATCTTGAAATATTTACCTTGTAAATGTGAGAAAGGGGTTGAAATACTAGGAATATGGGGTAGTCTCATATTTAGGGGTATTGTTTTGTAATTAACTAATAGTATACAAATCCTGACAGGAAAATGTAAGCAAAATGTTGTTGTTTTTTTATTTTTTCCTCTTTTTTCTCTTTCAATTAAATTAAACAATGAGGTATTCATATAATTGTTGTATCAAAAGAAAGCCCTACTTGTGCTTAAAAAAACAGTATATAATTTGTGTGGGTGTATTAAAGGAATTAAAGAGAAAATATGGTTGAACAAAGACATAGTCAAAAAAGTCAAAATTGTTCCGGTCCGTAAGTGAAATCCACCTCAGATTTGCCGGTCCTTAAAGGGTTAACAACATTCACTCCACTGTAACTTGCAAACCAATAATAAAGAGAGAGGTTCTGGAGCAATCCAACTGCATCATTAAGGGGGGGAGTAAATTAAACTTCCCAATTACTTAAATTAATGCATTCAAGGTATTAAAAGTCCCACTGAAAACATTTACATTTTCATTTCTACCCTGTGGTGTGGATAGTTTACACCACAATTGCTCTTACTGGTTCTGGCAACTTGAGCGGATGCCCGCAGTGCAGCTTGGTGAAGCCTCCACTCTCATCGGCATAACTTCTGTTCATAAAACTTCAGGTCCATGACAACACACTTGGATGGCCTTGTTTTGCTTTCTAGAGCTACCTGTAGCATCCATAGGTGTCACAAGCGAAGGCTATAGGCCCTGCTGAGACAGTGGGGAGAGTGTGGGAGTGAAAGGGTTAACAATACCAGACCCCTGGTTCCCTGTTACTATTCCTAGCAACCACCAAATTAACCCCTGAAATCCCTTCTGCACTATAACTCCAGCTCTACAATTTGCTGTCACCACCAAGACTTTACATCTGGGCATCTTAGGTTACCCCAAACACAACAGAATTACAGTATAAAATCACCTTAATAATCAATCAGACATATATAATTAAACCTCTAGTAACGTGTGCTACCTCAGCTTCCTTCAGAGTAGTGAGTTCATATTAGAGAACAGAGACAAGAGCTGATTAATTGAACATTTAATCTGAAAAAAGGCTTCACAGTGCTGGCTACAAAAATACAGGAATAAAGGAAATCCAGTATCAAAGACTACACATTGGCAAAACAGTCCATAAAATAAAATGGGAGAAAGACAAGAAATCCTTAAATACAATTACCGATAGTTTAAGAGTCCTTGCGGGAACTTCAGATGGTATTTCCCTCTTCAGTTGTTACAAAGAAATTCCTGTTTGTATCCAAAATCCCACATTAAATACTTTCCATAGTTCCTTCTATGAGGCCAGACCCCCTGGGTGTTACCTGGGAGGGTCAGGGGTTTGGCCTGACAGTTTGCGGACCACTCAATCAGACCTGTCAGGGATGTTACTGCAGAGTTCTACCTGTAAAATCATAAGGCTTCCCAAAACATGCAACCCACAGCACACCTCTATAATGTTATAATAATCATATTCTTCATATCTGTGTAAATATCTGGACACCAAAAATGCTGGGTCTAAGAAAGGTGGAGGGCGAGACAGCACATAAAAGTCCTTCTAAGTGTAGTATTTTATTATATTAAAACATATACAGGTATATATCTATATAAGGGAAACGTAAACATACATATGAATAAAAAGAAAATATCTATTCAATCACGTTTAGTACAAACTATTTAAAATTATAATAGATGAAAATATCCCCTGCTAAAACCATAAATAATCATATAGTCCAACAGATGTGAGAGGAGGATTGCACCCAAAGTTTAGGGGCAAAGCAGGGTAGTCGTTAGTTATGGTGAGTTCTATTCAGAGAGATCAAATCAATCACACTTGTATGTAGTGGGGTTAATTGCGCTATTGGACCACGTAATGGTGAATGACTGGCAGCCCAGGGATATTTACTAGGGTAGTCCGTTCAGTCAGGTAGTTTCCCCAAAACTTCCTGTGTGGGTGGCCGCTTACTTGATATCCATTATGGGTCTCCGCATTTCACAAAGTTGGTGTGTAGTCCGCTGGCCTCTCTCTGATGTCTCGTTCCCTGCACCGTTCCGTGTGAGTTGGTGTCCCGACTCGGATTCCCTTGCACTGTTCTGTGTGGGTTGATGTCCCGATTCGGATTTCTTCCGTCCTGTGTTTGCCCACTGCAACAATGGCCAAAGAGAGGCCAGCGGACTACACACCAGCTTTGTGATATGCGGAGACCCATCATGGGTATCAAGTAAGAGGCCACCCAAACAGGGAGTTTTGGGGAAACTACCTGACTGAAAGGACTACCCTAGTAAATATCCCTGGGCTGCCAGTCATTCGCCATTACGTGGTCCAATAGCTCAATTAACCCCACTACATACAAGTGTGATTGATTTGATCTCTCTGAATAGAACTCACCATAACTAACGACTACCCTGCTTTGCCACTAAACTTTGGGTGCAATCCTCCTCTCGCATTTGTTGGACTATATGATTATTTATGGTTTTAGCTGGGGATATTTTCCTCTATTATAATTTTAAATAGTTCGTACTATTTGCGATTGGATATTTTCTTTTTATGCATATGTACGTTTATGTTTCCCTTACACAGATATATACCTGTATATGTTTTAATATAATAAAATACTACACTTAGAAGGACTTTTATGCGCTGTCTCACCCTCCCCTTCCTTGTTCTTCTTGTTACATGTCAATCACCACTGCAGATTGACTTACAACCAACTACAGAGACAAGAGGCTAAAAGAAAAGAATTGATACTGTGCTTGGGGTCACATAGACTATTTTTATAGGTATAGTTTTCAGCCTTTGAGGCAATATCTATGCATCAATTCCATTATCTATTTGTGATTATATGATTGATGTGGACTGTTTGTATTGTATGTTATACTTGATCTTAAAATCATTATCAGACATATAACATAGCTCTGAATCAGTGCAAATGTTTATTGATTGAATATACACAATTAATGTGGCTCTTTCAAGCAGACACTTATCCATAATTACATATACTTCACTTAGAGTAACAAGATTGGTACATACAAAGCTTGTACCCAAGTAATTATTGACCCCATTTACATAAAAGTATTCAGTGTTTTAAGAGACAATCAAAACAGTCTATCCTTCACAAAGAGGCGCGGTAATCACACATCCTGTTCCAAACATGCTGGATCTAACTGGTTGCAAAGTGGCTATTCTTGTAACTCATAGCAGGAACACCTCCCCCTGACATGTTTGGTACCCACCAAAAAGGGTAAATCCTGGGCATTCTGAATATCTATTTGTATTGAACCTTTTAACACTATATATACATGTTGTCCCTATTTCGGGCTATGTGGGTGTCCCCTGGATAAACTTCCCCCGAGAGCAGATGGTCAATATATTTTATGTCACTCTGTCCTGCTCCGGTGATCTACTCATTCAGTTTCAGGTGAGGTTATCTGCTCAGCTAATTTTATGGCCTAAGACTGGTGCACTTTGAATAACATCCAAATACAAAACAAACAAACGAATTATACAAACCAGAGGCCTTACAAGGGAGAACTTATGCTTTGGCATGACAACAGGTTAATCATGCGTTGAATTATATTTAGGCAATAATCATGTGATAATGTACACATCATGTTAGTGAGTAGAACATCTACTTTTACATTTGTAACATCACTAATTGTAAAATTAGATTAATCCATTGAGGTCCACAGAGGTTTGCAATGCATTGCACACTCCTCAGGTACTCAAGGGTTAAAAGCACAACTCTTTGACCACAAACCTTTTTATTACCCTTTTCAGTGCCACAGGGGTATGCAATGCAAAGCATTACGGCACTGAAAGGGTTATAGGAGGGCAACTGCTGCCTCTCCTCTTTAGCAGAGGTAGCAAACTGTCCTCTGGCTCCATAGAAAACTACAGGGTGATCTAAGCATTGCCAACCTCAGGTAGGTGATGTTGTGAAGGTGAACTCCGGCAGCAGAAGCAGCTACTGGAGCTTAGTGCATGCATGTGGTGAAGTACAACATTAATATGTAAACACACCTACATGAATACAATAATGGATCATTATCATGCATTCCAAAATATGGAAACGAGCCATTGTCGATGTGTTCTGTGCAAAATCATAAACTTGTGGAAGGCGTGGCAGATTGATAGCAATATCAGAGGATTGAAGAGTGACATCAGGAAAAGGGGCGAGAGGGGGAAACTTAACAATAAAATTACGATAAAACTATATGGATATGAATAGATTGGAACAGATATTATTAAAAGTATAAAGAATAATCAAAGATTAATTTATACTGTGACATTAGTGTTCCTTTAAGAGGGATATTAAACCTCTGAATGGTACAGGGGTGTCCACTTTCTTGCTTGGCAATTTGTTAGAAAGCATTCTAGCAGTTAAAGGGTTAAAGTCCCATTTAACTACATGGTGAGATGGCTCAGTTTGTTAAGGCACCAGCTGTAGAATCTGTTCAAACCGCAAGGTCACAGCTTCTAGTACCAGCAGGGTTGACTCAGCCTTTCATCTTTCCGAGGTAGATAAAATGAGTACCATTAAACTGAGTAATAATATCTGTACCCCCACGACATACTTGAAAATGAGAGATAATCTCAGTGTATCCTTCCTGGTAAAATACTTTGATATTATAGGGATATGATGGAGAAGAAATCTTAGTCCATATTGGTGATGTGACTGACACAGATCTGATACAACATCACAATCCTGGGCTTTGTGCATCTGACCCCAGGTTGCCTGGCTTGGCATAACTGGGTTCTAATATACTTGTTGGTGCAACCCTGCCTCTTGAGCTATTAGTAGACAAACAGGTATGACCAGGTAATGGAAGACAAACAGGGAAAGGCCTCTCAAACACATATTAAGTAGTACACACAAAATGCTTGCACAGTTCCTATGTGCAGAGTAATGCTGGCCATTGCGACAGTACACAAGCAGGCATTATTTTAATTTGCATTTCTTGAATGCATTTGAATTAAATTTTACTTTTACACCACAAGAAACAAGATGGACAATCTGAAATGCATCTGGATTTGAGAAGCAAATTTACATTTCAGAAATTCTGTTTGAGCAAACGGTAACTACATCGGGGACGGGTGGGGACTTATATCAATTAGTATTCACGGGGTTATAAGCCCTATTTACCCTTCTGAATACTAGAGGTCTCCAATGTAATTATTAACCACATTAGGGACCTCTCTAGCATTTAGTAGGTGAACCCTTTGAATGTCAGAAGGGTGTGAAACATTGTGAAGCAATGTGTTGCATACCCCTCTGGCATTCAAAGAGTTATACCAGAGATAATTTGTATTACCCCTCAATTTGGACCTGTCACGTTAACATAAGCTGATTTTAAACAGAATGAAAAACTGTCTATAATGTCGTACTAGCCATTTGTTTGTAATATAAATTATTTATGAGAAATGTACCTTTATTACTGGTGACACAGTATGGCACTTTATGCTAATTAGCTAATGTAATGGGACCACATTACCACACACAGTGCTATGAATGAATCTAGACAGAGCCCACATAATGGACGTAATTCAAACAGCAAAGCAAAATATATGTTTAGACTAGAATTGGACTAATTAGCATTCTGTACAGGGTATTAGCATAAAGTGGCACAATGTATAAGCAAAAAAAAAAAAAAAGGATAATTCCTCAAAAATATTTAAAGAAAAAATGCAAGTCCAACATATAGACAGATTGTAATTCTCTGTAAAACAAACTATATGTTTCTTAAGGCAGCAGCTCCACTTTAACATGCAATTGACTACATCTACTGTACAATATTATCTATGACATGAACAAGCCAAAATAAAACATATGATTATATAAACGCACACACATATAATGCAGGCTTGGAAGGAACAAAACAACAGAATTAATATTTTTCCTTTCACAAATATGCCTTAAAATCACACAACCTTACTGTGAATGTCATGGTCACGGTATCCTTTTAAAAGGTTGCACGCAAAAGAGCGTGCGACCATATATCGCATTCACCGTGTCCCCATAATAAAAATGGCAACCTGAAAATCTCGCACTGCATGAAAGCACGAGATTCTCAGGTTGCGCAATGTAATGTTTGCAATATAGCTCAATGTGGTCAATTTTGTTGGACTACAACTCCCATCATTCTCTACCGGCCATTGCCCTGCAGGGGATGATATGCGATGTAGTCCGACACCAACTGGAGAGTCACAGGGTTGCTCCAAGAAACTCTAACTAATAAAACTCCACCTATGCTCCGATTCTGCTTCTGATGCAGGCTGGTTCTCTACTGGCTGCCCATTATATGGAGAGTTGTATGAAAAGCACCAGAATGTAATGATCACCATGTGCTACATCTCCAGAGACAAACATTTCTCAATGTGACAACTCTCCATATAACAGGCAGCCAGCAGAGACCCAGCCTGCATTGGAAGCAGAATCTGAGCAGAAGTGGGGTTTCATTAGCCAGTAGAGGATAATTACTGTATCCTTTTGAGCTACATTGAGACATTACATAGAGCGTGAGATTCACAAGTCGCCATTTTTATCAAGGCAACATGGTGAATGTGATATGTGGTTGCATGTTCCTTTGCGTGCGACCATTTAAAAGTGAACCCATGGTTACCGCAGCTTGTCACCTTCAGTGAGCACTACCACTTAAAGCCTAATCAGAAATGTGACCCATGTAAACATAACAGTGCAGAGGTGGATGACTATGGATGAAAGAAACCAAAGGGCCTTAGGTTGCCCATCTCATGGCTATTGGGAACATATTTACAAACTGCACCAGATGGGACAGAGTTAGATTGATTTAAAAGGTGCTTTACACCCCTAGAGAGAGTTCCAGCTTATTGCAAGCCCTCTCTAGTATTCAGGAGGTTAAACCCCCATTCAAATCAATGAGAATTTGTATTTATCCCTTTATGGTGCAGTTGGTTTGCCCTAGAATTGCTCCTGTTTCCTTTTGTGCAAAAGGCCCTAAGAGGCAATGTAGCAGAATGTTGCTAATTAAAAAATAGAGTACATATGCAATTATGCCTGTTCCTAGATGTTAAACAAAACAAACAAAATACAGTGACAGAAATGTAAAATGAGAGACTTGAGAGACAGAATAAAAGTGAACTCCCACACAATCTAATAGTGACCCTTAGAAACATGTATCAAAAATAAAACCAGATACAGACACCAGATAGAGACCATAGATAATGATTTAGCATCTAGGAATTCAAGCCAGTCAAGTCTTATTCACAATAAGCTACAGAATGGACACATTTGTGTATATGTCCTTGTACAGGTCACAGGCTCAAAAGGGATTTTATTTGCTACCTGTAACTAGTTATTAAGGTTTCTTTGTAAGAATGATACATATGGATGTCTCACAGTCACTATTAACCCTCTGAGTGCCAGAGGGGTGCCACAGACCCCTCTGGCACTCAAAAGGTTAAAGAGCTTTTCAGTCCTTTTTTTTTTTTTTTTTGAAGTTAACTTTTATACACATGTCCCTAAGAGCCTTACGGAGGTGGCAAAATATGATCCGTTCTGGAGAGTAGCAACTGCAACATATGGGATAAAAAATAATTTCCCAAGAAATGCCCTTTGATTTAAATGGGGGCTTTTAACTGCTTGAATGGTATAAAGGTCGCCAATGCGTCTCTAGTATTCATGGGATATTTCCCTCCCATGGTGCAGTATGTTTGCTCCAAAATGGATCCACTGATCAGAAACAGATCAGCAGGGGGAGAAGACACATACAAACTTCATTTCAGAAACATTCACTGTCCTCTTATTGCAAATTGCAATGTTTATGTCTGTAAAAAGGTCTTCCCAGAAAAATATTGCTTTTCCCAAAGAGTAAAAACCCTGTTTTGCTGATAAAATACTAATCTCCGCTATATATGGCTGTGTGCCAGAGAAGTACACGGCATTGAAGAACAATGTTTTGCGTACTACTATGGCATTCAAAGAGTTAAGTGTTGCTAATTGAGGCTGCAAGCGCCAATAGATGTATAGATATTCCTCACAACTTCCTTAACCTCTTAAGGATTAGAAGGCTGTGCAAAACATTGTAAAGAAATATGTCACACAACCCTCTGGCCCTTAAGGGGTTAATGTTATATTTGCACAGGTACATCTCAAGTGAACCCAAAGGAAGATGAACATCTAAAAACGTAACAGGACCCCTGTACATTTATACATATTGTGCTAAAATTACTCATATGGTGCAGTAGTGCTAGAATGGCTTGTAAGGTTATCCAAGTAGATTACAGAGCAACTATTTGTGTAACCTTCTTAGGAGTTTCATAAGTGCTTCGTGTACGTTAATTCCTACACTACTTGGTATAAAGTGAAAGAGGAGGTAGGACTTTCTTTGAATGAAAAAAATATGGATGTATAGCTCATTAGAGACATATGACCCATCCCGATGCAGAAATGGGAATATTATATGCAATCTGCACATAGTCCCTCTCTGAGTACAAGTCAACTGGAACCATGACAAATCTATATTTCAGGCTACATGCAAACTGATAGGGAAACTCCCTCCTATTAGTGCTCTCAAGAAATGTTCAACTTACTTATACCCTGATATATATTTTCTGCTCAACTACTGACTGGCACTGGGCCCACTACCACTCTTGGCACATCACCACCCTATCTAACAGGCTTGCTTGTAATATCTTCAGCTATTCTCAAATAAATATATATATTGAAGGCTGTTCTCACACACTCTAGTATACATTTCCCTCTCTCAAATCACCAGTTTTACATTTACTGTTCAACCCTTTTGTTTTTGCCTTTACCCCACCACCATCATGCAACAAAACCTATAATTAATAGCTTACGCATGTATTGTGGGCTGGCCTACATCATGCAGGTCTATGCTACTGAGCCTGATTTATTTACTCTACCTTTCTCCTAAGTTATTCATGCAGACACTCTTCTAATGGATCCTTTGTACTATGAATTAATTGCTTCTGACAAAAAAAATTTTTCTTTGCCTTTATCCTAATAAAGGTATCTTAAAACATAAATAACATCTGGATGGGTGCTAATTTCCAACTTATATGAGCTAGCAAACAGAAGCATGCAAATAAAGAGTTTTGAGTACAAAATCATATGTGCCTGCATATTTCATTAATTCTCTGAGTGCCAGATACAACCACCCTATTATGAAATAATGCACTGCACATCCCCTCAACCACTCAAAGGGTTAACTAAGACTGCAGGTCCTCTGTATCAAGAAAAGTACTTTTAAAGATCGGAATACCAACGTATACAACCCCTTTTGATTTTCAGACATTAGTTCCCCTTCCTATTAGCATTGGTGCAGCAGACAAGAACTAGTTATTTTGTACATAGACACATTTGAGTGAATAAATTATTATATATAGAGGGTTAACCAAATAGAGCAAAAGACTGGTGCTTTCCATTGCAGAGATTCTCTACACCATTTTAATGTCATATCTAACGAGCATTATTAATACGTGAAGGGCATGCATGTGCAACCTTAGTGTCTACAACAAATTTCCCTATAGTGGCACCACCCTGATACCAGATGTTTATGGTACCTGATTAAGGGTGATTTCTTCAGAGTGTTCTATTTATCTTATATACTGTAGGTTAACTGTATCCATCAATTGAGTGAGTGAGTACCATTGATTATATATGTTATCTATATATGTACAGCCATCTCCTATATGAATGTCGTGTGTATAAATATATATCAGTATATCTGTACATTGTACATCTTGACAATTAAATAACTTTTGCTCCTTACACGTACACAACATGCTTGTAGAAATAACCGGTCAGCTGAAGCAGGTGATATATACTCAAACAGGTTACACGTATGTAGAAATAAAACCTCTGTCAGTACCTGGCTGTGCTGTGGTTGCCCTGGGCCTCCTCTGTGTCACAGTCACGTGTCGCGGGCTGGAGCTTCCGAGTCACGTGACTGGGCCTTTGCCAGAACTCGGCCAATGTGACTGAGGGTGAAGTATGAGCGAGCCATCTTTGATTAGGGCAAATGTGACACCTTATATTTAACTCTTTGAATTCCACGGGAGTTGTAATACGTTGCTTGGCACTTCTCTGATACTTAGAAGAGTGATTTTATATATATATATATACACTCACACACTCACTATTTTAAAGTAGCAATACAGAATCATATCGTGTCACTTGACCTTCGGGCGTTTGGAACAATGCGTTGCGAAAGAAGTAAACGCATTATAACATCTTCCATATACTGTGCTAATTAAAACAGGTGTGGACAACATGTAACTGCACATATTGAGCCGCATGCTGCCCACGCTTCATCAGAATATTAGGAAATATTACGCCTCTGGTCTCTGAATACATGACCAGATAATCATTTAACCCTTTGCGTAACAGAGAGGTATCAAATAGATACCTGACAGGTGTCGTGTACTGAAAGACGCTTAATACTTTACGTTTCAGGTGGGTATGCAACGCATTGCTTTACAATGCATTGTATAGCCCTCTGGCACTGAAGAGGTATGTAAAATCGTTTTGCGGTTTTACAGAAGCACTAACGCTGCTCTTCTAGGGTATCTACCACAACCACATGAAATGCTAATCAGCTATGTGTATACAGTACACGCCCTCTTCTTCCATCAAGATGTCACTTCCTGCCCCGGCGCAGGGCTTTGTGGGAGTTACTAGTAATGGCTCACGTTGGAGGTAGTATGGGGTTATCGGGGCAGGATTCAGAACTACTCCTGCACCCGGAATTGCTCTCCCGGGACTTCTTGCTGCTGTCCCTGGAGCAGGTGAGACAGGAGGAGCGCACACCACTGCTGTTGTGTACATGCACATAGCTGCATTGTGTGGTTATAATTCTAAATCATCATGACAGATGCAGACTTCACATCGCACTGTAATTATACACTGGCTTGTAATAAGCCTGTATACAGTTTAATTTGCACTGCAAAATGTTATCATTGCACTAGCTGTGCATTTAAAAGTATGGACAATCCTGGTAACTCTCGGCAAACGGGGTTAACCAACCTGGTACTCAGAGCTAAAAAAAATTGCATGTTTTCAGGATATTCCTGCCTCAGAGCATGTTGATCGATCAGTGGCTCAATCAATTTAATTGACCTAATTGTACTCAAGCAAAGACGTGCTTAGCTTTTGAGGATCAGGGTTGACCTACTCATGCTCTAACTAGTAGGACTGGTTGGAGAGCTTCTACATTAGCACCTAGGGACATGTCGCATAGAACAAAGGCTCCTAAAATGTTGCTGTTGGCTCCTATACTTGGGGTACGTTTTATATATATAACCGTGTACATGCACTAATGTTCTATATTCTAAAATGTTGTCTGACTCCAGAGTTCAGGAAACTTGTCAACTCCTGAAAAACGTGGATAAATATTTTGTCCCAATGCCCACATCTTTTTGTTTTTGTTTGACATATGTTGAGGGCCATAAATTAATTTCATTTCCAACCAGAAAAGAACAGATTGTGTGTTACATAAATCTACACATTTGTACAACCCCTTTCTATTACCTTTTATGCCTAGCCTATTTTTTTAATCTTGCTTGCTTGGACAATTTGAAAATTAATATAATGAGAAACAAAGATTAGCAATTCTATGCAAATCTCTATGCTTTATGTAGCTTTTTTATACTAGCATCCCTTACGATATGTAAAACTATACCATTGGGTTTCCATTTTTCTCAGGCTGCAAGTAGGTACTGACTAAAGTAGAAAATGTCATGGTTTTAAAATGTTATTTCTGAACTGGTTAACATGGAGGGTTGATTCTCTCATAGGACCAACTTTGGAAAACATTTGTGTATACTAGTTTAAGGGTAGAAGTGTTACCCAATATTTGATGCTTTTAGTTGTCTGCTTTCCAGAATGGTATGTCTTGTTTACCATTTCTTTATGTCTGTAATTATGTGGTAAATGTAAAATAGTTCTCCTGGCATCTGTTACAGTTTATCAACCCAAGCCAATGTGGTGCCATTTTTTCAGTCTTGCAATGAGTGTTGAATTAATTGGGCAGTGCTGTGGTTGTCAAATATATTGGTTCCCTTTGAAGTAGTGGAAGTATTTATATATTTCCTATAGCACCACCTTCTGGAAACATTTGTGCATACTATACCAATACAAGGTGCTTGGCGCTAGTCTAATTTCCCAAGAGTCTTTGTGCACTAAATAATAGATATAAACACACAGTATCTACAGGTGGATTTAATTAAGTATGTAAGACTACCAGAAATTAACAACAGTGTTTGTTGATTCATAATATGTCTTATATGTATTAAACAGAGATATGCAAAATAATCTATGAAGCAATCTGAGACCAAGCAGTGTCATCTTAAGTGCTAAGCCCCAGCCCAGCGCCAAATAGTTCGCTGGCTTAAAGGTAATTAGGCATGCTTGGCATATACAAATTCAACAAGGCTACAATAATTATAAACAAATATCAGTGGGTAATATAAAGTGTGGAATCTATTGCCACCCTTGTGAAATCACCCAGGTGTTAGTACCCAGTAGAATGCCAATAAGACACTTACTAAATGGGTGAATTATATATTCCCACAAAGTCAATCCACTTCAGAAAAAAATATGCAATCAACATTTAAAAACAAGCATCATGCTATAAAAAATGACTCATGAAAAATCGCTTCCCACTGTTTAGTGATACACAGCAACTCCTGTCCGGGTCAAGTCCTGCAATGCATTTCACACCTGGGGTGGTGCTTTCTCAAGCAGATGATAGCTATCCTTTTTTACTGAAGTGGATTTACTTCGTGGGAATATATCCTGTACCTTATTGGCATACTACTGGGTACTAACACCTTGGTGATATTACAAGGGTGGTGATAGATTCCACACTTTGTTACCCACTGATATTTGCTTATAATTATTATAACCTTGTTGAATTTGTATAAGAGGAGTGCATCTAATTATCTTTAAAGGTATAGTAATGTTTCATAATAAAAGCAGCTCTAATTAATAGTATTTGGACTTTGGAGAGTGTTATTTCAGTTCTGTCAGAGCTGTAGTTCAAGAGTAATTCAATGACAAAGTATCCCCCTCCCGCCCCTTTTACTGATGTAACACTGCTCAGCCAGAGCAGAAGGGAGTTGCCCAGGTAGATTGCAGAGAAGGACAATTTTCAATTCAGATAAGGGAGAAACCTGAAAAACTTGTCAAGTGGGGCAGAGCTTTCATTTTTCTCATAGGAAGAATATTGTTCCCTGCTGTTATCTGTCTGGTCTTACAACCAGATTCCACATCTGAGAAGAGATGTCTTACACTAGGTAAAAGGAGTGGGAGGGGGATACTTTATCATTCAATTACTCTTGAACCACAACTCTGACCGTATTGAAATAACACTTTCTATGGTTCAAATACTATGAAGATTAATTGGAGCTGCTGTTTTTGTGAAACAGTACTATCCCTTTAAGTTGGTGAACTATTTGGTGCATGGCTGGACTTTACCACTTAAGTTGATACTGCTTGGTCACATTTCACTTTGTAGATTATTTCAAGATTGAATGTATTTTGTACCTCGTTTTTAATACATATTACATTTTATTAATCCATAAGCAACATTGTTGGTAATATCTGATAATCTTACATATTGACTTGCTTGCACCTGTAGATATACTGTGTTTATATCTGTTTTTAGGGCACAGAGACTTATGGGAGAGGACACTAGCGCCAAGACCCTTGTATTGGTATTGTTTTGTGGGAAGGCTCCCTGGGTGTGTGTGGAGGATTGGTTACACTCCAGAAGGTGGCTAATGGCTGCAAGGCATCTCCTATTCGTGAACCACGAAAAGACGTCAGAGAAACCAAACTAAGTGTGTGCTCCTATTTTGATATAGTGGACTGATATTCCCGGGGCACCTCCATTTGTTATATTTGTGCATGCTAGCTTAGCAGTAGAAAGGCAAGAAACCCCTCATTTGATGCCGCAGATTGTCTACTTTCTAAAATTATATGCTGTGTCTAATTTTTCAAAATAATTGTAGCCGTTACAGATATTTTAGTACAAATAGGTGATATGTGCAGAATGAAAGAACAAACAAGAAAAAATTGGAAAGGAGTTTTTGTGCTTCTTGCATCCCCATGGTACATGCGCCCTTACCAAAGGGAGGTCATTTATTGCAGACGATGAGCTGATAGTGAGCACACACACCCCCTACTGTATTCATTATTGCCTTTGCTCCATCAGCATAAGCTACTCAAAGTCTGATATGTCAGTCTCAAAGTTCAACTTATTAAAACTTAAAGGGGAACTACCACCCCACAAAATCTTTCTTAATCCAGTCCCCATCTGGCGACTAGCTGCTTAGTACTGCTAGTCGCCAGAATTATTACCTGGTTTAACTGATTTTACATTTGTCCCGAGGCTGACAGTAGCAGGAAGCACGGACATCTTGCCATAGTGACGTCCATGTGCCTGCGCTGTCAGTCCCTTTTGGAGCCAGCTGGTTGCCAGACGGGGACTGGATTAAGGTAAAGATTTTGTGGGGTGGTAGTTCCCCTTTAAAATACTGGGAAAAATTCCTTGTTTTTAAGTGACAGATCCACTGTAAGAGAAATAATAAACTTTAGGAATTGTGCCATAAACCCTTAAGGACCAGAGAGGTGTTAAACACACTGCCTCACAATGCAGTGCACATTCCCCTGGTACTTAAAGGAGCAGTAAACTTTTTTTATGAAAAAATATATATTGTAGGGATTTTCCTATTGAGTAAGATGAGGATACTCCCACTGCTGAGAGATTTATATTTCCAGAGTTATTACAGTTTAAACCCTTGGTTGTTTTTTACATTAGCAGTGCCCTCTAGTGGTCACATTTTAATTAGTTTTCCTGTTAGATTCTAATGGAGAGGAAAGTCAGAGGAGTCAGAAACATACAGTTCTCCATAGAATGTGATAGTTCTAACTAACATGAAGTGACAGGCAGTTTCTATCAGGAAGCAAACACAGTAAATTCACTTCCTGATTATTTGAACTGGTATACATTTTGAATAAAACATCTGAAAGCAGTGGGAGTGACCTTGTTTTATTCAGCAGGAAATGCTCTATAAAATGTTTTCATAAATAAAAGTTTACTGCGCCTTTAAGATATTAAACACAGGTTTTACCTTGCACTGCTATGTACTAATGGAGTTTCTGTAGAATTTCTCAGTCCCCCTACAACTTTTTTACATTTTAAGTATTACTATCCCTTTAAACCCTGTGTGTAAGGCTATTAGTTCTAAAAGGTAAGTTGCCATAAATGTAACAACATTTAATCTAATGTAACATTGTAACATAACCTAGTAGTTATTACCACTAGCTTACCCGATCCTTGTGTAGGTGACTGGTGATGGGGCTTTGATTTTCTTGTTTAATCAAGATTGTGATACTGTGATATACGGGCAGGGATAAACTTGATTCCTGCCAAGAGAGCACCTTTGCACAAAAATAAATAAATAAATTCCCTTTACAGAAGGTCTGCTATTGGAATGTGAGTATTGAAAGTGATTGCCCTTGTATTACACTTCATTTGATGCCGTGCCATATAGGCTGGTGAATAAGATAAGGAAATGTGGGGTAGGGGATAACCTTTTCAGCTAGTTAGAAAACTGGTTGAAGGAGAGGGAAAACAACATTTTGAAAGCGGATCTCTCTCAAACC
The DNA here is from genome assembly GCA_037306005.1 of Rhinophrynus dorsalis. NCBI lineage: Eukaryota > Metazoa > Chordata > Amphibia > Anura > Rhinophrynidae > Rhinophrynus > Rhinophrynus dorsalis. The sequence continues at coordinate 383,398,460 of CM074719.1, forward strand.
ATGCCGCTGGGCTCATTTAATTCAGGTTTTTAAGGGCTACAAGATGGGGGGGATAGTAAAATTTAAGTATTACTATCCCTTTAACGTTACACTGTCCCACATGAAACTTCATATTTTGTTTTCCCAGTCTGCCATTTAATGCAACTCCCTGTGTAGATAACAAACATCTACAAATATTGCAATTTTGTTTTTTATACATATTTTATACCTATGTCCACATCATCAACTCGTATTGGAGAATGTTCCAATTACAAAAATACACTGTTTTTCCCTCTCCCCTGATGTCAGCGTTCTAGCTGACAGCAGGGGAATCCGGTCCGTGAGCAAGCGGAGTCTCTTTGCTGAAGAACGCTGACGTCAGGGGAGAGGGAACTTTGAAAGTGGATATCTCTCAAACCATAAAGGTTTGAGAGATGCCGCTGGGCTCATTTAATTCAGTTTTTTAAGGACTACATGCTGGGGTATAGTAACATATAAGTATTACTATCTCTTTAAATATTTTGGAATAAAAAATCCCAGTGCTGTTTACCAACTTAATGGAATCATTTTAGAGAGAGAGAGTTGATAGAGACATGGGAATCCTTGTAAACTACAAACTTGGAAACCATGCCCAGTGTCAAACAGCAGTAGCAAAAGCAAACAAAGTCGTGTCTTCTATTGCAGCAAGAGTGGATAACATTTTGCCACTGTAGAAATCTTTGTAAGACCTCCCCTGGAATATGCAGTGCAGTTTTGGTCACCCGTTCTGAAAAAGGACATTCTAGAGCTGGAGAGAGTACAGCAAAGAACAACAAAATTAATTAAAGCAATGGAAGACTTGACTTATCAGAAAATTCTAGACAAACTTAGTCATCTTTTTCTTTAAAGTAAATAAACCAAGAGAAGATCTTGTAACACCTGTATAAGTATATGCGAGGTCAATACTATGATCTCCCTGGTGAGCTTTTCATTCCAGCATCTGAATTAACTAAGGGCCACCCCTTAAGATTAGAGAAATGGAGGTTTAAGCTTCAGCAGAGGAAGGGTTTTTTCTTTTACATTAGGTTCTGTTAAACTGTGGGAATCCTTTTCCCCAAGAATGTGTTAATAGAAGATACAATGGATATCTTTAAAGGGACACTAATATCCCATAAAACAAATATGCTTGTTTTGTACACATTTAACAAATAAATTATTTGGCACCAGTCCTGTCTTTCAAACCTTTATAGTCTGAGAGATATTCGCTTCTTAAGTCCCCCCCCCCCCCCCCTTACTCCTGACGTCAGCGTCTAGCTGACAGCAGCGAATCCCGGTCCTGGGACCAGCCGGTGGCTCTGCAGCAGAGCAAAAATCGTATTATTTGTTGGAAAGATCTACAAAGTGTACCTGGTTTGCAAGCACACTTTGTAGATCATTCTCATGAAGTAGTTCTTTTTAACCCTTTAAGTGCCAGAGGGGTACGGAATGCATTGCTTTGCAATGCATTCCTTGCCCCCTTGCACTCAAAGGGTTAAATAACGTGATTTCGGCTCTGCTGAAGAACCTCCTCGGTTAACAAACAACTCGAATCTCCTGCTGTCAGCTTTACAGCTGACAGCAGGAGAGAGGGAACTTTAGCGGCTAATATCTCTCAAACCATAGCGGTTTGAGAGAGAGAATTGGTGCCAAATAATTTATTTTTTAAATGTCTACAAAACAAGAATAATTTTTTTTATGGGACATTACTGTCCCTTTAAGAGGAGGTCAGATGCATTTCTTCCAATAGCGAATCTACAGGGTTATACTGCTTATTAGCGGGTGAAACAGGAAGTTCCAGTAAATAGACATACTTTTTTTTGGTGGCAGACATTTATGTAATTCAATTATTCTGAGTTATGAGGCAAAGGTTGAACTTGATGCACTTGAGTCTTTTTACAATATAATTTACTATGTTACTAGGGAGCTATGGCAGCTATTGGAGAAAACAGTTGACCCAATCTGCTTTTCTCCTGCAGGGTATGATTTCTATTTTATTCAGTACTAGCAATAGTGCCACCCCATACATTAGGCAGAACCTGCTTAATGTATGGGATAGTTTTCAAGCCTGTTGCTGATCTGTGAAGAGTCAGCAAATGGGAGGGGAGAGGACAGAGAATGGGAGGTCGGTGAATTTGCCCCTTGAAATCCTTGCAGAGATTTTGACTGGCAGGGCCAGGGTAGTGTTGCTCATTTACAACTACCCTGGGGTGTGGCTGGAATGGATGGTGACTTTCTGTCACTAGATGGTTTTTATTTATATAAGAGAGTAAGTGCTTGTATTAATCTGCATCACCAGTAAGGATATGCTCTGAGTTTCTTATGCATGGTCCTCATGTACCCCATGCCAGTGCAGTTTTTCAAGGTTTCCCTGCATGAACACAGTTAAACTAATAAAGGAATGATCCAGTAACTTGCACAACTGTGCTCAGGCAGGGAGATCCTAAAAAAAACAAAAAACAGCAGTATTTTAGGGTCGTGGTTGAAAAACTTGACTCTGTGCCTTGCTAAATCACTTAAGCGAGTAAAAACTATCCAATTGAAAAGGGTGTTTTTTATTTTTTCTTATATGGAACCTTTTTCAAATGAATGCTTTTTATTCAGGCTTCTGGAATAAGATAGGACTTTGAAGAAAATTTGCTCTCCAGATAGATTAATCTCCCAATTATTTCTCCTGTCAGAGCAGGGCTTAAAATTATAAGTCCTTTGCTACTAGCCAGACCTGAAAAGTTACTTTCCACTGCAAGCCATAACATACCCACCAGGGCTGAATTTCTACTTGTCAGGGCTAAATTGTCAGTCGCCATTGGCTAGTGGCGAGTGCAAATTTTGAGCCCTGTGTCAGAGGAATAAATTCATCCAGAAGAATGGATGCAGTTAAAAACACCTGTTTGGAGATACCCAAGATAACATAGATGAGTCACTATAGTGAGTGAAACTCTCTAAGTCCTATGCTATTCTAAAAAGCATCTTTTTCAGGTTTGAGAGCTCTTGGTGGACAGGCTTACTGAAGAGTTTTTTTATGGCATCTTTGTGACCTTCACAGAAGGGTGGAGACACTATATGACCCCAGTAAACAAACTTGACTGTTGTCTCTCGACAGATTTCATATGGCTCCAAAAGTCCTGCTGCCTTTAGCTCTCTCGGGAGTCCAAACTCTCCCCGTCACAAATGTTCTCCCACAGATTGTACAAATGGAGCTCTGTTCTGGTGTTCTTGGTTTTCTTGGGATATCCCTAAAATAAGTATACACAGTATATAAAAATATAGACACTTGGATCTTGAAACAATTCAAGCTATCAAAGAAACCAAAATGTATATATGATTTGAAGAAAAAAAAAAGTCTATATATACTTTAAAAGAAGGGGTTTTTAATATGAGGAAATTCCTCACAAGATGCAGAGAATCCACACAACAATGGCTCTCAATATACAGTACAAATTTCACAGTATAAAAACATATACAAAATAACAATAAAATAAAATAGTAAAGATACATACATGGATACTTAGTCACCAAACATATGGCCTCAGTTGTTCCCAGCCAGGAAAGCTTGCATCCAATTATGCATTTCACACAAAATGCTTTATCAAGTCTGAGATGCATAACCATTTGTTTGGCGACTAAGAGTCCATGTATGTATCTTTATTACTTTTTTGTAATGTTGTGTATGTTTTTATACTGTGAAATTTGTACTGCATTTTGAGATCCATTGTTGTGTGGATTCTCTGCATCTTGTGAGGAATTTTCTCTTACTAAAACCCCCTTCTTTTAAAGCATATATAGACCTTGTTTTGTTTGTTTTTGTTTTTTTTTGTGTGTTTTTGTTTTTTTCAAATTTTATATAGATTTTGGTTTCTTTGATAGCTTTAATTGGTATCAAGATCTAAGTGTCTATATTTTTTTAAATACATTGTATACTTTTTATTATTTTAGGGCTATCCCAAGAAAGTCCTTGCCAAGCTCCATTTGTATGTATCTTTGTGACCTTACTACATCTCCATCTTGTATATTATTTTCATGTATGTAGTATATATAGTACTTTGTGTGAACTGAAAGTTAGAAGATGATTAAAGGGGAGCATTCACATCCCCAAAAAGTTTCACCATTGGTTTTAAAATGTAAAGCAATATCAGCGCTGGCTGTATTAATTTTCTCCACTACCTAAGAGTGGAGATATTCATCTTTGAAATGTGCCATTTCCGTGCCTGCAGCACAGTATATGTGCGGCATGGAGCTGCAGGACTTCCCACCTCCCTCCCAGCAGCCCCTGGGGCGGGCATTCGCACTTCTCTTCGGAGCTGCATATTTCTGGGTTAATGTGACAAAGAGCTCCGTTTACCATGCTACTGAGGTTGAAACCTCAGTAGCATGGTAAATGGAGCTCGGTGTCACGTTAGCCCAGAAAAATGCAGCTCCAAAGAGAAGCGCGAACTCACGCCCCAGGGGCTGCTGGGAGGGAGGTGGGAAGTCCTGCCACTCATACACGGTTCCCCAGAATGCGCAAGTGCCACATTTCAACGATTAATATCTCCACTCTTAAGCAGTGGAGAAAATAAATAAAGCCAGCGCTGATATTGCTTTACATTTTAAAAGCAGTAGTGCAAGTTTTTGGGGATGTGAATGTTCCCCTTTAATAATTACACACCTATAGAGATGGTGATCAGAGACACCTATTAGATATTGCAGTACACACAGTAGGTGAATATAGACATGTTGTCTTGTGCAATCCTTTATTCTCTTCCCTCCCTTTTATTAAAATGGAGCTTCCACCTTATAACCAGTATTTTGCATGAATTGTAAAGTGGACCTACAACCTTAAAGAGATAGTAATACTTTGTTTTATCTTTATTTTATTTTGTAGGCATTAAAAAAACATGAACGATATAAGTCTTATCTCAAACCGTTATGGTTTGAGAGATATTCACAAGCAAAAGTTTCCCCTCCTGCCCCTTTTACCTAGTGTAAGCAATCTCTTCTCAGATGTGGAATCTGGTTGTAAGATCAGACAGATAACAGAAGGGGACAATCTTCTTCCTATGAGAACAGTGAAAGCCCTGCCCCCCGTGACAAGCTTTTCAGGTTTTTCCCTTATCTTAATTGAAGATTGTCCCTCTCTTCAGTCTACTTGGGCACCTCCCTTCTGCTCTGGCTGAGCAGTGTTACATCAGTAAAAGGGACGGGAGGGGGATACTTTGTCATTGAATTACTCTTGAACTACAACTCTGACAGTACTGAAATAACACTCTCCAAAGTCCAAATACTATGATGATTAATTAGAGCTGCTTTTATTAGGAAACATTACTATCCCTTTAAATACAACTTTTCATGTTTGAAAATGTAATACAAAACTGTTTCTAGACAAAAGAACAGCACATGCATAATTTACAAGATACTGATAGTTTTATTTCTGAAAAGTGAACGTTTTAGTGCAGCACCATACACTTATGTTATGTTAACCTTTTGAGAGCCAGAGAGAGAGAGAGAGAGAGAGATCCAAAACTCTGGCGTTCCAGTTGTTCAGAGCCACAATGCTAGAGCATGTTCTCCTTTAAAGGGACAGTATACAGCTCCAATTGAGCCTCCTATAACCTGGGCCATGAAACGCTGTATTTCAATCTTTTCTGTTTTGTAGTTCAAGAGTAATTCAATGCTAAAGGATCCCCCTATCTCCCCTTTTACCTCCTGTATGCCGCCTCCCCTGAGATTTGGAAAACCCTTCCCCTTTTTTGACCCAAGTAGGACAGATTTTCCTAATGCTCAGTGAAAATTGTCCCTTGCTGTCCGGCCGGCTCAGAGAGCAGAGTGACGTAAGGGGAGGGTGGGGAATCCTTTAGCATTGAATTACTCTTGAACTACAAAACGGAAAAGATTGAAATGCTGCATTACATGGTGCAAGTTATTGGAAGCTCAACCAGAGCTGCATTTTTTCTTTTTTAAGGTATTAATGTCCCTTTAATTGTTTCATTCTTGAGTCACTGGAGGATAGTGACTTACCCTGCAGTTGATGCAAGTGTGTATAATATGAATCTCCACACAATACATTAATTTTGTAGTATCTGCTTCTCTTTAAAGGGATAGTAATGTTTAAAACCAAAATCTGCTCAATCCTGTGTCATAGTGAATATTAACCAATGTATGCAGCTCTCAAAGTTCATAACGTCCTAGCTGCGCTGTTATCATATGATTCCTTTTACCCATCCCACCCCTTTTCCCAACATCAGCATTTTGCTCTCAGATGTCAGAGCAGATCAGTACGAGGGACAATCTTCAGTCAGTATTAGGGGGAAAAACCTGCCCTCCTTCATCAAGGAGGGCAGGTTTTTCTTTATACTGACTGAGGGAAGATTGTCCCTTGTTGTGATCTGGCCGTCAAGCAACCGGGCTTCAGATCTGAGGGGAGGCGGTTTAAAAACAGGAAAAGGGGCTGGAGGGGTAAAATTCATCATATGATTACAGAGCAACTGGCAAGTTATGATCTTTGACATCTGCATCAGGTGGTAATATTCACTCTGACAAAGGATATGAGCTGCTTTTGCTTTTAAACATAACTATCCCTTTAATTTCAGTATGAGTGTCCTTCATAGTCCTCCTTGAACCTCACAATTTCATTATGGACTTACAATTTTAAATGCATTTTTTTTTTATTGCAGAAAAACATTGTAGTGGATGAAGCATTGCATAACAAGGAGAAGCTGACTGAAATCTTTGTCCAGCATGCCATGCCTTTGCCTCAGAGGGCCATACCCAAGACTCGCTGGGGGAGAATGGTAGAAAGCAAGAGAGGGGTGAAGAAGACCACAGAACTACAGCAGAAGAGGTAACTCTCACCATTTCTTACCAAGAGACAGACCACTGCTTATAAGACTTGTAGGAACACTCAAAGAAATGTTGAGCAGTTCTGGGGCAAACCAGCTGCAACACAGGAGACACACATTTCCATTTATTTCAATAGCGCTTTTAAAACCCTTTCAATGCTATAGAGATTGCTGATGCTTTGCAAAGCAATGGTGACCTCCCTAACACTTAAGGGATTAAAGTCCTATTTTAACCCTTTCAGGGCCAGTGACTATACAAAGCATTGTTTTGCAATGCTTTGTATACCCTTCTAGCCCTCAATGGGTTAAAATGATGGTAATTTGTATTTGTCCTTTATGGTGCAGTTGCCTTTCTCAATATTACTCCTGGTATTCTCTGTGCATCAGCCTCACTGTAATCACCCTCCATGTCATTTTTAAAATAACCCGGTCATTACAGTAGAGCTGATTGATTTCGGTGGGATCGTAACCTTTTGGAGAAGTCTCCAGCCCAATGCAAAGCAATGCTTTAGACTACTTTCAGTGTTGTAGTTCAATCGCTATTCAATGGGAAAGGATACCCCTTCCTCATCTACTGGCTGCCTCCCATTAGATCTGGAGTCTGGTCATGTGACCAGACAGATCACAGCGATGGACAATCTTCATTCCATAAGTATAAGGAACGTTCACACACACTGACAAAGGAGGGGAGGATTTTCCTTTTGCTTACTGAAGATTGTCCCTTGTCACACTCCATCCAGACAAGACAGAGGTATGAATGATGCAGGGGAAAGGAGCAGGAGGGGTCTCCTTTCGGACTGAATAGCGATTGAACTACAAAATTTTAATACAAGTATTACTGTCCCTTTAAAAGCCCCGTTTGAAAATGGAAATGTTTATTTGCCTCGGGCTCTCTTTGTGCATATGGCCCATATGTGATGCATCAAGGGGAGCAGGGTTTTCCTTATACTGACACACACAGTATTGTCCCTCATTGCTGTTTTCGGATCACTGAGCTCTGCATGAAGTGATGGAGAGGGGTGGGAGGGGTTGTGGGACGTTTGACTTGATTTTACTACAAGAATATGAAGATACAGACATTGCAAAAGGTACTATGCATTATATTACTTTACAATGAGCAATCATACGCATATTTACACTTTGATATTACTAGCTCTTTAACTTTTTAAGGGCCAGGGAGGTACGCAATGCATTGCATTCTGTAGCCCCCTGGCTTTCAAAGGGTTAGGTAGCTAAAGGGATAGTAATGTTTCATAGTAAAAGCAGCTCTAATTAATCATCATAGTATTTGGACTTTGGAGAGTGTTATTTCAATTCAGTCAGTTGTAGTTCAAGAGTAATTCAATGACAAAGTATCCCCTTCCCGCCCCTTTTACTGATGTAACACTGCTCAGCCAGAGCAGAAGGGAGGCATGTCCATTAACCCATTGAGCACCAGGCCATAAGGGGTTGGGGCCCATCCTCAGAGTTTGTTATGGGGCCCAACTGTGTCTAGTTTCGACCCTGACTGGATGTAAAACTACTCTCCAGTTGAAAAGAATATAGTTTCTGCCAGGGGAAGAGGGTAACCCCTGGGAGGCAGGAGGTAGCTCTTGCATCTAAGGGGTAAAAAATGCACTGATAAATGGGAGAGCTGTAACAAAGAAAAAAAGGGACATATTGTTTGTTAAACCATAAATTCATTGCTTTGTATTGCATTGCACATCCCTCTGGTCTTTAGGGGGTTAAAGAGCCGTTTCCCCTCTAGTAACTGACAGCCAATGATGTGATTTATAGAAGTAACACAGACTAATACTACCACCCCAATTACATTACGGCTTGAAGCGATAGCCCCTTCAGTCTGTCCTGGATGTCATGTCCATGGGGTGGACATGACTGCGGTTGGCAGTGTGTCTGCTTCAATTTGGAAAGGTTGCATGCGCCTACCCTGTAGGGACCAGAGAGGTGCATCTCACATTTGACGTTAAGGGATTAAAAGTATCTGTTTAAACTGCCTATTTGTTGTGCTTTTTGCTTTGCAAACAGTTTAAAGGAACACGAACACCTAAAAATGAATGCTTTGCATTGGATACCTCTCTGGCACTCAAGGATTAAGGACGGGGGGCTGTTCAAAGCATGGCTTCTCTGTGTTGCATACTTCTCTGTTCCTTAATGGAATAGTAATGGATCGTTTTAAGTGAATTTAATATTGTAGATATGAAAAAAAGAGTCATTGAGGCCAGTCCGAATTCAGACCTTTATAGTTTGAGAGATGTATGATTACAAAGTTCCCCCTCCCTCCCCTTTCACTGACGTCAGGCTCTAGTTTACAGCAGGAGATCCTGGTCAGCAGACCGTCCAGCGGCTCATCAGCTAAGCCGAAATAGCGCAATCGAAAAACAAATACTTAACTGGAATGGTCTACAAAGTGTGCTTGCAAACCAGGCACACTTTGTAGACAGTACCAATGAAGTATTTATTTTTTAGATTGCGCTGTTTCAGCTCTGCTGAAGAGCCGCTGGACGGTCTGCTGACCAGGATCTCCTGCTGTAAACTAGAGCCTGACGTCAGTGAAAGGGAGGGAGGGGGAACTTTCTAATCATACATCTCTCAAACTATAAAAGTCTGAGAGATCGAGCTGGCCTCAATCACTTTTTTTTTTTTTTTTAAATATCTACAGTATTCACTGTAAATAATCCATAACTATTCCTTTAAACCATTTTATACCATATAAATGCATGCTTTTGTAAAATCCTTTCTGATGCCTAAAATCTGGTCTTTAATATTCTGTGAGGGGGCTGACATTCCTGTCTTATCCAGGGCTCCTATTGATGGTCCACGATTATCTATAAATCGGCTTGTATAAGATAACAGCCTTTCTAACTAAAAGAGCAGTGGGCACCAATCATTATCTACTGACTAGCTATTCTCTCTCTGTACAACCAGCATTAAATAAATGCTCTCTGAACAGGACAATTTACACAATTGTTTAGGTTTAGGACTATGTTTTGGGGATAATCACTAATAATAAAAGGCCAGATTTATGAATTGTCCGATGCAGTCATGCGCAGTAGAGACTGCCCAAATGCACAGACTTTGGCCCATTTACACAGGCTTTTACACTAGTAAAATATAAACAAATTTTCACATATGTTTTCAGAAAAAACTGCTCTTTATAGGTACATCAATCTATTTAAAATGTTGGTGCTAGTGTTCCTTTAAGGAAACAAGGGGGTTATGCACGAAACTAATAAAGTGGAGATGATTTCTCCAGTGATATCACTTCTCCAATTCCTGTTTTATTCTATGGAGCCTAAGCTCTAAGATTTCTCCAACTTTAGCGTTCTTAGTGCATAGGCCCCATAGAATAACAAATTGGAGAAGTGGTATCACTGGAGAAGATATCTCAGCTTTATCACCTCTTTATTACACCTTTTTGCATAACTCCCAAGGTTTTGCACATCCCTCTTGTTCTTAAAGGTTTAAGCTTGCCATGTGCATTGAGTAGAGTTTGAGATCCTGTTACCAACAGTCATATCCGCTTCCAAGGACATGACATCCAGGACTGACCTGAAATGTTATTTATTGAGCAAAGGCAAAATGGTGCAATTTGTAGGCGCCATTAGGATTTTCCTGCCATTGTAAGGTAAATGTGTGTATGGGGGGTACCTTATGTGTATTAAGTATGTGACTCTTAAGTGTAACCAATTGTTTCTCATATTGTATGACTATATATCTTCCACTCCCCTCCCCCTTTGCTTTTGGATACTTCTATAGTCTTTAGCTGGATAAGGACATTTTGCTTTCTTGAAAATATTTAAATGGCCATGGTGGGGGCTTTCCTTCTTTTTGTTAATCTCCTTCAGACCAATAAGTACTATAGTTTATTGGGGGGGCATAAATAAATACACAGCTAAAGTGGGGATCAGAAATGTATAAAGTTGCTGATGCAATGCAGTATAGACTTAAAGCAAAACTTTTATATAATATAGCACCGTAAATGATAATTATATTAGCGATATCCACACACTTGAAAATAAAATGAATTGCTGCATTAATGAAAAAAGAACCTTTTACGTAGGCAGGGAACAGCGCAGACATCTTTCAGAGACGGCATCTCTGCGCCTGCGCTGTACGTCCCCTTCAACTCCACGATTTGTTGGATGCCTTTGTGCTCAAAGGCACCATAAGGTACAGAGAGCGCCCACTGCAAGATCCCAGCCGGTGCCTGCCGGCATAAAAGGTGTTTTTTTTTTTTTTTTTTTTTTTTTTCTTCATTAATGCAGCAATTCGTTTTATTTTCGAGTATGAGTCTGTGGATATCACTAATGTAATTAGCATTTGTGGCTCTGTTATTCAGATGAAAGTTTCTCTTTAAATGATGGATAAATAATAATTTGACTGACACATGCAGTAGGGCAGGGGTAGTGAATCTATGGATCTCCACCTGCAGGAAACTAAAACTCCCATCCCTCCTACAAGTCAGTTGCTGTTTGGTGATACTGAGAATTGTAATGTCTGACAGCTGGGGAGCTGAAGATTTGTTATTTGTGCAACATTTTGTCTAATTTTTGGATGTTGATCTTTTCTTTCTAGTGCTGGTACTGAAAGTTTAAGAAAACGGCCGCTTATTGTGTTTGATGGGAGCTCTACCAGCACCAGTATAAAAGTGAAAAAGACAGAAAATGGCCAAACAGCTCAGAGACTCCATCCTTCTTCCACTGACAGAACAAACAGCACCTTCAACTCTAACCCTGCTCCTCGCATTTCCTCCTCCACTGTCATCCGTGAAGCCAAGCTGACTACTGTTAGCAGTCATGGACATAATGCCAGCTCACCAGGAACTGATAAAGCTACCCCTCCAAATAGCACAAAATCATACCAGCCCATGATTTCGAGCGCAGTAAAGCTAAAAAGAGCAGCTCCGAAAGAGGAATCTGAGGTGGCAGTGGTGTGTAAATTACACATTTTTTTTCCCAGTACTTGGAACCATATGCAGTACGAAGAGGAGGAGCAGTTCTGGGTCAAACCATCTGCACCATAGTGGACAAATAAAAATTCCCCAAATTCCAGCTGAGTTAAACTGCGCTTTTAACCCCGTAAAATTTGAGCCATAGACAATAGCATTTTATTTTGTTTGCATATGTTGCAAGTACATGAAAACTGGAATTGACAATTGCCCCCCCCCCATCCACTTTTTTTTTTTTTTTTAACCCCCTAACGACTGGTGGCATGTCAGGACCGTCACCAGTAAACTTGTCTAAAGGACTGGTGATGGTTCTGACACATCATGTATTTTGTGCTTACAGCACTCCTTTGGGCTCCAAGACCGGGTTGGTCTCTCGTAACCCCCCCCCCCCCCTTTCAGCAGGCTGGTACACATTATCAGTCACGTGTGCCTTTGCAACGATCAACATAAAGGGAAATTCACATCCAGGATCACTCGTCCTTAATGGGTTAAGGACCAGAGGGGTGTGCAATGACTTGGACACCCCTCTTTTATGTCCCTGACATTGAGCTCCCTAAGTCTGTTTCTAGAGAAAATCCTGTCAGGAAAGTGGGTATATTGATACAATGTAGAAATGATAGTGTAACAATTGTAGCCTATAGAGTGCTCAGTGCCTCTCATTTAGACTGATAATGTCTCTTATTTGTTGTGTGGTGCTGTGAACTAAATACAGACCTAAAATGGTCCACAGCAAAAACAGGTAGCTGACATATAATGTAAACAATATGTAAATCGATATGTCTGGCAGGAATTCTTCATATTACAGTCTGTGTTTTGTTTACAGTTCCTCTTTAAATCAATGGGAATTTCCTCTGTTGTGCAGCTGATTTGCCCCAGAACAACTCAAGTCACTGTTAGTACATTAGTCTTTGACTTCTTGGTTAACAATATGGATGATCTGAGGATATTGTCTGATGTACATTCTAACAGGAATATAAGATTTATAAATCTTTTTCTAACTTTAAGTAAGATTTCTGTGTTATTTTGCAATAATGTTTCTACTGATCTCAGTGGATTCTTTAGCTATTATTTGATTGTATTATACTGTAAAATATGTTCTACTTTTTTTTTCTTTTTCAGAACGATATAAAGCCTACAGAAGCAAAAAAGAAGATCCAACATGTTACCTGGCCATGATGCACTTAGCTGCAGGAATATCCTCTACTAGTTCAGTTAGCAGACAATTTTGGACTCTGCTTTGTACTGGTCCTGCAAGATATAGGTGCACCAACTGTATTTCAAGGCCTTATGTTAAGGGTACATAAGTACGGAATTCAAAAGGTTCCTTGATTTAGAATCGTGTTTCTCACCTAAACTGTTCCAGCAACACCATGTTTGGAGAAAAATACCAATATTCATATTTGATATAACTGCACACACAAGTTTGGTAATTTATAAATTCTTCATACATATTAATGGTTGTGGTACCTGTGGTGGGAGGGGGTAAGAAACACCAGTCTGAAGAAACATGGTAAAACCTTCAAGGTTGCAGAGTGGAGTATTGTGTTAGTTTTTAACAGATATTAGGATGAATGACTGTGTTCTTTTTATATTACAAAAGGGAATTGGATTGCTGTGATGTATGCACATATACGTTTCTCAGACTCTTCCAGCGTTTTGTGTGCAGAGTGGGTGACATTCAGTGTCGCCTGAGGTTTACGATCTTGATGTAAAGGAAATAAATATACTTTTCACGTTGCTTTAATTGCAGTAGGAAGAAAATATCCACCATCTTCAAAACAAATGCAACTTCTTTTCAGGTGTGTGAAAAATGTGAAATTCTTTAGTTAGCTCTGTGTTTGCTGATAACCTTGGCAACAAATTACTTCAATTTTTTTTTTTATCTGTGATGAGCACTGATTATTGATAAACACTGTTACTTGTTTTATCCTTGAAATATGACTCCATCAGAAATAATTTTGATGCAGGGCTGGTGCGTTTTTACTTTTTCATTTAAAGCAGAACTTTCAGGTAGTAATAAGTCGCCCTTCAATAATTATACATATAGCAACTAGCATCATAATCCATGTATTACCTCTCAGAAGTGACACATTCTAACGAAATCCTTAATCTTCGGAGACTGACGGCCAGGTTAGTGCCATCTGCGCCATCAGTCCCTTCCGGTTACAGTGTGGCACACTGCAATACTTCTTAGAGGAGACTGGGACTGACCGTACAGGAGCGCAGACAAGATGCCTGCGCTGATGCCTGCCTTCCGGTCTCGGAAGATTAAAGATTTATTTAAAGAGGTAATACATGTATTATGATGCTAGTCACCATATGTTTAATTTTTGAAGGGGGACTTGTTACTTCCTGAAAGTTCTGCTTTAAAATGTTGAGTTCAGCTATGTAGAATCTATACTTCAAATTGAAGTTGGCTTTGTTTTCAATTGTGCTGGATGCTAACCGCGTATCTATTTTGTTGGTCCATAATTAGTGTGAGTATTCCTTTTTTATTTAATAAATTGTCCATGAGGGTTTAACACTCCAGCCAGCAAGTAAACTTGTGTTGGAGTGCTCTCCTTGCGAAGCTCTCCCAATGCTGGCAGATGTTTCAGTCAAAAGTTATTATGGTAAGAGGTAGGTTTTTTGAGGATGATGTTATAAGGTGTTATTACATCACTTGACATTAGTTACTAGAGGACAAAGGCCTCTTAAACCCCCTATGGCCAGAGGGATGCGCAGTGTATTGTGAATCTACACCTCTTTTTGTTCTGAAGAGGTTAATGATATTCCACTTTTTTTCTGTTACAGCTCTCCTAGTTATCAGTGGATTTTTCTGTGTAGCCTGGATGTTTTGTTTTAACCCTTTGAGTTCCAGAGGGGTATGCAATGCGTGACCCTCTGGCACGCAAATAATTAAACTGGTTTACCCCATAGATGCTAGAGATGTCTCCTGCCTTCAAGGGGAAGGAGTTTTACATCCAAGCTGGGGTGAAACTATAATGTTGGACCCTGTTACAAACTCTGAGACTGGGCCCCCTTCCTGTCAGGGCCTGGTACTCAAAGTGAGAATGAAGAAAAGGGAAGTGGCTCATCAGTACTATTCTAATCCTAATGGCTGGCACCAGTTGTGTGTGTGATGATGTCTGTGTCAACCGACCATAATAGGAAACAAGTCTGATTATAAGAGGTTACAGGATAGTGCAGAGCCAATGGGGCCCTTTTGGCTGCTGCATCCTCTGCACCTCCCGGACTTGTGCCCCTGCATCCTAGCCCATGAAAGCATATCTTTACATAAATAATGTATCTGTTCCCTGGCAAGAGCCACTGGGCTCCAATAATATTTCTACATTTGGCAACTATATTCTAATAGACAAAACACTAGTGGCTTGTCTGAAAGCCCATTCCAAATTACCTAATGTTATATTAGCCATTCTTTATTTAAAGGAACAAAAGATAAACTAGCTAAAAGATTTGCTTTGTCTCCCTGTCTACTTCTAACTTGCCCTGGAAGCTCAGGGGGTTAATACTTGGTGTGACATGGCTGATCCAGCACTGTGTAATGAAGATTAGGGAGAGGCATGCTCCACTTCTTGTCAGACAACTGGCACTGATGATCCAAACATGCACAGAACCATTGCTCTTGACAGAGCCAAAATCCTGTGCCAGACAGTACTTCCTAGTTTGCATCAACAGACAAGTAAGTAAACAAAATTAACCCAAACTGTAGCTTTAAATAAAGAATGGTTAATATAAAGTATCAGTGATTTTGAAAGCTCTTTCAAAATCCCCGATGTGGATACAAAGCATTAGATCCACTTTGTTTCTCTAGGACAATATGCACAAAGTAAGCAAAGCAGTGCTAATGCAAATAAACTGCACCAATGGAAACAAATATAAATCCCCACTTAGATGAAACATTTAACCCCTTCAATGCTAGAAAAGTCTGCATTTTGCAATACTTTGGGGACTTGTTTAACATTCATATGGTTTAAAAGTCCTATTTAAATTAACAGGAATTTAATTATTTGTCGCTCTGCAGTTGGATTGCAACATAATTGTTCCACTGTTGAGTTTGTGTGTATGGCCTTATTATTTCATAAATAGGAGACTATTTCACCTGTGTTTCAGCAGAATAGTGGCCCAAAATCAGCCTCTGGAGTGATGATTATGTGTAGAGTGAAGGTCAACTTTTGTCTTCAGATGGTCATGCAAAGCATGCAAAATTAAGACGGACAAAGCACCGGGTTCTCATGGTAAACATCCAGGGGAACTCGGTGTTGGCAAAACACCTATATTTACTCTTTAAAGATTCTTTCACCACAGGCTTAGTGCCACAAGATTGGCGAAGAGCCAAAGTAGTGCTCCTATTTAAGAAGGAAACTAAAACAGAACCTGGAAACTATAGACCTGTGAGTGTGACCTCTGTAGTGGGAAAACTGCTAGAAGGGATAATAAGGGACTATATTTAGGATTACAACACAAAAAATAAAAACTTTAGCAGGAATCAGCATGGTTTTATGAAGAATAGATCATTCCAAACTACCCTTTTCAGCTTCTATGAGGAAGTAAGCAGCAACCTTGATAATGGCAAGGCTGTTGATGTAGTATATCTAGACTTTGCAAAGGCATTTGATACAGTGCCACACAGAAGGCTGGGGTATAAAATAAGGAAATCGGGGCTAGGAGGTGACCTTTGCAATTGGATACAAAACTGGTTGAAGGGAACAGTGTGTGGTTGTAAATGGACAATTCTCCAATACAGTTAAAGTGGAGAGCAGAGTACCTCAGGGTTCAGTATTAGGTCTGCTGCTTTTTAACATGTTGATAAATGATCTGGAACTAGATATAGAAAGCAAATTATCAATATTTGCAGATGACATTAAAATATGCAGGGTAATTAATTCAGGACAGTATCATTGCGCTTTACAGAGGGATTTATATAAAATGGCAGATTGGGCAAATAAATGGAATATGAAGTTTAATGTGGGGAAGTGTAAAGTCATGCATTTGGGAGAAAATAATCCCAAGGCTACTTATAAACTTAATGGAATCATTTTAGGGCACTCGTTGCTAGAGAGAGACCTCGGTATCCTTGTCAACTACAAACTTGGAAAGAGTGACCAGTGTCAAACAGCAGTAGCAAAGGCAAACAAAGTCCTGTCTTGCATAAAAAGAGGTATTGAAGCAAGAGTGGATAAGGTTATTTTGCTATTGTACAAATCATTGGTAAGACCTCACCTTGAGTATGCAGTGCAGTTTTGGGCACCAGTTCTGGAAAAGGATATGCTAGAACTAGAGAGGGTACAACTAAGAGCAACAATATTAACTACGGGAATGGAGGACGTGATGTATGAGAAACGACTAGACAAACTTGGTTTATTTACTCTAGGGATAAGACGACTAAGAGGAGACCTTGTCACATTGTACAAGTATATGAGAGGTCAATGCAAGGATCTCTGTGGTGAGCTATTTATTCCAAGGCCTGATTAGATGACACCCCTTGAGATTGGAGGAAAGGAGGTTTAGACTTCAGCAGAGGAAGGGTATTTTTACAGTAAGGTCTGTTAAATTGTAGAATTCTTTGCCCAAGGGGGTGGTTATGGTAGATACAATGGATACATTCAAGAGAAGATTAGATACATTTCTTTCCAAAAGGGAACATACAGAGTCATTCTGTTTGTTAGTGGGCAGATCAGGAAGGTCTGAAAAAGACTAACATATTTGGTAGCAGGAAAGCTATAAAATTATTGGGGTATGATGAGAAGGTTGAACTTGATGGACTTGTGTATTTATTCAACCAAATTTACTATGTAAGCATGTCATTGGCTAAAAGATTCATTACCTTGACCCTGTAAGGGCAATTGGGTTGTGCAGAGCATTGCTCTGAAATGTGTTGTATACACCTCTGATCCACAAAGGAGAAGTAACCAACTAATAACATCACATGTTATTACTATGGCCAGAAAATTCTAATGGCCCTTTAAATGTTGTCTTTGTGCCTTTGCTCAAGATATAATATCTTCTGTCATTCCTGGATGTCATGTCCATGGAGGTGGGCATGACCGTTTCTGGCAATACCACAGGCCATAAACTCCGCCCCGTCACATGGGAATCTTATACCTTTTAAGGGGATAGAGCTGTGCAGTGTGTTGCTTTGAAATGCATTGCTCATTGCTGTGGTCCTTTAACACCTTAACGACCCTTGATGTTCATAGTACGTCATGGGTAGATCTGAGTTAACGACCCATGATGTACTATGACCGTCATGGAATTCCAGGCTTCCCCAGCGGCTGCATGCCGTTCGGGGAGTCCAAAACTGGAAACACAAATTAAAAAAAAAAAAAAAAAAAAAAAATATATATATATATATATGTGCTCCGTGGTCCTTTAGTGACCTGCGCAGCCGGTCATTAAGGGGTTAAGGGATAAATATACTTTCCACTCTGCCTGCTTCAGTGTGGAAAAAACTGATAGCAACTGTGAAGTAATTCTGGTGCAGACCAACTGCACTATAGGGGACAAATGCACATTCCTCAAATTCAAACTGATTTAAATGGGGCTTTTTATACAGTTAATCAAAAGCTTGTTCGTACGCCAACATTATAGAAAGGCTAGCCATCCCTGGTCCTTGAGCTATCAAGAGTGCATGTTTTCAGGATATCCCTGAATGATCACAAGTAGACCAATTAAAGTGGCTGAGCCATTACTTAGTCCACTTGTGCTCTGGCTGGGATATCCTGAAACATGCACTGTTGATATCTATTGAGGACCAGGCCTGGCTACCCATAGAACAGGTGTAGCTTAACAACATTGCATGTTTTTTTAAATCTCTCTGCTTGAGCTCAGGGGAATCAGTCAGTGGCTTAGGCTCTTTAATGAATCCACCTGCATGGATTCAGGGTTATCCTAGAAACACGCACTGGTGGTAGCTCTGGTAGAGAAGGGATGGCTACCCATGCTATAGAACAGAGGTTCTCAACCTCTCTTTGTTCAAGGCACCCCTAACTTGCATTGTGGAAGATTCGGAGAACACTAACATGTTATAGGTCATTTGTCAATCACATAATTGAGGATACAAATGCATAAATGTACAGTTCATTTTAGGTCTCAAAATCAGAAGAGAATCAATCATGCTATGCAGAAACATTTCCAGAAATATAATTTGAAACTCCGTATTCACATATTGGCAAAATCTTTATAGAAAACATAGGGCAGTGGATGACTGGCACACTCATGTGCCACAGCACCCTGGTTGAAAATCGCTGCTGTACAATAAATACCTAAATACTATATACATAAATACTAAATACTTAAGAACATCCAAATCTTTGTTTCAGTGCTAAATAAAAACAAATGTCAATCTGCTCACTAGCTATAACGTGCCTAGAGTGACTTACTTCACCACTGCAACAAAATGAGTGCTGTGACTGGTAGTCTACGCGTTTCATGTGATGATTCACAGATTCTGCCATTATATCCTCTAATGTGCATATTGCTGTTTGCTTTCATCCAGCATTGAAATAATGGATTGCTTGCTTTTAATTGTTTTTGAAGGCAAGTAAGATGCATTGTGGAGTGTTGTAGTGAGGACATCATTTTGATTTTAAAGGGATAGTATTACTTCAAAATTACTATCCCTCATATTGAAGCCCTTAATAAACTGAGTTAAATGACACCAGCGGCATCTCTCTAACCTTTATAGTTTAAGAGATAGTCACTTTCAAAGTTTCCTCTCCCCTGCTGTCAGTGTTCTGCTGCCAGCAGGGGAATCCGGTCCCGGGACAGGCGGACTCTTAAACAGAGCCGATATATCGTTATGGAAAGAAAAATTATTAATTGAAACAGTCTTCTACGTGTGCTTGGTAACCAAGTACACGTAGAAGACTGTTTCAATGAATCATTTTTCCTTCCATAACGAGAAATCAGCTCTGTTGAAGAGCCTCCGCCTGTCCCGGGACCGGATTCCCCTGCTGGCAGCAGAACACTGACAGCAGGGGAGAGGAAACTTTGAAAGTGACTATCTCTTAAACTATAAAGGTTTGAGAGATGCCGCTGGTGTCATTTAACTCAGTTTATTAAGGGCTTCAATATGAGGGATAGTAATTTTGAAGTAATACTATCCCTTTAAGTCGTATATTGGGTGCATTGTCCAGCACATACACTTTAGCGATTTAACACTCTAGTATATTAAACGTTACAATAAAAGTGAATGTGTGTGTTTCTTGAGCTAGGATGTTGTTTATTTGGACTGCAGATTTTAACACAAGTTGCCATGCTCCAAATGTCTGGGGAATTGATGGACACTTCTACAAACACTGGATATCCCAAACCCTGCACTATCTAAGCCATTGTGGGGCAATAAATAATTATCTGTTGTGAACTACAAGTCCCAAGAATACTATGCCCCCTTCAGCTGGATGGGGATGATGGGAGTTGTAATCCAACATCACCTGGTGTGGCTGCATACTGTCTTCCCCTGGGCTAAGCACCTGAGGGTATGAATTGGTAAGGTGGGGCCTTTCAGTTTTTATTGGACTATAATTTCCATCCAACAGCTGGCAGAGGATGATGGGAGTTGTAGTTGTTAAAAGAACAGTAATGTTTCACAAAAGCAGTGGCTCCAGTTTATCTTCATAGTATTTGGGCCATGAAGAGTGGTATTTCGATACTGTCAGAGTTGTAGTTCAAGAGTAATTGAATGGTAAAGTATCCTCCTTCCTCCCCTTTTACCTAGTGTAAGCCACCTCCCCTCAGGTATCTGGTATCTGTTCCCTTGACTGGACTGTAAGCATAAGGAAAACCCTGCCCCCCCTTGACAGGTTTTTCCTTAAGCTCACTGAAGATTGTCTCTCTGCGATCCATCTGGACTTGCTTCTCTGAGATGAGCAGTGTCAGATCAGTAAAAGGGGCAGCAGGGGGATTCTTTATCATTCAGTTACTCTTGAACTTACACCTCTGACAGTACTGAAATAACACTGTCCATGGCTCAGATAAAAGCAGCTCCAATTAATCTTCATATTATCATGAAAAATTACTATCCCTTTAAGCGTCTTTAGGGCTTCACATTGCCAAAGTCTGTAGGGGGATGCAGTTGGAGACATTTTGCCTAAAACAGGGTTCAAAATTCTGATCTGCATTGGTCCACCAGGGGGAGCAATAGTATTACATTTGTCAGAATGGAGAGCCTTGTTAGTAAAAGTATTTTATATCTTGTGTTGGTGCTAGAAAAAAAAAATCACAAAAAATATTTTATTATAATATACTGTTGCAGCATATTTTACTTTTCTAGGCAAATAGTTATTTTGTTTGATTTAGTTTGACACAAATTTTGGCCAGGTTGTAAGTGGTGGAATTTAAATATCTTTGTGGATTTGCCTCTCATCTCGCTAGCTTTTTACTGCTGAAAAATGAACAGCTAATGAAATATTATCAAAATGGAGACTCACAAGTCCATAGGTTCAAAAGAAAAGAGGAGCAATTCCTGTGCTAAACCAGCGACACCACAGGTGAAAACAAATCCTAATATTCATTCTGATTTATATGGGACGCTTAACTGCTTGAATTTTAAGAAGGTCTTCAGTGCATCACTTTGCAACGCATTTAGGGACCTCTCAAGCTGTTTAAATACCTTTTTCAATCAGTGGGGTTTTTCTTCCCCCCCATATTGCAGTTGGTTTGCTCCGGGGGGGGGGGGACAACAAAATTATTTCTACATCTACCTTCCATTCACATACCTGCCAATGGCTGCACTTGCTGACTTCTGACTGAGTAAAGACAAGGATATTCCTAGGCATTCTGCAGTGTCTGTATGCTCAAGCATAAGAAGTACTTTCCATTTAACAATCCAAAGGCCAGATGCACAAAGGTGAGAAACTATGCAGTGAGATCCGTGTGGGTTACTGCTATAGTGTGAAATTTATTTATATAATTTTTTTTTTTTTTTCCTCTCTTCCCCCTCTTCCATTTGGTAAGATCTTAGTGCATAGAATGGGCACTGAATAGTTTTTCACTGTAGAATTTATTCCCCTTTTCTCATTTTCACTTTAGTCTATAACCCACTTGGTTTCAGATTTACCTACTTGGTTTACAAGGAATCCTGCTTCATTAGTCCAAAATACCCAACTGATACTAATGATCGGTATGAGTAGCAGCAGGAAGAAGCTTATACCAATCTTAATGCTTGAGCTTTATATAATTTGAGTCTATTATTTGACATCTAAGCATTTGACTGACATAATTTACATTTAAAGTTCTGTCTTTAGGAAGTTATTACATTTTTTTTTCTACTTCATCTTGTTTCACTGACTTACCTCAAATCCATTTACAAATTACAGAAGGCCTCTTGTCCATATCTACCTGGATGGCCCACTGTCAGCTGAAGATAAACATGGCCAAAACTGAACTTCTCATTTTCCCTCCAAGACCTTGCCCAATACCTAGCTTTACCATTCCAGTTGATGAAATTAACATTGATCCAGCCAGCTCAGCACACTGCCTTGGGGCCATATTTGATCCCTCACTTTCCTTCTGCCATCACATTAACTCCGTGGCTAAAACATCTTGCTTCCTCTGTATCATTGATAAAATCTACCAGTTCCTCCCCCTACAAAGTACTAAAACTCTTATACATGCTCTTGTTCTGTCCTGCTTAGACTATTGCAATGTCCTACTAACTGGCCTCCCTGCTACCCATCTTTCACCTATGTAATCTGTTTTAAACTCAGCGGTATGAATCGTCACACTCTCCCCCCAAAAAACTGAACCTGCTCACATAATTCTTAGGCATCTGTCATGGCTCTATTCAGCAATGCATCACTTATAAAGTCTTTCTTCTCACCTTTAATGCACTCCACACTGCTACCCCTCCTTACATCTCTTCCCTCGTCTCCTCTTATGTTCCTGGCCTCTTTATTCGGTCAGCACAGAACTCCCATCTTGTTGCACCATCCGCACCCTCTTTCCCCTCCCATCTCAAACCTTTCTCATTTCCACTCCTTGCCTATGGAAATCCATACTCCTATCCACATGTCTTGAACAATCCCACTGTCTTTAAGTTTACCCTGAAATCTTATCTTCTGGAGCAACTAGGACCAAGCACTACCTTTGGACAAACTCAGCACTTGTAATCTCAGCACTTGACACCATCATACCCTGTTGTCTGTCTCCTATTACCCATTTATACTGTAAGCTCATTGGGGCAGGGACATCTCTCCTATTGTTTCTATGAATGTGACACTTATTTTATCCTCTGTTAATTTTTGGTAACCTATGTCTGTTGTAAGGCAATGTGTACACTGTGTGGTGCCATATAAATAAAGGTATACGTGGGGGAGCCATGGCAGCGCTACCAGGCAGTCATGTGAGGGAGAGATTTCCTTGTGTGTTGGTGTTTAAGTGAGTCCTGAGCACTAATTACAACATGGTACATGATACTTATTTAATATAAAAAAAAAAAAATAAACTGCACTGATGACCATTGCCTGCAACTCTAGGATACCCTAGAAGCTAAGATACTTAAGCACTTTTCATCTTCAAAGCAAATAATAATGGACAGTATTATGAGCTCTACTGTTCACCAGTGATTAAGGTTAAAACTATTTTCTCTGTCGTCCAATACAGGTTACTGGTAACTTTGGGTAGGCGATCAGCCCCTTTAATAGGCAGGAACAATTCTGAGAAGTGACTGCTGGGTGGAGCCTACTTCCCCGCCTTAGCTTGTTGCTAGCCAGTCCCCAACCGGTAAGATTTGTTCCTTGGTCAATACACAATCAAGAGAACAGTTCTCCTATAGTTTTAGCTTTTTATTATTTTCTGTTAGAAATGGAATACCACCATTAGGCGGATTACCATCACTGACAATTCCCATCACCCAAATGTGGATAGCTCAGTTTACCAGGTGCTTTTGTGGACCTAAGCCCTGGGAGGAAAATCTTGGCTTCCCCAGGAGCTGCCCACCGAGGCTTCTTCTTGATATATGGTAATCTGAAGACAGAAGACCTGCTGAAAAAAGTGAGCACCCTTTGAGTGCTGAGGTCGACATGTCCCATGCTTCCCCTCCACACAGGGGTCTCTATTGGAGTTCCTATTACATACTCGTGCACTCATTGGGTTTATTCTGTATGTCTCTGAGGTGTTTGGAGCAAGTTTCTGTGGTAACTTAACCGTTTTGCTGCTGGTTAGCACCTTTAAGGAGGTTTTGGGCACTTTTCCTGTTGGGTTCAGTGTTTGAGTGGTTTTACGTTTGGTATTCACCGTGCTAATTTTATGTTCTGCGTCCTTAAGGCGCGCGTTTACTGCGTAGACGCCGTTGCTCTATTCACTTTTATGGGACTTTACAGTTTGAGACGTATCTCTGCAACCACTCCATGTAGTGTGGTCAGAGACGGCTCATGTTGCTGGTTTTCCCTTGCTCTACCATCCAGTCAACATTCTGGGGATGTTGGGGGCTTTAGGGGGCTTCGGACACTGTTGGGGTACTCTCTCAGCAAAACTACGTTTCCCATGGACACCCACTTTGCGCACTCATTTCCGATTGGGTAGCCATTTTGTGTATTCACAGATTGAGTATCCTACGCAGGACTTGGACTCTCCTTCTCTCCTCTGCAGCTTAACCCTACAAGATAAGTCTAAATTTAGTGTTTCTGGGGTGCATTAATTATCATACACGCTTTATTGTGGGTGTTTTTGATACTTTGACCGTTTTGACTCTGTGAGAATGTCTACTCCGTTAGACCTTGGGGCCAAACCTAAGACTAAGGATATTGGGGTGTCTGTGTCCCCCATTGCTCATTGCTCCTTATGTCAATCAGGGTTACCTAGAGAATACTCAGGTCATATTTGCCCAGCATGCACTGCTGCCCCTGAATCCCCTTCTGGGGCCTCCAGCCATGCACTAGAGCCAATATGGATGCAAGAGTTTAAGGCTACTACTAGGGACTTCCGGTCCATCTTACAACTCCATCCATCCATCGTACAGGGGTTTCTTCAATTCGTTGCAGAACCCCGCTCCTATCGGCTCTTCCCTGCCTAAAATGCTGGATGCACCTGATGTCTGATTCCTCTGAGGAGGAATTATTGGTGGTCTCTGATGATGATGACTGTTCAGCTATTCCTTCATCTCAGGTTTTTGGGGACCCCATTCCCTCTGCTGAGGGCCTGATCAGGACTATCCACCTTGAACATTCCCTTCTGACCCCTCTGATGTTTTCCAGGAGCCTGTTAGGCCCTATGCCTGCTTTCCACGTAATCCCACCCTTGACCTCTTGGTGTCAGAGGAGTGGCAATTTCCAGACAAGAAACAGTCTGTGTCTAAAAAGTTTGCTAAACTTTATCCGTTTTCTGAAATGGCCTTACTCAGTGGGTTCATCACCCTAAAGTGGATGCCCCAGTTTCCAGGATTTCTAAGTCAACTGCCTTGCCAGTGGCTGACCCCTCTGCTCTTAAAGACTGGACTGACAAGAAGCTTGAGGCTTCTCTCAAGGCTATTTTTGTGACAGCGGGCTCTGCTCTTCACCCTACCTTTGCTGCTGCATGGGTAAATAGGGCTGTGGCTGTTTGGACTGAACAGCTCAATTCTGCTGTCCGTCAGGGAGCCCCTACTTCTGACATGTTGCATCTTCTTACTAACATTGCTGAGGCTCAGCATTATGTCTCTGCTGCCCTGTTTGATGCTGTGTGTATGGTGGCTAGGTCATCTACCATGTCTGGGGTAGCCAGGAGGGCTCTTTGGCTTAAGATCTGGTCGGCTGCCACGGCCTCTAAGAAGGCTCTGCTGTCTTTGCCTTTTCAGGGTTCTTCCCTGTTCGGGTCTGAGCTTAAGGATCTCATCGACGAGGCCACTGGAGGGAAGAGTTCTCACCTGCCAGTGGTCCTGAGGAAGAAGGCACCTGTCAAAAGGAATCAGCTTTTTCATTCCTTTCTGGCAGACTCATGTCAGGCGACCCAGACAGCCCCTCAGGCTCCGAGCTCCTCATCCAAGCCTAAGCAGCAATGTAGATACAAGTCCTCCATGAAGCTCAAGGCTTCCAAACCTCCTCCTGCATGACTCACCGAACACGGGTCCCCACCCGCAGGTAAGTGGCCGCTTACTCCACCACCTTTCAGCTTGGCAGGCTTCTGTGACGGACCAATGGGTTTTACAAGTGGTGGCCTCGGGATACATGATTCCTTTCACCTCTCTTCCTCCTCCTCCAAGGACATTTGTTTCTCGTTCTCCCTTGGGAGCAGAAAAGAGACGTCTTTTCAAGAAAGCTATACAGGCACTTCTGGACAAGGCGGTCCTGGAGTCAGTTCCCCCCTCAGGAGAGGGGCTTGGGATTCTACTCTAACCTCTTTGTGGTTTCCAAGAAGGACGGAGGCTGTCGTCCCGTTTTGGATCTGAAGAACCTCAACTCCTTTGTGGTCAGGTCCCAATACCACCAGGAGTCTCTGCGCATAGTGATGGTGGCCATGTCTCCTGGGAACTTTCTGGCCTCTCTGGATCTTCAGGATGCATATCTGCACATCACCATTCATCCAGAAAGTCGGCAGTATCTCCTCTTTGCCTGCGACCGAGGACACTTCCAGTTCTCTGCCCTCCCCTTTGGCCTGACCATGGATCCTTAAGTTTTCAACAGAGTCCTAGGATCCTTGATCTCCGTCCTACATCAGAACGGCATCAGGGTGACTCCATATATGGACGACCTCCTTCTGAAGGCCCTGTCTCCGGAACTCCTTCACCAGCAGATGCAGGACTGCATTCATGCTCTCTCACGTCACGGGTGGATCATCAACTTGGGCAAGTCAGACCTTGTTTCTTCTCAGAAGATGGTCTTTCTGGGTCTCCTCTTTGACACTCAGAGGGGGATGGTGTTTCTGACAGACAAAGTGGCTCATCAGATAGCACTGAAGGTCCAAGCTATCCTGTCTCAGGATCCGGTTCCAGCCAAGGAATTGTCCTCCTTGGGGGGGGGAGCTCATTTCCACCACAGAAGCAGTTCCATTTGCCATGGCTCACACCAGGGAACTTGAGGTTTCTGATCCTGGCCTGCAAAAGCTGTCCAGATCTCATGGACCGCTTCAAGTGGAGCAGAGTCTCTTGTGGCGGCTCAACCTGAACAATCTCCTGAAAGGTTGACCCTTCCTGTTGCCCTTTTGGACCACAGTGACAACAGATGACAGCATCTCCAGGTGGGGAGCGGTGTTGGGGCACTTGAGTGTTCAGGGCAAGTGGTCTCAGGAGGAATCTCTCCTTCCCATCAATGTATTGGAGCTTCAGGCGATATTTCATGACCTATATCACTGGACACTACAACTGGCGGATTGCCCGGTAAGGGTGCAGTCGGACAACGCCACAGCAGTAGCCTGTCTTACCTGTTAAATCCTTTTCTCTTAGTCCATACAGGTTACCGGTCTCCCACCCTGGCAAGGGACCATGCTTGGCTCTCCTGAGGCAGAACTGGGGGGTCCTTTTGGGTTCATGCTCACAGGAGTCTTCCTTTACCTTCTTACTACCTAGTCAATAAGTAGTCTGCAAATCTTACTGGTTGGGGATTGGCTAGTTGCAAGCTAAGGAGAGGAGGTAGGTTCCACCCAGCAGTCACTTCTCAGAATTGTTCATGCCTATTAAAGGGGCTGATGGCCTACCCAAAGTTACCAGTAACCTGTATGGACTAAAAGAAAAGGATTTAACAGGTAAGTCTAAAATCCTATTGTAATAGAGAGGAAAAAGAAAAACAAACGAAACAAACACACACAAAAAAAAAATTTGGGCCTCAAATATGGGTCGGCGAACAGATGTCATATGTAGATTTAAAACTATTCCCTATATAAAATAAACATGATTTTAAATATACAATACATTGTTAAATCCCCACGATATGAAGCTAAAACTTTCCCACATATAAAAATATATATCTCCTCCTATAACATAATTTGCCAGGGTGCGTCGCTCCCTGTGATCGTAACACGCACTTGTGCAGTAGATACTGCCGAAACGATGCAGTCATGCGCAGTAGAGACTGGCCAAATGCTCTGGCCTCCCGTCTGAGTGGCAGCATGGCTGATCCGGAGCGGGGTGCTCTGAATAGCCCACTGCCTGTCTCTGCCCCCGGCTCCAAGGCAGCAGCTGAGGCCGCTGGGTGGCGCTTTGGCCCATGCACACAGGCCTTCAATACGTGTGTGTGTATGTATATAATATATTATATATATATATATATATATATATATATATATATATATATATATATATATATATATATATACACACACACATGCATTTCATGTCTTGTCTTAAGGCTTAATTCGTATTGTTCGCCTCCTAAATCACGTATATTTCACCCAGTAAGCAACCTAACCAATGTGGGGAACTGCTCCACTGGTTAGGATTTTAATGAGGCATCAGTAGATGATAAAAGGCCATATGTTTCAGATCTATATTCATCAAAACAGGGATCGCTTCAGCAGTGATCCAGATGTTGAAAGCGAGTGCCATGGATGAAAGATTCGGGTGGTCGCCCATCATGAGTGAATGTGCCATGTAACTATTTCAGACATCATTATCTTCAGTAGAGAGCTTGATGCAAATCATCAGTGATTTATCAGTGTAACTACTAACTTGACTGCTTGCTATTAACACCTTGTGCTGAAATGGTGAACTCTCTTAACTTGCTTTCTTTTCTTTGGTGCACACAAATTGAGAACTGCCTCATGTTTTGTATTGTCCATTAATATAACTGGCCCCGCTTTAACAAGTGTAGCATTTTCCTCACATATTAGGATGTTAACTGGCGTTGAAGACAATGTTGTTTACCTGCTACCAACACTGTTTCAATTAAAGTGATTCCTCTGTTTCAATATATATATATTTGGAACATTGTTTCCTGTTATCTTTTTTCATCTAAATTGCGAAACAGCATGGCAATTTCATGGATTATAGCAGAGTTGCTCACTGGGGTAGATTTCATGTGATTTAGGATGAATATACCACATGACTCCTGTTCGAAAACAATTCATAAGTGCATACTTGTTTTTTGGTCCATGAGAGAGTTTTCGCTTCATGTTGTTCATTGCACAGTTTAAATTTTTATCTCTGCTTTATCGGCTCACTAATATTTTGGACTGTGAATTATTTATTTTTTTTATTTTATTGAAAAAGACATGGGTTGTACAAAGAATGCACATATACAGAGTCACAAAAGTTAACAAGGCAGACAGTACAATAAGGTGCATGCATACAATATATTTCCAGTGTCACACAAACTTTTCAGACTAGTCTTATTAGCACAGCCCCACAAGATCCAGAATGTAAGTGCAGAAGTATTGTAAGTGTATCAGGCACTCAAAAGAGGTCCTAAGGAAAATAATCAGAGGTGAAAGTACCAGCAAGGAAAGGTGGAGGAAGTGCAGCGTTGGATTGTCTCACTGTAGTAGGACACTAAGAGCAATAACTTCTCCATAGAAGTGAGAAAAAGCAAGAACAGAGGGGCCTGCAACATGGCATAACATCACTAGGTAATAAATAGCCTCTTGTGACTTGTGTATTTTATAAAATGTGTGTGCATATTTTTATTATTTGATTTGGTATTTTATCTATTAATAGTGTGTTGTGACCGTAATATCTATGGTGAATGGTAGCGATGGGACTATTTTAAAACACGCGTGTAAAGAGCTTACACACATGAGGATCTTCCTAGTATGATTTAAGGTTGCCTAGTATCCCATGTTAGCAACTTCACAGGGAAAGGGAATGGGGAGTAGTGTAGAACTGACCTTTAATACTTCTTATTAAAAACAGAGTTTTTAAAGTGTGTCTAAGATTTGCCACATATTAAACTCCTTGGATAACCGAGACATCTAAAACCATGAGTTGGAGATAACACTAGTGTTCACTCAATTACATGATCTAAAAATATAGCATTACCATCACTTTAAAACTATTATGAGTAAGATTTCTCAGAAGTATAGGGGAGAACAACAAATCTTTTAATTTACCAGAATTTTTCAGAAAATCTTCAAACAGAGGACGGTTGTGTAGATCTTGGGTAACTGATCTGTGGCTAGCCATTGGTTAGACACTAGTGAGTTCTGAGTATATTAGATATTCTGAATACAGGTCGCACTGTAGAAGAAAATCTATGGTATCTTGCAGTACTTTGCTAATTCTCTCCCAATGGTCAGGTCTGAGGCATTGCAGGAGCTATGGACAGCTCTGGGTTGTACGGGTTCCAGTCATCTGTGCAGCGATTCTGTATAAACCACCTGTTTACACCCCTGTATTGTCTGGGTTCCTCAGAATGCAGAGTGAAATCCCCAGGACCTTGCGTACACTGAAAAAGAGGATACATTCTGGTGCAAACCATATGCGCCACTGGGACAAAATAAACCTTTCCACTGACTTAAATGGGGCATTTTAACTCCTTGAATGCTACATTGTTAGAACCAGTTGAATATTCAACAAGTAAACACTTTGAGTGCCAGGCAGGTATCCAACGAGTTGCAATTACTTAGATGCCTCACAGGTACTCAAAGGGTTAAAAACCTCCATTTAACTCAATGTAAATGTTCAATAGTCCACTATAGTGCATAAGGCATCTGGCTTATCTGAAAAGGAAGTTGTGGACCCAGGAGTGTGATGACCGCCTGTTTCCACTTGTTAGAACCTAGTATAGGTCACTTTTTCTAGGTAAACATAATTGGAAAGGATCATCTCATAGATGCATGTTCATAAAATGTAGAATATATCCACAGCAATAAAAAAAAAAAAAAAAACTGTCTACATTATAATGTAACTTTAACCATTTGAGTGGCAGAGGGTTACTTAACACACACTTTGTAATCATTTTCTCACAGGAGCCACTCATCTTGTAATACTTTACAAAATTGTGTTTATTGAAATGTCTTCCATAAACACAATTTTAGTTCACCAGCAAAGGAGCATGAGAGTGCTGTCTGACTACTACAGAACTGTGTGTGTGTGTATATATATGTATATTATATATGACAGAGACATATGAATACACTGGTTTCTAATGCACATTTGTGTGGTTATGGAAGCATTTTCTCCCAGTTGTTATTTTGCTGCCTTGCAAATGCAAGATAGGGAAATACTTATGTTCTGTCAATAAATACCCAAAGGTATCGGTGTGCAATAGCAGACAAAAAGCAGCATATCATTATTCTGCTCTGATCGCCTTACCATAAATTCAAGTCTATGCCCAAAGCTATAGTCAAACTATTTGAGAAGCTCACTGAGAACAAACAGGAGCAGATATTGCTTGGTTTACAGAGTCAGCTCTCAGAAGCATCATATATTAGCTCTGTAGTGCCATTACAGAGGAGAAATTTTCATGTACAGACTGAACCCGCCGAAAGGCGTGGCCCAGTTCTGTAATAACAGGCTGGTTTCCTTCAGAATAGAGAGCAGGGGTCCTATGTTTGGATTATTTACCCTTTCATGACATGTGCTAGCATAGCTTCAGAATATTTTACAGCAGTAAAATGATGATTCAGAGACCTACAACAGATTGCCGAGATTAGTGAGAGCCAGAAACATTGATCATTATTTTGTAAAGCGCATCATTTCAAGATGTCTGGCTCATTTCAGTTATATATAATATAAATGCAGCGCTTTTGAAATAATTCTTCATCCTTCTTCCTTTTTCTATGATGTTGGCTCCAACCAGCAAAGCTATGGTTTTAATGGAGATGGAGGTTGAAATTTCCTGTACATTATTTCACAGGCTCTTAAAGCGGAACTTTCATATTGTATAAAGTCGCCCTACAATAATTAAGTATATGGCGACTAGCTTCAGAATAAATATTACATCTCAGAAGTACCTGATTCAAAAGTTATGCTTAATCTTTAGTGACCGGAGGCCAGGCAGCAGCGCAGACATCTTTCCTGCGCTGTCAGTTCCGGTCTCCTCTAAGAAGCATTGCAGTGTGCCACAAGGTAACCGGAAGGGACTGACCTGGCTGTCAGTCTTCGGAGATTAAGGATAACTTTAGAATTGGGCGCGTCTGAGATGTAACTATTCTGAAGCTAGTTGCCATATACTTAATTATTGTAGGGCAACTTTATACAATCTGAAAGTTCCGCTTACTCTCAGGTCAACATGAGGGAACTCCAGCGAGATGTTATCCAGAACTAGTCTTGAAATCTGGAGCACCAGATATCTCTCTCTGGAGGCCAGAAGGGATCTCCTGTGGTGGTTGCATTGGTGGTCTCTGAGGTTCACATCAGTCAGGAGATTGTTTTGCCTCCTTTTTGTCCTGACCCTAGTCTGATTGGGAGGGGGATCTACATTTTGTATGAATTATTTTCCACTTAAGCCAAGACACAGCTGTTTAATAAAGTAATCTAAGGATTTATCGTTTAAATGAATGGAACATCCTGGAATTTATTTATAAATGACTAGCGGTGTGGGACAGCGTTGCCCGTCTTATTTAATTATTTATTATTGTTGTATTTAGTAATTTTTCATTTTAACCCCTTAACGACCGGGGAATCCGGAAGGGGAAGTGACTTAATGACCACGGAGCAATTTTTTTTTATTGCTCCGTTGGGTTCCGGACTCCCCGAACGGCGTGCAGCCGCGGGGGGAGCCCGGAACTCGATGACGGTCATAGTACGTCATCGGTCGTTAAGTCAAATCGACCCTTGACGTACTATGACCGTCAAGGGTCGTTAAGGGGTTAAAGTAGCAGACAAAAATGCCTGGATTTTGCAATATCAGTGTTTTCTATGGATGTATATGGAGATATGTGTGTGTCTATGTGATTGTACATAAGATATGGCAGAGCTGGCAGAACGAACAAAATCAGAGGGTTCTATAAGTGCACTAGGATATTTGGAGTGATGTATGGTTCTATAAATGCACTAGGATATTTGGGGTGATGTATGGTTCTATAAGTGCACTAGGATATTTGGAGTGATGTATAGTTCTATAAATGCACTAGGATATTTGGGGTGATGTATGGTTCTATAAGTGCACTAGGATATTTGGAGTGATGTATAGTTCTATAAGTGCACTAGGATATTTGGGGTGATGTATGGTTCTATAAGTGCACTAGGATATTTGGAGTGATGTATAGTTCTATAAGTGCACTAGGATATTTGGAGTGATGTATGGTTCTATAAGTGCACTAGGATATTTGGGGCGATGTACACAAAATGCAAATGTGTAGATATTGTAAAGCAAATCAACAACATAGAGATGAAATAATAGGACTCATACAGCTTTTAACCCCTTGATTGCTACAAAATAGTCCAACACACTGCCCCTGGACCGGATGGGTTTGGGGGATTCTGCTGTGCAGCTTATCTTGATGTTTTGTATACTATACATTTTTATTAAATACATTTTCTATATTCTCTTGTTACAATTTTGTTTTGGTTTATTTTTGAATTGAGTTGGGTGCCTATTTAAAACTCTTCTGGTTTTTTCTTTTAAATTTGTAAATTATGACTTGAGTCTAGGCACCCCACATATGATATATGTGGAAATACTCCATATGAAGTTAAATTAGTGTGCTCCTCATTAACACACATTAAATGTGTTTACGTGGAAGAATGACATAACCCACAGGGTGGGTGGGACTGTTCACCTAAGAGTCCAGAGATGGGTGCAAAGCACAGCATTATACACCTCTAGCCATAATGTTTGTATTTGTTACTCCTCATTAGTACAGCAGTGTAGAATATGCTGGCAAATTATAAATGAAAGGTAAGCATAATAAAATATCAGAGGGGTGGGTGCTTGCAGTGCATGGTTGCTTGTGCCTGTAGATTTATGCAGCAGTGCATGTTCCATATGGCCAGAGGAGTCATGTAATGCAACATGGGTGCAATGCATTGCACACGTTTGTGACCTGTAATGTGGACTCTGTTGGGTGCTGAATCCTGCATTAATTTGTGCATGGTTGCACTTGCCTACTGAAATAGAGCATGCAACAACAAAGTTAGCTGATATGCATCATTTCAGACCTCTTGTCCAGGGTCCTGCTGGGTACCCCCAGTGCTGTGGGTGGGAGGCAAGACCCCCTGTGCACTGGGGTAAAGTTACTCTATGATGTGGTTATCCTGGATGTGCTTCATATGCTCGGCCATGGTGTTGAAGTTAAGGTCACAGCCCCCGAAGTTGCAGGCATTGGAGAAAGAGGTGGCGGTTCTTCCTGTCATGATGGTGTGGTTACTGAAGGTCCTGGTAGTGCTGTGGAGTGGGAGTCAGACAGAGGTGAAGGGAAAGAGGATGGCAGCCGGTGCTGGAGGAGGCATGTAGAGAGAGATGGGGTAGTTGTGAGCAGCTGAAAGAAGGGCAGGGGGATTGAGGCAGGCCAAGTTGTGACAAATGATTAGGTTGGAAGCACTATCATTTAGCCCTAATGCATTGCACCCTGGAAAGCAGTGGCATTTTAAACCAAAACTAGAGTTAAAATAGGTGGACTGAAAGGGTAATGTAAGAGTTCACAACGTTGCGCACCCACTTGAAGGTGGGTGAGGTGCATTGCATTCCAGCGTTAATTGTACATTCACACTTAACCCTTTCAGTGCCACATAGGTGTCAAACGTGACTCATGCATTGGACATATATGTGGCACTCAAAGGGTTAAGTGTGAGTGTAAAATTAACACATTAAATTTGATATAATATCACTTATTTTTCATAGAGGTGCACAGGAGAGGGGGGCTTCCTTGGGAAGGGGGTGGGGCAGATGCTAGAACGGGAGGGTAGGATCTGGGGCAGCCTCTTACCGCCGGCCAGTAAGTGCCTGACTCCATCACTGAATCATCTACCAGTTGATGTATGTACACAATGGCTGTTTAAAAAGAGGATGTCCCACAGGTCTTCAGCAATGTTGTTAACCCTTTGAGTGCCAGAACTGTAGGCATCGCATCATAATGCATTGAATACTCATCTGACTCTCAAAAGGTTAAAAGACAATACTTTTAGTTACTTCG
The DNA here is from genome assembly GCA_037306005.1 of Rhinophrynus dorsalis. Classification (NCBI taxonomy): domain Eukaryota; kingdom Metazoa; phylum Chordata; class Amphibia; order Anura; family Rhinophrynidae; genus Rhinophrynus; species Rhinophrynus dorsalis. Next base: position 383,433,143 of record CM074719.1, read on the forward strand.
ATACACACACACAGACTGTCAAGTCACACTGTAAGATTAGGGCGCTGTGTAAAGCGAATAGGTCTGGAACTTGTAAGGAGTGTTACTCCTTGCAGAGATTTTGACAGGAGTGGCCAGGGGGCCCCCAGGCCACTCCTGTCAAAATCATACCCCATGTATGTAGTGCTGAGACAGAATGGTTTCCTCCTTTCTGCCACCTTGGAGTATCAGGCACGTCTAGATAATTTGTGGTCATGTGACCATGTTCTCTTTTATAGATAGATATTGTGGTCACTCGTTAAAAAGATAAGACGTACGCTCTATTAATACTCTTGGATGAACTGCATCTGGACCAAATGACTTTAATTTTGATGATTCTACAATATTAGATATTTTTAAACCAAAGTATTACTATCCCTTTAAAGGCCGTATGTTCAAAAGTAAAGTTGAGTTCTGGGGCAAACCATTGTCACTATAGGGGAGAACTAAGAATTCCGAAAATTCCCATTGATTTATATGGGGATTGTAACCACCTGAATGCTAGAGGCATCCAATGCATTGTGCATTGAAGACCGCTCTACCACTCAAGGGCTTAAAATTCCCATTTAAATCAAACAAATCAGTGCTCATTCAATTTCACAACTCAAAGTAAATACACAAGGTTGATTTAAATCATAATTTTATTATTTTGAGGAGGAATATAATACAATGCAATGCACATGACATAATACTGATGCTGAGTTGTTTTCATATGTTTCACTTAATACTAAAGCAGGGGGATAGTGTTGTAGTTCCCAACAGCTGGATGTATGCATATGGACTACCCCTGCACTGAATCATGCATTTGCAACATAGTGACAGCTATCACTCCTCCTCCTTCAGTTTATTTTACTACTTTAATGAAACGTAAATAGTTTTCCAAAGCTTTTATTATGTATTTTTTTTAAACAATGATATTAATAAGGTGTATCCTTTAAAGTGATCCTGCCACCCAAATACACGTTGCTTTTTTTTGGAATATTACAGAATGTTGAATATATTTTGTTAGGAAATGTATATTTTTTTTCTTACTGATATTATCTCTGGTTTTCCCAGTGAAGCATAATAAATGGCTTAATAAATCTATATGAAAACATTTGCCCCTTAAGTACCAAATAAAAACTGCAGTTGAAATGACTGGGGATGTTTTCATCAGATACTGTACAGTGTGTTCCCTGATAAGGGAGGGATTGTGATTACATCATGGAAGGTATGGAATTGTGGGAATGATGATGAGAGATGATGTCAGACAGCCAAGTAATGATTTCATACAGTATACATTTCCTTACTATTAACAGAATATGAAGAGGGGGTTTTCATTCACTTTGAGTACCATGTTTCTTTTTGGGTAGCAGGGTATGTTTAACCCTTTGGATGTTAGGTCTCCAGCACATTGCTTGGCAATTCTTTGAAGACCTCTAGTATAGGGGTGCTCAGACCTGCCCCCCCCCCAATGGTGTAGTTTTTTTTGGGGATCCCCTGAGTTAACAGCATTTATTCTTTATAACCCTTTGAGTGCCAGTAGGGTTTCGCAACACAGTTAATTGAAGAGATCCTGAAAACATGCACTGTTGGGGGGTTTGGGGACAGGTTTGAGCACCCCTGCTCTAGCATCTAAGTAGTTAAGTATCAGTGCTTTGCACACTCCAGTTGCACATTTCACAAGCACACACTTTATCCACTAATACAAACTTATCTTGAATGTGTTACAATAGATATACTTACTCATTTCACAAATACTAAAATGGCTCATAGTAATAAAAATACCCTTAAGAAAATAATAACTTAAACTGGAGAGATGGATTAAGGGAAAATACAAATCATTAGTGAGAGTGCTGGAATTGCCAGGTGATAATTTCCTTCTCAGGTGACTCTAGGGAAGGAACCCTAAGTATCAATAGTATCCACCTACAGCCACTCCCTCACTCACATGACCCTGTTCTAGCTCCATCCTCTCTTGTCTTGCACAGATAATACCAGTACCTTAGCCTACACTCAAACACAATGTTATAGGCTAAGGGTATTATCTATGCCAGACAACAGAGGATAGGGGCTAGGAATAAGGCTAGTGTGTGTAAATAATATATTCTATATTGAGCACCATAAACCAACAGGAGGTATCTGGTTCAGACAGCCTGGAATTGATTGTGCTGGTCATTCCCATATCTCCACCTGGGTACTCTCAGGGTTTGACCCTGAAACTCAGGATTTTGACCCAAGTCCAGAAAGAAGGGCCAAATTCTCAGGGTGAGAGAGCCCAGTGTTGCATACTATCTCATCTGTACCAATTAACTGCTTATTAAGTCCCTAAATTGCTGCTATTCTACCAGAAAGACAGAAGGGTATGTCCTGCCTCTTTCTTTATGTTCGGGCAGTGAAAACTCAAAGTTACGGCATGGTATGGCTTCCCTGATGACCAATATGAGCACCTCCTGGGTAGATCAAGCAGGGATGCATCTTCTGAAATCTACATTATGCAGAACTTTAAGCGTTAATACTTCAAAGATCTCAGGCTCAGCTCATTTTTAAAGATCCATATCACAAAAGTGAAAGTGGTCAGCACATCTGTCAGTGTCTTACTCAGAGTTGTAAACACTACATGTAGACCTGCCCATTGATTGCTGTGACAGAAAATGACACCTGTAATTGGCTAACACAAAATAGTCTTAAACCCCAAGAAGCATATCATGCCCATGTATATACTGATATAGAAATCCATCTTAACATATAAATGAAATCCCAATAATACAGTGAATTGATTACAGTTAATGTGTTTGCAGCAGCTTTACGCTATGGCTGCTACATCTCCTGTGTTAGTAACCAGAAGTAGAGCTCACTTCCTAGTCTAGTGCAGTGGTCCCGGCCCTCTCCTCAGACTCCTAACAGGCCATGTTTTCAGGATTTCTGTGCTTAAGTACAGGTGAGTTAATCAGAGGCTCAGTCATTTCATTAACTCGCCTGTGCATGAGAACTCCTAAAGACAGGGACTGTTAGGGGTCCCTGATGATAGGGCTGGGAACCATCACTCTAGTGGTTGCCTATTTTACCTAACAGAAAACCCAGCCCCGAGAATTCTCATCTTATTTCCATGGAGCCTATTTCTGAAAAAACTATAGGGCATATTTATCAAAACCAATATGGAGCAATTCAACTGTACTATATTTATTAATGAAAAACTCCCATTCGTTTCACCTGGACTTTTTTAACTGTTAAATATAGAGCAGTTGATTTGCACCAGAATTTCTTCACTTTTAGCCGTGATAAATATGTCCCTATGGGTCTTATTCAGAGAGCAAAAGAGTATTATACCGCACAGGACACCAAAATTCCCCTTTTGCTCTACAATACTTTGTAGACCTCTAGTATTCAAGAGGCTGAAAGGCCCAATTTAAAACAGTGGTCATTTTAGAAAATATTATTGTCCCTTTTGGTGCAGAGGTTTGGTTTCAGGATTGGTACTCTTTATGAATAACATCTTAGTAGCTTGATTAACCCTTTGAATGTGTTACAATGTGTTGGATACCTCTCTGGCACTCAAACGGTTAAAAGTTTCCATTTGAAAGCTCTCTCACTGCAGAGTATTATGGCTGCTTAGGACATCTCCTCCCAGGATTCTTAAAGGGATAGTAATGTTTCATAATAAAATCAGCTCTAATTAATCTTCATAATATTTGGGCCTTGGAGAGTGTTATTTCAATTCTGTCAGAGTTGTAGTTCAAGAGTAATTGAATGATAAAATATTTCCCTCCTGCCCCTTTTACTGATGTAACACTGCTCAGCTTATAGCAGCAGGGAATGTCCAGGTAGATTGCAGATAGGGACAATCTTCAATTAAGATAAGGGAAAAAGCTGAAAAACCTGTCAAGGGGGGCAGGGTTTTCATTGTTCTCACAGTAGAATATTGACCCTTGATGTGAGCTGTCTGGTCTATGGACTGGATTCCATATCTGAGGAGTGGGGGCTTTTACTAGGTACAAGGGGCGGGAGGGGAAACTTTATTGTTCAATTACTCTTGAACTACAATGTTCACAGTAATGAAATAACACACTCTATGGCTCAAATACTATGAAGATTAATTGCAGCTGCTGTTTTTGTGAAACATTACTATCACTTTAATCTACATTTTACTATGAAAAATTAAATTGTGATATGTGTGGAGACTTTTCATCACAAATCTTGTGCCAAATGATTTTTAACCATTTGGAGGCTAGAAAAGTCGCCAATGCAATGTGTTAGAGACTTATTTACCAATCAAGGGGTTAATATCTCAATAAGGTTGTTAAAGGGATAGTAATGTTTAATTTTAAGTTTCTTTAATATTGTAGGCATTAAAAAAAATTAACATCGATGTAAGTCTTATCTCTCAAACCTTAATGGTTTGAGAGATATAACTTGCTAAAGTCACCCCTTCCTGGCTGTTTCAGAGAAGTCAGAGCTTTAACTGACAGCAGCAGATTCTGGTCATTTGACGGGACGGCGGCACTTCAGCAGAGCCCAAATTGCTCTATTTAGAAATAAATACTTAATTGCAATGGTCTACAAAGTGTGCTTACAAACCAGGCACACTTTGTAGACCGTTCCAATGAAGTATTTATTTCTAAATAGCGTGATTTCGGCTCTGCTGAAGAGCCACCGGCCAGTCCCGGGACCGGAATCTCCTGCTGTCAGCTAGATGGCAGATTTGTCTGAAACAGCCAGGAAGGGGTGACTTTAGCAAGTTATATCTCTCAAACCATTAAGGTTTGAGCGATAAGACTTACATTGATGTTAATCTTTTTTTAATGCCTACAATATTAAAGCAACTTAAAATTAAACATTACTATCCCTTTAAATGGCCTTGCTTCCTCTTTTGACTCTAACACAGCGGCGTCCAAGTTTTATCAGTGATAGGCCACATGATGAAAGTCATAAGTGTGTGGGCGCATAATTTTTCTCATAGATAACAATGGTGAAATATGGCTTTCCAGCAATTCAACATATGGATTTATTTATCAATCAACTCTTTGACAATACTGATATTTAACAAATATCTATTTTTTAACTGTATGGTACTGGGATGCAGGGGATTAGGTCTTATTGGCCTAGATTGTTTATCTGACAGAAATCTGCTTGGTCTTCAGGGGAGGGCTGGCAACTTTTGGCTTGGGGCACAAGTACAATCAAGTGGTCTATATCTACTATCACTCCAGCTAAACACCTTTTGTTAATTTTATAGCTGCCATTAATCTTATGAAGTATAGCAAGTGATACCATGGAGCTTGTAACTGAAATAGTGATACATTAGTAATATCACTGAGATTAAAATTGAAATGTATCTACACTAGTGATACCACAGAGCTTACAACTGAAATGTAGCCACATTAGTTATGCCACAGAACATCTAATTGAAATGGTTCTACATTAGTGATACCACAAAGCTTACAATTGACATTAAGTTATACTATTTATGCTACAGAGCTTACAAATGAAATAGAACTACCCTAGTGATACCACAGAGTTTACAACTGAAACAGAGCTACATTAGTGATACCACTGAGCTTACAAGTGAAATGGAGCTACACACTGTTTTCTTCATATATAGGCAGTGGCCCGCTGGCCCAGACTTATGACCGGCCCAGAGGGCAATTGACCCCCTGGCCAGCCCTCCCCTGTTGGTCTTGATATATATGTTCTTTATTATGCTGGTTTTCCACATACCCTCCTATATTACCAGTGCTCTTTTCCATTTCTTGGTTTATGGCCAGAAAATGTTACATAGTATGATTATTACAACATGCCCTTTCACCAAAGACAAACTGTATATATTTCTAACAAGACAAACATTCCCTTCCTCCCTGCTCCATCAGAGACACAGTAGAGTACAGTGATATGTTTACTATATCTTACTAAACATACAGCTTACTCTGATCTTAAAGAGCATGATACAATGTTCACACTATGTACTAAAAATAACTGCAGCCATTTTTGGGCAAACCAAGTGTACCATTGGAGTCAAATAAACATGAAAATCCACACTGATTTAAATGGGTCTTTTAACCCTTTGAATTCCTGCATGTTTGCCAATAAATTGCTGGCAAAACATTGGAGATCTCTAACTTTAAGGACTTAAATGTCTCATTTAACCCTTTAAGTGTCAGAAGGGTATCATTGGATACCCCTCTTGCACACAAAGGGTTAAATGAGGATTTTGATTTGTCCCCAATGGTACAGTTTATTTACTACATAAATAAATGAGTTCCTCTTAGTACATTAGCCTGTCACTGACACAGTAGAAAGTAATGCAGGTAAAATTGTTACCCCGTACCTGCTGAAAACCAGCACACTTTACTGCCAAGACATGGACACACACATTATTACTACTACTGCAAAATACTCTTTCACATAAAGAACATGTATTTTCATTTTTGCTGCCCCTGTAACTTTTGCATTTTTTTTTCGAGAGGACACAAGTTAAAAAAAAACTAGACTCCTCTGTTTTGTCATGTGCTCTCTGATGGCTTTGGTAAGGAAGTCCTGCTAAGTCCCGCTAAACTCAGATACTTAGTGACCCTGTTTGGCTAAACAGCGTGTAGGCTGTGATGTCACATTCACCCTTTGTTCCTGCTGAAGTCTTATGGGGCATAGAGCAGGGAGAATTGACACATCTCCTAGTGAACCTCAAACCTGTCCTCAATTCTCCCAATGGTCTATTCACGCAGACGTCACTATGGAATTCCACTTTAAGACTCTGGGCATCAGAGGGAATGGAGGCAACACATATGCCAGTGGAAAATGCCAATGGATGACCATCATGTCCACTACAAGAGCTTTAGGTTCCGGGGTCTGGTACAAAACCAAGGGCATCTTGCAAGTCAACTGAAGGGTTATTCGGCCCACCACTGAAGAACCCCATAGATGAACTATGGAGTTAAAAACCATCTGGTTGAGCTCCCAATTCCAAGGATTCAGATGTTGGCAACTGAAAAAGTTTGGCAAAACATTGTCTACTTCTGGCATGTGAATAGCTGAGAGAGCTGGCCCGTGAGCCCTCACCCACGTAAATATCAATCAAACCTTGGACCATGTAGCCACATTTCTGGCCCCTCTCTTGTTGTTGATGTCGGCTATGGCTGTCGTAGTGTTAGACTGGAACATGGTCAGTCAATCAGATCTTTACCCCAAAAAAAAAAAAAATTAGCCGGGCGTTAAGGTGACAGCCACGTATGCACGCGGCTGTCACTAAGGGGTTAAAAGCCGAGGCCTTACCAGTAAATTTGGCTGCATCAAAGCCCAGTTTTGCAAGATACAAACTAGCCTCAAGGATTCTTAGAGAGAGCCACAACAATATCATGGGGATTTAAAATGACAGAATGCTAGCGGGGTCTCTGATGTGTCCATTGCTAAGCATTGCCTAGGAGATCTCTTTAGCATTTGGGACATTTTTCCCCTCTGGTGCAGCTGGTGTGGTCCACACTTACTCCTCCTCTTCTTTTTATGAACTAGGGCAGGTTTTTCCTTATACTGACAGAAGATTGTCCCTAGTTGTGATCCGTCTGGACCGACAGAAGATTGACATATTGAAATGGGGTAGGAGGGGGAAAAATTATAAAATAATTTCATGGAAACTAGCACAATATGAACATTGCCGACAGTGGAGAGCATTAGTACACACTATAAGGAATGATTGAATCTTAGGTTGTATTGAGCCATTACTAACCCTATAACAGGCATTTTATATAAAGACAAAAAGGGGGGCAGGGTTTTCCATATACTCATGGACAGAAGATTGTCCCTCGTTGCGATCTGCCTGGATTTCAGATCTGAGGGGAGGCTGCATAACATATTGAAAAGGGGTGAGAGGGTGGAAACATTTTAATATAATTTAATAGAAACTAGAGCGATATGGTCATTGCAGACAGTGGAGAGTGTTAGTACACACTATAAGGAATGTTCGAACCTTAGATTTTATTGAGCCATTACTAACCCTTTTAGCTGGATCGGTTCACTTTTAAAAGGTCGCACACAACACATTAACCATGTCCCCCATGATAAAAATGGTGACATGAGAATCTCACACTGCATGACAGTGCGAGATTTTCATGTCTCCTACTGAATGGTCGCATACTGGAGATGAGCATGTTAACGCAGCAGGGAGCTGTGAGTAAGTTCCATATGAGTGGATGAAAGACCTCTCCCGTCTCTGCTGTTTGTATTGCTAATGGAGGCAATTTGCTAGATCGAAGGAAGCCTTCCTGTACTCAGCCTAGCAATGGAACTGCTAGCATGTCAGTGCTCCGGACCAGGCCCTGACTGGGACAAAAAATAGTCCCGGGCATTTAAGGCTGAGCAGCACATTTTTATTTTTTGAGCAGCCCATGGGTTGGGCTGTCGGCCAACGGTGATCGTGGGTGGAGCTTATAATCACGTGCGGTGCACCGCACGTTGATTGCCTGCCCACCAGGAAACTTGTAACGAGGTGGCCGTCTTTCAGAAAGTGAAAGACGGGCCAAACTCATTTAATGATTAATTTTTTTTTTTAAAAAGCCCGGACCGGCCCACCAGGCAAATGCCCGGTATGCCCGATAGCCAGTTCGGGCCTGCTCTGGACAGTGAGCTTTTTTTCGTTTTGTTTTTTTGTTTTATACACATTGATTTAACCCTTAGAGTGCCAGTGGTGTGCATGTCGCCTACTGACATCATACCACACCACTGGCGTTCTAAGGGTTAAATCAATGCACGTAAAACCAAAAAAGGGCGAGATTTTATGTGCAACCTTTTAAAAGGATACCAGCTGGATCAGTCTCTGGCTGCCAGAGATTATTCCAGGCCGCTATGCCACAAAGCAGTAGAGCCCACTGGCACTCAAACGCTTAAGAACATAGCCCCTTTTCTCATTTTTTTTTTACTCTTTAAAGAACTAAGGGTTTGCAATGCTTTGCAAAGCAGTTGGTCCTTAAAAGGTTAATTCAATATTGGCATTTTGGATATATGGTATTAAAACATATAGATACATTTCAGTACCCATAAATGATATACATTGTACATTAAAATTGGAAGATATTCAAAATGAAAAGTATATAACATTTACAAATCAGTTGCATAAGAAAGATCTTAGTTTATAATTATTATTTAATCATTTGTTGTATTTTTTAGAAATCATTCTCTTGAAGATGCCACCAGCTTCTAATTAAAAACAACTTCTAAATGCAAATTGTTCTCTGTTAACCCTTTGGGTGCCAGAGAGGTATCCAATGTATTACAATGCAAAGGGTTAATGCGTTCTGTCTGCCCAGCAGGCTCAGTGCTAATTATTCCCCACTATGGCAGATCATTAGATGATCAACTCTGTTGAGCAGGGTATCAATAACATCAATCCTCCTGCACAGACAGAAGGCACGAGTGTGAGGGAAACAAACAAAGCTTATAGAGAAGGAGCTTCTAAGTTGGTTCACTGACTTTGAAGCAAAGACTCTACAATGGGCCTTAGGTATCAATGTAAATTAGTTTTGGGGCATACCATCTGCACCAAAGGTAATAAAAACATTTCCATTGAGTTAAATTGTAATTTTAAACCCTTGAATGCTACAGAGGTCTCCAACAGATTGCTAAGAGAACTCTCTAACATTCATGGGTTTAAAAGCCCCATTTAAGTCAATGGAAATCTGGAGATTTTTTTTTATTTCTCCTATGGCACAGTTGAGTTTCTCCATAATTGCTCTAGTTCTTATAAATTCATCCTCTAAGGGTATTATTATCATTATATTTCTATTAAAGAAGTGACTAGCCAAGTCAGTTGCCTAAATCCAATTAACCCCCTGGATACTAAGAGCACCTCTAATGTATCACATTAGAGATGTCCAAGGGGTTAACCTTTTGAGTGCCCGAGTGGTATCCAGTGCATTGCTTTTGCAATGCGTTGGATAGCTCTCTGGCACTCAAAGGGTTATTAAAATGTAAAAACAACTGCATAACAAAGCAAAAAAATAAAACAAGAAAAACATTTTTCTAAAGTTACAAAGTGCAGTAATATGAACTACTGTCCAGAGCCAGGAAGTCTGCAGGCAGGTGACACTGATGCAGATGGCCTGGGAAATGCCAATATATATAATCTACAATTTGTTTAATGGAGAAAAGCAAAAAATAAAATATGTTATAGAAGAAATATATATGATGCTTTGTCTGGCTAGTTTAACTCTTTTAGAGAAGGGTCGGTAGCATATTGCTTGTCCCTTGATCCCTTCTAGTATGCAAAGAGTTAACTAGTTGATGGAGAGTTTTATATGTCTTTGCCACACTCAGGACAAAGGATGTCGTCTCTATCTGTAAGGAAGCCACGGCCCACCAAGGAAATGGCACACTTCTTGCAGTTAAAGCAATCGCTGTGCCACTGACGCTCTTCAAAAGAGATGTACTTGGCTCCTCCAAGCCCTAGGAAATGGGAGAAATGATAAGTTCAGTGTCAGCGTTGACATTCATAAACAAACTTCAGCCCATGAATGGATTATTAGACAGCTAGAATTATATAATGCAGAGGCAGTCAATTTTCAGACCTGTAGATGTTGTGGACTACAAATCAAATAATCTCCAGCCAATGGCTGGTTGGTGCCCAACAGCTGACTAGCCCTGATATATGTAGATAGATATAGTAGGACTAGGAGCACTCAGTTATACCTCAAAAAGAGGGGCAAACCATGCACAATAATAGAAAAGGGTGCTAATACTCTATAATTTGTCATATACAACAAAAAAATAAAACACAGATATAGAGTTAAGTAAAGAACTCAGCCCAATTCAGCTGGAACTGAAGTGGGCTGAGTGCTTTACTTAACTCTATATCTGTGTTTTCTTTTTTTGTTGTATAGCCCTGATATATGGTAAGCAAAATATAGCTCAACATTATTCCAGATCTTGCTAGTATTCATAGAAGGCCTGGGGAGGAAATGCAATAAGGTGTGATAAAGCAGAGATAATGTACCCAGTGATATTAATTTTCCATTTCCTATTCTATGGAGCCAATGCACTAAGATCTCTCAGACATTAGGGATCTTAGTGTATAGGCTCTATAGAATAACATAGGAACTGGAGAGTTTATCACACTGGAGAAGTTATGCTGAGATAACTTCTCCAGTGTGATAAACTCTCCAGTTCCTATGTTATTCTATAGAGCCTAGGCACTAAGCACTAAGATCACTAAAGTTTGAGTGATCTTAGTGCATTGGCTCCATAGAATAGGAAAGCGGAGAAGTCCCAGGTTTCACAGCCCAATCTTAACATTACATGCCTCAATCTGGCAACAAGACCTAGGGCTTTAAGAATGAGATCTGGTGGGGAAGGGGGGTTGGGTTGGGGGTTCAGCGGCTTATGCACTAAGGAGTGATAACTAGTATTATTATATAGAGCATATGCACTAAGATCTCCAAAGTCAGAGAAATCTTAGTGTATTGGCTGCATAGAATAACATAGAAATTGGAGAAGTGATATCACTGGAGAACTCATCACCATCCTATCACACCTTGGGGTATCTCCCCCACAGACCTTTCTAAGAACTCATCAACCTGCCTGCTCCTGAGTCCCCAAAAGGGCTGCTCATTGTTTATCTCTTTTTCTTGGATCAGTGGAAAGCAGTGGGATTCTAATTATGTTTCTGGGTGTTTCTGTAAAGGGCAAAATGTAGGGGGACAGAGATTTGAGGTAGATATATCCCTGTGCCAGCAGACATGATGGGATGGGGGTTGTATGAGGCCCCTGGGCCACCATTTTTCTATCTCTGTATTAGGGCAACTTAGCTGCGCTGACCATTGCCACTGTGCAGAGTTATATATTGTAATTTAATGTCCACATCTATCCTGATCTGGCCATTTTATTTTTATACATTTGGACACTGGAGAGGTCTAAAAATCACTGTGAAGCAATATGCTAGAGACCTCCCTAGCATGCAGTAGGTTAAATGGTTTTCATTCTGGTGTATAGTTGATGAAGGTTATTTACTGTTGCAGGCAACAGTGGATGGGCCTGAGAGTATATCATGTGAGGTGAGGGGTGTGGCAGCAGGCAGTGCTAAAGGTACATAAGGTGCCTTGCCTAGGGGGCCCTAAGATGTTAAAGGAACAATAACACTAAATAATGAAGGTTGATATAACTTTAACCCCTTAAGGACCGGGAAAATCTGAGGTCGTTTTCCCTTAAGGACCGGAGCAATTCTGACTTTTTTGACTATGTCTTTATTCAACAGTGTTTTCCCTCTTAGGCTTTTATTCCACCCCCATAAATTATATACTGTTTTTTTAAGCACAAATAGGGCTTTCGTTTGATACCCCACTTATATGTATAACCCACCATTTACTTTATTAAAATTAAAAAAAAGGTAAAAAAAACACCATTTTTGTTTTTTCTCTTGGGATCAATTGGGCATAAAGGGTTAAATTTTTATGGAAACTGCATGAAAGGTATGACAGTCATACCTACAAAATACGCAGTTTAAAGTGGCCACTGTCCCCCACTGGATGAAAATCCCCATGTCCCTTTTTCCCACCCTATTTTGTCACTTTTTTATCCGACATTTGGCGGTGTGTATAAGTGTATTACATGGCTCCACAACAATCACACTTCCAAAACTGTTTAATGAGATTTTTTTTTTTAAATAAAATATTTTTTCTAAAAAAAAAAAAAAAAAAGTGTATTGTGTTTAAAAAAAAAAAAAAAGTATCATTGCAGGTCAGAAATTGACCTGCATTTAGCCAGCCTCCAGCACCAGCAGTGAAGGGGTTAATACTCCCAGCTGCTGTATTTTCATTTACTACTTGGTGTCTCCTCTCTACTTCTGTCTCCCTTACTTTGATAGCAAGGGAGACAGAGGCAGAGGAAACACGCAGAGACAGCATGCTTTCTGTAATGCCTTGGTCTCTCAGAATGCCAGTACATGTGATCGCTGCTACGGCGATCACATGAACCAGCACAAGCAAGAAGGGCTGACACTGAATGCCCCGGTCTCGGAGCGCTCAGTCTCAGCCTGGAATTAATGATAGCAGAGTGCACTGAGGCACGCTGCTATCATTTAAGCCATGACGGTCCTGGACCGTCATGGGTCCTTAAGGGGTTAAATTGCATGTACTTTCAGTTATCATATGTACAAATTAGTTATTCATGTTACAGTTCTAAACTCTCTTTTAACGTGTAAATCTCCCTATTCAGAAAGCATTTATGTAACACTTATTTAGTGTTGTTTGAGCTGTTTGTATTGAGAAATGAGTAAAGTCAGCTAATTGATTGTGATTAGCGACCACTGCTCTGGTATGCATAAAGGCTTCTATCTTATCTCTGCCCATTTACAGATAACCCTGGACAATCAATGGGAGCCCTGGAAAATGCAGGAATGTCTGCTCATTGTATGTAAAACTAGATTTTAGGCTTCAGAAAACAAATAACATTTTTTAACAGGTACAGGTTATTTAAGTGTTTATATAGCACCAGTTAATTTTTAGGCATTAATGATCCTTTACTCCAGCCCTGTAAGAAGTAATGCATAATTAATGTCTGTCTGATGGTGGCTCTTCAGACAACATTAACACAAAGGAAATAACAAGGCCATCTTCCTTAGCAGTGTAGCCAAGATTCAGATTTTGATGGGCTTGATATGTAAACTGGTTGGATGCTGGGCATACACGTTATAATTTTAAACTTGCATACCCTTAGGCAGTCAAGAAAGTAACATTAAGGAGAGCTGGGTATGGGGACCTGGGTTCCTTGATGTTACTTGATGTAACCCCTTAACAACCGTCCGATCCGTTGGTGAGCAACTGTTAAGAACCACAGCACTTTTTTTATTCACAATGAATTCTGGGATGGCAGAGTGGTGTGCAGCCGTGATTCAATCCCAGAATTCCATGATGTGCCAATGGGAAGTTTAGTAATTTGTATATGTCCTGTGAATTACAGTTGGTTCCCCAGAATTACTCCATTTTCTTTTTGAACAGAGGGCCCTTAGACCACAAAGATTGTTCTACAGGAAGACACCTCACAAGGAATACATACTTGTCACTGAGCTTTTATTATAAGACCCTATATTACATTCTAGTTCTAGGGAATGTGAGACAGTAATAGCTGAGAACAATTACCACTTATAGGGTTGGTGCATCCGGCACATTTCTTGGCATACAGGTTGCAGAAACAATTCAAGCAATAGGCAAACTCATCACGAGAAGTGAAGCGTTGTCCAGACAGGGGCTTCTTGCATCCAGTACAGATAAAGCATTCCTTGTGCCAGGGCTGATCTCGATATGTGACGCCCCCTGTGGTGATGGCCTAGGAGAGAATACAAAGATAAAGTCTGAAATGGTTTCCTTCTTACTGTATTCATTGCCTCACTTCTGGGAAGTGCTAACAGAATCATTGAGACAAAGGGCTGGATTTAATAAGCTAAACAGGTACAATTCTGGGGAAACCAACAACACTATAGGGAACAAATGAAATGTTCCATTGATCGAAAAAGGGTTTGTAACCCATTGAGTGCTAGATGATCTTCAATGCATTGTGAAACAATGTGTATGAAGACCGCTCTCGCATGCAAGGTGGTAAAAGCTCCATTTAAATCAATGTGGATAGAGAGGTTTACCACCAAGTATGTAGGGTTTGTTCCCTGCCTGGGAGAGGGTGCACTCACAGAGTATGTTCTAAATTTGAAAGCAAATGTGTTCAGGTAGCCAAGTTAGAACACACACAAAGCACATTTTGCAATGCGTTGCGTTCCCACTGGCACTCAAAGGGTTAAAAACATACATAGAGTGAGATGGGCAAAAGTGGATATCACTCTATTCTTTTCTATCCCTTGATGTCAGACAGCAGATGTTTGTTAGATCTGTGTAATATACACAGGAAAGAAACAGGAAAACAGAATGTAACATATCAAGGCACTCAAAGGGTTAATACAAAAGTAATATTTATCATAAATGACAGTGCCAGTAAACAAATGTGCAAAAACATCCATAAATACAATGTTTTATGGTCCGGCAAAATCCAGACCTGTAATCAGTAACAACTTAAAATAAGGAAATATCCTAGCACTAAAAAGTACCAATCCAAAATGGGATAGAGTATTGGTCATGTAGAACACATGCGGTATATCAGTAGAGGATAGGAAAAATATTCTTTTATTATATAAATGTTACAGTAAAAGAAAATGTTTCTTATCCTCTTCTGATATGTGTTCTACATGACCAATACTCTTATTCCATTTTGGATTGGTACTTTTTAGTGCTAGGATATTTACTTATTTTTAGTTGTTTCTTGGATACACATTATTAGGAGGGAGTGGTGCACTATATTTTTTAACAGATGGATATATATCTATATATGTGATTTAGATTTTTTTCTCACGTATATATTTGTATGAATTATTGATTGCGCATCTTGGTTTATTTTCTTTTCTGTAATCAGTAACGTCTAGACTTTAAATTCAGTGATGGCCTGGCCAATGGCATAACTAGTCATTGAATGGGCCTTGTGTAAACATTTGTATGGGACCCATCACAAAAATATTTCACAGATATACTGTATAACTAGAACTTATTGGGCCCTGGGGCAGAATGGGGCCCCCTTGGATGCTGGGCCCCACCCCCAGTAGTTAATCCCCTGAGTCTGGCAAATTGTAGACTTCCACAGGCTCATAATCAGCTGTTGTGGAAATGCAAATTCTATTACAGAAGAATTGCTGATTGGCTAACATGGTAGGAAGCTGCTGGTTGACTAATTTCAATGTGACA
This sequence comes from Rhinophrynus dorsalis, assembly GCA_037306005.1. Classification (NCBI taxonomy): domain Eukaryota; kingdom Metazoa; phylum Chordata; class Amphibia; order Anura; family Rhinophrynidae; genus Rhinophrynus; species Rhinophrynus dorsalis. Next base: position 383,448,898 of record CM074719.1, read on the forward strand.
TCACATATGTTAGAGTAGGGAGGAACTCTTTATTTCTTTATTGATGGGGTACAGAATGGAAGATACCTCCTATTAATGAATGTTTTTGCACATTTGTTTATTGGCACTGATATTTATGATAAGTATTACTTTTGATATGATATGTTACATTAGGTTTCTTTCCTATAAGCAATATACAGACCTGGGTCTAACATACTGTTGTATGGCTGCAAGGAATTTCCATTTTTTTCCTACTTTTTCCTATCTCACTTTATGTATTTTTTTTAACTCTTTGAGTTCCAGAAAGGTATCCAATGCATTGCAAGGCAATGACACACAATGCGTTGACTACCTCTCTGGTACTCAATGGGTTAAATGTGTCACATATTTGTGGTATGTGTTTTATCTTGCATACCTGAAAAAACTTGATCTTAAATTTAGAGTCCTTCTCTTTTGTTTGAACCAGAAAACAGAATGGGGGTTCTAGGAGTAGCCTCTATGGGCCACATGTGGCCCATAGGCCCCCCGCTATGCTTTACTGTTATGCATTGTCTAGCCCATACCTTCTTGCACTGGATGCAGTGCATAGCAAACTGCTTTTCATAACATGGCACACAAAAGTGTTGGTTCTCCTTTGGTATGAAGCTCTTTGTCCCAATTGGCTGTTGGCAGCGGGAGCAGATGAAACAGGTCTCATGCCAGCTGTTCCCCTTGTACTCCATCTTGCGTGTTCCTACAGTACAATTACATAAGGAAGTTTATATAGGATTCTATTATCTACCTGCTATAATTTACCAAGCAGTTACATGTCTGGTGGCATCCTTTTGCAGTGATATGTTTCAAAGTGGCTGTTTAACTTTCTCAAATACACAAAAGTATGTTAACACATAACATCATCAATAGAAAGTGCAAAAAGTGCAATATATCCATCCACGCTTCTTACAGATTAAGGGTCCTATAGTCAACAATACAAAGTGGAAAAAATATGTTATTGTCAAAACATTTTGATTTCAGTTTTTAAAGTCATTTTATATACTAGTTAAGACTACTTAAATATATTTTATATAGATGGTCATAAAAGTGGGTGTGGACAAATGTTAAGTCAAATTAATTCATATGTTGAAACAAATTTAATATATTAAATCCAGTTTTAATTCCAAAATCTACTGTAAAAATGCTGATGTAAAATTTTACCTGTACCTATAAACACCATAGTTGCATTTATGTATATTCTATATTTCTGTCTTTTCCTGACAAAAAGTTGCTATTTCCATCAATTTATCAAAGTAACGTTTTGCTTTAGAACATTTGTGTCTTAAGAAGAAGTTACTCTAAAATTGATTTCAAATTTTTGCCAGAATTTCTACACAGCTATTTTTTTTGAACAAATGATCCTTAAATTATCATGAGTATTAGTATACATGTCTCAGGCAAAGATGTTCCAAGTGATTGTTACAGCAGATATTACAGAGCGGTATTTATGCAGGTATTATGGAGTGGCAATGTAAGCAGGTAAAACAGTGACACTCAAAGGTTTAAATGAATAAAGTTTTATTTTAACTTTTCTCATTTCAGAAGTTTATGTTTGTTTATTTCTTTTTTTCCTGAATCTTTTTGTATGTGCACATACCTTGATCCAGCTATTTCAGTTCTGCTCTTAACTTACTGCAGCACCCTCTACCTGCAGTCTACAAAAAGAGTCTGCGATTCAACTGCATCTGGAAACGATCATAATAGGAGGGGTGTACTAATATAATTCCACTCTAAAACAGGATCTGGACTTGATTTACTGATACTGCACCTGCCCAAAAACCAAGTACCAAGATATCTACAATGAACATTCTCTGATTTACTCAATTTGCTCCAGGGGAGAGCAGTGTAGAGGTATATGGAAATTTTAAGTGTTCCATTCCTCTGCACCACCGATTCTTAGTCTCGTTTTGATCAAGCCACCCCTAACGCCCAGTCAGAAATTTTTGTGGCACACACGGCATTTTATGTATGGTATAGTCAAGGTTACAAATATATAAATATATAGGCACGCTTAGCTCTTAAAAGCAGAAGAACTAAAATAAACATATTGTGCATAATAATTTCCATAAATATAGAACTCAACAGTCACATTTTTTGTCAAATTCTTCATCAATAAAACGGGTCACCCTAAGTAGATGTCTGTAGCATGCCAAAAGTGTCGTGGCACCCTGGTTGAAAAACATTGCTTGACTCCCTGTTAACTTCATGTGTTAACATGGTGCATATTCCTGTGCCTGCTGCAGGGGATGCTTTAGGCGATTTCTTGCATTATATTCTAAACTAGTTTTACCCCTTCGCATCCTGTGACGTACCCTGACCATCACACTGGTCCGGCACTTAAGGACCAGTGACGGTCCTGGTACGTCACATACTTTTACTCACTGCGTTCCTGCAGGAGCGCGCTGAGTAATAACGGGGACTGACAATGATCGCTCCAAGACCGGAGCGATCTCTCTCAGTCCCTCGTTCGACATGCCGCCCCACGTGATCAGTAACGTTGGACGGCATGTCGAACTCGCCTATGTGATCCTTAAAGGACCAGACACCCCGGGACCGCTGGTCATTAAGGGGTTAAGAGGCTGTGTACACGGGCCACAGTGGCACCCAGCAACGGCCACGGTGCAGTCATGCGCCGTAGAGACTGCCCGCGCTGCGGCTGATACAGAGTGGGGCGATCCAAATTCAGACCGTAATCCTCTACGGTCTGAATATGGAGCGCCCCACTCCATTATCATCCACGGCGCGGGCAATCTGTAATGCGCATGACTGCATCGCTTGCAGCTGACTGTACTACGCATGACAGCTTCTGACAAACATACATTTAACAAATTATTATATAATGTGATGGTTGAGTGTATGTGGCGGTATGCACTAATGCAATTATACACTATAGTTCATTCTCTGTTCTTTTGTCACACTTTTCAGATGAACAGGGAATAGAAGTGAGACACACAGGGCCATATACACAATGAAAGTTGAGCAATTCTGCGCCAAACCAACTGCAGGTAAAAAAGGAAAATGAACAAGGCTCAATCAAATACAGATCTATTGAAGCTGTTAGCAACAATGTAGGGTGTTACAGTACAGTAAATCATTCAAGGAAAGTACTGTTTGAAGCATGCACCGAGCTCAGGAAGGAAGTACAATATCCTGCTTAACCATATGGACGGACAGATTGCCTTTCCTCCAATTAACTTATCAAAATTAAAATATTAAAAAATAGATACAAAAATAATCATTTTTATAAAAGATATATAATAAAAAACTCCTAACCCTTAATAATTAAGGATGATGTTTGCAAATTAAGATCATGGGTCCATCTATTCAACTTGCTGACAGAGAACTTTAGCTCACCACTTACTATAATGGCAAGGGTTCAACCAAAAGTTACAAATTCCCCACAGACTCTGTTGAAGATGATTACTTGCTGTTTATATCAATGGCTTTTACATCAAAGGAGGTGAAATATGGGTGACTTAGTATAATCATAATAATAATAATGCAGTCACCCAGAGTAATAACTTCTAAAACTCAACAATATTGGTGGAAAATAGGGCTATTTAATATTGTGGCTGATCATCTACAATAACCACTTGTTTTATCACATTATAATCGCAACCCCTTATGAGTTCTAGGAAGAAAAAAATGAGTGTAAAGAAGCAGCATGGAAGCTGTTAATGCTGTAAACACCTTCATTGACATGTTAGGGAATCTACACAAAAAAACAATCAGGAGCTGTTCTTTGTAAAACAACCAATCAGCAGTTCAGGCTCACCATAAAATAAATAACATAAGAAAGGGAGAGACATAGAAGCAACTTCACTGTCAGCACAAGTGTCCACTGAGAGCAGTTCATTATCATTGGCCACTCTATCATTCCATATATGGGATGGTCCAGAGCTGGGGGTTTAATCGGTTAAAGAAATGGGCCTCCAGAATTCACTGAGCAAGAGTGGATAGATTAGAGAAGACAGCACTGAGATTCATTCCATACTCCAGGACATTCTAGGCAGCGCTGCCTGATGTTCCCCTTAAAGGGATAGTAACTCTTAATTTGTAAAAAATATATACTGTAGGGTAAAACAAGTGTGCTCCCACTGCTGAGAAGTGTTTTATGCAAAAGTTACTGCAGTATCTCAATGTCAAGAAATTGTACAGTGGCTCGGTTCCTACACACCTAAAACATCTCATCAGTGTGAGCATACTTGTTTTATACAGGAGGATAAATCCTACTATGTATGTATGTGTATATTATACATATACACAGTGGATATAAAAAGTCTACACACCCCTGTTAAATTCAGGTTCTTGTGATGTTAAACAATGAGACAAATGTGACCTATAACATGAACAATTCAATTGCAAAACAAACTGAAATTGTTGAGGGGGAAAAATAAAAAACGTACAATATCCTGGTTGCATAGGTGTGCACACCCTTAACCCCTTAGCGACAAAGGACGTACATGTACGTCCTCTGTGGCTGTCACTTAGTGACAGAGGACGTACACGTACGTCCAGGAAATCCGGATCCCCGCGCGGCTGCACGCCGTTCGGGGACTCCGGATTCTAATGGGAAAAAAAAAAAAAAGTTAGACGGGCGTTAAGTGACGGCCGCGTCTGCACGCGGCCGTCACTAAGGGGTTAAACTAATACTTTATTGAAGCACCTTTTGATTTTATTACAGCAATCAGTCTTTTTGGGTAGGAGTTTATTAGCATGGCACATCTTGATGTGGTAATATTTGCTCACTCTTCTTTGCAAAAGCTCTCCAAATCTGTTAGATTACGAGGACATCTTATGTGCACAGCCCTCTTCAGATCACCCCACAGATGTTCAATTGGATTCAGGTCTGGGCTCTGGCTGGGCCATTCCAAAATGTTAATCTTCTTCTGGTGAAGCCATGCTTTTGTGGATTTGGATGTGTGCTTTGGGTCGTTGTCGTGCTGAAAGGTGAACTTCCTTTCTAACGGACGCCTGAAGGTTTTGTGCCAAAATTGCCTGGTATTTGGAACTGTTCATAATTCCCTCCACTCTGACTAAGGCCCCAGTTCCAGCTGAGGAAAGACAGCCCCATGATGCTGCCACCACCATTCTTCACTGTGGGTATGGTGTTCTTTGGGTGATGTGCAGTGTTGTTTTTGCTCCAAACATACCTTTTGGAATTAAGGCCAAAAAGTTAAAATTTGGTTTCATCAGACCATAACACATTTTCTCACGTGCTTTTGGGGGACTTGATGTTTCTTTCTTCGTAAGAAAAGGCTTCCGTCTTGCCACCCTACCCCATTCATATGATGAATACGGGAGATTGTTGTCACATGTAGCACACAGCCAGTACTTGCCAGAAATTCCTGCAGTTCCTTTAATGTTGCAGTAGGCTTCTTGGAAGCCTCCCTGACCAGTTTTCTTCTCGTTTTCTCATCAATTTTGGAGGGACGTCCAGTTCTTGGTAATGTCTCTGTTGTGCCATATTTTCTCCACTTGATGATGACTGTCTTCACTGTGTTCCATGGTATATCTAATACTTTGGAAATTCTTTTGTACCCTTCTCCTGACCTGAGATCTTTCAACAGTGAGATCCCTCTGATGCTTTGGAAGCTCTCTGCAGACCATGGCTTTTGCTCTGAGATGCAACTAAGCAAATGTCAGGAAAATCCTACTAGAACGGCTGAATTTTATTTGTGATTAATCAGAGTCAATTTAAATGATGGCAGGTGTGTAATGACTTCTATTTAACATGAGTTTGAATGTGATTGGTTAATTCTGAACACAGCTACATCCCCAGTTTTAAGAGGGTGTGCACACCTATGCAACCAGGTTATTGTGAGTTTTGTATTTTTCCCCCTCAACGATTTCAGTTTGTTTTGCAATCAAATTGTTCACGATATAGGTCACACTAAAGGTGGAAAAAGTTCTGACATAATTTATCTTTGTCTCATTCTTTAAAAACACAAGAACCTGGCATTTTAACAGGTGTGTGTAGACTTTTTATATCATATATTATATAAATAAAGAGATTCATTACTAGTAACTCATTGGTTGGGTAAGGCAATATGATGAAAGAAACAGGGTTCTAAGAAGAATATACACCTTATCAAATGAGTGATCTAATATGTGTTCCACACTAGATCAGAGATTAACCCTTTGAATGCCAGAGGGGTATGCAAGGCATTGTAAAGCAATGCTTTGCATACTCCTCTGCCACGCAAAGGGTTAAAGTGAAAAAAAAAAGCCCAAAAATTGCTATTGATTTATTTGGGGCTTTTAAAGAGATTAGTAAAGTGCGAAGATTGGCCCTCACTGCGCGCTGTCTGGACCAGCTTGGGGAGCACATTGCTTAGGTAAAAGGTGAGTGAAGGGGATTCTTCAAAACTGAATTACTTTGGAACTACTAGTTGGACATGATTAATATACAGTGCAAGATGAAATATAACATATGAGCATTAATCGCAGCTACATTTATTAGCACCTATTACTTTAACTCCTTGAATGGTAAAGAGGTCTCCTTGCTTCACGCATTGGAGATCTTTCTAGCATTCAAGGGTAAAAGTACCATTTAATCCATACCTCCCAACATTTCCAATGGCCAAAGAGGGACACTTCTGATTCAGGTGGCGTTTCTGGGGGCGTGGCTGGTAGGCGGGGCATTTCCAATAATTTTTATGTTACTTCTTAACCTATCTGCACCTCTTTGTGCAACTGATTAATGATTTAGAGAACAAGACCAAGTAATTGTTATTACACAGATTCATTTATAAACACATATATTGAAGATTAACAACACATTTATGTGAGTTTTATTGCTGTGGAGCAATGTGATACACACTACTCATTACTATCTCCTAAAAAGAGGGACAAAAGGGTAGAAAAGAGGGACAGAGGGATTTGAGTCTCAAAGAGGGACACTTGGGAGGTATGTTTAATCAACTGGAATTTGTATTTGTTCCTTTTGGTAGAGTTGGTTTGTTCCAGAATTACTCCTCTTTGTTTATTTCCCTGTCGATCCTCTTTAACTACAAGTGAAACAGTTTTTACAGACTACAGGCAGAGGATGCTCACAGCACTTAAAGTGGAAGGGAAAGAAGAAACTTATATAAGGTAAGTGCACAGAACAGAAAAAAAGCAGATACAGCATGTCAAACCAATGTAAGCACATTGCTTAACTATAAAAATAGAACTCATTGCTAGTCCATGAAGGCAGGATAGTCAGTTGCTGGCCTTTCAGTTGTCTGGGACTACAACACCCATTGATTACAACCAGGTAACATCTGGTGGCCCCACAACCAACTACCCCTACTTTAAACTATGTGGGTGAAAAGACAATCTGTGTCAGGACTGGGAAACCTGAAGTCCTCCAGCTGTTGGACTACAACTCCAATCATCAACACTATTTGGTTGGCTGCGTCTGATGGGAGATGTAACCCAACAAGAGCTGGAGGGTCACATGTTGCCCGCTCCTGATCTCTGCAGTTTGTATTCCTATTCCAGACATACATTATACAGAATGTGACTTTCTAAGAAAAGCTTTAGTTGCTACAAATCATCTCTCCCACAAAGCTAGCAGCAGTTCAGCCTTAGCCATATATAATGCACATATCCCAGCCAAGAAGTATGTTGGAGACCAAACCATTGGTGGTCAAGACAAATTAGAAACACTTGAGACTGCACATTTTGCAAATTCCACATACAAACAATGGCTTGACTCTTTTTCCACCCAGGAGAATAGCTCTCAGTCTAACCTGGCAGAGTTCTAAATGAAATGCGCAGGATGTAACTGCGCACTGCTAATGGAATCACAGAATGGGATCTGCTTTGCTTATGGGAACTGGGCTGACACTCCTAAGTACTCTCCAGGATGAATGATTACTATTTATCTCAGCACTGCAATAATCATTTCATTACTTTTCCATTCCTGCTCTCCCAGCATAATGTCTAGTGTCTCCCAGCTGAGATCTTTTACTTTAACCCAGGGATGGCAAGCTGTTTTGGACTACAATTCCCATCATTCCCAGCCAGCCAGGTTGGCCATCCCTGCTTTAACCCTTTGTGTGCTAGAGGGGGTACGCAACTTATTGCAAAGCAATGTGTTGCATACCCCTCTGGCAGTCAAAGGGTTAAAGGAGAACTAATAGCTCCTAATAATAATTCCCCATTTACCACACTAAGGTGAGAACATACTAGTAGCACCTATGAATTTTGTACATATGGCTTTGTTCGAGAGATAACACCTTCAGTCAGTCATGGATGTCAGGTCCATGGCAATTTATAGCAGAACCAGAGGACCTCAAATTCTGTTCACTGTATATGGTAATCTTAAAGGGATAGTATTGATTTTTTTTAACAAACATGAATCTTGTAGGCATTAAAAAATAAAACTAAAGCACTCTAGCTGACTGCAGGGGAATCTGGTCCCGATACCGTCGGAGGCTCTTCAGCAGAGCTGAGATTGCGATCTTGAAAAAGAGCAACTTCACTGGAACAGTCTACAAAGTGTGCTTGCAAGCCAAGCACACTTTGTAGACTGTTCCAGTGAAGGATTTATTTTTTAATAACGCAATCTCAGCTCCGCTGAAGAGCCTCCGATGGTCCCGGGACCAGATTCCCCTGTAGTCAGCTACAGCAGTGACATCAGGGAAAGTGGAGGGAGGGAGGAACTTTGGTGCCCAATATCTCTCAAACCATAAAGGTTTGAGAGATGGGACTGGTGGCATTTAGTTGTATTTTTTAATGCCTACAAGATTCATGTTTGTTAAATAATGGCAATACTATCCCTTTAATTAAAGTCGTCCTGTCACCTTGAAGGTGTTACATATCTGAATACTTAATTCGAAAGTGCCTACATGTCATGTTAACCAATAGTCCAACAGATATATAATTTAGAAAATAGTCACACTAATTTCTGGGAAAAGTGAAAGTCTCCTGGTGCAGCGCAGAGCTTCATTAGCATATGCAATGTCATGGAAAACTTGCATTAGCATATGAAACGTCATGGGGGCTTCATTAGCATTTGCAATACCACTGGTACAGCATGGGTAAGGCAATTAGCATACAATAGCATATGGTAACAAGTATGAATATTTCCTTAACTGTATATTTGCTGGTCTGTTGGCTACTATGACCCACAGGCAGTTTTAATGAAGTTTTCAAAAATGCAAACTTGAATTAAGGTGACAGGTCCACTTTAAGGTTCAAAAGAAGGAGGGGGTGCAAGTGTTGCAACAGCCCTCTGTTCCATAAAGAGTTAAAGTGGACCTGATGTAACCTTTATTTGTAGGTGAAAAAGTGTGAAGGGCATGTCCAATAGCATAGTGAGCGCTAAGTGTAACCTTGAACAGAACTAATTAGCATGTTGTCAAGGGAATTAACATAAAGTGACACCGTACACCTAGGGTTGCCACCTTTTCTCAAAAAAATACTGGCCATAGTGGTGGGTCGGTGAGGGCGGAGCCACAAAAGGGGAGGGTCCACAAGTGAGAGGAGCCACAAAAGGGGCAGAATCGCTTAATGTTGCATAACCCTACAAAACTGAGCATCAGGTTCGTTGTTCATAAGTTCAAACATCACACCACCATAGTAACACCCTGATAATCTCAATGGGAGGCCTAGCAGGAGAAATAAAATGGTTGTACCTTCAAAGCTTAGAAATAATTGATCATATACTGCCAACAGCAGCACTTTGATCAATGACAGAGCACAGTGAGGTGACAATCACCACTTCCAACAAAGTACAGGCGCTACCTAGCAAGTCAACAAATTCTGTTACTTTATTCCCGCAAGGCACAGAGACTTTCACCCTCCTCTTGCAAGGCACAGAAGCCCTCAACCTCACCCACCCTCTCTAAGACCGAGAGACCCTGAACCTCCATGACACAGATCTGTGCCGAGACATTAACTTTTGTTGGCAAGGTGCTGAAAACCACTCCCAGTAAGGCAAATGAGCACCACCATTGTCAAAGAGTCACGTACCCTCAACCAGCCAAAGGTTCAAGGTAACATCCCGCAAGTCTGTCCCTGCCCCACAAGTCCTCACCTGCCAGAGACAAAGTACTAAAATCTCACTTTCAGATCACAATGGAAAACAAATGGAGCCTGCACAATCAAGAATGACGGCCAAAGTGCTGCAGTAATAAGTAATAAAAACTGGTGCTTTTTGGTATATATGAAAAATATCATTAACATGTTTGATGTTTCCCTTTATTGATATTTTGTGTGCTACATGTACTAGATGGCTGATCCTAGTGCTCAACTGCATTGGGACAAAAATTATTTTATTTATCCTTTTGACATGAAATTTATTTACTTTTTAAAGGCTTGGTAATGACCTGTTTTATTGGGTGTAAGAATCACCACTACTTTGTTTTTGCTCCATTGATAACAGTGCATATCAGCTATGAGTGTATCCCTTGTTTTTGACCAACACAGTGAACCATCACCTGCCAACCCAGAGCACAATGACCTCTTCCTTTAGAATCACCTCCTGCTGCTGTGGGATTAAACGTCTATCATCATCCTCATCTTGCCACTAGCTGGCTGAAGATGATGAAAGTTGTAGTCCAACTGCTAGATGGCTGTATGCAATCCACCAATGGACTACTGTCACCTCTCCACTTTTCTCTCTCACTGCCTTTCTCATTTTGCTTCTCCCTCTGGCCTCCCCTTGCTAACCCTTTTCTCGCTCACCCTTTTCTCTTTCACACACATCTCTGGCTGCAGCATGGTGCTGTCCAGGCCTCCCTTTCCTGCTGCCTATAACTCTTCCACCTCTCGTGTCACTGGAGCTGGCGCTTCTGTGCTGGGCATTCCTGTTATGACACAGCACCGCTGCTATGGAGACGGCATTCATTGACACTCCCGGGCAGATCACAGGGCAGGAAGTGGAGCAGCTTTCAAACAAGGGCCAAAACAGATATACTAATAAGCTAACACTGTATCACAACTACTAGGTAAAGTAGATAGCTGTGAGTCCACATCTCCACTTCCGGACACACAAATACCGGCTCCAGTGAGCTAATTACCGTCTGTGTCGGTAAAATCCCGGCAACCCTACGTACACCAAAACAAAGATTAAATTCTCAAAAATGATTTATTTTACAGAAAAAGGTCTAGTGCCACATACAGACAGATTTTGATTCTCTGTAACACAAACTTAACATCTTAAAGTGACAGATCTACTTTACGTAGATGCATGCACTTCACCTACTTCAAAAACAGTCATATCTGCCTACATTGACGCAGCAACCAGGAGTAACTGAATATGTTGTGGTTTGAAGAAAGGCACAAGGGTAAAAATCATAGTGGACATTAGCAATTTCGGACCTTAGTTCTCCTTTAACTTTTTGGATGCTAGGTTCAAAGGGCTATCTTTCTAGTAGCTGCCATGGAGCTAAGTGTAATGCTCTAATTATATCCAACTTGTTGTAATCCAGTCTACGGGATTAGCAGTGCTGAGATGTTGTCATTTAATGGCAGTGATTCTATTAAGGTTTTGGTGACTCATCCAGTTTGATATGAAAGGTCCATCCCCTATCTATAATCTCCTCAAAGGCCCTATGTACAAAGACAGTTCTGCAGCAAACCGGATGAATCGCAGCAAGGGACAATACACATGCAGTAAGTATAAAGAAAACCCTGTCTCCCTTGATGAAGGAAGGCATGATTTTCCTTATGCTTACTGAAGATCGTCCCTCACCGCGCTCCATCCGGAACGGCTTGGAGAGACAGAGTGACGCAGGGGAAAAGGGAGGGGGGATCCTTTCTGATTCAATTGGCCTGGCCTGTTGGTGGCCCTTGAGGACATAACTTGGACAGCCCTAATCTATACCAATATGCTGAATTCAATGGGATATTACCCTGTGAGACTTATATACTAAGAACTGGAGCAATACTAGTGTAAACTAGCAACACCATAAGGCAAAAATAATAATTCCCTTTGCATTAAAGTGCAGCTGTCACTTTAAGACAAGTATAGTTTGTTTTACAGGCAATTAAAATTGCCTGTATGTGGTACTAGCCCTTTTTCTGTAACATAAATCAGTTTTGATAAATTAACTTTTATGTTCTTATGGCCTAGTATGGAACTTTATGCAAATTCCCTGCACTATATGCTGATTAGCTGTTTGAGGCCAAACCCATCACTTGTTGTGCTATTAGGAATGCCCCCAGTGAGTGAGCTCTGTCTATATTCATTCACAGCACAATGTGTGGTGACACTGGCCCAGCACAAAAAGAAATTAGCATAAAATGCCACCTGCAATTAAAGGTTATCTTCTTAAAAATATATTTATATTACAAATAAATGGTTTGTACATCATTTAAGCAGTTTTTAATTCTGTTTAAAATGAAATAAACAGGTACACTTTAAAAGGATCTTTTAACCCCTGGAATGCTAAAAAGAATCCCAGTTCATTGCCTTGCAATGTACGTGAGTCCCCTCTAACATTCACATGTTCAAAGCTAAATTTAAATCAGTGGGGATTTTGGGAATTTCTATTTGTCCACTTTGGATCTGTTGCTTTACTCCAGAATTATTCCAGTGTCTTAGTACATCAGCCCCTTTAACGCATACATAGATTTGCGGCTCCTTCTTCTCCTGCGTTTCAATATTCCCGTGAAGATTCCAAGGAAACCGTCCTTAGCAAGCCTGCACTGAGATTCATTACATGTACTGAGAGCTCAGCAAAGGAATCCTTGTTCTTGTTGACAAATGTATTGATCATGTATGATACAACTAGTTTTGTCCAAAATTACTCTAATTTTTTAGTATATCAGTCGTATTACCCCTAATACATATGTTGGCATGTTGCATATACAGTTGTAATCAAATTTATTCAACTCCCATTGCAAATCAGGTTTATTGTCAAAATTTTGCAGACTTTCAGCTGTTTGCAATGAAGAAATCAAACAAAAGCAATTGAAATATCTCAACACAATGACAGCTGTTTGCAATGAACAAATCAAACAAAAGCAATCAAAATAGCTCAACACAATGAATGCTTCAAGTGGTTTTCCCAAATTCAACTGAAAATGCAACTTATAATGACTTCTCCAGTGTCAAAATAATTCAACCCCCTTAATAGAATCCCTCACAACAGCACAAATATGCAAAACAGATGTTGTCTCAAGCACACCTGATGCAACTAATCAAAGACTTCATTAGTTGCACCAGGTGTGCTTGAGCTGGAACACATGAAATATCTGAACTGTCTATGGGTTTGTTGAGTGTCACATTTGACTGCATGTTAGTAATATGTCAAGTCAAAAGAATGGTTGAAAAAGTTGAGAAGAGATTGTCCTTCACAACCAAGGAACAGGATGCAAACAGATAGTGATGGCACTGAAGCTTCCTAGAGACATAGTTGGAAGCATAGTTCGCAAGTTCAAAGTCAAAGGAACAGAGGTTACACTAGCTGGACAGGGCAGAAAAAGGAAGCTATCAATGGATGCAACCAGATTTCTGAGAAGGCAGGTTGAGAAAAATCCTCAAGTAACTGCAAAAGACCTGCAGCAAGACTTGGTTGCAACAGGCAATGAGGTTTCAGTGAGCACAGTAAGGCACCTATTAAATGTAGAAGGTTTCCATGCAAGAACTCCATGAACTACACCACTACTGACCCAAAAGCATAAGAAAAGTCGGCTCCAATATGCTCAAAATCATATAACTAAGCCACAGAAGTTTTGGGATTCTATTCTGTGGAGAGATTAAACATAACTGGAACTTTACGGCCCGATGGATCAGAGGTATGTCTAATAATGAAGCATACACTGAAAAGAACACTCTGCCTACAGTTAAGCTTGGTGGTGGCTCGGTGATGCTGAGACTGAACTGGAGGCCACTGCTCATGAGGAACGGCTAAGATTCCTCAAGAACGCTGATAGAAGCTGGTGTCTGGCTATGCATCTCATTTGCAGCAGGTCATAACAGCAAAAGGGTGCTCTACTAAGTACTACAGATGCTTGCCATGAAGGGGATGAATCATTTTGAGACTGAAGTCATTATAAGTTGCATTTTCAGTTGAATTTGGGGAAACCACTTGAAGCATTGTATTGAGCTATTTCAATTGTTTTTGTTTGATATGTTCATTGCAAACAGCTGAAAGTCTGTACATTTTGACAATAAACCTGATTTGCAATGGGGGTTGAATAATTTTGATTACAACTGTATATGAATGTATTAACACATATGCCCATTTACATTATATGAGAGGCCATACATTAATTCACTTTTCCAAAAATATGAGAATGAAAACATTTAACATTTAATAGAGAACTCTACTCTAAGTAACCAGTTATTTAACGATATGTTGTTCCCCAGACGTTGTTATAATGCTAGGGATACTGTTAGGCTTTTATCTTAACTGTATGAATACCACTATACCTGGGAACTTTCAAAATGAGCTAACCCTTAAATTTCTATAGAATGTGCTGATGCTCCTACACCCACAGCACCTGCTTACCTGGCATGATGGTTTTCTTGCACTCATTGCACTTGGAGGAATATTCATTTGAGTAGCACTCGGTACAAATGAGGTGTTCATCTCTGGCAGCAAACGGCTTGTCCACCAGGGACTTCTTGCACTGGAAGCAATGGAAACAGGATTCATGCCAGTGACGGTCCTTGTACGAAAGATCCTGTAACAAGAATCACCCAGTGTTACCAGGGCACCATATTTTGCTTTGGAGTCCAGCATTTCACTAAAATAGTTAGATTTTTATAGTCTGTTGTTTGTCTAATCCATTGGATGCTAGATACATATCAAAAAACATACTGTAGTTAGAGCTCAAACTTTTTTTTTAATCAAAATTAAATTTATAAAGTCACCACAAAGTGGCCCTTTTATTGCTTTCTAAGAAGAACTTCAGTTGGGGACTGGGGGTAGCTGCACTAAGCTGAGATGATTCTGAGTGAAATCACTTCAGTGAGACAAAACTCTCCAACCTATGCCATGGGTAGGCAACCTTTAGCACACCAGCTGTTGGACACTACGATTCCCATCATCCCCAACCAGACAATTCCTGTTGTAGACTCCAGCAGCTAAAGTCCCAAAAGTTGCACCCCTAGTCCTTTGTTACTCTGGGAGCTGGCAATCAGATCTTTCGTAAGGATAATATGGGAATTGGAGAGATTGCTCTCACTGGATGACTTCTCTCAAATTTATGCATTAAAATACTGTTCTTTTAACCCTTTCAGTGCAAAAAGGGGATCATTCAAATCAAGAGGGGTAAAGAGCGGTAAGGGGGAGAAAGGCAAAAGGGAGATTATTCAAATCAAGAGGGGTAAAGAGAAGTAAGGGGGAGAAAGGCAAAAGGAGGGGAATCAAGAGGGGGCAATAAGGGTGAGAGGCAGAGGTGGGTCAAGAGGGAGAAAAAGAGGCAAATGGGAGAAAAAAGAGGCAAATGGGAGAAAAAAGAGGCAAAAGGAGGGGGATCAAGAGGCAAAAGGAAGGATGGAATCAAGAGTCAAGAAGGGGAGGGAGAGACAAAGGGGGGATCAAGAGTCAATGAGGGGGAGAAAGAGGCAAAGGGGGGATCAAAAGGGGGAAATGGGGGAGGGGAGAAAAAGACAAAAGGAGGGGGATCAAGAGGGGGAGAAAGAGGCAGAAGGGGGAATCAGGAAGGGGAGAGAGAGGCAAAGGGGGAGAGGCAAAATGGGGGATCAAGAGGGGGAGAATGGCAAAAGGAAGATCAAGAGGGGTAAAGAGAGGCAGCTTGGCAAGAGGGGGCATCAAGAGCAGGTGAAAGAGGCAGAGGGGGTCAAGAGGGGGAAAAAAGAGACAAATTGAGGGGGGATCATGAGGCAAAAGGAGGGGGATCAGGAGGGGGAGAAAGAGGCAAAAGGGTGGGGTCAAGAAGGGGAGAGAGGCAAAAGGGGGGATCAAGAGTCAAGAAGGGGGAGAAAGGGGGTTCAAAAAGGAGAGAAAAAGGCAAAGGGAGGGGGAAAATGAAGCAAGAGGTGGGAATCAAGAGTCAAGAGGTGGTGTATATATATATATATATATATATATATATATATATATATATATATATATTTATTTATATATACACCAAAATGTAATCAACCAGCACCTGCAGGGTTAAGTTCAAATAAATCAGTGTTTAAAGTGGTGTGTCAATGTTTCAGTGCAGCCATGTTCACTTTCATCAGCACATGGCTGCACTGAAACGTTTGCACACCACATTAAACAATGTTTTATTCGAACTTAACCGTGCGAGTGCTGGTTGATTTCATCCTTTTGGTACACTTATGAGGATTCCACTCAATTTCAGCACCCAGATTGTCTCTGTTTAAAGGGGATGTATCACCTTACCAAACGTTTCCCTTAATCTGTTTGTTTTAGATAATGTAACAGTGCTGTGTTGTTGTTTTTTTTAAAAAATGATATAGAATTGCAGTTTGAGAGATTTCTTTTTCCCACTTGACGTCTTCTCCTCATTCTGACCGTCAAGACTCTTGCCAACCAGAATACAGGGGAGATCCTCCTCCACGCTGGTCTGTCTGTAAGCTGCAGCACTCTCATTGGCTAGATATCAATCTCTGCCAAAGAAAGTGCTGCAGCTTACAGACAGACCAGCATGGAGGAGGATATCTCCTGTATTCTCCTCGGCAAGCGTCTTGACGATCAGAATGAAGAGAAGACGTCAAGGAGGAAAAAGAAATCTCTCATTTCTATAGCGTTTAAAAAAAAACAAAAAAACACAGCATTGTTACAATATCTAAAACAAACAGATTAGGGGAAATTTTTAGTAAGGTGATACATCCCCTTTAAACAGAGACAATCTGGGTGCTGAAATTGAGTGGAATCCTCATAAGTGTACCAAAAGGATGAAATCAACCAGCACTCGCACGGTTAAGTTCGAATAAAACATTGTTTACCTTATCACCTTTAAGTGAGAGTGCTGCCCTGTATTGCTCTGATGGTGCAGCATTGAGTGGTTCTGCCCCTTTTGTGGCCCCGCCCTTACCGACTCACAACTATGGCCAGTATTTTTTGGACGAAAAGGTGGCAACCCTGGGGGGGTGGGGTGGCGACGGCAAGGGGGGGGGGGCATCAAAATGCACTTTTGCCCTTGTAGACAAAAATCCTTGCACCGGCCCTGATGCTCATTTTGGAGGCAGGAAGGCTTATATAATTCTCATTTTTTTGAGTTGTGAGGCAATGGTTGAACTTGATGGAGTTGTGTCTTTTTTCAACCTAATTTATGTTACTGTGTTACTATGATAATATACACACACACACACACACACACTTATGTTACTATGGCCAGAAAATCCTAATCACCCCTATTAATTTTGACTTTTGTGCCTTTATTCATCCAATAACATCTTCTCCTAGTCCTGGATTCCATGTCCATATAGGCAGTTGCTAGTAGAACCATATGAGCTCAGAATTTGCTTAATGCATATGGTGATCATAACACTATAATGGACTAGGAGGGTATATAACATATTGCTTTTCAATGGGCTGCACAACTATCTGGTCCTTAAAGGATTAAATAGGCTGTTGCACTTCCAAGCTTCCTAATGCATATCTCCATGAAAACACCACTCTTCAGGAAAGCCAATGACATGTCTCCCCTAGCATCCTCAAAACACACACCTCAGTTAGCTGAATGGCTGGACAATCTTTCACTTGATGAACTTACACCCCATGAATGTCACCAAATTCCCTACTGGATGAAACCTAAAGGGAAATTGACCAATTTTTAAGTTGTAGTAATTTTTTAAAATAAGCTGCTCTGAAAGGGCATATTAATGAGTCAAATATTTCATACTTTGATAGAACATGAGGAATTGTCTGTGCTGATTTTCAGCAGGTTGGCTAAGCAATTATCCAAAGTTGAAGAGGAAACTGGCTGGTAACACAAATAAGCAGAACTTATCTGTCAAAAGAGGTACTGCAGCAACAACAAACTGGATAAGAGATAAGCTGATACAATGTCAAGGCCAATACATGACGTCACAACCATGTGAGAATAATCTTCTCAAATCTGCTCAAAAGTCACTATTTTGCTGATAAATGAGAGAAGCAAAAAGGACAGGGAAATGTGATAATGAGACCCAGAAAGCACTGCTGTACACTGTATTGTGCCCTCTCCCTAGCACCAATCAGAGTACAGTTTACTGGGTGCCTTCACTCTGTAGCCCCTGTCATTTAGCTATGAAAGAGATACTGTAATGTATGTTTGAACAGATTTCACAGGTCTAATATACATGCAAAGTGTCCTATTATACAGCTCTATGGTGGAATGTTGACACTTAAAGCACAAAAGTAAATATTAATTATTTAGGTTTATGCCTGTTTCAGTCAGAAATGTATATTTTATTTCAATGTATTCTAAAACCTCAAAAAATGTTGTTTTGCAAAGCAAAGCATTTCATTTTTATAAAACAGGAAGTTAAGCAATCAACTCCTGATATAGCGTGATAAAATCCTTTTGGAATCAATAAATAGAATCATTTTGGGACACTTGAAAAAAACATGTTGCAAGTCTCGTGATGTGTTTGTCATGTAGATGTAATTGAAAATTATTATTTTTACTGGTATCTGATAATAAATTATATTTTCAAACAACCTCCGTTTAAAATAATTGAGTCAGGAGTACTAGATCAGATGGTGGATATAAATCTGTCACATAGAGCACTGTTTACTCATAGCTTGGATAACCATTAAAGTGTGTGTCTGCCAACTGGAACATTCTTTGTTTGTGTAGAAAGAGGATGGCAACAATTGGATCCATAAAGAAACAACTTCAATTACTTAATTTCTGTGTTATCTGTAATATTCCTCTGGGGAGGATTCTGCAGTCATGCTGAGATAAAATGGTTAACCATGTAAGTGCCAGATGAGTATGCTTTGCAATGCTTTGCATACCCCTCTGGCTCTGAAAGGGTGCAGAATACAGGGACTTTATTTTTTAACATGTGGTAAAAGAATGGATTGTAACACACTGGCTCATCTCTGGTAACAAAATTCTTACTGCAATTTATTAGTTTTTATTAGTAAGACTGCTGTCTGCTTTCCTGTAAATTCATACATTCTGAGCATCTTTGCAAATATAACAAAATAATTCAAATGAATTTATACAACTATGAATCACTTGGATGATAGATACATTTACAGTGCATTGCTTAACAATATAGTGCAGATGTTTCTAGCATTCAAGTGGTTAAAGTGGAACTACACCCTAGGAAATAGTGACTCTTATATTGTTTAAGACATTGACTTATGTAGGTAGGAGTCCTTCACACAGCAGACAGATGTATCTATCTATATAGGGTTTGTGTTATATCCACAGTTTCCTGTATATAATGACCTCTGCTGAAGTCTGCTTCAAGGTCACACCTCCTCCCAGGAAACTATGGACTTCAAATGGCTTGAATGGATCATAAAGGACACAAGATTTTATCCAATTTTAAATAATCAGTATTAGACTACATGAAAGATTAAAACCAACTAAAGAAATAGTATATAGATACAATTAACTACTGCTTCTATTAAACAAAATAATAGTCACTTATTATTCATAGCTCACAGTTTCCCTTTAACAAACTAATAAGCTGCACTAATATGAATAATACCAAACAAAAAAGAAATACTTTAAAGAGATAGTATATCTATTAGAACTGTATGGATTAATCCATAATGAATACAGCTTCTCTCCCATCTACTATTTAAAGCAAGAGACCAGTTCAGTGGGATTTATCATATCACTACTTAATGGTATAGAAAGACATAACCTTTATTAATATAAATGAAAATGACAATCATACATTCTGAATAATTTTGGAATTAGAATAAAACGGTTTGAAAATTATAATCAATCAGTTAAATAACTGGGCACTGGTTGATTAAATGTAGCTAGAGGACATCTCTCTATTCCAATTGTTGTCAGTGGCAAAACATGATATAGATATTGGATATTATTTCTCCATTAATGCCATCAGTATTGAAGAACCATTGTCCTGTGTCCTCTGGGCAGTAGGCTGTAGAAGCCTCAAAACTCCCAGGGGTAGAGGATACAATGTATGCTTATTATCTTGTTGTAAATAAGGCTGTTCGATATAATCAGCAACCCATGTATCACAGTGAATTCTGGGCAGTAGACTTTAGAAGCCTCAGAACTCCCAGGATCAGTGGATACAAAGTATTTTCTTGATGTAACTCGCCCTTGTTGAAACCACAGTATATGTAGCAGAATGTTCGTGTTGACCCACTAATTACAGCCTCTGTACTAGCTGTACTGCCACATAAGATCTCATAATCAGGGAAAGTAATCTATAATACCCAAACTATTGTCACTGCAGGCTTAACCCTAACATGCTAACGTGTAATCGGCTGTCTTGATTAAACACAGGCTTTGGATCATGGCAGAAGGTCCCTATTCTAATTCCCTCATGGCTGCCTAACTCGGCATCCCACGTGTAAAATGGGCCCTGATCAATTCCAACTGCCACAATCCATAGAGCGGTGCCAAACAAACAAAAAAGGTTTTAGTGTTTAGGGAGACAAGTCCTAAGCCACAGCCCCTACGCATTTCACCGCAACAACGGCTTCTTCAGGGGGTCTATAGTCTCCATCGTGCCATTTTCAAGTAGTTTTATACCCAATATTAGGGGTGGTACCAAATAAGTCATCCATGCGTCATCACATGCATGGTTCGATTGATAGTAAGACTTGCAGTGGGTAACAACTAATAAAAAAATGTTTCTTCCCCACACATTATACATTGTGCTAATATGAATAATAGTAATGTTGTAGATGTCTCAAGTAGTATGACAATATTTTTATCTATTACAATAATGCACACGTTTTCTTCTACTGCTGTTGTGCAGATGTAAAGTAATGAGGAAATTGATTGAGTTGGAGGTGAAGAGTCATATAGTCTAGCTACCACCAGCTTCACCACTAAGTCATGGTAAAAATTAAGCTAGACTGGCTTTACTGAGTTCTTATCAGTTCAAAACTGTACAAAAATAATCCACAATTAATTTTGTGACATTACAAACTTGCCAAAATGTTGGTGCTAACATGCTACCCTATTGTTTTGATGAAAACAGAGGTTTTAGAAGAACTGATGGCCTGTGTTATGCCCTGCTGGCATACCCTAAGCTTTAGGATAGTTGTACCAGAGTTCTTTAAGTAGGAGGTTAATCTCATGGGCAAATTTTCAAGGCATATGTTGCTCTAGGACTCTCCACTTTACCCTCACAGCAGTAGTATTGCAGTCATACCTAGGAACTTTGATGTGTGGTCTAGCCGGAGGGGAGTCCTGTGGTGCCACTGGGGAGAAAAATGACGTGATTCATGTAAAAAAGGGGTGGCAATTAACTGCGAGTGGGGGCAGGCTTAACGGGTGTGGAAAAAGTTATAAAGATAGGCTGGAGAAGGAGGAGAATTGGACGGAGAGTAGGAGGAACAGAATGGGAAAGAGCAGACGTGGGCTGAGTTTCAGTAGAAAATCGCTGCATCCGGACATTCGACCTCTGCCCCAGAGACCTGGTAATGCAGAAATTTGATGTACTCTGTGTGTGAGAGATTTGGCAGGAAAGGTAGGAAATTGTGTGTTTTCTGCAAAACTTCCTATGCAAAAATTGGAACTTTTGCCCACCCCTAATTATATATCCATATACAAATGATCTACCGGGCAACAGCATCTTGTCTAGTAACATGGCTTTTGCACCAGAATTCCTCCTGAATAAGGTCCTGTGTCAGCAGTATTTATCCCCATCTTTTAAAGTAACATACTTCCAACATTTCAAATGGCCAAAGAGGGACACTTTTGTTTTAGGGGGTGTTACTGAGGGAGTGGCTGGTGGGTGGGGCATTATCAAGAATTTATGGGTGATTTTGTGACTATTGACACCTCTTTGTATAACTTAATAAATGATATAGAGCAACATCAAAGTATTTTATTTACACAGACTAATTTATAAATACATATAATGACGTTTAAACAAACATTAGTGTGAGTTTTATGGCTGTGGAGCATACCTGAGAACATTCATTAATAGCTCACCTGGAGATTAAAAAAAAAAAAAAAAATTACAATGTTTAACCAATTGGGTGCCAGAGGGGCAATGCATTCCATACCACTCTGTAACTACAAGGGTTAAAGAAGTGTGTAACTTCACTCCCAGAGATCCCACCACAATGAAATAATTAACTCAACAGAACTTACATAACAACATTGCACATTGGAGGCCAGTACAGTTTCTCTGCTCCCCCGCCTTTCCTGCTTCTCGCTCTCCTCTTGCCCTGACAACATGCATGCAGCATCGCTCATCATCTCATCATATGACCTGTGCTATGTGATGTACACGAACAGAAAGAGCACAAACCACCTCACATACGCTCTGGACCATCAACTTTGGTAAATACTCACATTCTTTCAAATGGAGTAGCTGGTGAACAATATGACCAGCTCAAGCAAATGGGGAAACATAGACTGCCCCGATTCAGTCACCTCTATACTCCAAAGAAACTGGATCCTTTGTCTTATATAAAAATAAAATTTATTAAAATATAATAACTTGATATTAATATAGCATCTTGCATCTAACTACTATATTAGCCTAATAACGCGTTTCGGGGTTACACCCCTTTTTCAAATATATAGGCAAAAATATTTTCCTATTTTTTGGATATATGGTATACCATACACGGAGAATTTAAGATTTCACCCGGAGACTCTGCTCTAAATCCGGAGTCTCCTGGTGAAAACCGGTAAGTTCCCAACCATGTTGTGGAGCAATGTAATACACTTATACACACACACCACACAGTCTGATCTCCTAAAAAGAGGGACACTAGAGTAGGAAAGAGGGACAGAGGTATTTGGGTCTCAAAGAGGGACTGTCCCTCCTAAAGAGGGACACTTAGGAGGTATGATGAAACCTTCTAAGATGCCTCCAGCATTGTCAAGTGTATTGTATTACTTTAACCGAAAACAAGATATTTTAAAAATATTAACTTAATACAGGTTTTTTCAACCATTTGATTGCCAGAAGGGAATATAAAGCATTGCTAAGCGATGAGTGCACACCACTCTGAAAATCAAAGAGTTAATGTATGTGACTCTTCACTCCCTAAGAGGGCACACATAAAGCACCAGTATAAATCCTTAACCCCTTAATGACCCATGACACGTCATGGGTTGTTTTGCGTTAACGACCCATGACCTGCCAGGACCATCATGGAATTCTGGACTCCCTGCAAGGCTGCACACTATTCAGGGAGCCCAGAACCGTAAGGGAAAAAAAAATAAAGGCCCATGGTCCTTAAGTGCCGGATGGGTGTGTGCGCGGCCGGTCCTTAAGGGGTTAATGAGAGCTGTATATCATAGAGTCCCATTGGCTCTTGAGAACTAAAATTGCCATCTTCCTCAGGCAGCCAACAGCTGGCTGGTGGTGGTGATGGGGATTGTAGTCCTCAACAGCTGGAGGGCTTCAGGTTATCCACCCCTGCTGTATAATGTGGATAGATGTAAACAGGAAGTTATGTATTTTACTGAGATCATGTTATATACGTCAACTGACTACTTTGTTTTGTTGTCTGCGCTGAATTTTAATGAGGACGCTTGTATGATTTATTATCTTGTCTACTCACTATGATCACAAGTATCATTTATACAAATAAAGCATCATGGTGAAGAATCTAAGCTATGTAACCTAATGATACGAGCATTTGGCAGTTAGACTAGTTTATTTATGTATTAACAATGCTGCGAATGACCTGATGTTACAAGGGGCCCACTTTGTTCAACCACATGTGGACTGACCTGAAGGGTTGATCTTCAGTCTCTTCCTGTCAATTAAAAGGGAAATATACCCTAAGAAATACTTTGCTCTTAATTTTAAACAAAGAGAAAGTCTATCAGATATTTATCTTTATTTATTTCTCAGTTTATGCATGTTAGAAATAACTGGCTTGTACAACTCTATATACTCTCCAAATACTTTCATTCTACATTGTTCTCCCTCCCAGCTGCCATTTCTTCATGCTTTGGTACTCAAGGAGTTAAAAATAAATGTAGTCATGCTGTTTTTTCGACTGGAGAGTGGTGTTTTATAAGCCCCGTTTTTTCCAGTTCGTTAAATAGGAGAGAGGATGAAAGGAGTGACAGTTGGGAAGGAGAGCAGTGTGGAATGTTAGTATTTATTGCAGCGCTGTGCCATATGTGTTAGTGTTTTGCTTCTATATTAAACAAGTTTATATGGGAATAAATGGATTGCATATAATTTTTGCTTACCTGTCACTCAAAGGGTTAAATAAAATTGAATGTTTTATTATTAAAATCATTAACCCCTCTGTTGCCTAATCGACTAATACATGCTGATCAGGCAATAGAGGGGTTAATCTGCATTCAGATCAAATTGGAGGGTTATGGGGGAATAGTGCAGTATTTTTAATTTGATGTAACCCCTCAGTTGTTGGTATGATTGGAATGTATTGCATAACCTCTAGCAACAGGGAGTTAAATCACGGAACATATATGTTTGAGAAGGGTGTTTTGGGGGAAGGTGGACACTGCAAGGTCACACGGGGACCTGGAAAGCCTCTTACCCTCCTGGTTACCCCTGCTCTATCCAGGGGCAACACAGCAGGCATATGCCCTGCCTACTTCCCTTGTACATGGCTCAGCAGCAGCAGCTTCTCCTAGGACTCTCAAAGGCAAATCCCAAAATAGGTTTGTAGTGACTGTATATATTGCAGCCAGGTCTATCAGTGGACAATGTGTATCTGCTAATTTCAAAACTGGCCAGCTGCCCCTGGCCAAAGGAAGAAATATCTGAGCATGCTCAGGTTACTACAACTGTTCTAGACTTCCTTACCTCAAAAGTAAGAAGACAAGCACTACTGCACATTGCTTATATGAACCAACAGAAAACCAGTATTTAAATTATATTTAAGAGTTCTGCTGTGTACATTATTCTGAAGTGCATGGCAGAGAGGAGGCAATAGCTTTAAAAATACTTACTTTTAGAAAAAAAAAATAAAACAGCTTTCCTACTACTACTGTATTAACAAAACATATGGAAACATTTTTTTAGGTGATACATCCCCTTTAAACATAAGTCACCTTTACTAGAAGCACACTTTGTAGACCGTTCCAATGAAATATTTCTTTCTACATAGTGTTATCTCGGCTCTGCTGAAGAGCCGCCTGTCGGTCCCGGGACCAAGATCTTCTTCTGTCAGCTAGATGCTGACGTCAATGAAAGGGGAGGGAGGGGGGAACTTTATCGCCTTTTATCTCACAAATCATAAAGGTTTGAGAGATGGGACTGGCATCAATGGATTTATTTTTTCAATATCTACAATAACACTTTTTATTTATATATGCCAATACTAACCCTTTAACATGCAATGGTATACAATACAGTGATCATACACAGTAGTGCATACCCCTGGGTGCACCCGCTGGCACTGGAAGCTGATGCTTGCAGATTTGTACACCCCCCCAATGCATTCCTATTGCTAGTGACTTGATATTATTTCTGGCTTCCTGCTACTAAAGCCAGCTGCATGGTCTCATTAATGTGAAATCATTTATTTAAGCTGATGAAATTTTGCCCAGTTAGATTCTTGATATTCTGCAAACAGATGTTCAGCCAAATGAAGGATAAAAAATAGCATCTTGATATTATATACACTTTTCAGCCTCTGTTCCCTGACCACTGGCCAGAGTAATGTTTATTCTTCAACTCAGACAAGTAAAGAAGAATTCACGAATAATATGCCTGAGTTCTTCTTGAAAAACATATTTATTATAATCGCCAGTCTTAACCTCTTGGATGCTGGAGCTGGAACTTTGAAGCAATGTGTTAGAGATCTCTCTAGCATCTAAGTGGTTAAAATATCTAAATTCATATGCCTAACATCTGCCAGTATGAAAAATCTAAATTGAATAGGATTGTTATTGGATTAAGTGGAAGCCAAAAATGTCAAGAAAATAATCATTTTAAAAATGCTATTTTTATGGAGTGATTATTAGGGGTGAGCGAAAAGTTTGAAAAATTTCTCGTGAAAAATTTCTCAGAAACGTGCCGATTTTTCACTTTTCCCGCAAAAAATTTCACCTTTCCGCCTATGCAAAAATTTCCTCCTTTTTGCCTATTTTAACCAATTTTCTGCCCATGTTAACACATTTTCCACCTGTTTTAATACATTTTTCACCTATATTTCCTAGGTACTACATTTCCCACTGTAATGTTACTTCTTCTGATGGCTGAAGTTTAGAAATAAGTTGTGAGTCCTACAGCATATATATATATATATATATATATATATATATATATATATATATGCCACAATTTACCCTTTATGTGCCATAGTTATGTTTATTAACTAAAGAATAATGCTAAATATGTGAATTAAATAAAATAAGATACCATGGTATAAGCAGCTAGAATGGGAAAAAAGGACAAAGTACAAAACAAACAAAGATAGAAAACCCACAGTGCTAAACCACCATGATTAATATATTTAATGTGAAGGATGTGAATGAATCTAGTGATTAAGGTATGGAACGCTGCAAGGAAAGAGGGGGCTTGTTTCCAAACCCCCAAACTTAGGAAAAACCTAGAAGAAACACAAAAGCAAAAATTAACCTGCACTGATCTCATACTGATAATATAAATTGTAAACCCCGTAATAAGCCTTTATCATAATTGTGCTGTGCACATATTCAGGATGATATCAAGTAATAAAAAAAAATAAAGTACAACCTACAATGTGGCAGATATGTATTGTAATGGTGGTGGTGGGGGACTGGCATGGAGTGATTTGTGTATGTATTATTACCATTGTCATACTCTATCCTCCTTCTCAGATTATTGACACATATTACTTATCGGTCATAGCAGTGGTCCCAAGTGGGGCAGATGGTGGCAACCCTTCTTCATATCCATCCTCCACCTCCTCATCTTTACTGCTGTTTATATATTTGTCCTGGCTTTGTCTGTCATGTATGGTTTCTGCTACCACTACAACTACTGGAGCTAGATGTTGATGTAATTCTACTGCCACTACTACTAGGTGTCAAAGGTGCAGCACTTATAACAGCAGCACCAGAGGTACTCGTCATATCTAACACAACCTGTGTTGCTGGGTACTCAAAACAGATGTGTGTGGCTGAGTGGGACTTGGACTTTGAAGAGGCAATGATGCTGAGGGTGACTGATAGGGTGACTATGTGCTTTTTGACATCTGTACTTGTCCAGGGTCAGACTTTCCAATGGCTTTCTCAAACGGTTTATAGACAGACACAGTGCTCCTTAAAAGTGGCGGAAGATACAGCCATTGACTTTCTGCTAACCTTATAGCCCTGTCATCGTCCTCACTCTCAACTTCATCTGTATCTGAACAAGAGAAGGATGCTTGAGGGATATATTCTAGATCTGCATTATCATCAGTCATCATTTGGTCATCCTCAGCAGCATCAGCATCACCTGACAGTTCTTGCCCACTACTACCCTTATATTCCTCTAAGCTTTTGGGGGTCTCAAACAATTTCTTTTTACTTTTACTATAGCAAAATTCACTACTACTTTGAGAACAGGTGTTTTGGTGTCTCACTGTCTGATGCAGCAGGCGGTTCAGTTGCTACATCTTCCTCTATTATGCTTTTGTCAGCATCATCAACACTTGAATGTGACTTGTTGTCATCTTCAGTGTTCTTCTTATATGGTTCTATATTTCTACTGGCACTGGTGGTGCTGGAAATAGTTTTGCTGAGACCTTGACAAACTGATTGCACACGCTGCAACAACCACTGCTACAGTAGGTTTTTGGACTACTACTTTATTCTCACGTTCCTACACTGCTCCAACCCTCCCCCTTCCCCTTGTGCGTTTGCTGGACATTCTGCAATTACACTGTGTTTTTTTTACTGTGCAGTACACAACACAACTGATGGAGCTGTATGATGCCTTGCCTAAGCCCAGTCAGCTGTCTGTAACTGTCACCTAAGATATTTAGTTTTTTATTATTTTTTTATTTTTTATTTTATTTGATTTATTTTCTTTTTTTAAGTTGTCCACCCTGTTGTCTTATCACACCAAAAAAAAAAAAATTATACCTGAAAAAGAAAATCAACAATGTCTTTCCCCAGACTTCCCCACCCAGCACAGGGACAATAACATCAAGATCAGCAAACAGATAGGTTGCCTGTGTCTTGCCTGTCAGTCACATGGAATTTTGGAGTATTTGGGGACAACCTCCTTCCTCCCTTCTTATCCTCTAGAGTGCCCCCAGACTCCCCTAATACAGAGAACAAATGTCCTACCTAAATTACTTCCTAAACTAAGCTTCAATTCCTCTTTATTTGTCTATCTCCTCTAGCTAAAAAACATGCTGCTCACTCCTCTCACAAACACAGAATGGCTGCTGTGAGAGCCTGACATCCTTTTATATGGCTGTAGAAAACTTTTGTGTGGTGTAGAAATATTTCTTCCCATTGATTTCAATGGGCAGAAAAAAGCAAAAAAAACCTGCACTTTTTGCTGGAAATTTTTCGCCAAGCGGAAAGTGCCATTATCTCCGATTTCAGTTTGAGGCGAAATTTTTCGCCCATCCCTAGTGATTATCCCACTTTTATATACATATATTTATAAATTCTACTGTGGACCTCACACATCAAATTCCAGTTGAAAAGCTTGCTGTTACATTGCTGGTTTATGTGCAGCATGACATGTATTTTGTGTGGATATCCTCATATGGCAAAGCAGGTATAACAAAGACAAGTGGCAGCATTTCAAGTCTGTATTCTTACTTAACCCCTTAGTGACCGGCCACGCGCGCATGCAGCCGGCACTTAACAATGGGTTTCCCCCCCCCCCCCATTATAGCGAATTACTTCCGGGACTTACCAGGTATGTCCTCTGTCACTAAGTGACATTTTTGCGTGACGTACCTGGTAAGTCCATTGTCGCGATGGGGTTATAGGGATAGTAATGTTTCAAAATAAAAGCAGCTTCAATTAATATTCATAGTATTTGGGCCATGGAGAGTGTTATGTCAATACTGTCAAAGTTGTAGTTCAAGAGTAACTGCATGATAAAGTATCCCCCTCCCGCCCCTTTTACTGATGTAACACTGCTCACTTAAAAACAGAACGGTGGTGTCCAGGTGGATTGCAGAGAGGGACAATCTTCAATTAGCATAAGGGAAAAACCTGTCAAGGGGGGCAGGGTTTCCCTTATGATCACAGTAAGAAGATTGCCCCTTGCTGTGAGCTGACTAGTCTGTGGACCAGATTCCACATCTGAGGGGAGGTGGCTTACACTAGGTAAAAGGGGAGGGAGGGGAATACTTTATCATTCAATTATTCTTGAACTACAACTCTGACAGTATTGAAATAACACTTTCCATGGCCCAAATACTATGAAGATTAACTGGAGCTAGTTTTACTTCAAAACATTGCTATTCCTTTAAGATTGCAATCATTCAAGATACATCATTTGAGACTGCAGACCAGATTTACTAACACATCCTAAAAACAACCTCCCCCTTACTAGGGGGTATATATGAACTTGATAATACAGCCTATTTTCTGCTCTGGAACGTTGATTTAGCAATAAAGCTTGTACTTCTGGATATGTTTGAATGCAGGGGTAGCCAATATTGATCCTCAAGAGCTACCAACAGATGATTTCAGGATATCCCAGCTAGAGCACAGGTGGATCATTTAGTGCAATGGGTCTCCACCAAGGTGCCATGGGACTTTTGTGTACCATGGACACCTGACCACAGTAGCCCACATTTCTATGAGGACTTTAACAAAAATGTTTATTTTAGTTTATAATGTATACTTATGGCAGAAATTATCCATTATAACGAAGATAAGACCCATAAAATGTTAGGCATGCCATATAATTTCAGTTTGCATATTAGGGGTGCCTTGATCAAAATCAGTTTTAGAACCACTAAATTAGTGGCTCAGTCATTTTAATTGTTCTATCTGTGCTCAATCAGGCATATCCTGAAAACATGAACTTCTGGTATAGCTTGAGGACCAGAGTTGGCTACCCCTGCACTACAGCATATTAATGCTTTAATGCATAACTGGTGCGAACAGTCTGATATTATTATATGTTAATGAAAGCACACCCACACACTCCACCTATAACACGTGAAGGAAAATGGAGAATGCTATGTCAAATTCCTCTGTGCCATGTTAGTACACAGCATCAGGGGTGTTGCGGGGGGTTCTAAGGGGGCTGAAGCCCCAAATGTTTTGGTGAGCAGTCCTGAATGTAGACTCTAGGCCCCAATATCTGAAGCTGTCAGCAGATTACCATGACCTGACTGGCTTACCTGCCGCATGTCCTGAGAGCCGCTTATTTACCAGCTCCATGCTCATGGGGCAGAGTTGCAACCAAACACTTCAAGCGGAAGCCTGTGCTGTCTCTGCTGATGTGTGATACATCTTTCAGCCTCAGCTCCGTGGGACCAATCAAAAGTTCTGGGAACATGTGCACTCAATGTTGTCCAACCATGTGATCAACTGCTAGGTAAATAAACCATCACATACATCTAAGGGTAGTCAAACCTGTGACTTTCCATCAGTTGTTTGACTACATCTCCAATGGGTGTTGAATTCCAACATAAACTAGAGAGTCACCTGTCTGTCCAGTTTGCCATATACAGTAACATATCATGTGTGCCTTATAGGAGCAAATAATATGATGTACGGTACCCTCAATATGCACTTGGTACATGGCTAATCCTTTGTATATTGCGCTAATCACATGCACACATAGGGAACTCATGCTATACCATCTGTGGTGGATGGACTTCAACTCTTGTTTACTGTACAAGATACGCAATATAGGGAAATAAAGACATAAATACACATATGAAATTGATAGTATTTAGTTAAATAGGTTTAACTTTGCAGTAAAACAGTTGCTTTCTATATCTATTTCCAGGTAATTATAAACATGGTAAAAAGCAGTGGCCCAAGCACTGAACCCACTCTCCATGCAGAGCTCCACTCTCAACTTTAACTATATTGGAGAATTGTCCATTTACAACCACACACTGTTTCCTATCTTTCAACCAGTTTTCTGTCCAATTGCAAAGGTTATCCTCAGCCCCAATTTCCTTATTTTATACCCAGCATCCTGTGTGGCACTGTATCAAATGCCTTTGAAAAATGTAAATCTACTACATCAACAGCTTTGTCATTATCTAGGTTGCTACTTACTTCTTCATAGAAGCTGAAAAGATTAGTTTGGTATGATCTAGTCCTCATAAATGTTGATTTCTTATTGTTTGTGGTGTAATCCTGAATACAATCCCTTATTACCCCTATATCATATCAACCTGATATGTGCACCATATTAGAATTTCCATAGATGTGTTATAAGTAAACTATGTAGACCACTCTGAATATGGATAATTCACTGAAATGAATGATTAACCCAATCACTAATAGAGTGTAAATACTTAAATCCCTAACACTCCTGTAGGACTGAACATGCCAGACAGGTGGAGATATGTGATGATTATGTATGCACATATTCATGAATCATCACCTCTCATTGGCTAAAGTAGTAATTTAAACAGTGGCCTTCAGTTTTGGGAAGCAATTTCTAATGTTCCTAATAAAGGGTCCAGGAGCATGAAGTGTGTTTAGCGGACACAAACTAGAGATAATATTTCTCCATTATACATCAAGGGAATCTTCAAATTATTATCAGGGAGTTTGTGTGAGAAGTTGAAAGATGAAGTAAGAGGCACCCACAAACAGGAGTGCCAGAAGGTTGTGTAACTCATTGTTTTTCAGTGTGTTGCTTGCCCCTCTGGCACGTAGTATGTTAAATGTGGGGGATTAATGAGACTGTGAGGCATCCATGGATGGTATTAACTGGTTATTTTTTTGTAAGTGTGGGTGGATAAGTAGGGGGAGCAGGGTCTTGCATCTGCTTGGCCCACTCTGGGTTGCTGGGCAGACGGGTGTGCAAGGTGCAAGTTTGTTGGGAAGGCTGGGCATAAGTAAAGGCTCCCTAGGGCATATTTCATTCTAATAGCGTGACCAGCCTTTACTGTGCTCCCCAACCTCCTTAATTTATTAATTTTAGAATCAATCAATAACTAAAAAGAAGAAAAAAGAGAATTTTCAAAGTGTTTCAGTTTGTTGTAGTAGGGGTTTATATATTATAACCTGTACATTTGTCAGATATTAATTTAATGGTTGTTAGTATAAGCTTAGTAGATGGGTTTCTGGCCTACTGGAAGAACTATCTTATTGAACATCTTAATAGCCTTATATTATGGGCTCTCCTGGATCTTGTGGCTTGGGAATAAGTTGTACATTATGTGTTTTCTGTAAAATAGTTAATTATGGTTTAGAGCTAAATAAAATAGCTGCAGCCTTATCACTGCATTTAATCCTGGCTGTTATGTCTTCATTTATTAGTACGTGTTGACGTGAGTATATAAAGGTACACCCCTATAATCTCTAGGTCCGAGTGGATTTCGGTCCTACAGTATAGTGGAACAGCTGGAGCTGAATTGGTAAAAATCCCAGTGCATGGAGTCCTCAGGAAGTAACTGAGAAGTGTGACTGAGGGAAACTGTTTTTCCATTAATTTCATCAGCAGCTGCAGCTGCATCATCATCATCATCATCACATGTCAATTGCTAACTCCATTTAACATTTCTTATGTTCATTATTGAAGCAGATATATGTGCGTAAACGAGTGAGACGTCCCCTGACACATATCTCTGAAGATCCTCATATATACACGCATTGGGACTCTTTAGTCTTTTTGAACTATATTTATAAATACTTTTTTTAGATACATTTTATACAAGTTCAGCGGCATATACTAGTCACCCAGGTATTGATGTTTATTTATCAGATTTATTAATTTAACTGTTCTCATCCAAATGATACACTCTTTATTAAGTTATGGTTTTGCTGTTTCACTTTGTATGTATGGAGAAACCAGTTTTACCACTCGGAATTTAAACTTACCAATTGTCAATATATCAAACCATAAATATTCTTATATAATTGCAGCTGGTCCAATATTTCTCACTATCCTAATTCATTTTATAGGAAGCATGGCTGGAGTGAGCATACTGCTCAAGTAGTGCGGAAAAGTCATTGAATTGCTGGCAGTGAAACTCATGTTAAAAGAGGTGTAGAGAGATGAAGTGAGTATAATGCTCTGGTAGTGTGGAATAGCCAGTGAGTTGCTGGTGATGGAGAGTAGTTTATAGGAGGTATAGAGACCTGGACTAAGCATACTGATCAGGTGTTGTGGTATAGTTAGTGAGTTGCTGGCAGTGGAGGGGAGATTATAGGAAGTATAGAGAGCTGGAGTAAGCATACTACTCTGGTAGTGTGGAATAGTCATTGAGTTGCTGGTAGTGGAGGGTAGATTATAGGAAGTATGGAGAGCTGGTGTGAGCATACTGCTCAAGAAGTGTGAAATAGTCAGTGAGTTGCTGGCAGGGGAGAGGAGGTTATAGGAAGTATGGACAGCTGGTATAAGTATACTGCTCAGGTAGCACAAATTAGTCAGTAGAGAGGAGGTTATAGAAAGTATGGCAAGCTGGTGTGAGCATCCTGCTCAGGTAGTGTGAAACAGTCAGTGAGTTGCTGGCAGTGGAGAGGAGGATACAGGAAGTGTGGAGAACTGGGCTGAGCATACTGCTCAGATGGTGTGGAATAGTCAGTGAGTTTCTGGCAGTGGAGAGGAAGATATAGGAAGTATGGAGAGCTGGTGTGACCATACTTCTCAGATAGTGTGAAACAGTCAGTGAGTTGCTGGCAGTGGAGAGGAGGATATAGGAAGTATGGAGAGCTGGTGTGAGCATAATGCTCAGGTAGTGTGAAACAGTCAGTGAGTTGCTGGCAGTGGAGAGGAGGCTATAGGAAGTATGGAGAGTTGGGCTGAGCATACTGCTCAGATGGTGTGGAATAGTCAGTGAGTTTCTGGCAGTGGAGAGGAGGATATAGGAAGTATGGAGAGCTGGTGTAAGCATACTGGTCAGATAATGTGAAACAGTCAGTGAGTTGCTGGCAGTGGAGAGGAGGATATAGGAAGTATGGAGAACTGGGTTGAGCATACTGCTCAGATGGTGTGGAATAGTCAGTGCATTGTTGTCAGTGGAGAGGAGGATATAGGAAGTATGGAGAGCATGGTTGCGCATACTACCCAGATGGTGTGGAATAGTCACTGAGTTGCTGGCAGTGGAGCAAAGGTTATATCTAGTATAAAGAGCTGGAGTAAGCACACTGCTCAGGTAGCCAGGCAGCTTTGCAGAGCAGTGGTTATAAACCAGACAAGAAATGCAAAGGGTATGTCTGGATTAAAGAGTTAGCCAATTTAGTTATTTTGATATAAACACAAGGATGGGCATTGTAATTACATGGGAGAACAAAGTGGCTAACAGTGTTGAGCTTATAACGATGGATTCATGGTGCAGAAGCATATACTACATCCTTGTAGTTGATGACTGGCATTAACAAAAGCTGCACAATATATATTTTCCCTTATTTTAAATCAATGGGAATTAGTATCTGTACCCTCTGGTGCAGTTGGTTTGCCCCGAGTTATTCCATTTCTTCTTAGTAAACATCAGCCTCAGTATTACACTACACGTTTATCTGTGCATTTTTTACTAATTTGTACCAGATTTCTTTTTTCCCAAAAAATATGTAAACTACTGTAAACTACCCACTGGTTTTACAAATATTAACCAGAAATGATTACATTTAATGTTGATGGCCTTGTGCCAAACTCTTATTAATACCACGTGTATCTGCTATTTGTAGGACTGTCTCAGGAGAGAAATAATTGCTCCCTTGGCTACAAGCTTGTATTGCTTTTCTATAGTCTACACAATGACAGCACTGATTACATAATTGTGCACAAGTAGCATTCCTCTGATTAGCTAGCCATCACTCGGGGAAGTGGCTGCACTACTGGGTATGCTCTAGAGCAAAGATGGGCAACGTGATGCCCTCCAGCTGCTGCCAGACTACAACTCCTGTCACTGAAGGAGTTGTACTCTAGTAGTAGCTGCAGGGCCTCACGTTGCCCCCCCCCCCCCATTGTACTAGAGCGTATGATTTCTTTAGTGCATACCAGAGCACACACTGCACCACTCAAAAAACTTTAATGCCAGTAAGCCATGAATTCCACCAGTACAGCATGCTCAAGGAAATGTAGTCATTTTATTCAGTACAAGCCTAAACACCCATAGACACCCTAGTTCCCTCCCCTTTGTGTAAGCAAAGATAAGGAGAGAATTTTCACTTTAAGAAGTTTTGTAATCTGGTATTAGACAGGGGCAGCACTAGGCAAGAATTTTCAGGTCTTTTTATTGTGCAGAATAATATTAGAACATCGCCATAATGTGTATTTATATCCACTAATCTCTCAAAGGTATCAACATCCACTAACACCAAAATGTATTGACATCTGCTAACCTCTCCAAAGGTATCAACATCAACTAACATCGCCAGAGGTATCACATCCACTAAACTGTCCAAAGGTATCGACATCAACTAATTGTGATGATTTGACACATAAGTGACCAATGCAGGCTGCCTGCTTAGTATATTCTGCACAAAGAGGTGACAGACTGCTATTTGATATGAAAATAATACTAGAACACAACAGACAATAGAAAGTATACTGCAAGGTAGGCCTCCCTGGGCCATATGCTTAAGAGTGATGACTAGGGTTCTAGGCTGGCTGGTGATGCCTTGATGTGGCCTATGCCGGGGAGATTAGTGCTGACCAGAGGAGCCAGCCGCACCCTAGTTGACAACCCAAAGAACAGCGACTACCCACTGAGATTGAGGAGGATAACCGTTACTGTATAGGAACACTGAGATGACAAGATACAGAATAGACAAGGTTCGACTGGCAGTCAAGGTGGTCCATGATCGTGAGGGCATAAATGATGGAAACCCACCAGGGAAGAGACAGATGGGAAATAGGACAAGCCAATCGGGCAAGTGACTCAGTACCAAGCAGCAGACAAAGAACGTTCGATAACAGAGCTAAGTTCACAAACCAGTTGGGCCAAACAGTACAAAGGGGAGCGGTAGAAAGCAGTAACAGAAAATCTGAAACAGAGTTGCCAAGTTGTAGAGCAGGAGGGAAGTCAAAGGAGAAGCTGGGTCAATACACATGAAGATCACATAGGAACAAGACAGGAACTATGAGTCACAAACTGGAACACTTTGAATGTGCATCCGCCCAAAAGCATTAAAGCTCTATAAAGGATCAGAGCAACCACAAGACAATGAAAGGAATCAGGAACCGGATAACAAGGGAAAAATCAAACGAAAAACCAGACAAGAAATCACAAAAAAAACAAAAAAAAGTCAGAACATGACACTAATTTCTCCAAAGATATCAACATCCATGACATCTCCAAAGGTATCAATATCAACTAACATCTCCAACAGGTATCAACATCCACTAACATCTCCAAATCTATCAACAACAAATAATCTCTCCAAATATATCAACAGCCACTAACATATCCAAACATATCAACATCAACTAATCTTTCCAAAGATATTACCGTCCACTAACATCTCCAAATGTATCAATATAAACTACTCTCTCCAAAGATATCAACATTCAAAGGTATCAATATCCATTAATCTCACTAAAGGTATCAACAAGAAAAATAAATCTTTTGTGCTTTATAAATAAAACACAAACAAGAAAATAAGGATTTAGAAAGATTTTTGCAATGTGTGTGTTTGTGTGTGTGTGTGTGGTTGGGGGTGTACAAATGCAGCACAGCTCATTTTCTGCTCTTATATGTTGACATAAGAACCATGCACCTGCATCCAGGGTTATGTCTAAACTTTTATGATCACTTTAGTGCCATGGTTCTCATTTTATTTTTTGCTCATGCAGATATGCAGTTTGGAATTTTGTGGGTACACCTAGCATTTGTCAAGCATGCAATGAAGAGTACAAATGCATAATTATTTTAGGGCTGTTTTTCATGGTTCGGGCTAGGGACATCATAAGGCTACAGCATACAATGACATTCTAGATGATTATGCGCATCAAATTTTATGGCAACAGTTTAGGAAAGGCCGTCTTCTGTTTCAGCATGTCAAAGCTCCCATGCACAAAGCGAGATCCATACAGAAATGGTTTGTTCAAAAACAAGGTGGAAGAACTTGACTGGCCTGCACAGACCCCTGACCTCAACCCCAGGAAACGCCTTTGGGATGAATTAGAACGCAGACCGCGAGACAGGCCTAATTGATCAACATCAGTGCCCAACCTCACTAATGTTCTTGTAACTGAATGGAAGAAAATCCATGCAGCAACGTTCCAACATCTAGTCAAAAGCCCTCCCAGAAGAAAGGAAGCTATTATAGCAGCAAAGGGGGACCAACTCCATATTAATGACCATGATTTTTGAATGATGTTCGATGAGCAGGTATCCACATACTTATGGGCCTGTAGTGAAGATTTTTATGGACTATTATTTAAACCCTTGAATATTACAAAGGTTGCTTATGTGCCTGTTTCTATAGACTGGTATTTTCTGTTCCAGACAGCAGTGTATGGGGCTGAGACTGTGAATTGGTGGGGTGTGGCCGGGGCAGTTGCTAGGCTTCCAAGACACACAGCTTAGGCCAACCAAATGCATTATTAGTTCAGCCTCATTCTTCAGTTTCTAGTATGGAGATTAACACCATTACATGCCCCAAGATGGAAGCAAAACCTGGAGCTTTAAGCAGGGAACCTAGAGCTTTAGCCCAGATCAGTGGGCCTAGGGTGCTTAGCCTAGGGGCACCTGAGAAGCAAATTCGGCCCTGTGATCCACCTTTATCCCCTTGTATGCTACTTAATTATAGTCAAGAGACTAATGAACACAGACATGTTAACCTACATTTTTCTGAGCTTCCCAATGTGACTCTCTGGACAAAGATATTTTTAAGGGAGCTGAAATGTTACATAGTACATAGTAATTTACATAGTAATTTAGGTTGAAAAAAGACTTGCGTCCATCCAGTTCAACCCTTTTCCTATTCCTGTTTACCATCGCTGACCCAAAAGAAGGCATCTGACTCCAAATGGCAATCAGACTTCTCCCTGGATCAACAAGCCCTAACTAAATATTAATCCCAATACTAACGTGCATAGCCCTCTATATTATGCTCTTTTAAATAATTATCCAGGCCCCTTTTAAAGGCATCTAATGTATTTGATAGCACCACCTCCTCCGGAAGTGCATTCCATACCTTTATTGTCCTTACTGTAAAGAAACCCTTCCGCTGTTGTAGACTAAATCTCCTTTCCTCAAGTCTAAGCGGGTGTCCCCTTGTCCTGTGTACTGTTCTGTTAATGAACAGGTCTTTTGAAAGCCCTTTATATGGGCCTTGAACATATTTATATAGTGTTATCATATCCCCTCTAAGACGCCGTTTCTCTAGTGTGTACAAGTTTAACTTTTCTAGCCTCTCTTCATAACTAAAACATTCCATTCCCCTTACTAGTTTTGTAGCCCTCCTCTGCACTCTCTCTAGTTCCATAATGTCCTTCTTCAGAAAGGGCGCCCAGAATTGAACAGCATATTCTAGGTGGGGTCTTACCATGGACCTGTAAAGAGGCATAATTATATCTTCCTCCCTTGAGTCAATACCCCTTTTAATACATGCCAATATCTTATTGGCCTTTGCCGCTGCCAGCTGGCACTGCATGCTACTGCTAAGTCTATTGTCTACCATTACTCCTAAATCCTTTTCATTAGTAGATTTCCCCAGAGAAACGCCATTTAAACTATATGTTGCATTTTTATTATTATACCCAAAATGCATAACTTTACACTTGTCTATATTGAATCTCATTTGCCATTTGCCTACCCAGTTACTCAATTTGTCCAAGTCCTCTTGTAATGAAGACACATCCAGTTCAGACTTTATTACCTTACTTAATTTTGTGTCATCGGCAAACACTGATACATGGCTTCCTATGCCCTCTGGGAGGTCATTAATAAACAAATTAAAAAGAAGAGGACCCAGGACAGATCCCTGAGGCACTCCACTTATCACGTTTATCCAACTGATGATGTGTATGATATGTATGATATATGATATACATGATGTGTATGATATATGGATTTTCCTACTCGGTAAAACATGGATACTCCCACGGCTGGGATCCTTTTTATTCTAAAATCATTACTGCTCAGATTTATTTTGGCTTTTTTGTATATGAAACTGATTGTGTCACCAGGTGGTCCTCTTCCCATCACTGATTATGGCTTTATTGCTTTAAACAGTTTAATTGTAAAAAACAATGCATGTTTGAACAGTAATAACTTTTAACTGAAATTTCTTCAAGTAGTGCCATTGTTTTACTCAGCCCTATAAAATGCTAATTTTCTTTAAAAGGTTTACTCCTCCTTCAGGGCAGGACTCCTCAGTAGGCAACTGCATGGAGCTCCAAATTTTGAGGAGCACTTCAGCTGTGCTTGTGACACTCACATTCTGAATTGTGGGTGTGGCCAAAGCAATCTCAGTACCCCTGCACCAGATTTTATCCCTTTTTACAGGCTATTATGTAACCTCTTGGATGCTACAGAGATCTCCTACGCATTGAGCAGCATTGTTCTCTAAACAGATTTTGCAAATGGCATTGAATTCTATGAAATAACAAACTCATAAATTTGAGTTGAAAAGTTCGCTCTGATTAATTCCTAAATATTTTCCTGACTGTGATGGGCTGACTTCCCTCCAACAGCTTCAGATTCCTGATGTCACCAGCAGAAGAATGTGAGACATCATTCAGCTGTAATTACACACAAAGTAAGAAAAATGAAATTCTCATACGTCCTACCTTTTAAAGGGGCAGGAAAGTTTCTAGAGTGTGGTTATGTATAAAAGAGGAATGGAGCAACTCTGGAGCAAATCATCTGCACCATAGGAGGCAATTAAAATGTAATATTTATTTACATGGGGCTTATTTACATTGGGCTTTTAACCCCTGGAATGCTAGAGAGGTCTCCAACACTTTACTTTACAAAGACATCTTTAGCATTCAAGGGGTTAAAAGACAGTTTCTTCAATTACTTCCTCCCTATGGTGCAGTTGGTTTAATCCTTGTGCATTTCAGGAGTAAACCAATGGCACCATAGGGGACAAAGGAACATTCCCAAAAATTCTTATTGATATAAATGTAGCCATTGTCAGACTGGTGCTTGCAGGAGCCACAAGGATGCAAACTGTAAGGGTTCACTAAGTGGCGCGTATGTGTGTGTGTGTATTATATACATTGTATATCCGTAGAAAAGCCATAATATGACCCCCAGGCCAGCCCATCCAGCCCCTTTGTTTATATGGAGGGGGTAATTGTAGGGAGGGCACTTGCCCCCCCTCCAGACACCCATGTGTATTATATACACACAATAACCAATTCAGTATAGAGCCTTATTTACAGGGACCCCACTTGTACAAGTTTTAGCAAGCTGTATATCTAACCATAAAATATATATTAAATTGAGGTATTCCTAGGAACTTGCTGATTAAAAGAAAACGGGCTTTAAAAATAACATGGAATTTGTTTTGGGTTGATTTTGTATGTTAAACTGCTATTTTTGATTGTGTCACCAGGTGGTCCTCTTCCTATCACTGTCAATGGACATACATGGTCTATAACTAAAGCTGTCACAGAGTCCATTGTAAATAATTCTTTTAGACACTAGTTGGCTTTATTCTTTTACCAGTTTGATTGAAAAAAAAAATGCATATTTGAGCTGTAATAACTTTTAATTGAAACCTCTGGTAGTGTTTAATTGAAACATCTGGTAGTGCCCTTGTTTTACTCAGCCCTACAAAATATCATAGTAACATAGTAGAAAAGGCTGAAAAAAGACATGCATCCATCAAGTCCAGCCCATGCCAAATCACCCCTGTTGATCCAGAGGAAAGCAAAAAAAAACAAACCCTGAAGCCATTTCCAATTAAGCCCCAAGTGGGTAAAAAAAGTTCATTCTTGACGCCAAATGGCAGTCAAATAGTTCCCTGGATTAACAACCTATCTGCTTTGAAGCCAATTGTCAGAATTCTCAATACTGTTCTGTGCAAGGTAAGTATCCATTACTTTTTTTAAAACAGTTATAGTGTCTGCAAGCACAGCATCCCGAGGCAAAGAATTTCATACCTTTACTGCTCTTACTGTAAGAAATGCCTGCCTTTTAGTCTTTTAGTCAGAATAGCCTTTACTCTAGTCTTAATGGATGACCTTTTGTTCTTGGTTCAGCTCTTTGAGTATATAATTAATTGGAGAGTTCTTTGTATTGACCTGGAATATATTGGTAAATGGTAATCATATCTCTAATGTAAACAAACCCAGTTTGGCTAGTCTCTCTTTATAACTCAGATCCTCCACGTCTCTGTACTATTTACAGTTCAATAATGTCTTTTTTAAGAATTTGTGCCCAAAATTGTACTCCATATTCTACATTCTACCTTACCAAGGATTTATATAGAGGAATAATTATATTTGCATCTTGTGCATATATACCTCTTTTCTATGCAGGATAGTACCCTATTTACTCTTGCAGCAGCTGAGTGACTGCAAACTGCTGTGAAGTCTATCATCTATCAGTACTCCTAAATCTTTCTCTAATGAGGATTCCCCAAGTAGTTTCCCATTTAGTGTATATATAGCAGACTACAGTCTAAATTCAGAACTTACATTTATCTGCATTAAATTACATCTGCCACTTTTCTGATCATTCACTCAGTTTATCTAAATCCAGCTATGTATGTATTTCCTCGCACAGGTTAGTGTCATCAGCAAAGATTGAGACACTACTTTCAATTGCTACTTCTTGGTCGTTAATAATCATTAATAAATTAAAAGCACTGGGTCCAGGACTGAACCCTGTGGCACCCCACTTACAACTTTTGACCAATTTGAAAAGGTTCCATTTATAATAACTCTTTGCAATCTATCATTTAGCCAGTTCTCAATCCATGTACAGATATCACCTCCCAGTATAATTTATGCAGTAACCTGTTGTGAAGCACTGTATCTATGGATTTTGCAAAATCCAAGTATACTACATCAACAGCAAATCTCTTGTCCAAATTACTACTTACCCTTTCGTAAAATGTAAGCAAATTGATCTGACATGATCTGTTCCTCACAAAACCATGCTGGCTCCTAATAATAATATTGTTTGTCTTTACTTAGATCTGAATACTGTCAGTTAGTAAACCTTCTAATAGCTTACCCACTATGGAAGTCAAGCTCACAGGTCTATAGTTACCTGGTTTGGATCTCGCCCCCCCAAAGCAATGTGTTGGAGACCTCTCTGACATGTAGTGGTTTATAAGCCCTATTCAAATCAATGGCAGTTATGGATAATTTTTTCCCCCTATGGTGCCATTGATTAGCCCCACTAACTGCTCCAGTTATTAGTACTTCAGCCTCATGGGCAAAAAGCAGTACACAAAAGCATAACTAGGACTTATTGGATCCTTGGATGCTGAGCATTAGTGAACCCTCTGTAGTTATACCCCTGACACAGAGCGGTTTGTACGAATCTCCCAGCTGCACAAATATTTAGGTTTCCTAAAGCACAACTTTAATGTGAAAAATTCTTTACTATTCCTCATGTGGCCTGTGGGGGTGGTTACAAGCTGTATATAGTGCTGATAGAGCTTCGGTTCCTTTGTATGGGTGTCCACTCTATGCAGGCATACAAGGCAGGTCTTCTCTTATACTTTTTTAAATATTGTTTGTTACTTGTTTTTAATTGCATAGATGGGTACCTCCACACATACAAAAAGAAAGTAAAATGGGTCCCCCTGCTCTACGCGTTACTCGTCAGGGGTCATTTTTCTTTTAATTTTATTTTTTATTTTTCTTAGATAGGGACTTCAAGTGTTTAGAGTAGGACTTACCACACTTGAGGAACATTGGTGCGGTTGGTAAGCTTAAACCGCTTTTTTGGGCCAAAAATGTAGGCACTAATGCATCAAAATTATTCACAGTATT
This sequence comes from Rhinophrynus dorsalis, assembly GCA_037306005.1. NCBI lineage: Eukaryota > Metazoa > Chordata > Amphibia > Anura > Rhinophrynidae > Rhinophrynus > Rhinophrynus dorsalis. The sequence continues at coordinate 383,491,919 of CM074719.1, forward strand.
ATAATATATGCCTAATACAGGGCACACAATTCACAACTAGACTGGAGGAGCACAGGTTTACGGTTTGTTTCTCGTTTGCACTTTGGGCTCTGGCCTAATGTTTGGGGGACTGGAGAACCCTCACATTCCTTGCTGCACACTTCAGTAACTCCAGTTTTCTCAATGAACACTTCATGGAAAATAAAACATTTAAATGTAATATACAGATATACACCTTTATTATTAAGCACTAAGGTGAGTTAGCACTGTAAGCTGTTGTTTTTTCTTTTACCATTCCTATAGTTGATGTAATAAAATAAATCATTTTTGCTGTGACTACATCTGTGTCCTGTTAACACAAATCTGGAAGTGCAGAAGAACAGCAGAACCCAAAACACCAATACTCTTCCACTTAACTCCCAAGTATCCTGCTTTAAGAGGGACAATCCCTCTTTGATACCCAAATCCCTCTGTTCCTCTTTCACACTCTGGTGTCCCTCTTTTTAGGAGATCAGACTGTATGTTGTGTATATAAGTATATCACATCGCTCCACTGTAATAAAACTCACATTATGTTTGTGTAACCCCTTCGCATCCAGTCACGTGCCAGGACAGTGGTTAGCTGAAGAATATTTTACGTCTCATGTTAAAATTGCTCTTCTATGGTCTAGGAATCGATCCTTCAACCTTCTCTTGGTCCTGCTTATATATTTTTTATTAGAAGGGCAAATAATACAATATACTATACTATATATTGGGTTTTGCAAGTGATGTGATCTTTTATTGTATGAGTAATACCTTTACTATCTAAAAATTGTTTTGTTTTATGTGAAATATAATTGCAGGTGATGCATCTACTCATATTGCATTTATATACATCTTTTTTGTTTTAGAAAGTTATTTTCCTCTTTTAATTGAATTGGTGGTTTTGTTTTATTAAATACTAGTTGAAGAGCCCGTTACACGGGCCTCAGTGCCACTGCCAGTCGGTCGCGGGGCAGTCATGCGCAGCAGTCTCTACTGCGCATGACTGTGTCGTTACACACATTTTAGCAAATTATTATAAAGGATATTTTTAAAATTATTATTATTAGTAATTTTATTAAATATATATTTATACAATATGCACAATAGCATTCATCTTTGAGTACATGATTATTGCCAAAACAACAGCTTGATAAGCAAGTGGTGTGTTAATGGCACGCACTGAATACTCGATTGAATTACATGATAGGCACTTTCTGAAGAAACATTCGGTACGACTAATACACACATTTGGCTTCTATAGTCGAGTTTCTGTTGGGTTTTCCCAGGGTTTGATGTTCACTTGATAATATTTTTTATTGATTGTTATTACTTGCACTTTTGGCTTGACAAAGATCCCCGTGACCAAAACATTGCCATACTCGTTTGTTTTCTTTAAAGGTATTATTTAAATACAGGAGATTTTGATGCCATAAACCATTAGTGTGTATTCCCACAAGTATTCATTCTATTTATTATACTGAACCAGATGTGATTAGGGGAGTTGAATCAGTGGAAGCACCACCCATGGGACTCTTTATTGAACATAAAAGCAAGATCTGGTCAATGTTTCAGTCCTCACAGGGACTTTTATCAAGACAACTATAATGACCATGTGTTTTATACTCTAACAGTATCCAGGTTTGCCTGGAATGCCATTGACGTCATCACCCCCCATCTCCAGACGATGGCTGAGGTGGACAAACCCCACTGGACACAAAGAAGAACTAATGTATGATTGTCATGAAGGGAAAATAAAATGTGATACACTGCCTGTAGGAAATAAGTGCCCCATGGTACAAGAAACCAGTGTTGTCCGTCACCGTTAAATAGCAGTAGGCTGCTTGCTGGTCCACAAGAGAGAGGTGAGGGGACTGTGGTAGTGCTAGCGGGAACAAAAGAGTCTCCAGAGCTCCACCCCAATCTCCCACACCCCCCTTCACATACACCACCAAGCATAGACACCAGATATGTTGAAAATGAATGTGTAAGAGTGGCAATCCCTAGCCATGCATGCAGAGCAGCAGTGTCCCAAGGACTAATGAGCTTCCATGAGACAACGCAACCACCAATGGATGAGAACGAGAAAGTAATAATGCAAAAGAGGCATATTCCCAATTACATTCAGGAGAGCCTCCACGGACGCCACATAGATTATCATATTAATTTAAAAGGAAGCAAGATTAAATGTAGACCCACTATATGTAAGTAACCCCCTACTAACCAGCTATAATATATCACACACCTAATGGTGTATTCAGCATTAACCCACTGACTTCAAATGGAACACCAAACCCTTCGCAATGTAACATGGCGAATATTTTTCCATCTGGCATCCAAAGAGAAAGCGATATAAACTATATGTAAAAACAAAATCCCACTTAGAGGGAATAGTGTTTAACATTAACTAAATTGAGTAAATCAGTAAGAAGGTATTCATAGAGAGTCCACAATAACAGATGATCCCTAATATACAGCATCTAAACAAATAAATTCTAAAAATCCTAAACTACCTAACATTGGGTATATAGGCCAAAAATATTTAACATAAATCCTAATATACATGTATGAATAAACTTGTAAACTCAATAAATACCTATCAGCCAATGAATATATAAAATTAAAACCCAAAATACTGGAGACATATATCTCCTAGATGTATAACTACTTAACTACTGCACTTATTTTACCCCCCTATACTAAAAGGTAAATTTATATATAAAATACTCATCAGCATCAGCCATTCTCGATCCACTGCAGGATGAAGGCCTCCTCAGCAAGCATTCACCAACTTCAGTCCTGTGCCTTTTGTTGCCATTGTATATTAACAAATAGATTATCAAATATATATATATATCAGTCCTTGAAGAAATCAGCACTCATAGGTCTTTTCCTGTGAGAATTGAAACATTGACCTGCTGATTTCTTTAACCCCTTAACGACCCTTGACAGTCCTGGTACGTCATGGGTAAAAGTGACTGAACGACCCATGACGTACCAGGACCGTCATGGATTTCAGGGCTCCCCGCACCGCTGCACGCCGTTCCGGGAGTCCTGAGTCGCATCGCCAAATAAAAAAAAAATGCTCTGTGGTCCTTAAGGGGTTGAGGATTGATAAATGAATTCTGAGTGTGCGCCCAGGCATTTGCCCTATTTGCTGAGAGTGCTTCCTGCTACCACTGCTATCTATCTATCTATCTATCTATCTATCTATCTATCTATCTATCTATCTATCTATCTATATATCTGTGTGTGTGTATATATATATATATATATATATATATATATATATATATATATATATGTAAAGATGTTAGTTATCCTGGCATTAGTGCAAACTCAGCATACCTTCCCATCACAGCCGATTGGCTTCTTGCATTCCTCACAAGAGTTGGAGTAAAGGTTCTCATAACATTTTACACAGTATGGATTCTCTTCTCTCAGCAGGTACTTCTTGCCAAAGAGAGACTCCTTACAGTAATGGCAGTCAAAGCGTTCAGTCATTTTTAGTACAGAGTTCTTTTAACCTGAAAGAATCACAATAAAAAAAGGGGTCATTTTTAAACAAATGCATTAATGTTCTCTCCAGAAGCATTAAAACAAATTTTATCACCTTGGATGATACAGAGACCTTGAAAAGCATTGCTCACTAAGTGGAAATATACCTTTAACTTCTTTGATACTAGAGAGGCTGCCAGTGTATTGATTCCATATGAGTTGGAGAGGTCCCCTATCAAGAGGTTAAGTATTAGGTTCTCCCATCCCAGCCAGCATGTATAAAAATGCCTTCTTTATTGCAAAACCCCTTAAAGTTGAATTGTTACTATGTAACAAATAGGTGATTATGAAAGAATTTCAACGTTTATGTTAGCTATTTTTTATTTGAAACAATAGTTCAATATTTAAATGTATTTATCTGCCATTCTATGCAAATTAGCTAGTACTGGCTGGCAGGAAGTGGCAGTTGGCATGTAGAGCATTGTGGAATATTCGTATCTGTCAGGAAGGCCTGCCAGATTTCCTTTAACTGACAAATAAATAAAGCAAAATATCTCATAAACTATTGTTTTAAATTTAAAAAGACTAACAAATATAAGTGAGACATAACCAGAAAGAGCACAAACCACCAATAGATACCTCTGCTAGATTGTCAGATGAATATGTATCCCAAAACTCACAATTAGCATGATTATAAGCCGGTTGTAGGTACAACCGGCATTCTCCAACAGGGTGTCACAAACCACCCCGTTACGGTTACTCTCCCACAAGTTGAAATTTGGAATCCACAATATAAAGAATATATATTTAATATAAAAAGTGCCAAAGTAGTATAAAGAGAACATCAATAAATAGGTGTGTTTATTGACGTTCTCTTTACACTACTTTGGCACAATTTTTCAATTTTAAATATATATTCTTACTTTGTGGATTCCAAGTTTTCAACTCGAGGGAGAGTGACCATAACGGGTCGGTTTGTGATACCCCGTTAGAGTATGCCGGTTGTAGGTACAATTCTAATAATTCTTCTAATTGTGAGTATTGGGATACATATTCACCTGAGTATCTAGAAGAGATATCTATTTGTGGTTTGCGCTCTTTCTGGTTCTGTCTTTTGTATTCCAAGGGTCCTGGAGAGTCCTTTTGGTTCGCTGAAGAAGCAGCATCTATCTACCTATTTGAATTGACTGAGTGGGGGCAGTCTGAGTCCCCCGTCCATTCACAAAGTACCTTGGTGTATTGGTGGAGGTCTAATATAAGCAAGGATTATTGCACTAGGAAGCGCCCTTCTTCTTCTCTTCTCACCTATCACCTATATGCTACAGTGTCACAGGAACTGTCACTTTATATCCTGTTTAAATTTTGCGATAAGCGTGCAGACTGGCATATTTTTATAGTACAGTGAGTTTACATACTGTGCATATCCAACCAGTATTTAGCTATATGAGTTAAATCAACATTAACATATCCTACTAAAACAACCTCTATTTATCTTAATATGTGCAGACAATCTTAATGGCCACTATGAATCAATTCTCCATAAATAATGTATAATTAGTACTTGATATCTCATATCCACAGAGGCAAGCATGATTATTTGTTGCAGTACTAAATGACTACTCTCACTACGAGTGCCTGGTAGCTATCCAATGCATTGGATGCCTCCCTAACACTCCAAGTGTTTACTTCTTCAGTGAGAGAAATTTGTTGTCCTTAGGATCTGAAACAAAATCAGGTCTTCCTACATTACCAGGCTTTCCAGTACTAATTAATCCATGAAATAGATTCATAGTGGCCACTAGGATTTTCTGCACATACTGACCCTTTTAACCTTTTGAGTGCCAGAGTGGTACGGAATGCATTGCAAAGCATATATAAGTATATCCAATGTTAGGGCATAATATCCATTTTAACCCCTTAAGGACCGGCGGTCCTGGGACATTTCCGTCCCATAATGACTGCATAGGCACACTTGGACGCGCCGGTACACGTGACCTGTCGCGTGTATCGGCGCGTCATTATGTTGCCTGATAGAGATCGCTCTGATCTTGGAGCGGTCAATTTCAGGCCCTATTTTTACTTACAGCGCTCCCGGTAGAGCGCTGTAAGTAAAAAGTACATGACGTACTATGACCTTAAGGACCCTTGACGGTCCTGGTACGTCAAGGGTCCTTAAGGGGTTAATTATTAAAGGTTGGTTTCCCTTTAATCCCTCAGATATTAGAAAGATTTCCACTGCATTGCAAACCATCAAAATCAGTTTGTGAGTTGAAATTTGCTATATAGCCATGGGAAAAAATAAATGGCAATGAACATATATACATACACAAAAATCCCTTATCAGTAAAATAAAAATACTCCATGAAATAAATAACTCCTGAGAGCTATGCCTTTACCCAACCACCCTAGGTGCTCCCCCCACCAATTGAGTCTAGGATTACAACATTTTGAGTATAAGGGTCTTGAGGGAATTAACTTTCTTCCTGCTCCCACAGACTGCCACTCCAACCATATTCCACAGTCCCGCTGCAAGTTACAGATCCACACATACATGGTCTGCCACACCAGCCTTGTACTACTGTCGGTAACAGAACCACATGTACACTGTCTGATAACCAGTCTTGTTCCACTGTCCTACTGGTTGCCAATGACCCACACACACTGAGTGCCAACCAGGTCTTTCTTGTTCCACTGTCCACTGGTGATCACAGAACCACACATAAACTGACTGACATTTCGGCCTTGCTTCACAGATAGTCATAGAGCCACACATACACTGTCTGACACTCCAGCTTGTTCCATTGTTCAGTGTTAGTCAAAGGATCCCAAACACAGCTCCTGACATTTTCATGCATACAGGAGTTCAAATTATAATATGTGTCCCTCTTTAGGGTGCAATGTTAGTAATGCAGACCATAACTCTATCTGAGTTTGACATGTCTATCCTAGCAGATCTCCCTAATCTGCAGGGATAGGTGATATCCTTGCTTCTGAGCAAAATAAGCAACATTGAAATCCTTTCCACTGACTCCTGTATCAGCAGATTGCTGTTTATGGTCTTCAATAGATAGGATAGTGTCATACCTGTCCAACTCATCCATGGTCTCCTCCACAGTGCACTAATGCTCTCTTGATGCCATTCTAGCTGCAATGCTCTGATCACTGGCTTGAACCAGACTACTAACCTGAGCCACCTGTTCTGAACCTTGGTTTGGTCCTTTTGCATCTACTCAGTGAGTCCTTCTCCTGATTCTGTGATCTCCACTGGTATCCACAGTCTCTCTATCTTTCAGTTTGTTGGTGTGGCTATCCTTTTCCAGTCCCATTTCAACTGGATATGGTTATTTAACCTTGAGGTCAACATCTTTACCCTTGGCAACAATCTTGCATCAACCAATGAAAATCTCACTATTATTAATCCATAGTATAGCAGTCCAGCTGCATCAGGTAGCAGGTCCTGCTGGGTAATTTATGATTCAGAGATAGAAATCTCACAGAAGAGCAAAGTGAAGCATTGGCATCACCAAGCCGTGTAAATCATGGAGATCTACAGGTTAATGGGAACACTATTGCAGAATTCTCATAACTTTGAGAAAATTTACTAAGTTTATAAAATCCCTACCCCAGAATCTTTACTGCCCCTCTAAGCAAATCACAGATGTTTCCTTTCAATCCTACTTCAATCTATGTTGCTTAAAGAATGTGTTATATAAAACTCTGTCATCAGTTGAGAGTGAAGAGCTGAACAGCATACGGAATCTTCAAACTTTTGCCTTTTAAGCAGTTTCTCAATTGCTTCCAAATGATGCCATGCAGTCTGCTGTCCTGAGTCTGTGTAAATAAACAACTTACATCTTGTTCTTGTATATTTTCTTGTGCATGCTTGTGTATTTGAACAAACTAATTCCTTTGCACGTAACACTGAGCCAATTGTTCCACACGATTAAAAAGAATTTTTTTGTTAAGCCCATCAATGATTTTAGAATATTTAACATTTTTCTCAGGAGAGATGAAAGTGCAACTCAAAAGAAAATATCCAGAGCATGCTATATCAGGAAGGAGACAATGCATTCCTCTATTTGAGACCTAATGCCTCTGGAGGAATCTACTGCATTTTAGCTACATGTATCTCAGATATGCTTAACTGATCCAAAGCATGCAGTACAGAGAAGACAGCATATATGTATATACCATCATCCTCTTATGCACAGAAGCCATCAATGTAATCTAGACTGAATTTATCATGCAGAATAGGCAACTGCCTAGAGAGCCTAATTGTGGGGAAAGTCTCAGATGTGCTGGCCACACCCACAACACTGAGTTGTACAACTGGTCAGCATAATTCAAATGGCCCTGTTTATTTATTTTCCTGTTTAAATACAGATGCAAGCTACAGTTTATATACTATGTTGGACAGTTTATTTACCAGTTTATACTCCCTGGTTTATATAACACCTTGGATACTAGAAAGGTCATGAAAGCATTGCTTCACAATGTGCTGGAGTCCTTTCTAGAATCCGTGAAATTAAGATCTTTTTTCTGTGTTTGTATGTTATACGCTAAGGCAGTTGTTCTTACCACATGCCCTCAGGGGCCACTAACAGGCCAGGATCTGAGGATTTCCTTGTTAGAGTACAGGTAAGTTTATTAAATTGAGAGATCTTGTGATCAACATACCTGTGTTCTTGCAGGGAAATTCCTAAGTCATGATCTGTTAGTAAGCCCTGAGGGCATGGGCTGAGGACCACTGGGCTAAAGGGATTTTTCTGTGCCAAGCAGCAGGGGATGGACAAAGCTAGGGTCACCTAGGGTAAGAAGAAAACACAGAAGTGGTGCAGAAAATACTCTAAGTGTAGCATGAACTGGAAAGGGATTCTTTACCAACACCACAACAATAGAAAAACTACTCACATTCTTAAGAGGCGGTAACCTGCCTCTTAGTATAAGCACATGTACTAGCTTTCACCCCAGTGTGGTATAATCGTTCCTCAGTCTGTCCTCTTTTTTCCCGTCAGGGATTCAGTATATATGTGGAAACTGCCACTACAATACAGGGCAAGAAATCGCCCAGTATTATATCTTGCAGTACATAATTGTTCTGAAGAAACCCCAATATCATCCGCAGGAATAGTAGACCAGAGGCTGGATCTTAATAGTACACATATTCTCTAAATTTATTAAAAAACAATAATTAAAAGCAAAGTAATAGCCAAAATCATATACAATGCCAGACAATAAATGCCCAAATAGAAAATATGCCTAACGCGTTTGGTAACGATAACATTACTTCATCAGAGGCTTGTATAATAGTAAGTTCTCTCTACTTTCCCTCATATTTAAATATATTATAAACCAATCTGTCTTCAGACTTACCCTGTTATACAGCTGATTTTACTTGCCGATAAAAAAACATGGCCGACAGTGGCGTGCGTTCCAGGTATCCACATTTCCTATTAACCGTAATCCTTAGGGTGAAGGCAACTCCACAAAAATACGTCCCCTTCAATATGCGTCCACATAATTGTGCATAAACCTTCAGGTCCAAATGCCGTTGTTCGAGGCTCAAAAAAACTCCAAATGGACATGCGCACCAATATCAAATCGGTGCGATTACCATCTTCATGGTATATGCGTCATCAAAAGAAATTTAGCCAATGGCCTTCTAGGTAGCACAAAAATAGACAACCTTCTATAGAAGACGTGGAGTTCAAGCCACCAATCCCATAACGGTACGCTCACCACTTATCTGTATATGTAAAAAACACCTAGGGTGTCTTCACTTGGGGCATCTGTGTTGGACTTCTAGCCCTGAATATAATATCAATAGATTTAATGGGCCTCTGACTTGTGTGTATTATTGTACAACTTAACATAAACTCATTACTAACAGATTCGTCTTGCATCTGTCATGTTCCACACTTAACTTACTGGAATATAAACAGTCACGTGGAGGAATATCATATGCTTCTTGCAAATATTTTCAGTGAACACATACAAACGAAGACCAAAGTTGTCTTGAGTGTGTTAATGCAGCCTGTCATTACTAATCCACTTGACCCTTCTCATGTAAAGACCCTACAACATTGCTTATTTATATAAATGTTGCAATATTTATGAGGTGTAACACAGTGCAATCCTTTTGTTCTGGAAAGGTTTGTACAAATTTAACCCCTAAGAGGAACATACCTACAAGCTTTCAAAATCAGCTGACTGCGATCTTTGAAATAATAATCCTTAAAGCTCCTATGGATGTAGTTTCTAGGTGTTATGTCCACACTTACTATAACTTAGAAATGCTACAACTTAGAGACATCCCTTCTTGAACATACACAAGTCACGTTTGGATTCTCCATATGTCTTTTTGGTAGAAATGGACAAATTTAGAGACACAATTAAAGGCATAGCAATGTTTCACAAAAAAAAACAGCTTGGATTAATCGTCATAGTATGGGGCCATGAAGAGCGTTATTTCAATACTGTCCGAGTTGTAGTCCAAGAGTAATTGAATGATAAAGTTTCCCCCTCCAACCCCTTTTACCTAGTGTAACACTGCTCTCCTCAGATGTGGAATCCGGTCGCTTGACCAGACAGCTCGCAGCAAGGGACAATCTTACTGTGAGCATAAGGAAAACCATGCTCCCCTTGACAAAGGAGGGAAGTAACAAAAAAGTGGGGCGCCTCATAGAGTTGTATAGTCTTACAAATTCAATGCCGTTCCCACTTGTATCACAACTCATGAACTACTCACATGGTAAAGTTGTCTATCACACATATATATGGATGACAGACCATTCATACAGATGGACGATATTATTAACCACTTCCACTTGGGATTCTTTCTTTCTTTCCCAGTTAATCCAGCAGCTCACCCTCGTCCGAAAGGACTCCACTCCAGGAGTGACCAGAAAATAAAAGAAAACAAATGCCAGTAGAAGATCTACAATAGATTTAATAATACAAATAGTTTGCTCCATTATTATTATCACATTCAATTCAATTTTGAGGGACCAATGAGTGCTTGAGCAGGGACAAGTTTGAAACTTATTCTCTGCATGTGATTAACAGTACCGGTGTGGAGTTTACACCAGCCTGACTAACACTGTGAGTACTGATTCTATATAATAATTGCAGTGACCATAGTGCTCCCTTATTGAAGATCTTCTACTGGCATTTATTTTCAGGTTTTTCCTTATGATCACTGAAGATTGTCCAACACTGCACTCCATCCAGAGCGGCTTGCTGCTCTGAGATAAGCAGTGTTTCATTAGTAAAAGGGGTGGGAGGGGGATACTTTATCAATCAACTATTCTTGAACTACAACTCGAACCGTTTTGAAATAAAGCTCTCCAGGGCCAAATACTATGAAGATTAATTGGACCTGCTTTTTGTGAAACATTACTATACCGTTAATTGGTTCAGAACATGTAGTAAGTAACACTGAACGTTGTCATCCTTAGAATTTGTCCCTTCACCCTTAGATTTGGGTCAAACCCTGAGAATTCTCATGTGTGCAAAGTGGTGTACAACACATTGCTTCCCGATTGCTGTCTTTGAGCTGTGACTCGTGTATTGCCAAGGGCAGAGGGTTTAACCCTCAGATGCTAAATATGTCTTCAAAGGGTTAACACAAAATGAACACTTTAAGGCCCAGAGGGGTGTGCAATGTATTGCTTCACAATGAGTTGAGCACCCCTTTGGACCTTAAATTGATAATGCACTAATTAATTTGAAATGTTGTGGTTTGAAGGTATGTAAGACATAGCTGTGTGCATAACTGGTAAATAGGTATAGTTAAAGGGGATGTATCACCTCAGTAGAACTTAGGCTAAATAGTTAGGTTATATAGCGAATCTGACAAAAAAATTGTGTACATTTTTTTTAAAGCTTTATTTTGTCAAAATTTAAGTTATAAAGTCTGGGCTGCAGCTACTTCCGCATAGACTTCAGTTACCAGCTCTGTAACCACAGTCCATCACTATGCCTCTGCTCCCTTCCCGCTATCCAGCCTCCTCCAATGACAGAGGATTCTGCCTGTAAACTGGAGCTCTCTCATTGACTAGATATCAATCTCTGCCAATAAGACAGCTCCAGCTAACAGAAAGAAGCCTCTGTCATTGGAGGAGGCTGGATAGAGGGAGGAGAGAAGAGAGATAGTGATGGACTATGTTTACAGAGCTGGTAACCACAGTCTATGTGGAAGAAGATGCAGCCCAGACTTTATAACTTAAATTGTGAGAAAATAAAGCTTTAAAAAAATGTACACAATTTTAGTAAGATTTACTATATAACCTAACTATTTAGCTTAAGTTCTATAGAAGTAATACATCCCCTTTAACCCTTTGAGTGCCAGGGTGGTATCCAATGCATTGCAACACAATCTCTGGTACGCAAAGGGTTAAAAGAGGATTACCTGATAAAAAATTCTGGAATATGGAAAACTAACACAATGCTCTGGACCCTAGAGGGTTAAGATTACCATGTGCCATGAGTAGAGTTTGAGGTCTTGCAGACATCTGTCATGTCCTCCTCCATGGACAGGACTTCCAGGATTTTTTTTCATCATAGTATTGTAAGTGTGGGATTAGGATTAGGAGGTGTTAATTCTTGTTTAAATATTGACATCATTTTAAGCTAACCTTTTTGGTTTTAAGGAATACGGACGATCCTCGAAGTCCTAACAACCATGAGAAATGTGACATTTTTCAGAGACATTAAAAAAATCCAAATAGGCAAAGATTATAGCCCCAGTCTATGAGGGTTCTCAATATTTAGACTTGAATTACAGAGATAATAATTTGGGGGGTGAGGGGGGGCAGGAGGGCTAAGACATTCAAGACCTGTTTGCAAATGTAGTTTGTTTAATATATACAGAGCTGGACTGACATCTCAGGTGCCTCCAGGGAAGGTACCCTAGGTGCTTTTAACTCCTCCTCTAATGGCCACACCCTCCCACTCCTTATGTAACCTTGTCCCTACCACTGTTCCCTTACAAATAATATTTTAATCCCTTTGAATGCCAGAGAGGTATCAAATGTATTGCACCACAATGCACTGGATACCTTTCTGGCACTTAAAGGGTTAATTCCTTGGTTAAAAGCGCAATTTTAATCAGTGGGATGTTTTTTCTTCAAATTTTGCTCTATTTTGCCATTATGCAGGTCAAATGTATCAAAGCTAAGTATTATTAACTCTTTGAGTGCCGAAGAGGTTGGATACCTCTATGGCACCCAAAGGGTTTGACGTCTACAGCTTTCAACTTGGCACACGTTCCAGACTGAGATTGCAACAGCTCTTTCACACAGTTTAAAGTAAATGTGCAATACATTAGAGATGCGGGTAACAGTATCACACATCAAATATAATTTATAGAGCCACCTTACAGCAGCTTATATGTTACGGCAATGGAAGTGCTAAAACATATAAAAGCATTTTAACCCTTTGAGTGCCAGAGGGGTACGCTACACATTGTGTAGAATAGAAAAATAAAGACAACATCATTGTCTAAAAGGAGAATCTAATTTCTGGTCTTGAGTACCAGTTCTTTAATACATAAAACTGGGTTAATTATTAATTATGTTAGCACACTAATTATTCACTCTGACTGGGTTGCTTATTTTGACATAAATTAAGAGATTTCTACCTGAATGGTATTAATAGTGTGTGCCAATATTTTGATGTGCTAAATCTCACATACAGAACACTACAGGTAAATGAGGAGTGTAATCATTTAAAAAAAAAAAAGATCTTAGAGAAGGGTTAATTTTTTCATATATGAAAAATTAATTTAGTGGAGTGCAGGAAAAGTAGGAACAACTGAAATATGCAAAATTACATGAAACTGACAGCAGGCATGTTTATAAAAGTAATAGAAAGAAAAAGCCACTCTGCTTCTTTAACAATGTAGCAGGTATTGTTAGGATAAGAGGACGGCGTATACAAATATGGTCAGGCTCTGTTGGATGAAGACAGGATAGTATATAAGGATAAAGAGACTATGGCTAAGCACAAAATGAGAGATGTCAAAGCCTAGACAGAAGAGAAAATAGCCCAGTCAGTGAAAAGGGGGTTAATAAGCTTCTTCTGGGTATATTAATCCTATGAGTAACAGAGGGGTACACAATGCATTGCAAAGCAATGTGTTGCGTACCCCTCTGGTTCTCAAAGGGTTACTGATAATAAATAAATGAGGCATCATTAGATTTATAAAGAACTTTTTATGCAGAATAAACTTTATTTCAATAGAAAGAGTGTTACATTTTGCATATACTTCTGTTGTTAAAGGGATAGTAATGGTTTCAATTATGTAGATCGATCAAGTCTTCTTTATTGTAAATATTACACTTTGCACTATATTTAGCAACTCACTTTTACGTAGATCTCAATATATTAAATGTCAAAGGATCCCCCTCCGCCCCCTCCCTTCTGGCCACCTCCCACTGAAATTGCAATCTGGTCCTGGACGGATGCAGAGAGGGACAAACTTTAGTGAGTAAGTATAAGGAAAACCATGCCCCCTTTTGACAAAGGAGGGCAGGATTTTACTTTGCGTACTGAAATTTGTCCCTCACTGAATCCGTCCAGACCAGACAGAGCTGCAGAGTGACATGGCCAGAAGGGGTGGGAGGGGGGGTTTTCTACACTTAATGAGAACTACGTAAAAGTAAGTTGCTAAATATAGCGCAAAGTGTTATATTTACAATAAAGAAGACTCAGAGATCTACTTAATTGAAACCATTACTATTCCTTTAATTATGCTCTGTAACGTGTAGTATTTTGTAACAATCCACCCCTTTTTCTGGTGATGTCAGCCCTTCATTTAACCTCTTAACGTCTGTGAAAGTGCCAGGATGTCACAAGTTTCAGTCCTTTAGACCAGTGAAGTCCTGGCACAACATGAATTAAATGATCACAGTGAGCCTGAAGACATATTGTGATCATGCCAGAAGGCTGAAGTTGACTGCTTCAAGACCAGAGCAGTCAGTTTCAGCATTTCCCTTGGCGAGCCAGCCAGCTCCAAAAGAGACTGACAGCGCAGGCGCACGGACGTCACTGTACCGAGATGTCCATGCTTCCTGCTACTGTGAGCCTCCGAAAAACTGGAAAATCTTTGAAACCAGGTAATATTTCTGGCGACTAGCGCTACTAAGCAGCTAGTCGCCAGATGAAGAATTAATTAATGTAAAGTTCCCCTTTAAATAATTATTTTGGTTAGTTTTTACTATGACTGTGAATACTATGAAGAGTGGGAACCAGTGTTAAAGAGACAGTAATGTTCCAGAAAAATTGCCTCCAGTTTTGTAGAGGTTAAAATTATAAACAATATGCTCCAAGTCTGATCTCTCAAACCGCTATGGTTTGAGAGATATAGTTATTCAAAGTTCCCCCCTCCCTCCCCTTCTCCTGATGTCAGCTGTAAAGCTGACAGGAGGAAATTCGAGTCGTACAACTTGAGGAGGCTCTTCAGCAGAGCCGAAATCTTGTTATTGAAAAAGAACTACTTCATTGGAATGGTCTACAAAGTATGCTTGCAAACCAGGCACACTTTGTAGACCTTTCCAATGAAGTAATTATTTTGAAATAACAAGATTTCGGCTCTACTGCATAGCCACAGGCTGGTTCCCAGACCGGGATCTCCTGCTGTCAGCTAGAACCTGACATCAGGAGAAGGGGAGGAAGACGGGAACTTTCAATGCAAATATCTCTCAAACCATAGCGGTTTGAGAGATAGGGTTTGGAGCATACTGTTTATTATTTTAACCTCTTCAAAACTGGAGACAATTTTTCTGGGATATTAGTGTCCCTTTACGAGAAATAAGCATTAAAGGTAAGGAAAAGGAATTAAGTCTATTTACAGAGGGGGAAATGTAAAAGGCACAGTTTAAATTAAAAGGAGACGTCAGTTGGATAAGATAAAGTACATTCATAAGTAATAGAAGCGTTTACAACTGTACTTGTGTCACCAGTAGCTGACCTTTTTAATTAGCCACTGTTGATAGGAACAGTTCCAGATGACTGAAGAATTGCCTGTGTAGTCCCACTTTACAAAAATGTTAATAGGAAAGACTCTGGCAAGTACAAGCCTATGAGTCTAATATTAGTTGGAAAACTAATGGAAACTCTTTTGAAAGAGAAACTTGTTGCTTATTTGAAATCTACACGTTTCCAAGATCAATTTCAGCATGAATTTACTTTAGGAAGGTGTTGTCAGACAAACCCTATTGATATTTGTTTTGACTTTTGCAACTAAAATCATAGACTAGGGTGGGGAAGTATATGTAGCTTATCTGGATCTTACCAAGCATTTGACACTATCCCACATAAAAAGCTAATCCACAAACTGCTTAGCTTGGTACTGGAGTCAAAGTCAGTTGGCTGGGTAATGAACAGGCTAAAGGAACAAATACAGGGGTTCGTAATCAATGATAAACATTCAGATGAACAGTGGGTTACTAGCAGAGTACATCAGGGATCAATGCCTGTTTTACTTAATATCTTTTTAGGGATATTACTAGTGGGCTTCAAGAGAAGGTATACCTTTTTGCAGATGCTAAAATATGTAACAGGGTTAACATTCCTGTGGGGGTAAACCAAACGAGAGATTATTTAAAGGGACAGTAATATTTAAAGGGGATCTATCACCCCTATACAAGTTTGCCTTAATAGTTATGGTACATAGCGAATACACTGAATACTGTATTAATTTCGTTTTCTTAAATCACTATTTTGCCTGTAAGATGGATGCTCTCATTGGACAGAGACTGCTCCAGCTGACATGCAGAAAACCTCCATCATTGGAGGAGGCTGGATAGAGGGAGGGGAGCAGATGCAGAGTGACAGACTGCGGTACAATCCAGAAGCACGGTGCAGGGCAGTATTTTTCCTTGAATTATGGCAAAAAAGTCATTTAAAAATTTTTACAGTGGCGCTGTTTCTACACCAACCTATGTACAGCTCTGGACAAATGACCATAAACTTCCATAGGATGTATAGTAACAGCGCCACTGTACGATTTCAGGCCACTGAGATACTGCACCTAAAAAAGCTGAACTGCAATAACTTTTGAATAAAACACCTCTCAGCAGTGAGAGTACCCTTCCTTGTTTTACTCAGGAGGACACACCTTACAATATAAATGTTACTATATAATAAGTGTTACTACCCTTTAAGGGACGCGGTCATCTAAAACAAAATCACTTTAAAAATCACCAATATTTTATGTCAGCCATTTTTATTTAATAAGCAAGTTTGTCTTAGTCTTATATTACCACAATCACTTCCTGAAAGTACTCAGGAATGCATTGCCCACCTCCCTTAGTGACATTTAACCACTGCATTGCTGAGTGGGGGAGGAAATGTAGGGCTAAGACAATATTACTGCATTACATGCAGTAATATGTAAAATATATACATATAAATAACTAAAACATTACTTAAACCCCCCCCAAAACAAATAAACAAACAAAAAAAACAGCTAATACTAAATACAGATGATTATGAAAGCTCTTTCCAAATCCTATAATAATGTCACTTTTAAAAATGTAGATGTGACAGTGAGTTAGCCAATGCATTGCAGCGCAATTAGTTGGATACCTCCCCGGCACTCAAAGGGTTAATGGTACTCTGCTGACTTCTACTGCTGCTTGGAGATGCCCCTTTCAAAAACTGTTATCTGTGGAACATTTTGCTTACAGGTTAAAGCTCTACATAGACCGCAATAGCAATAAAGTCACTTGGAAGTTATGCACTAAGGCGTGATAAAGAGATGATAAAGCAGAGATGACTTATCTAGTGATATCGCTTCTACAGTTCCTATGTTTTTCTATAGAGCCCATGCAATAAGATCTCCAAAGATGGAAAAATATTTTTGCATTGGCTCCATAGAATAGTATAGGAACTGGAGAAGTGATATCACCTTTTTATCACTTCTATATTATGCCTTAGTGAATAACCCCCCTGGTGTCTAGACTAAAAAACTGGATTTTGATTAAACAAATTTGAGCTATAATTACTTTTGAAATAAACATCTGCCACATTTCCCAGCTCTGAGATTGAGGTGACTATCAGGTTTCATGAAATCAAAAGATAATGTGCATTGCTACTACATCTACAGATGGTGCAGATGTAAAACTTATATTCATTAGCTTTTGATTGCTAGTTAAAAAAGGTAAATACATACATATATACATACATACATACCAATGCAATAAGAGAATATTTTCTAATCAATGTTTTGGCCTCTTGGACATGTGAGAACCCATTCTCAGAAATCCTGCTCTGCTATTACCTACAATTCTGTCTACTTCTCTAGACACACCCACTCCATTCACGATTGTTCTGGAATTACCTCTGCCTCTAATGGCCTTACTGTACATACTGCTAAGGTCTATATCAAGCACTGATGTGTGCAAGTAAAATGTCTACACTGAATAGCATCCCACAGCTTTGCTTCCTGTTTCCAAGTGTCTGGCCTGGGTTTGTTTGTGACTTTGCTAGTTTACTGGAAAGGCCTCAGCTTTCTGTGGCCACGTGTCGCAATCTGTGGCCTAAGATCTGGTTGGCTGACCAGTTTTTAAAGAAGTCCTTAGTGTTCCTTCCATTCGTGGGCAAGCAGTTGTTTGGTTCAGAACAGGAGAAGGTTATAAGTAATGCCACTGAAGGCAAGAGCACTTTATTGACTCAGGCTACTACAAATGCTCCTTTTTTTCCATGCAAGAAGTGAGGCTTTCCTCCCCCACCAGTATGTGTATGTAGCCAGGACACTTATTCCTTCAGCAGCCCAGGTAAAACCCAAACAGGCCTGGACAGGCAAAAAGCCTGTTCAGAAGCCAGATGCTATCCAATTCTGAACTTAAAGCTTCTCAACCATTTTGTTCTTGCTCCCTGATTCAGAGTGGAGTCCTTGCACTTTGTCATCGCTGTCATGTATCCAAGGGGTATGTTTAGCTTCAATACATATACAGGATGTTTCCCTGAATATTAACATTCATTTTCAGTTCAACACCCTTCCATTTGGGTTGGCTTCCGCTCTTCGTATCTTTAGAAAGGTCATGACAACTCTGGTAGATCACATCCACTTGCTAGGGATTTCTTTGCTTCCCTATCTGGACAACATTTTGCTCCTTCACTGGAGACTTTGCACCTTCAGATTCAGACTTAAGTGTCTGTTTTGAAACATCATATTTCAGTTTTCAATTTTATAATATCTTCCCTGGTTTCATTTCAGGTTCTTCTCTTGTTTGCTATGAGGTTCAACACTCTTCTGGGGAATGTCTTTCTAACAGAAGATAAGATTCCATCGTTGCCTCACTAGGTGTCTCAGGCCCTACTTTTATGAAGCTGATGGGTTATCTGGTCCCTACCTTAGAGGCAGTTCCCTTTGCACAATTCCATACATAGAATTTGTAGCAGGAGATTCCCAGGAACTGGTCCAGGCATCAGTGTTATCTCACCTCTGTCATGTCCCTGTCTAACCAGATAAAGACGACCTTCAGTGTTGACTGCAGAGGTCCCATCTGTTGCTGGGATGGCCACTGGTTATTTCAAATTGTGTAATAGTCACAATGAATGCCGGCATGGTAGGCTGGAGTACCACATTGGGCTCTCAGATAATTCAGTGTCTTTGACCCAGGAATGAGAGTCTTATGTCCATCATTGTTCTGGAGCTTGGGGTGATTCACCTAGCCCTGTAGCTTTGTTCTCAGTCCCTCCAGAAATCCCTTGTGCTGATTAGGTCCCACAATGCAATGACAGTTGCCTACAACAGGGAAGACCCAGAAGTGCAGCTGTATGGTTTAAGGAAGAAGTGTTTTTCATAGTGTTTGCTACTATGATGCTGGCTTGCAAGCCAGTCTCTTCCACGGCATACCATAAGGTATGGTCCTTGTTCTACATGTGAAGACCAGGGATCTCAGCGATGGCCTTTTCGTCCTCTAGTCAGTTTGGCCTTTATTCAGGATGGTCTTCAAAGAGAAGTTGATCCTGGTTCTATTCAATTAAAATGTCAGCTCTTTCCAGGACCGGATTGGGAATAAAAACCAGCCCTGGAAAAAATTGTTTACCAGCCCCATAGCATTGCATCATTATACCAGCCCCATAACACTGCGTCATTATACAAGCCCCATAGCATAATGGCATTTTTTTCTTGTTCTTGATCCCACCCTTTCGCCTCTTTCTCCCCCTTCTGATCCCCCCTTCTTTTATCTACTGATCCTTCCTCCTTTTGCCTCTTTTTCTTGACCCCCCTCTGCCTCTTTCATCCGCTCTTGATGCCCCCTCTTGCCTCTCTTTTGCCTTTCTCCCCTTCTTGATCTCCGCTGGATTTAGTCATTAGGAGAAGTGCTACAGTATAAACATTTATATAAATCCAGATTATCCCCCCTTCTAAATCATATACCATCAGTGAGAGAACCCTGGATTTGGTCATTAGGAGAAGCCCTACAGTATACATATTTATATAATTCTAGTTTATCTCCCCTTCTAAATCATATACCAGCAGTGAGAGAACCCCTGGATTTAGTCATTAGGAGAATTGCCTGTACCTGTTTCCCCCTCTTGCCTGTCGTGTCTGCTGACTCTCTGTCTCTGCTCCAGCGGGTGGCCTACCCGGTACGCAGATGCAGTGCTCTTCTTCACTCTGCGTCTGACATCACTTGCTAGACCCTGCCTGCCTCCACTGACACAGTGACACTAGACATGGCCTGGGGGACGGCGGTGAGGTCCTTCTAATCTTGAGGTCATGATCCTGTCACCTTGCGGCCGCGGATTGGCATTGCTGTTGGTAAAGTAGCCCCAGAGAATCCCAGTGCAGGCCGCCTACCGGGAATTTTCCAGTCCGGCCCTGGCTCTTTCTGTATTTTAAAGAGTTGCATCGCCTTATTACTAGATATACAGACTTCCACGTAAGGGGTGGCTCATACCTACCTGGAATTTTAAGTTCCCACTCCTCCATAGAACTTGAACTTGGTTCTGCGAGTTTTTCACAAGTCTCCTTTCAATTCCTCTGTGTTTCTTGATGCTCAAGACAGCCTTTCTGGTTTTTTTTGTATTTTTTTGGAGGGGTGACCAAACTTCAGGCTTTGTCTTGTAAAGCCTCCTTTTCTGGTTTTCAGCTCTGAATGTTTTCCACTTCTATTGGATATCTCCCTAAGGTGGTCTCTGATTTTCACATTAACCAGAAAATGATTCTTCGTTCTCTGTGTCCTGCTCCATCAAATAGACAGAATGTGCTTTAAGGTCTATTTTCAATGCATGCAGCCCTTTTGTAAATTGGATTCACCTTTTGTCTTTCCTGGTGGCCCTCATGTGGTATGGGCTGCTCCTAATGTGATAGTGCCTTCTTGGATTAGGGTGATCATTCACCAGGCATATGATATCAGGAAGAGGCCTGTGCCCTTTCGGGTTATGTTGTATTCCACCAAATCAGTGGGAGCCTCTTGGACCTACAATACCTAGGCCTCTGCTGTACAGTTCTGTAAGGTGAAAACATGGTCATCCCTTCACGCATCTGTCATATACTATTGTGTCAATGCGCTGGCTTCAGCTGATGCCAGTCTTGGCCAGAAGGCTTGCATGGTCATGCCCATGCAAGCATCTTTCTTTGTTTTATTTTTGCCATTAACTTTTTGCTTCCTTTTCTCTGGTTTGCTTGCTGGAGTCTGCTGACACCTGAGGTTCATCTTGTCCCAGTTTGTCTCTGTAGAACTGGTCTGTGTCTTGTGGGTTTTTTGTCTTCCTCTCACTGAAATCCTGTTGAATGCTTTGGTATATGCCTGTGGTTCTTATGTCCCACATAGGACGTAAGAGAAAAGCGAATTTTTGTGAACTTACTGATAAATCATTTTCTCTTAGTCCATGTGGGTCATAGGAACCGTGGAGTAAAATATCATCCAGCCAAGATGGAAGGCCACTTGACTTAAAAGGTTCTTGGAGGCAGAGAATCCCTCCCTGCTACCCTTTACCCACACTAGACATGTTCAGTTTTCACATAGCAAAGATGTAAGAAAAAAAAAGAAGCAAAGCAAGAAAGGAAATCCCCTAAACTAGAGAACACAAGAGTACCTGGGATTCAAATAACTACTTTTTCTCCAGAAGGGAGTCCCATGTTCCACATGGACTAAGAAAAAAATATTTATCAAAAGGTACACAGAAATCCCCTTTTTTCCAACATTAAAGGGATAGTAATACTTCGTTTTAACGTTATTTTATTTTGTAGGCATTAAAAAAGCATTAAGAATGATATAAGTCTTATCTCTCAAACATTTATGGTTTAAGAGATATTCACAAGCAAAGTTTCCCCTTCCTGCCCCTTTTACCTAGTGTAAGCCATCTCTTCTCAGATGTGGAATGCAGTCCATAGACCAGACAGATAACAGCAGGGGACAATCTTCTTTATATGAGAACAGTGAAAGCCCTGCCCCCCTTGACAAGCTTTTCATGTTTTTTCCTTATCTTAACTGAAGATTGTCCCTCTCTGCAATCTACCTGGGCACCTCCCTTCTGTTCTGGCTGAGCAGTGTTACATCAGTAAAAGGGACGGGAGGGGGACACTTTGTCATTGAATTACTCCTGAACTACAACTCTGACAGAACTGAAAAAACACTCTCCAAAGTCCAAATACTATGATGATTAATTAGAGCTGCTTTTATTATGAAACATTACTATCCCTTTAAATGGTGCTTATACTATAACACTTTCAAAAGTGACATTATGCTTTTGAAAATTCCGGGCTAAAAAAAAAAAGATCATGCTAAAATGTTTTATTTTATTGTGAAAAATATTTATATAGTAAATGGCTGAGCAGTTATTGATAAAATATGTTTCATTCAGAATAGGTCAAACTTGTTTGATTTCTAATCTCAAAAATTCTATAACACTTTTGAATTAAGCATAACATAGCAGTAGAAGTATCCTTGAAAAGACATTGCTAGTTTCCAAGTAGCCATTTTTGAACACATGGCCCTTTATCTTTAAAAAGCTGTTGATTTAAAGAAAAATACATTATGATTAATTAATAATGGCATCTTAAGAAAACTTTTCTTTTGAAATAAAGCCCATTGTTGTTGTTTCATGAAACATATATGGCCCTTAAATATAATGATAACGTGGAGAGATTCTGGGGCAAACTAATTGCACTGTAGGTCATGCCACTTTTAAAGCTTTATTGTTGGAGGGGCTCCCACAGGATAATTTGTAGACGATGCTTGAACACACAGTGTGCCAGTTTAACACAATACAATTTCAGAGAACACAAATAACAATAGTACTACAACACAAGGACAAAGTTCAGGATCTAGAAACATAGAATTTGACGGCAGATAAGAACCATTCTGACCATCTAGTCTGCCCATTTTCCTACTGTAAAAAACAACAAAAAACAACCTCAAACCTTTTTTGGTCCTTGGTTTCTTACGTTAAGGACCGCCTTATGCCTATCCCATGCATGCTTAAATTCTGTCACTGTATTAACTTCTGCTGGTAGGCTATTCCACTTATCTACTACCCTCTCAGTGAATCTATTTATGAAAGGGAAAAAAAGAATACAATATTGCCATAATCTTCAAAATTTCAATTTGAAATGTATTAGCCCTCACTGGCACTGAAAAGGGTTAATCCTTGTAGACAACATTTTTAAAATGTTAGTTCATTCCAATGTAACCGCCACACACAATTTGTATGTGAACAACCACCAAACGCAGTGGTTGTCAATCTTTTTTTGCTTAGGACACTCAGTGTAGAATTTTCAGGGCAATCCTAACACATCATTTTGTTAATTGAGTAATGAAAGGTACAAATATATAAATATTTTATGTCTCCCAATCAGAATGATGAAAATTACTATAGTGGGCACAGAAATTTCTATAAACATGAATCTGAAACTCAATAGTCAAATTTTGTCACAATCTTCATAGGGAAGACTAGACTGGTGCCCAAAACACTCCAAGGTGCTACAGCACCCTGGCTGAAAACCACTGACCTAATTGTACACATGTAGCAAGCATAAGGAAAGGGAAGTTTGTTCCACTCATTTCCTCTGTGGTCAGTTAGTACAAAGATTTTGCCTGGGCATGGAGGAAGTGAGAAACCACAAACAAGGAAGGCCTATATAATCAGTAGCACATCCAATCCCACATTACCCACACTTTGGTGAACACAGTGCAAAACTTCCATTTTGTCCCTACATAAAGTTTTTTACTCAGGGAATATTTTGCAAGTTTTTTTTGTTATGTTTTTTAGCATGTAGCTTTATGTATGTATTACTCTGTATGTATGCATATCATACCACTACCCCACATCCAAACACACACACACACATACCTCCCAACATTTCACATAGCCAAAGAGGGACACTTTTGTTTTTGGTGGTGTTGCTGGGGGCGTGGCTGGTGACACCTCTTTGTGTAACTGAATAAATGATTTAGAGAAAGACCTAATTATTTGAATTACACAGACTAATTTATAAACACATATATTGACTTTTTTACAAACATTAATGTGAGTTTATTGCTGTGGAGCAATATGAGACACTTACATATACAACACAGAGTCTGATCTTCTAAAAAGAGGAACATCAGGGTGGGAAAGAGGGACAGAGGGGTTTTGGTCTCAAAGAGGGACTGTCCATCCTAAAGAGGGCACTTGGGAGGTATGCACAAACAATCACAGACATACCTTTAAACATAATTTTAACCTTAAAATGCTACAGATTAATGTTTTGATGAGCAGGGTTGAGAGTTGGTTGGCATAAAGGGTAGGAAAAAAGGAAGAAGTGTGGGTTAGTGATCTGTATAGAAAAAAGTATGTTTGTGCATGGAGAAGGCTAATAGGCTGATGAACCTACACTAGAGAGTGAGTGCTTAAGTAATGACTGGGAGACAGTGCAGACATTAAAAGGTGTGTGTTTTATGATGAAAAATCCTGATGAGTGTTAAATAGAAAGAAATATTATACCCTTGTAAATGCTTTTTACAGATATCATCAGTTAGGCTGAAATCAACTTTTTGCAGGACTAGAACTTTATTCAGATGCAAAAATGGTAATCTGTCCTGACCCCCTCAGTTGGCACATGTGCATATTCATTAGTAGAGGTGGTGTGCATTTGTGGCTATTCTGTTCAAATGTTCCAAAGGGATAACTGGGAGTCTAACTTTTATTCTTGCCGAGTTGAAGTAGCCAGTTAGAGCACAGTGCATGTCATCACCTTACATGCTCTATCTGTTAGTTACTGACAGGGACTAGGAGTGTAGATGGGCCTGTCTGTGCATAGTAACTAAAATCCCCACTGAGGGCTACCTCCACAAGCATATTGATGACATGCTCTGTGCACTGACTGGCTACCTATACAGTGATACACACAAAAAATCTAGACATAGGGATGTCTCTGAGGCATCCCCACTGCATTCGTGTTAGTCTCTGCCCCAGCGCCTCCAGAGGGGAAGGGAGTGGGTGAAAGAAATTGAGTAGATGAAAACATATAACATGGTAATGGAACTCTCTGTCCCATAAAAGAGCCACCTTGGACTAGGGTACTAATAAAACTTCTCAAAAACTGCATTTATTTAAATTGGACTTTTAACACCTTGGATATTAGCAAGACAGTCAACAGGAATTTGCTTTTGGAGTTAGAGACCTCTTAACCCCTTAATGACCCATGACGTGCCAGAACCGTCATGGGTACACGTCCCATAAGGACCCATGATGGTCCTGGCACGTCATGGGTTAAATTATAGCCGCGCACCTCAGTGCACACTGATATCATTGTGTTCAAGCTGAAAATGAGCGCTCAGAGACCGGAGCACTCTGTTTCAGTCCTTGTCTCTTCTACTGGTACACGTAATCGCTCCAGGAACAATCACATGTACCGGCATTTTCATTCAAAAAGGCAATGTGTTTGACACATTGCCTTTGTGTCTGCTTTGTGCCTCTCTCTTCCTTACTATTAAAGTAAGGGATAGAGAAGCAGAGAGCAGACACATTATCAAAAAAAATAATGGAATAGTTGAGGTTATTAACCCCTTCAGTGCTGGGGGCTGCCTGGATGCAGGTCCATTCCTGACCTGCTAAAATCAACTTTTTTTATATAAATTTAAAAAAGAAAAAATATGTTCATTAAACATTCTATTCATAAAATAAATCTGCTAAGTGTAAAGAAAAAATAATGGGAGCTTTATTGTTGTGGAGCAATGTAATACACTTATACATACCACCAAGTCTTATCAAGAAAAAAACTGGAAACTAGGGAGGGAAAGAGGGACATGGGGATTTTCACCCGAGGGGACAGTGCCCACTTAAAACAGCCCATTTTGTAGGAATAACTGACCGGTCATACCTTTCATGCAGTCTCCATAAAAATTTAACCCATTGTGCCCAAATGATCCCAAGAGAAAAAATAAAAATGATGTTTGTATACATTGTGTTTATGGTTTTCTTTAATCTTAACAAAATAAATGGTGTGTTATCCATATAAGTGTGGTATCAAAAGAAAGCTCTAATTGTGAGCAAAAAAATGGTATATGATTTGTGTGGTTGAAGTAAAAGCCTTAGATAGAAAACACTGTTGAACAAAGACATAGTCAAAAAGGTCATAATTGCTCCTGCCCTTAAAGGGACAGTAATACTTAATAATTACTAACCCCTGTATTGAAGTCATATTAAAGAGAAATGTATTGCCCCCAGTGTCATCTCTCAAACCTTTATGGTTTGAGAGATAATCGCTCCTAAAGTTCCCCCTCCCTCCCCTTTCCCCCGAAGTCAGCGTTGTAGCTGACTGCAGGGAAGCCTGTTGAATGACCGGTCAGGCGGCTCTGCAGCACAGCCAAGATTGCGTTAATAAAAAATAATTCTTTCACTGATATGGTCTTCTACGTGTGCTTGGTTTGCAAGCACACGTAGAAGACTGTTTTAGTGAAATATTTTTTTTTATTATTGCGGCTCTGCTGCAGAGCCGCCTGATGATCATAAGACCTGATTTCCCTTCAGTCAGCTACAACACTGACTTTGCAGAAGGGGGGGGAGGGCAACTTTAGGAGCGATTATCTCT
The DNA here is from genome assembly GCA_037306005.1 of Rhinophrynus dorsalis. Lineage (NCBI taxonomy): Eukaryota > Metazoa > Chordata > Amphibia > Anura > Rhinophrynidae > Rhinophrynus > Rhinophrynus dorsalis. Next base: position 383,518,455 of record CM074719.1, read on the forward strand.
CAAACCATAAAAGTTTGAGAGATGACACTGGGGGCAATACATTTCTCTTTAATATGACTTCAATACAGGGGTTAGTAATTATTAAGTATTACTGTCCCTTTAAGGGCAGGAGCAATTATGACCTTTTTGACTATGTCTTTGTTCAACAGTGTTTTCTATATGACATTAATATAGGGATTGCCCTTAAGGGGTTAAGCATTCATGGATTAAAATTACCATTTATAGAGGAACTAACACTTTATAATGACTTGGGTGATTTTGAAACAGCTTTAAAAACAATCTATACCGATGTTAGCCATTCCTTATTTAAATATCTAGATTGCAAGATATTTATCCTTATTTATTTGACAGATCTATGCAAAACTTGCAGTACAGGCTGACAGCTTGGTGTATCGGATACTACCATTCCACTCTCCCTCCCAAATGCCACTTCTTACCAGCTAAATATCTCATAAACTGTGGCTTTAAAGGGATAGTAATACTTCGTTTTATCTTTATTTTATTTTGTAGGCATTAAAAAAACATGAAGAACGATATAAGTCTTATCTCTCAAACCTTTATGGTTTAAGAGATATTCACAAGCAAAGTATCCCCCCCCCTGTTCAGTCAGATCAGAAGGGAGGTGCCCAGGTAGACTGCAGAGAGGGACAATCTTCAATTAAGATAAGGGAAAAAGCTGAAAAACTTGTCAAGGGGGGAAGGGCTTTCATTGTTTTCACTGTAAGAAGAATGTCCCCTTCTGTTATCTGTCTGGTCTTACAACCAGATTCACATCTGAGAAGAGATGGCTTACACTAGGTAAAAGGGGCGGGAGGGGAAACTTTGCTTGTGAATATCTCTTAAACCATAAAGGTTTGAGAGAAAAGACTTATATCATTCTTCATGTCTTTTTAATGCCTACAAAATGAAATAAAGTTAAAATGAAGTATTACTATCCCTTTAAATAAAGAATGGCTAATATAAATATAGGGGATTTTGAAAGCTCTTTTTTAGAAAGTATTTTACCAGGAGAAATACATTGAGATTGTCTCTTGTTTGCAAGTATGTCCTGGGTACTGATATTATCTACTTCAGAAGGATGAACGGTTCAGTTTACCTTGCCTGTATTAGAACCTACAACCCTGAGGCTGGTGCAATAACCAACTGAGCTATCTCACTGGCTAAAATAAAGTGCTGGTTCCACTTTCAATCAATGGGAATTTGTATTTGTCCCAACAGTGCAGTGCTGTGCCGTTTGTCCCAGATTCATAGCTCCCGAGTGTCCCTCTCTAGGGACACTTTTTTCGCACACAATTAGCGCTTTCTTTGAGACCCAAATCCCTCTGTCCCACCCTGGTGTTCCTCGTTTTAGTGTACACATTTAGTGTTGTGTACATAATTGTATTACATTGCTCCACAGCAATAAAACTCCCAATAAAGTTTGTGAAAAATCAGTATATGTGTTTTTAAATTAGTCTGTGTAAATATCAAAGAGGTGTCCATAAGCCATGAAATAACCTAAATATTCCCGGGGATTCTCCTCCCACGAGCCACACCCCCACAAAGACCACCTAAAACAAAAGTGCCCCTCTTTGCACATTTGAAATGTTGGGAGGTATGCAGAATTGATCCATTTTACATTTATAAATAATTCCAGAAGCACTTTTAGTTAATAGACTGACAGAGTCTCATTGGTTTAATAAAAGTCACTTAGTAGATTGACCCATGGATATTTTTCCTGTACAATATACTTCTTTGCCTCAAGCAATCCTGCAGAGCTGCTAAGGAATCCACTCTAAACACTTTTTATTCGCTTCACCAAATTTCTTAAAAACACTACAATTGAAGGGAATCATGCACACATTTGTCTGTCTTTACCTTTTTGGACCACAGAGGCTGATAGAAGTTATTTCATACCTCCTGCCAAGATCACAGCTAGTATAGTGTACCAAATTAGTACGAACAATCTGTAAAGCATTCAGTGATTCATCTAGTTATTAACCCCTCAGTTGCTAGAGAGTTCTCCAGTGCATTGATTCACAAATGTATTGGCGATCTCTCTAGCACCTGAAGGGTTAAAGGAACACTTACAGCTCCTACTAGCATGCCTTCACTTACCTTAATCTGGGAAAAAATCCTAATGGTCACTCTCAATATTTTTCTGAGGATTGGGTCTCCAAAATGAATCTTTACTTGGTACTCTAGATGATGCCCATTGAGACAGACATGATTGCAGGGCTCCTGGATGTAACTTGTCCCTCTTACTGTGCCTAGGAAGCCATTACTGGGAGGATTTTGGCTTCTAGAAGTCATGCAATAAGGAATCATGCCTACCTTTGTGGACATGAAATCCAGTACTGATTAAAGATTAATTTTGGAGAAACTGTCTACATAGAACTGTTCCATAATGGCTATTGGAATTTTTACCCATATTAAGGTAAGTTAGGGCTTATTATTAGGAGAACTAAGTATTCCTATAAGAAGTCAATGGACATAACATATACATACCTGGGAACTCTCCGGATATGCACCGGTTTTTAGATATAATTATCTATCTTCACACCCTGTTCATCCCACTTCCCGCCCACTTCTCCTTTCTCCCACCCTGTTCTGCCCATTTCCCACCCACTTCTCCTCCTTCCCATCCTGTTCATCCCACTTCCCTCCCACTTCTCCTTCCTCCCAACCTATTCTGCCCACTTCTCCTCCTTCCCACCCTGATTTTCCCACTTCCCCTTTCTATGCTGTTCTGCCCACTTCCCGACAACTTCTCCTTCCCACCCTGTTCTGCCCACTTCCTGCCCTCTTTATGTCACAAGGATGATAAGCCTTGCCCACCTGATTAAGCCCCACCCCTTTATGACACAAAGCACATCATTTGCATCACCCTGGTGCACCCTGACTGTGTCAAGCCACTTGAAGGAGTGCTAGCACCTTTTTAATAATACCTCCCCCACCCCGACCCCACTTACCTTAAGCTGGGCAGAAAATCCTAATGGCCACTATAAATTAATTCTGTGTGGACTGGTTCTCCAAAATAATTATTTTCTGCAGCACTCCTCTTTCTGTCACACTGCTTCTGAAAATCTGAGGGTAACTTTCATTGGAAGTGAGTGAAAACACTATGGGACTGTGAGAGCTCTCTGCAACTCATGTGCCTGCCAGCCCAGTTCAGCATGCTCCTTCCTTTCTGCTCTGTTCCCTCTGGTTAGTAATGGTGCCTCCGCTGGTGTGCTCTCTTTTGAGAATGAGAATGAGCAAATGCCTAGTGTGTTGATTGAGAAAAAAAAATGGAGTGGGAAGTAGGTATGGTTACCAGGGAGCTCACTAACCCCAAGAATCCCCCTCTGTACCTGAAGACCTAGTATTTAACCCAGAAACATGGCATGGCAGTCTCCATGGCACATCCTAGAGAACTCCCAGGTATGGCTAGGGGGCAGGCATAATGAGCTTGCTGATATCAAAGTCCTAATGTTGGCAGAGCTTGCCCACCATTATGCACTACTGAGGAGCAGCCACTGGCCTTAAGGAATAATGCTAAAGATTTCAAAGAAATGCATTCAAGGGGATAAAAGCTGCATTCAAATCAATATCCATTTCTGGGATTAGAATTTATTCATATGGAGCAGTTGTTTGCCTCAGAACTGCACCACTTTCCATTAGTACATCAGACTATGTGCCTACAGTCTGTATATAATAGTGTGCGTGTGCTATAAACCCAAGCCAGGCCACGTTTGCTAGTATATCATACATTGATTTATTTTTATCACCACTGGTATTGTTTTAATTCAACAAGATCACTCTATTATCCATGTATCTTAGGTTTCAGGGCTGATAAAGCCATTAGATGAACTAGATACTGATTTAACCCCTTGAGGACCAGATGGGAGTGCAATGGATTGCATATCCCCCGGTTCCACAAGGGGTTAATAAGGAATCATTTAGCATTCAGAAGAAGACTCAAAAGGTGTTTTTTTTCACATTGCTAAATATGTGAGAGATGTAACAAGGAGATGATACAGAAAAGAGAGAACTTAGATAAAAATACGGGGCGAGATAGGGAAGAATAAAAGAAAGGGAGAGAAGAGACAATAAGAGGAAAATGAAACATTATTGATTAAAGCAAGTAAGGTTATAAATGACATATAGGGAAGCAATTCCACTGGCTAGTGATGGACCAAGTGATTGTTAAACTATTTTGGGCTCCCAATTCACTGCTAACTACTGAAAATCCCAAACATTTTCAATTGTCCTTATTTAGAATGCCCCCTAAAGTTTTCTGCCCCTGATGCTTTGCACCTGCTAAGCCAGTGGTAGTTTAGCCCTGGAACTGGCCCTCGGTTTGTTATGGCTAAATTCTTTCTGATCCCACACACTATAGTTTATAGGCCTAGGTATATAACTTTATATAACATTTCAGATTGTCAAAGTGGGACACTTGTTTTAGGTTGCATTGCTGGGGATGCAGTTAGTGGGCGAGGCATTGCTGGGGATGCAGTTGGTGGGCGGGGCATTGCTGTGAATTTTTAGCTTACTTCATCACTTCCTGACTATATGAAAATGAATAGATGATTCAGAACCAAGGAATTTTATTTACATAGCCTAATGTATAAATGCATATAATTATACTAGTATTGAAGGTCCGTGTGCACGGGTCAAAGTGCCACCCAGTGGTCGCGGCTGCTGCCCCGGAGACAGGAGCAGAGACAGGTGGTGGGCTGTTTGGAGTGCCCCGCTCCGAATCAGCAATGTCGTCACTCTGACTGGAGGCCGACGCTTTTGGCCAGTGTCTACTGCGCATGACTGCATCGTTCTGGCAGTCTCTACTGGGCATGTGTGTGTGTTACACACTGAGGGAGTGACGCATTCTAACAAATTATATATGTTGAATAATGGACTTTAAGCATTTATTGGAGTTGTATTGCTTTGAACAAATATGAAAAACTTATATACATACTACACTTTCTGATCCCCTAAATAGAAAGAAATGAAAGAGGGACAGAGAAATTTTGACCGCAAAGAGGGGCTGACTTGCACAGTGTGACTTTGTCAGTATTTGTTCAGTAGTTACAATTCTGCCACCACCATATTACAACAACAATAATACAAGTCAATGGGGACTTACCTGAAGCAAAAAAATATGTACCTCAAAATTATTTAAATTCCCACTACCGTCTCAATTAATATTGATCTCAGCATTTATTAAACATTTAGTTCTAGCATTTAACTAAACAGTGGAATGATGGAACAATTGGTAAAGAAAGTTAGTAATTGCTCACCAGTTCCTTTGAGATGTGTTACTAGATTTGTTGATGAGAAATGTATTTTCCTGACTTTTATACTTGTCAGAAACACCACCCCACATCATTGGTCACATTCAAAGACATGGGGGTTATTCACTAAGGCATGATAAAGAGGTGATAAAGTGGAGGTGACTTCTCCAGTGATATTACTTCTCCAGGTCCTACATTATTCTATGGAACCTATGCACTAAGATCTCCAAAATGTAAGAAATGCTAGTGAATTGGCTCCATAGAATAACATAGGATATGTAGAAGTTGTCTACAATTTATTACTTCTTAGTCAATAACCCCAAAGGTCATTGACACAGGGGGTTTTCCAGACATCCAGTGGATCTGGAAAAAGTCCAAGACATTAGTCAACATGTTTGCTCTGTGTGCGCGATTGGACCCAGTGGGGGTTCTCACTGGTTCATGCATTCTGATGAGTTCACCAATTAATGGGCGAATTCTTGTAACCAGACAGAATGGGAACAGTTACTGAGTCACTCTGGCTAGTATCATTATATGTGATAACGCATTTCACTTCTGCTCCAGATTCACCTAAATGCGTGATAAACATTTTATAAAATGTACAAAAGATAACATGTACACCAGCTTGGGGTGCTTCTGAAAGATACTGTAATAATTGTATAAATATATATGTTTATCTGTGGAAAAAATGGATGTCACTTCTCAGACGCTGTAGCTTGTGCTTATAAATGTTTAACTGTTATACAGTTGGTCTCATAACACAGTGTCATGGATAGTTTATATTCTGTTTAAAGCTTTTAGCTGGGATCATAATCACGGTTTTAAAAATCTTCTAGTATAATTTGCACACACACACACACACAGTGGTTGATGTAGTAGGAAAGGGTCAATTCTGGGGAACAACAATAAAAATTCCATTGAATTTAACCCCTTAGTGACAGCCGCGTGCAGACGCGGCCGTCACTTAACGCCCGTCTAACATTTTTTTTTTTGTTTTTCATTAGAATCCGGAGTCCCCGAACGGCGTGCAGCCGCGCGGGGATCCAGATTTCCTGGACGTACATGTACGTCCTCTGTCACTAAGTGACAGCCACAGAGGACGTACATGTACGTCCATTGTCGCTAAGGGGTTAAAGGGGAACATTCACTTAACAAAAACTTTCTTGTAGTGGTTTCACCCACTATAACAAGATTAGCGGTGTTGTTTTTTTATTTTTGGTTACTGGGTATTGAAGATATGAAGCACTTCTCTGGGGCAACTGGGAGGGAGGTGGGAAGTCCTGCGGCTACGTGCCGCACATACAGGGCACCACAGACAAGGAAGTGCCACAGTTTAAAGCTTCATATCTTCAATAAAAAAAGCAACTCCACTAATTGAAACCACTACAAGAAAATTTTTGTTAAGTGAATGTCCCCCTTTAATTGAGCTTTTAACCCCCTGAATTCTAGAGCTCTGCAATGCATTACAAAGAAACAAGCTGGTGACTGCTCTAGCATTCAAGAGGTTTAAAGCCCCATTTAAATCAAAAGGAATATGTGTGTGTCCCCTTCAGTGCTGTTGGTTTGATCCAGTTCTTCATAGTATATCCATGGCTGGTTTACATCCCAGGCAGCCCTAGGAAAGGCATTCTAGGGCCTTTCGCTCCACCCATGGCTATACATCCAGTTCTCACATGGACCCAACCAAGTCCCATCTACTATTTCATGGCATAGAAAATACCCTTGGCCTACAACAAGTAAAGCCCAAAATAAAGATTTAACCCCTTGGCTGCTAGAGAGATCTCCAATGCATTGCGAAGAAATGCATTGCAGACCGGTGCAGCATCCAAGGGCTTAAATAATAACCTGTAAAGAAGTATCTAAAACTGTTGCAGGGACATTGAGACTGGTCTGGCCACACCCACAATTCAGAGCACAGCTGAGGAGCATCTCAAAATTTGGAGTTTTAGGCAGTTGCTTACTCTGACTATTGGGAAATCTGGCCCTAAGTATATCAGCCTCACTTTTACTTTTCACATGGGTTTAATTAGTGACAATGTTAAGTGAAGGGAACTGTTTTATTTGCTACTAAGAAAGGAAATGCTTAAAATTCTGCTATGCTATTAAGGTCTACAATTAAACAGATGGTGCACATGGTGGGGATGTATTAGTTTAACAGCAATGATCAGATTTTACCAAGTCTGCTCCAATGGGAGAGGACTATGAAAAAAGCCAGAGGCTGCTCTATACTTTCCCCAAACTGCTCTCCCCACTATGCTGAAATGCAAAGTGATTGTATGTGGATCTCAGTTACAAACTCCTGGGGGGAGATTCACTAAGCGGTGATAAAGAGGTGAAAGTGGAGATAACTTCTCCAGTTTATCACTTCTCCAATTCCTGCGTTATTCTATGAAGCCAATGCACTAAGATTTCTTCAACTTTGGAGATCTCCACAGAATACCAGGCTCCAGAGAATAACATAGAAATTGGAGAAGTGATAAACTGAAGAAGTCATCTCCACTTTATCACCTCTTTATCACCACTTGAATCTCCCCCCTGGTTTGCATTGTTCATAGATCTGCTGTTTCCGATTTTTAATGAAATGTAGCATTGATACACTGGGAGAGCAACATAATTTGGTTCCCCTTATTGGTGCTGCCAGTCCGGGCTCACATTGCTGCCACAACTTATTTGGCAGATCTGCTCCCAGTGGAACAGATCTATGGATGGGGCAAATATGAGAACACAATTGCCTTTAAACTGAATTATACTTGAGAGCTTGTTCAAAAGAAAATTGTAGGAATTCTGAGGCAAACCAAATGCCCCATACAGGAAACATTACATTTCCCCAAATTTCCATTGATATAGATGGTGACTTTAAGACCCCTCTAACATTCTAGGGGTTAAAATCCCCATTTAAAACTCAATGGAAATATTTAATTGTCCCCCTGTATTGCAGTTGTTTGCGGTAGAATTCTTCCACTTTTCTTTTGAACGTACGCCCCTTAAATAGTTAAGGAAAAGTTTAGATAGGGAACAGAAACAGCCTGTTAAAACACTTGAGTAATGAGACTGTGGAATCTGCTTCCATAGCTGCAAAATCAGTGACATTATTTATGATGGAATTGGATAGTTTCCTTTATGAAAGCAACATGGGCAGTTTCGGGAATGTGTTAATATGCTGAATTTGCAATAAAAAGTATTTCTCTAGGTAAGACACAAATTTTGAAAATAATGTAGAAATAAGGTTACTAGTTTTATTGTTTTTTTTTTAACTTCTCTGTGGATCATTTTACAAAAAACGCAGAAACAAACCAAGCTCTTTTTCTCCATTACTATGTAGAATTTAACTACGTAAGTGCACCAATTTTATGATGCATGTCACGTGAACTTATTGCATTCCACAGCCTAAGGTACAACTATACAATACAAGCTTTGTGGAGTTTCTTTGAATATAAAAACACAGGATGTTAATGTCTGCATTACTACATAAACTGACAGACGGGCCCACCATCATGAAGAATGTTATTCTTTAAAGGTTCAGTAACCCTTTTTTCATATAAAATATATTGTAATATTTTTCCTGCAGAGAAGAATAAGGATACTCCCATTGGTGGGAGATGTTTTTATTCAAAAGTTATTACAGTTAAAGTGTTAGTAATGTCTTTATTAAACAAAACTAAATATTGTAGCTATTACAAAAATAAACTAACTTATCCAAGCCCCATCTCTCAAACCTTTATGGACTGAGAGATATACCATGATAACGTTCCCCCTCACTCCCCTTTCACAGAAGTCAGCTCTAAGCTGACAGCAGGAGATCCTGGTCCCGGGATTGGGATAGGCTGGCAGCTCTTCAGCAGAGACGAAACAGAGCAATCTAAAAAGAAATACTGCATTGGAACGGTCTACAAAGTGTTTCCAAACCAGGCACGCTTTGTAGACAGTTCCAATTAAGACCCACTGTCATTTTGCACGACTTGAGTCTCCTGCTGTCAGCTTTACAGCTGACATCTATGAAAGGGGAGGGAGGGGGGAAGATTATCATCATATATCTCTCAAACCATAAAGGTTTGAGAGATGGGACTTGGATAAATAAGTTTATTTTTGTAATAGCTACAATATTTCGTTTGTTTAATAAAGATATTACTAACCCTTTAAAACTTTTTTAAACGTTTAACTGACATTTTGTTTTGTTGTATTAACATCTATCTGTTATATTGTGTGGCACCCACGTTCTATTTGTAATGTCATCTAGGAGGAGATACAGAAGTTGTGATAAAGAGATGATTAAATTATATGTGTGTGTGTGTATAATAAAAATAATATAATAATATATGATAATGAAAAAAATCGAAAATAAATAGACGAACTAAGGTGTGATAAAAAGGTAATAAAGTGTAGATGAATTCTCCAGCATTCTGAACTCTCCTAGTCCTCTGTTATTCTATGGAGCCAATGCGCTAAGATCTCCAAAGCTGGAAAAATCTTAGTGAATTGGCTCCACAGTATAACATAGGAACTGGAGAAATTATATCACTGGAGAAGTTATCTCTGAGTTATCACCTGCTGATCACGCCTTAGTGAATCTTCCCTGGACTGTTTAGAACACTGGAGAAGTCATCTCCACTTTATCACCTCTTTATCACAACTTAGTGCAAGTATTTTTTTTTTTCATTATATTATATATACACATATAAAACATAATTTTTCTTTATCAAACACTGCTGCTAAAATGTAACAAAAGCTTATAGAAAATGCATACTGAAAACGTAACCAATATATACCGGTATATGTAATACTTTTCAAAAATAAGTTTCATATAAATTTATATGAGGCAGCTGTCTCCAATGTGCAGATATTTCCTTAGCGGTATCTATGATGTCTGCATTGACAGTATGCATTGCTACAAACAGAAACGTACAGACAGACGAATGATTGACTGAATAATTACACTGCTCATCTGAGTGATCTAGTAACTGGCTGGGCATCAGCCAGTTATGTATTTCTAAAGTCCATGTAAGCCAGCCTCTGTCTCTTTAGCCCATGCCTCTCTATTAATTGGTTAACAGGGGCAGTGCAGTACAGGAAGAGGCAGTGGTGCCGTCATTTTCAAATCATGAGGTGAACATAGCCTTGCAGTAGCTATTCCCATGAAAACAAAATACCCAAATGAAAGCAAGAAATTATAGATGCCATCAACAGCCAGAAGATTGTTTCTAATATAATCGCCTAGGTTGATGAAAGAATATCATAAGTGTGTCTTTTTAGCAGTATTGCACAATATTTGAACCAATGTGACATCAAAAATGTTTTTAATAGTGATAGTAGCATGCACTTTTCTTTTGGGCAAGAATGTCAAGGATAAAACATTTAATTACAGTAGGTATAGTGTGAACCCCTCTGGCACCAAAGGTTTGGAGCATATACTCCACAATTGTTAAGACTTTAGAGCAAGCTAATTTCAAACACCTCCCCTAAAGCATGTGCAGGAAAAAGGAAGACATTTTACACTCTGTAAACGGCGCAAAGAGGAATAGTCCACAGAATGTCCATACACTCCCACACTGCCAGCCCCTTTGGGCATGTGGAGTAAAGAGGAGTATATGTTTTATAAGTAGTTTAGTAAATAGTTCTTACATTTTACAGCTAGAAAAAAATGGTTTCCTGCAATTATATTTGGATGAAATCATATTCATACCCCCCACACACACACACACATCCCAGTGTGTTCTTTAAGCCTTGAATGCGAGGAAGCAATCCAGAGCATTACAAAGCAATGCACAGGGCTGGATTTACATCTCAGGAGCCTGTAGGCACAGAAATTTGAAGCCCCCCCCCGCCCGTGGGCCATCTGCACTGGATACCGCCACAATGCTTCTTATCTCCACGTTGCCCCACCCATCATCTCCATATTGCCCTCACATTGCCCCCATCATCTCCATATACCATATTGTCCTCACATTGCCCCCATCAGCTCCATACTGCCCCCATCATCTCCATATACCATACTGCCCTCACAATGCCCCCCATCAGCTCCATATTGCCCTCACATTGCCCCCCATCAGCTGCATATTGCCCCATCAGCTCCACATTGCCCTCACAATGCCCCCCATCAGCTCCACATTGCCCTCCATCGGCTCCAACTTGCCCCCCATTAGCTCCACATTGCCCCCCATTAGCTCCACATTGCCCTCACATTGCCTCCCCCCGTTATCCATTTCCTACCTCCCTGGTAGGAGATCTGTATGTGCCTCCTTTGGCACAGTCTTGTGCCTGACAGAGCTCCCGCGCGGTCTCCTATTCAGGAATGCAGAGCGCTGAGAGATGATGTCATCTCCCAGCACTCTGCATTCCTAAAGAGGCGACGAGGGAGCTCCATCAGGTACAAGACTGGGGGGCGGGCAATGTGAGTGGGTGCCGCCGGCGCAGCCAGCGAGGCGGCTAGTTTTTTTTTTTTTGTTTTTTTTTTAAATACAAATGGCAGGCGCCCCTCGTTGGTGTGCGCCTGTAGGCAGGTGCCTACTTTGCCTAATGGCAAATCCGGCCCTGGCAATGCATCAGAGATCACTCCAGCATAATCCAAGGCTTTCAGCAAGGCATAATTCATATTATTTGACTACTTCAACCTTTATTTTACCCCCTTAAGGACCAGAGGGGTGAGCATTGCAGGTCCTCCAGAGATTGATACTATCCTGCTAAAGGATTCAGTGAGATGTGACTGAATGAAAAATGCCTGATTCTATAGTTGTATAACTACAGCTGGAGATTTTGTTGGACTATAATTACTGAGGTTGATGGCGGGTCTAACCCAGTGGTTCTTAATCTCTATGTGCTCACTGCAACCTTAACACACTGTCTGGAATTTTCATTTGTAATAAAAGTAAAACTTGCTACCTTGTTAGCCTTAGAAAAGGTAGGAGACTGGAAGAGTAAAAGTCATACCTTTATTGGCTAACTGAGTGGCTCTAGGATGCAAGCTTTCAATGCAGCTTAGGTCTTTTAATAATAAATATGCCTGAAGAAGAGACCTAAGCTGTCTTGAAACATTGCGTCCTAGAGCCACTTAGTTAGCCAATAAAGGTAGCACTTTTACTCTGCTAGTCTATTGGGATTTTCAGGGCACCCCTACTATCGTATAGGTTATTTGTCAACAGTATATTAAAGAAGGAAAACAAGTAATTCTTAGGTTCCACATTCAGAATGAGAATAAAGAGCATAGCGTGCATAAGTCTGCTATGGGGACAGAGGCAATGGAACATATGCTGTAAGTATCTCTTACTACTGTACATAAATTAAGTTGTAGTTTTCAGAGGGTGGGTCTACTACTTGTTTTAAGCTGTTAGCTCTCGAGACTGACAGCCACCTAGTACAAAGTTACGTGCTGGCTCTTCGGCAACAAGTTCTCTTATAGATATAAAGGACTAATGTGCCTTTCATTTGTGTGTCTACATGTGAATACTTCTTGGCAAACCCAACATCAAAACAGGAAAAACTATGCAATCTATTATTAGTGTAGTTTCTTCCTTTTCGTATGTGGTTTGCCAGAAGCATTCACATATTGACACACACACACACACACGATCACTATAGTCCTTTACATCCACAGGAGGACTTGTTGATGAGATGCCAGTCCATTGGTCCTAGGTGGCTGCAAGTAACTAGTGCTAGGTGGCTGCAAATAACTAGATCTAGCAATCTATAGCAACTCAGTGTGATATCTATGGAGCCATATGAAACCTTTGAGTGCAAAGAAGTGTCCAGTATACTGCAAATCAATGCTTTGGACACTACTCTGGCATTCAAAGGGTTAATAGTATGGGAGGTAGTTCGTATTCCCACTGGCACCCATTTCATAAATTCCACACTAATAAAAGTGAAAAGTATACCCCCTTCAAGCATACACATCAGTATCAGGAGACCAAAAGGTACTAGTCACAGACTGGTAAAAATGTCCAGGTACATATGCATACACTGTTTATTTCTCTTATAATAAGTGTAATAAGTGTATACATGCACCTGCAATCTTCCACTAGTCTGTGACTACTAATAGATTTTCATCTCCCGAATAGTAGCTTTTTTACCTTACTGGTGAACAATGATATTGTTCTCTCTGCTTGCCACCAGTAGACTAGCAACGTTTCATCTCCTGACCAGTAATGTTTTTCTCTGACTGTTTATATCCAGAGAGGTCAATGCACTAAGAAAGTGGTGTACTTCTGGAGTAAACCAATTACACCATAAGGAACAAATCAAACTGCCCAAAATACACATTGATTTAAATTGGTCCTTTAATCTGAACAATGCTATAGAGATCTCCAACTCATTCTGAAGAGTTTAAACAAACTCCCTTTAAATTAAGGTGAATATTTATTTGTCCCACATGGTACAGTTGGTTTGCTCCAGCAAAGCACCACTTTTCTTAACCCTTTGAGTGCCAGAGAGGTACGCAATGCATTGCTCTTCAATGCATTGCGTACCCCTCCTGCACTCAAAGGGTTAATACACCAGCCACGCACATATATATATATATATATATATATATATATATAAAACCAGTGTGCTTAATCCTTTGAAGGGACAGATTAGTGTGTGACATACTGTTCCCTCAATGCTTTTGCACACCTCTGTGATCCACAAGGGGTTAATGCTGCATGTACATACCTGGTAACTGTAAGGGTTTGATCCAAATCTCTGGGTCTCAGGATGAAGAACCCAATTCTCGGGGTGAGAAAGTTCATTGTCAACTACTATATGATCTGCACCAATCAACTGCTTTTTAGTCTCTAAACTGGTGCCATTTCTAATGGAAAGGCTGAGGAAGAAGTCTGCTTTGCCTTTTAAGTAACATCTCAAAACACTTAAAGCGGAACTACCACCTCCACTAAAGTCGTCCTGCAATACTTAGGCAGGTGGCGACTACCTTACTAATCATTATTTTACCTCTCAAACGTGCCCACAAATAAAGTTATCCTTAAGCTTTCGAGACCCGAAGTGAGGCACCAACGAGGACATCTTGAATGTGCTCCTGCTCTGTCAGTCCTCTTTACCCTTCACAGACATTGTACTGGCCCGGGAGGCTCAGGAAGAGACTGACGGCGCAGGCGCACAGGCTGCAGTAACCCAGCCATAAGTCTCGGAAGCTTAAGGATAACTTTATTTGTGGGCACTTTTGAGAGGTAAACAAATGATTAGTAAGCTAGTCGCCACCTGCCTAAGTATTGCAGGGCGACTTAAGTGGAGGTGGTAGTTCCGCTTTAAGTGTTCTTTGAGCAGTGACTGGTGCATCTCATGGTTACAACAGGTGGGGCCTATCACCCAGAATCTATGTTTTGGAGACTCCTATCGATTAATATTTCAAACATCTCAGGGTCAGCTCTTTTTTTAATTTTCCCAGGTATGTGCATGCACATGTGAAGTTTGCACGACAGTAAGGCTATACATCCAATTCAGTGTTTGAAAATATGCTACAAACTGTCTAATCTACAGGCACGTGCACACATAGACACCAAGGGGGGCTTGAGCACCTGCCCTTTTTGTCCAAAGTGCCCTAGAGCCCTTTTTTTAAATATATATTTTAAATAAATAATTATGAGAAGTGTCCTTTTTTCATTTTAGCTCCTGCCCCCCAAAATGTCTGTGCACGTCCCTGCTAATCTACACTTGCAAACCTAATTGTGAATTTATTTTGCCTCTCTGTGCCAGTTTTACCCAGGTGTGGTTAATGTGGGAGGGTACAGGAATTTTGAGTCTGTTCCAATAGTTTTCTATTTTCAAAAGTAATATTATTATTATTATTATTTATTATTCTTTATTTATATAGCGCCAACTAATTCCGCAGCGCTGTACAATTGGGAATAGACATACAGAGGTATTAAATAGTACAATCAGATGTGGAGAACAGGAGGATCAGAGGGCCCTGCTCGTGAGAGCTTACAGTCTAGAATATGGTTAGAATATTAAAAATAAATGAAAGTTAATTATATGATTGCCATATAACAGCTCCAGTAGGTGCTACATGAGAAAAACTGCAGGGCTGCAGCCCCGTAAATGTAATTATTATCCATGAATGTATTTTCTTATGGCTCCCCTGTTATGAACATTCAAAGGTCTAATACATCTTGGGAAAGTGGCCTATTATTAGCCTCCCCAATTATAAAATTCACCCTCCTCTCATGCACTGCTCTAGACTAACAGCAGCTGGATAGCCACAGGTTTCCCATCTATGTACTGCACTATTAACAGGAAACTATACATGTCTAGTGATAGTTGTAGAGGTAAATCTATACATCCTTTGCTATCTCCAGCCGCCATACTACAATACATTGCTTCTGAATGCTTGGTTATATTCTGGTCCTTTTCTTACACCTTGGCATGCAATGTGAAATACAGACGGAGCCAACTTTCCTGTGCATTGTATTACAATAAATCCCAGCAGCAGTGAATCACATGTTCGACTGTTATCAGCTTTTATGTAATGCATCACCTACCGAATTTTATTGTAAGTGCTCACAGCTGATTGATGTTTGTGTAAATGTGTTCTGCATTCAAGGGTTTAACTATCTCTCTCTCACACATACAACATATACTGCAAATATAATATAGAAAAAATAGTGTTCTCTTACATTTCATTTTATAAATTCAACATGTAGCCATTCAGCCTACACGTAAGATACAAATAGAGATTTCTGTTTGTGCAAAGTATGAGAAGCGAACCCATCCATGAATACCTCATTTTGGGACAGTCCTACAATACCCGTGCTCCTGCACTGTACAATAAAATATTTTTATATCATATATATATATAATTTCACTGTGTGAGGTTGATGCACTTTTGACAAAAGGAAGGAAATGGATTTGACAATATAATTTCCTTTTTCTTCAGAACTACAAAGGCAAACCAAAAATATTGTTTGAATCTAATGAGATAATTTCATACAATCACAAATAAATGTTACCTTTAACCCTCTGAGTGCCAGAGGGGTACGCAACGCATTGCTTTGGATTATGGTCTTATGGTTGTTAGGGGGTTATGTGATGAATTTAGCCCAGCCGGGGTTAATATTACAATGGGAAATTCCCTTTAACAATTTTAAGTCACGGAGGACAATATTAATTGTATGAGTGAATAGATCCTCCTGTTAAAAAATAAAATGCAATGATGGCCAGCCTATGGCTTTCTAGTTTTTAGACTACAAATCCCATGTTCCCCAGCTAAGGATTTTTGGAGTTGCTGTCCAGTCAAAGGTGAGCCACACACTGGATATGGTATCCTGATTCACACTGCATGTGACAGCTTGTCAAAATGTGGCTGGTCCACTTCTTTATTCAGAGCTGATTTTCAACCAGGTCAGTGACCTTGTACATTTTGTCAGTGACCTTGTACCTTTTATCTCAAGTGACTCAGTGCATTTTTAGCACATTGTCCACCGATAAGAAGTTGAACCGGTACCTTTTGTTTAAGAAAATTATCCCTGTCTGTATCCATTTGCAAAATATCTACCTAGCAACAACATCTTGTCTAGCAACATGGCAAACTCCACAATATATTAATTCTTTATGTCCCTCTGGCTCTCAAAGAAGAATTAAAAGTAAATTAAAAGGAGTACCTCTGACAAGGAGAGTAAACCTGAGAAGTCTACTTACAGAGCAGCAATTGCCTGTTGTTAGTTTAGTAGTATTCCTGTCCCAAGGGTAAGCGCTGGCAGGAAGTCACACATCCAGCAACAGTGGATTGGCAGGGGCTGGCCTGCATGCAGGCAGCTGTGACACTGTCACCAGAGGATCCCAAGTCTGTTAAAGGTCTGTCTGATCTCAGCTCTGCATCCAGGACTGTATGGAATCAGTCTGCCTTCACAGCCCAGTGGAACCCCCTTCATATCATTTTACCATATAAGGACACAAAGGCATCACACACTCTCACTCTTTAAAGGCTCATTGCAGCTGGCATCCAACACTTTCCCTATTCCAGAGGTTGGAGCTTTTTTTAATTTCAGAGATAATGTCTTTGTTGGAATTCTTCCTGCAATCAATGCTAGGTTTTTGTTGTTTTTTTATGTCCCAACAAGTGTCCTATTTCAGAGCTTTGCAAAGTTTTTTTTTTTTTTATGGAGGAGGGTTTTTGGTTTCACACAAAATCTAGATGGAACGCTAACAACCAAACTATTTAACTCATTGGATGCTAAAGATGTCTTCATCGTATTGTTTTGCAATGCATTGCACACTTCGCTAGCACTCAAGGGGGTTAACATAGAGGCTGATGTTCTAAGAGGACATGGAGCAATTTTGAGACAAACTAATTGCACCAAATTATCCAAAGGCCAATTTATTTAAATAGGACTTTTAACCTCTATAGCATTCAAAGGCTTAAATGCCCCAGTTACATTAGTAATGTTTATTGGTCCTCTATAGTGCAGTTGGTTTACTCCAGAATTGTTTCATTTCATCTTAGTACATCATCCACATAGTATCAAGACAGCATCTGTATGAGCCTTAAGGAGACCAATAGCAAGATCCCAAAATTCCCATTGACTTAAACTGGCCATTTTAAACTTGTATCAATGGAAATGTATACAGTTACTTCATATCCAGAATAACCACAGTTCTTCTTAACACACTGATTTAAATTGTGCCTCGTTATATGCACAGTGGCTACACAAAATGCGTAAAGCGGATCGATTAACCCTTTGTGTGCCAGATTGGTATGCAAATGCATTGCAATGCGTTGTGTATCCCTCTGGCATTCAGAGTGTTAAACTGTCAAGGGTCACATTTGTAAAAATAAAAATGGGGACATTCAGGGGCAGCAACCAATTGTACAAGAGGAAACTCATAAAAATTGTCCAAATTCCATTTGATTTAAATGTGAATTTATATCCAGTGCATTGCTTCACAATGAGGTGCGTGTATAATAGTAATTCAGCACCATATTAAGTGCTGCAATCTATTTATTTCTCCCTACTTCTGCCATACCTAATATAACTAAAGCAACATACACCAGAATTCCTCAGGGGGTGCTCGGTCAGAGCACCCGAGCACCCGAGCATCGTGGTGCTCGCTCAACACTAATAAAGAGGAAATAACTTCTATATTGAGATAAACTCTCAAATTCCTATTATATTCTATGAAGCCCATGCACTTAGATCTTTCTAGTTTGAGACATGTTAATACATAGGCTAGGCTGACCAGACTTCACCTTTAAGTGGGTGCCCATGAAAAATGCATACTGCAAGGCTACTCTGATTTCAGTGCAGTAATGAACTGTATTTATATTACCTATGTTTAAGACAGTTTAAGATTGTCACAACAGCAGGCTTATGAGCAATTTGTGAACCTCACAACAGGTGCTGAGGAGCAAGATTTGAGTGTGAGGTTAGGGAACAATGTAAATCCCTGATGAGCCCTTGCTGCAGTTAAAACTAAAATAAAGCTGTTAGCCTTGTAAACTCCAGTAGAGCTGGGTATTAAACTGGATAAGCACACCAGGAGGTTGAAGGAGGGAGAACAAACACTGCTAGGAGCAATGGGAGGATCTACAAATGCAGCCTGAGGAGCAGGGGTGCAAAGAAGAGCTGGAGGGAGGTGAAAAGTTCACAAAATGAGGGTGATGAGCATCATCCGCTGTAAAGGCAATGGTGTCAACGATGAACCAGATCAGAAGGCTGAAGGTGAAAGATGCAGTCCTCTTCAGAGGTGATGGAATCCAGAGAAGGAGATCAACAAGATGAAGAAGGATGAAGTGGGTGATGAACAGCATCTGCTTTGAAGGTGATGATTTCCACCTCAGAAGGCGATCAGTAGGTTGAAGATGGAATATTTGGGTGATGGGCAGCATCCACTATGAAGGCAAAGGCATCTGCTGGGGAAGGAGACGACGACACGAAGAGAACAGTGTGCAGCATCCACTGCAAAGGCGAAGTACAAAATCATTAGACATGAGGCGAAGTCAAACAAGCTATCACAGTCTCCCTTAGAGGTTAAGTTTTCCTGTGCTTCCTACCTCTGCATGACCGCCGGCCGGCATGGCCTCCGGCCACTTCCTCATTGCTGACATCAGGTAAAAGGCACTAGCATGTATGCCTGTTTATGGGCCTATTCTGGGTGGCCTAATTGGGTCCCACCTCCTTATGCTCCTATATACACCTCCTTGGGCCTGGAAGTCATTGCCCTTACGTGGTGTTCCTGCTCATTACTCTAACCTTCCTTTGTGACCGGTGTTTGCCTGAGAATCTCGCTCTGTGTATAACCCCTGGCTTGTCTGACTACCCACACTGGTTTTGACCTGTGGCTGTGGCTGACTACTTGCTCTGTGTATGACCCCAGCTTGTCTGACTACCCACATCGGTTCTGACCTGTGGCTCTGGCTGACTACTCGCTCTGTGTATGACTCCGGGTTGCCTGACAAGCGTCCCTGGCTACTACCCGCTCATTGTAGCCTCCGGTTGCCTTTCCTGTTGGTCTGGTTACTTTCAATCCTTGTAGTCCTCGGTTTGCCTGAGCAGTGGCCCTGGCTCCTACTCGCTCAGCATAGTCTCCGGTTGCCTGACCAGTGGCCTGGTTACTCTCGCTCCATGTAGTCCCCGGTTTGTCTGACCTGTGACTTTGGTTGCCTACTTGCTCCGTACACTATTTGCTTGCCTGACTTGTAGTCTTGGTGTCTCCTGGCTCTGGTCTGCTCTTGCTCTCTGTTGCCTCCGTTCGCAGACCAAGTGGCGACTTACACATATTCTACCATTCTTCTGTTGTCCCACTTGAGCCGCCTCCCTAGTCTCGAGATCTTGAGTAGTGCAGTGCACAGCACAACGTGCAGCTCCGGAGGGACATTGGTGTCACAGCTTACCTTGTTTCCAGCAATGCTTAGTGTCATTCCACACATCATCTGCAGGTGCGAGGCTTCAGAGTGAAGCAGGCCTCTGTTTTATGCCATGCTTCCTGTAGTCTCCTCCTACCTACTTCCTTCCTCAGGGCAGCCTGAGTCTGACTCAGTTGCCCTTGCGTTGTTGTTCAAAGCAGTTCTATTACCTTGGGCTCTGTGTATGACCTGGCTTGTCTTCCATCCAATCTGTGGCTCTGTCTGACTATTCCTTTGTCTTATCCTTATAGTGGTCACCCAATCTGGTGCAGACCTGTGGCTCTGGCTGACTACATGAACTGTGTATGACCTGGCTTGTCTGACTACCCTCTCTGGTGCTGACCTGTGGCTCTGTCTGACTATTCTTTTGGTTTTCCCCTGTACCTGGCAGACACCCTATCTGGTGTGGGCCTGGGGCTCTGGCCGACTAGCTTTGATACTGACTGCAGGCGTGAGTCAAGTATCGCTTCCTTATACTTACTGCAGGCGTGAGTCAGAGATACACTCCATTCTGACTGCAGACGTGAGTCAGATTTTCTTGCCACCTATGATCAAGACTTCAAGTTCCGGTTCCAGCTCCTGGTTCCTGCAGAGACTACCAGTGGCTTCGACCTAGTCTCTAGTAGAGTGGTCCTCCGCTGCAGTTTACTATTTCTGGTAGTAGAACTGGTTGGCTGTGACCCTTGCTTGTACCTGCTATTTTCCTCTGTTTGCTACCTTATTGTTGTTTAATACATTGCATTTTACTATACCATACTGACTCCTGATCATTTCTGGGGAACTGTGACACTTGGGTCCTATCTGCATATGTCTGATGTTCTGTGTTGGCTCTACCATTATTGCTGTTATAATAAATAAAGGTGGTTATATTTTATCCTTGTGTCTGTCCTTCTTTGCCTGATTTCCATGACACAAGCAAAAGGTTGGGGCTGGTGGAGTTTCTTCTGAAGCAGATAACAGGCTGGGTCCAGAACTGAAGATACAACAGGAACAAACTATACTGGATGCACTGTAGCTTGAACACTGGGCAGTGAGAGAACTGGAGGCCAGAACTAAAATGGATACACAGTTACATAGTGACAAAGTACTATGTAACTAAAAAGGGTAGGCTAGCAAATACAAAAGAAGGTGTGGAAGTCAGGCAGATAGTAAAAGTAAACACTAAGCATGATAAGCTGACAAGTGATCTTGACAAAGGTGAGGCCTGGTGAACTTAGCATAGCCTCCATGGAGTAAAATAGGAACTGAATAGGAATCTTCTCTTTATCCCACCTTAGTTTATAGCCACTCGTGACTAATTCTGGATTAAACCAACTGCATCATAATGCACAAATACATACAGTTATCTTTGATTTAAATTGAGCTATAACCCCTTGTATGATAGAAAGGTATCCAAAATAGTTCAAACCATTGAAGCAGTTACAAGTCCATTTTAAATCCATTGGGACTTTATTTATACCCTGTGGTGTAGTTGGTTTGCCACAGAATTACTCCATTCTTCATAGTACATCAGCTTTAATAAGAGAGCATGAAATGGCTTCACTAGTGGCTAAATTTATCAGATGACAACAGATCATGATTTATAGCTCTGCTCTTTTCACTGCATTCTGACAGTTACAGACATCTATAAGCAGGTGTATTTAGACTTCTAAGTATGAATTTAGCACCCAGATGGGAAACATGAGGCCCTCCAGCTGATACCAGACTACAATTCCCACAATTCACAGGAAAAGAAGGGAGCTATATAGTCTGGCAGCAGGTGGAGGGCTTCAAGTTGCCCACAGTGATTTAGCATTAAATGCCTGACTGTCATGTCTCCTCTGTGGAAATTATTTTGTGGAGTTTTCTAAGTATAAGAAGAGCTGCCTACAAACCACAGAAAACTGCCCAAAATAATTTCCACAGAAAATATGTGACAGCCTGTGATATAATGCTAAATGCATCCTTAGTGGGTTGTCTATGAAGTAGGTACTAGCACTATAGTGGCTAGAAATATCCGCTCCACTGTCATTTCTATTAAGTGCTATATCAGACATAGAAATGAATCTATTAAAATCTTCCCATCAGTGGGGGAATCCATCTATCCAAGGTTGCACAGATATTTCTCCCCACTAAGATATTCCACCATTCTGGTGGAATCCGATATGTTCTGGCAGCCCCTAGTGGAAGACTGAGGGATATTTAGTCATTAATGAATGTTGCAGGCTGTGAATGAAAGGACAGACAACTCCGCTTTCCTGAGGCTACAGAATGATTTACTACTAAACCACAAATCTCTGAAACCACTGTACTGACTGAAAAGACAAAGCACAAGGTATAGACAGTTTACATAGAAACATTAATTGAAAGTAAAAGGTGGTAGGTAAGAAATCTACTTTAAATGGTCAGTAAAGGCTCTATTTAATTTCTATTAAAAGTTAAGGCTGCTGCCTGTAAGCTATGGGAATTGAGTTCCCATTGCTTAAAACACACTTGCAATCCACTTTTTTCTTAGACATCCTAACATTATTATTATTACCGTATTTTTTATTTATATAGCTCCAACTAATTCCACAGCGCTGTACAATAGGATGATCTATTACCTTACCAGCGTGTGTCCATACCTCCCAAGTGTCACTCTTTAGGAGGGACAGTCTCTCTTTTAAACCCAAATCCCTCTGTCCCTCTTTCCCACCTTGATGTCCCTCTTTTTAGGAAATCAGACTGTGGTGTGTGTATATATGTCTATCATATTGCTCTACAGCAATAAAACTCACATTATTGATTGTTTAAACATCGGTATGTGTGCTTATAAATTAGTCTGTGTAAATAAAATACTTTGGTCTTGCTCTAAATCATTTATTAGGTTACACAAGGAGGTGTCAATAGGTCATGAAATAGCCTAAAGATTCTTGGTATTGCCCCGCCTACCAGCCACACCTCATAAAACACAAGTGTCCCTCTTTGGTAGTTTGAAATGTTGGGAGGTATGTGTGTCAACGGTCCCCGCCATCACATTCAAACATGTATTTATATGTATTGCCTGTCTATATAGAATAACATTGGACCAAAAAAAATGCACAGTAATGTAAATCATTCTTTAAAAAAAGTTAATCTGGTGCAAACTTTCGGGAACAAATAAAACTTTCCAGAGTTCTTAACACATTGAAGACTAGATGGGTATCCAATGCATTGAGAAGAAAAATCACTTTGTAAAGAGCTTTCAAAATCACCTATATTTATGTTAGACAGTTTTTATATAAATCTATAGTTTGAAATAGTTATTTGTCTGTTTATGTAAATTAGCCAGTCTTTTCTTATAGGAAATGGCAGCTGGGAATGAGAGCAGAATGTTGGTATCTGACACACCAGTCTATGTCAGCCAGTACTGCCTAATTTGTATAAGCTAACAAATAAATAAAGAAAATATCTCAAACTATAATTTTAAATAAGGAATGATTGACATACATATAGTTGCTTTTGAAAGGCTTTTCAAAATCATCCAAGTCATTAAAAAGTGTTAGTTCTACTTTAAATCCTTATTATGTTCACTCCGTCCCTCTTTGAGGACTCCATGATGCAGAGTTGGGTGACATCAGGACTTCACTGAGCACTTCTGGGAGATTTTTCTTCTTTCCACTAAAGCCTGTTTTCAGCAGATTTGCCAATACAGGGCTTTAAGGATATCAATGCTACTTAATCTCCAAGAAACTCAGTGAAGTGCTGGTACCACCCAGCTCTGCGGATCATGGAGATCTGCAGGAGGAACAAGATAAGTATAATGGTGATTTATACTATGGGTAAAGATGAAAATTTCCATCAGTCTGTGACTAGTAACAAAATCCAGCAGACAAGTAAGAAATGATGCTATTTTCTATGTTTAATATGGGTTGCACTAGTAAATGTTCATCTCCTGAAGCTCAATATTTTTCCAGCCCTGGCTATAAGAACTAGATTCCCATACCCAATTTATAATTGAAATTAACTAGACCATTTGTTGACCCTTCAAATCTAGAACCAGAATCATGCAGCCTTTTGAGCCTACATCTGATTCCAAAATAACAGCTCTGCTTGCAAGGTAAGCAATACCAGCAGATGTGAATGGTTGCAGGTGTACCAGCACAACTAAAACAACTACAGAGGAAAGGAGGGTTACTACAGGGTTATGCATAGGGCACTGGTCACTGGTGCATCATTGCTGCTGGTCAGGAAAGC
The DNA here is from genome assembly GCA_037306005.1 of Rhinophrynus dorsalis. Taxonomy (NCBI): domain Eukaryota; kingdom Metazoa; phylum Chordata; class Amphibia; order Anura; family Rhinophrynidae; genus Rhinophrynus; species Rhinophrynus dorsalis. The sequence continues at coordinate 383,542,731 of CM074719.1, forward strand.
ATGACAGCAGAGGTCCCCTGCTGAGAAAGTGTAAACCATCTGGTCCAAGAGAACTGAAGACAAGATAAACAATTGTACTAAACATAACTATCTAACCAAATAAATAAAACTGTAATTGTCTCTTTGTGTTTTAATGGTAGCCTTGTGTTTAAAGCTCCGGGCCTTGTTGCTAGCTCAGGGCATGTTATGTTGTTACTCTCCCTTCAAGTAATTGTGCAGTTTGGCTGTTTGGTGCACTAATAATGCATTCGTTTTGAAAAAGCCCCAGGGACTTTTGGGAACCTAACATCCCTGGTCTCATTAAATCAGTTTACCTTATGTAGCCAATCACTGTAAGTATATTGGTCAGGTGAATCCAGTCTTTTTTCTCAAGGGTCATACTGAGATACAAATATTGGACCTAATCTAAATATATTAAAAACAAAGTAGGGCAATTCCTATTGATTCAAATGGGACTTATAACCCCTTGAATGACAAAAAAAGTCTTAATGTGCTGATCTGCATAATCAGAGGGGTACATTTGGACATCAGCGGGTCATTCTGAGCAAGCAATGTCACCTTCTGAAGCTACAAACTCCTCCTACTACACCCACTATTGTAACCCACTAGGAAAAGTGTATTATAAATGACATTGTTTACTTTATTTTAACCCCTTGTATGTTTGAGAGGTATTCAATGTATTATTTTGAAGTATAACCACTGCATGGCCACAACTACCCATCTCTACTGTAGAACAATTGACCAGGAAAGCCCGAAGTACAACCTTTGCATTACATGGATTGGTGAGATATTGCCAGGGGAGGGGCATTTCTGTAGCAGTCACATACATACTAAAACATACAGTTTTATTAATATCACTGATAGGCCTCTTTTGAATAGTTTACATGACCGCAATAGCAGAAAAAGGATGATAACCAGACAGGGACACCTGACGAAGGGGGAAATCTCCCGAAATGTTGTGCATATGTTGATTAATAAAGTTGCTCCGTAGAGCTTAAACTACTATTCCACATGCAGTTATCATCCTTTTTCTGCTGTTCCTGTACTTTGGGTCAGTAGTGGCACTGACCTTTTGATACCCTGCACTGGACCAGAGCATGGTGTGCTAATGTGAACTTTTTGTTTGTATTTACATGACAACAGCATTTTCTATTGATAAGAATTCAGATGGTAACATAATACCATAATCATAAAAAAGTCAGTGAAATGTTTGTAGGAAACTAACAAAAACAACTTTATCCAGCACACTTGACTTTACTCTTTCCATAAAAACTACTAACCATATCATGTATTAAGAATAAGCAATATATATAAACATATATGAACTATCTGATTGCTGTATATATTAGATAATGAGTAGATGGGTATACCACCTATTGTGACTCCAGGAAATCAAAAAGGCTGCAAACCTTAATTTGTTTGGGTATTGTACCTTTACTGTGCTATCTTATGTTCTTCTCTGGAGACAAATGTTTTATTGGTAGATATTAAACTGTCAAGGCAAAGAGAAACAATATTCTTGTGGGTACCTGAATGAAGCACCTGACTGAAATATACGGTAGATAAAGAAGAGTTGACTTTAGCAATTATTGTGGCTACAGGAAATAAAAAAAAGTCTGCAAACCGTCATTTGTTTGGGTATTGTACAGTTACTCTTCTATCTTATATACTTCTCTGGAGACAAATGTTTTATTGGCAGATGTTAAACTGTCAGGGCAAAGAAAAACAATATTATGTGCTGCTGCAACTGGAGTTACAAAGCTCAGAGAAACAAAGAGTGCAGCTTTATTCAAGATGTCTGTTTCAGCTAAAACTACGTTAACATGGGGAACATTGGTACAGCAAAGATGGAAGAAAGGCTGTCAGATTTGGCTGTTCCTATAGGAGACTATTGTTTTTCATGTAACAACTCAGTTCAGCATGCTGCAATTCCGTGTGATCAACGGTGATCACATAAAAGTTGCAGTTAGGAAGGTTTACATGGCTGACTATGTGTCCACTTGTTGTAGAATAAATCTGATGTTCACTCTAAGGATCCAATTAAAGCCCATGCCAGCTTCAGCAAATCATGTTTGGCTGACATAAATATGGGCCTGATTTTCCTACATGCCCCACTGTGAGATGATTGCAGGGGGAATGCATGAGGAGCAGAAGTAACAAGGGTGAATTGAAGGCAGTGCTGCTGCAATTTAAATTGCTCATTTGGACATAGCCTAAATGATCATGGGAATAAAGAAGCATAATACTGATTGAAGGATCCACTGATATTACATACACTTTGATCATATTGGTGAGATATTGGTGCTAAGACTAAACATTATAGTGGGATCCCACAGATTTCACTTTGCAATATGTTGGCGACCTCTGTAGCATTCAAGGGGTTAAAATATCTCTTTAAATGGATAGAAAGAATTAGCAATTAGTGTTTTTATTTGTGCTATGATGCAGCTGGTTTACCCCAGATATGATATACTTTTTACTTGGTGCATATAGCCCAGTGATTTCTGGAACGTGTCCCCCCCAGAAGTGTTACCTTGATTCATATTCATGAGTACGTACAACTTAGTAATGGAATGTACAAATCAGTCAGTGCAACTTATTTTCAGTGCTTGCTCGTTGGCATGAAAAACATGTCTGCACTTCTTGATATGTACCAGTATGTATGATGCCCCAGTTCATATGACCACTTTACTATATAACAGCACAGACACTCCGCCATCATTACGACTATAATGCATGAAGGCATATATAGCATGTGCAGGAAATGTAATGCCGATTTCTTCCATGACTTGTTAGTATATGGCAATAATGGACCAGCAAACTTTTTTATGAAAACCTATATTTTATAGTGCTTTTCTTGCTGAGTAAAACATGGGTAATTCTACTGACAGTTATTGCAAAATGTCAGGGAGTAAGAACTTCATTACTTCTTGGAGAACTGCTGTCATTGACTCACCTCGCCCCTAGTATGCATCAACATAACTATTTGAAATGTGGCAATTAGATGGCACTATTATTATAAAAAACAGTTCAGACTGTAATAACTCTGGAAAGGCACATCTGGTTGGGGCTTATAGGATTTGTAATTTCCAACAGCTGGGAAGCCAAAAGTTGTCTACCCCTTACTCTATTCCACAAGCATTCAACTCCAGTCCTCAAGGGCACATCTAAGGCCAGGAGGACAGGTGTATACATCAAAAAGATTGAAGTGACAATATCATTGGAAACAAGTGTTTTATTTATTTATTTATTTATTTATTATTATTATTATTTTATCCTTTACATGCTATGGGTGTCTTGCAACACTTGTACATCATGTTCCCTTCTCAGACAGCCAGGGACCAAATAGGCAAAATGTACTAAGGAAGCATCCATGATGTGCAAGTCTGTTGCATTTAGTTCTCTCAATATCACATTTTGTGCTTTGCTTTGACATTCAAGAGGCTCTCTGTGAAATAAATGTGTATAAACACATGCATCTCCCAAAAAAGGAGAGTAAAGTTTTATTATGAACCAGGCACGTGCACACATAGACACCAAGGGGAGCTTGAGCATCTGCCCTTTTTGTCCAAAGTGCCCTCGTGCCCTTTTAACAAAAAAAAAAAAAAAATATATATATATATATATATATATATATATATATATATATATATTAATTATGAGAAGTACCCTTTTTTTCATTTGAGCCCCTGCCCCCCAAAATGTCTGTGCACATCCCTGTTATGAACTATGTATATTATAGGGCTTTTGGAGTAAAGCATGGGACCCCTCCTGTTAGAAGATACTGTATTCAAAAGTAAGTATAGTTCAGACTTGTTTTAATCAAACTGTTGGCAATAGAGAAAGAATTTTATTTACATAACATACTCAGCATGAGAGCTTGTAGTATGGCTTTCAATAGACAGTGATAAAAAGAGCACAACCAGGTGACCAAAATAGACAATAGCAGTTTAACTCAATTTGAGATGTAATAATATTTAAATGAAATATCTCCCAGCGGTAGGACAACTCTGGTTTATTCAATGGGGAAAAAGTGCAATATATATATTTTCACAATGAAACATTACTGCTCCTGTATGATTAGAAGGAAAGAGGTTACAAATTCAGAAGAGGGAGGACTTCTTTATAGTAAATACGCTTAAATAGTACACTTCACCACCACTTAGATCAGGGATTCTCAACTTTAACCCTTTGAGTGCCAGAGTTTGGCAATGCATTCCATACCTCTCTGGCACTCAAAGGGTTAATCCTTAGGACCCACCCGTTCAGGTGTTAAGGATATGCCTATTTAATAACAGGTAGATTAGACACAAAGGCTGAGACAGCAATGACCCTACTGTGATTAAGCAGGGACTATCCTAAAAACATGACATGTTGATGTGTCCTCAGAACTAACCTTGAGGAAATCTCACCTTGAGATTTAGTGGTAACAGATATAGTAGATACATTCAGGAGGGTATTAGATGCATTTTTAATAGAAGGAGATATTCAGGGTTAGACTATGTCAATAGATTAAGTAGGTGGTTGTTCTGGGAAATAGACAAATATCAGTCCCGGAGTGAAGAAGGATTATTTTGCTTATTTACTTTATTGAGATAAAAAGGAAAGTATAAAAGGATCGAACTTGATAACTTTATGGGGAGGGGGGCATCCTAATAATCTATGATACTATGGGCCTTGTTCCCTAAGCTAGATGCAATTCTGAAGCTAAACTAAAAACGCGATAAGGGTCAAGTAAAAGTTTCCCAAATTCCCACTGATTCAAATGGGAGTTTTAATGCATTGTAGGCCTCTATTGAATTCAAAGGGTTAGAAGCTCCATTTAAATCAAAGGGAATGGTTGTTTCATCCCTATGGTGCAGCTGGATTGATCCAAAACTAAACATATTTTCTGTTGTGCATAAAGCCCATTGTTTCCCAACCATGGTGGCCTTGATGTACTACTAACAGTGCTGGTTTTAAGGATTTTCCTTCCGGAGCACAGAATAAAAGCCCCACTAATCACACACCTGTGTTCAGGAAGTAAATGTTTAAAGGAACCCCACTTTCCTTAACCTGAGCAGAAAATCCTCTTGGCCACTATGGTTTCAATTCTGCATGGACTGGTTATCCAAAATGCATCTGTAATTGGTATTAGATGTCATGTCCACTGAGGCACACATGTTGCACACCTAAGAACCCCAAAGTCATCTCACTGAATTCTTCTTAGGGGATTGGAGTCCAGCAACACAAAATCATGTCTGCCTCCATTAACATGATATCCAGCATTAATTATTGATTAATGACCAGGACTTTATGTCAAAAGTAATTATGGATGTATTGTTAGGTGATCTTGGTGTTTAACCACTTAATACTGAGTGACGTTAAAGGACCGTCACAGAAATCTGTCCTTTAAGGACAGATGATGATTCTGGCACATCATGAGTTAAAAATCATAGTGCACCACAGGACACGCTGTGATTGGGAAGGCTATTGATTACTGCATTGAGACTGCAGCAATAAGTTTTATCCAATCCATGAAGCAATGCGTTGTGTACCCCTCTGGTACTCAAAGGGTTAATTTGTTTTTTTGGCAAGTTAAATAGTTTGGGTGGCTAGCTAGGTATAATTAGGCTTTACATAGATTAGTAATTAAAAAAATGAAAGCAGAACTATCACCCTAAGTAAAACCCCCCACCTAATAATTAGTCATATAGAGATAAACTTAGAAATAGTAGTATTAACCAGCATAAGTACTGCATTATTAAGAAACCCTACTTCTTCTGAGACTGATAGCCAGACTTCTTACATTAGAGGCATCTGCACCGTCAGTCCCTTCCTGTTACCTTAAGGTACAATGAAGGAGAGGAGACCGAGAAGGACAGTGCAGGCGCACAGGTATCTCTAATCCAAGAGGTCTGCATGCGTGCCTGGCTGCCAGTCTCAGAAGATGTAGCATTTCTTAATAAGGCGGTACTTATGCTCGATAATAACACTATTTCTAAGATAATCAATAAAAAAACAGTAATTTGCACATAGGTAGGTAAGTCAAGTAGGTTAGTAAGTGTGGGTGATTAGTAATTTAGTCGAACTTAGGCATTAGGTAGTTTAGAGTAGGTAGCTAGGCAGGATTTATACAGCCGAGAAGCCATATGCCTTTTTGGTGTTAGATTTTGAAGTAGATTATGCATGGGATTTTGATTCAGGCCAGTTTAGTGATGTTTCTAGCCATATCGCTAGTAATCATGCTATGTAGTCAACCTGTAGTACTACCTGAGAAGTCAACCTATAGTACTACCTGAGAAGTCAACCTGTAGTACTACCTGAGAAGTCAACCTATAGTACTACCTGAGATGTCATCCTATAGTACTACCTGGGAAGCCAACCTGTAGTACTACCTGAGAAGTCCATCTATAGTATAACCTGAGAAGTCAACCTATAGTACTACCTGGGAAGCCAACCTGTAGTACTACCTTAGAAGTCAACCTGTAGTTCTACCTGAGTAGTCAAGCCATAGTATTACCTGAGTAGTCAACTTGTAGTATTTCCTAAGTAGTCAACCTGTAGTACTACCTGAGTCATCAACCTGTAGTATTACCTGAGAAGTCAACTTATAGTACTACCTGAGAAGTCAACCTGTAGTACTACCTGAGAAGTCAACCTGTAGTAGTCCAGAGGAGCCAACCAGATGCAACACTGGGGACAAGTAAAAAATCCCTAATTGCATATTGCTTTAAATTGGGCTTTTAACCTCCTGAACGCAAGAGATGTCGCCAACACATTGCTTCACAATGTGCTGGATACCTCTCTGGCATTCAGTGGGTTAAAATTCAATTTAAATAAATGGGAAATGAAATTCCCTTTCCCATAGTGCAGGTGGATTGCTTTTGGAATTGCGCTACTTTAGCTTCCTGACCAATACAAATTCCCCACATTTCCACTGATTCTAAATGGGGCTTTTGTACTAAAGTGTGTTAAAGAGGTGATAAAGTGGAGACAACTTCTCCAGTGATATCACTTCTCCAATTCCTATGTCATTCTATGGAGCCTATGCACTACAGTCTCCAAAGATGGAGAAGTATTAGAGCATTTGCTCCATAGAATAAGACAGGAACTGGAGAAGTCATCTCCACTTTATCACCTCTTTATCACACCTTAATGCATATTCCCATTGATTGCTAAAGAAGTCTCCAAAGCTTTGCAAACCAATGTGTTGGATTTAAAAGCCCCATTTAAAACCAATGAGAATGTTTTTTTCTCCCTTTTGGTGCAGTTGGATTGCGCCAGAATTGCTTCTCTTTTTATTGTTTGTGCATATCATATCACATCATTGCTGCTATATTAAAGTGCAAAGCAATGTAACTACAGAGCTGTATTAACATACCTGGGAACTCTGTGGATCTTCCCTGGAGACTCTGGGTTTTAGAGTTAATTACCGTGTCTCCGGGGACAGAGGCTGTTTCTTTGTCTGTGGTGAGTTTCCTCCCACTTCCTGCCTACTTCTCCTTCCCACCCCATTCCTTGCACTTCCTGCCCACTTCTCTTCCTACCTCTTCCTTCCGACCCCATTCCTTCTAGTTCAGGAGCCTGTAGGCACAGAACTGTGAAGTGCCCCCCCCCCTCCGATTTGCCAACTCCACTGGACACCTCCACAATGCTCATCAGCTCCATATTGCCCCCCATCAGCTCCATATTGCCCCTCACCTTGCCCCCCATCAGCTTCAACTTGCCCCATCATCTCCATATTGCCCCTCACATTGCCCCCATCATCTCCATATTGCCCCCATCAGCTCCAACTTGCCTCCCATCATCTCCATATTGCCCCTCACTTTGCCCCCATCATCTCAAAATTGCCCCATCATCTCCATATCACCTCACATTGCCCCCAACCCCATCAGCTCCAACTTGCCCCCCACCAGCTCCACATTGCCCCCACCATCTCCATATTAACCTCCATTGGCTCCAACTTGCCCCCCATTAGCTCCACATTGCCCCCACCATCTCCATGTTGCCCTCACATTGCCCCCCTTCTGCTCCAACTTGCCCCCACCATCTCCATGTTGCCCTGACATGGTCCGTTTCCTACCTCCCTGGTAGGAGATCTGTCATCTGTGCCTCCTTGGCACAGTCCTGTAGCTGATGGAGCTCCCTCGCGGTCTCCTATTCAGGAATGCAGAGCGCTGGGAGATGATGTCCTCTCCCAGCGCTCTGCATTCCTAAAGATGCAACGAGGGAGCTCACCACCTACAGGACCGTGCCAAGGAGGCACAGACATGTCCTGCCGGGGAGGTAGGAAATAGGGAATGGGGGGGGGAGGGGCAGCGCCAGCGAGGTGTCTACTTTTTTTTTTTTTAAATTAAAAAAAAAATCCCAATGGCAGGTGCCCCTCGGTGGCGTGCGCCTGTAGGCAGGTGCCTACTTTGCCTAATGGCAAATCCGGCCCTGCTTCTCCTCCTTCTTCCTCCTTCCCACCCTATTCCTCCCACTTTCCATCTACATCTCTTTCTTCCCACCCTTTTTATCCTACTTCCGCCCACTTGTCCTTCTTCCCACCCTGTTCTTCCTACTTCCCACCCACTTCATGGCACAATGACGGTAAGCCCACCCACCCATTTATGCCCCACCCCCCTTGACACAAATGGTGGCACTGGAATAAGCATGGTTTGGGCTGAAGTTCCCAGGTATGTGTATTAAAGTACAGAGCAACTGAAGTACAGAGCTGTATTATAATACAGAGTAACATTAAACTAACAGTGGTCATATTACCATTTATATATTGCTGAAAAGAAGTTGGGTTGAAGCTATTAAAGTGATACATGTGTTTATACCACATGTTTATAACACTGTTACTAAGCCTTCTGAACTTCAAAGCAACGTACAAAATGTGCAAAGGATAAGGAAGGAACTAAAAATAAAATGGTAAGGATCAAGAGGTTTTTATATCTGGCTCTGGACTGCACAGTGAGGATGTGCATCCACCACTATGGGCCTTATGCACAATATAAACAATTGTGGGGCAAATCGAATGAACTATAGGAGAGAAGTAAAAAAATACCAGATGTTTAAACTGAGCTTTTAAAGGGATTCTATCACCTAAAAACCACAATTTATATATAGCTAGTTTTTGAACTATTTAGGTGCATCGGTTATGCCAGTTAACCCTTTGAGTGCCAGAGAGGTATCCAACATATTGCATTGGATACCCCTCTGGCACGCAAGGGGTTAAGGAGTGTCATGCAGGCACCACATGCCTTAACCCCCACATCACCTTTCTCACTCACTGACACTGCTCAGCAATGCATTGCCCACCTGTCCTAGCATTGACAGGGTGAAGTGTCAGTGAGAGGGGGAGGAGTGCAGGGCTAGGACAGGAAGTGGCTGCATGACATGCCTTAATTAGCATAATCTATACATTTTGATAAAACAGAAATTTATTTTCTAAATAAAAATGGCTAATATAACATATAGGTCATTCTGAAAGCTGTTGAAAAATCACCAAAGTTGTTTTTAGGTGATAGGGTCCTTTTAATCTCATTGGATGTTAGAGAGGTCTTCAAAGCATTGCATTGGCATTAAAAGTTCCATTTAAATCAATGGAGATTTTGGGGATATGTATTTGTCCCTATTTAACAGTTAATTTAGCCCCAGAATTACTTCTCCTTCCCTTTGTGCATAAGGCCTTGTGACTTCCCTCACATCTTCCCAACCTCCAAACACTCCCATAAAAAGCCTCTTTTTTAGATAAGCCTACCCCGAAACCTCATAACATGTTCCTTCCTGTACATACCTGGGAACTTTGGCCCCTATTTATAAATGCAAACTGGAGTTATTCTGGAGTAAACCATCTGCACCATAGGGGATAAATAAAGCTTTCTAAATTCCTATGCACTTAAACAGAGATCTTTACCCATTGATTGCTATAGAGGTCTCCAATGCATTGCTTCTTAATGCATTGGAGACCTCTCTAGCATTCAAGAGGTTAAAAGACTAATTTAAAGGCATAGTAATGTTTCACAAAAAACAGCTCCAATTAAGGAGAATGTTATTTCAATACTGTCAGAGTTGTGGTTCAAGAGTAACTGAATGATAAAGTATCCCCCTCCAGCCCCTTTTACCTAGTGTAAGCCACCTCCCCTCAGATATGGAGGTTAGTCTTAAGACCAGACAGGTTGCAGCGAGGGACAATCTCCTTACTGTGAGCATAAGGAAAACCCTGCCCACCTTGACAGTTTTTTCAGGTTTTTCCTTATGCTCACTGAAGATGGTCCCTCTCTGCGATCCATCAAGACAGTCTTGCTGCTCTGAGGTGAGCAGTGCTACATCAGTAAAAGGGGCGGAAGGGGGATACTTTATCATTTAATTACTCTTGAACTACAATTCTGACATTATTGAAATAAAACTGTCCATGGCTAAATACTATGAAGATTAACTGGAGTTGCTTTGATTGTGAAACATTACTATCCCTTTAATTCAACAGGAATTGTTATTTGTCTGCTATTGTGCAATTGGTTTACTCCATAATAACTCCAAATTGCTTTTATAAATATGGGTCTTTCTTCTTTGGAGCCCCGGAGAGTAATCAAGGGCTTGGAATAGACATGTCTATATGATGTGGATTGCATAACGGAGTGGGTGGGACTTAATTGGATGGGTAGGCTTGAGAGAAGAAAAGGTGGGGTTTCATGATAGAATGGGAAGGAAGTGGGCAGAACAGGGTGGGAAGTAAGTAGAATGGACGAGAAATGGACAGAGATATCTAGGAAATGCACCAAATCCGGAGACTTAAATCTAAAAAACAAAGTCTCTGGGAGGGATCCTTAGAATTCCCAGGTGTACTCTATTCTTCTAATCCCTACACCTATCCTCAGACCAGCCGTGTGGTTCACCTCATCTCCAGCACTCCCCAACATTAGCATTCACTTGCTCTACTCTCCAGGTGCAGGTCCCTCACCTGAGGTGGATCTACTTAACCCTTTGAGTGCCTGAGGGATACGCAACGCATTGCAAAGCAAGGATTAAGCTAAACACAGGTGTGCCAGCCTGCTTTAAGACATCATAGCCTACGGAATGCCATTTTATAAAGGGGGTTTATCACGGAGGAAAAAAATCGGTTAACAGGTTAAATAAAATGTGACCTTTTTTGCCACTTAACAAATGTGTATCACATTATTTTTCAATACAGTTTGTTAAACCCTTTGGCTGCCAAAGGACACTCACTCACTCTGTCACTCAAGGGCTTAATGACCACCAGTTAAAAGGTGTGGCTTTTTCTGTCCTGAATATCAGCGTCAAGGTTTCTGAAGGTTAAATGTTTAAGAAGAAAGTGCAGTAAGATATATACACCTTAACACTTTGAGTGCCAGAGGGGTAAGGAACGCATTGCTTTGCAAAGCGTTCCGTACCCCTCTGGCACTCAAATGGTTAATATCTAGATGCATCTTCTTGTTATCCTCAAAAGACACTATAGCTGAGATAAAGATTATCTGTAAACTTCAACCCTTCCCCAGGAACTCTGTCCTCATAATCTCTGCAGAAGTCTGACAGGCTCTGCACTGCTTTTAGAGACACATTTCATTTCTGTCTCCTAAATCATTAAACACCTCTGTATCTTTCAACACCTTATCTAAAATCACATGATATGCCATCACCCTAAATTTATTTCTGCTCAGACTTTCCTTTCACTGCTCTACCTGACATGTCTGGAAGCAGGAAATGAAAACCGCACAATGCATTGGACTAAGGCTTAAACGGATTCCTGGATTTCAGCAAAAGCTGTAAGCTTTTTATCCATTTCCTATAAAAACTCTGTAAATGTGTGTAACCTTTGGCTGTACTATTATAACATTCAGCATATCTTGGCCCCACACTGCCACATGCCTCCAAGGGTTTGTGCCTAATTGTGAAGGATATGCAGTAATGTTGGCCTTGTCCACAGGGAAGAATTGTGGGTGTGACCAGCAGAATACAATATCCCTATTCCAATTAACCTCTACTGGTTTATGGAAGAGCCTAAATATTGTTGTAGTGTAATTAGGGTGACCACACATCCCGGAATGCCCGGGACTGTCCCTTATTGGGAGTCTGTGTCCTGCGTCCTGGGTCACCCCCCACCGGGACAACAAAGAGTCCCGGAATTGAGCAACACGCACCAGTCCAGCCAGCCAATGGAATGTATTCGCTATATGGTCCTCATTGGCTGGCTGAGCCAGCCAATGAAGACCATATAGCAAATACGTTTCATTGGCTGGCTGGACTGGCACGTGTGAGATAGCTGGGGTGGAGCAGGTATGCTGGTGCTGTAAGTGAGACCCGCGGCTGAGGCTCCCTCCGGCGCTGACCATCTTTCTGAGGCTGACACAGAGTAAGAGTTCCTAATGGTTCTTAAGAATGTTTCCCTATCACTTTTCTTTAAGCGATGTCAGTGGTTCTGCACTAAGCAGTGATAAAGAGGTGATAAAGTGGAGATGACTTCTCCAGTGATATCACTTCTGCAGTTCTTATGTTATTCTATGGAACCTATCCATTAAGATAACCAAAGATTGAGAAATCTTTGGGCATTGTCTCCACAGAACAACATAGGACTTGGAGAAGTGATACGGGAGAAGTTATCCCTCTTTTTCACGCTTTAGTGCATCATCCCCATGATGGATGTAATTTCCATGGAGGCAGATATTACAGTTGCTTGCAGTACCACAGCACCACAGATCCTGTTCACTGAACATGCTACTCTTAACTGTTTAACCCTTTGAGTGCCAGAGAGGAATCCAACCCATTGAATTGCAATGCATGGATACCGCTCTGGCACTCAAAGGGTTAAGGATCCAGATGGCATGTGTATCAAACTGAAGCAGGCAGAGGGCATGATCATGCTTGAGCCTTTAAGGTGCAGAGGGGTATAAAACAAATTGTGAAGGTATAAGATTACCATGTGCACTGAGGAGAGTCTGAGGTCCTGTGGCCTGCTAGTAACTGTCATGTCCGCCTCCATGAACGTGACACTTAGGACTAGTTGAAGACACTATAACTTGAACAAAAGTGCAAAAGCAAAATGTATATGGGCCTTTACAATTCTCATAATAAGGTAAGTGGGGTTATTATTAGGAGGTCTTAGCTCCCCTTTAACCCTTTGCGTGCCAGAGGTGTACGCAACGTATGCACGCAAAGGGTTAAACCATTCTGATTAATGCACATGTATCACAGTCTGTAAAATCATTGAGAAACTAATTTGATAAAATAAATGCAAATAATGGGTAAAACACTTGAAAAGAGAATTTTAAAAACAACTGATGTATATAGGTACAGAAATTGTAAATAGCATTTTGTAACACAATTCAAAACAAATCATGAAAAAAAAATCTCCCCAAGATATTAAAATCGCTTGAAAAAAAATTCCTCCAGGTAATAAAAAAGTTCTATGACATTGTAACCACTTGAATGCTAGTGAGGTCTTCAACACAAGATTCAGGGGTTAAATCACCTTTACATAATATCAAATGTTTCCAGTGTTAAAGGGGAACTATACTTTTAAGTATAATTCAGGTGATAGAACGGGAGTTATTCTGTATTAAACCAACTGCATTATAGGGACAAATAAAAATTCCTAAACCCCCATGCTCTTGGATAGAGCATTTTAACCCCTTGAATGCCAGAGAGGCCTCCAGTCTCTAGCATTCAAAGGGTTAAAAGCCCAATTTAATATAACATAGATTTTCCTTTGTCCCCTATGGTGCAGTTTGTTTATTCAGGAATAAACCCAGTTTGCTTTTATAAATATGGGCAGCAAACTCTGAATAGATAATTATCATAAAATAGATGGTTCAGATAATACATATGATAATGAGTAATCCCTACCACCCAACATTTCAGACTGCCAAAGAGGGACACTTGTTTTTGTTTTCTCATGGCCTATTGACAGACACCTGATTATGTAACTGAATAAATGATTTAGAATAAGACCAAAGTATTCTATTCACACAGACTAATGTATAAACACTGACATTTAAAGAATCATTAATGTGAGTTATATTGTAATATGATATACATATACATACACCACAGAGTCTGTTCTCATAAAAAGTGGGATACCAAGGTGGAAAGAGGGACAGAGGGTTTTGGGTCTCAAAGAAGGACTGTCCCTCCTAAAGTGGGACACTTGGGTGGCATGGTAATTTTTATAAACTATCCGAAGCGCTCCATTACAGGAGGCATACTGGACTCCATCTTGTCAGTTACAACTTCCAGTTGATTTCTTCCAAATGAAAAAGCGGGACACAGCATCCAGAGAGGCAGATATACTGGAGTAATTCTGGAGTAAACCAAGTACACCACAGGGGACAATTACAAAGTGCCTAAACTCCTGCTGATTTATATGGGGCTTTCAATCCATTAGATGCTAGGCAGGTCTCCAAAGCATTGCAAAGCAATGCAATGGAGACCGTTCTAGCATTCAAGAGGTTAAAGCGAAACTATCACTGTAGGTGAAGTCGCACTGCAATAATTAGTCAGGTGGCAACTAGCTTAATAATAGTTATATTACCTCTCAGAATGACATGATTCTACAGAAACCCTTAATCTTCTGGGACTGACGGCCTGGTTAGTGCAGTCTGCATGCCTGAGCCGTCAGTCCCTTCTGGTGCCTTTCTGCACAGTGCAATGCTTCTTAATGGAGACCGGGACTGACAGCGAAAGCATGAAGACAAGATGTCTGCACTGATACCTGGCTTCCGGTCTTGGAAGATTAAGATTTCTGTAGAATTGTGTCGTTCTGAGAGGTAATATAACTATTATTAAGCTAGTCGCAACCTGCCTAATTATTGCAGGGCGACTTTACCTATGGTGGTAGTTCCGCTTTAACCCCCCCATTTAAATTAACAGAACTTACCCCTTATGGTGCAGATGGTTTGCCCCAGAATTACCCCATTTCTTCTTAGTACCACAGACAACTATTATTTCCCATGTATGCTTCTTGCTGTGGGGATTTTGGGTAGTTTATGTATTTTATATAAATATATATACTTCAAACTGTGCCCCACAGCATGTATGTATGTCTCTAAATGACACAAAACCCTCATTTGTAAGGGAGAAAGAAAATTATACAGAATTATATGCTGTGTGAAACGTCAAAATTATAATATGTATATAATATAACCATTCAATGACAATGATCACTCTAGCATGCAGAAATAGGCAAAAAAATATTTTATTATAATGTAAAATAAAATACACAATTTAAAACAGTATACTACCATATATCCACAGGTATATTGGTTACTACAAATATTACTATACATAAGATATATGAATTCAAATGAACCAGTCCACATACAATACCAGTAAAGTAAAACCATAAATGACCAGTAAAGGACCCAAAGAAAAAAGAGAAAGAGATTAAAGCTGTAGGAGTGAAGAAAGTAAGGTACAAGGAGACACGGTTACTTCTTACCTGGGTATAACAGTCTCCGGCTTCAGATATGGATAAAAAGGTCTAAAATGTGGGCATGTGACTAATGAGTACTGTATAAGAAAACATCCGGCCCCACACTGTACTAACTATATGATTCAAGTTTATTATGAATAATCCCTGTACGCGAAAACGAAGGGTACATTAAAGGGATAGAAATGTTTCATAATAAAAGCAGCTCTAATTAATCTTCATAGTATTTGGACATTGGAGAGTGTTATTTCAATTCTGTCAGAGTTGTAGTTCAAGAGTAATTCAATGACAAAGTATCCCCCTCCCGCCCCTTTTACTGATGTAACACTGCTCAGCCAGAGCAGAAGGGAGGTGCCCAGGTAGATTGCAGAGAGGTACAATCTTCAATTTAGATAAGGGAAAAACCTGAAAAACGTGTCAAGGGGGGGCAGGGTTTTCATTGTTCTCATAGGAAGAAGATTGGCCCCTGCTGTTATCTGTCTGGTCTAGCAACCAGATTCAACATCTGAGAACAGATGGCTTACACTAGGTAAAAGGTGCGGGAGGGGAAACTTTATCATTCAATTACTCTCGAACCACAACTCTGACAGTATTGAAATAACACTCTCTATGGCTCAAATACTATGAAGATTAATTGGAGCTGCTGTTTTTGTGAAACATTACTATCCCTTTAAAGGATACTGTGCTTTATGATTTATTTTACGTTAGTCATACTTACCGTGGAAACAGTAATTATTATAGAAGATACAGAGTGACAATAACACAGATATGGAGAACTGTATTGGTTGGTGAGCTTACCCCCTCTTTTTTGGGCCAAAAAAGTTGGCACTAATACCTCATTTTTTCACAGTGTTATTATATATGCCCATAACAGGGTGCACTAATCACTATTATACTGGATATTTCAATACAAATAATAAAATTATAAGGTATTATACATATACATATATATATACATTTTTCTATACACTTAGGTGAGTTACCGCTGAAAGCTGTCTTCTTTTTCTATTTAATTTATTCAGTAACATTTTGTGAGGTGCAGTATCAAATGTTTTTGCAAAATCAGTATGTTACCCCTGATCAAAGGGTACATAAAGTTCCCTTTTAAATAAAAGGTAGTCTGACAAAAATGACACACATTATAGGGCTGTAGTTTTCAAACCTCTCGTGGACCATTAACAGGCCAGGACTGGAGGATGTATTTGCCTGAACACTAGTGAGGCTGATACACTAAGAAGAACTGGGTCATTTTCCGGTGCAAACCAACTGCGCAACTGTGGACAAATAAGAATTCTCAAAATTCCTATTGACTTAAATGGGGCTTTTAACCCACTTAATGCTAGTGGGGTCTCATATCCAGTGAGAAGCAATGCAATGTAGATCTCTCTATAGCATTCAAGGGGGTTAAAAGCCCACTTTAACCATCTGCATGCCAGAGAGGTACACAATGCATTGTGTACTCCTCTGGCACTCAAAGGGTTAAATCAATAGTAGTATTTACCTGTTCCTATGGTGCATTTAGTTTGTGCAGCGTTGCTCTAGTTCTTATTAGTATATCAGCCTTGGGTGAACTGATCAGAGGCTCAACCATTCTGAGTGACACTTTGAGTGCCAGATGGGTATCCAACACAGTGCATTGGACCTCAAGGGCTTAACCACCT
This sequence comes from Rhinophrynus dorsalis, assembly GCA_037306005.1. Taxonomy (NCBI): domain Eukaryota; kingdom Metazoa; phylum Chordata; class Amphibia; order Anura; family Rhinophrynidae; genus Rhinophrynus; species Rhinophrynus dorsalis. The sequence goes on from CM074719.1 coordinate 383,559,804, forward strand.
CCCAATGCAGGTTCTAGCCTGTTTTTGGCCCCAAGGCTAGGTCTGAGAGACAATGGTGCATAGGGGAGGGCTGGTCTGGGAGGCAGGGGGCTGTTGCTGCTGTAAATGGAGCTACACTAGTGATATCACAAAGCTTACAATTGAAATGGGGCTACACTAGTGAAGCCACAGAGCTACAATGTAAATGTAGCTACACTAGTAGCATAACTCATTTCCCTTGTAAGCTCTATGGTGTCACTAGTGTAGCTTTACTTTACTTGTAAGCTCAGCAGCATCACTAATATAGTTCTGTATCAACTGTAAGCTCTGTAGTATCTCAAGTGTAGCCCCATTTCAGTCATAAGCTATGTTGTATCACTTACTACACAATATTAATGCAAATTTTTAAATTAACAAAAGGAGTCAACTGGGAGAGTGGGCTGAAATGATAATAGAAATGGTCCACTTGATTGTATTTGACCCCAGGCCACCACAAGTTGCCAGCCCTCCCCTGCTGGTGCAGGAAATTGCTTTAAGAAAACAAAACGGAGTGCTAACAAAATATTCCAAATATATACTTTTTGTCTCACACTGCAAACAACAATCAACAATTAGTGAATTTCTCTTAATTGTAACTAAACCAAAACTAGTGGTTCCTCACCTGCTGTGTGTGTGAGTGCTGGGTCTGTCCTCCTCTTGGTGAATGATCAGAAAGAGATCACTGCTTTGGAGTTTTGCTTCACTGGATTATCCAAACAATGACTTTGGTAATTAGCAAGATGCGCATTGTCCTGCCAACTCTGCTATTAATAACATATCTCCCAAAACAGCTCTCTGCTATAGATAAGGACAAACCACCTCACAGTTTGCAGCCTTTTAAGGCTTGAGAATTAAAGATGTGCAGTCCAGAAGTTGGGAGATTACTGATGGGTTTTAATTAATGTTATCATAAGAGATGATTCTATTGCAGTGATTCTCAACCCACTCCTCATGGACCCCTAACAGGCCATGTCTTTATGATTTCCCTGCTTGTGTGCAGGTGAGTTAATAAGAGTCATTTAATTAACTCATCCGTACACAAGCAAGGAAATCAGGGGAGTTTTAATGCATGGACTTTCCCAGCATTCTCCATGGGCCTGCAGCTTTGGGGGACCTCACCTTGGGTTCTCAACAGTCCCAGTTTCACATAAAGGAATCTGCTTGTGGTCAGATGATTATTGATGAATGAGGCAGTTGTGGGGGCACGACACATACATGTGACTGATTATCCCACAAACAGAAAAGCAAAAAAAGAAAATTACAACTAAACATAACAGTAATATAATGGTGAGAGAACACACAGAGAAAGAACCCTGTGAAAAGAGCACTCACATGCTCTAAAAAACTCCCTCAGTGTATGTGTCATGACATGAATTAAAATATAACTTTTATTGCATAAATGATAAAATAATATACTGCAACATATCCAGTTAGCGACAAATAATAAAAGAATAATATATATAATATGTAGTGAGGCTCTCAAAAAAAGTAGTTCCAGTGACATCTCACTGATAAACACTATTGAGAACACCCATAACCACAAGGGATGCTGTATGGGTTAATCGTGCAAGGTTAAAAGGAGGAACTTGTCAAAAAGATGTATATATATTTTGCATGAAAAGCAATGCAAAATATCAAAAAGCAATTATATTACTATCCACAAAAAATAGGATAGCACTGCTGATGTGTGGGGCAGGCTGCACAGTAGAACACAGTAAGATGTATAAAACACAAGCCAAACCAAGAGAGAAAAAATTATGAAATATATATATATATATGTATATATATATATATATATATATTACATATCACTGTCCACCTACTATTTAACAAGGCAATCAAATATCTTACAAGAAAGATATAAAGTTATGGAAGTTTAGAAAATCTAGGTGGTGTAAATCACTTATAGTAAATTCTACAGGAGAATATTCACCAGTAATGAAAATGTCAAAAAAGGAAAAGTCCACAGAGGCAGAGATCCACCAATTCGATGGTCAATATGGATACTAGGTTCAGAATAGTTCCCATTGGTCAAGATGTGTAGAACTGATAATCTGTAAGCAAAGTTCCACCAGTGCTAAACATATTGATCCATGGGTGCAATAAATGACTCTAGTCAAAGGTTAATCTGTGTCCCATCGTTGCAGCAAACGGATAAGGACACTAAGGGTGCTGCTGATATTGAAGACAATGAACTTATCCAGAGGATTGAACCGTGGGTTCCCATAATTGCTTCTCTGGCTAGGGGTTCACGCTATAACACAACTGGTTTAGGTAGGTGTGAAGAAATGCTGTAAAGTAAGAATGCTTTCAAAATTAGACATGTTAATAGTTTATTTTTAATCAATAAACAAAATGCATAGTGAGTGAATAGAAGACAAATCAAAATCAATATTTGGTGTGACCACCCTTTGCCCTCAAAACAGCATCAATTCTTCTAGGTACACTTGCACAAAGTCAGGAATTTTGTAGGCATATAGTCAGGTGTATGATTAAACAATTATACCAAACAGGTGCTAATGGTCATCAATGTAATATGTAGGTTGAAACACAACCAATAACTGAAACAGAAACATCTGTGTAGGAGGAATAAAACAGAGTGAGGAAAATTCAAATTCAGCTAACAAGTTAAGGTTGCTGAAGACAGTTTAATGTGAAAAGTCATACACCAGGGCAAGACTGAGCACAGAAACAAGACACAGGATAATTATACTGCATCATCAGACAGAAATTTCAAGGCAGACAGGGGTTTCCAGATGTGCTGTCCAATCTCTTTTGAAGAAGCACAAAGAAACGGGAAACATTGAGGACCATAGAAGCAGTGGTCAGCCAAGGAAACTTAGTGCAGCAGATGACAGGCACATTATGCTTACTTCCATTCACAATCGGAAGATGTCCAGCAGTGCCATCAGCTCAGAACTGGCAGGAAACAGTGGAATCCTGATACACCCATCTACTGTCTGGAGAAGCCTGGTCAGAAGTGGTCTTCATGGAAGACTTGAAGCCAAAAAGCCATCTCTCTGACTCAGCGACTCAGCTATGCAAGAAAAAACAGGAACTGAGGTGCAGAAAATTGGCAGTAGGTGCTCTGGACTGATAAGTCAAAACTGTAATATTTGATTGTAGCAGAAGGCAGTTTGTTCTCTGAAGGGCTGGAAAGCGATAAAAGAATGAGTGTCTGCAGGCAACAGTGAAGCATGGTGGAGATTCCTGGCAAGTTTGGGGCTGCATTTCTGCAAACAGGGTTGGGGATTTGGTCAGAATTAATTGTCTCCTCATTACTGAAAAGTTCAGGCAGATATATTTATTAATCATGCAGTACCATCAGGTAGGCATCAGATTGGCCCCAAATGTATTCTGCAGCATGACAGTGACAACCAAATATACAGCCAAAGTAATTAAGAACCATCCTCAGCGCCAAGGAGAACAAGGAGTTCTGAAAGTGATGGTACGGTACCCACAGAGCCCTGATATGAACATCATTGAGTCTGCCTGGATAACATGAAGAGACAGAGAAGCAACTGAGGCTGCCCAAATCCACAGAAGAACAGTGGTTAGTGATCCAAAATATTTTGAACAACCTACCAGCCAACTTCCTTAACAAACAGTGTGCAAATGTACCTAGAAGAATTGATGCTGTTTTGAAGGCAAAGGGTGGTCACACCAAATATCGATTTGATTTAGATTTTTCTTCTGTTCACTCACTATGCATTTTGTTAATTGATAAAAAATAAACTATTAAAGGGGAACTTTCACCCCGCAATAACTTAAGGTTCACTTATTGCACACCTGGCGACTAGCTGCTTAGTAGCGCTAGTCGCCAGCAATATTACCCGGTTCTGCAGATATCGGCTTTTTGCCGATGGTGACAGGAGCAGGAAGCACGGACGTCTCTTCACAGTGACGTCTGTGCGCCTGCGCTGTCAGTCCCTTTTGCACCGTGTGGTGCAAAAGGGACTGACAGCGCAGGCGCACGGACGTCACTGTGAAGAGACGTCCGTGCTTCCTGCTCCTGTCACCATCGGCAAAAAGCCGATATCTGCAGAACCGGGTAATATTGCTGGCGACTAGCGCTACTAAGCAGCTAGTCGTCAGGTGTGCAATAAGTGAACCTTAAGTTATTGCGGGGTGAAAGTTCCCCTTTAACATGTTTATTTTTGAAAGCATTCTTACTTTACAGCATTTTTTCCACACCTGCCTAAGGCTTTTGAACAGTACTGTATTTATATAGATATATATCCCCCTTATTAAGCCTTACTAATCCTTTAAATAATTACTTGTACTTGGGAACCTCCATTCACAGTTCTGCTGGGGGCATCACAGTTCTTTAAACTCCCCTGTGGGAGAATCCTAAAACTGTGGCATGCTAGGGATCCTTAAGGATAGGGTTGGGAAACTGCTCTGTTGCATATGAAATGTTTTTAACATATATGGAGAAAATAGGTACCTCAGGAGTCAATGAAAAGCTGGGCCATTATTTCCCTTTTTCTGTCATTCAAGGGGTTAAAATCCCTATTTAAAACAATGAGAATTTGGGGTATTTTTGTTTGTTCCCTACAGTGCCAAAATTGTTCCACTTCATACATAAATCTTTTAATGACTGAGATCCTTAGGTGTGTATCAGTGGTTAAGCATATTCCATTATCTAGCATGCACAAGGTGAATTAATTAAAAGACTGCGCCTCTGATTAACTCAAATGTACTGAGGAAGGAAACCCCTATGAGAGATTTGGAAGCCACTGTCCTAGTCAATGAAATACGTCAAGGAACCAAAGATGAGATCATTTTTCACAGGAAAGTCTCACTCTACTATGGATATACGTGTCATGTATGTGTATGTGCGGTGCCAGTCACCAGGTTCTCTTGCTGCGACCAAAGCCGGATAAAGGTGCTGGCCACAAAGCCGGATGTCCGACCCCAGTTGCATCAGGGTCCTGACCAGGACGAGAGGCTGGTGTCCTGGTGAGACTCCACTAGTGTCTCAGGAGTACCAGAACAGTAATGCTAGAATATAATGTCAGATGGGCACAGAGGAATAATAGAAAGGTGGAAGGTCTAATGACCCCTGAAGTGTAGGCTTCCCACTGCGGATGGAACCCGCAACCAGGATAGGTAGTACTAGGGCACAATCCCAGTAGTACCAAGCGGGCTAGGACCACTACCCTGAGGTTGATCAATACTCAAAGGCTCAAACACTAGCTAAGGCAGAAAAGTACCAGAGATATGACAACCTAGGGTCCAGGAAAGAAATTCCACAGTAGTCCCAGAAAAGGTTATAACAAGCACCAGAATACACTCAGCTGGCAATTGCCCCAACTGGGTGTTCAGAACTAGAGACCCTAAAGCTGTGTCCCCAGTGAGATATGGCACCAACACAAACCCAGAAAGGGGAGAGAAACCCTAACATTTTCCAAAGAGCAAAGCAGTGAAATGCAGACAAGCCCTACGCAGCAGGCTAGGTCACAGTCCGGGTAACCAACAGCTGTTAATATGCACAGTAAAGTGCCCGAACTTACTGGCCTCAGGAAGCACCAGGGCAATGGAGTGGAAGAACCTGCCACCATGTGCCCACCTCCCTGCACCCGAAAGTAGGCATTGTCAGTAACAGAACTGCTACCGTCTGCCACAGCAGGATCGTGCCGACAGAGCAGAAGACAGGTCCGACAAACACCCGATGGTGAGAATGGAAGGCGAAGCAGCTGAAATGAGACACAGCAATAATAATAAAGAGGCCAGCAAACACCGGGAAGGTAACCCGATACAGCCGAGGAAGACCCTCGAGGGTGAAATGCAAAACACAAGCCCCAATGTTAAGGAAAACAGAAGCAGTCTTACTTGGTCATTTGGACCGAGATAACATGGGGCGATGGGACACAGCTCAGGAGATCAGTAGCCAGAGTCAGGACAATAGCCAGGGATCACTACCGGGAGCATCAGGAGTCACAAGGAGAAAGTAAGCCAAAGTCAAGATGTGAGCCAGGGATCAAACAACCGGGGAGTGAAATACCACAACAGAGCCAAGGTCACAACAGGAAACAAGCCAGATCCACAACACGGAGACTAAATTGATAATCGGGGTCAGGGTAAAGACTGAAGAAACCTTAAAAAACCCCTAAGGACCAATGAACAACTGAGCAGGAAAAGTAAGGAGAAGGAAGAGAGTCAAAAGGTAAAGGTAAGCAAAGGGCTGACACTACCCCCACTCAAGAGGAGCCCTCAGGGTGACCAGGCTTATGAGGATATGAATGATGGAACAATTTAACCAAGTCAAGAACATCCTTAGCAGGGACCCAGGACCGGTTCTCAGGGCCATATGCCTTCCAGTCGACAAGATATTGAAGGGAATGTCTAAATTTCCGAGAATCAAGGATACAATGTATTTCAAATTCTGACTCACCTTGGACCATTATGGGAGGAGGAGGGGGCGGGTGAGGAGGCGAAAAGCGGTTGATGACCACTCGTTTAAGGAGTGAGACGTGAAACTTGTTAGGAATACACCAAGAGGATGGAAGGGCCAGTTGGAAAGTAACAGGAGTTATTACTTTAGTAATTTTGAAAGGCCCCCACGAATAGGGGACTGAATTTGAAGGAGGGCATGCATAGTCGTAGGTTCTTGGTAGATAGCCATACAGAATTCCCTGGATGAACAGCAGGAGCAGTACTCCTTCTTTTGTCAGCAGCCACCTTTTGAGCAGCGATGGCCTTAGATAATTGGGAATGAATAGTATTCCAAAGATAATGCAAATCCTCGATCACAGTATCTGCTATGGGCACTCCTTCAGGTGCGCCCCATGGAAAGGGACGAGGGTTATAACCAAGAGCGGCAAAAAATGGTGAACATTGTAAGGAGTCATGTAGTCGATTGTTAAAAGCAAATTCGGCAAATGGTAACAGATTTACCCAATCCAATTGATTGGAATTCATAAATTGTCTGAGAAAAAGTTCCAGGGTCTGATTAGTGTGCTCTGTTTGACCATTTGACTGAGGATGGTATGCAGTAGAAAAGTGTAGAGTGATACCCAGCCGGGAGCAAAAAGCTCACCAAAAACAGGAAATAAACTGGGACCCTCTATCAGAAACAATATGTGAGGGAGACCAATGTAGACGAAAAATTTCTTTAAGAAAAATATCAGCCAACTCAGTAGCAGATGAAAGTTTAGGTAAAGGGATGAAGTGGCCTTGTCTGGAAAAACGGTCAACAATGACCAAGATGGTAGTACAGCCCTGTGACAGGGGTAATTCCACAATGAAATCCATAGCCAGATGTGACCAGGAGAAACAGGAATAGGTAAAGGGAAGAGAAATCCAGAAAGTCTGTGATGAGGAATTTTGTGACGGGCACAGTCAGAGCAAGAGGCAACGTAAGAAAAAACATCATTTCTAAGACATGGCCACCAGTATTTACGAGCAATCAAGTCAAGGGTTTTACGAGCACCTGGGTGACCGGACACAGGAGATCGATGCGACCACTGAAGGATTTCCACACAAAAATGAGGGGGAACAAAAAATGTATTGGGAGGTTGATGATGGGCTAATGGACACTGAAGTAGTCAAATTTTCTCCAGCGTAGCAGAGGATAATGAGGCTACGATGCAGTTGTGCGGAAGAATAGGTTCTGGTATGGGTGCTGGCCTAGGTTCAAACTGATGAAATAAGGCATCCACCTTCACATTCTTGGATCCAGGTCGGTACGAAATGACAAAATAAAATCTAGTGAAGAATAATGCCCATCTGGCTTGTCTGGGATTGAGGCGTTTAGCGGTTTCCAGATATTCTAAATACTTGTGATCAGTGAGCATTAATATAGGGAGAGATGTCCCTTCTAAGATGTGCCTCCATTCCTCCAAAGACATTTTGATAGTGAGGAGTTTGCGATTACCCTCATCATAGTTTCTTTCTGCTCTAGAAAATTTTCTGGAAACATAAGAGCAAGGGTGTGATTGGGAAGACACTGGGTCTCACTGAGATAGAACTGATCCTGCTGCTTGCTCAGATGCATCCACCTCAAGAATGTATTGGAGGGTGGGATCTGGAAAAAAGAGGATGGGTGCAGTAGTAAAGGCTGTCTTTAGATCCTTGAAGGCCGATAGCACTTCAGGAGGCCAGTTGCAAGGAACAGCCATAGTCTTAGTGAGAACAGTTATAGGGGAAATAATGCTGGAGAAGTTGCAAATAAATTTTCTATAATAATTTGCAAAACAATGAAACGTTGGATGGCTTTAGTATCATGAGGCACAGTCCATTGAGTCACTGCCTTGATCTTGACACGGTCCATTTCTAAACCATCTGTGGAAATAATGTACCCCAGAAATGAAAGACGGGACTGTTCAAATTCGCATTTTTCCAGGTTAATGAAGAGATAGTTCTCTCGGAGACATTGTAGGACAGTTTTAACTTGAGCACGATGCACAGTCAAGGAAGAAGAATGTATCAAAATATCATCTAGACAGATGACAACATGCGAGAGTAGCATATCACGAAGAACATCATTAATCACATTTTGGAATACGGCTAGGGCATTACATAGCCCAAAGGGCATGACCATGTATTCATAATGGCCATAGTGAGTGTTGAAGGTTGTCTTCCACTCATCTCCGGATTTAATATGAACCAGATTGTAGGCAGCCTGGAGAGCCAAGCGGGTAAAGATTGACGATCCTTTCAGCTGGTCCAGAAGTTCGGCAATAAGTGGCAGTGGGTAGCTATTCTTGACGGTGACTTTATTAAGCCCCTTGTAATCAATACAAGGGTGTAAGGAAATATCCTTTTTCTTTACAAAAAAGAATCCCGCCCCCGCTGGAGAAGATGAAGATCTGATGAACCCATTAGCCAGTTGTTCCTTAATGTAATCTGCCAATGCTTGATTTTCGGGGGGGGGAAGAAGAAAGGTTCTCCCTTTAGGTGGTACGGTTCTGGGTAAAAGATCAATGGAACAATCATAGGTTCAATGCAGAGGGAGGAGATCAGACTGTTTTTTTTAAAAAACATCAGAATACTTTTGATAAGGAGTAGGGATAGACGTCTTGCAGGTTATAGAACAGGTAGTAGTAGCGGCTACAACAGGTGAGATGGATTAAAGGCAAAAATGAAAACAAGAGGGACCCCATGAGGTAATCTGACCGGTATTCCAGTCAATGGCCAGATTGTGGAGACACAACCATGGGAACCCCAAAATAACTGGAGTATGAGAAGATGAGATAACGTCAAAAGAAATGATGAAGCAGACCAGTAACAAGATGTAACGGTAGAGTCTCTAAAGGTTTCCATCAGTGGAAGAGATCAGAAGTGGAGACAATTTCTGTCTCAGGGTAATGCCATAAAAAACAACAAAGAAGTAGCAAATCCTTAAGGAGACTTATCAGTCTTTATCTGTTCTTTTATAGATTGTCCCCCATTGCCACAGAGATCAGTTCAACTTGTATTATATGGACCATAAAAGTATAAACTTTATTAGTTTCTCATTTAAAACAAAATAACCCTCCTAAAAACAAATTCCATGAATAAATCCTTTACATGGAATGTAATGGAGCCTTTAAGGAAACGTGTACTACTGCAAATGTATCTACTGAGATAGTCACCTTATCTAATAAACCGTTATAGCTTTTTATAGATGGGTCAGCCTTTCCCTTATCATCTGTTTGACTCCCAATGTTGCTGAATCAAACAGTCTCCTGCTAACCGCTCCTTTAGCCTCTAAAGACTGTCTCTATTTTCTCATCCCCAGTGTCCTGTCTCTATGTTAGTCTAGAGACGCTGATCTAACGGAAGCTGGTCAGTTTTCTATCTGTTATTACCGTTGCGATCGTGCTGTTATACTTTGTTTCACAGGAGCTATCCGAGAACACTAGATCCAATTTTCTATCTGTTACTACAGTTGCGATCGTGCTATTATACTTTGTTGCACAGGAGCTATCAGAGAACACTAGATCCAATAACACTAATGTCCTAACGTACACGGCTGCCACACTTTATATTTTTCTAATGTAATGCCATGACTGTTGGCCCAACTGGTATCCAGGAATATACCAATGGCTCCTGAATAGATAAAGGCATCCATGGAAATCGTAGAAGTATCCCACTGAAGAGATATAGGAATCATCACACGGGAAGGTACGGAGGAGTAGGAAGTGTCAATACTTAGAGATTCTCCTCCGGCAATCACTAAGCGTTGGAGTTTCCCGGCCATATAGGGCATTGTATCAAGAAGTGACACTTGTTCCCACAATACCAACATAACCCCAATGAGCGGCGACGGCATTTTTCTGTCTCGGTTAACTCAGAGACTCAATCTACTTCCATTGGTTCCTCAGGTCTAGATATTTATGATTGAATAGGGTGGGTAGGTGGTAATTTTCTGGCCCCCTGGAAATTGCATTCCAGTTGTCGTTCTGTCATACGTTGGTCGAGTTCCAGACATAGTGATATGAATTCTTCCAAAGATTCTGGAATCTCGCAACATGTAAGGGCATCCTTGAGTCTGTCATTAAGGCCCCTGCAGAAGGTTGCTTTAAGGGCATCTTGGGTCCAATTTGTCTCATATGAGTACGGAACTCAATGGCAAATTCTCCGACTGGGAGAAAGTTTTGCTGTAGCTCCAATAAGGATGCTTCCGCAGTAGATCTTCTACCTGAAATGTCAAACACCATATGAAACATCTTTAGGAAGGCCTCTGAATCCTGAAGTAATGGGGAATCCTGCTCAACCAATGGTGATTCCCACGCTAGGGCTTTGTCAGTAAGTAATGAAATAATAAATGAGACCCTAACAGCGTGGGAAGCAAAGCTCTGAGGGTAAATATGAAAATGCAACAAACATTGATTAATGAATCCTCTGCATCGACTCAAGGAACCATCATATCTTTCCGGTAATGGGATCTTGGGAGGAAGTGAGGCTGCTGGCTCCTGGGGTGAGCTCACCTCTGGGCTAGGAACATTTTGTTGAGCAGCTGTAGCTGCTGGAGCAGCAGCAATAATAGATCCTATGAGCATCTCCAAAATAGCGTCCATTTTTCTCTCAAGGCTATGTAGATGATTCTCGTGAGAGGTCAGGATCTGTTCTTGATGATCCTGTCTGGCATTTATTCTAGCAAGATACGTTGGATCTACAGTATGGCCCAATTATTGTGTCAAGGACGGGTAGACACTCTGGAGCATAAGGTGCTTGAGAGCGATACTAGGGAGCGTTGCTCTGGTGCGGTGCCAGTCACCAGGCTTTCTTGCTGCGGCCAAAGGTGCATAAAGGTGCTGGCCGCAAAGCCAGATGTCTGACTCCAGTTGCGCTGGTGCCCTGACCAGGTTGATATGCTGGTGTCCTGGTGAGACTCCAGTAGTGTCTCAGGAGAACCAAAACAGTAATGCTAGAATATAATGTCAGGTGGGCACAGAGGAATAATAGAAAGGTGGACAGTCTAATGACCCCTGAAGTGTAGGCTTCCCACTGTGGATGGAACCCGCAACCAGGATAGGTAGTACTAGGGCACACTCCCAGTAGTACCAAGCAGGCTAGCACCAGAATACACCCAGCTGGCATTTGCCCCATCTGGGTGTTCAGAACTAGAGACCCTAAAGCTGTGTCTCCAGAGAGAAAAGGCACCAACACAAACCCAGAAAGGGGAGAGAAACCCTAACGTCTTCCAAAGAGCAAAGCAGTGAAATGCAGACATGCCCCACATAGCAGGCTAGGTCACAGACAGGGTAATATGCACAGTAAAGTGCCCGAACTTACTGGCCTCAGGAGTGGAGGAACCTGCCACCATTGCCGGCCTCCCTGCACCCGAAAGTAGGCAATGTCAGTAACAGAACTGCTACCGTCAGCCACAGCAGGACTAGTGCTGTCGGAGCAGAAGACAGGTCCGACAAACACCCAATGGTAAACAGGGAAGGCGGAGCAGCTGAAAGGAGACGCAGCAATAAAAATAAAGAGGCCAGCAAACACCGGGAAGGGAACCCGGTACAGCCAAGGAAGACCCTCGAGGGTGAAATGCAAAACACAAGCCCCAATGTTAAGGAGAACAGAAGCAGACTTACTTGGTCGTGCGGGCCGAGATAACCGGGGGCGACTGGACACTGAGCAGGAGATCAGTAGCCAGAGTCAGGAGCGTCACTACTGGAAGCGTCAGGAACCACAAGGAGAAAGCAAGCCAAAGTCAAGACATGAGCCAGGGATCAAACAACCGGGGAGTCAAATATCACAATGGAGCCAAGATCAGAACAGGAAACAAGCCGGAGCCACAACACAGAGACTAACTCGATAATCGGGCTCAGGGTAAAGGCTGAAGAAACCTTAAAAAAAACCTTAAGGACCAATGAGCAGTTGAGCAGGAAAAGTAAAGAAGGAAGTGAGTAAAAAAGGTAAAGGTAAGCAAAGGGCTGACAACCTCTGCTACTAACCTGTCTGAAAAAACACAAACTGAGAAAATGACAGCTAATGTCCACATCATTTGAAGGGGGAACTTGGAAAGTTTACCTCTAGAAATAAGTCTTAATGTGTATAAATATACCCTTCATACAGAAATTCTGCCTAATCTATCAATGTTCTTTGAAGTTGTGATGTAATCTGTAATTACTTATAGTGAATGCGTGCTTCTTTCGGAATTCAGGTACATCTACCTATTTCATTGTCCATTTGTTTGTATGAATGTCTATCTGTCAATCCATTTGCAAATGTGTTGTAATCTGTAGCTGGAAATGTGTTGTAATCTGTAGCTGGATATAACATTTTAGTGGCTGAAAATACATGAGACATTTTGGGGCAAACCAACTGTACTATCTCTGAAGAAGTGCCTTTAAAAGACATGAAACGTGTTGGATTGGGTCCCCCTGTTGTTGGCAGTATATTCAGAACACGAAGCAGTATGATATAAGCCTGAGGATCCAGGAGTTAATACCTTGTTGGAGATGGGAGATCAAGTACATTGTGTGAGATTCTTGCCCGCTATTCAGCTAAGCACGAGGACACCCAGCAAGTATACAGTCAGACAGTGGTCAAGAAGATGGGAGAGATATTGTGACTAGACCGATACACAATAGATACGAAGGATTGGACTAACATTTAAACTGTGCAAGTTATAACGTATTGAAAGATGGAAACAAACAATTGACATTTTGTCAACATACTAGTATCAGCGACAAGTGATTACTGACCCTCTGCCCACAACCCTGCTTAATATCTGGGCGCAAATAACATATATATATATAGCTTTATTAAGGACTGAAGGGTATACACCTTCATCTACCCGTGGTCACTTATATTAGATCAAGGCACTCAGTACAACTGATTAATATACTGGACACTATTTATGTTTTGATCATTTTTGGATCATTTTTGATAATTTTTATTGTTTTGAGCTCCAACATTTTTTATATATTTTGATGATATCACTGTTCTAATAATAATAAGTGTTCTTATTATATGCTTATGTAGAGTATATTTTTATATTATTGTCCTTTGTTGAATAGCCTATATAGTCATTTTTACATCTCACAATTAGAGTAACAAACTCAAACACACTGTGCATAACATTTTCCATACATACATCTAGACTGTGAGCTCTCACTACCATGTTTTGCAATCAGGTTCTATATGTCATTGTATGGTTTCACACCTATTTTGTACAATATGTTGGCATTCAATAAATAATGGAAAATAATAATGTAGGTTCACTGAGGTTCTAAAAACATTTCCATTTCATATGCTGAGTCTGTAATTCCATAGATTCATGGGTACCAGATTGTGGTCCCCAAACATCCTTGCTCATCACACCCAAAACCTTGTTATAAATCCACTGGTTTCATCATAACAATGATTTGTACATTTGAAATAAACCTCTGGTCCTTCTCAAGCAGGTGAAGCCTGGCAACCTTTGCTCTTCTCTGCAGACACAAGTGACCCTTTCTGTAAAAGCCAGAATTTCCACTTTTGTTGAAAATTATTGGGCAACATCTTGGTGGGCAGGGGTGTAACTAGAACCTATTAGACCCTGAGACAAAAACTTGAACAGGAATATCATTAGCAGGAGCCAACATGGCTTTGTGAAAGACAGGTCTTGTCATACTGACTTGATTGCATTTTATGAAAAAGTGAGTAATAATATAGATGCAGGAGCGGAGGTTGATGTGATCTATTTAGACTTTGCAAAGGCATTTGATACGGTTCCACACAAGAGGTTACAAATTGAATGAAATAGGCCTAGGAGAAAATGTTTGTGTGTGGATTAGAAACTGGCTGAAAGATAGAATGCAGAGTGGTAGTAAATGGCAAGTTCTCCAACTGGATAAAAGTGATAAGTGGAGTACCTCAGGGATCTGTCCTGGGTCCTCTTCTTTTTAATTTGTTTATTAATGACCTCCCAGAGGGCATAGGGAGCCATGTATCAGTGTTTGCCGATGACACAAAATTAAGTAAGGTAATAAAGTCTGGATGTTTCTTCATTACAAGAGGATTTGGACAAATTGGGTAACTGGGCAAAAGGCAAATAAGATTCAGTATAGACAATTGTAAAGTTATGCATTTTGGTTATAATAATAATAATAATAATAATAAAAATTCAACATATAGTTTAAATGGTGTTTCTCTGGGGAAATCTACTAATGAAAAGGATTTGGGAGTAATGGTAGACAATAGACTTACCAGTGGCATACAGTGCCAGCTGGCAGCTGCAAAGGCTGATAAGATATTGGCATGTATTAAAAGGGGTATTGACACAAGGGAGGAAGATATTATTTTGCCTCTTTACAGGTCCTGGTAAGACCCCACCTAGAATATGCTGTTCAAATCTGGGCGCCCTTTCTGAAAAAGGACATTATGGAACTAGAGAAAGTGTAGGGGAGGGCTACAAAACTAGTAAGGGGAATGGAAAGTTTTAGTTATGAAGAACGGCTAGAAAAGTTAAACTTGTACACACTAGAGAAATGGTGTCTTACAGGGGATATGATAACATTATATAAATATGTTCAGGGCCCATACAAAGGGCTCTCCAAAGACCTGTTCATTAACAGACAAAGGACAAGGGGTCACCCGCTTAGACTTGAGTAAAGGAGATTTCTTCTACAACAGCGGAAGGGATTCTTTATGGTAAGGACAATAATATGATATAAGCCTGAGGATCCAGGAGTTAATACCTTGTTGGAGATGGGAGATCAAGTACATTGTGTACTTGAGGACGTGGTGCTATTGAATTCATTAGATGCCTTCAAAAAGGGCCTGGATACTTTTTTAAAAGAGCAGAACATAGAGGGCTATGTATGTTAGTATTGGGACTCATATTTAATTAGTGCTTGCTGATCCAAGGAGAAATCTGATTGATCTTTGGAATCAAGAAGGAATCCCCCCCACAGAATTTGAAATTGCTGTATTGAGGGGTTTTTTGCCTTCTTTTGGATCAACTATGGTAAACAGGAATAGGGAAAGGGTTGAACTTGATGGGCGCAAGTCTTTTTTCAACCTAAATTACTATGTAACTATGTACTATGTAACTATGACAATGCTGATGACGACCTAATTATTCATGAGGATGTTGTTCTAGAATATATGCCTCCACTGACCTCCCCTTCATCTGATACAGATGAATTAGAGAGTGAGGGATATGTTGATATGGCCATAAAATTAGCTGAAAAGAAAAGGCTCAATCTTTAATTACTGGAAAGGACCACTATGCCTGGTTATAAACTATTTGCAAGTTCAATTGGAAAGTCTGTGTAACGGACTCAGACACAGTAGGTTGGATAAAGCACAGTTTTATTGAATAAACACAGAATAATAATAACCCTCGCGGGTCCAGTAATATATGTACACAATATAGTACTGACACAGGACAGGTTACAGCAATCAATACCCACATGGGTCCAGTATATGTATAAATCAGCAACAATAATATACTGACACAGGTCAGGTAAAGTATGTGTGATACTCAAACGAGACAGCAGTGAAATGGTTACTATTAGGCCAGGAAGGCTGACAGGCCCTCATAGCGCGAGGCCCTCAAGACTCTCACTCTGCAGAGAGTGACGGAATAGCAAGTAATGCCACAGGAGTAAATGGAGGCCCAGGACAAGCTGTGGACTGCCGTAGCAGTAACAGAGGACTGCAACTGTATGCCCGGAGGAACACCCAACGGCGACTGCAATGACTGAAATACGGTGGAAAATGGCACCTTCCCCGAAGGGGTTAACGAACGCTCAGACAAATGTCGATTGCCAGATAGTGAGAGCAGCCTGAGGCGCCGAGAGTAAGACCAGCCTCAGCTTGCAGCAGTAAAAGGTCAAGCGTACCGTGGTGCAACCAGATGGATCTATCACACCGGAGTGTCGCCCGCGTGACACAGTAAGTGATAGGTTTATCGTGACTAGACTGCCTGAGTGGCAAAGAGGCAACATAGGCTCTGTCCGAGGACAGAGAGGACACCAGATGACAGCCCCAAACCGGAGACCTGATGGACCGCAGGCAGGCCCAGATACACGGGCAATGTTCGCCCCAAACTGGTTCGATACACAGAGCAGGAACGTCAGCCAGGCCGGGTCGGTACACAGAGCAGGAACGTCAGCCAATCTGAGTCGGTACACAGAGCAGGAACGTCAGCTGGGCAGGGTCAGTACACAGAGCAGGAATGTCAGCCAGTCTGGGTCAGTAAACAGACCAGGAACATAGAAAGCAGAGTAGTCAGGAAGTCCGGGTCGGTACACAGAGAAGGAACGGATACAGCAGAGTAGTCAGGCAGTCCGGGTCATACACTGAGATCACACGTTGCGCTGGCAACGGAAACACCACAAAAGGGCACCGGAGAAGTGACAAGGCCCAGTATTTAAGGACAAATACTGGGCAGGGCAAAGCTATGTCAACCAATAAAATGCAGTAGGAAGTAAAACTGACAGAATGTTGCCAGTAATAGCACGGGCACCGTGATAGTCTGACTTTGGACATAAACAATGTCTAGAAATACACAATCTTCATGCCCATCATCATCATCAGCATCACCGCTTCCAAGTCCAGCCCCCACCCAGACACACACACACTATTGATGATTAAACAGCAACATAGACAGTCATCAACTTCCACAACCCTAGCTATGATGAGTGATTCTGCTGCTAGTATATATACCCCTGTAGTAGTCCCTCAAGAACCCCCTCACTTTATGAAATTTACAGGATAGAAATGCTTCACTCACCATCCAAACATTTTGCTATCTCTTGTCTGTATAAAAACATGTGAGGAAGAGGGGATGGGAAACAAGCACATCCTCATTGAGATCCAACAATGTAACACAACCCCTTGACTTATTCATGGACACACCAGCAGCACATCAGTGGTTCTGTAAAGATAAGCAGTAGAATCATACTTAAAAGTGCACTGGGCCAAAGAGCACATGTCAGTAGTAATATAGATGTCTCAGGCAATAGCCTGCCCAAGAAAAGTCTTGTAGATGGGAGTGAGAGGAGGTATTTAGAGAGAGGAAGAGGTGTAGGTCATGGCCAGAGCAGAAGGAATGATTGGGGATGTGTCTCAAGAAAAGGATAGAAAATTATGGATACATTAGTGTAATCTCATTAACTACATGTTGTCTACTATATAACTACACTTTTCAAAAATTAAGTTTGAAACTACTCATGTTATTTTAGGATGTTTTAGATAAGGAAACTACAACTGGGAAATACCCATGAAATTAAATAAATATTGTGAAACAGCTTGCAGCTACAAAAGTGTTTCTAGAATCCATTGGGGATCTGGTTTTGTCATCTTGTGAAGCCCCTAGTTCTGTTCAATGTATGTTTAGTCAACAATGGTCCCCATTGTCTAGTTTCTAGGAATTCTTCTTGAACCAGGTTTTGGTTGACTATGTTCCTGAGCCCCCAGTCCTGTACCTGTGACTTACAGGTTAGACTTAGACTTTACACTGCCTTCCATCCCACAAGTCTTCTGTAGTTCTGGACTATGAACTTCTCAAGTAAGTGTGAAATCTGATGTCTTTATTTACTCTACTAGTCCTACTCCACTAAGTCTGCTCTTCACGAATTTGATTAGATTCTTCCAACGATCCCTTGCAACTATACTATCACCTCTTCCATTTACAGATCTTGTCCATAGATTGTCAGGTCAATAATTGGCCTCTCTCCTTTTCTCTGTGAGTCGGCCTTCGGTGTAGTCAGTAAATGTATGATGGTATTTAAGGTTTCCAGGGTATCTCCAATTCCATGGAACATTTCATGAATATCCAACATTACATAATTTTGTTTTTAATATTTTGCATTTAGGACTGTTTTAAGAACTTCTGAGGCCCTCTGATAAAATTATGAAAAGAGGACCTAAATACAGGATTTTTGTAGATTCCATTTAAGGTGAATGTAGGATTTTCTTAGGACCATTACCATTTATGGGAACAGTACTATAATGTGCAGCTACCATCTGGCAACAAAAGGTAAGTGGTTCCTTTCAGAAAAATTAGGATAAATGGAAACCAAAGGTGAGGCCCCCATGAACAAAAGGGCCTAACAAATGTTTAGTACAGCCACCCATTAAAATGCCCTTGCTTGGATTTTGTTCTATTTATTATATAACACTCTATGTGGAAGTGTTATAGCTACTTGATCAAAAGTGAATTACGCCAGCTACCATGACCACCACACCATATCTTAAAGAACAAATAAAAAGATCATATTAATTTAAACTCTTGAACGATAGAGACATTTCCAATGCATTGCAAAACTTGCACTTCTGTAATATGTTCAAGGTTTGCCTTTCTGTAAGCCTGCTTATAATTGGCTTCATTTTGGGAGGAGATAACTGTACAAATAGAGAAATGGTTATATTATAGATGGCAGAGAGTTGTTATAAACGGAACATTTTCAAGTTGGTCTAAAGTTGTAAGTGGAGAGCCACAGGGTTCGGTCCTGGGTCCAATGCTTTTTACCTTGTTTATTAATGATCTTGAAGTGGGTACTAAAAGCAGTGACGTAACTATAGGACCCCTCCGTCTGGCGCCGAAATCTCCCACCGGCGCTCTAGTAATGCAGAGTGCTGGGAGATGACATCATCTCGCAGCGATTTGTATTACTAAGCGGACCGCGCGGGAGCTCCAGGTAGGAAGTAGGAGGCGGGGGCATTGTGGAGATTGATTGGCATTGTGGAGGGGGCCAATGGGGGGGGCCATGGCACTTCTTGTACCAGGGCCCGGAGGCTTCTAGTTACGCCTCTGACTAAAAGTATTGTCTCAGACTTTGCTGATGACACTAAGCTGTGTAAGGAAATACAGGCAGAGCAGGATGTTTTATTTTCTCTGCAGAAAGATTTGAATAAGCTAAGTAAATGGGCAGAAAGTAGCATATATGAGGTTTAATATACATAAATGTAAGGTTATGCATATGGGTAGCAGAAACAATCACATACACACTAAATGGGACACTACTTGGTGAATCTTCATTAAAAAAGGATTTAGGAGTACTGATAGACAAAGCACTGTACAGTGTCACTCAGCCACTGCAAGAGCCAATGGTACTATGGTTTATAAAAAGGGGTATAGATGCACAGTATGGGAATATAATACTACTTCTTTATACATCCTTGGTATGGCCTTATCAGGAATATAGAGTACTGTTTTGAGCACCAGTTCTTAAGAATACATTATTGAACTGTAAAAAGTACAGAAATATGCAACAAAACTGATAAAGGGACTGCAGGACCTGAATTATAAAGAGAAACTAGCCAAACTAGGTTTCTTTACATTAGAGAAAGAGAAGAGACATCTACAGGGTGATATGATTACCATGTACAAATATATTCAAGGTCAATACAAAGAACTCTAAAAAGCAACAGGTCACACATTAAGACTAGAGGAAAGATAGTTTCTACTAAAACAAAGGCAGACTTTTTTTACAGTATGGGCAGTAAAGTCATGGAATTATTTGCCTCAGAAGGCTGTTTTGTGTAGATACTATAGTTGCAATGGATAATTTTCTAGATAAGAAAAATATTGAGAGTTATGACAGTTGGTTTCAGAGCAGCTAGGATGTTGATCCAGGGAAATATCCAACTGTCATTTGGAGTCGTGAAGGAATTTCTATACCCTCTTGGGACATAATTGGAAATTGCTTCAATTGTTGTTGTTTTGTTTTTTACCTTATTCTGGATCAACAGGGTTGATATGGAATGGGCTGAACTTGATGGATGTGTCTGTTACAGTGTTACTATGTTACATGGCATGATTTGTCAATCATTTCTCAGTGGTCATAGCAGTGATTCCAACTGCGGAAGATGGAAGCAACTGTGCAAATACCTCCTTATCCTCCTTCTCAGTGTTGCTCTTAATATTACATGAGACATATGCTCCTCTATCGTCTATGTTTGTTCTGCTGTATGGTAGCTAGATGGTATTAGTTTCTGGTTAATTTTTTAAAAAGTAAGTCTAGCACCATTGCTGCTGAATATATGTGTTCTATGGTCACTACTTGCTTGCTGGTGGGCAGCTATGGGTTTCCACTGCAGTACATTTCAGCCTAGAACAAAGTTATCCTACAAGTATACTGTAGCTATCTCACATGCAGTGGGGCCACTCCTTGGAGATAGATGGTGTTCATGTGTATCAGTTATCAAACCATATTCTGAGATCAAGTACCACAGAGATGTGCCAATGCCAGCACTACACCACCACTACGTCTTAGGGAACAAATAATAAATCACATTGATTTAAATAGGGCTTTTAAACCCCTCGGTGATACAGAGGACTCCAAAGCATTGCAAAGTATTCAAGGGGTTAAATCCTATTTTAAATCAATATACATTTTGGGATTTTTTTAATTATTTGAATGGTACAGTTGCTTTCCCCTAGAATTACTTAATTCCTTCTTAGGGCATCAGTCTCACTGAGAGGCTTCAATGAATATCACACCTATCTCCTGGGCCTTCCCTCCATCCCTTACAGCAACATTCAGTGGCACAGGAGAGATTTCCCCTCATTTCACCTTTTGTGGGAGCCCTAGAACAAAGGTGTGTAACCTTTGGCTTTCCACCTGCTGTCAACTCTTGTCAGTTTGAGAATAACAGAACCTCCGGTTACCCAATCCTGATCTATAATCATGTACAGGATGCCCGTCATTGCCAATCTATAGAAACATATGGGGCTTGATGCACAAAGCTGTTAGATGCAGCATTGACAGTACTTATGTAAGGCATCAGCCACTGATCTTCAAACAATCATCACATCCACTTTAGCTGCTTTGGCTCAATGGGTGTTAATTGTGAGAACACTCATTGCAGCACTGACATCTGGTGAGAAATACTGATAAACACAATGCCAGCGCTCACTATTAATAGGTACTTTTGAGACTAATCCCTTTTTATGGTAGCGAAACCCAGTGATTACTTGTTGGTGCTGAAAGGGCAACACTGTTAATCTGACACCAGTTCAGTTTTCTGGGTTTTTTTCCATGTATCTGGAAATTGAAATATTTAACCCCTTACATGCTGTGAAGCAATACATTGCAGACCTCACTGGCACCCAAAGTGTTAATATCTATTGTTCCATATAAAACACAAGCAGTGTACCATGCTGTCCCTAATAAAACAGGAGAAATGAAACACAAGCATATTCACATGGCATTTTCCTCTTAGCACTTGCACAAATATTTAAATGGCTTATCATATTGTTGTGTAGAAAACATGTGACTCACATTCATCTTTCTCACTTTACCCTTTGAGTGCCAGAGGGGTACGGAATGCATGGCAAAGCAATGCATTCCGTACCCCTTTGGCACTCAAAGGGTTAATAATACAAGCTTCATATGATGCAGATTTTCAAGGAGAAAGTAAAGTCCAGTTTCTATTTTGAATTGGTTTGATATTCAGCAAACAATATTGAAGCTCCCAGTAAACCTATCAGGTTAAGTCATTTTATAAAGTGAAAACAGGAGCATTCACTACAGCAGGGCTCAAAATTTCCACTCGCCTCTAGCCAATGGCGAGTGAAAATTCAGCCCTGGCGAGTAGAAATTCAGCCCTGGTTGGTATGTTATGTCTTGCAGTGGCGAGTAACTTTTCAGGTCTGGCTAGTAGCAAAGGACTTCACATTTTAAGCCCTGCAATAAAGTACTGTACAAAGAAAGGTTGGTGGAAAGTTTTAGTTATGAAGAGAGGCTAGAAAAGTTAAACTTGTACACACTAGAGAAACGGCGTCTTAGAGGGGATATGATAACACTATATAAATATGTTCAAGGCCCATATAAAGGGCTTTCAAAAGACCTGTTCATAAACAGAACAGTACACAGGACAAGGGGCCACCCGCTTAGACCTGAGGAAAGGAGATTTAATCTACAACAGCGGAAGGGTTTCTTTACAGTAAGGACAATAAAGGTATGGAATGCACTTCCGGAGGAGGTGGTGCTATCAAATACATTAGATGCCTTTAAAAGGGGCCTGGATACTTATTTAAAAGAGCATAATATAGAGGGCTATGTACGTTAGTATTGGGATTAATATTTAGTTAGGGCTTGTTGATCCAGGGAGAAGTCTGATTGTCATTTGGAGTCGGATGCCTTCTTTTGGGTCAGCGATGGTAAACAGGAATAGGAAAAGGGTTGAACTGGATGGACGCAAGTCTTTTTTCAACCTAAATTACCATGTAACTATGTAACTATGTAATCACTAGTAAGGAATAAACTATTATTACATCCCAAAATGCATCTGCTGACCTTTTGGCTAATGAAATGCACAGGAAGCTTTGAAATTTTCAAATTTGAATTTGCTTTTTGATGGTATATTGTGAGTGGCAAGTACTCATTTTGGAGATGTTTTTAGATGAAAGCTACTGTATTTTGTGAATGACTGGATGTGGGCAATGAATGAGAGGGCAGAGTCAAAAGTAAAACTCAGGCTGTGGGCCTGGGAGGTCGGTGAAATTGTTATGGTGACATTTTTTACAATGAGAGTTATTTCAAGTATAGCAGTAGTGGCAGAAGGAAAGAATATTATGAGCTCTGGCTTAAAATTATTCATCTTTAAAAAGGAGTGGAATATCCATGAAGAAATTGGAGCTAGACAGATGGTGATACACAAGAATAAGGAAATTAACCGGTATGCAGATGAATAGAGCAGATTTAAGAATTGTCACCATTGAGGTGGTACTGAATTTGTAGGAAGTCATTAAATTACATTACCAAGGGAGTATGTATAGACAGTAAGAGCTCAGCTATGTTGCATCTCAACAGGAAGAAATTGTGGAGAGGAAGAAGCACATTAAGGTAAGATGTTTGCCATGACAGAGCTGTGTCATGGAGACTAAAGGAAAAAAAGGTTTGCAAAAGAAACAGGTGGTCAACTGTCAAATATCGAGAGGTCAAGAAGAATTAGTATGAGAAAGTTCTCCTTGGGTTTTGTGGTGAGCAGGTAGATAGTTACTTTTGTTAGTATAGTCTTCTGTGGAATGTTGTAAGTGGAAACCAGATTGTAGAGCAAGGGTTGCCAACATTTTTCTTTGTGAGAGCTACTTTCACTCAATGAAGCATTTATTGAGGTACTCTAAAACATATATTACAAATATATTACAAATATATGAATTTATAACTGCATATATTAAACCATCTCCAAAGCTGCTCTTACCTACCCTTCTTTCCTTCTCACTCCTTTCAAAAACTATGTGCTGCACAGGAAACAAGTGTCCTTCTTAACAGCTTCAGGTGCTAAAATTCTGACATCATTTTTATCAGAAGGAAACCATATTCACTATAGAAGACAAAGCCAGTGGCTCTACAGTGAGCAACAGATTTTATAATTAATAGGGCCTTACTATCTGGATGCATGACCCACTTTCAGTTCAGCTTTAGCATTCATATGGATGGCCTGACATTCTCCTTTAGCGTTCTTTAAGTGATGGTTGTGCCATTGATGTTGAGATGTCTTTGTCCCGAGGCTGCAAAGCAGACCCAAAACACCACACTCCCACCACCAATGTTGATGGTTAGGATGATGTTCTTCTGGTCAAACTCAGCACTTCTTTTACGCCAAACATAACATTTCTCATTGAGGCCATAAAGTTCTAAATTAGACTAGTTTTTCCAGAAAACATTGTCTTAGAAGGCTTGTGGATAATTGATGTGATGTTTAGCAAACTTCCGATAAGCAGCAGTGTTCCTTTTAAAGAACTGTGGCTTCTTCCTAGTTATCCTCCAATGAATATACAATTCTTGTCCAGTCTTTTTCCTACTGGTGAGTCATGAACAGTTACATTGGCCAAGGCAAGAGTGATATGTTGATCTTTGGCTGTTACCCAGAGATTCTTTGGAACTTCATGCATAATGTGATGGATTGCTCTTGAAAAGACTTTGGTAGGATTACTGCTTCTGGGTAAAGCGACAGTGGTCTTGGGCCTTCTCCGTTTATATGTCTTACAGTGAAATTGGTGGCATCCCAAATACTTAGCAATGGTTTGGGAGCCCACTCAATACCAATGTGCAGTAGTAAATACCTTTCTAAGGTCATCAGGCATATCATTTGATAGTGACATGATGTGATTCCGCACAAACTTATGGTGAATCCAAAGCTCACACAGGTACTTATGCTGTTATAGGATGGGGTCTCCCCAATTCACCTCTGCAGATTTACCTAGTTACTTAAACACCTGATTCTTATTATTTATTTTAAATGGTCTGATGGAAAAAGAGGTTAAATTACATTTGCACATACCATGCCTCTCATGTCTTCATTGTTTGCATAATCTATACACCATTTTGTTCTCAGAGACATGAACTTGGTTATATTAATGCGATTGGATACTTAGAGAATGGCTGGTTTTGAATCATGAAGGCTATCATAGTGCAAATATGGGATTTCCATAATTATAATGTTTATGATCTTTTTCTTACCAGTATATATAAAACAAAACATTAATGTAGCTATTCCTTACTGCTTTGGAAAACTGAGCAATTTCTAGGTTGGTGTGGCGAGTACAACTGCATCGGGCTCCATGCAGCAAGGGATACCCTTCCCAGTAACAGCATTTTTGATACGTGCAGGGGCACCACTTTCATAACAGATATCTTGGCTCCCTCTGCATGTATCAGCTCAGGATAATCTCCCCTTGCAAAATACCAAGCATGCAGGAGTTCTTGTTGAGTGACTAAAAACTGAAAGTGAAAAAAAGAGTTTTTATCATAGTGAATATCCCTTCTCTCCCTGCTCCAGAATGCATATATTTGATGTCATTGGACAGGAGAGAGATTCCTGAGCAATATTCCAAGGATCCTATTTAGGAGCTTAGGGAGCCAAGACATCTGTTCTGAAACTGGTGGTTCCCTCCACAGTCAGTCAGTATATACTGGGTACAACAACAAGTCAGGGATAGCCACTAGCAGAGAGTCAGAGACATTCAAACTGGGATTTAATCTATTGAGTGCCAGATGGGTACCCAATGTGTTGTGTACCCCTCTGGCACCCAGTGGGTTAAGGTAAGATTTTAAAATACAGTTTATTTGGTTGGTGTTGTCATGCCATCTCTCAGTATAGAGTTTAAGCACTTTGTGATTCAGAATTGCTTGACCTGAAGATGATAGTTGATCTCTTCAAAGCTTGTCATAAAATACAAATGAAAAAGGTATCACCGAATACCAAAGATACTCATATATTTGTGTTTCTGGACTAATACTGCTACTACATATAAATTAATTATGGAAGTTCAAATAAAAAAGGTATCACCAAATACCAAAGTACTCAAAACCTTTGTCATTCCTTTTAGAAGTTGGTGCTATATGGGTCAAGTATTGCAACCTCTATAGTGTCATGTGTTTTATCAATTGTAATATCTTTAGTGTCATGCTGGTGACCCTCATGGTAACACAGAACTTGCACTGCACAGGACATTATCCACAATGCATAATTAATTAAATTGTAAGCTCTGTGGTGTCAGATCAGATGGATCATGTATTAAAAACTGTATCCTCTGTGGTATTATGTGGGGTATGAACTGTGGATGTAAGCCCTGTGATGCCGTGCAGGTGATCCTCATGACACCATAAAGTATCTACTTCAAAGGAACTCATGCACATTATATAATCTTCTTAGGTTTTAAGCTCTTTCATGCCATGTAGGTCAAATACAGAATGTCAACTCTTTCATTTGGAACATATATTGTGAATTGCTTTGGGTAATGTTAGTCATATATTGTAGGTTGTAAGCTCTGTGGTGTCATGGAGTGATCCTCATGGCACCACAGAGTTTGCACTTTATAGAATGTTTGATAAGCCTATGAAAATGTGCTGTACTTACACTCCCTGTTAGATCATGGTCTTCCATTCAGCCAGTCTAGTAAAAAGAGAAACAGATGTTATTGTGGGAGTCCGTGTAAGGTTGGTGCATTTTGTACTTTGTTTTTTTCATCTGTTGTTATATCTATTGCATTTCTTTTTGTCAGTTGGAATAAAGCAGATTTAATTACTGACTTTTAAAGTGTCTTACCAGATAGAGCGGGGTGGCCAGTTTGCAAATCTCTATTTCTGGACTACAACACCCATCATCCTCATATCCAGCCACTGGCTGGCTGAGAATGAGACTATTTGCAGTCCAAAAACAGCAGGAGGACTACAAATGTTTCACTTCTAATGAACTGATGAGGCAGATAAAGGTACCTGTGTCAGTCTGGTGTATTACATGCTAAAGAACAGAAACATGATTTCCATTACTAATACACTGCTTTAGTGTGAGTAAATTGTCTTCCATAAATGGATCAAAACAATCAGTAGCTGCACATGCATGCCAAGGCAGTTATATATTGATATAGCTGAAGAATATGTTAGCTACAGAAGATATATAGAAATGTTTTGTGATAACAAGGCAAATTAACTGATGAACAACAGCTGCAGGAATCCTAGAGCTGGGAGCTGATTATGGAAAGGCAAGACAACAAGTGATAGTGTTTCTAGGGAACTGTGCAACAAAGTGACTAGGTCAGACACAGAGGATGGTAGTGCATGCATGGAAGTGTGACTGATGCCTAACAATGCACAGAACAATTATACACAAAGGGTCATATGCACAAGGTCCAAAGTGATTGTAGAACAAACCAACTGCTCCATTGGAAACAAATGAAGAGTACTATTGAGTTAAAGAGTTAGTAACACTTTATTTGAATTTACATATTCTTCAAGTAAATAATATAAGTCAAATTGCTTATGTATTTTTTAATCTCCAGCTATTTTTGTACCCTTCAGTGTTCCTGACAGGAAGCTCAGTGAATTTCTGTTTCCCAAGACTTTTCTTGCCAGTGATGACCAAAGCAAGACAGAGAAACAATGTAACAATATGCCTGCAGCACAGAGTGCTCTGTATGATATCATTTTTACATTGTATCACTATACTTGTTTCTACAGTCCCTGCCAGAAGGACCTCTTGAAATAGCACCAGGAAGATCAATATCATGGACATAAAAGTGCAGAAACTTGGTGAAGATGGAAAAAATATAGCCAGGTTTACTTTACATACTATGTAAATGCAGACTATATATATCTAAAGTCAGAATAAAAGATTATTGCCTTTTATTTCATTATTTGAATCTCTTGAATGCTACAGAGTTCTCTAAGATTCAATAGGCTAAACAACCTTTGACATCAATGGAAATGTTTGTTTCCGCTATTGTACAATTGGTTTTCCAATTGCTCCACTTTCTCCATGGACATAGCTCCTAAGACTGAGTGAAGATGTTATCTCTTGAACAAACACACAAGAGCAACATCCATAGGACCACTGGGATTTACTGACCATAGTAAATTAGTTAGGGGTTATTTTAAGTAGACTTTACTTTTAACGTAGCTGATTTATGTACTGATTTGGACAGTTAATTTACCAGTTTGCATACACCTTTAACGGCCATTAATTAACCCCTTGGATGCTTAGAGAGTTGTCCAATGCATTGCTTTGCTTGAGGAAGGCTAAGAATGTGTATATTGCTTTGACTAACAGCACCTGAGATATAAATCTAGCCTGGACTACACAACAATTGCATTGATTTACTTGTGACTGGATTCAGAGTAAGGTTGAAGGAGAGACAGTGCAAGAGCACAAATATATCTTTTAAAATTACGAACTGAAGATTGGCAGGGGAGGAGCGTGTAAGACGCAGCGCGCTCCTTGAGATGGGTGAAGGAGCGTCTGTTCAACCTCATGGCCAAGTGAGCATCTTCTGAATGATGGGGAAAGGAGAGGAGATGATGGCTTCTTAATCCTTGTTAGTGCCAGTACGGAGGTTTCCGTCTGGTTTTGATGTGATAAGGCAGCAATCAAAGGCAAAGGAAGCAATTGTGATGAACAGTGGCCGCCTGGAAGATGGATACGATCAGCACCAGTGGTCAATAGAGGCTAAGCAGCTGGAGTAAAGGGCAAGGGGGTGGATGTCTGAAGGTTGGCTACAAGATACAGCGACTGGATAAGTACACATTTTCTTTTTTTTTCCCTGCTTGCTATATAGAACTGTATAAGGAAATGTGGAATGAGCAGCAGCATAAGTGGAAGTAAGATACCCTTAAGAAAAATTAGCTGGAAGGACATGTTGTAGCCCTTTAAAGACATAAAAAGTGGAAATTAACCAGTTGTTTGCCAGTACGAGATGGATTGCTTGTATAGAAAAATTATGCACTGGCTAGTGCTGGAAGCTCAAAACGAATTTTTCGCTTTCTGAGCATTTTGATGAAGTGTACATGCATAAATAATAATAAAGGTCAAATTAACTTATTGATCGCTAGTGCGGAAGAGATTCCCTGTATAAAGAAGTAGGCACTGGGTAGTGCTGGAAGTTTAAAAGAAAAAGGAGGTTTTTGGACTGTATAAATCTGAAGAAAGTCAAGTTTCCTTCTTGAAGTATGACCAATAATAAATACGCTTTAAGAATTACAATAAACAAAACTTAACCAGTTGATTGCTGGGATTAATATGAATTAAATACTGGTTAGTGGCGGAAGAAAGGAAATTTGTGGTATATCTCCACTTGGATAAAAGCAGGTTTAGAGGGAGCTGAAGGTGAGAATTCTTGGAAGGGGGTGCGAATGGAATAAAGCTACGGCATCTGGGAGATCTCAGGAAAACAAAAGCCAGAAAAAGATAAGAAAAATCCAAAGCCAGAAAAGAGAGCTTTTTCTTTTTTCTCACAGCAGCCACCTAAAGGCCCTGTGGATAAAACTATGGAAGAAATAAGCTTGGCAAAAGTAGGGAAAGTGTCTAAAGTAGTATCACTGTGCCTGTGATTCTGGCGCTCTTACTGGCCTATTCTCTTTCTTGTGGTTACCTGGTGGCAGCATGGCGGATGACTAATTCCTGGTCACTTGCGTGTCACTCTGAGTGCTCGCTATTTTATAGTTTCCACCTTGACTGACCTATGTGACTCTGCCTTCTAGAGAGGCCTTATATGCTGCATTCTATCATTGCCTCAGTGCTCTTTTGTGGTGTACCTGAGTGCTTCCTGAGTCTTCAGTTGTGATCCGTTCCTGGCTGCTGAATCTGATTTGTGTATGACCCTGGCTCTGTCTGACTACCTATTTGTGCCTGAACCTTTTGCCTAGCTATTGACCACTCCGTACTGACTTTGGCCTTGTTTGACTACCCGCTCCGTGTATGATCTTTGGCCTGGCTGACTAACCATTCCATGCTGATCTTGGCTTGCTCAACTACCCAGTCCGTGTATGACCTCTGGCCTGGCCGACTACCCACTCCGTGCTAAGTACTGCGGCTTGTCTGACTTCCCGCTCCGTTCTAAGTACTTTGACTTGTTTGACTACCTGAATCTTTTGACCATTGGCTGGTTAGTCTCTCTTGCTCCCTGAGGCCTGGCTTCCCCTGGCAGGTTCTCATTCTTAGTCCTTGGTCGGGTAAGTCCTGTCAGTAGTGCAGCAGCGCCTAAGTGCTCCCGGGCTTGTTGTGCCTCTAGCATTCTAGGGTGCGGGGTGTTCTGTGACCCTAGAGTTCTAGGGTATTGCGGTTGTGTCCTTGCATTCTAGCTGGTGGGCCTCCTGTTTCCGCTCCGCTGCAGAGCACCACTATGGATACCTCTGTGATTCTGCTCTTGCTACTGGTTCGCTCCTATCTTGTACATCAGTCTGGCTAAGGTTCAGAGTCAGGTCCTGGTAGTGGACTGCACACTGTCCCCACGCCTGACCCCGGGAAGGTTGGGGAAATGTCTATATTTACTTTTCTTGTATCATTTTCAATAAAGTGTAATTGATTTTATGTACCTGTCTGAGTGGTTATTTACAAGTCTCCCATGACTTTAATCTCGCCCCACTTCTTGAAGGATTGTTCTGATGCTCAGTTTGTCCTGCTAAACAATGAGATTGTGACAAATGCAGGGGAGATTAGAAAATACATCAGTTGTCTCTCAGAAAGGATTAAGATTGTAGTAGAGAAGATGGAGAACTCAGAATTACAATCTCAGTTAGTTAGAGATAAATTGGACGAGTTTGAGGAAAAAAAAATGGTAGAATTGGAGGGTAAAATTGGGGAATTGGAAGACCGTTCCCGACGGAACAATTTAAGATTTAGAAATATCTCCGAAGCTGTAACCTTAGAAGATAGGTTTGTTTAAGGAGATGGCAATTATGACAGAGCAATTTAATGTAATATTTGAAAGATGCCACAGAGTTTATAGACCAAAGAATGTGCAACTGTCGCAACCCAGAGATGTGATAGTGAACTTCCAATCCTACCAGTTCAAAGATGCGATTGTCACGGTTTATTATGACTCTCAGACACAAGTTTAGGTAAAAAAAAATCAATTTTATTGAAATAATAAATGATAACTTAGGATGGCAATAACATACATAATATATATATACAGAATATAGCACAGACAGAAGGCAGACTCTACCGGTCCTGTCAATATACCGGACAGGACAGTCTTAGGCTCTACCGGCCTTGCCAATACCGGGTAAGGCAACCTGCAGATGGAATAGCATAACGGTTTACCGGCCTTACCAAATTACCGGGCAATGCAGCCTCAATAGATACACAATGTAGGCTCTACCGGCCCTGCCAATACCGGGTAAGGCAACCTCAGATGGAATGTGGCAAAAGGTTCTACCGGCCTTACCAATACCGGGCAGGGCAGCCCAGAGATAATAGCAGCAGTCAGATGGAACTGGCAAATTAGCAGAATCGTTAAGCAGCAAGGCTTTGGAGCAAACCAGCGTCCGCACGCTGGAAACAACACTGAATAGTATAGCCGTTAGGCTTAGCGAGCATACCAGTGACCGCACACTGGAGTAACAAGCGAGTAGTATAGCCGCAAGGCTTAGGAGCAAACCAGCGTCCGCACGCTGGGACCAACACAGATTTGTATAGCTGATAGGCTTTGGAGCAAACCAGTGACCGCACACTGGTGTAACAAGCGAGTTTGTATAGCCGCAAGGCTTAGGAGCAAACCAGCGTCCGCACGCTGGGACCAACACAGATTTGTATAGCTGAAAGGCTTTGGAGCAAACCAGTGACCGCACACTGGTGTAACAAGTGAGTTTGTATAGCCGCAAGGCTAGGAGCAAACCAGCGTCCGCACGCTGGGACCAACACAGATTTGTATAGCTGAAAGGCTTTGGAGCAAACCAGTGACCGCACACTGGTGTAACAAGCGAGTTTGTATAGCCGCAAGGCTTAGGAGCAAACCAGCGTCCGCACGCTGGGACCAACACAGATTTGTATAGCTGATAGGCTTTGGAGCAAACCAGTGACCGCACACTGGTGTAACAAGCGAGTTTGTATAGCCGCAAGGCTTAGGAGCAAACCAGCGTCCGCACGCTGGGACCAACACGGAATTGTAGCAATGTCACCAACGCGACCAGGCAGAAGGTCGCCAGGATACTGAAGACAGGTGATGAGATGACAGGAACCAGCAACGATCAGTCAGGTCAGAAAACAGCAGAGAAGTTCAGCAGGAACTGCAACACCAGAGACTAGGCCGGAACCAGGACTGGAAGTACTTCAGCATGCAGGAAACACTGGAACAGTAGAGATCAGGAACTCAGGAACACATGAGATCAGGAACTCAGGAACACTGGAACAGCGGCCCAGCTATCACTAGCATAGTGATAGCAAGAAGGTCAGAAACAACACGAAAGGGCACTCAAAGGGTGCCCAATCCAGGTTTAAATAGTCAATAAGAGGCGGGCTATCTGCAGACAGCCAATAGAAGCCCCCTACTGGTGACAGACAAGTAACTGCAGCCAATCACGGGCACCGTGATAGTACCCCCCTTTCAAAGACCCCCTCTCCTAGAATAGGGTTTAGGTTTCTGCGGGTGATTGGCATGAAAGGCCCTAGTTAACCTAGGTGCATGAAGGTCCGTACTATCCACCCATGATCGATCCTCAGGACCATACCCTTTCCAATGTACCAGGTACTGTACCCTTCCTCTAAGCCTACGGGAATCAATAATGCTCTGAACCTCGTATTCCTCCTGGCCCTCGACCTCAACAGGTCCTGGCACCACAGGTGTGGTAGTATAGCGATTGCAAACCAGAGGCTTAAGAAGGGACACATGGAACACATTATGGATACGCATGGATGCAGGTAGGTCTAGTGCATAGGAGACAGGGTTAATTTTGCGAATAACTCTGTATGGACCAATAAACCGAGGAGCCAACTTATTAGACGGAACCTGCAGCTTGAGATTTCTGGAGGAAAGCCATACTCTATCCCCAACCTGAAAGGAAACCGCTGGAAGCCTTCTGCGATTAGCATGGCGCTGATGACGCTGAAATGACTGACCAAGTGCCCTCTGAACTTGTGCCCATGTGGAACGGAGTTGCTCGATATGCTCATCCAGAGCTGGAATCTGTTGCGTCTGAAATGAGTCTGGAAGCAAACAGGGCTGGAACCCATAATTAATCAGAAACGGAGAGCTCCCAGATGAAGAATTGACCGCACAGTTCCTGGCGAACTCTGCCCAAGGCAACAAGTCGGACCAATTATCATGATGGTCAGTAACGAAACAACGGAGAAATTGTTCCAAGCCCTGATTAGCTCGTTCAGCGGCTCCATTGGTCTGGGGATGGTAGGCAGAGGAGAAGGACAGCTGTATGCCCATCTGTTGGCAAAATGCCCTCCAAAATCTAGACACAAACTGGCTCCCCCTGTCAGACACCAGTACCCTAGGCACTCCATGCAACCGGAATACTTCTCTGGCGAACACCATTGCCAATTCCTTCGCTGAAGGAAGACCACGGAGGGGCACGAAATGAGCCATTTTAGAAAACCTGTCCACCACCATGAATATAAAGGAGTACCCCTTCGACATAGGCAACTCTCCCATAAAATCAATGGAAACATGAGACCAGGGGCGTTCGCCATTAGGCACCGGTTGAAGCAAGCCCACAGGGAGATGTCTCGGGGTCTTAGCGCGGGCGCAGGTGGCACAGGCATTCGTAAATTCGGCACAATCGTTTCTCATGGAAGGCCACCAAAATAACTGAGAAAGGGACCATAACAATTGGTCTCTACCAATATGTCCCGCAGCCTTAGAGGAATGGTAGGTTTCGAGCAGCCTAGTACGAAATGATTCAGCGACAAAACATTTGCCCACTGGGGTTTCATGGGGAGCGGACCCCTGAGAGGCCAGGATCTCCTCCCCTAGAGGAGAAGTGATACTCGTGCGTATAGTAGCCAGTATTCTATCAGGTTGGATGATAGGAGCTGGTGCTTCCACTCTGTCACTGTCGGCCTCAAATTGTCTTGACAGTGCATCAGCCCTGATATTTTTTGACCCTGGTAAATATGATACAATGAAATTAAATCGAGACAGGAACAGTGCCCACCTGGCCTGACGAGAGGACAATCTCTTGGCCTCCGAGAGATAGGTCAGATTCTTATGATCTGTTAGGATTAAGACAGGATTCTTAGTACCTTCAAGCAAATGACGCCATTCCTTAAGAGCAAGGATAATGGCCAATAATTCTCTGTCACCTATCTCATAGTGGCTTTGAGTGACAGTCAACTTTTTAGAGAAAAACCCACAAGGTCTGAGAGTTCCACCTTTCTCGTGTCGCTGCGAAAGTACTGCCCCGACCCCAATATCTGAGGCATCAACCTCTAACGTAAATGGAAGTAAAGGATTGGGGTGGGATAACACAGGAGCCGCAGCAAATGCCAGCTTCAAATTCTCAAAGGCTTTCTCAGCAGATACCGGCCAACAAGAAGGATTAGCACCCTTGTGCGTAAGATCGGACAGAGGTTTGACAATGGAAGAAAAGTTCTTAATAAACCTCCTATAATAATTAGCGAAACCCAGGAAACGCTGTATGGCTTTAAGACCCTTGGGTTTTGGCCATTGTAGGACAGCTGACAACTTTTCTTTGTCCATGGCAATGCCATCATTGCCAATTATGAACCCCAAGAATGGCACACTGGTTCTATGAAACTCACATTTTTCCATTTTACAAAATAATTTGTTCTCACGGAGTCGTAGCAATACTGCGGATACATCTTTGATGTGCTGTGCCATGTTTTGGGAGTAAATCAGTATATCGTCGAGGTACACCACAACACATGTCTGTAACATATCTCTCAGAACATCATTTATCAGTTCCTGGAAAACTGCGGGTGCATTACACAGCCCAAAAGGCATTACTAGATACTCGTAGTGCCCAGCTCGAGTATTAAAGGCAGTTTTCCACTCATCACCTGCTCGAATGCGAACCAGATTGTAAGCGGCCCGTAGGTCCAACTTGGTAAATATCGAAGCGCCCTTAAGCCTGTCAAAAAGCTCGGTGATGAGTGGTATTGGGTATGCGTTTTTTGCCATTAGTTTATTCAAGCCCCGGTAGTCAATGCATGGTCTTAATTCGCCATTTTTCTTTTTTACAAAAAAGAACCCAGCCCCAGCTGGAGAGCTAGATTTACGTATGATCCCTCTAGCAAGGGCATCAGAAATGTAATCCTCCATAGCCTTATTTTCATCACAAGATAATGGATAAGTGCGTCCTTTCGGAGGTACTGCACCAGGCTGCAATTCAATGCAACAATCATAAGGTCTATGCTGGGGTAGCATACTAGCCTCTCCTTTGCTAAAAACATCGCCAAACTGTTGGTACACATCCGGCATAGCAGAGGAGGTGCACATGACCTTAATAGGCTGGATGACGCACTTGTCCATACAAAACTGGGACCAAGCAGCAATTTCACACTTTTTCCAATCGAATTGTGGGTTATGTAACTGTAACCACGGAAATCCCAATATCACCGCATGGTGCGGGGAATTAATCAGTTGAAACTGCTGCTCTTCTCTGTGAAGTGCCCCAATAGTCATAGACAATGGCATAGTTTCAAATATAACCTGAGGCGGTTCTAAGGGTCTACCATCAATCGCTTCAATAGTCAAGGGGTTTTCTCTTTCAATGCGTGGAACTCCGTGCAATTCAGCAAAGGTATTATCCATAAAATACCCTGCTGCACCGGAGTCAACCAAGGCCAAAACCTCCACAGAGCGTTGTGCCCAAGACAATACCACCTGTATGGTGGGTTTCATTATGCCCGACACTGGGGACGATTGTACACCACCTAGGGCCTGTCCCCCAAGATACCCTAGGTGTGTGCGTTTCCCGGACGTACCGGACAGGAATTTAGCAAGTGCCCTTTTTTACCGCAGTATAAACATAACCCTTGTTTTTTGCGATATAGTCTCTCTGCCTTGGATAGTCTAGTGAAGCCTATTTCCATAGGTTCACTTGTTTCCCGTACTGGTTCACTAGACTTCAATGCCAAGGGAGGGATGGGTGGGCAAAACATGCTACTAGGCTCATTATTTTTTGACCGTAACTTACGATCTCTGGCAATTGATCTCTCACGTATTCTGGAGTCAATTATCATAACATACTCAATGTAATCATCTAGATCAATAGGTAAATCTTTAGCAGCGATTTCGTCTTTAATGTGGTCATTCAGGCCTTGAGAGAAGGCTGCCAATAATGCCTCGTTATTCCAACCTACCTCTGCTGCCAATGTGCGGAATTCGATGGCATAGTCGCCCACTGTACGCCTGCCCTGTTGTATCTCCATAAGGCGTTTGGCAGCAGAGGTGGTTCTACCAGGAGGCTCAAACACTCTTCGAAAGGAACGCACAAATTCACTAAAGTTCTTAGTACAAGGTTTAGCATTCTCCCACAAGGGGTTAGCCCAAGCCAATGCTCTGCCAGTGAGCAGTGATATCGTGAACCCCACTTTACTACGATCATTGGGAAATGCGTGTGCCGTCAATTCCATAAAGATTTCGAGTTGATTGATGAACCCTCTGCAGAGACTAGGGTCACCATCATATCTTAGCGGCAAGGGTGCAGAAGCCGTTAACCCTTTAACAGTACCCCCTAGGGGTCTGGTATCACTTTCCGGTGTCTGACTTGGCGAGACCACCGGGCTAGAGCTAGATTGGGCAGCAGGTACCGTGCGTTCAAGGATCGTTTGAATTGCAACTGCCAACTGATCCAAACGTTGCTCGAGCACATCCATCCTCCAATGGATATTCTGTGCGTTACCTTCACCCTTGCTGTCTGAGGTCATGGCCCTTTCGTACTGTCACGGTTTATTATGACTCTCAGACACAAGTTTAGGTAAAAAAAAATCAATTTTATTGAAATAATAAATGATAACTTAGGATGGCAATAACATACATAATATATATATACAGAATATAGCACAGACAGAAGGCAGACTCTACCGGTCCTGTCAATATACCGGACAGGACAGTCTTAGGCTCTACCGGCCTTGCCAATACCGGGTAAGGCAACCTGCAGATGGAATAGCATAACGGTTTACCGGCCTTACCAAATTACCGGGCAATGCAGCCTCAATAGATACACAATGTAGGCTCTACCGGCCCTGCCAATACCGGGTAAGGCAACCTCAGATGGAATGTGGCAAAAGGTTCTACCGGCCTTACCAATACCGGGCAGGGCAGCCCAGAGATAATAGCAGCAGTCAGATGGAACTGGCAAATTAGCAGAATCGTTAAGCAGCAAGGCTTTGGAGCAAACCAGCGTCCGCACGCTGGAAACAACACTGAATAGTATAGCCGTTAGGCTTAGCGAGCATACCAGTGACCGCACACTGGAGTAACAAGCGAGTAGTATAGCCGCAAGGCTTAGGAGCAAACCAGCGTCCGCACGCTGGGACCAACACAGATTTGTATAGCTGATAGGCTTTGGAGCAAACCAGTGACCGCACACTGGTGTAACAAGCGAGTTTGTATAGCCGCAAGGCTTAGGAGCAAACCAGCGTCCGCACGCTGGGACCAACACAGATTTGTATAGCTGAAAGGCTTTGGAGCAAACCAGTGACCGCACACTGGTGTAACAAGTGAGTTTGTATAGCCGCAAGGCTAGGAGCAAACCAGCGTCCGCACGCTGGGACCAACACAGATTTGTATAGCTGAAAGGCTTTGGAGCAAACCAGTGACCGCACACTGGTGTAACAAGCGAGTTTGTATAGCCGCAAGGCTTAGGAGCAAACCAGCGTCCGCACGCTGGGACCAACACAGATTTGTATAGCTGATAGGCTTTGGAGCAAACCAGTGACCGCACACTGGTGTAACAAGCGAGTTTGTATAGCCGCAAGGCTTGGGAGCAAACCAGCGTCCGCACGCTGGGACCAACACGGAATTGTAGCAATGTCACCAACGCGACCAGGCAGAAGGTCGCCAGGATACTGAAGACAGGTGATGAGATGACAGGAACCAGCAACGATCAGTCAGGTCAGAAAACAGCAGAGAAGTTCAGCAGGAACTGCAACACCAGAGACTAGGCCGGAACCAGGACTGGAAGTACTTCAGCATGCAGGAAACACTGGAACAGTAGAGATCAGGAACTCAGGAACACATGAGATCAGGAACTCAGGAACACTGGAACAGCGGCCCAGCTATCACTAGCATAGTGATAGCAAGAAGGTCAGAAACAACACGAAAGGGCACTCAAAGGGTGCCCAATCCAGGTTTAAATAGTCAATAAGAGGCGGGCTATCTGCAGACAGCCAATAGAAGCCCCCTACTGGTGACAGACAAGTAACTGCAGCCAATCACGGGCACCGTGATAGCGATATAGAAAGCAAATAGACTATGGAAATCAAAGGAAGGGGTATATAAGGACATTACTATCTTTCAGGATTTGTCTTTCTTCACCAGAAACTCCAGGAGAAGATTTGCACCAATGACATTCATTCTTAGACAAAAGAATATTAAGTATAGTTGGGGGTTTCCAACGGTGTTAAGGATTATATATGATGGTCAAGCGGAGATTTTTCATTCTGGGGAGAAAACCAGAAGATGGCTGAAGGAGAAGAAGATTGGATGACTTGGGAGGGGGGAGGGAGGAGAGGGAGAGAGAAATAGGGTTTACAAGCGGAAGGAACGGTATGTAGACACATGTATGTATATGTGTGTGTATACATATGTAAATGTATGTATGTATGTATGTATGTATTTGTTGTTGTTTTTTTGTTTGTTTTTTTAGGATGGGCACAAAATTATAGCACTGATAATTGAAGGTAATAAGGTGGAGACTTAAAATAATAATCATAAGATATAGGATGAGTTATAAGTAGGGGAATAGAAGTTTAAGTATTGGGGTAGGTGGAAGAGGAATAGATATATTTAGCTGAATAGTGGATGCACAGGGTTAAGTATTAGAACAACAGGAATAAAGATAGAAGGGTAGAACTAGGCTATAATAGTAAGTGCACTTGGGTTCACGGGGTGGAAATAAGAGAATATAGATAGGATAGTGGTGGAATTAGCATTAGTAAGGGAGAATATAGAGGGTTAATTTATAGGGAGGGGAAGAGGATTAGATTAAATAGTAGTGAAATAGAGCTTGTACAGGAATGACGAGATTGGAAGGAATAAAGTAAGAGTGATAGAATTAAGAGATAATATAAAGAGCACATGGGTTAGATGAAGAGGAGGGTATGAAGGTTGGGGTTAGAAGATTATATATACATATACATGTTTTTTTTTCTCTCTTTCCTCTTTCTCCCCTCTTTTTTGGAGGAACAGACGCCCATAACCCGCCATAAGTTCCGTTTGGAACTGAGGACAGTGCCAGAGGGAGTTGCACTAATGTGCTGGGCTGTACAAATAGCACAGTGGCTACACAATTGGGTTAAAGGGATAAGAGGTCTAAAGTTTGGTCCTTGATTTGGTATGCATGGAGTGTATGTGTGGATTTTGCAGCTCTGGGGGATGGATAAGAGAGGAGAGGGATAAAGCAAGAACATGAAGTTTAGATTTGCCTCTATTAATGTTCAAGGTTTGAATACACCTAGGGAAAAATTAATATTGTACCATTTTTTGAAAAAAGAACAAATTGATACATGTTTTATCCAGGAGACTCACTGGAGGGAGGAGGATGATATACGTTGGGGAGGTAGCTATTTTCCAATAGTAGTTAAAGCTTCAATGAGGGGTAAAAAACAGAGAGGAGTAGCATTATTTTCCAAAATATTAAATATCAGGAGGTAGATTTGGGACGTAGATATGTGATAATGGTTTGTAGGATAGAGGAAGAATTGTATACTTTGATGAATGTGTATCTTCCTAATGTCTATCCAGTGGGTTTCCTGGCAGAAAAGTTAAACAGGATGGATAAAGTGAGGGAAGGTAAATTGATTCTTGCAGGGGACTTTAATTGTATAATGGATAGTAATAAAGATAAAACAATTATGGAAAGAAAGGGATTGGGTAAGAATATATCAAGGCAATCTAGGTCTTTAAATATGCTGATTTAAAAAAATTGAGTTATATGATATTTGGAGAGTAATGTATCCAGATGAGCTCGATTTTACTTTCTTTTCTTTGAGGGTCCATCAGTCCTTTTCAAGAATCGATATGATCATGGGAGATGCTAAAGTAATAGGAAGATCTTTTATAAAACCTATTTCAAGGACAGATCATGAGGGGTTTTTTGTGGATATTAAAATAGGTGAGAGAGTGTATTTAGAAAGGACCTGGCGATCAAAATATTTTTTGTTACATAGAAGGGAGAATTTAGAAGAGCTTATGAAATTAACTGAATTTTTTTCGAAGACAATAAGCAAGAAGAGACATCCTGTGTCAATGTTTGGAATACCTATAAGGCCATGATAAGGGGCCATTTGGTTAAAATTGATAATATCTTTATGAAGAGTAATGGCCCGTCACTCTCGCAATTATATATCCAGCTTTATCGACATTGCTCAAGGAGATATTTTAAAATGAAAAAAAGACAATATGAGAAGGTGAAGAAATTGATTCATTTGAAAAAAATTAGAAACAGTCAATAAAAATGTGGAGAGATTGTGATGGAAGCATTATTATAGGGAGAATAGAGCTGATAGAATCCTCACTGAGAAATTGAAAAAACAGAGGGCAAATAATAGGACTGAGAAACTGATTTTGGATGGTAAGACTTACATGACGCCTGAAAGTACAGGAGGAATATTTAATAGCTTTTATGAAAAACTTTACAAGTGATTAATGATGCGTTAGAAACAAAAGAGTATCTGAAGAAAGCTAATCTCCCTAAAATAACAGAACAGCAGAAAAATTATTTAAATAGACCTATAACAAGAGAAGTGGAGAGAAGGATAGAGAAGTTGGAAAACTATAAAACCCCTGGACCAGATGGATATACCAATATCTTTTATAAACTTGTGAAAAAAAATAGTTGGTCATTTAACCCAAACCTTTAATGAGGCAGTAGAAAAAGGTACTTTACCATCTGAAATGCTTCAAGCCAATATTCTACCGATACCTAAACCAGGTAAAGATTTAACAACTGCAGCGAGTTATTGACCAATATCATTAATTGATGTGGACACAAATTTATTTGCTTCAGTTTTGGCAAAAAGGTTAAATAGAGTGTTGCCCAGTTTGGTATACAATGATCAAGTAGGCTTAGTCCCAGGGAGGTTGCCGACTAATAATACACGTACACTGATAAACATCTTGGATTGGGCGAAGATGAAGAGAGTGCCCCTGCTGACCCTGTCATTGGATGCTGAAAAAGTGTTTGACAGGGTCAGCTGGGGATATATGGGTGAGGTTTTGCAGGCATTTGGGATAGAAGGTTGGATATTTAGAGCAATTATGTCTATGTATACAAATCCACTGGCAAGAACGGTAGGTCCAAATATTTGTTTTGGGTGGTTTTCTTTGAGGAATGGTACGAGACAAGGGTGAGCCCTTTCACCGATTCTATATATTTTGTCAGCTGAGCCCTTTGCAGCTAGAATTAGACTGAATAAAAAAAAAATAAAGGGAGTCCCAACTGGGTAGGAGGACTTGAAAATTAGTTCATATGCAGACAATGCCCTATTGACTGTTGCAGACCCTTTAAGTTCAATTGAACATTTGATGAAGGAGATCTCCATTTATAGTAAAATCTATAGTATAGTAAAACTACAAATTGAATATTGAGAAAACTATAGTTATGTTTAGTATTGTGGAAGATATTCAAATTAAATATCAGTATAATAACTCTAGAAAAGAATTTCAATATTTAGAAGTTAAGATTTTTCTGAAATATGAGAGAACTATGGAGAATAATTTTATGTTATTGTTAAAACAAGCCAATAGAGAATTTGAAAGAATGGAAGCACATAAAGGTATCTTGGTGGGGTAGGATAAACATCTTGAGGTTGTACGTCCTTCCAAGATGGATTTGCCTTTTTAGAATGATTCCAATGACGGTACCGGATACTTGGCTAAAGATGGTACAGGCAAGTTTTTCTAGTTTTGTGTGGAAAGGTAAGAGACCTAAGATAAGTTATACTAAATTAACAGCCAAAACAAATAGAGGTTTGGGTTTACCATCAATAAAACAATATTATGAAGCAAGTTTAATATTCCATATAAGTTTGATGTAGATGGAAGAAATAAAACAACAGTGATGGTATAAATTA
Source organism: Rhinophrynus dorsalis (assembly GCA_037306005.1). Taxonomy (NCBI): domain Eukaryota; kingdom Metazoa; phylum Chordata; class Amphibia; order Anura; family Rhinophrynidae; genus Rhinophrynus; species Rhinophrynus dorsalis. The sequence goes on from CM074719.1 coordinate 383,601,690, forward strand.
GAACTAGAAACTAGTGGATGTAAAGACTTGCCTCAAGGAGTAAGGAGGATAAGGAAGAGTAAATTTAAAGAGAATGATACATACATTTTGAGTCAAATAATGCCAATCTGGGAAAAACTAAAAATAAGATTAAAAATCTGTGATGTGGTGATGGATTTTCACAGGTTGAGCATTATTGAGCATAGTATAGATATTGTGTTGGAAAATTGGAAAACAAATGGAATTCTGTATATAAAAGATTTATAAGTTGAAGGCATTTTCCCAGTTAGTAGAAGAATATGGTTTATTAGGAAGGGAAATCTTTACGTATTTGAGGGTTAAATATTTCTTCAATACATATAAGAGCCAGATTAAAGGGGAAATAAATAAATTTCTAGAACAGATTTTTTGATATGAACCAATGAAAAAGATTATAGCTAAAGCACTGAGTTTGATTCAAACTTGTACTATGGGAGATAGTCAAAACTTAATTACTAGTTGGGAGAATGAATTAGACTAACCCGTCAATACAGAAGATTGGTATAAAGCATTTTTTAAAATTATAAAACATGTGCATTGTTTAACATACAATAATTGCAGTCGCACTCCGAATAAAGAGCGTATCCAGTAAAATAAAATATAGAAAACTTTAATTTCTTCCAGAATAAAAAGTCATAAGCTAGGCATATTTTAGAATATCATGGAGGCAGTCTGGCATGTTTTGGCTTTTGTGGAATAGAAAGGGGGAGGTTACCATAGAGGGGTGGTGATATCTTGAGGCTGATTAGCCATCGGGAGGCTTTTTGGATTTTCCACCTAGGGACTAGGCTACCCATGGGATTAAATCTAGAATAGGATATTAGCCATATCTTCTGACTGGACTTCTATTTCCAAATAGACCTTGACCCATTGAACTTTTCAGCTCATCCTCCTCCGCTTTACCTCTTCCCTCTTTTTTACTTTGATTATTATTATCATCATTAAAAATAAAAATATACATCTATACAGTTTGTGGATAGTGTCCTCCCATTATTATCTATTTGTTGTTCCCCTTTTTGGGGGTTCCCCCTCTTTTGGTAATGATGTGGTCCCTATCTCTACAGTATAAGATCCTAGAGGTTTCTTTTTGGACTTTAACGGATGAATGATATTTAAATAATATGTTTGTTTAGATTACTGTTTTCTATCCATTTATTATTCTGTTTAGGGTCTATTATGATAGATATTGCTTTGTACACATTGTTTAATCAATGAGGGCTAAATGCGTCTGTTCCGATCCAGTCCACTTCTTGTAATGACGGTGTCTGGTCTGCACTGACGTATAACAATCAGGAAGTGACCACTTTGTTTTTTGATACTTTTATCCAATCAAGTGTTTGAATTCTTTTAAACAGCACATTTTCTTACGGCACGTTAGTCTATGATTAAGCGCCAGGTGGTGTGAAAAGCGCGAGACGGTGTGGTGGTGTGTCCTGTGGTGGGTCACTATGTTTCTGTTGTCCATCTTATATATTCACATAACTTTTTATTCTGGAAGAAATTTAAAGTTTTCTATATTTTATTTTACTGGATATGCTCTTAATTTGGAGTGTGACTGCAATCATTGTATATTATAGAATTGTTTCCTGACAGCTGGGGGAGAGCTGCAGCGGTACAGCACCCGATTATTTTGAGACAGTGAGTCTTGTGTCTGCTTTTGCTGGATGTTTATACACTGCCCTCTGACGTGGTTGCACCGAACCTGATATTCATGTGCATTGTTTGGCATTAGTTGAAACACAATACAAAATAATGAACAAATGGTATCTGGTACCTGTTAGACTTCATAAGATGTATTCTCAATACTCTAAAGTATGTTGGAGGTGTAACAAGGAGGATGGTATATTTACATATATGGTGGAGTTGTGAAAGAGTGAAGGGGTTATGGGAAGCCGCGTTTAAACTTTTGGAAGAATTAGAAGATATTAAAATAAAAAGAAATCCAATCCTGGCATTATACAGTTACAATGGCCGTCAATGAAAAAACATCAAGCTGTTTTGGTTACACATTGTTTTATAGCTACAAAAATAATCATTGCCAGGAATTGGCGGCAAACCCAAAGTTTTTCAGAGAACCAACTGATTAATCAGTTATTGTTTCAGTGTTGAATGGAAAAAAATATAAATTGTATAAATAACCCCATGATTAAAAGAGTAGAGTATTGGAAGAGTTGGTATAAAAAGTTAGAAAAGAAGTAAACCTTGAAGGAATAAGTTATATATCTGTGGTAAAAGAGGTATAAATCCATCACCAGAGGGGAAGGGGAGTAAGAGAAAGAGAACATGATTAATTATTGTTTTATATGTATAACAGTGAAGTATAGTGTTGATCTGTAGTTAAGTTTTTTAAGAGAAATAAGAATAAAGATAATTAAAATTTCACAAACTGTGAAAGCGGTAGAGACTTCTTTACAAGCTGCTGTTGTGGTTGCAAGGCTTCATGATCAGACATCTGATGCACCCTCTTTAGTACCATTATACCTATAGCCACCTGAACAAGTGCTATCAAGCCTTTGGATTCTAAAGAGATTCTCAATGTGCTGAAGATTACACATGAGCCAAAAGTCTCAATTTTTTGAGGGGATTTTCATTAAAAAAAAAGTTTGTCTCATTTTTCTTAGAAACTCATGCACATAGAAAATACATAACTTTTTCCTTTTCACTGCTGGCAATGAATTTCTCTTGAGATTGTTGCCATTTTCTGCCTTTGCTTTCTATGGCCATGTGAATTCCTGGCTCAGTACTAAGGGTCAGACTCAGTATGTGTAGTTCTAGGTTTCTAGTTCAGTGGGAAAGGCCAGTATGTGTGGTTCTATGGCTACATGTACAGTCGTATAAGGCTGGGGGGTCAGTATTTGTGGTTCTATTGCTACATGTACAGTGGTATAAGGCTGGGGGGTCAGTATGTGCGGTTCTATGGCTACATGTACAGTGGTATAAGGCTGGGGGGTCAGTATGTGTGGTTCTATTGCTACATGTACAGTGGTATAAGGCTGGGGGGTCAGTATGTGTGGTTCTGTGGCAACATGTACAGTGGTATAAGGCTGGGGGGTGTGGCTCTATGGCTACCAGTAGGACAGGGCTGGGTGTTCAGTATGTGTGCTTCCATGGCTGCTTGTGAAACAATGCTGGGGTAAATCTGCATTTTCCCATGGCTACAAGTGGCAAAAGGCTGGGGAGTCAATATGTGTGGTCCCATGGCTATCAGTGAGACAAGGTTGTGGGGTCAGTATGTGTAGTTCCATGGCTATCAATGAGATGAGGCTGTGGGGTAAGTATGTGTGGTTCTGTGACTGCCATTTGGACAAGGTTAGTTTGTCCATGCTTTCAGAAGCTTTCAGTCTTACAGCACAGACTGTCAAACTAAATGGCACTCACTGTTACACTGGGTTAGCATGCAGGAATACAAGGGGAAAACTCTACACGTGGAAGTGAATTTCGTAATCATTGATTTCAATGCATGCAAAAAAAGCAGAAAAACTGTACTTTTTGATTGAAAAGTACCATTTTTTGCAAGTTTTGCTTTTGCAGAGAAACATTTTGTCCATCTCTACTGAAGATGTCTTGAGCATACAAGGGTTACTAATATAATTTTGATCTGGCATGGGACTGTAGGGATGGATGTTATGTCCAACAAGTCACAGTAGTAAGACTGAGGTTTATCTTCAGGTTTTCCAACACATGAGAGAAGGAAACCAACAAACTCTGGGGGTACAGAATTTTAAACAGGCAAAATCTATCACAAGAGACTGGTTGCAAGCATGCCATCCACAGAAGGAGCGTTTACAATGCAACATTCACACACATGCCCACATTCATATGCATACATATATTCACACACACACATATGAACATATCCATACATATACACATACACCATGAATACAACATTAAATATATATGTTATCTCTGTGAATATCACATACCTGGTAACTTTCAAGATGAACTGACCCTGAGATCTTTGAAATATTAACACTTTAAGTTCTCCTGAATGTTGTTTTTTCTAGGTGATATGTCCCTGTTTGGCCTGCCCCAGAGGGGCTCCAATTGTTCCACCTGGAACCTACACAATGCTACAACTTGGATTTCTCCACACCCGACTCTCAAGAAGAAATGAAGAGCTGTATGTTCACAAGAAACATGGAGGAAATCTGGAGCAAGCCTACTGCACCATATGAGAGAAATAACAGTTTGCATTGAATTCAATTGCAAACCTCGTTAGCACTAAAGGGGTTGATAGCTCATTTACATCTCTGGAAATTGTAGGGATCTTTATTTCATCCCCACGTGCAGATGGTTTGCTGCAGATGTCCTCCATGTGCTTTTTGAGCATTCTAAGGCCGGGATTCATCAAATTGAAGGAAAAAGCAGAGTATCAATTACGCTGCTCTTCCCGCAATCGTTGATGGATACCTTCGGGTATTCATCAATGATTGGGTAAATTGGCCAGTCAGGTGAAAAAACCCATGCATACGCATAAGTGAAAATGTGTATGCGTGTGCTCACCTCATGCATTGTAATGGGATCTGCCAATCAAATTGGCTGATCTATATGGCCATCACTTATTGATGAATACGTGATGGCCAGATACAGGGCCAGATTCTACTGCAGGTGCTAAATGTTAACACCCTTTTTTATCAAACATTTTCCTATTGAAGTCTATGGAGAAAACTGGAGATAATAGCAGAGATAAAATTAGCACCTGTAATAGAATCTAGCCCACAATCTGAAAGTTGAATGGGCGAATGGTTAATGCGCAAAAAAATCCCAGATTTTCTTGCGCATTAAGCCATTTGCACCTTTATGAATCCCAGCCTAAGTGTGTGTATCCTTCATTCCTTGCTGTAGCATTTTTGTAGACTTTGTCCCCTGCTCTGCTCACAAAAAGCCCATGATAGGGAACTGGTATATCAGGCTCCATTGTTATTGTTATGGTGCATGCTGTAGCCTATGGAGTTTGCTTTCCTCAGAGTTTCAGTCTGAAATTGTTTTTCAGTCAACTGAAGAAATCTCTGCAGCATATACTGTACACCACAGATGAGCCTCAACTCCTGCTCCTGTCACCATCTTTATTGTGAACAAAGGAAGGGGCAGAGTCCACAAAAATACTATAGCTGAATGTGGCATATGAAACCAATATACATTTTAACAACTACTCCTATTCTGCTAGTAACAGAATGTTACCCCAGCCTCCCTCACAAATGCTATAAAGGAAAACAGTAAATGAATGTGGCTATTGGCTAATCAACACATGGGAAATATTGCATAAAAACTTTATTCTCATTCTCTTTTTTTTTTTAGAGACAAACAAATATGTAAACATGGGGTACAAATTTGCATAGCCTACTTGGTAATGGTAGCTTAACCCTTTAAGGACCAGAGAGCTGTGCAACGCATTGCTTTGCAATGCGTTGCACAACCCTCTGGTCCTTAACGGGTTAAATGGTTAAGCTTGATAACTGTTGCCTTTAAAGATTCTGACATTAAACATTTGTTTAATTTTATCTTTAAAATGAAAATTTTCATAAAAATAAAGCAAGTTTGGGAGGAAAGAGTTAATGAAGGAGCTAGTTTACAGTGTAAGTAGGAATGTGCAAATAATTTAAACCAGAGATGGATAATTTAATTTATTATATGCTAAAATTGCCTGGTACATGAACTGAAGCTATGTAATAAATGCCTCAGTTTATTATGTACAAAGGGCTATATATGTAAAAGAAAAGTGGAACAATTCTGGGGGAAAGCAACTGCACTATAGGGTACAAATGAAAATTCCAAATTAACCCTGAAAACTCATCTCTTCAGGGAAGCCTACAACGACCTCCATAACCATTATGAGCAAGGTCCACTTCTCTTCACTCTCTTTCCCTTCTAAAATCACTCCCACCTACATCCCCATCTTAATTTTTAACCATTTAACAATCAAATTGTAACAATGTTACTATTGGCAAGGGCCAAAAATGCCACTGGGTCTGCTGAGTAATCCCCTTATGCAGCAGGCCCAACCCCTCCCCCCCAAGACACACACACTGATTCCTGTACAGCCTTATCCACGGATGCATCATTTTTACGGACTCAGGCGTTTTCCCCCTTTATGGCCAAATCGCCATTCTGTCAACACCCTTACCCTGCTCATTGAGATGCCAGCAATATCCCACCTTCTTAGCAGCAGCAGAAGATCCAGTGGGGAGCCATAACTCCCCCCCATGTGATAAGACAGCAGACCCCAGGAGTATTAACCGGGCAGGTCATAATGGACAGCCAAAGAACAACAATGTTGAAGGCTGGACGGCCATCTGCTGCTGGAATTGTCCATCATAATACCACCAGACCAACCTCCTTTAAATCCTGCAGGTGTTCCAGATGATATTCTGGTAGCAAAACAATGAGGAGCACTATTGAGTAAAACCCTCCCCTATCACACTGCCTAAAATCGCAAACACCCTCACCCAGTTACCTAAAAATTTTGAAATCTTCTTACACTGCCTCCTTTCCCTTTCTTCTTCTCTGAGTCCTTTTTTTTCCTTATCTGGCAGAGCCTCATCCAGAAGGTGGAGACAATACATCTTAACATAATTTGTATGTCTATTCCCAGTTGTACAGGGCTGTGGAATTAGTTGGTGCTATATAAAGAATAATATTTATGCCATATCTTCTTCTTCATCTCAAGGTTTAAGTGAATGCCTAAAAGACCTGACCAACACAATTAGGCCTCCCCAAAAACCACTGTGGGGAACCTTGCCAACCTCTCCTCCCCAGCCTAGCCATCCATCCGCCAGTTGCACCCACCCATGTCACTTGACCTACCACACACACCCTCCAATCCCAGTGTCCTGGGTCCCAGCAATGGGAACACCCCCTGGGACAGGGAACCCCAACAATGCCCCCTGGAACCCTCAGACCCCTGGGTTGTGCCATCATAGAAACCCCCATAGAGGTAAACTCTGATGGCCCTGCACCAGACAAGATATGCCCCCCAGAGTCACACACAGATCCTTCATCCTGTGCACTCCCAGCTGAAGTTGAGGCCCTCCCAGATGTTCAAAGACACCACCACCACCGCTCACACTAATTGAAATCGCCAGGAACAGAATGCTGCCCCTGTCAGACAAGTCAAACACTCTTTCCCGATGTAATATGGGTTTTTTTTGGGGGGTGGGGTTTGTGTGTTGCCTTGCATGAGCCAGGAACAAAACTCCCACAGGCTGACAGTCCCCCAAACCAAACTCCCTTCCATCTGGAAGCCTCAAACAAGGACAATTGGTCCTCTCAGCAACCAGGTATCTCCCCAGGAATGTCCTTGGCTCATCAGGCCTGGAACTCCTGGCCCTGCCTCCATCTGCTGTTTCCAACTGTCTGAATGTCATCTCTAGAATGGAAATCATTACCTCCTGACTCCACTCCTCCCACCTTCTCTCTTAACCAACAGTGGCCCTATACAGTACACTCCTGTTTCACATCTGAGAGCGGCCATCTATGGGGCTTAAACAAGCTGGAGGCTACACTGGCTGCCCAGAAGCCACAGCTCCTGCTCCCTCCGCCAATGATGTGGACTTCCGGGCCAGCTGCTCCTGCAGCCACAGACCGCCACCACTTTCCAGTAGACCTCTAATCTCCTCCAGCAAGGCCAACTCCATGACAAGGAACCAGGTGAGACTGCCACCCATGCTGTTCACCAATCTTGATCCAAAAAGGTGGACCAGGTCCCCTTACTACCCCTTTTAACTCCTAAAATCCCCCCGCTCTCTTTTCCCTCATAAGCCAATCCCCACCATATTCCCACTAGACATGTCTCCCCTCCTTAGTTCTTACGGGGAACACTGGACTGTCATCATCCTTAAAGATGGAATTGTGTGATGGTTCTTGCACATCACTGTGAGTTAATGGGTTAGTACCAAGGATCCAGGGATATGGAACCAAACCAGGGTCTGACCCTGGAAATCTGGACAGCTGGCAGATATACTGCCCTCTATGAGGCATTAATGCATGTGATGTGTATGTTACATTTACAATTGTCACATGCTAAAGGAATGCCTATTGTTTAACATGACATACAAGGCCAGGCTGTCCTTGAACTTTGCACAGCACAAAGGACAGCAGAGTGCTACTGATGTTATACATACCCTTTTCTTTGAACAAGGACTTTCATCTAGCCACTCTTCACAGGCTTTGAATCTGCAGGTGATGAAGTGACATGAAAGTTTTTCTCTGAACTTGAGCATTGTTCTGAGCACTTTGCTAGCTGTCATTCAAGGGCAATTATGTTTTCAAGATTGTAAATCACTTGTATGGTTACAAATAAGGAGAAAATAGCAAGTGTACGGTACTTCTTCTTTTAGACTTTTATTTTCTCTGAATTGGTCCCTGACTCATGGGATTTGCAAAAACAAATGAAATAACCTTACTTACAAGGACAGACAGCTGGAAACATATTTTGTAATCCACAATAAAAAGGATTTTTTTTTTCTTTTTAAGTACCATGACTATTTTGAGAACATTTCTGGTTACTGTGTAAACTAAACTCTTAACCCCTTCCCGACAAGTGACTTACCAGGTACGTCACGAAAAAATGTCACTTAGTGACAAAGGACGTACCTGGTAAGTCACGGAAGTCATTCGGTACAATGAAGAAAAAAAAAAACCCCGTCGTTAAGTGCTGGCCGCGTGCGCTCGCGGCCGGTCACTAAGGGGTTAAAGGGATAGTAGGATTTAATATGTAAATATATATTACAAGGTGTATCCTTCAGAGTAAAACAAGGGTACTCCCACTGCTGAGAGGTGTTTTCTTCAAAAGTTATTGTAGCTCAAATGTTCACTTTTTTAGGTGCTATATCTCAATGACCTGAAATTTTACAGTGGGGCTGTTGCTACACCATCCTATAGAGATTTGTGGTCAACTGACCAGAGGATGGTATAGCAGTAGCGCTACTGTGACATTTTATTGATATGATGCACCTAATACATTTTAAGTTTGAGGAGCTGAAATAACTTTTAATAAAACACCTCTTAGCAGTGGAAGTACCCTTGTTTTATTCAGGAGGATAAGCCCTACACTACTAGAGAGAGGTCCCCAATGCATTGCAAAGCAGTATAATTGAAACCTCTCTAGTATCCAAGTAGTTAATATGACTCCACGCAATGAGGCTGATGTACTAAGGAGAAATGAAGCAATTCTAGAGCAATAATACACCAGATCTGGTGCTTGGGTATTGGATTAAATTATCAAGAAAATCAAACACCATGAGACAAAGATAGCAAATGATATTTTACTCAAAAACATAAAGAGTACATCAATTATTTAAAAAATCACCTATCCAGTATGTGTATATCCACATCAAACTCCACATACATATGGATATACCTGCATACACAAACATCAGGCAAAACAAACAAAAGGAATGGGAATTGGTATCATCAGATCCTAGTGATATCAATGTATCCCAAAAACTACTCTATAATGTATAGCCATCCGCTGTACAAAACACCAAAAATAAATCCCAGCCTCAATCTAATACATAAAACAATTAAAACTAAAAACAATAAACAACTAAATCTAAAAGGTGCCAGTACCCAAGAATATGTGCTTACAACATAAAAATTTAAAAAATGATCGATCGTAAAATGTTAATCCATCCGAAAGTCATAGAATATCCCACTAAATTGCTTCAAACGATAAATCTTCAATGTACACCAGGATCACAATATATGGTCATTAGAGATAATGTGTTCATATGTAGTGAAAATCCCAAACAATAATTGTCATGAAAACTATGTATATAGTGGGATGTCACGACACAAATCATAGTTTGTATTATATATATATATATATATATATATGCACATATATATGAGAGAGAGAGAAGAAACTCACGATTTGTAGCCTCAAACACCGCTTTCTTTACAATTCCCTGCCACCATTCAGTCTATGAACATCCACTTCCTTGTTCTTAGGCTATATTAGCTGACAAATAGGTGTTTTATAGCGTAGTGTTTATAATGGTGAACTTCAAAATCAATATGTGTAGAATATAGATGAAACAGGCATGATCATCTTCCAACGTGTTTTGGAATCAGTCCGATTCCTTCCTCAGGTAAAAAAAATTCTTAAAGCCTGCCTGCACATCAGTCTCAGATGAAGCAGGATTTCTTATGCTGGATAATACTACTATTTCTGAGCTTATCGCTATATGAATAATTATTGGGGGGGGACTTTATTTGGGTAATAGTTCCGCTTTAATATTATGTCAAGAGTACTACACCTACATACACCTATATATACCCTGAAGCTCCTCCCTAACAAAATGAAACCTTAAAGGGAGATATAACCATATAAAAATAAAATTACTACCAAATAATCATAACTACATGTTAGTATGTCTGCCTCAAAAAAAGAGCTTCCAGGGAATACCACACTAACATATGTATGTACATATGTATGTATGTATATAAATAGCATACTAACCACGAATGTAATATGAATCGTATATATCTATCTATATTTATATATATATATATATATATATATATATATATATATATATATATATATACGCACTATCTGCCAGCAACTAACTATATATGTTTAAAGGGATATAATGGTGATATATTAACATACACAATCAATGTAACCCTGACAAATTTATAAATGAATAATTCTCATCAAAAATAGTTGCTGTATACTACACATATATGAATCGTAAACAAACTTTGACCTCTAAGTTAGTGTGAGTAATATTTCAACTTGACAGACTACATGAAATACTGTAAATAATAAAAAGAGAGAATATATCTATGATTAAAAAATAAAACTTGTATAAACACTATGTCATTACTAAATATGTTCCATGGTGTATATATCAAAATATTACATGAAATACATTGACAAAGCCATCAATCAAATGGCTTCTGGTAAAGCCCCTGGCCAAATGGATTCCCCTTTGAGTTCTATAAAATATTCTTTACTTTTTGTCCCATTGCTGTCAAAAGTATTCAATGAATTCAATGAAGGCTCTGCTCACCCCTCTTTCTTATTTCCTTGATTTTAAAGGAGGGTAAAGATCCTAAACTTCCTACTAGCAATCACCCTATTTCTCTTTTAAATTTAGATGCAAATCTTTATGCAAATATACTGGCTAACAAGCTTTCTCCTTTCTTGCCTCCCCTCATAGACCCAGATCAGACAGGCTTTGTACAGGGAAGAGAGATAAAGGATAAATAACACCATGAAGCTGATTCAACTGATAGAACTTGCACAATCCTGGCCGACGGTTCATTACACATATATGATTGGGCCCCACGCTTCTTAGCTACATCAAAACCTTTTATACCTGTCCAACGGCTAAGGGTGTAAGTTAATGGCAGTCTTTCCTCTCCATTCCATCTTCAAAATTGAACTAGGCAGGGCTGCCCCTTGTCCCACCTAATTTTCGTGTAGTCCCTCACATTTTTCATATTTGCATGACTGGGACTGTTGAACTTTGACACCTGAGTACAGTGACTGGCAAAGGATGTTGACTAATACAGTGAATAGGAAGAGCCCTAGGCTGGAAGTTTCCAGAACAGTGTGAGACACAGAAGAGGAAGGACTTGCTGCAGCAGTAAAGGTGTGTGTGAGGCTTAAGTCTACTGATGTGTGCTGCCAGTTGCAGTGTAAATCCAGTGAAAGAGCTATGAAGCAGGAGGCATATACAGTAAATGGCTGACAGCCCCTGGATCTCCTCTTCTACCCTGTGGAGATGAGTGGTAAGAAGTATCCTCTCCTCCTGTCATGCTGACAGGGCAGTCTATCCATCATCAACACTAATAAAGCGTATCGCAGACAGTACCTGTGGATATTAGCTGCATTTATTCTTGTGGATTTCCTCAAAGGGCCCCAACACGTCTGTGCACCAACTGGTACCCTTCAGCCATTGGGGGTGAAGCCGGAGGGTGGGTCTACAGGTGGTTTGGGGGGGGTGCTGGCCCTGGTTAGATAGATTTAGGTGTACTAGTCAGTCACCGTATTATCTGCCTTACTTTATTCTTTTAATACATGTTATTTTGTTCTGACCGTTCTCAATGTGTGCCTGGGAAACCTGTCCATGCCCTGGATGCCCAGTCAGGTGGAGGCACTGCCAACACTATGTATCCCAACTACAAAAAAATGAAGGCTCATGATCCGCCTTGTTACGCAGGAAGATGTAACCACAGTAAGTGGCCCGAGGGTATCAGTCCCCTGGAGCAAAAGTTTTTTACATTTGGAGGCACTGCTGAGATCCACAGGGATAAATCCATCCAAATAGCACTAGACCCACAGCCCACGGTGTCCTTTGTAACTGAGTGGGCCGTTTATCAGAGAATACCCATTTGTCAGACCCTGATGGTATGCAATGTACTGCCTCATAGCCATACCACCTGCTTCATTAGTGAGTTAGATAACCTTTTCAAGGGACTGTAGTGACCATCAGGGATGTGCTGAAAGACCAGACAGGATAGAAGTACATCCTGTTTTATGCCCTTACAGACCTCAGAGACTGCTCACGGCCAACAGGTCTTCGTTTAAGTGAGGCAACATCAGGATCCTGTCCGATCATATACGACTGTGTTAAAGAGGAAGCAGGGACCACTCCAAAGAGACAGCACTGGGCATTACCTATTCTGCCCAAAGAGAAAGGGGATGTCACTCCCAGAACTTCTCAGAGGCCAAGCAACCTGGCATTAAGTACAACAAGTTCTAGTAATGGTAATATACAGGATGTACTCAAGAAACTTTCTGAGGCTATAGTGACAGCCAGTCACTCTCATAGCTATCTCAAGCTGAGGGTATTTTCTGGAATCCAACCCGTCCCATCAGGAGAAGAGAGTTTTGAAACATGGAGACGGTATGCAGTACAGTTGCTGAGAGAATGGACCTGTATGGATGCCGTGAAAAAGCAAAGAATAATGGAGAGTCTGCGGTTCCCAGCTACCGAGATTGTGAATGCTCATAAAATTTTAAAAGGAGAGACTGATGCTCAAGAGTACTACAAAGAGCCTATGGAGAAGTGGAAGATTCTGAAGGTCTTCTTAACAAGTTTTATACCACCCGTCAAAAGAAACACGAGAAGTTGTCTGAATATGTAACCAGACTACAGATGTTCTTGAGGAAATTGATGGACAAAGACATACTGTCACTTGCTCAAGCCCATGTGAAGCTGACTAAGCAAGTATTGTGGGGTGCGCTACCTGAAAATCCGATGATTGCTACTCTACATGCTGGGCTAACCAAAGAAGCTCCAGATTACAAGTCAATTATTACCCAAGTGAAGGAGATTGAGAGCCAGATATCTCCTTCTGCTACCCCGAAAGAAAGTATGGCAAAAGCGCCAGATAAATATAACACCAAATTGACTAGCCTCAGGAAGAGACTAGCAGAATTAGAACTACAGTTACAACCCTCAAGACCCGAACATAGCCTGAAGAGGGCAGACCCTCGTCAACTGTCACAAAGTCAACACAGGGAAAGGAAATTATTTACTTGCGGCCAGCCAAGACATTTTTCCCGGGAATGCCCCACTACCTTACAAGAAGAGAATGGAGATGTTCTAGTAATAGAACCCCTGGAAGTCAGGTCATTCTTATCCAAGAAAAGGAGAAAAGGGGTAAGGAGAAGAGTTCATAGTTTGCATGTCAGCTCCAGAGTGGGGCCCCCGTCTATCATCCAAGTGTTGGTAAATGGCATTTATGCTTCAGCACTGCTAGATACAGGGTCGCAGGTAACTATAATATACCGGTCATTCTATGATCAACATTTAAAGAATCTATGCTTACTGCCAGTTGATGAGATGCAGCTGTGGGGCATGGGAACCCAAGCCTACAAGATTGATGGGAGCATCAAAATTATCATCACTATTCCCCAGATGAATACTGGGATGGAGTGCCCAGTAGAGTTGGAGGCTATCATCTGACCAGATGTGAAAAGAGTTTGTGCCCCCATCATCCTCGGAACCAACGTCAGGATGGTTCAGGATGTATTCAGGGCCTACATCCAGGAAGTAGGAGATGTTTCCCTAGATCGCTATCACGGTGCCCGTGATTGCTGCAGTTCCTTGTCTGTCACCAGTAGGGGGCTGCTATTGGATGTCTGCAGATAGCCCGCCTCTGATTGCCTATTTAAACCTGGATTGGGCACCCTTTGGGTGCCCTTTCGTGTTGTTTCTGACCTTCTTGCTATGACTATGCTAATGATAGCTGGGCCTCTGTTCCAGTGTTCCTGAGTTCCTGATCTCATGTGTTCCTGAGTTCCTGATCTCCACTGTTCCAGTGTTTCCTGCCTGCTGTGTTGTTCCAGTCCTGGTTCCGGCCTAGTCTCTGGTGTTGCAGTTCCTGCAGTCCTTCTTCTCTGCTGTTTCCTGACCTGACTGATCGTTGCTGGTTCCTGTCATCTCATTGCCTATCTCCTGTATCCTGGCGACCTCCTGCCCGGTCGCGTCGGCGACATTGTCAGTTACTCCAGTGTGCGGTCACTGGTTTGCTCCAAAGCCTATCGGCTGTACAGTCTTGTGTTGGTAACAGCGTGCGGACGCTGGTTTGCTCCCAAAGCCTTGCGGCTATACAAACTCGCTTGTTACACCAGTGTGCGGTCACTGGTTTGCTCCAAGGCCTATCGGCTATACAATCCTGTGTTGGTCCCAGCGTGTGGACGCTGGTTTGCTCCAAAGCCTTGCGGCTATACAAACTCGCTTGTTACACCAGTGTGCGGTCACTGGTTTGCTCCAAGGCCTATCGGCCATACAATCCTGTGTTGGTCCCAGCGTGTGGACGCTGGTTTGCTCCTAAGCCTTGCGGCTATACAAACTCGCTTGTTACACCAGTGTGCGGTCACTGGTTTGCTCCAAGGCCTATCGGCCATACAATCCTGTGTTGGTCCCAGCGTGCGGATGCTGGTTTGCTCCTAAGCCTTGCGGCTATACAAACTCGCTTGTTACACCAGTGTGCGGTCACTGGTTTGCTCCAAAGCCTATCGGCTATACAGTCTTGTGTTGGTCCCAGCGTGCGGACGCTGGTTTGCTCCTAAGCCTTGCGGCTATACAAACTTGCTTGTTACACCAGTGTGCGGTCACTGGTTTGCTCCAAAGCCTATCGGCTATACAGTCTTGTGTTGGTCCCAGCGTGCGGACGCTGGTTTGCTCCTAAGCCTTGCGGCTATACAAACTTGCTTGTTACACCAGTGCGCGGTCACTGGTTTGCTCCAAAGCCTATCGGCTATACAGTCTTGTGTTGGTCACAGCATGCGGACGCTGGTTTGCTCCAAAGCCTTGCGGCTATACAAACTTGCTTGTTACACCAGTGTGCGGTCACTGGTTTGCTCCAAGGCCTATCTGCCATACAATCCTGTGTTGGTCCCAGCGTGCGGACGCTGGTTTGCTCCTAAGCCTATCGGCTATACAGTCCGGTGTTGGTCCCAGCGTGCGGACGCTGGTTTGCTCCAAAGCCTTGCGGCTATACAAACTTGCTGGTTACACAAGTGTGCGGTCACTGGTTTGCTCCAAAGCCTATCGGCTATACAATCCTGTGTTGGTCCCAGCGTGCGGACGCTGGTTTGCTCCAAAGTCTAGCGGCTTTACTACTCCCTGTTGGTCTCAGTGTGTGTACACTGGGTTGCTTACGATCCTGTCAATTTGCCATTACCATCTGACTGCTGCTACTATCTCTGGGCTGCCCTGCCCGGTATTGGTAAGGCCGGTAGAACCTTTTGCCACATTCCATCTGAGGTTGCCTTACCCGGTATTGGCAGGGCCGGTAGAGCCTACATTGTGAATCTTTTGAGGCTGCCTTGCCCGGTAATTTGGTAAGGCCGGTAGAACCGTTGTGCTATCCCATCTGCAGGTTGCCTTACCCGGTATTGGCAAGGCCGGTAGAGCCTAACATTCAGCTTCTTCAGACTGTCCTGTCCGGTATATTGACAGGACCGGTAGAGTCTGCATTCTATCTTGTTATATTCTGTATGTATCTGTATGTATGTGTTAGTCATCCTACGTTATCAATTTATTATTTCAATAAAATTGATTTTTACCTAAAACTTGTGTCTGAGAGTCATAATAAACCGTGACAGTACGAAAGGGCCATGACCTCAGACAGCAAAGGTGAAGGTAATGCACAGAATATCCATTGGAGGATGGATGTGCACGAGCAACGTTTGGATCAGTTGGCAGTTGCAATTCAAACGATCCTTGAACGCACGGTACTTGCTGACAAATCTAGCTCTAGCCCGGTGGTCTCGCCAAGTCAGACACCGGAAAGTGATACCAGACCCCTAGGGGGTACTGTTAAAAGGTTAACGGCTTCTGCACCCTTGCCGCTAAGATATGATGGTGACCCTAGTCTCTGCAGAGGGTTCATCAACCAACTCGAAATCTTTATGGAATTGACGGCACACGCATTTCCCAATGATCGTAGTAAAGTGGGGTTTACGATATCTTTGCTCACTGGCAGAGCTTTGGCTTGGGCTAACCCCTTGTGGGAGAATGCTAAACCTTGTACTAAGAACTTTAGAGAATTTGTGCAATCCTTTCGAAGAGTGTTTGAGCCTCCTGGTAGAACCACCTCTGCTGCCAAACGCCTTATGGAGATACATCAGGGCAGGCTTACAGTAGGCGACTACGCCATCGAATTCCGCACATTGGCAGCAGAGGTAGGTTGGAATAACGAGACGTTATTGGCAGCTTTTTCTCAAGGCCTGAATGACCACATTAAGGATGAAATCAATGCTAAAGATCTACCTATTGATCTAGATGACTACATTGAGTATGTTATGATAATTGACTCCAGAATACGTGAGAGATCAATTGCCAAAGATCGTAAGATACGGTCAAGGAATAATGAGCCTAGTAGCATGTTTTGCCCACCCATCCCTCCCCTGGCATTGAAGTCTAGTGAACCTGTACGGGAGACAAGTGAACCTATGCAAATAGGCTTCACTAGACTAACCAAGGCTGAGAGACTATATCGCAAAAGACAAGGGTTGTGTTTATACTGCGGTAAAAAAGAGCATTTGCTAAATTCCTGTCCGGTACGTCCGGGAAACGCACACACCTAGGGTACCACGGGGGACAGGCCCTAGGTGGTGTACAATCGTCCCCAGTGTCGGGCGCAATAAAACCCACCATACAGGTGGTATTATCTTGGGCACAACGCTCTGTGGAGGTTTTGGCCTTGGTTGACTCTGGTGCAGCAGGGTATTTTATGGATAATACCTTTGCTGAATTGCACGGAGTTCCACGCATTGAAAGAGAAAACCCCTTGACTATTGAAGCGATTGATGGCAGACCCTTAGAACCGCCTCAGGTTATATTTGAAACTATGCCACTGTCTATGACTATTGGGGCACTTCACAGAGAAGAGCAGCAGTTTCAACTGATTAATTCTCCGCACCATGCGGTAATATTGGGATTTCCGTGGTTACAGTTACATAACCCACAATTTGAATGGAAAAAAATGTGAAATTGCTGCTTGGTCCCAGTTTTGTATGGACAAGTGCGTCATCCAGCCTATTAAGGTCCTGTGCACCTCCTCGGCTATACCGGATGTGTACCAACAGTTTGGCGATGTTTTTAGCAAAGGAGAGGCCAGTTTGCTACCCCAGCATAGACCTTATGATTGTTGCATCGAATTGCAGCCTGGGGCAGTACCTCCGAAAGGACGCACTTATCCATTATCTTGTGAGGAAAATAAGGCTATGGAGGATTACATTTCTGATGCCCTTGCTAGAGGGATCATACGAAAATCTACCTCTCCAGCTGGGGCTGGGTTCTTTTTTGTAAAAAAGAAAAATGGCGAATTAAGACCATGCATTGACTACCGGGGCTTGAATAAACTAATGGCAAAAAACGCATACCCAATACCACTCATCACCGAGCTTTTTGACAGGCTTAAAGGTGCTTCGATTTTTACCAAATTGGACCTACGGGCCGCTTACAATCTGGTGCGCATTCGAGCAGGTGATGAGTGGAAGACTGCCTTTAATACTCGAGCTGGGTACTACGAGTATCTAGTAATGCCATTTGGGCTGTGTAATGCCCCCGCAGTTTTCCAGGAACTGATAAACGATGTTCTGAGAGATATGTTACAGACATGTATTGTGGTTTATCTTGACGATATATTGATTTACTCTCAAAACATGGCACAGCACATCAAAGATGTATCCGCAGTATTGCTGCGACTCCGTGAGAACAAATTATTTTGTAAACTGGAAAAATGTGAGTTTCATAGAACCAGTGTGCCATTCTTGGGGTTCATAATTGGCAATGATGGCATTGCCATGGACAAAGATAAGTTGTCAGCTGTCTTACAATGGCCAAAACCCAAGGGTCTTAAAGCCATACAGCGTTTCCTGGGTTTCGCTAATTATTATAGGAGGTTTATTAAGAACTTTTCTTCCATTGTCAAACCTCTGTCCGATCTTACGCACAAGGGTGCTAATCCTTCTTGTTGGCCGGTATCTGCTGAGAATGCCTTTGAGAATTTGAAGCTGGCATTTGCTGCGGCTCCTGTGTTATCCCAACCCAATCCTCTACTTCCATTTACGTTAGAGGTTGATGCCTCAGATATTGGGGTTGGGGCAGTACTTTCGCAACGACAAGATAAAGGTGGAACTCTCAGACCTTGTGGGTTTTTCTCTAAAAAGTTGACTGTCACTCAAAGCCACTATGAGATAGGTGACAAAGAATTATTGGCCATTATCCTCGCTCTTAAGGAATGGCGTCATTTGCTTGAAGGTACTAAGAATCATGTATTAATCCTAACAGATCATAAAAATCTGACTTATCTCTCGGAGGCCAAGAGATTGTCCTCCCGTCAGGCCAGGTGGGCACTGTTCCTGTCTCGATTTAACTTCATTGTATCATACTTACCGGGGTCAAAGAATATCAGGGCTGATGCACTGTCAAGACAATTTGAGGCCGACAGTGACAGAGTGGAAGCACCAGCACCTATCATCCAACCTGATAGAATACTGGCTACTATACGCACGAGCATCACTTCTCCTTTAGGGGAGGAGATCCTGGCCTCTCAGGGGTCCGCTCCCCATGAAACTCCAGTAGGCAAATGTTTTGTCGCTGAACCATTTCGTACTAGGCTGCTTGAAACCTACCATTCCTCTAAGGCTGCGGGACATATTGGTAGAGACCAATTGTTATGGTCCCTTTCTCAGTTATTTTGGTGGCCTTCCATGAGAAACGATTGTGCCGAATTTAAGAATGCCTGTGCCACCTGTGCCCGCGCTAAGACCCCGAGACATCTCCCAGTGGGCTTGCTTCAACCGGTGCCTAATGGTGAACGCCCCTGGTCTCATGTTTCCATTGATTTTATGGGAGAATTGCCTATGTCCAAGGGGTACTCCTTTATATTCATGGTGGTGGACAGGTTTTCTAAAATGGCTCATTTCGTGCCCCTCCGTGGCCTTCCTTCAGCGAAGGAATTGGCAATGGTGTTCGCCAGAGAAGTATTCCGGTTGCATGGAGTGCCTAGGGTACTGGTGTCTGACAGGGGGAGCCAGTTTGTGTCTAGATTTTGGAGGGCATTTTGCCAACAGATGGGCATACAGCTGTCCTTCTCCTCTGCCTACCATCCCCAGACCAATGGAGCCGCTGAACGAGCTAATCAGGGCTTGGAACAATTTCTCCGTTGTTTCGTTACTGACCATCATGATAATTGGTCCGACTTGTTGCCTTGGGCAGAGTTCGCCAGGAACTGTGCGGTCAATTCTTCGTCTGGGAGCTCTCCATTTCTGATTAATTATGGGTTCCAGCCCTGTTTGCTTCCAGATTCATTTCAGACGCAACAGATTCCAGCTCTGGATGAGCATATCGAGCAACTCCGTTCCACATGGGCACAAGTTCAGAGGGCACTTGGTCAGTTATTTCAGCGTCATCAGCGCCATGCTAATCGCAGAAGGCTTCCAGCGGTTTCCTTTCAGGTTGGGGATAGAGTATGGCTTTCCTCCAGAAATCTCAAGCTGCAGGTTCCGTCTAATAAGTTGGCTCCTCGGTTTATTGGTCCATACAGAGTTATTCGTAAAATTAACCCTGTCTCCTATGCACTAGACCTACCTGCATCCATGCGTATCCATAATGTGTTCCATGTGTCCCTTCTTAAGCCTCTGGTTTGCAATCGCTATACTACCACACCTGTGGTGCCAGGACCTGTTGAGGTGGAGGGCCAGGAGGATTACAAGGTTCAGAGCATTATTGATTCCCGTAGGCTTAGAGGAGGGGTACAGTACCTGGTACATTGGAAAGGGTATGGTCCTGAGGATCGATCATGGGTGGATAGTAAGGACCTTCATGCACCTAGGCTAACTAGGGCCTTTCATGCCAATTACCCACAGAAACCTAGACCCTATTCTAGGAGAGGGGGTCTTTGAAAGGGGGGTACTATCACGGTGCCCGTGATTGCTGCAGTTCCTTGTCTGTCACCAGTAGGGGGCTGCTATTGGCTGTCTGCAGATAGCCCGCCTCTGATTGCCTATTTAAACATGGATTGGGCACCCTTTGGGTGCCCTTTCGTGTTGCTTCTGACCTTCTTGCTATCACTGTGCTAGTGATAGCTGGGCCTCTGTTCCAGTGTTCCTGAGTTCCTGATCTCATGTGTTCCTGAGTTCCTGATCTCCACTGTTCCAGTGTTTCCTGCCTGCTGTGTTGTTCCAGTCCTGGTTCCGGCCTAGTCTCTGGTGTTGCAGTTCCTGCGGTCCTTCTTCTCTGCTGTTTCCTGACCTGACTGATCGTTGCTGGTTCCTTTCATCTCATCGCCTATCTCCTGTATCCTGGGGACCTCCTGCCCGGTCACGTCGGCGACATTGTCAGTTACTCCAGTGTGCGGTCACTGGTTTGCTCCAAAGCCTATCGGCTGTACAGTCTTGTGTTGGCAACAGCGTGCGGACGCTGGTTTGCTCCCAAAGCCTTGCGGCTATACAAACTCGCTTGTTACACCAGTGTGCGGTCACTGGTTTGCTCCAAGGCCTATCGGCTATACAATCCTGTGTTGGTCCCAGCGTGCGGACGCTGGTTTGCTCCAAAGCCTTGCGGCTATACAAACTCGCTTGTTACACCAGTGTGCGGTCACTGGTTTGCTCCAAGGCCTATCGGCCATACAATCCTGTGTTGGTCCCAGCGTGCGGACGCTGGTTTGCTCCTAAGCCTTGTGGCTATACAAACTCGCGTGTTACACCAGTGTGCGGTCACTGGTTTGCTCCAAAGCCTATCGGCTATACAGTCTTGTGTTGGTCACAGCGTGCGGACGCTGGTTTGCCCCAAAGCCTTGCGGCTATACAAACTTGCTTGTTACACCAGTGTGCGGTCACTGGTTTGCTCCAAGGCCTATCGGCCATACAATCCTGTGTTGGTCCCAGCGTGCAGACGCTGGTTTGCTCCTAAGCCTATCGGCTATACAGTCCGGTGTTGGTCCCAGCGTGCGGACGCTGGTTTGCTACAAAGCCTTGCGGCTATACAAACTCGCTGGTTACACCAGTGTGCGGTCACTGGTTTGCTCCAAAGCCTATCGGCTATACAATCCTGTGTTGGTCCCAGCGTGCGGACGCTGGTTTGCTCCAAAGTCTAGCGGCTTTACTACTCCCTGTTGGTCTCAGTGTGTGTACACTGGGTTGCTTACGATCCTGTCAATTTGCCATTTCCATCTGACTGCTGCTACTATCTCTGGGCTGCCCTGCCCAGTACTGGTAAGGCCGGTAGAACCTTTTGCCACATTCCATCTGAGGTTGCCTTACCCGGTATTGGCAGGGCCGGTAGAGCCTACATTGTGAATCTTTTGAGGCTGCCTTGCCCGGTAATTTGGTAAGGCCGGTAGAACCGTTGTGCTATCCCATCTGCAGGTTACCTTACCCGGTATTGGCAAGGCCGGTAGAGCCTAACATTCAGCTTCTTCAGACTGTCCTGTCAGGTATATTGACAGGACCGGTAGAGTCTGCATTCTATCTTGTTATATTCTGTATGTATCTGTATGTATGTGTTAGTCATCCTATGTTATCAATTTATTATTTCAATAAAATTGATTTTTACCTAAAACTTGTGTCTGAGAGTCATAATAAACCATGACAATCGCCTGATGGAAGTTAGTCCTCCCCTTGGAGAAGAATGCCTTCGATTGGCACTACAGTCTCAGACTGGAAAATGCCATTATGTTGGCAGTAGATCCGTGTTCATCAGACCAGGTGAAACCCAATCTCTCCATATCTCAGCAACCCTCCATGGTGGAATTTTAGGTGGAGGACAACAGTATGTAATTGAATCCCTTCCAGAAGATGATGCCAAAAAAGGATGGCTGGTCATACCCGAAGTCAAAGACTGGAGGAACCACCGGGATCAAACTTTTCCAGTGATGGGGCAAAACTTAACTCCCGTTGAAATTCGTATAGACTGGGGTCAACAGTTGGGAGTGATCCACCTGCTAGATCAAATATCCTATGCCAGTAAAGGTTGAAGTGGGGAAAACTTCCAGGACTCTCATGGACTTTGACCTAGAGGATTCTCCCCTGTCCTAGAAGTGGAAGGATAGTCTCAGAAATCAAGCAAGAGAAACAGTATTCTCTAAAGAAGAGATGGATGCAGATTGTGCAAAAAGTGCCGCCCATGCCATTCGATTATCCAACAATACTCCCTTTTGTGAGAGATCTCGACGCATTCCACTCCGTGAAATAGAAGATGTCAGGCATATTCTCCATCAGATGGAAGGGGCGGGGCTCATCCCAGAGTCCTGTAGCCTGTATGCCTCCCCAATTGTAATAGTACGAAAGAAAAATGGATCCGTCCGGCTGTGCACAGATTACAGGGCATTAAACAAGCTCACCATACCGGACCAGTATACATTGCCCTGTATTGAAGATCTGTCGAATGCCCTGTCTGGGAGCCAGTGGTTCAGTGTACTTGATCTGAGGTCTGGATATTACCAGGTGCCCATGAAGACAGAGGATCAGAAAAAGACCGCCTTTATCTGCCCTCTGGGATTCTTCCAAAATCACAAGGATGCCCCAAGGGATCACTGGAGCCCCAGCCACTTTCCAGCGTCTCATGGAGAGAACCATTGGAGATATGAATCCTAGAGAATGCCTGGCATACTTGGATGATCTTGTAGTGTTTGGAAAGACTCCAGAGGAGCATGAGCACAGATTATTGACAGTTTTGGATAGACTTCAAGCAGAGGGATTAAAACTATTCCTTAGACAAGTGCAAGTTCGCCTGAATCTCTGTCACCTATGTAGGGCATATAGTTTCTGCCCAGGGAGTCGCTACGGACCCGGCCAAGATAGAGGCTGTAGTGAACTGGCCCAGGCCTGATAATGTCAGAGAACTAAGGTCATTCCTTGGATTCTGTGGGTATTATCACAGGTTTGTGGAGGGCTACTCCAAGATAGCCCTTCAGCTCCATAACCTCCTTAAAAGCTCCCTGAAATTAGGAGGTACCAAGATACTGCATCCTAAAAATTCCTTTTGGGGGAAATGGACTACTGGGTTTGAGGAGGCATTCACCACCCTAAAAAATATCTCACAAAGGCCCCAGTGCTGGCGTATGCCAACCTGGAAAGGCTATATGAGCTCCATGTGGTTGCCAGTTTGGAGGGCTTAGGTGGTGTGCTTCTGAGACCAGCAGCTTACATTAGTAGGAGCCTCACTGGAAGAACTACTCGGTAGATAAGCCATAGATAGGCTCAAGACTGGCATATAGGAAATGTCCTCATGGCCATAAAGGCAAAGAATCCTAATCTCCTAAACACTCTTACCTTGGGCTAGAAGGAGATATTCCTGAGAGAATGGAACAAATTGCATCTGGAAGATGGGTTGCTGTATAGGATCGTTGAGTACCACGACCACCCTGATTGCAAGCAGCTGGTGCTTCCCCACCGATTCAGGGGTATGGTGCTGAGAGGACTACATGGTCAGCATGGTCATCTTGGGGTAGACAAAACTTATAGTGTAGTGCAAGACAGATTTTTCTGGCCCAAGATGAGAGAGACTGTGGAGCAGTACATAAAAACTTGCAAAAGATGCGTACAGAGGAAGACTCTACCAGTAAAGGCTGCTCCCATGGGCCATCTTAAAAGTACTGGTCCCCTAGACCTAGTCTGCATGGACTTTCTAAGTATTGAAAATGACTCTGCTGGTATCGGGAATGTCCTAGTTGTCACAGATCACTTCACTCGCTACGCACAAGTATTTCCCACCAAAGACCAAAAGGCAGTAACAGTAGCCAATACCTTGTGGCAAAAGTACTTTTTGCATTATGGACTGCCCAATAGGATACATTCTGATCAGGGGAGGGATTTTGAGAGCCGGCTTATCAATGAGTTCTTGAGTATACTTGACGTTAATAAGTCAAGGACTACTCCATATCCTCCAGAAGGCGACGCTCAGCCTGAGAGATTTAACAGGACCCTTCTGGATATGTTGGGTACACTGAAGAACGTAGAGAAAAGGGCTTGGAGCTGACATGTGGAAGCTCTGGTGCATGCGTACAACTGCACCAGACATGAATCTACAGGGTTTTCACCATACTTTTTAATGTTTGGTAGAGAAGCTCGCTTGCCCATAGACCTGAGACTGGGAGTTTCTTCAGATGGGTAGAGTCCTGCCTCCCATTATCAATATGTAAAGTCACTGAAGCAGAACCTTCAGAGAGCCTGTGAGTTGGCTAACCAGGTTGCTGCTAAGCTAAATGAACAAAACAGGAGATGATATAATGCCATAATAAAATATAGAGAGATACAGCCCGGGGACAAAGTTCTCCTCCAAAACCTGGGGGTATCGGGAAAATACAAGCTTGCAGATAGATGGAAAAACATTGTGTTTGAAATGATCTCCAAGTTACCCGGAATTCCTGTTTACAAGATCAAAGGGCCAGAGGGTCGCATCAAGGCCTGTCACAGGAATCCCCTGTTACCAATGCTCTACTCCCAAGATGAAGAGTCTCAGGAGAACAATGAAGAGAGTGAAAGCGTTTCATCACTTATGAGGGAAACAAAGGCGATGGTGCCGGACATTCATGAGGAAGGAGCTGAAGAAGAGATCCCAGAATCCGTTGATCCCAGTGATGAGTGGTGGAGGCTCGAGAAGGCCCCTCTCAGCAGTTGCTCTCCCTCCTCCCTTAGCCTCCTCTAAACTGGATCCCAACAGCCCCATTTTTGTGCCTGAGACCCCAGAAAGACTCTTGTATCATGGGAAAGCCAGGGCCTCAAGCCTCTGGTGACCTCCCCAACCAAGTGGCAGGAGCTGAAGACTTCCAGGCACACCATGGACTTCCTCAAAGAGGATTAGATTAGATTTTGACATTTGTCTAGATAGAACTGTTAGTGCAGGATTATATTTATGTGTTTTTTTATTATATATTTTATTTTCAATTTGCTTTCTGGTCAGACCTTGTCAGTGGAAGGCAAGGATTTTATGAGGGGGAGAATGTAGCCCCTCACATTTTTCCTATGTGCATGACTGGGACTGTTGAACTTTGACACCTGAGTACAGTGACTGGCAAAGGATGTTGGTCATGTGACTAATACATAGCATAGTTAGAGCCCTAGGCTGGAAGTTTCCAGAACAGTGTGAGACAAAGAGAAGGAAGGACTTGCTGCAGCAGTGAAGGTGTGTGTGGCCTAAATCTAAATCCAGTGTGCGCTGCCAGTTGCAGTGTGAATCCAGTGAAAGAGCTATGGAGCAGGAGGCATTTACAGCAAATGGCTGACAGCCCCCGGATCACCTCTTCTGCCCTGTGGAACTGAGTGGTAAGAAGTATCCTCTCCTCCTGTTATGCTGACAGGGCAGTCTATCCATCAACACTAATAAAGAATATTGCAGACAGAACATGTAGATATTATTTGCATTTATTCTTTTGGATTTCCACAAAGGGCCCCAACATGTCTGTGCACCAACTGGTACCCTTCAGCCATTAGGGTGAAGCCGGAGGGTGGGTCTACAGGTGGTTTGGGGAAGGTGCTGGCCCTGGTTAGATATATTTAGGTGTGTTAGTCAGTCACTGTATTATCTGCCTTACTCTATTCTTTTAATATGTTATATTGTTCTAACCGTTCTCACTGTGTGCTGTAATTATTTACTATGTTCCTGCCTGGGAAATCTGTCCATGCCCTGGATGCCCAGACAGGTGCAGGCACTGCCAACACTATGTACCTCAACTCCAAAGAAATGGAGACTCAGGATCCCCTTGTAAAACAGGAAGATGTAACCACGGATAAGGGGCCCGAGGATATTAGTGCCCTGGGGCAAAAGTCCGTTACATACCATACTATGGGCGGATGTTCAAAAAGTTATCATAATGAAAAACTTGTCGGATCATGAGTTGGTGGTAAAAGAAGGACCATATTTTCAGAAGTAAATCCGTCACGTTTGAAAATTCGTCTAAAGAATTAAAAATGACAGTAAGAAGATCTTAAAAATTGTCTTTCAAATTGTCTTTGAAATGAACATTTTCAAAGAAACAAAAGACTTTTTTTGTCTTTGAAACAAATTTTTCTTCTCCAACTTTAGACCATTTTTATTATGTCGGGAAAAAATGACGTTAATCAGACAAAAAAATGACGTTCAAACAAATATGTTTTTCTGAAAATACCTTACATTATGACGGAAGACTAAGCCACACCCACTTTTAAGACGGCTTTTTCCCTTTGACGGAGATGGCGGAATTGGATGCAAAAAATTACGGAAACATGTCTGAGAATTGACGGATCATGGTTTAAGAACTTTTTTATTCTGATTACAGACAATTTCAGTTACCACCACTTTCTGAACATCTCACCCTATGTTTCAAACCTCGCAGTCATATTGAGGCTAAGGCTTCCCTGTGTTCTAGGCATATGAAAGCATATACAAATCTAAAATTTCTCAATTAGAAGACCATATTGATCAAACATCTATTTATTAAAAGGACTTTTAAAAAAGAAAAAGTGACATTTAAAAAGTGGAATCATTTAACAAGCATTTGCTTTTTAAATCATTGATCATTTGCTTTTTAATTTATTCTGCTTTTTAAGTTTCACTTTTTCTTTTTTAAAAGTCCTTTTAATAATTTGATGTTTGATCAATATGGTCTTCCAATTCAGAAATGTTAGATTGGTATATGCTTTCATTTGCCTAGAACACAGGGAAACCTTAGCTTCAATATGATGGTGAGGCTTGAAACATAGTATGGTTTGCAACATTGTAGAGCTACCAGCACTCGTTATAATAATGAAGCTTGGACAAATAGCTGTCACGCTTGTCCATATGTGTTCTAATTGGTTGAACCTAGCAAAAGAAAGTATAAAACAAACATATTGGTGAATGTTTTTTATTCCCTGAGGAAGAGAGGATCACACTTTTTCTCCACTCAAGTGCCCGATTGGTTTGATCACTATACGCTCTGATTATACCAGCTATCTGGTGAGTGACAGCCATTAAAGGGCGGTTTGTTAGTCCCTGTGTTTATACGGGTGCTCTTAGAAGGTTTCCTCTCCTTTTTTTTACAGTGATCTATCTAAGAAGACTCCAGGAGACAATTGCCAGGATTCAAGTAATGATCAAACAGTGGGGGATCTGATAAGCTATCTCTAATTAAGGCAAAGTTTCAGGTTGCTTTTTAGTAAGTACATTTCTATGCGCATTTTGGCCATCTGAAATATAGCCACTCTCAGATCGTATTGCGCTCTGTCTCTTTTTTATGGTAACTATGGCGCCATGCTAAAAATGGTAACATGAGAATCTCGCACTGCATGACAGCGTGAGTTTCTCATGTTGCTTACTGAAAGGTCGCATACCCATAACTACAACTCCCATCATGCTTACCCATGTGGAAAGGCTGATATGGTACACGTGGAGTCTTTCTAAAATGTTATGAGCGCGTGCATCGGATGGGTCGTCCCGCCGCCTAGGCTGCAACCCTCCGGCAGTAAAACTTGTTTATGTATTTGTAAACTTTATTACACCCTTAACAAATGACATAAAATGGTAGGGGTGCCCCGAAAATGCCAGACTGCATGTTAGGGGTGCCTTGAGGAAAAAAGCTTGAAAACCACTGTCCTATCCCCTCTGACAACAATTTTCCAAACCTGCTGTAATGTGTTGCTCCACTGGTGGCGGGTAATACCTGGCACAACCTGACTGAAAATCAGCCATGCAGACATCCTCATGGTACGAATAAAAAGGAACATACATTTCAGATGGTACAAAGATCACTCTATTGATTAACTAATGATGAACTATTACTGAGCAAAATAACTGCTGTTAGGAGAGAAGGGAACATTCTGAATTAAATGAGACTTATAACCCTTTGAGTGCCAGAGGGGTATGCAACGCATTGCAGAGTACTTCTGGCACTCAAATGGTTAAATCCTAGCAACGTTAGAGACATCTGCAGTGCATTATGATATTGATATTATGGCACAATTGTATGGAAATGATCAAGATTATCTGTTCCTTGCCCCCTCTCCTGCTTACCCGGGTATCCTCGTAATCACCACCCTATCTTCCCTATACCACATATGATCAGATGCATGCTTCTGTGTAACTTTGATACTCTGCTTCACAGACTCCTAGAGTGGTCTTCCCATCCTTCTCCACTCAGCTCCCTGGTTTGCAATCCTGACTTTCCTCCTGGCAAAAATGAGGATGCTTTCAGGGAATGGTCTTCCCATAACACTCTTTTTATCTCACATCTTCGAAAAAATGTATCTCTTTGTTCCTTTGAGGACTTACAAACCCATTTACAACTCTCAGCTGGAGAGGTATGGAGATATAGACAGATTAATAGCTACTTAAACTCCTACTTGACTCGTCCTTTCTGCCTGCATCCTCTCATGTCCTTTGAACATATCTTCTCAGAGGGTTCACCAAAACAACGGAACATGTTAATGTGTCAATGGACTATGTCAATATTTTATTGTGCTCTAATCTGCTGGCAGTATCCTCCCTCCATAGCTTCTAAACTATACTGGGAATCTGTGCTAAATCTTACGGTTACTGACTCTCAATGGAAAGCAGCATGAAGCAACACAGTGTTAAGTTTGAGGAAATTAATTATAAATTGCTTCATAGAGGTTCTGTACCACTTCTTTCCTTTGGTTTCGCCATAGTGTTGTTGAAGCTCTGTATCAGCGGTGGCGCAGCCAGTCTCTACTGCGCATGACTGTCCCGCGACCGGGTGGCAGTGGCACTGTGGCCCGTGTAACAGGCTCTTCAACTAGTATATTATATATATAATCAATCGCCTCCCCTCCAGTTTTTAGAGACAATATCTATACGAATGTCATATGTTTTATGTTGGAATTATTACATTCTGCAAAGTGTGCAGATGGGCTATGCTTCATGAGTTTATTTCTAATATTATAAACATGTTCCCTGATTATGTCCTTTAAACATATCTCACATATATGTGTGTGTGTGTGTCTCTAATCAGACCGAGGAAAGTCTGTTGTTCAGCTGGCACATGCTGTAGCACGTCCGCTTATTGGCGTTTGCAGCTGTATCATATTTGAGATCTGGACACTTTTGAGCTGCTTAAAATACATTCTTCTGCTTTGTAATACCCTTGTTTTACTCAGGGTGATAAACTCTACAACTTATCTTTTTTTACATTATTAAGTATTACTATCCCTTCAATGTATCCATTGTATCTGCTATTACCACATGCTTTAGCAAACATTAACTGAACAATATTACTAACACATATCGGTACCACTGATGGTGATCCTGCATTTGTTTAAAAGACTATGGTCCACTCGCACTACACTAGGCTCAACCAATAAAGGGCATTAGAGAAGGTATCGTCGTTCCTACTCTGTGTTTCATGCATCTCTCCTGAAGTCTTTTACTTCACTGGTGGCAATACTGTTCCTTTGGCTCCTGTACATATTGAATGATCATGAAGAGTATGAGGAGGCATTCATCCTGGACTTGCTCCTGCAAACTAGCTGTTCATACGCCTGTTCCGCTGCAATGGTTTCATCAGTTGTATCCACATTGATCAGGCCCCAGAGATACCTTAAAGGGATAGTAATGTTTCATAATAAAATCAGCTCTAATTAATTATTATAGTATTTGGACCTTGGATAGTGTTATTTCAATTCTGTCAGAGTTGTAGTACAAGAGTAATTGAATGATAAAGTATGCCCCTCCCACCCCTTTTACTGATGTAACACTGCCCACCTCAGAACAGCTGGGAGGTGCCCAGGTAGACTGCAGAAAGGGACAATCTTCAATTAAGATAAGGGAAAAACCTGAAAAACCTGTCAAGGGGGGCAGGGTTTTCATTGTTCTCACCCTTGTTGTGAGCTGTCTGGTCTGTGGACCAGATTCTACATGTGAGGGGAGGTGGCTTACACTAGGTAAAAGGGGCGGGTGGGGGATACTTTATCATTCAATTACTCTTGAACTACAACTCGGACAGTATTGAAATATCACTCTCCATGTATGAAAATGAACTGGAGCTGCTGTTTTTGTGAAACATTACTATCCCTTTAAGTTTTCTTTTGGTGGTGGCGGTGGGAATGCATCTAGAATCCTCATGTTTTTTTGCATCTCTGTGAGTTAGGCACAGTGCCATGATATTGTTGTGGCAATTATTGCGCAATCACCTGTTAATGCATTAATATAGGAGTTTAGAGTTATAAGTGTGCACAGTCAAGAAGGCACACAGGAGGGTGGCACATGCTCCCATTGGCTGGGAGGTGAGGTTACACAGGGCATTGAACATGCTTAGAGTAACCTCACCTCATAGCCAATGGGAGTATGGGATACAATTTGAACAGGGAGTGGACTCCTAAAAATGGGGATATCATGGTAGGAATGAGGGACAGAGTGATGTGTGTCTCAAAGGACTGTTCTACCTAAATATGGAAACTTGAGAGGTATGTTAGTGGTAAGGGCAGTTGGATGCACTGTGCACATGGGGACATTGGGAGGGCTGTGATGATCTGACATTGAGGATGAATAGATCTTTTTCTCAGGTCCAGCGATCCTGAGCTGCAGAGCTGAGAAGGCCTATGGCCGCAAAAGAGGTACTTTCAAATAATTACCTGCTATATGTAATAGCAGACCGACTAACTTTTTTTTTTTTAAATCTATAACAAATTACAGAATTTGGCATACATACTGGCCAGAGTCAGAAAGAGTCTAAAAAAATGCCATATTCTGACTGTCTTGCCTGGAGAATTTCAGTTCAGCAGTGGTGGAACAGAACCCTTAAAATGAATTAAAGGCCAGAATCACTGAAGTAAGAGCCACAGAAATAAAATAAAGTTGGACATTGCTTAATAATGCATTGGATAGCACTCTAGCATACAAGGGGTTAAAAGTTCAATATAAAGGAAATTACATTTTTATTTCTTCCCTATGGTCCAGCTAGTTTGCCTTAGAATTGCTCTTTTTGCTTTTGTGCAAAAAAACCTGATCCCAAGTAGCCCTATTTAGGTCCAGACATGTTTCATGTTTTTCTAGTGCACATGCTGGGACACAGACATTCCTGCCCTTTACTAGACTCTCATGCATCATCAGCAAGAAAGAATGAGCCAAGTTATTCTGGAGTAAACCAACTGCACCACAAGGGATAAATAATCATTCCTGTTAAATTAAATTGGGATTTTAACCTCTTGAAATCTAGAGAGGTCTCCACTGCACAAGTTAGTGTTGTGGGCAAAGGACACATTTTTCAAGGCATACGTTGCTCTAGGACTCACAACCTTGACTTCCAGCTACTTATTTCACCACTGCAACCCTCAGAAAAAATAATATTGTGGTAGGAAATGTTGCAGCATAGGCAACATATGCAATACATTTGTTGGCATTGGTGAGAAGGAGGTAAATTTTGCATTGGTAAAAAGAATAACATTTTCTTGGAAAATGCGAAAAAAACCTCCGTTTTTCGAAGTCATGCAGGAAATTTTTCTCACGTTTTGCCCACTCCTAGGGATGACGCTTTTTACGCCACTGCTCCATCTCATTTTTTTAACCCATTTAATGCCACAGGGGAGTGCAACGCACATCCCTATGGCACTTAAAGGGTTAAGGGAGTGATGCTGTTTGTGGTGCTGAAGCCTGAGAGGAACCTCTCTACTCTACCACTGAGCAAGTGGAGAAGCACAGTGGATGTTCTCAGACTTCAGGGCTGCTACTGCTGGTGACGTGTAAGGGAGGCCATCATTTACACATTAGCAGCAGTTTGACAACCTTCCATGCTTAGGATTGATTGAGGGTTATTACTACATAGGAAGCTACAGGGACATCCCAACATCACCAACTTCAGGTAGGCATTGTTAGGACTGTGAACTCCATCAGCAGACGCTGCTACTGGAGTTTAGTGCATGTAGCAAACTACCACATTAACATATTAACACAACCACATGACTATGACAATGGCTCATTAACATGCATTTCCATGTGGAAATGGCTCATCTGCATTTACATATGGAAGTGAGCAATTGTCGATGTATTCAGTCAAAAATTGTAAACCTGAAGGCACAGGGTATTGGTGGCAGATTGAAGGAGATATGAGTGCGTAGAGTGCATATTGGTGATGTGCCTTCAACACAGATCTGACACAACATCGCCATCAACTTTTAGTGCATCTCCCCAAGGTATACAGGATCCTGACAGGGTGCACATTTGCAGGACTACAATATCCATCGTCCTCAGATGGCCAATGGCTTGCTGGAGATGATGGTCATTATAATCTTGAACAGCTGGAGGGCCACACATTTTCCACCAGTATCTTACAATAAAAATCCCACTTCTCCCTCATTCTCTCTCAGTCCTTAGTCTGCCTCAGTTTCTAATAATGTTACTCTATGAATCTATACCAGTTAGTCTCCATTTTTTTGCATATCACAGCTCCACACATCCTAGAATTAATATTACAAAAAAAAGGACATTGGGTATCAGATTAGGAAAATGAGGAAGAAATACTGGTAAAAAGAAAAGTTATACAAATAAGGTAACAGGTGCTTAGTTTCTCTCTCATTTAATTAACAGAAGATGAAGTATCTCTATTAGATGACTTTCATTTGTCCCTAGGAAAAGGTCAGGTAATTTCCCATTGTTTCGAGACCTGGCTAGGTTTTTTAGGAACTTAAAGGGACAGTAATACTTCTTTTTAGTGTTATTTCATTTTGTAGGCATTAAAAAAACATGAAAACAATCAAAGTTTCCCCTCACTGACCAAAACGGTCAAGTCTGCCATCTAGCTGTCAGATTTGGAATCCAGGCCGAGGACCGGCCATGGCTCTACAGCAGAGCCGAGATCGTGAGATATAAGAAGAATTACTTAATTCGAATAGTCTACAAAGTGTGCCTGGTTTGCAAGCACACATTTTAGACCCTTCCAATGAAATAGTTATTTTTATATCTTGCGATCTCGGCACTAAGGTGTGATAAAGAGGTAATAAAGTGGAGCTCATTTCTCCAGTGATATCACTTCTCCAGTTCCTATGTTATTCTATAGCGCCAATGCACTAAAATCTCCAGAGCTGGAAATACATAGGGACTCGAGAAGTGATATTACTTGAGAAGTAATCTCCTCTTTATCATGACTATTACATAATGCCCATTATGTCTATTCGAAGATTTAGAAACACATATAAGTTATTGCAGATGGAGCCCACATTCATAATATTCAGACAAATATCTCCAAATATACATCCAACAACTGCCCTTGTACCTAAGGGATTCTTTAGACTTGCTGGATACATTGTCTTAAAATGGAATACTTGGAATATTATCTTTTTAGAGATCAGTACTGATACAATGCAGGTGGGGTTTATTGTTTGGTTAGCTTCATTCATCCTGTAACAGTTATTTCACATAAAGGACAAGTTTTTCCAGACAGGAACTTGAAGCAGCGATGAGAAGCATGTTCATGCCTGGTTACAAATAAATTATTTATGGACCATTGGGAGCTGGAATTTTTCTGATCCAGTAGCCCATATGTGTCGGACCTGGTTTTCTATGGCAATTTCATAGACTAACTTGATTGTGATCTGGAAAGGCACCCAAGAAAGACTTTTGGAGATGTTTTTCAGAATGAAAAAGAACAACATTGGCATTCAGATCACATGTAACTATGAAAAGAAACATATTATCTTCCTTGAATTTAAGTTATTCTTTGAAAATATAATTTCCAATATTTATAGAAAACCTAATATGTATAATGCTTACCTTCATTCATCTAGTTGCCACCATCCAGGATGGATTAGGGACCTCCTGTTTAGCCAGTTCAGTAGAATGTGACATGATTGTAGCAATTTGTAATCTTTTGTTAAAGAAAGTGATTTATTGATCATGAGAGAAGTTATTTTAAGGATGATATATAAGAAACATTTTATAGAGCAAAGCAAAGAAATAAGCACATAACAGAAATAAAAGTAATGTTACGAGTACGAATTGCTATAGAAAGGGAGCCTATCTGAATGAGGTAAGCAGCATCTCTTTTAGTACATAGTACAATACTAGAGCATTTTGTCACCCGAAGAAGTCTATTAATGAAATGCACAGTGTGAAATAGTGCCAGTGTGGAAGTGTTTGTCTACAGAGTCATAGTTAATAATATTATATGCTAAAGAGACTTAGAGAGAGAGATTGATAAAAGCCATTCTTCTTACCGTTTAAAGAGCTGTCCTTAAAGCATAGCAAGTGAAGACAACACCAGGTCTGATTTATAAAAGTTTTAAACAAGTTTTTATAAATATGGCGTTACTATGCATATTTTAATGCCTGGAATACTTAAGAACAACCTACACATGGCATTAAAATTCTAGAGATAATATTGTTGCAAATCTATTGCAAACTGCGACAATTCTTTATAAATTCGCTGCACCAATATTTTCCTTCTCCCTAACGCCAATTTTCCTCAACCTCTACTTGTTGGTGTTACATGCAACAAAACTGACGTTACACAGTTTATAAATAACAAAATGCATTTTAACTCCACTTTAAAGATCATTTACACTTAAAGAAATAGTAATGTTTCAAAATAAAACCAGCTCCAATTAATCTTTATAGTATTTGGGGCCATGGAGAGTGTTATTTCAATACTGTCAGAGTTGTAGTTCAAGAGTAATTGAATGATAAAGTATCCCCCTCCCGCCCCTTTTACTGATGTAACACTGCTCACCCCAGAACAGAAAGGTGGTGTCCAGGTGGCTTGCAGAGAGGGGCAATCTTCAATTAGTATAGTATGTCAAGGGGGGTAGGGTTTTCATTGTTATCACAGTAAGAAGATTGTCCCTTGCTATGAGCTACAACTCTGACAGTACTGAAATAACACTGTCCATGGCCCAAATACTATGAAGATTAATTGAAGCTGCATTTATTTTGAAACATTACTATCTCTTTAACTCCATTTTAATAAATCTCTCCCTTAGTGTGTACAGTTAACTACAGTATCATGACATCTCTCTGCAGAGCCTGGATCAAGTCATTTGACAGCAGAAGCTGAATATAAGAAGTGGGAACAGGAGGGTTGAGATCAGAGGAACAGGATGCCAAAGGAGATCAGCAGAGAAATTAGAGGGACAAGGATACGCGTTGGCCAGGACAGAAAAGTATGGTGACTGAGAGGCTGAGGTAAAGTGGATTACAAGTGGCCACAATAGTAGCATTAGGAGTGGGAAAGTAATGTTGTGTTTGTCTGGCTGTATCTTGATTGCATATTCTTGACATAATGTTACAAGTTAGAAGAGGGCCATCCTCCCCTCCACTGATGGACTTGGTAGTGGCAGCACTGTCAGGCAGAGTGGAGGAGCTTGACCTCTGCTCCAGATGCAGTCTGCATGCATGCAACTTTTTCTATGTAGGTCAGATTCGGAAGATAGTATTTCAGGTCTGTGATGAGAAATATATAAAGGCAAAAAGTCTATGTGTACGTGATGACTGAATAATATAGGCATCCATCAGAAATCCCATCCATCTTATAAGCAACCAGTCCCTGCTAATAATATTTGCCACAGAGACTACAAACAGTGCGGAGCAGTGAAGAATCAGCACAATTTTACATGCAATTGTCACCCAAGTTAACCCTTTCAGTGCCATTGAACAATACAGTAGCTGAAACCAGGTAACCTGGTGTGCTCACCTACTGTTTTGGACTATTAAACTCCAAAACAGTTTGTGTACATCCGATTGCCATGCTGGTGTACTGTTCAGTGGCACTAAAAGTGTTAAAATGTGTGATGACTTCAAGCACAAATTTTTACATGCAGTCATCACTTAGTTTAACCCTTTCAGGGCCACTGAATAATACAGCAGATGAGGCCAGTGAACCTGGTGTTGTTCACCTTATAAAATATAATTGGGTTTGAGTTACAAAAGCAGAAGGTGTATGGCTGGGATAAAGTGTGGCAGAGGTGAATGGAGTGTATACTATATGAGGGGATTGTTACCTTGCCTTGGGCTCCATAAAGAGCTAATCTGGCTCTGCTCAACATTTCTTTGTACATATGGACCATGGTAAAGAAAGATTTATTTTCGGATTAGTATTCATCTGACCCAGTATTAGTTTTCAGGGCACGCCAACAATGCTTGTTTTCTGGATATCCCTTGTTGATGACAGGTTAGTATTTCATATGTCCTTCACTGTGATTGATCAGCATGTGATTAGGTAGGGGTATCCTGAAACCCTGAGCTATTGGTGTGCCCCATGGAGCTGACAGTCACTGAGGCTGATGTGCTAAGAAAGTGGAGTAATCCTGGGCAAATCAATAGTCTTATAGAGTACACATACAAATGGCCATTGATTTAAACTGAACTTTTAATATGTTGGATTATAATTATTATTCTTTATTTATATAGCACCAGCTAATTCCGCAGAGCTGTACAATAGGGAATAGACATACAGAGATATTAAATAGTACAAATCAAATGTGGGGAGCAGAAGGACAAGAGGGCCCTGCTCGTGAGAGCTTACAGTCTAGAGGAAGGTAGGTATGACACAGAAGGAGTAAGTGCTATTGGGTGATAGAGGGGTCTCAGACAAACCGATTAGCAATAAATTGCAGACCTTTTTAGCATTCAAGCGGTTAAAAGTCTCATTTATATTAATGGGCATTTGGAGAAATGTTTATTTTGTTCATGGTACAATTGATTGTTCCAAAATTGCACCACTTTTTCTTACAAATCAGCCTCTCTCTCTCTCTCTGATCTAACCTCTTGCATACCTCTCTTTAGTCAGGACAGTCCCTCTTTTCCACTCTAGCGTCTCTCTTTTTAAGAGACCAGACTGTGTGGTATGTATATATGTGTATCACATTGCTTCAAAGCAATAACATTCACATTACTGCTTGTTTAAACTTCACTATATGTGTGTTTATAAATTAGTATGTGTAAGTAAAATACTTGGGTCTCATAAATTATTTGTTCAGTAATGTAAAGAGCTGTCAATAGGTTGTACAGTAACCTAATAAAATTCTGGGTAATGCCTGCCCCCCAGTGACACCTCAGCAACACCAACTAAAACAAAAGTGCTCCTCTTTAGTGATCACAATGTTGGTAGGTATGCCCTCTATAATGCATTGGCATCTTCAATATAAGGAGAAATACTGTAACAACCAAATTAACTATATAGAGATCTTTACTGCCTTCTAGTGGCTAATTTGGTTCCAGCAAAATTTCCATCTACATTCATAATGCAAGATTTTACTTCTTTGCAAAAAATACTAAAGGATTGTCAGTAACCTGGTGGACATGTGCTTCTCTCTGCACAATTCCAGAATCCCTCACTCTAATGATAAATCTTCTCTTTCTG
Organism: Rhinophrynus dorsalis; assembly: GCA_037306005.1. Taxonomy (NCBI): domain Eukaryota; kingdom Metazoa; phylum Chordata; class Amphibia; order Anura; family Rhinophrynidae; genus Rhinophrynus; species Rhinophrynus dorsalis. The sequence goes on from CM074719.1 coordinate 383,639,445, forward strand.
GTGGTCTTTTTCTTTTTCCTGTGTATAGGAAAGTATTTTATTAGTGCCACCTGTTTTTTTTAACTGCTATGTTAAAATGTTAAAATTATTTTGAAATAATGTGTGTGGTTAGTTTATGAATGTATATATAATAACTTTTTTCCACTGGTACTTAAATTTAAACCTTTGGGTGCCATAGTTCTGCGGCCCTGTTGGAGGAGTTTACTCCCACAACTCACTGCTCCTGGATTTATTAAACTGAGTTGTTATTGAGACAGGTGTTTTCATAGGAGGCAAATATACTTGTTGACACCTTTACTGGCTAACTGTTTTTATAGACAGACAACCCTCAATTGTACACCAGTGGTTTTCAACAAATGATATTTAATGTTTATTGAAAGGGACAAAATAGAATAGGACACAAATTAAAGTGCTGTCCTAAAGGTGAACTAACACCACTAACAATAAATACCCGCTTACCTTACAATGGCCAGTAAATCCTAATGGTCCCTATGATTTTACCCATGCTCCCTAGGTCAAAAGATAACCTCTTCTCTCAATCCTGGGTGTCAAGTGCATGGAGGCAGACATGACCGTCATTAGTAGGACCACAAGAAATCTTAACATTTTAAGAGGTTGAGCCCCTCACCCCCATCTGGTCTTTAAAGGGTTAAGTAGGCTTATGGACCCTGCTTGTTTCAGTTTGAAGTAATATGTCCACCTCCATGGACATAACATCCAGGGATGACTGTAGATGTTATTTTTTGAATAAGGTCAATAGGCAAAATTCATGGGGGCCAATAGGATTTTCTGGTTGTAGTAAGGAAAGTAGGGGTTATTATTAGGAGGTGGTCAATAACCTTTAACCCCTTAGTGACTGGCTGCACACGCGCACACGGCCGACACTTGACGCCCGCCGAACTTTTTTTCCCATTGCATATAATGACTTCCGGGACGTACATGTACGTCCTCTGTCCACCTGGGATATCCGCTCGGGACGTACATGTACGTCCTCAGGCAGTAAGGGGTTAATAATATTTACCTTACTATCTTTAGACTCTTTAGCCCAGGAAGAACTCTTACTCAATACTAGCATTGCTTTCCAAAAGCGCAGGAATATGGATTTTCCTACTCCTAGCATGATCCAGGGCCCCAGAATGAAAACAGTACACAGAGGCCCCTTAAAGGGACTCCCATCCTCTGTCTCACTTGTGGACTAAAGTGATTGTGACCTACATCTACATCACAGGACCAACAGCTGAAGAGCCAGCGCCTGACTACATCCTGTACTGGGCACTAATGGCGTGATGCAAGAAACATGCGCAATCGCTATTTCCTGTGTGAAAACCACTAGGGAATAGGTTTGCTCATGATTTTGTTGAATTGCGCATGAAAAAAAATCAAGATTAGCGAACAGCTGCGCATATTTTTTGTGGGCATGGCCAGGATTAACGAATCTGTGTGAGTGGAATAGCGAATGTGCCTAATGCAGGAAGTGCTATTGCGAATGAATTTATACATCTGTGTACTGTTGTTGTAAAGGCTGAAATTTACCTTTGATATTCCCATTTCTTCTGTGTCCCTCCACGGCACATAAAACGTGGCCTTGTCCCTCCTCCCAGCTGGCGCAGGACCAATCCTGACAAAGTTAAAAAGACCTCCCCACCCATCCTCTGGCAGTCAACTTTTGTCAGAGATATGAAAAAACATAAAGAGATTAGAGGGCAGTGTGTGCCGTGGAGGGACCCAGAAGAAAAGGAAATATCAAAGGTAAATTTCAGCCTTTCTTTTGTGTCTGTCCACATACAAAAAAGGGGGACATACCAAAGCAGTGTCCCTTAGGGAGGGAATATACAAAATACACCAACATGTATAAACATGAACGATTACATAATGAGGATAACATATCTCAGGAAAGATAACAGAACAGTCTTATCCCTTAGGCTGGGATCCTGACTGAAGGAGTATGAATATTGGCATATTGGTGAATATTCTTGGAGCTGAGGAAAGCCTGAAAGGAAGAGCCTTGAACTAAAGATGTTGGTTCTCGAAAGTAAACCTGAGGGATCTTCTGTGACACTGAATGACAGGAATATGATGGTACGCATCCTTCAAGTCTACTGTCATGGCTGCACCATGCTCAAAACTGAGGCTACCGTCTCCATTTTGAATCTTCTGTAGTGGATAAATGAATTGACTATCTTCAAGTCCAGAATAATCCTGATCTCAGAATAAATTCCTGTTCGTTTTTTACTTTATGGAACAGGTTCCACCACTTCATTCTGAATTAGAGTATTTATGGCTTGTTTCATTAAAAGCCTTTTGTTGGAATTCAGCAGCAGTCTTGATGATCTGAAAATATTCTTCTTTGGGATTATTCTGAAGTCCAGCGGATACCCTGTAACCAGGTTCTGCAGCACCCATCTGCCTGGATTTGAATTTGCACACCAGGGCTGGATAAAATGCTGCAGACAACCTCCTATTATCCCTGGAGACAGAGCCCGCCGACCCTCAGAACTCTTTTTTTAAACTGACCTCTTCTGGAACTTTCTTTCTTGTATCTGCCTCTGAAGATTGGGAATAATTCTGCTTCTTCTGATCATACGATCTTGATTGGTAACGCCTATTGTCCCGAAAGGGCTGCCTACGCTTTCTGAAAGAAACTCCTCTGGATGGAGAAGATCTTAACTTTCAGTCTTGGGGCAAAAAGGTACTCCTGCCACCTGCAATCTTCTTAATAATATCCTCGAGCTGCTCTCCGAAAAGCATGGAGCCTGCAATTGCCAATGAACCAGCTTATTTTTGGAGGAAGCATCTGCTCCCCAGGGTCTTAGCCATAATGCTGTTCTGGAGGAAATAGACAGAGAAGAAGCTCTAGCTGATAACTTTACTGCATCTAATGAGGCGTCACAAGCAAAACCTACCGCCTCTTTGACAGTAGCCACCTCTCTCATAAGGTGTGACCTGGAAACAGATGACTATTTTATCCTCCAATTCTGTTAACCAGATACGCATGGCTCTTGATACACAGGCCATTGAAGTGGTGACCTTCATGCTGTCCCAAAACGGAGAACTGTTTCTTCAAGGAATTCTCCATTTTTCTGTCCATACAATCTCTTAGAGCCGAGCCATCCTCCATGGGTATCATGGTTTTCTTGGAAAGCTGAGAAACTGCTGCATCCACCTTTGGAGAATTAGACCAGGATGCTGTATCAGACTCATTAAAAGGGTACATTTTCAAAAATTGTTTAGATGAGGAGACTCTTTTGTCACCCTTAGCCCATTCAGTTTTTACCAAATCAGCAACAGAACTATGGACAGGGAATAAGGGAACTGATTTTTTTGTACCCAAAAAAGCAGTGTTCATGACATCCAGTTCTTTCTAGACTTCAGTGAAACCCAAAGTCTTTCTAACATGCTTCAGAAAAGGCTCCATCTTATCCAGATTAAATGATGCAGCCTCATCAGTGATCTCGCCTTCTTCTTCAGAGGAGTAATCTGATATTGCCTCAAAGGCACTGTCCTGATCCTCCCAATCAATTCTGGCAGAGGTGCCTTCATCTGGATCTTCCAGCCTCTGCCTTTTCCTGGGCCCAGCAGCGTATTGCATGTCTTCATCCATGCTAAGAAGTCCTGAAATTGAGTTGGCATATTCTGTCCTGATGATTTGTTAAAACAGTCCTGGCACAATTTAGAATCTGGAACAGACAGCTTAACCTCACAAAAAACACAATTTTTCGACTTTGGAGGATTCTTATCATCCTTGGCCTCAGGAGAAACCTTCTCCTTAGAGGAAGAAGGCTTAGGAGTAGTACCATATCCAGAATAAAACTTAGCTTTAACCCCTTAAGGACCGGACGTTATGGGACATTTCCGTCCCATAACGTCCGCATAGGGGCACTTTGAGGCGCCGGTACACGTGACCTGTCACGTGTATCGGCGCGTCACTATGGGGCTTGAAACAGATCGCTCCGATCTTGGAGCGGTCTATTTCATGCCCTATTTTTACTTACAGCGCTCCCGGTAGAGCGCTGTAAGTAAAAAATACGTGACGTACCAGGACCGTCAAGGGTCTTTCAAGCAAGTTTACCCTTGACGGTCCTGGTACGTCAAGGGTCCCTAAGGGGTTAAATAAACAATCACTAAAAAATAATAAATAAATGAATGAATGAAATGGCTGAACCCTGCACTGCCGCTTTAAATAGATAAGGCCAGGCGTGTGCTTCACTCTGGAACGCAGAGGCCTGGAAAGGCTTACCGTACAAACAGCACATAAAAAAAGGGAACATCTTACCCCATACTCTTCCACTGCAGTACAGAGGTTCCCGCTGGGCCGGTTGACACTCCCCAGGCTGCCTCCATGCATACTACGTTCCAACAAGGACACCACGTAACGCAACTGGAAGTTCCGGTCTCCTTACACTCGGCCACGGGGAGAGGAAGAGCAAACAGCCCCAGCGTGATGCAGTCCTCCCTGGGTCGGCACAAGCAACAAGACCAAGTGGGCACCGTGCCGAAAGCATTTAAGGTTGGCAAAACAAAAAAACTACTCCTACCCAGCTGGTAGGACCAAAGAAACTGCCGGAGGATGGGCAGGGAGGTTTTTTTAACTTTGTGAGGCTTGGTCCTACGCCAGCTGGGAGGAGGGACAAGCCCACATTTTTTGTGCCGTGGACAGACACAGACGAAAATGGATTTTTTTATGTGCAATTCAAGAAGCGTTCGGTATTCAGCTTCCTGGATTAGAACATGCGCAAAATCTATCTGCGCATAAAAATGCCTTTAGCAGATGCGAACATTTCTTGCATCGCGCCAAAAGTAAATATGGCCTGTTCCTAAGTCAGGAATCAACCTTGGGCTATTGAGGCCTTCAACTCTGACTAGCCAGAAGCTAATTATGGGACAAACCAACTGCAGTACAGGGATAAATACAATTGCCTATTGATTTAAATGCCTCTTTTAACCTCCTGGAGTGGTAGAGAAGACTCCAATGCATTGGTCTGCAATGTGTTGTAGACCTCCCTAGCATTCAAATTTAAATCAAGGGACATTTAAGGAATTTCTGTTTGTCCTCTACAGTGCAGTTGCTTTGAGAAATACTTCTCTTTTCTCATGAATAGGGGTCCTTATGTATAAAAAAATAAAGTGGTGCAAGTCTGGGGCAAACCAACTGCCATACCGGGGAACTTTCAAAATGAGCTTATATTAAATATTAACTCTTAAAGTTCCCAGAATATAGCTTTGCTGTGCTATGTCCCTGATTGCTATAATTGAGAGGTGCTCCAATCCGTCCTCAAGAAGCCATTATATACAACTTAAATATTCCACTGCATGATCTCACACAAGACAAGCAGGACTTCTCCATAACTCCCAACATTTAAAATGGCCAGAGAGGGACACTTTTGTTTTAGGTCGTGTTTAGGTCACATTTCCGATAATTTTTAGGTCATTTCCTGACCTTCTGATACCTCGTGGTGTAACTGAATAAATGATTTAGAGCAAGAACAAACCATTTAATTTACACAGACTAATTTATAAACACATATACTGATGTTTAAACAAACATTAAAGGGGATCTCTCACCCCTATAAAAGTTAAGCTTATTAGGTACAGTATTTAGCTACTTGGGCTAAAATTATGGATTACATAGTGCCCTGCGCCCTACTTCTGCATCCGTTGGTCTTGCTGCAGCTTGCCGCACTGCCTCTGCTCCCTTCCCACTACCCAGCCTCCTCTGATGATGGAGGCTTCTGTCTGCAAGCTGGAGCTATCTCATCGGCAGAGATCGATATCTAGCCAATGAGACCATTTCAGCTTACAGACAGAAAGCCTCCGTCATCGGAGGAGGCTGGGTATTGGGAAGGAGCAGAGGCAGTGCGGCAAGCTGCAGCAAGACCAGCGGATGCAGAAGTAGGGCGCAGGGCACTATGTAATCCATAATTTTAGTCCAAATAGTGTTTTAAAAAAAAAACAAAACAAAACAAATTTTCATTGCTATTGCTATATACTGTACCTAATATGCCTATCTTTTATAAGGGCGAGAGATCCCCTTTAATGTGAATTTTATTGCTGTAGAGCAATGTGATACACTTATATATATCACACAGTATGATCTCCTAAAAAGAGGGCTATCAGGGTGGTAAAGAAGGACGGGGATTTGGGTCTCAAAGAGAGACTATCCCTCCTAAACAGGGACACTTGGGAGGGATGTTTCTCCCTCTACCTTCCTGGTACAAGCTGCACCACAAAAGAAGCTATTAACTGGATCAAAATATACAATAGGTAACATTGGATTCTCTCACTCTTAGAATTTGGCCTTTCACCCTTCACCCCAAGATTTGGGTCAAAACCCAAGTTCCCAGGTATGCCAACTATACCACAGGGGAGCGGCCCCGCACGCATGAGGCTGGCACTTAAGGAACCACAGATCCTTTTTTTTTTTTTCCCTTTGATCCCGGTTCAGGGATCCCTACAGCCATGCAGCCACGCAGGCAGCCCTGAAATCCATGTCGGTCCTCACACATCACGGATCCTTATGGCTCGCCAACCCATGATGTGCCAGGACCGTCATGGGTCCTTAAGAGGTTAAGAACATGCCTGCTGTCTGTTGCAGTATAGCATTAACCCCTTGGGGACAAGGGCTTTTTTATATCAGAGGAAAAGAGCAATTTTGGCCTTTTTATTCATTTACTACACCCACACAAACTATATAACATTTTTTAAGGATAAGTAGGACCTTCTTTTGATGCCATATTTATAGGTATAACCCATCATTATTTTGGAAATATAAAAAAAAATGTGGGAAAAAACACTTTCTTATGTTTTTCTAAGATGATCTGTACTCCACAGCAATAAAACTCACATTAGTGTTTGTTTAAACATTACTATGCACTTATAAATTTAGTCTGTGCAAATCAAATACTTGTATCTTGTTCTACAGCATTTATTCACTTACATAAAGAGCTGTCAGTAGGTCATGAAATAAACAAAAAAAAAATATTTATAATGCTCTACGCACCAGTCAAGCCACAGCAACATCATCTACAACAAAAGCGCCCCATCTTTGGCAATTTGAAATGGTGGGAGGTATGATTTCTCTCTCTCTACCTCATAATCAAAGTGAGGAGGAGAGTGCCACACAACAGTGACAAAGGCAATGTTTGTCATATGGCCCCACTTGCACACGTGATTCTCTGTAGCAGTGATCACATATGCAGAACTATCAAGGAAAGGCTGAAACTGACTGCTCTGGTCCTGGAGTAGTCAGCTACATCCTTCCCAACAAGATTGCAGCATACCCTGAGAAACACTATGATCGTTAACCCATGATGCGCTGCTGTATTTCAGATGATAGCGAGGGTGCGGAGAAATAGATTTGTGTATCATGTGCATAAAGGTGGTAGTTAAAGCTGTAGGACTTTATTAGTTGCCCCAGAGAAAGGGTATACAGAGAGAAGAGGGCCCAGTACAGAGCCTTGTGCTTTGTCTACTAAGCAGAGTACAATGCAGAGAGGTTGGAGTGCAATGCAGAACCTAAGGCAGAGATGTCTAAAGAGCAAAGGTTGCAGACGTAATGCGGGGTCTTAGTTGGTGGGAGAAGAAGGAAAAGAGTTGTGGAAATGGTTATGACATGGTGGTCGGCGAGTGGAAAAGGGATACAGAGAAATCTAGTAGGGAAGAGTTCTTTGTGAATACCAATTTGAGGGAGTATCCAACTTTGTCTGTGCTAGATTCAGTCCATTGTTGAAGGGTGAGTGATGAGGTTAGGTGAAGCAGGAGTGAGGCCCAGGCAGAAGAAGAATCATCCTAAATGGATGTCATTGTGGTTTCTTACATTTTGGAGCATTTTATATACATTTGCGTACATGCTCCAAAACAAGATGGATCCCCTTGAAAAAGTCAGTAGAAGTGACAAAATGTGGCAGACAGTACTTGACAATTGCTGCTCAAAGGAAGTGCAAACCAAAAGGAGACAGATAATCTGGGTGGCAGCCAGGGAAAAGGTGTCAGAGGGAAGAAAGAAAGAATGAGCCACACAGCTGACCTGTGAGACTGCATAACATTTGATACTGTGGCTTCCTGTCTTTCATGGGAGTGCATTTTCATATTTTAAGTAAATACTTCAGCTAAATGTGCTTTTCTCACTTCCATCATTATGAGGTTGATCATTTTCGGTGAACATAAATGATTTATAACATTTTAGTAAGTGAAGTACAACTGGTCATTCTTATTCACAGGTGTGTATTGTGTTGCCTCTTTTTGCTTTCCATCTTATGTTTCATTTGTGAAAGAAGAAAAATCTGCTCCTTGATGGAAGCAGCTGAAGGTATGTGAGATTATTCTTAAACCGTGGTTGTTTTATAACCAAGTTTTAGAACTTGCTCACTTGTGTGATAGATTGTCTACCCTTTACTGTATATAATTGGTGGGTGGGTGTGTGTGTACATGGTCCTCTTAACTGCCTCCTAAAAAATGTGCCTCTGAAGTTCTCTATTTTAGTCCACCCATAAAACTGCTTTTATAACTTTAATAATCATAAATGTGGATTCCTACTGCATGTGAACACTGTTCTTTACAGTTAACCCCCTTGAAGACAAAAGGTGTATGCATTGCATTACAGAGCACTGCATGCCCATCTCATCCTCAGGGTATTAAATTTGTGCAGCTTGAAATGTGGGAAATGTCGCTGCTGAGATAAAAGGAGAAACAACTGAAGTTACTAAAGGCCTCCTATCCATTTCCACCAGAATACCTGATGGTCAGGATAATTTGCAATAAAAGACAAATATCAAATGGGGTTACTTATGCATCAAATAATAAAAATATAGACTTGTATATGGCCAATGGAATTATCCATTCAGGCCATGTGCTGGACTCTGGGACACCATTAACACAGCAATCTTGACATGTGTCTCAGGAGTGATGGTGCACAAGTTTCTGTAAAAGAGGGTGGGTACCAATTTCATTGAAGTAACTGCCTTGCATAATTCATGAATTTCCCTGCTTCAGCACAGATGAAGGAATCATGACCACTTATTAGTGCTTAAGTAGGGAATTTCTCAAGCCATTGGCATGTTAATGGAGGGGAGAGAGCACAAGGAGAGCTAATTAATCTTTGAGGTCTATTAAGAACATAAACATGCACTAAAGTATTACAAATTATAGCATCCTCAAGAGTAAACTGCCCAGTCAATGACAACTATGCTGGTTCAAGTGCTTCAGGAGGGATTAAAAGCTCCAGTGAACTCCCATTTTATCACATCCAACTACTCCTAGTTCCTCCTACCCAATTTGTTTAATCTCTCAAGACTTTGTCAAAGGTGATACTGAACTTTCAATATCACAGACTCTCCACATTTTGGTGTCTTTCAGGAGTAGGAGCCAGAGGACTTGAATCAGTATAGTTGATTGGATATACCTGTGCAGCTTACATTGCAAGATGTTAACGTTTCTCTGTGGGCAGTCTCTCTGTTGTGTACATAAATCTGTGTGAAGGAGACAAAATAAATCAAATACATTATAGGGGACAAATAATAATTCCTAAATTCCCATGCACTTGAACAGAGCTTTTTAACACCTTGAATGCTAGAGGTCTCCTCTAACATTCAAGCTGTTAAAAGCCCAACTTAACAGGAATTTGTATATCTCCCTGTGGTGCACTTTGCTTACTCCAGAATAACACTACTTTGCTTTTATAAATTTGGCCAGTACCCTGACAGAGAGGGCATTGTTTTTGACCCTTTAGGGGCCAGAAGGATGTTGTGTATCTCCTTTTATACTTAAGGGATTAATTTGAGGTCTGTATCCTTGACATACTCTGCCTGGCTCATGTAAAAACATTACAGAAGACCAGCAGAGAGTACGGTTAGCATTTTGTTTTCAATTTTAAATGGAGTCAAGTTGATAGTCTGACAAATTCTCTCGTTAGGATTTGGTGCGTTGCTAGTTATTACTTCAGATAAGAGTCACTTGAGCCCGATTTGCACTAAGATGGGCTGCTCCTGGCTCAGTCATACCAAAAAGACTGTTCAGCATCTAGAAAGACAGGTAAAGTTCCAGCACAATGCATAAAAGGAGAGATTAGAACTTGAAGCATTAACTGAAACAATAATAAAGTAGAACTTTATTTGTTGGCTGTAAAACAAAATAAATATATAAACATCTGCATTAAATATATGTTACATTTTTTGGAATTAGCTCCTTGGATGCTACAGAGGTCTATGATGTATTGCAATATTTTAAAAACTGTCTAGCATCCAAGGGGTTAAAGAACACCACACATCAGTTAACAGGTAGCAGCTCTTGATCTCTGTTCTTTAACTTACATGGATAAAGTTTTCATTCTAATGCACAATACACTGTGAACAAAAACAGTAAGAACTAAGGAGTGGAGTGCCATGGTATAAATGCATTGTTTTTTTGTTTTTTAAAGGCACCCCTCCCACTTGTCCATTCCTAACAGCATTCTAAAGCCTATTATGTTCTGTTCTGAAGTTGCCACTCTGACTTCTTCTCATTAACTTCCTAGAATGTAGTGTGTGGAGACTCCTAACAACAAATTGACGCAAGTGCATGAATGACACATTCAACAAGTCAGGTGATTGTCTCATGGCACTGTATTCTGGGCCGCTGTGAGGCTGAGCAGCCACTTCAAACCATATCAGATGTATGCCTGAACACTCCCCTCTCAGGGCCCAAACAAAAAAAACTAGAGTGTGAGAAGATTCAATTCATTTCCAGCTCTTAATTACATTTATATCAAAGGAAGAAACATAATAAACTTACTAGCCAAACAGAACTTTTACAAACATTTAAAGAAAAAAAGAAAAAAAAAAGGTTTTGTTGGGTTTACATCTCTGAGTAAAACCGGGGTAATCCCACTGCTGAAAGGTGTTTTACTGAAAAGTTATTAAAGCTCAAACTTTAATTTTTTTTACGGTGCAGTATCACAGCGGCCTGAAATTGTACACTGATGCTGTTGCTACACCATCCTATGGACAGCTCTGGTCAACTGACCATAAATCTCCATAGGATGGTGTAGCAACAGCATCACTGTACGATTTCAGGCCGCTGTGATACTGCGCATGAAAAAAAATCAAGTTTGAACTGTAATAACTTTTGAATAAAAGACCTTTCAGCAGTGGAATTCCGTTGTTTTACTCAGGAGGACAAACCGTACAACATAGTTTTTTGAAGATTTTAAGTATTACTATCCCTTTAAGAAGCTAACAAAGAGGGTGAATGTATATAGATATATGCAAAATACTGACAAAATGTAGGAACCAAACGTAAAATATCTTAAGAGCCTGGAGTCCCAGGATTTTTCTACCTGCTTTATAGTGAACTCTTCATAATATTCATGGACCGTAGCACAATGCACAAGTCCTCTATGTTTTATGCTAGCCATATAACCAGCAAGCGTCAATCAAAAGAGGATTACTCCTAGGAGTGGTGGACCCATCACCTCAAAGCTCAGCAGAGTAACCCACAGCAACCAAAGTAAATTCCTTGTTAACCCTTTGAGTGCCAGAGTGGTACAGAATGCATTGCTTTGCAATGCATTCCGTTCCACTCTGGCACTCAAAGGGTTAATCATAGGGATGTGCAACAGATTGCAAAGCAGTGTAAAGGTATCATTTGAGATATGCATTTGCTAGCTGTTAGGACAACAGAATGCATAGGTAATTTCTTTGTGTCAAACTATTTTTGGGTAGCATCTTCATTTGCAGGTACAGGATAGTAAAGATAATCCTTAGGATTCTACCAGTAGTTACACTCTCCTGCCTGTAGTACAGGCAGCTCAATCAGTGGCTTAGCCATCCTAATAGATCTACTGGTATCGACTCCATGTGAAGGTGGTCCTGAGAATTAACCAGAGATCGGCAATATGTAGCCCTCCAGCTGTTGAATTAACCCCTTTGAGTGCCAAAGGGGTATCTGATGCATTGCTTAGCAATGCTTTAGATACCCCTCTGGCTCTCAAAGGGTAAAAATTTCCACCATCCTCAGCCAACTACTGTTTGCTTGAAGATGGGAGGGAATTATAGTTTAATAGTAGGTCAAGGGCTGCAAATTACCCACGCCGGTCCCAGATAAGAAGGCTGGTGTACTGCAGAGGACAAATAAGAACAGTCCCAAATTCCCACTGATTTAAATGGCGTTCTTAACTCATTGAATGTGAGGGGTTGCAATGCATTTCATATGAAATGGCGACCCACCAAGTATTAAGGGGTTGAAATTCCCATTTAAACCAATAGCAATTTTTATTTGTCCCCTACGGCACAATGGGTTTGCCCCAGCATTAGCATTACCCACTTTTGAACATAGGGAACACTATGCATAGAAAAGTGATTTCATTACCCAAGCTACTCCTCAGTTGTCCAGTAGATGGCAGGAGCATACAAGAACGAGGTTACTTGTATAGTGAGGACAAGAAAACACACAGGTTTGTACTGAAAGTGTTAACCCTTTGAGTGCCAAAGGGGTACACAACACATTGCTCTGCAATGCCTTGCGTACCCTTCTGGCATTCAAAGGATTAAAAAGGAGAATGAAGAAACATTAATTATGAAAAATACAAATTATCCTTATGGGTATGATGTAACATTAACAGATATAAAAGTTAAAATCTTCCATACCCCAGAGAACATTTTGATAGCTTGATTGACATACAATTTTTTTTCCAGTCTGAGGCAAGCGTCTGTAAAAGACACAGCACGAAGTGAGGTGTGCAAAGGTACACACCTTCCCCCAGCCTGTTGCCAATCCGCTCAGCTTGTGTTCAGCCAAGGTATGGAAAGGTTTATATCTGGTCTTTCATAGAAGAACATGTTATCATATGGTCATATCTTAAAGAAGTAATATATAAAATAAATGTATTCATATTTGTGTCAAGCAATGTAAAGGGTAAAAAAAAAAAAAATATAAATAAAAACACATGACTGTAACCCTCCTGTACCAGGTCAAGTGGGAAATCCCCCGAAAGAAAACCACACTATGAACTGTTCAGTTGATCTGTTTTGTTAAAGGGGTAGGAAAGTTTAATATAGTAAAATTAAATACTGCAGGTTTTAGCTTGCCAAATAAAAAGGGTACTATCACTGCTGAAAGATTTTTTAATTTTTTGTGTGCAATACCTCCATGCAGTCAAGTAATGCACTGAAGACCTCTAGCATTCAACTAGTAAAAGTCCCATTGAGTAATGGGAACTTGCATTTGTCTGCAATAGTGCTTGCAAATGTACGCAAGCAAACAAATATTAATGCAAATAGAATGCTTTATTTCCAACGACTTTCGCGGGTCCACAAACCCTCTTCTTCATGGGATAAAAGTGTTTTAACAAAAAAAAAACTTTTTTATCCCGTGAAGAAGTGGGCTTGTGGACCCACAAAACATGTTGTAAATAAAGCATTACATTTAAATTAATATTCGTTTGCTTGCATACATTTGGTGAGCGTCTCTTAAAAGGGGCATATTATTTGGTGTTGCTCTTAGAGGGTTGTTTGATTTATTTCAGATACTGGTGCCGATATTTGGGAGCAGATGGAGAGCCGACCCTTGCTGCACAGCGAGAACCGGCATTGAGCTTAAACAGATAGAGGTGAAACAAGATCTCCCAAGTGGCAACATTGAGGGTATTTAAGAAGAGTTTTAGTGCAGTCGGGTATCCGAACTGTGATTCAGACTGTCCCCTAGAAAGACTTGGCGTTTTTTCCTTTACTTTGTAAACTTTTCGTGTTCTATTCAGGGAGGGAAAGCAGTGAACCCAATGTGATAGAAATGAGAGAGTTTCCCCGTTTTGATCATTTTTTTTTTTTTTTTTTTAAATTTGGCTTTATTCCGAAAATGCCATTTTCGGATGAAACATTTTGGCTACCAAAATTTCAGCGTACCTCTCATGCAAACATTAGTGTACTTTTCCTGCACAGTCAAACATAGCAGGAGCTCCAGCTGATGGCCAGGGGCACTATTTTTATTGCTCTCCAAGAGATAAAGTAGTTATACAGAGATTACTTCTCCAGTGTTATAAATTCTCCAGGCCAAAAAGCCATTCTATGGAGCCAATGCACTAAAATCTCTAAAGTTCATACCTCCGAAGTGTCTCTCTTTAAGACCCAAATCCCTCTTTCCCACCCTGATGTCCCTCTTTTTAGGAGATCAGACTATGTGGTGTGCATCCAAGTGTATCACATCATTAGTATTCTTTATTTATATAGCGCCAACTAATTCTGCAGAGTTGTACAATTGGGAATAGACATACAGAGGTATTAAATAGTACAAGTAGATGTGGAGAAACAGAAGGATCAGAGGGCCCTGCCTGTGAGAGCTTACATTGTGCCACAGCAATAAAACTCACATTATTGCCAGTTTAAAGTGTTAGTAATGTCCACATTTTTATTTTTTAATAGATTTGTAGAGGCTGAAAAAAAAAAAAAAAAAAAAAAAAAAAAAAAAAGGATCATCGTTGCCACAAACCCCATCTCTCATGGTTTGAGAGATATTGGCAATGAAAGTTAACCTTCCCTTGATGTCAGCTGTAAAGTTGACAGAAGGGGATACGTGTCGGCTGACATGATGAGGCTCTGCAGCAGAGCCGAAATCCCTTTATTGCAAAATAATTACTTAATTGGAAAGGTCTACAAAGTGTGCTTGCAAACCAGGCACACTTTGTAGACCTTTCCAATGAAATAATTATTTTGCAATAATGGGATTTCGGCTCTGCTGATCCCCTGAGATCTCCTGCTGTCAGTTAGACGCTGACGTCTGGAGAAGGGGAGGGGGAACTTTCATTGCCAATCTCTCTCAAACCATAGCAGTTTGAGAGATGGGGTTTGTGGCAATGCTAATCTTTTTTAACGGGGAACATTCACATACAGAAAACTTTTGAGCATTTGTTTAATTACATAAGAAACATTAGGAAAGGTGCTTTTTTTTTTTTTTTTACTTAATTATTAAGATATATTACACTTCAAACTTCTCAACTTCCGCATACTGCGGCACAGCTATCAGGACTTCCCAGCAGCCTGTCATTCTCCTCCCACCTCCCTCCCAGCTGCCCCCAGGAGCGTGTTCATGCTTCATTTCGGTGTGAACGGCTCCTAGCATTACAGGAAGCGGCAATTAGCATTATACAACCTCAGTATAATGCTAATTGCCGCTTCCTGTAACGCTAGGAGCCGTTCACACCACACCGAAGTGAAGCGTGGATGCGCTCCCGGGGACAGCTGGGAGGGAGGTGGGAGGAGAATGACAGGCTGCTGGGAAGTCCTGAGAGCCGTGCCGCAGCTACAGTGTGCCTCAGTATGCGGAAGTTGAGAAGTTTGAAGTGTAATATCTTAATAATTAAGAAGAAGAAAGAAAAAAAAAAAAAAGGAGCACCTTTCCTAATGTTTCTTATGTAATTAAACAAATGCTCAAAAGTTTTCTGTATGTGAATGTTCCCCTTTAAGCCTCTACAAACATGTGGGTGTATATATATATATATATAAAAAATGTGACTATTACTAGCCGTTTAAATGCTGGGATATAGGTTTATAAAATAGTCTGTGTAAATAAAATACTATGGTCTTGTGCAGCAAGTCATTTATTGGAGGTGTCAATAGGTCCTGAAATAAACTAAAAATTTTTGGTTATGCCCCGCCCACCAGCCACACGCCCTAACACACAAGTGTCCCTCTTTGGCCATTTGAAATGTTGGGAGGTATGAAAGTTGGAGATATTTTACTGCATTAGCTCCATAAAATAACACAGGACTTGGAGAATTTCATACTGCAGTATCAGTATCACCTCTTTAGCCACACCTTAGGAGCATCTCCCCCTCCTTGTGTCTTAGACTAAAACCTTCCAAGGAAAGGAATTAAATAAAACATCACCTGGGGACCACAGAAGAAAAACTGCAGCTTAAACCATAATAACAATAATGTCTGAGCTACAATATATCTGAATTAAACAATGTCCACCTTTTTGGACAGCCTTTGTTTCAATCGATATATAATTATTTTATATATTTCCTCATAAAACAATACTGCTCCTTTAATATTAAAATTATGTTTCTTCCTGAGACATGGAAACAATGAGAATTAATCATTTGTCCAAAAGCAAATGTGAAGTCTTTGTCCATATACTTCGTACAGTTGTAATAATGTAATGTTATTACTACAGGCTTAAGGTTCTTCACAATGAGTTATTGACCCCTGTGTCCCTCAAGGGGTTAAGTATAAATAAAAAAGTAAAAAGAAAAAAAAAATTCAATCCAGTTGTAAAACGCTTTGTGTGTTACAGCCAGGAGAAAGCGTCTCATCTACAGTAAATGCCCCAGCACACAGGAAACACAGTCAAAGACTAGAGCGTCTGGATGTGAAGACTTGTCTGTGGGCTTCTCAGATCAACCATAAGGACAGATACTCAGCACTTTACAAGCTCAGCCTTACTCGTTGTGGGCTCAGCAACAACTTCACCCTGCATGAATTCATCCTACAAAGAAAAGCAGGGAAATAATAAAACACTTTATCTTGTGAAAGGTCTCACATTATAATTCAAACAAAACGTGGGTATAAAAGAGATAAATCACAAAACTTTAAAAACATTAGATGCAAAATACCCTCGCACCAAACAGACAAAAAAAAAAAAAACGTCTCACAGTAAAACACAAATTAATGAGGGAGATGCACTAAGGGCCAATGCTATGACTGTGTCTGTCGATGTGCGTGGATCACTTTGCTATGGAAAATAAAAAAATTCAACACACTGCCATATACAAAGCATTCAAGGGCTTAAAAGTCCCATTTAAATCCAACTGATTTTAATATGTTATCTCTAGTGCTTTTGGTTTACTCCAAGGGGAAGATTCACTAAGGTGTGATAAGGAGGTGATAAAGAGGGGAAGACCTCTCCAGTGACATTACTTCTCTAATTCCTATATTATTCTATGGAGCCAATTCACTAATATTTCTAGAACTTTGGAGATCTTAGTGCATAGGCTCCACAGAATAACATAGGAACTGGAGAAGTCATCTCAGACTGATCACCTCTTTACCATACTTTAGTGCATAAACCCCCTCCCCCAGTTCTAGTTCCTCAATATCTGCAATGCTCAAGTCACAATAAATAGCCAAATAAATGTAAATAGCAGATGATGTGAGTTTTGCATACCCTGTATCTATTCACACTGGGTCTCAAATTAAGTTTTGGTGCACCAATAAGAAACGAGATTATCTTTTTTATTTGTTCGTAAATATGAATATTCCACACTAAAGTTTTTTGCTCTTAGACCTGAAAACAAGCTCTGCCTGGGTATTTCGGGGCTAAGGTCCCTATGTTCAAAAGACTGTGTGAAACTGCACCACAGAGGACAAATAAAAATCATCATTGCTTTAGTGACACTAACACATTCTAACAAATGTGTCCCTTTATGCTAAATGAAAAAGCAGCATCCTAGAGCCATCAAATGTTTTCTAGGGGGGCTGCGTGTGTCAGGTGGAGCTCACCGCAAGCCTTGCTTCCCTGGGAGATTAGGTGGCCATAGGAAAAGCCACAGCTCTTCTTTATGGGAGAATATAAATCAATAAAGACTTCTGGGAGTATGTCCATAGCTTAGTACAGTTTACTTAAATTGTAAGCTCTATGGGGCAGGGCCCTCCTATTTTAATGTATGCTCACCTAGTGTTCCCTTTTTATAATTATCTTTATAATCACTTAATTGCTGCACTTAGTGTCCTCTTTATATTAAATGTAAACTATAAACTGCTAAGTACACCAGTTCACTCTACATAAAGATATACAGTACATACATATGAAGACAGGGAGCCCAACAGCCAATCAAACAAGGGAGATAGCTGGACATTTGGGTAGAAGTGTTATTCCAACAGAGCAGCTCCACGAGCGCTAGCCAAGTGTTACTGGCTGACACCCACGAGGATCAGCCGTTCATTGAAATGTTGGTGGTTGCAACCTCCAAGTGTGAAAGGTCTGCCTGCAGCCACACAGGCTTATTTGCCTTGCAGTATCTTTACTGTGTTTCTATGTAAACTCAGTAAAGATGAAGCTTACTGGGTTTTTGTACGTTCATGCAAGACAACAGTCACTTTTGTGAAAGTCACTAAAGCACAACAGCATACCTTTCAGCAAAAGCAATATTAAAAACACACCACTGCTGCTCCCCTGTCACTTATGTTAACGAGGACTAAACATTATCAATTACAAAATTACTTGATTTTCTCCACGGCTATCAGCAATCTGTAGTACTCACCTTGTCATAGATAACTCTGACAATCAGTGAACAGCTTGGACAAGTGGCAACTTCCTCCCCATTTTCCAAGTCTTCCTGCAATGCACAATAGGTTACTGGAAAAGTGTCATTCAAAATGAAATAAAGTACAGTCACACTGGTTGGCTGAACTTACTTAATTCCGGAGTTTGAACTCCTGAATGACATGCCTTTTATTGCAATTTGGATGAAAATCGCAAACTCTGTTTCTCTGTGGTATTGGAAGAAGAGTACACAGTGCAATGTTAGACAGGTCTCCACTGAATCGCAAGGCAATCAATCCAATGGAGGCCTGCCTGGCATTCAAGAAATTACAAGGCCCAATCAGATCATTGGGGAAAGCTATTTGTTCTCTGTGGTACTCTTGGTATGCCCCAGAATAACATAATATTTCTGAGTACATCAGCCTCACAGAAGAGCAGTCAAAACATCAAAGCCTTTGTGAATTACAGTTATTAACCCCTTGAAGACAAGAGTGGTAGAAGAAGATACTGTGAAGCAATTTGTTGCAGATCCCTCTGGCTTTCAAGGGGTTAGGTTTATTTACATTTTTAATGCTGTCTCATCCCCCCATAAAGATCCATCAGGGAGAAGGATGAAAGATCAAACGTCAGTGACAAAAGCCCTTTGATACTAGCAACAACTCAAGACACGAGCATCCGATGGGTTAACAAAAAAAAAATTGTACTCAAAAGATTGTATAAATTAATAAAGAAAGGGGTGAACAGGCAGAGAATTAAAAGTTTAACCCCTTAACGACCGGCCGCTAAGGCACGTTGCAGTCACTAAAGGACCATGGAGAATTTTATTTTTTTATTCGCAGATCCAACTCAGTGCTTCCCGAACGGCGTGCAGCTGCGCGGGGAGCCCTGAAATCCATGACGGTCCTGGTACGTCATGGGTCATTTAGTCACTTTTACCCATGATGTACCAGGTCCATCAAGGGTAGTTAAGGGGTTAAAGTGGAACTAACACCTTACAACAACTTGAGCTTTCAAAAATCACCTATACCTATATTGGGTGCAGCTCCCCCCATATGTTGTAGACTAAAACTCCCTTTGTCAAGCTGGAAAAGAAGGGAACTGTAGTCCACAACAGTTGGGTGGGGAGGGTCAAGTTGCTTAACCCTGACCTATAGGTTATGCAAAGCATTTTTTTTTTTTTTTTTTTACAAAGAAATGGTACTTTGAGATATGTGGCTTTATTAATTTGTAAGCTTACGCATTATTGGCCAAGGAGTGGCAGGTGGGAGGGAGAGGAGTATTATTTAGGATCTGGATAGGCATGCTAGCAAGTACTGCAAATTGCATAAACCAGTGCTTCTTAAGCTTTTCTTGCTCAAGGCACGCCTAACATGCAGTCTGGCATTTTCGGGGCACCCCTATCATTTATCAAGGGTGTAGTGAAGGCTACAAATATCTAAATACAGAGTTACTAGAGTAAAAGTCCGTGGAGCAGTGAGGTAATGGCAGTACGCAGAGCAGGACCGGCCTCTTAACCATTTGAGTACCAGAGGGGTACACAAAGCAATGCGTTGTGTACCCCTCTGACACTCAAAAGGTTAACATTACCAGGAACTGCTCTGCGTACTGCCATTACCTCACTGATCCACGCGACTGTGCCACCTCACTCACGAGATGCAATCATGCGCAATAGAGACTGGCCGAACACGGGCAGTCTCTACTGTGCATGACTGCATCGTGACAAACGTTCTGGCCTTTTATTATATAGGAAGGATTGTTAGACCTCACAACTAAAATAAACATTTTGTGCATATTAATAACCTTAAACGTACATTTAGAAGTCTACTATCACATTTTTGTCAAAGCATTATAGACACAATAGGGCACCCTAAGTGGATGTCCGTGGCACACTAAAGTGGCAGGGCACCCTGGCTGAGAAACACTGGCATAAACTGACATATACATAAAGCTAATATATTTCACAAACTACTGCTTTCAGTAAAAGCCTAACAGCTCATTTGAATGCTCTATGAAAAGTATCTAAATTTCTTAGAAGGCGTTATTTCCAAATTAATAAGGCTTATCCCTCAACACAGAAACATCCACAAGCAACAGATTTTAGCTGTGGAACCCATCCTATCTAAAAATATTCGGAATACTTTTTATTAATCTCATCAATCACAAAATACATCATATTCCCAGTAGTAGCCCAGCTTGAAAAAGATCCAAAGCACTGTGTTTGGGATGTGCCCACCATCTTAAAAAAGCCAAACAAAAAATGATTGAATTTCCCTTTATATTAAAAAGTCCCTTTTTCCCCAACTTCGTGGTCATTGTCTTGTCCCTAAAGAATGTTCTGTGTGTGGGCTAATGACCAACATTTTCTACACAAGTCCCAAATAAAAAGGTTATATTTATTCCTTCTTCTCTTCCTCTGCCACCACTTTCCAGCAGACGCCTATCCACTGAGCTCTGACATCCCCTTACCTTAGTAATGGCAAATCTGTCCCCACAAGGGCATGGATAATAATAAGTCTCTGTGTCCTCTTCATATTCGAAGTCCTCGATCTCCACCTCATCGTGGAACACAGACATCGCTACCACATTAGAAGCCCGGCACCACCACTAAAAAAGCAGGCCGGATGCTACACTAGAGACAAGCGTGTGCTGACTTAGTATACGTCATTAATCAACACGGCGCGCTCCATGAGTAATTCCATCCTGATAACTGGCAGCCATCTTTGATTGTGGCAAAATTATTATAACTCAAATAGCATTTTTTAGAGTAAGGAGGAGGAAGATTGCTTGCTTTTTTTAGTTAGGATAAAACGTATATCGTCCTTGGCTGGCTGGTAGTTATCTGAGACGGTAGGGCATAGTAGACCAACGGCTGCAATTCTCACTCCTATCAAGTAGCTTTAAGTTATAGTTTACCAATTTTACAATTACTGGCAGGTCTGTTGCATACCGTAGTGATCTTATATCGTATATCAAAATGTAACCATTTGAATGATAGTTGAGTATGTAATGCATTGCGTTGCATGCCCCTCTGGCACTCAAAGGGTTAAAGCCTGCGTATTTACATTTTCTTATGCTCCAAAACAGGTTGAGATTTGTGCTCATATAGTTTTAGAACATGAAAGATAAAAGTCAGGAAGAGCGCAAATCACCAAATAGAAATTCCAAGAAGCAGCAGCATCCATTGGCCCATTTTGGGGAGACTAAGTGGGGACAGTCAGAGTCCCTCATCTGTCCAGCTGATCACTTTTAGTGATCTTGTCTATTGTGTGTACAGGTGGAGGTTTTTTATTTGCTAAGGTTTATTTGCACTAGGAAGTGCCCTTCTTTTTTTTCTAGTTTTACAACAAAATTTGCTACAATGTGAAGCTCCCTGTGTTCCTAACATGCACATGCGCGTTAGAGACTGCCCAAAGGATGCAGTCACACTCAACAGAGACTGCCCGAACGTGCCGGCCCCTAGTCCGAGGCACGGCCTGGCCCATCGCCCTGTCCCGGGGCAGCAGCCGTGGCCGCCGGGTGGCACCCTGGCCCGTGCACACGGGCCTTCAATTCTAGTACCCACATAAAAATGCTTTGTCTATGTAAAGTGAATTCCCCTGCTAGAACACAGGTGTGTTAATCAGAGGTTCATTCATTTTGATTAGGCTGAGCAGACCTCACCTTTAACCAGGGACACATAAGAAATAGGATTGCACTGAAATCAAAGCAGCCCTGCAGTATGCATTTTTCATGTGTCCCCAGTTAAATAATTTTGATTAACTCACCTATGCTCTAATAAAAGAAATCCACCAATCCTGGTATTTTTGTGGGCCCAGATGGCTTGGGATGAGAACCACTGATATAATAGGTAACACTGAACTGTCTCACCCTTAGAATTTGGCTCTTCACTGGATATTTGGGTCAAACTCTGACAGGTATTTTAAGGCCCACAAGTGACTGCTCAGGGAACGAGTGTCTCTGGAAATTTTTTGGAGAGGTTGGCAAGAATATATGTAGCGTGGAGGCGTACTAGGCAAAGGTGTTTTGACAATTATAACCACACCACCATAAAAATAAAAGCTTGGGATCTAGTACAATTGTGACTGGCATCTTCCCCTCTCCTATAGTAAATGGGATTAAAGAAGCATGGAGATGGAGAAAGAGGCAGGGGAGAGGAAAAAAAAAAAGGGTAGCAGAAAGAAGCAAAGGGAGGAGTAGTAAAACGCAAAGAGAAAAGCTAAAAGAAGCAAAGGGAGCAGCAAGATGAAAATGGTGAACAGCTTGAGTCAAGAAGGGAAGTGGCAAAGGAGGACACAGTAAGAGGAAATGGGAACACAGAGAAAGGGGTGGAAGAAAGAGACAAGAGAGGAACTTGGAGAAATGGAAGAAATAGGGGATTTATTTCTAAATTGTCCCACTAGCTGGTAGTCGTGTGTGTTCTGTAGAACTGCCTCACAGGTTTACAGTACATATATAACCTGAATAGAGCTTGCATTCTGTAGAGCTGTCCAAGTGTTACAGTAGATATAAACTGAATCACAGAACTTGTTCTTTACAGTTGTCACATGGTGGGTATCCTATTGGAATGTCGCCATCTACTGGGCAACCAACAAAAAGGGTGAGATCAGAATGTCGCCCCAATTAATAGAGCAACATTCTGATGTTGCACGCTTAATGATCACCACATACATGATGATATTTCAATGTATAATACTGACAACCTCTTGAAGCACTCCTCCGTGCAGTTCACGAACCACTCCTCTAGCACCTCAGAGCTAGTCAGGGATAGAAAGGCTGAGGCCCAGCACACTCTCTTACCTTCATCTCTTCAAAGCTTGCACTCTATAATTGCTCCATTTCTGGAGGGCACTTTCTTTGTATCTCTGTTTAAAGGAGCAGTCTCTCCGTTGGCTCATTTAAAAAGGGTATAATTTCCCTCATACTAATATGCAGGATCCAGTGATTTGGAAGGATTTTTTTCTAACTATGTCATTTACCTTAAATAACATTGTTTACATCTCACTTAGAAATGTATTATTCTGCTTCCTAAAACACATATTGCCTGGAGCACTGTACAGATGGACGCAAAGCATAGAAAGATATTATATACATTAATAAATCAAACCACAGAGGATTGTTTATAAACTATGGGAACCTGCAACACATTAACCTTTTGCGTGCCAATGAAAGTATGCAATGCATTGTAAAGCGCATCCCTCTGGCACATTCACCGAGCCTTGGCTAAACTCTGTCAGCATTCTGGTTTAACCTCTTAGTGTCCAGGATCCGATGTTTTATTTATATGGGCCCAGTGTGCAGAGACTAGGCCAAAGGTCAAAGTGATAAAACCTTAAGACAGTTTTGCACAGATGATACAGCAGTAATTTTCTTTAATAGTGTAGGCATTAAAAAAGAATTACATCAATGTAAGTCTTATCTCTCAAACCTTTATGGTTTGAGAGATATAACTGGCTACAGTTCCCCCTTCCAGGCTGTTTCAGCGAAGTCAGTGCTCTAGCTGACAGCAGCATATTCCGGTCTTCAGCAGAGCCGAAAAAGCTCTATTTAGAAATAAATACTTAATTGGAATGGTCTACAAAGTGTGCCTGGTTTGCAAGCACACTTTTTAGACTGTTCCAATTAAGTATTTATTTCTAAATAGCACAATTTCAGCTCTACTGAAGAGAGTACGTCTGGTCAAACAAACGGAATCTGCTGCTGTCAGCTAGAGCGCTGACTTCTCTGAAACAGCTTGGAGGGGGGAACTTTAGCCATAAGTGTTTGAGTGATAAGACTTACATCGATGTAATTCTTCTTTTAATGTCTACAATATTAAAGAAACTTAAAATTAAACATTATTGTAAAAAAAAAAACCAAAGCATCTCTGGCCTAGTCCTCCGCTACTGTCATACCGGTTGCAAGTGTTGCCTCCGTGATTGCTTCGGTAAAGTGCCATTGGCTTGTCTTCCGCCACTGCTCCGGCAGGTTGCCAATTGTTGTCTCAGTTACTGCTCCGGCAGAGCGCCTCTGGCTGAGTCCTCCGTTACTGTCATACCGGTTGCAAGTGTGGGCCTCCGTGTTTGCTCTGGTAAAGTGCCATTGGCTTGTCCTCCGCTACTGCTCCGGCAGGTTGCCAAGTGTCATCCCAGTTACTGCTCCAGCAGAACGCCTCTGGCCTAGTCCTCCATTACTGTCATACCGGTTGCAAATGTTGCCTCTGTGATTGCTCCGGTAAACTGCCAATGGCTTGTCCTCCGCTACTACTCCGGCAGGTTGCCAAGTGTTGTCTCAGTTACTGCTCCGACAGAGCACCTCCAGCTGAGTCCTCCGTTACTGTCATACTGGTTGCAAGTGTGTGCCTCTGTGATTGCTCCGGTAGTGCTCGTTCTACCTCAGTTTGGCTGGCAGTTCACGTATGTTTGCTGACCTTGGCTTGTTAAAGTATCTATCCAGTACCTTCACACATGGAACTGTTTACCATCATTGATAAACTTTAACTCCTGCAGTGCTGGAATCCTGGGAACCTACTTCTCTTGCCTGACCTGTGTCAGTATATACTGTCAATACATTTATGTTATGCTGGACCTGTGTGGGCATTGAATAAATTACCTGTCATGTGTCTGTACTATACTGTTGTATACTACAGGACCTGTGAGGGTTTTTACTGTATTGTTTTATTCAATAATACTGTGTTTTTATCCTAACCACTGTGTCTGTGAGTCAAACAAACCGTTACAGTCTTCTGTCTTCAAACTACCACTGGAAAAGAAGAAGCCCCAGTGGTCAACTCCTAAGGAAAAAGCGTGCTACACAAGATTTTCCACTTAAGGGCTGACAGCTCCACAGCAGCACCTGGAAACTGCGCTGGCCAACTTGGGAATGTCAGTAATGGTAATCCGCCTAATGGTTGGTATTCCATATCTAACAGAAAACATTATTTATAAGTAAAACTATAGCAGATCTGTTCTCATGCCTTGCTTAGTCAAGGAACAAATCTTACTGGAGGGGATTGGCTGGGGACCAGCTAGGAGAGGAGGAAGGCTCCACCCTGCACTTCATTTCAAGAATTGTTCCTGCCTATTAAAGGGGCGGTCGCATTCCAAAAGTTACCACTAACCTATATTGGACGACAGAGAAAACTTGACGTTTTTTTAGGTGCAGTATCTCAATGGCCTGAATTTTTACAGTGGCACTGTTGCTACACCATCCTATGGAGGTTTATGGTCAGCTGACCACAGCTGTCCATAGAATGGTGCAGCAACAATACATTTTTAATAAACCACCTCTCGGTAGTGGGAGTACCCCCCCTTGTTTTTACTCAGGAGCATAAACTGTATAATATATATTTTTTAACAATATTAAGTGCTATTATCCCTTTAAGCCTCTATATAACTTGCCACCCAAGCACTCCTCTTCATTATTTATTCCCTTCCTCATTATCAAAGATTTTAGTAAATTCCCAACTGTTCCACCTTCTCCCCCCCCTTCAGCTACTGCTTTCCTGTGGCACATTTGAATTGTGCCTGTAGGTGGGGAGGCTTTTCCTCCATCACATTATCCTTTTGTTATTTTGAGTACTTTCGTTTCTCTCTGGAGTATCCTTACACCTTGTATTTTTGCTATGTTCTTTCATTACTCCCCCTTGCTGATGTTCCCGGCTCTCACAGTATTCATGTTAGTTGTTAGTTTGTTTCCAGGCAATGCAGTTTATGTTGCTTGGGTGTTAATCTGGCCTTTGCTCAATGGATATTATTTTCCTGTATATCCAATGTAGATGCTTATTTTCCTTTTTTTTTTGTCTCCTCCATCCTTGTCCCTCCGTATTCCCTCAAGGGAAGCTCAAGTGACATACACCATAACACTGCTTAAGATATTATGTGTAATCAAATTAGTATTTATTTAAAGTGTGTTCTATTAGTCCCACGGGGTTGAAGAGTGTTTACAAGCAAAGTCTCTGTAGTAGGAATATCACCTCCTCAAATACCCAAATTATTTTAATTCAGGAAACTCGTTATAAAGACTGCAGGATCATGTCTGTTAACCCCTATGTCTTTCCAAACCAATGGTTTACGACTTTTGGCTCTAAAATTAGGAGTCAGTACCTTGGCGCATAAATCCCTTCCCTGGATACAAGCCAGGGAAGGCCAAAAAGCAGAGTCATTAACTGGTAATGACTGGAACCAAAAGCAAAGAGCAGTTAGCGTGGACTGTCCAAGCGAATCAGTAAGTGTAAATACATGTCCTGGAGTTCCAGCAAGGCCAGGCACTCCCCAGGCATATAGGCGTGATGATAAAATACAAAGATTCCATCTTGAAGCTTGTTGCGACCACATACTTGAGGCACTTGAGGTCCAGAATGAGGTGGCAGCTGTCATCCATCTTTGGAACCACAAATAGGTTGGAATAGAAACCTGAAAAGTGCTTGGGGACTGGGACCAGTAACAGCACCTGTTTTTAAGTAGTGTTCACAACCTCGTAGAATAGCATTTGTCCGGATCCTTTGGAACATTTGATAAGAAGAACAGATATGGAGGAAGAGATTTGAAATCTATGCTGTATCCTTCTGATACCACCTGCAAAACGCACTGGTCCCATGCGACTCAAGAAAGGCGAAGACAGCCCCCTACAGGCAACAGTAGATCAGGATTCCATAAGTCAAGCCGAGGTGGGTTTGTCAGATTTAGCCTTTGCAGCTGATCGATTGGGCTGTCAGGTCTATCTGGGCTTTCTGGCAGGTCGCGCCTGAGAGGTTTGCTAAATTTGCACCCTCTTTGCCTCAGTTTGTTGGAAGGGATGAAAAATATGAGCCTTCCTCACCAGAAAGAAGCATTTGGGCTAAAGTTGAGGGAGCAAGCTACTCTTACCACCTGTAAGGTCATTGATAATCTGTTTCTGGTCAGGTCCAAAAAGAGACTTACCCTGGAAAGGCAAGGAGATCAGTGACTTCTTAGAAGATTGAGATGCAGACCAAATCTTAAGCCACAGGGTGCGGTGCTCTGTCATCAAAAAGACGAGAACCTGACAGTTTCAAATACCGCCTCAGTGGCATAGATATTGTCCTCCATGATGTTGGCCATCAGAACCAACAAATCCTCTTTGGCAACATCAGCACACATAGCAACAGAGAGTTGCTCACACCAAACAACTACAGCCCTGTTTTGCCAGGCAGAGGCAGAAATAAGCATCAGTGCCGCACCAGCCAGCGCAAAGAAAGACTTAAGAAGTGAATCAAGACTCTTATCCGCCTGATCTTTAAGACTCACGGCATCTGCAAGCATGAGCGCGGTGTTCTTCATCAGATTTGATATAGGTATGTTAGTGGGAAAAGCCCACAGAGCCAAAGCTTTAGCTGAAAAAAGGTATAGCTTAGCAAATTGTATCTTAAGGATTTGGTCAAGAGTGTCATTAGATGGAAACAGAGGAGAAGATGTTTTATGCCTCTGGTTGATATCTGGAAAGGGAGTCATCCCATCAGAGGCGTCAGAAACCTGGAGGATCTCTAGGACTGCCTTGATGACTCCTGCAGCCAAAGAGAGGGGGGTAAGTGAAGCCCCTAAATCATTTGCCTTGTATTTACCCCATGCCCCTTAGAGTTTGACAAGTCTGAGAAAATGAGAGAAGATGGCCACCAGAAAACTGTCAGACAATCAGAAGAAAGCCTGTAAAACAGGCATTCTGGGTATTGTTGTCTTCTCCATTGCTTGTTGACTTAACACCTACAGCTTCACTCGCAGGTCGCCTTGGCCCCCTGGACACTCAGAACTTGACCGGATGATAGCACATGAGGAGACAAGAAGAGGTTACTGCAAGAAATAAACAGATAACAAGCAGCCATTCTCACGCCAAAGCCCCCTGTGAGTAGCAAGGGAATAGTAAAGAGTGCACAACACTCACAACAGCCTCTGTAGGAAGAGGTAACACAAGCTGGGACATAAAGTGTATCAAGGCACTTAAGGGGTTACTCACAAGTCTTCTGGTTACCACCATAGGAGGAGACAAAGTCTCAAGAGAACCTTTCATAAGGGAAAACTTGTAGGAAGGATTCCCTCCACAGGGCAGAATAAGTCTCCTGAGCAGTCCAACTCTAGTGAAGCAGAGTGATGGCAACCCGCCTAAAGGAGGATTATACAGCTCCATATCTAATAATAAAAGCCTAATAAAAAAAGAGGACGGCCTTGCCCATCCAACTTGCTTGCAGAACATATGAATTTTGGGAGTTAGTCAGAGGGGGGTTGAGCAAGAGGAGGGAGTCTCCACCCCAAAGACACTGTCTTTTTTGATGTGCCCTTCCCTCCAGGAGGAGGGACTCAGTCCCCATGGTACATCTGTCCTATATCTAACATAAGATAATAGGATTTTAGTCTTATCTGTTAAATCCTTTTCACTTAGTCCATACAGGTCACTGGTACTCTGGGAGGCGTAAGTCCCCTTTAATAGGCAGGAACAACTATGCAAATAATTTGCAAGGGGCGGAGCCTCCCCTCTTACTTAAGCCACCTTCTGGCCAGAGCCACTTTAGATTGATTTGAGACCCTAAAACTGACCTCAGGTAAGCAAAAAGAAAGACTCCTGTGAGCATGCCCGAACGGTCTCCCACTGAATGCCACAGGAGAGCCAAGACTGGTCCCTTGACAGGGTGGGAGACCAGTGACCTGTATGGACTAAGTGAAAAGGATTTAACAGGTAAGACTAAAATCCTATTTTCACTGTCGTCCAATACAGGTCACTGGTACTCTGGGATGTACAAACATTGAGCTGATCCAGAGGCGGGAAGTAAGGCAAGGACCAGGCGCAAGGCCCAAGTCACTAGAACTGCTATGACCAGTTGATAACATAGCCCAAACTGTAAGTGTCAACGGACACCAACCAAGGGAACAATCCCTGAACTAACACAGCACACGGAACTAGAGCCAACCGGGCTCAACAGTAAAGAAGCACTAAGGATCACAGAGCGGAAGACCTACACAGGCAAGACTGCCTCCAGGACCTTCCTTCCAAAACTGGCATCAGCCGACGCCAGTACATCAACTCGGTAGTGCTTTGAAAAAGTGTGCACAGAGGACCAAGTGGCCGCTCTGCACAGTTGATCAGCAGAAGCTTGATTCTTGTAGGCCCAAGAGGCCCCAATAGATCTGGTGGAATGGGCAGTCACCCGGAAGGGAACATGCTTGTTCCTCAACTTATAGGCTTCACGGATGGTAGCCTGAATCCAAGAGGCAATGGTAACTTTGGAAGCTGGTCTCCCTGCCCTAGGCCCCTCAGGAATGACGAATAGAGCGTCAGACTTCCTGATAGACTCGGTGCGATGAACATAAAACTTGAGGCAACGCACCACATCCAACAGATGGAGATCTCTTTCCTTGTCAGATGAAGGATTAGGGCAGAAAGAGGGAACCACAATCTCCTGATTGATGTGAAACTCTGACACAACCTTGGGTAAGAATTCCTTGGTAGTGCGAAGCACAGCCTTATCCTTGTGGAACACCAGGTAAGGAGGTTTACAAGACAAGGCCTGTAACTCTGCTACCCGGCGCACTGACACAACAGCCAAGAGGAAGGCCATCTTCCAAGTCACAAGACGTAATGGAATGGAAGCCAAGGATTCAAACGGTGGTTGCTGTAGAACTCCCAGCACCAAATTGAGATCCCACTGGGGAGCAGGACTCTTAAAGGCAGGTCGAACATGAGTCACACCTTGGAAGAAGACTTTCACATCAGGAAGGACAGCAATCCGTTCCTGGAAAAACACAGACAAGGCAGAAGTCTGAACTTTGAGGGAACTCAGACTGAGCCCCTTATCCACACCGTCCTGCAAGAAGGCCAGGACAGTGGGAAGATGGAAGTCAAGTGACAACTTCTTGTCAGAACACCAAGTCACGAAAGTTGACCATATGCGATGATAGATCTTGGAAGACACAGGCTTACGAGCACTGAGCATCGTCGAAACCACAGAAGGAGAAAAGCCTTTCTTTGCTAGAATCGAGGATTCAACCGCCATGCCATCAAATGGAGAGAGTGAACATCCTCCTTCCACAGATACCCCTGAAGAAGCAGGTCCGGACGGGCTGGAAGTGGGATCGGATCCTTCACTGACATGGCCATCAACTCCGGAAACCAGGACTGGCGAGGCCAGTTTGGAGCAATCAGGATGACAGGACAACGTTCTCTCTTCAACTTCTGGATAACTCTGACCAATAGAGGAAGAGGAGGAAAGATGTAAGCCAGGGGGAAGTCCCAAGGAATCGACAGGGCATCCACTGCTAGAGCAAGGGAGTCCCTCAACCGGGAGCAAAACACCGGAACCTTCCTGTTGTGTCTGGAAGCCATCAGATCCACCACAGGCATCCCCCACCGTTGAGTGAGCATGTGAAACACCTCTGGGTGAAGAGCCCATTCTCCGCTGTCGACGGTGTGACGACTGAGGAAGTCTGCCATGACGTTGTCCACGCCTGGAATATGAACTGCAGAGATGACAGGCACGTGATCTTCTGCCCAAGACAAAATATCCTTGACCTCCCACCAGGCGGAACCGCTTCTTGTGCCGCCTTGCCTGTTGATGTAAGCCACCGCCGTGGCGTTGTCGGACTCCACTCTGATTGGAAGACCGGTCAATTGAGACTCCCAGTGCCTCAGGGCCAGACGGACAGCTCGAAGTTCCAGAACATTGATGGAGAGCATGGATTCCTCCAGACCCCATTTCCCCTGAGCACTGAAGCGACCCCAGACTGCACCCCAGCCCCGAAGGCTGGCATCCGTAGTGACTGTGGTCCAAGGAGGAACTAGAAAGGATTTCCCTTTCAGGAGATGAGAGAGATCTAACCACCAGTGCAGACTCGACTCGACATGAGGAGGAAGAGAAACAGACAGATGTTGATGATCTGGATGATTCCTGCATGTCTGGATCACAAATCTCTGGAGATCCCTGGAGTGGGCCATGGCAAATGGTACTGCTTCGATTGTGGAAATGAACTTCCCCACTAAGGACGACAACTTCGGTACTGGAATCTCGTCCATGTCCAGAATTCCAGCCACTCTGACAGCTATCTGGTGAGCCACGTCCTCTGGAAGAAACACCATGCATTGGCGAGTGTCGAACAGGAGACCCAGGAACAGAAGCCTCTGAGATGGAATCAAGTCCGACTTGTCCAGATTCAGGATCCAGCCATGACGGTTCAGGGTGTGCATGCACATCTGTAAGTGCTGAAGGAGAAGCTCCGCTGAGGAGGCCTTCAGAAGGAGATCGTCCATGTAGGGGGTCACTCTGATCCCATCCTGATGGAGCACCGCTATCAAGGAGCCCAACACCCTCTGGAAGACCTGAGGGGCTGAAGTCAGCCCAAAGGGGAGCGCTGCAAACTGAAAGTGTCCCCTGTGGCAGGCAATCCTGAGATACCGCCTGCTCTCTGGATGAATAGGGATGTGAAGATAAGCATCCTGAAGGTCCAGGGAGGCAAGAAACTCCCCTGGAGACATTGCTGCAATCACAGAGCGCAGGGACTCCTGGCGGAAGTGGGAAGTCACCACATAGGCATTGAGATCTTTGAGATCCAAAATGGGACGGGCTCCTCCGTCCTTTTTGGCTACCACAAACAGGTTGGAATAAAATCCTGAACCTGTGTCCCCTTGAGGAACCACCTCCAGGACCTCTTTGTCCAAGAGATCCTGAATAGCGTCGTCGAACAGACGCCTTTTTGTGGGTTCCTGAGAAGGACGAGTAAAATGGAACCGAAAAGGAGGAAGGGAAGAGAAAGGGATCCTGTATCCCTCTGACACCACCTGAAGAACCCATGGGTCCGCCACTGACTCCTCCCAAGTCCGGCGAAAGATGCGGAGACGACCGCCTACAGCCGGATGCGGACCCGGGTTCGGCGAGTCATGCCGAAGCAGTCTTGGAGGTCTTGGCCTTGGAGGCAACTTTGGGCCTCCAGGACTGTTTGGGCTTGGAGGAGGAGCGCGTAGTGGGAGGACCCGTTTGGGCCGAGGAGCGTGTCTCAGTCTGAAAGGAACGAAAGGACCGATTGCGTTTGGCTGGAAACTTTTTCTTAAAGACTGAGGGTAGAAGAGTACTTTTACCGCCAGTAGCCTCACTGATCATTTCTTTGAGTTCAGACCCAAAAAGCAAATTCCCCTGAAAGGGCAAGGAAAGCAAGGCTTTCTTAGAGGCTGTATCAGCAGACCAAATTTTCAGCCAAAGGGCGCGTCTAGCCACCACAGAAGAAGTGGAGGCCCTCGCCATCATGCGCACAGCATCAAAAGCAGCGTCAGCAACATAGTTCTGAGCTTCAGTGATATTAGCAAGAAGCTGCAACTGTTCAGATACCGGCGCATCCTGGCGAACCGCTTCAGTCAGTCGTTCAGTCCAGGCCGCAATAGCTCTATTAACCCATGCCACAGCAAAAGTGGGGCGCATGGCTGTGCCAATGGAGGCAAAAATTGACTTAAGAGATAGCTCTAGTTTCTTATCCGTCCAGTCCTGCAAGGCAGAGGCATCTGAGACAGCCAAAGCAGTAGATTTGGATAGTCTAGACACAGGAGCATCCACTTTGGGAGGATGAACCCATTTTGCCAACTCCGCCTCAGGAAAAGGGTAAAGTTTAGCAAACTTTTTGGAGACAGAGGAAGATCTATCAGGATTCTTCCATGCCTCAGAGACCAGACGGGCAAGAGTAGGGTTAGTTGGAAAACAAACAACTGGTTTAGATGGCTTTTTCTGAAAAACATCAGTAGGATCATAAGTGGATTCCTGAGTCAGAGGAAGGTTGAGCGTATTCAGAACCGCTCTGATCAGACCCTCAGCCGAAACTTCAGGGTCACACTCATAGGGGTCCCCAATGGACCTGTTAGATTCAATAACAGTACGTTCCTCAGCATCAGAATCCTGTAAAAGTTCTTCTTCAGAAGAATCAGTGATATCAGGAGCTCCCTGTGGCTTAGGCAGGGAGGTCCTGATAGTAGAGGGGGTCTGCCAGACCTGGAGAGCCCCCTGTATCTGAGAGGGAAAGAGTTGAAGCGTGGATCTGAGATCCCTAGTGGCAGCTTTAAACTCCCTCACCCAAGATGGCTCAATAGCGTGGCTGGGAAGCCCAGGGTTGCTATCTTGACCAGTACAATTAGGGCATAGATCCCCCACATTATCGCCATCCAGCCCAATGTGGCAAGAGGAGCAAAACGCCATGGGGGTAGCAGACCCCCCCATCCTCCTTAGACTTGGGTCTAGCCCCTAGCTCCAGTGAAGTAGACATGCTCACAGCGTCAATATACCCCACTAATAACACTATCACCCAGAAAAAGTGTTAAAGATTAAAGTTTCACCCCAGAAATGTTCTAAAAACGGACTTATCTGGCCAGCGAAGGGTTAATCTGTTGAGGAGAGAGAAGGCTCGGTCCCTGCGTAGTGTACTCGCCTAGGAAAAGTACCACAAAATGGCGGCCGTCATGACAGCCAATCAGAAACGAGCGCGAACCAAGCGCTCATGGGAAATGTAGTTTTCCTGTCCAAGTACCCCAAACATTGCCCGAAGCCCCCCTGAACACCCCACATGAATAAAACACATTCCGGATGATAGATCAGGAGCCTAGAATTAAAATGAGCCCTCTCTGAAGTTGCTGTGACAAGCGGTTCCAGAGATATGTCCCATACTGTGAATTCCCATAGAGAGTAAAGGAGCCCTTGCGTCTGAGCGGGAAAAAGCCGCGCTTAAAGGCGCGGAACACCATTTTTAATAAAGTTTAGTAAAACATTAAAAAGTGCCCAAACAAGCATGAAATACATGAGAAACATAAATAAATGAATACCCAATGCTCCAAAACTCAGAGAATAACACAGAAATTGCATAAACAGTAATAATGCAATAAAAACACCCTATGAGTGCTGGAGTGTATTAAAACTCCCAAATACAAGCCCATCAAAGGGACACTGTGGGGACAAGTGGACCTTCAGCACTCAATGGGTGACTCACCTTCCTTGCTGGACTTCTGTCTTCAGGTGACCATGATAAGGAGGGAAAGAACCAGAGGTAAATTCCCCAACAGGGGAGCTGCTTAACACAAGCTGTCCCCTCTTCAGGGCATAAGGTCCACAGAAAATCCCTGGAAGCTGCACCAGCCACTTTAAAGAGGGCAATTCACAGCCATGGTCACCCTCCTAATGGTGGTATTCCATATTTGAATAAAAAATAATAAAATACTAAGATGCATAGATGTTCTCTACCTGGTGTGGAAGCACACCAGGAACAAATCAATCTAAAGTGGCTCTGGCCAGAAGGTGGCTTAAGTAAGAGGGGAGGCTCCGCCCCTTGCAAATTATTTGCATAGTTGTTCCTGCCTATTAAAGGGGACTTACGCCTCCCAGAGTACCAGTGACCTGTATTGGACGACAGTGAAAAATACATTTATTTAAAAATGATAATTGCTTTTAGCACTTTGGAGAAACAATGCACAAGAATTGATTTGTAATGACTGCTTAGATTTTCTGTCCGGATTAAGGTATCTAGACTTTTGTCTAGCATGATGACTAGGAAGTTTGGAATGAAGGGCTGTATTCAATAAGCTGAAGAAGAATCACTCTAGAGCAAACAAACTGCACCACAGGGAAGAAATAAGAAATGAAAATTGCCATTGAATGAAATGGCACTTTTAATCCCTTATATGCTAGACTGATTTGTTTCAGAGGAACACCAGCAAAAAGCTCAAACACAAAATATTGTAGATTTCTTTTTAATATTATGGCACAATAAAAAATAGCAAACAGTGTTTAAAATACTTCCAATAAGCATACTTTTCTTTATAGACAGGGTTAATGCTGAAAAACATACCTATAACATTGTTTTCACATAACTGCTGATATGAAACACATCTCACAGATATGATGAACACTGCAAAATGATTTAGTTTCAAGTGAGACACTGATTTGTGACCAGGTTTCTTGTAATCTCTTATGCGTGATGCTCCAAAATATGCAATGTGATGCACTGGAGACCTCTCTAGCATCCAAAGGATTAAACTGACAGTAAACATTTATTCTGACTTTGCATATTATGAAAGTGAACAATATGTGAAGTCAAATTGCTTATATTTTTATTTTTTTCCCATCTTCACCTATTTTTATAAGTTTATGCCCCTTACAGCAAACCCACTGAATTTCTGCTTCTATGTAGAGAGTTTTCTGGTCAGTCTAACCTCAAATATAGTGATGCAATGTAACACTATTCATGCAGAACTGAGCACTGTGTGCCATCTTTTTTACCAGGTATCGTTTCTAGATTGCATCAATATACCTTCTTTTACAGTCCCTGAGAGAAAACTCTTTGGAAACAGATTCAGGAAGTTCAATGACTGATGTAAAATAATAATAAAAAATGTGAAGATGATAAAACAAAACAAAAAAACAAACTAATAATAAAAATTATAAACCATTTAACTTTACATAGTATCCAGTAGCAGAATATGTAAAGTCAAGGGGTTACTATCCTTTTAAGATTTAACAACAGAGTGAACTAAAATATTATGCATTCAGGAGTTGCAGAAAAAGCTCTCTAAATTATTATTCTAAGTATAAAATGATTTGCTTGAGGTGTTTTTAACATTGGAGGCTACTAAAGATGTGGAGCTCACATTGGTTTAGTTGACAGAAAAATTAATTTATTTCTTAGCTGGTAAGGCTAGTTGCAGAAGAAGGGCCGGATTCTATTGTAGGTGCTAAATGTTACCTATTGAAGTCTATTAGATAGAAGACAGAAGCAGAGATAAAATTAGCACCTGCAATAGAATCTAGCCCTAAGTGGTGCCTTATGCACAAATTAATGGGAATTTAAGGAATTTTATGTTCATGTTCTGATGTTCATGTATATGATAATGGTAAATCATACCTTTGTGACAAACTGAATTTGTTTTCTAAGAGTTACTGTTTATAAATAAAGGGCTGTATGCAGAAACAAAAGAGGGGCAATTCTGGAGCAAATCACCCCATTTAAGTAAATTGGAGTTTGTGAATTTTATCGGTCTTCTATGGTGTAGATGGTTTGCTGCAAAATTGATCATTATTCTTTTGTACTTAAATATGCAATAAGCTTTTGTTAAAGGGATAGTAATCCTTAAAATGTAAAAAAATAAATAAATATGTTGTAGGGTTTATCCCCCTGAGTAAAACAAGGGCACTCCCACTGCTGAAAGGTGTTTTATTCAAAAGTTATTACAGTTCAAAGTTGATTTTTTAGGTGCAATATCACAGTGACCTGAAATTGTACAGTGGCGCTGTTGCTACACCATCCTATGGACTGCTTTGGTCCCAGGACCATAAATCTCCATAGGATGGTGTACCAACAGAGCCCACTGTACAATTTCAGGCCACTGTGATATTGCACCTAAAAAATTAAACTTTGAAAATTAATAACTTTTGAATAAAACACCTTTCAGCAGTGGGAGTACCCTTGTTTTACTCAGGGGAATAAACCCTACAACATATATTTTTTTTTACATCTTAAGTATTACTATCCCTTTAATGAAAAAAATATAGTGTGGGGCTTTTCCTGCTGAGATGCATATTTCTAGAGTTGCATTCAAAGTGAGAGGTGAGTCAAACAATTCTCCATAGAATGTAATAGAAACCAAGTTATTCTGCCAGTTTACACTGTTATAACATTTAAATAAAACAAATGACAGCAGTAGGAATGACCCTTTTTCTCAAAAGGAAAAGCCCTATAGTATAGTGTTTTTCATAAAAAAAAATAATTAATACTTCCTGCTCCTTTAACCCATTAATGACCCTTGACAGTCATAGCACGTTATGGGTTGTTTTGACTTAACGACCCAATTACGTTCTATGACAGTCAAGGAATTCCGGGATTTGTCGACTTGCACTGTATGCAATGATTAGGCATGTGGCTCTGGCCTGCTGAGCAGGTTCTCATGTCCCTGCTATTGCAAATCATTAAAAATGGGAGTGTGGTTATGGGTGGGGCTAAGAACACCAAGAATGGCTTGTCTAGAGGGAGCATGAGATGTAAAGCCGGCCCTGTACACAACTGTGAGACAAAGTGACGGTAGGAAAAGTGTGCCATCAGTAATGAAAGGGTTAACAAATTTGATGTTATTAAACCTTTGAGTGCCAGAGGTGGACCTCTCTCTGGCACTGAAATATTGAAAACATTTTCCATTAAAACACAATAAAAAGCTACTAATAATTAAATACTCTGAAATGATCGTTGTTTCAGAAGAGTCCCAGCAAAGTTGAAAACCTTTCCTTACTCCTGCAACTGAAGGCAACACTGTGCCTGCATTTCTCTTTGGCACCATGCAGCAGTAGTGGAACTAGAGTGGCACGTCCAACCTTACTGGGCAGTCTGAAGGCATGGAGAGACAGGGTTGTACAGCAAGGACAAGAACTGATCCTGGCACTGGATTTGCAGTTTTTCTTTCACTCCTTTTCTTTTTTGGCAGTCGTTAAGGGCAAATACAAAGAAACATTTATAGATCTGTATGCATAACTCAAAAGAGGTGCAATTCTGAGGCAAACCAGCTGCTCCATAGGGGACAAAAACCTCCCAAATTCCCTTTGATTTAAAAGGGATTTTTAACACTCTGAATGCTAGTGAGGTCTCCAGCAAAAATGAGTTGGAGAACTCTCTAGAATTCAAGGAGTTAAGACCCCCATACCAGTCAATGGGGATTTTCTTGTACCCTATCATGCAGTTAGTTTCCTCAAGAACTGCATATCTTAACTCTAAGAGTGCCAGAGGGGTAAGCAACACATTACTCTGCAATGCATTGCATACCCCTCTGGCACTCAATGGGTTATGCTTCCCTTAATCTTATAAAACAAAATAAAAAAGAATGTAAAAAGAACACTAATGGAGGAGCCGTGGCAGTTTTCTTCATAGTAACGTCTCCCTGATTACATGAAACTGAAAAACAAAAGAAAACACACACATGAGAGAGGAAGAGCATTGCTGGATGGTAAAGGTTTCCATTCCTAATCTGTCTTTCACTTTTCCAAGACTGGCTACCATTTATAGGGCCTTATGCACAAAGAAAACAGAGCAGCAGTCCAGGAGCAAGCCAAATGCACCATGGGGGGGACAGGTACAACTTCACATAGATGGAAATACCACCATTAACCCTTTAGATGCAAGTGAGGCCTCCAATGCAATGTGCTGGCAGACCTTTCTGACATTTTAGAATGTTGGTAATTTGTAATGGTCCCCTATGGTGCAGTTGGTTTACCCCAGAATTTTGGCAATTTGTTTGTCCCCTATGGT
Source organism: Rhinophrynus dorsalis (assembly GCA_037306005.1). NCBI lineage: Eukaryota > Metazoa > Chordata > Amphibia > Anura > Rhinophrynidae > Rhinophrynus > Rhinophrynus dorsalis. Next base: position 383,677,907 of record CM074719.1, read on the forward strand.
GCAGTTGGTTTACCCCAGAATTAATCTTCCTTTCTATTGTGCATAAGATCCATAGTTAGTCAGGCCTAAACAATTTGAAAACAATTTTGCCTATTAATAATGAAACGTTTATATGTATTATAAATTTTTTTAAAGGGTTAGTAATGCTTTAATATATATAAAATTAATATTGCAGCTATTACAAAAATAAACTAAAAGATCCCGGTCCCATCTCTCAAACCTTTATGGTTTTATAGATATATACGATGCTAAAATCCTCCCCTTCTATGGACGTCAGCTGTAACCCATGAGAGATACTTCTCTCACTGAGGATTAACCCTTTGCGTGCTAGAAAGGCATCAAACGCATTGTGTTGCAAAGCACTGGATACCTCTCTGGCACGCAAAGGGGTTAATGAGAACGTGGGTTTATTATTAGGAGGTGCTACTGTTCCTTTAAAAAGGGAAAATGGACATCTGTATCCCTATAATGTTCTGCAGTAACACATTGCTTAATGACAATAACAAAAGAGGATTTTAGTCTTACCTGTTAAATCCTTTTCTCTTAGTCCATGCAGGTTACTGGTAACTTTGGGTAGGCGATCCGCCCCTTTAATTAGGCAGGAATAATTCTAGAACTGAATGCAGGGTATGGAGCCTACCTTCCCTCCTTGGCTGCAGCTAGCCAACCAGCTCCAGTAAGATTTGAGACACTAACTATTGACTAGATAGTAGAAGGGAACGAAGAATCCTGTGATCATGACCCCAAAGGACCCCCACGGTCTGCCACAGGACAGCCAAGCATCTTCCCTTGGCAGGGTGGCAGACCAGTAACCTGTATGGACTAAGAGAAAAGGATTTTACAGGTAAGACTAAAATCCTCTTTTCTCTGTTGTCCAATACAGGTTACTGGTAACTCTGAAATGTAAAACCATTGAGTTTGCCAGGGAAGGAAGTAAGGCAAGGACCAGGTTCAAGGCCACCAAAGTCACCAGAGCAGATATGAACCATCAGATCAGAGATAGCCCAAGAAAAACAAATTAAAGTCAACGGACACTAAACAGAGGTAACAACACCCCAAGAACCATTACACAGCACACTGAACTAGAGCCAACAGGGCTCAAAAGTGAAGGAAGCACCAAGTAACCGAAGAGGATCCTAGACAGGCAAGACTGCCTCCAGGATCTTCCTCCCAAAACTGGCTTCAGCCAATGCCAGAACATCAACACGGTGCTTCGAAAAGGTGTGCACAGACGATCAAGTGGCAGCCTTGTACAACTGATCAGCGGAGGCCTGATTCTTGTAAGCCCAAGAAGCCCCAATAGATCTAGTAGAATGAGCCATGAGCCGAAAGGGAACAGGCTTCTTCCTCAGCTCGTAAGCCTTATGAATAGTGGACTTGATCCAGGATGCAATAGTCACTTTGGATGCAGGTCTTCCTGCCCAGGGGCCCTAAGGAATGACAAACAGCACGTCAGATTGTCTGATGGACTCAGTGCGATGCACATAACACTTGAGACAACGCACCACATCTAACAAGTGGAGATCCCTCTCCTTGTCAGAGGTAGGGTCAGGGCAGAAAGGCGGCACCACAATCTCCTGATTGATGTGGAACTCCGAAACTACCTTCGGGAGAAACTCCTGAGAAGTGCGAAGCACCGCCTTGTCAAATTCCTGAGACAGGTCCCTATCAGCACACCAAGATAGAAAGGTTGACCAGACACAATGGTAGGCCTTAGAAGAAACAGGTTTGTGGGCACTGAGCATAGTTGCCACCACACCAGAAGAAAAACTTCAATTTCGAAGCCATCAAAGCTAAACGATGAACATCCTCCTTACACAGGTAACCCTGTAGAAGAAGATCCAGACAGCAAGGGAGCTGGAATGGCTCCGCCACTGACAGATCTAGAAGCTCTGGAAACCAAGCATGGCGAGGCCAGTACGGAGCAATCAGAATGACTGGACAGAGCTCCAGTCTCCGTAACACCCTGTGCAACATGGGGAGGGGAGGAAAGATGTAGGCCAGAGGAAATAACCAAGAAATGGACATGGCATCCACCGCTAGAGCTAGAGGATCCCTCCAGCGACAGCAGAACCTCAGAACCTTCCAGTTGTGTCTTGTCACCATCAGGTCGATGCAAGGAAGACCCCACTTCTGAACAATGAGGGTGAACACCACTGGGTGCAGTTCCCACTCTCCGCTGTCCACCATGTGTCGACTGAGAAAGTCTGCCATGACGTTGTGTACGCCAGGAATATGCACTGCGGATATGGCAGGAACGTGTTCTTCTGCCCAGGACAAATTAGCCTTGACCTCTAACCAAGTGGCGAGACTTCTTGTTCCGTCCTGCTTGTTGATGTAAGCCAAGGCCGTGGCGTTGTCGGACTGTACCCGGTCTGGGCATTCTTCCAGCTGGGGTGTCCAATGACGAAGGGCATGAAATATTGCCCGAAGCTCCAACACGTTGATGGGAAAGAGGTTCCTCCGGAGATCACTGACCATGAGCACTGAGGCGACCCAGGACCGATCCCCAGCCAGAGAGGCTGGCATCTGTCGTCAGCGTGGTCCAGAAGGATACCAGGAAGGATTTGCCCTTCAGTAGATTGGAGAGGTCAAGCCACCATGACAAACTCAGTTCCACATGAAAAGGGAGGGATACTGACGTCTTCAGAAGGTCTGGCTGACCCTTGCACACCTGGATCACAAACCTCTGGAGTTTCCTGGTGTGAGCCATGGCAAATGGAACCGCTTCTATGGTGAAGATAAATTTCCCCACTAGAGAGGACTGCTTCTTGTCCAGAACTGGATCGTGAGCCAGAACAGCAGAAACCCTGTGGGCGATCTGGTGAGCCACCTCGTCCGTGAGAAACACCGTGCTCTGCTGAATGTCGAAGAGAAGGCCCAGGAAGACCAGACGCTGGGATGGGACAAGATCCGACTTGTTCATATTGATGATCCACCCGTGATGGGTGAGAGCATGAATGCAGTCCTGAACCTGCTGATGAAGTTCCGCAGAGGGGGCTTTCAGAAGCAGGGCGTCTGGAGTAACTTTGATGCCGTCCCGATGGAGGACGGATACTAAAGCTCCAAGGACACAGTTGAAGATTTGAGGAGCTGTAGTCAGACCAAAGGGAAGAGCTGAAAACTGAAAGTGCCCTTGGTCGCAGGTAAATCTGAGATACTGCCTGTTTTCTGGATGAATAGCGATGTGTAGATACGCGTCCTGAAGATCCAGAGAGAGGCAAGGAATTCCTCCGGGGACATAGCAGCAATCACCATCCTTAGGGACTCCTGGTGATGAGTCCTGATCACAAAGGAATTGAGATCCTTCAAATCCAAAATGGGACGACAACCGCCGTCCTTCTTGGAGAGCACAAAGAGGTTTGCGTAAAAACCCATACCTCTGTCCTGAACTGGAACAGGCTCCAGAACATCCTTGTCCAGAAAGGCCTGTATAGGGCCATTGAACAGACAGAGTATGAGAGAGAAAAAAGCAAAAGGGAGGAAGAGAGACGAAAGGGATCCTGTACCCTTCTGCCACCACCTGTAAAACCCACGGGTCCACCACTGAATCCTCCCAGATGCTGTGGTAGTGACGCAGATGGCCACCCACAGCCGAGTGGGGACCTGGGTTCGGCGAGTCATGCCGAAGAAGGATTGGAAGAGACCTTGGGCTTCCATTGCTGTATGGGCTTGGAGGAGGCATGCGGAGCTGAGGGAACCGCCTGGTTCACCGAACGTGTCTCAGTCTGGAAGGAACGAAAAAAACAATTATGCTTGAGAGGCGTTTTCTTCCTGGGGACCAAAGGCAGAAGGGTACTTTTACCCCATGTGGCCTCACTGATCAGATCCTTAAGATCTGGCCCAAACAATGATATGCCTTGAAAAGGCAAGGAGAGCAAGGCTTTCTTGGAAGCAGTGTCAGCAGACCAGATCTTGAGCCAAAGAGCTTGTCTGGCAACCACAGACATGGCGGAAACCCTTGCCACCAAAAGGATGGCATCAAATAAAGCAGCAGAAACATAGTGCTGGGCCTCAGAAATGTTGGCAAGAAGCCGCAACATATCCAAAGTAGGAGCACCCTGACGGATAGCCAGAGTGAGCTGTTCAGTCCAGACCACAATGGCTCGGTTAACCCATGCCGCAGTGATCTCTGGATGCATGGCAGTACCAGCAGTAGCAAAAATGGACTTGAGGGAAACCTCAAGTTTCTTGTCAGTCCAGTCTTTCAGAGTGGATGCATCAGAAACTGGCAAGGAAGCAGACATAGATAGCCTGGAGATAGGAGCATCCACTTTGGGGGGATGAAGCCACTGAGCAAGTGCTGCCTCAGAAAAGGGGTAAAGCTTGGCAAACTTCTTGGAAACAGAAGGTTTCCTGTCTGGAGATTTCCACTCATCAGATACAAGGAGACCAGAGCCTGAGATGGGACAAAATCCGACTTGTCCATGTTGATGATCCACCCGTGATGGGTGAGAGCATGAATGTAGTCCTGAACCTGCTGAAGTTCCGCAGAGGGGGCTTTCAGAAGCAGGTCGTCTATGTATGGAGTAACTCTGATGCTGTCCCAATGGAGGACAGATACTAAAGCTCCCAGGACATGATTGAAGACTTGAGTAGCTGTAGTCAGACCAAAGGAAACAGCTGAAAACTGAAAGTGCCCTTGGTCGCAGGCAAATCTGAGATACTGCCGACTCTCTGGATGAATGGCGATGTGTAGATATGCATCCTGAAGATCCAAAGAGACAAGGAATTCCCCCGGGGAGATAGTAGCAATCACCGTCCTTAGGGACTCCTGGTGATAACGAGTCCTGATCACAAAGGAATTGCGATCCTTCAAATCCAAAATGGGATGACAACTGCCGTCCTTCTTGGAGATCACAAAAAGGTATGGCATCAAATAAGGTAGCAGAAACATAGTGCTGGGCCTCAGAAATGTTGGCAAGAAGCCGCAACATATCCGAAGTAGGTGCAGCCTGACGGACAGCCAGAGTGAGCTGTTCAGTCCAGACTGCAATGGCCCGGTTAACCCATGCCGCAGCGAACGCTGGATGCATGGCAGTACCAGCAGTGGCAAAAACGGACTTGAGGGAAACCTCAAGTGTCTAGTCAGTCCAGTCTTTCAGAGCGGACGCATCAGAAACTGGCAAGGAAGCAGACATAGATAGCCTGGAGATAGGAGCATACACTTTGGGGGGATGAACCCACTGAGCAAGCACCACTTCAGAGAAGGGGTAAAGCTTGGCAAATTTCTTAGAATCGGAAGGTTTCCTGTTCGGAGATTTCCACTCATCAGACACAAGGTGGTCAAGAGAGGGGTTAGGTGGAAAACAAGGGGCTTCTTAGGCTCCTGAAAATCATCAGAGGGATCTGAACAAACCTCTCGGACTAAGGGAATGTCTAGAGTGGTAAAGACAGCCCTGATCAGGCCCTCAGCCGAGGGCTCTGGATCAGCCTCAAAGGGGTCCCCAAAAAACTGAGAGGAGCCCATAACAGAACATTCCTCAAAATCTGAGTCCACCAAGAGTTCCTCCTCATAGAAATCTGATACATCAGGTACCCCCTGCGATTTCGGGATGCAATGTAGACCGAAAGTCTCTAGTAGCATCCTTGAGGTCTTGCATCTAAACTGCCTCTAATACATGGCTGGAGGTCCCTGGGAGACTCAGAGACATCAGAACATGCTGGGCATAAATGACCTGAGAATTCTATAGGTAACCCTGAATGACATGAGGAACAATGCGCAATAGTGTACACAGAGACCCCAGCACCCTTAGTCTTAGGCCTGGCCCCAAGCTCCAACGGATTAGACATTCTCACAGTGTCAAAAATGTTTAAAGTATAAGGAATCACCTAAATACAGTGTGCAAGATTAAAATTTCACCCCAGAAATCTCTACAATACACTTATCTGGCAGGCGAAGGGTTAATCTGCAGAGGAGAGAAAATTACAAGCTCTGCGTAGGGTACTCGTTCTGGAAAAGGCACAAAATGGCTGCCGTGGCGGGAGCCAATCAGAAACAAGCACACGAAGCCAGCTCATAGGAAATGTAATTTTCCCAGAAAAAGTACCCCACAGTGCCCGAAGCCTCCTGAGCCCCTCAACACATTTGAAATGCTGACCAGATGACAGAGCAAGGGCAGACAATTAAAATGAGCCATCCCTGAAGTCGCTACGTTGAGCGGTTGCAGAGATATGTCCCATAGAAGTGAATGGAGCAATGGAATCTATGCGGTATAGCGCGCGGAACACAAATTTTTTTAAAAGTTTAAAACTATGAATTGAAGTACATGAAACATCACTAGAACATGTTATAAGATCCAAAACACACTGAACCCAGTAGGGAAAGTGCCAATACCCCCCCCCCCCAAAAGATGCAAAACCAGCAGCTAAAGGGTTAAGTTACCACATAAACTTGCTCCAAAACACCCAACAGACATACAGATAAACCAAATGAGTGCCAGAGTGTGCAATAGGAACTCCAAAGGAAAACCCCTGTGCGGAGGGGCACTGTGGGACATGTGGACCTGCAGCACTCAAAGGATTGCTCACCTTTCCTGCAGATCTTCTGTCTTCAGACTACCATGTATTAAGAAGAAGCCTCAGTGGGCAACTCCTGAGCAAAGAACTTAAACCCAAGATTTTCCCCCCAGGGCTTAAGGTCCACAAAAAGAACCTGGATACTGAGCTAGCCACATTTAAGGGCATTGTCAGTTATGGTAATCTGCCTAATGGTGGTATTCCATTTCTAACAGAAAAATAAAAAATTAGCTAAAACTATAGCAGAACTGTTCTCTTGCCTGTGTCTTCACCAAGGAACAATTATTACTGGAGCTGGTTGGCTAGCTGCAGCCAAGGAGGGAAGGTAGGCTTCACCCCCTGCATTCAATTCTAGAATTGTTCCTTCCTAATTAAAGGGGCGGATTGCCTACTCAAAGTTACAAGTAACCTGTACTGGACAACAGTGAAATAATACTTACGTTTTGCGGTCCTTTTTCAAACTGGAATTGGCTACATTTCCAAAAGCCTGTGCTTGAAGGAGCTCTGCAGCAGCCTTTCTTTTACTGAAAGCATTAACTTCCTCCTGGAGTTCTTTTCTCTTCTCATCCAGGTTGGCTCTTTCATCCTGGTGAAGCCTCTTCAGTTGCTCAAATCTGTTTTGAAGCTAAAATACATAATATACATTGCAAGTTAAAATATATAATGTCTTATATGAGAGTGGATTGGGGGAAGTTCATACACAATGCTATCGGGCAACAGGGATCCAAACTACACCTCAGAATAGAACAGAGGGGTTAACTAACAATTAATTACGTATAATTAAAATGATATGGGGATATATTCAATAAGGTAGAGGTGAAATTCTGGAACAATGCCAAAAATTTCACAGAGTTAAAGTGCATATAACCCTTTGAATGTTAGAGAGGCCTCCAATGCATCAAAAAAATGTGATGGAAACCTCTCTCATGTTCAAAGGGTTAAAAGCCCCATTTAACTCAATTGGAAATTCAATTTGCCCACTATGGTGCACTTGGATTGTTCCTGAACTGCACTTGTGTAGCCTACTGAATAAGAGGATTTTTGTGTACTTACAATACATTACTTTCTCTTAGACACTGTGGAAGGAGTCTGGGGGGGGGCATTGTGCTAAAGCCTCAGTACAAAAAAAAAAAAAAAAAAAAAAAAAAAAAAGGTTTAACCCTTTGAGTGCCAGAGGGGTACAGAACGCATTGCAAGTCAATGCGTTCCATACCCCTCTGGCACTCAAAGGGATGAAAGAGAATTTCGCAGGTAAGGAAAAACCTCCTGTCCTGCAACTTCCATTCCTCTATCAGCAATTGTTCCAAGGAATGGTGAGCAGAAAAACACTGCATCCTCCTTCTTGTGGAAGAGGAACTAGAATCGGGGACCACTGATACTTACAGTCTCAAGGACAGACCGTATAAAACCCTCAGCAGAAAAGCAGGGTTCATCTTCATAACAGTCCCCAACAGAAAAAGATGAATCTAACCTGTCTGCATCAATTTCCCCTTTATTACTGTGTATTCTTCCATGGGGGTATTTCCTCCACAACATTAATTAAGTGACCTTTGGGGGTTTAGAGTGTCCCACAGACCAAGAATCTAAAACCCTTCTTGATAGAAGAGGGGATAGAACTGCCAGAGCAAACAAGGGCCTTAACCCATTCAGCTTGACCTAGAGTATTAAATGATACAAATATTCTGGAAATCATTCAGTGAAGGGCTTCTACAGGATAAACATTTCCAGGATAGACTAAAGGATCTGACCATGTATAGCCTGGAGGAGAGAAGTGAGAGAGGGTATTTGATTGAAACATTCAAATACATAAAGGGATTAAAAAAGGTACAGGAGGAAAGTACATTTCAAATTAGTAGAAATGTTAGGACAAGATGTCAGTCTGAAAACTAGAGGGACAGAGGCTTAGATGTAATGTAAGAAAGTTTTATTTCACTGAGAGGGTGGTAAATAAGTGGAACAACTTAGCAGCAGAAGTGGTAGAGGTTAATAAAGTGAGGGGGATTTAAGCATGTATGGGATAGCCATAAGGTTATCCTGAGCACAAGACAAAACCAAGGACCAAAAAAAATGGGAAGATTAGATGGGCTTAATGGCTCTTTTCTGCTGTCAAATTCTATGTTTTTAGCTTCCTGTTCATCAGGTGCGGTCCCCGAAGAATGTGCAGGGAACACAGAACATGAGGGACATTGGGCTTCACAGGGAATTTTTGGCTACCCTATCTGCCATGTGGAACAAAGTGTTAGATGGGTCCCCTGAATCCTTAGTAGCTTTGGATTTGCCTGTATCTCCTGTGGGGTCAAACATAATCAGAAGACCTCTAAAGAGTAAGGTAAAATAGGAAAGCGAGGGAAAGCATTAAAAAAAAATAATAATAATTAAGTACTTGAAAAGGACTGAAAAAGTATTTATCCAGCAGCAAGGGGTTAATGTGGCCAACAGGAGGGAGCACTGAGCCTCAATGTAGCCAAAAGGGTCCCAAGAGAGTTTGCCAGGAACCACCTCTTCCCTTGCCCAAAAGCCCGGGAAGAACAGGCTACTGGGAAATGTAGTGTTTCAACAATAAAAATGGTGTGATGGCTCTCCCGCCGCCACCAAATGGCATCCTCTATAAGACCTTTAGACAGTTACATGGTTACTGCTGTATGGTATGCAGCCTGCTAATAGTAATGTGATCTCACCACAGTGACTATGCCGACCTCTATGTGCTTGAGAACTGTCTCAGTTCTGCCAGAGAAGCTGAAACTCAGACAGTTTTCTGGCACACAGAGGTAGGCATAGTCACTGCAAGGAGCAGGGAGATCACATAACTATTATTAGGCTGCATACCCTACAGCAGTAGTCATGCAGCTGCCAAAAAGAGTGTTTGTACTGGCACTTTCAGTTCTGCCTTTTACATATATATATTCTAAGTGCAACCTATTGCTCATCCATATCTCACTTCCCTCCTACACTGCGCCTCCTCTTCGCGGATCCCCCAAAAAAAACATATAGATGGTCTCTTCCTCTTTTCCCCGGTCCATGCTGCCGTGCCCTGTGGGGAGGCTGATTTATGTCTCACGTCCCTCCCTCCTACACTCCCTCCTCTTCATGGCTGTTTCTGTTTAGAGGCAGCTCATCCACACACACTAACCAGCATTTTATACTGTGACAAATGAGTCAGCCTTTTAACTCATTCAGTGTGCCACAGATGTGAGCAAGGCATATTCAACAGATATATGAGGAAAAGTCAGTAGAATGTTGTCAGAAATCAGATAGTATTTTAACCCTGTCAATGCTCAAAGGGTTACCAGACACATGAGGGAAAGTCAGGAGAAATTTATGACAAAAGACAGCTTAATGCTTTGTGTGCAAGAGAGCTTAGCAACGTATTGTGAAGCAATGCTTTGTTCACCTGTCTAGCATGGAAATAGTTAATAGGTATAATAGGGAAACTCTGTAGAAATAAATGGCCCCTAGCCATCCCTGAAAAGAGGTGTATAATAATGGATGAAGCCGAACAATATTCAGTCATGTCGTATCCATAAACTACAGGCTGATTAACAGTGACCTTGGAAATTAGGGGAATACTTGGACTTTGGCCAGTGATCACTCATAAATCACTTAGCAGACAAGAGGAGCAACCGGAGGAAGATGGAAAGAGGGAATGAAGTCCAGAGTGCGGCATCTGAGAGAGGTGATAATTAAGAGACAGAGGAGCAGCCGGAGCAAGCAGAGAAAAAGAAAAACAGTCTGGGCTTGGCAGAAAGTGTGCAGAGTAGGAATCCAGGGATCAGAGGGAGGGGCGACATCTCTTATACCTCTGCAGGCAGAACCATTGGTGGGGGAAGGAAGACAAAGGGAGATTGTTCACTCCTAGGGAGAGCTGGGGAGGGAGATGGAAGGAGATTTGCAGAACGGGGGGTGTTCTGCAGAGATCTGCGGTACTGGGTGATTTTTACAAGCCAATATCTAATAACGTATTCTATATAATAATTTGCTACAAAGTTTGTAACGACGCAGTCATGCGCAGTAAAGTCTGTTGCGCATGCTGCAGTCATGCGCAGTAGAGACTGCCCGTGACGAGGCTGATGCAGAGAGGGGCGATCCGAAGGACCATCCAGCTCTGTATTAGCCGTGGCGTGGGCAGTCTCTACTGAGCATGACTGCACCGTGACTGGCTGGCACTGTGTCAGCCGCGGCTCGGGCAGTCTCTACTGAGCATGACTGCACCGTGACTGGCTGGCACTGTATATGCCGTGGAGTAGGTAGTCTCTACTGAGCATGACTGCACCGCGACCAGCTGGCTCTGTATCTGCCGCGGCGTGGGCAGTCTCTACTGTGCATGACTGCCCCGCAACCAGCTGGCAGTGGCACTGTGGCCCGGGTAACGAGCTCTTCAAATAGTTGGGATATAAAAAAAAAAAAAATTAACAACCTATAGAAAAATTTAAGAGTTACATTCAATGACAGTGTGACTGGAGGGTGAAATGAACAGTACATTTTTATGTGTTTTTTGTTGAAACAAGTGTAGCTGCACACACTCTAAAATTATAGCTATCAAATCAATACACATTGAAATGTACCTCTCGTTCTGCTTCTTTCAGCACAGTCTCTTTTTCTCTCACTCTTTGTACAAATGTCTGTCTCATCTCCTCCTCCTTTCTCTGCAGTTCTTCAAAGAACTCGTGTCTTTTAGCTTCGTATGTCTCCTGCAGGCTGAAGGACAACACCAAACTTTACTCAGTTTTTTTTTTATATACTCTACCTTTAACGCTTTTAGGATCCAAGGAGTGTGCATATAGCAAAGAGCTGCACACCTCTCTGGTCCTTTACCCCTTTGAGTGCTAGAGGGGTACGCAACACATTGCTCTGCAATGCGTTGTGTACCCCTCTGGCACTCAAAGGGTTAAAAAATGATACTTCAGGAACTGATTATTCATACACCAATACATATTTATTGACAATTAAAAAGACAAACCACATGATAGTTATCCTTTCAACTGAGCGTTTAACCCCTTAATTGCTAGAGGTCTCCAACACATAGCAAAATGTGAGACCTCTCTAGCATTCAAAGGGATACAAGTGCCATTTAAGTCACTGACAATTCTATTTGATCCATATTGTGCAGCTCATTTGCCACAGACTTGCTACACTTTGCCTTTATACACATACATGAAGAGTGCCTCTGTTACACACCGTCCAACACAGATGCTTCTGCTTGCAAGATCTGAATGAGTGCGATTTCATTATAGATGTGTAGCTACCAAACCTGTTGTTTTGCAGTGGGTATAAATTATGCTGATATGGTTAATTTATGCAGCAGAAACCTTTATGTATTTATTTACAAGTTCCACTTTATAGTGATCTCTACATTTGAGTGTCAGAGAAGTGTCCAATGTACTGCAAAGCAATGCAATACAAAAAACAGCACCTCTGGAAATCAAAGGGTTAAAATAAAGGGGAGGTGCTACCCACCATAGTTTACAATACAGATCACAGGAGGGCACCATGCAGCCTTCCAGCAGTGGCTGAATTACAGATCCCGTTGGCCTGCTGAAGATTGTGAGAGTAACAGTATTGAGGGGTGGAAATTCATAAATTAACCATGTAAAGACCAGAGGGGTGGAGAATGCATTGCAAATCTATGTATTACATACTTTTCTGGTCCAGTGCATGGGGGCACTGTCATGCTGAACCAAGGAATGGACTTCAAACTGTTGCCACACATTTGGAAGCACATAATTTTGTAGCATTAAGATATCCCTTCACTTTAACAAGGGGGCTAGCTTGAACCACGAAAAACATCCCATTATTCCTCCTCTACCAAATTTCATAGTTGGCTTTATGCAGTTAGGCATGTAGCCTTCTCCTGGCATCTTCCAAACCCAGAGTCGTCTTTTGGACTGCCAGATGGTGAAGTGCGATTCAGCACTCCAGAATCCAGTGGTGGCTAGCTTTATACCACTCCAGCCAATGCTTGGAATTTAGAATGGTGATTTAGGATTGTATATATCTGCTTGGCAATAGAAACCTATTTTATGAAGCTCCCGATGAGCAGTTCTTGTGCTGTTTGGAGGTAACCCCTGATGAAGCCGGCAGTGCCCGGTGAAACGCACAAGGTGATTCATAATGAGTTGAGTGGGGGTGTCTCTGATAGCCAACATCACACTATAACAATATAATAGGATTTTAGTCTTACCTGTTAAATCCTTTTCACTTAGTCCATACAGGTCACTGGTACTCTGGGAGGAGTAAGTCCCCTTTAATAGGCAGGAACAACTATGCAAATGATTTGCAAGGGGCGGAGCCTCCCCTCTCACTTAAGCCACCTTCTGGCCAGAGCCACTTAGATTGATTTGAGACCCTAAAAACTGACCTCAGGTAAGCAAAAAGAAAGACTCCTGTGAGCATGCCCTGACGGTCTCCCACTGAATGCCACAGGAGAGCCAAGACTGGTCCCTTGACAGGGTGGGAGACCAGTGACCTGTATGGACTAAGTGAAAAGGATTTAACAGGTAAGACTAAAATCCTATTTTCACTGTCGTCCAATACAGGTCACTGGTACTCTGGGATGTACAAACATTGAGCTGATCCAGAGGCGGGAAGTAAGGCAAGGACCAGGCGCAAGGCCCAAGTCGCTAGAACTGCAATAAATCAGTTAATTACATAGCCCAAACTGTAAGTGTCAACGGACACCAACCAAGGGAAACAATCCCTGAACTAACACAGCACACGGAACCAGAGCCAACCGGGCTCAACAGCAAGGAAGCACTAAGGATCACAGAGCGGAAGACCTAGACAGGCAAAACTGCCTCCAGGACCTTCCTTCCAAAACTGGCATCAGCCGAAGCCAGTACATCAACTCGATAGTGCCTAGAAAATGTGTGCACAGAGGACCAAGTGGCCGCTCTGCACAGTTGATCAGCAGATGCCTGATTCTTGTATGCCCAAGAGGCCCCAATAGAGCTGGTGGAACGGGCAGTCACCCTGAAGGGAACATGCTTATTCCGCAACTTATAAGCTTCACGGATGGTAGCTTTAATCCAAGATGCAATAGTAACCTTGGCAGCCGGTCTCCCTGCCCTAGGTCCCTCAGGAATGACGAATAGAGCGTCAGACTTCCTGATAGACTTGGTGCGATGAACATAAAACTTGAGGCAACGCACCACATCCAACAAATGGAGATCCCGTTCCTTGTCAGATGAAGGATTAGGGCAGAAAGAGGGAACCACAATCTCCTGATTGATGTGAAACTCGGACACAACCTTGGGTAAGAATTCCTTGGAAGTGCGAAGCACAGCCTTATCCTTGTGGAACACCAGGTAAGGAGGTTTACAAGACAGAGCTTGTAACTCTGCTACCCGGCGAACTGAGACAATAGCCAAAAGGAAGGCCATCTTCCAAGTCAAGAGACGTAATGGAATGGAAGCCAAGGATTCAAACGGGGGTCGCTGGAGAACTCCCAGCACCAAATTGAGATCCCACTGGGGAGCAGGACTCTTAAAGGCAGGTCGAACATGAGTCACACCTTGGAAGAAAACTTTCACATCAGGAAGGATAGCAATCCGGTCCTGGAAAAACACAGACAAGGCAGAGGTCTGAACTTTGAGGGAACTCAGACTGAGCCCCTTATCAACACCGTCCTGCAAGAAGGCCAGGACAGTGGGAAGATGAAATTCAAGTGACAATTGCTCATCAGTGCACCATGCAACAAAGGTTGACCATATGCGATGATAGATCTTGGAGGACACAGGCTTACGAGCACTAAGCATAGTCGACACCACAGAAGGAGAAAATCCTTTCTTAGCTAAAATCGAGGATTCAACCGCCATGCCATCAAATGGAGAGAGTGAACATCCTCCTTCCACAGATAACCCTGGAGGAGAAGATCCGGACGGGCAGGGAGCGAAATCGGATCCGATACTGACAAGGCCATCAACTCCGGAAACCAGGACTGGCGGGGCCAGTTTGGAGCGATCAAGATGACAGGACAACGCTCCTGCTTCAACTTCTGAATAACTCTGATCAATAGAGGAAGAGGAGGGAAGATGTAAGCCAGGGAGAAATCCCAAGGGATCGACAAGGCATCCACTGCTAGAGCAAGGGAGTCCCTCCACCGGGAGCAAAACACTGGAACCTCCCTGTTGTGTCTGGTAGCCATCAGGTCCACCACAGGCATCCCCCACCGCTGGGCGAGCATGTGAAACACCTCTGGATGAAGAGCCCATTCTCCGCTGTCGACGGTGTGACGACTGAGGAAGTCTGCCAAGACGTTGTCTACGCCTGGAATATGAACTGCAGATATGACAGGCACGTGATCTTCTGCCCAAGACAAAATATCCTTGATTTCCCACCAGGCGGAACCGCTTCTTGTGCCACCTTGCCTGTTGATGTAAGCCACTGCCGTGGCGTTGTCGGACTCCACTCTGATCGGAAGACCGGTCAGTTGAGACTCCCAGTGCCTCAGGGCAAGCCGGACAGCTCGAAGTTCCAGAACATTGATGGAGAGAAGGGATTCCTCCAGACCCCATTTCCCCTGAGCACTGAAGCGACCCCAGACTGCACCCCAGCCCCGAAGGCTGGCATCCGTTGTGACTGTGGTCCAACGAGGAACTAGAAATGATCTCCCTTTCAGGAGATGAGAAAGATCCAACCACCAGGGCAGACTCGACTCGACATGAGGAGGTAGAGAGACGGCCAGATGTAGATGATCTGGATGATTCCTGCACGTCCGGATCACAAATCTCTGAAGTTCCCTGGAGTGGGCCATGGCAAATGGTACTGCTTCGATCGTGGAAATGAACTTCCCCACTAAGGACGACAACTTCGGTACCGGAATTTCGTCCATGTCCAGAATCCCAGCTACTCGGACGGCTATCTGGTGAGCCACATCCTCTGGAAGAAACACCATGCATTGGCGAGTGTCGAACAGGAGACCCAGGAACAGAAGCCGCTGAGATGGAACCAAGTCCGACTTGTCCAGATTCAGGATCCAGCCATGACGGTTCAGAGAGTGCATACACTTCTGTAATTGCTGATGGAGAAGCTCCGCTGAGGAGGCTTTCAGTAGGAGATCGTCCATGTAGGGGGTCACTCTGATCCCATCCTGATGAAGCACCGCTATCAAGGAGCCTAACACCCTCTGGAAGACCTGAGGGGCTGAGGTCAGCCCAAAGGGGAGCGCTGTAAACTGAAAGTGTCCCCTGTGGCAGGCAATCCTGAGATACCGCCTGCTCCCTGGATGAATAGGGACATGAAGATAAGCATCCTGAAGGTCCAGGGAGGCAAGGAACTCCCCTGGAGACATTGCTGCAAACACAGAGCGAAGGGACTCCTGGCGGAAGTGGGAAGTCACCACATAGGCATTGAGATCTTTGAGATCCAAAATGGGACGAGCCCCTCCGTCCTTTTTGGCTACCACAAACAGGTTGGAAAAGAATCCTGAACCTGTGTCCCCCTGAGGAACCGCCTCCAGGACCTCTTTGTCCAAGAGATCCTGAATAGCGCCGTCGAACAGACGCCCTTTTGTGGGTTCCTGAGAAGGACGAGTAAAATGGAACCGAAAAGGAGGAAGGGAGGAGAAAGGGATCCTGTATCCCTCTGACACCACCTGAAGAACCCATGGGTCCGCCACTGACTCCTCCCAAGTCCGGCGAAAGAGGCAGAGACGACCACCTACAGCCGGATGCGGACCCGGGTTCGGCGAGTCATGCCGAAGCAGTCTTGGAGGTCTTGGCCTTGGGGGCAACTTTGGGCTTCCAGGACTGTTTGGGCTTGGAGGAGGAGCGTGTAGCGGGAGGACCCGCCGGGGTCGAGGAGCGTGTCTCAGTCTGAAAGGAACGAAAGGACCGATTGCGTTTGGCTGGAAACGTTTTCTTAAAGTCTGATGGTAGAAGAGTACTTTTACCCCCAGTAGCCTCACTGATCAATTCTTTGAGTTCAGACCCAAAAAGCAAACTCCCCTGGAAGGGCAGGGAAAGCAAGGCTTTCTTAGAGGCTGTATCAGCAGACCAAAGTTTCAGCCAAAGGGCGCGTCTGGCCACCACAGAAGAAGTGGAGGCCCTCGCCATCATGCGCACAGCATCAAAAGCAGCGTCAGCAACATAATTCTGAGCTTCAGTAATATTAGCAAGAAGCTGCAACTGTTCAGACACTGGTGCATCCTGGCGAACTGCTTCAGTCAGTCGTTCAGTCCAGGCCGCGATAGCCCTGTTAACCCACGCCACTGCAAAGGTTGGACGCATGGCAGTGCCAATAGAGGCAAAAATGGACTTAAGAGAAAGTTCCAGTTTCTTATCCGTCCAATCCTGCAGGGCAGAGGCATCAGATACAGCCAAAGCGGTAGACAAGGATAGCCTGAAAACAGGGGCATCCACCTTGGGAGGATGCACCCATTTAGCCAGCTCAGTCTCAGGAAAAGGGTACAGCTTAGCAAACTTTTTAGAGACAGAGGATGATCTATCAGGATTCTTCCATGCCTCAGAGACTAGACGGGCAAGAGTAGGATTAGTTGGAAAACAAACAACAGGCTTAGATGGCTTCTTCTGAAAAACATCAGAAGGATCATAAGTGGATTCCTGAGTCAGAGGAAGGTTGAGCGTATTCAGAACAGCTCTAATCAGACCCTCAGCCGAAACTTCAGGGTCACATTCATAGGGGTCCCCAATGGACCTGGTAGATTCAATAACAATCCGTTCCTCAGCATCAGAATCCTGCAAGAGTTCTTCCTCAGAAGAATCAGTCACATCAGGAGCCCCCTGTGGCTTAGGCAGGGAGGTCCTGATGGTAGAGGGGGTCTGCCAGACCTGGAGAGCCCCCTGTACCTGAGAGGGAAAGAGTTGAAGAGCGGATCTGAGATCCCTAGTGGCAGCTTTAAACTCCCTCACCCAAGATGGCTCAATAGCGTAGCTGGGAGGCCCAGAGTTGCTATCTTGACCAGTACAATTAGGGCATAGATCCCCCACATTATCGCTAGACAGCCCAATGTGGCAAGAGGAGCAAAACGCCATGGGGGTAGCAGACCCCCCATCCTCCTTAGACTTGGGTCTAGCCCCTAGCTCCAGTGAAGTAGACATGCTCACAGCGTCAATATACCCCACTAATGACACTATCACCCAGAAAAAGTGCAAAGGATTAAAGTTTCACCCCAGAAATGTCTAAATTCGGACTTATCTGGCCAGCGAAGGGTTAATCTGTTGAGGAGAGAGAAAGCTCGGTCCCTGCGTAGTGTACTCGCTTAGGAAAAGTTTCACAAAATGGCGGCCGATATGACAGCCAATCAGAAACGAGCGCGAACCAGGCACTCATGGGAAATGTAGCTTTCCCTTTACAACTACCCCAAACAGTGCCCGAAGCCCCCCTGAACACCCCACATAAATAAAACACATTCCGGATGATAGAGCAGGAGCCTAGCATTAAAACGAGCCATCTCTGAAGTTGCTGAGACAAGCGGTTCCAGAGATATGTCCCACACTGTGAATTCCCATAGAGAGTAAAGGAGCCATAGCGTTTGAGCGGGAAATTTAATAAAACATTAAAAATAGCCCAAACAAGTATAAAACACATAAGAAACATAAGTAAACTAAAACCCAAAGCTCCAAAACCCAGAGAATACCACAGAAATTGCATTAAACATTGAAATGCAAATAAAAACACCCTATGAGTGCTGGAGTGCATTGCAAACTCCCAAATACAAGCCCAGCAAAGGGACACTGTGGGGACAAGTGGACCTTCAGCACTCAATGGGTGACTCACCTCTCTTGCAGGACTTCTGTCTTCAGGTGACCATGATAGAGGAGGAATAACCCAGAGGCAAATTCCCCAGCAGGGAAGCTGCTTAACTCAAGCTGTCCCCTCTTCAGGGCATAAGGTCCACAGAAATCCCTGGGAGCTGCACTAGCCACTTCGGGTGAGGGCATTCACAGCCATGGTCACCCTCCTAATGGTGGTATTCCATATTGAATAAAAAAAATAACAAATGACTAAGTTGAAAGCATAGATGTTCTCTACCTGGTGTGCATAGCACCCAGGAACAAATCAATCTAAGTGGCTCTGGCCAGAAGGTGGCTTAAGTGAGAGGGGAGGCTCCGCCCCTTGCAAATCATTTGCATAGTTGTTCCTGCCTATTAAAGGGGACTTACGCCTCCCAGAGTACCAGTGACCTGTATTGGACGACAGTGAAAGACAGTTTAGCTATTGATATCTTTGTGGTACGTAAAAATAACGGAGAAGACCAAGTGAACAACTGTAACTACTAATTTGGCAGCTGTAGGGTTAATATCTACATTTGCAGCCAAGCAGCAAATAGACTGCAGTATACCCATGAGCAGTAGCATTGATGTGACCAATGTCTCTATCTTGAACTGATAGCTAGGGGGTATCTTTAAGGTACTTAAAAAATGACATAAGCTAGAGATAGACACATTGAGGTCAATAATTTATAGATTGTGAATTGTAGAGGGCCATACGTACTAGAATATAGTTAGTTGAGCAATTGTCTCAGACATTGGTGTACATAGTATATGGTGTGGTGAATCATGATCTTATAAGACGTATATTAATATGAATAAGGGGTGGATATGGTTAAAGTGCTAATTAATTGATAGCTAGGGGGTACCTTTATGGTACTAAATAATCATTCCAGCTAGGGCTACATATTTTGTCAATGAAAAAAATTCTTGATTTAAAGAGTTTAGCACTGATATCAATTAGTGATAGATACAAATTTGAAATATGAATTGTTACATACGTACTAGGGTATCTTGCTGGCGAAAGTCAGTGGTATTGTTGCCATACAGATAACTTTAATTTAGACGGTGTTTTGATTGGATATAAATAATATTCTATCCTCTTATAAATACTTTAAGCAAATGATCATGATCAAATAGGATTAATGATAAGAATTTATATATATATCCCCATCCTCATAAGCTTATTTGTGCTTTTTTTCTAGATATGACATGCAAATAAGCGGCCATATATGTGTGGTTTTTAAATGAGTTAATTTTATAGAAGATAATAATTAAGTTTTAATGTTTTGGAAGTTAGATGGACATCAGTAACGATCTGAGTTAATACAGTATTGAACTGGTCTATTCACTGTGATAGCAATTGCTATCATATCTTGACTGTCTTCTTTCTTTTCTGTGTAATATTGCATTTTGGAGGCAGTCTGGAACTCAGAAATGAGTGTTGAAACTGAGGACAGATGATTTTTACGAGCTACGCACATCAGCGCTCGGTGGTCCTGTTCCGTGAGTTTGTGTCTACCACTTCAAAGCTGAGCTGTTGTTGCTCCTAGACCTTTTCACTTCATAATAACCGAACTTAGAGTTGAACTAGGCAGCTCTAGCAGGGCAGAAATTTGATGAACTGCCTTGTTCAAAAGGTGGCATCCTATAATGCTGCCGCATTGAAAGTCACTGAGCTCTGCCATATGGGCCAATATTTGTCTGTGGAGATTGCATTGCTGGGTGCTTGATTTATACACCTGTCAAACGTGTGTGACTGAAATTGCCAAATCCACCAAGGGGTGTTCACATACTTTTGGCCATGTAGTGTAAGTGCTTGAGATAAGAATTAAATAACTTTGCATTTCATCCTTGCAACAACAGGGAATTCAGCCAAGGTATCAAGGAATCAAAGAACTTCAAAATCTGCTCACATGCTGGGGAATACTACATAATTGGTGAATAAAATGTACTCTCAAAGCTTAACACTTGCATTCCCATCCTAACAGTTTGGGGATCTTTGAATTACTTCTTTCTGTATTAATTTATATTGTGTGTTCAGCTGAGGAACAGGCAGCGTACTGTTAGTGCACCTCACCTGTCTGAGCTGTAAAACACTTTGGGTGATACTGAGAAATATAAAAAGGTGAAATTCTGGAGCAAGCCAATTGCATCATGGGGAACATATTAAAAAAAAAATCTAAATTCCCACTGATTTAAAACGGACTCTGTAACATTCAAGGGTTTAAATGCACCATTTATATCAGTGGTAATTTGTATTTGTCCCTTAAGGTGCAGTTGGTTTGCTCCAAAATTGTACTTCTGTTTCCTGAATGTGGCCCTTTCAGCCACAGCCCCTGAAACAGTACATTAGTTTAATTCCTTGAAGACCAGAGGTGCTCTTAGGAAAGATCCAGGCCTATTCTAATAATTAATGACATTCTTATCTGGAATTCTAGAGCAAATATGCTGTACCGTAGGGGACATGTGTTGGAGACCTATCTAGTATTCTAGGGATTAACATCTTTATTTAAATCCGGGATTTCGAAATGCTTATTTGTTCCCAGTGGTGAAAGGTTATATTTTTTTTTTTTTTTTTTTAATCTTCCTCAAGAAGGAGGGGTTCACGACTGTACAATTCATTGATTACAACTGAAATGGTTAAAAGGCACATTTAAATATATTTTAGGAACTGTTATTTGTCCCCTATGCTGCAGTTGGTTTGTGCCAGAATTGCCCCTCTATCTCCTGAATATGGGCCAAGCTTCCTGCAGCTCAAACCCTGTATTCCAACTGAGCATGTGAAATGAGGGAATGTAGAAGTCTCTCTTCCCACTTTATTAAACCTTTACTCAATCCTTTAAGGACCAGAGGGGTGTGAAAGCACTGGCTTTGCCATGTGTTACATACCTCTTTGGTCCTTAAAGGGTTAAACTAGAAAAGGCTGGCTAGCATTCTGAATAAACCCCTCTTAGTATTCAAACTATTCCTATGCTGCAGGTAGGTGGCAGCAGATACACACACTACAAGCTACAGAATGAAAACACAGAACAGTAGACAATGAGTTATTTCTAAATTGCTGTAAAAAAAAAACAAAAGCCTGTAAACAATGTTATCAGTACATCTGGATTTGGTAATAAAGGTAATTTGTCCAACCTCCTCTTTAGGCCCCTTTCACACAAGTGATACCAACAAAGCATCAGTGCTTTGACTATACTGCACATGGTGAAATGCAAGCTGCTGGTGCCTATCACATGGAGCGACTATTGCCGCATATGAATGCACTTAAGTCTAGAATGCTGCATCTTTATTATTTTCAGTCTGCACAGAAACCTATTGGGAGAGATGTCCAAGGTTGTGATGCTTGTCACATTCTCAGATGAGCTGCTGACCCATGAGAGCTTCAGCCAAGAATATTCAGATGGTACTCATGTGGTCATTGATGCTATAAGAACTGGTAAAACAAGTTTTATACTAAAAAAAAAGTATCAGCTGGCAATCACACACATTCCCTGGAGGTATTGTTACCCACCTAGCAGGCTCAGTTACTAAAATAGGCTGCACAAATCCATCTTGAAATCTAATGCTCATCTCAGCTTTTTAACCCATGCAAAATACCAAAGGAAGCAGTAAGATCAAAGCTAAATAGCTAATGCTCAATGTTTGACACCATCCTGAGGTGTCAAGCTTTAACAGTGAGCTAGTTCCTGACAATCACCCTGAAAGTTTAATAGAGGACCTTGTTCTCCACTCTCCCAAAACCTAGCCAACCTACAAATAAATGTAGTCCCCTTTCCACCACCATGCCAAACAGAACAAACATTCAAATATATGTAGTCCTCTTCCCCCCATCCTCCCAAAAGGAACCAACATTCAAAATAATGCAGGCTTCTTTCCCCCTCCCCACATGTATCCCATATGAAACATGGCGACCCAGCGGTGTCTGCGACGCCCTGGTTCTCCATTGTAATCTTCAGCATAGTTGAAGTAAAAGGCAAAAACCCTAACAACCCGAGGTCACTGTAGAAGACAAATGTAAGAAAAAAAAATGAACCAGGATAGGCTTTTATATGGCCAATCCCTGATTAAATCCATTCCCATGCTCCCACAGTGGTTGAGAGGTGGGGTTACACAATGCAAAGAACATACCCTAGAGTAACCACTCCTCTCATCCAATCACCATATAGATGAAGGGGTCACACATGAATAATGTCACCCCTCCAAAAAATGTATATAGATATGTAAAATATAGGAACCCAGCTGTTTAAGTGTCGGATTATGACAACAATCCCTGTCACAAATCAGGCAATTCAATTGGGTTGTGTCACGGTTCACCAGTAACGTTCAGGAGTCAGTACGGTATAGTTAAATGCAAAATTTATTAATAGAAAAGTAGAACACACTATATACACAAGTAGCAAGCAGAGGGTACAAGACAGCGAGCACTGCTATCAGGAATAGTAGGCTGCCAACCTTAACCACTCTGCTGGAGAATAGACCTCATTCACTGTTAGTCTCTACAAGAAACAGGAGCAGGAACAGGAGCAGAAACAAGAACACTGGATCCTTTTCTCTTATTCCATACAGGTTACTGGTAACTTTGGGTAGGCGATTCGCCCCTTTAAGAAGGCAGGAACAATTCTAGAAGTGAATGCAGGGGGTGGAGCCTACCTTCCCTCCTTGGGTGCAGATAGCCAAGCAGCTCCAGTAAGATTTGAGACACTAACTATTGACTAGATAGTAGAAGGGAAAGAAGACTCCTGTGAGCTTGACCCCAAAGGACCCCCACGGTCTGCCACAGGAAAGCCAAGCATGGTCCCTTGACAGAGTAGGAGACCAGTAAGCTGTATGGACTAAGAGAAAAGGATTTAACAGGTAAGACTAAAATCCTCTTTTCTCTGTTGTCCAATACAGATTACTGGTAACTTTGGGATGTCATACAATTGAGTTTCCCAGAGGCAGGGAGTAAGGCAAGAACCAGATGCAAGGCCCCCAAGTCACCAGACCAAATATGAACCATCAGATCAGAGGTAGCCCAAAAACACAAATGAACTGTCAACAGACACTGAACAGGGGTAACACCACCCCAGGAACAGTTACACGGCACAATGAACTACTGCCAACAGGGCTCAAAAGTGAAGGAAGCACCAAAGAAGATCCTAGACAGACAAGAGTGCCTCCAGGATCATCCCCCAAAACTGGCGTCAGCTGATTCCAGCACATCAACATGGTAGTGCTTCGAAAAGGTATGCACAGGTGACCAAATGGCAGCCTTGCACAACTGATCAGCGGAGGCCTAATTCTTGTAAGCCCAAGAACCCCCAATAGATCTAGTAGAATGAGCCGACCCGAAAGTGAACAGGCTTCTTCCATAGCTCGTGAGCCATATGAAAAGTGGACTTGATCCAAGACGCAATAGTCACTTGGATGCATGTCTCCCTGCCCTGGGACCCTCAGGAATGACGAAAAGAATGTCAGACTGTCTAACGGACTCAGTGCAATGTACATAAAACTTGAGACAATGCAGCACATCTAACAAGTGGAGATCCCTCTCCTTGTCGGGGGGGGGGGGGGTCAGGGCAGAAAGAAGGCACCACAATCTCCTGATTAATGTGGAATTCAGAGACCACCTTAGGGAGAAACTCCTGCGAAGTGCAAAGCACCGCCTCATCTTTGTGAAACACAAAAAGGGTGGTCTACAAGACAGAGCATGTAACTCCGAGACACTGCAAACAGACACGATCGCCAGGAGAAAAGCCATTTTCCACGTCAGCAGGCGTAGAGGAATATTAGCCAAGGACTCAAACGGAGGTGTCCAAAACCAAGTAAAGATCCCACTAAGGAGTGGGAGTCTTGAAAACAGGACGAGTATGAGCAACACCCTGGAAGAAAACCTTGACATCAGGAAGAATAGCAATGCACCTCTGTAAGAAAACAGAAAGAGCAGAAGTCTGAACCTTAAGGGAACTCAAACTGAGACCCTTATCCACATCGTCCTGCAAGAAAGCCAGGACCGTAGGCAGATCAAAATCCTGAGAAAAGTCACTTATCAGCACACGAAGATAGAAAGGTCTACCAGACACGATGGTAGGCCTAAGAAAATGGTTTGTGGGCATAGTAGCCACCACACCAGAAGAAACATCTTTCTTCTTCAGTATTGAGGATTCTATTTCCAAGCCGTCAAAGCTAGATGATGAACATCCTCCTTCCACAATAACCCTTTAGAAGAAGATCCGGACGGCAAGAGCCAGAATGGCTCCGCCACTGACACATCCAGAAGCTCCGGAAACCAAGCCTGTTGAGGACAGTACGTAGCAATCAGAATGACTGGACAGCGCTCCAGTCTCAATTTCCGTAACACCCTGTGAAACATGGGGAGGGGAGGAAAGATGTAGGCCAGAGGAAATAACCAAGGAATGGACATGGCATCCACCGCTAGAGGATCCCTCCAGCGACAGCAGAACCTTGGAACCTTCAGGTTGTGTCTTGTCGCCATCAGGTCGATGCAAGGAAGACCCCACTTCTGAACAATGAGAGTTAACACCTCTGGGTGCTGTTCCCTCTCTCCGTTGTCCACTGTGTGTCGACTGAGGAAGTCTGCCATGACGTTGTCTACGCCAGGAATGTGCACTGCGGATATGGCAGGAACATGTTCTTCTGCCCAAGACAAAATAGCCTTGACCTCTAACCAAGCGGCCAGACTTCTCGTTCCGTCCTGCTTGTTGATGTAAGCCACGGCCGTGGAGTTGTCGGCTGTACCCGGACTGGGGTGTCCAATGACGAAGGGCATGAAGTATAACCCGAAGATCCAAAACATTGATGGGAAGGAGAGATTCCTCCTGAGGCCACCGACCCTGAGCACCGAGGTGACCCAGGATCGCTCCCCAGCCGGAGAGACTGGCGTCCGTCGTCACCGTGGTCCAGAAGGATACCAGGAAGGACTTGCCCTTCAGTAGATTTCAGAGGTCGAGCCACCATGACAAACTCAGTTCCACATGAAGAGGGAGGGATACTGACGTCTTCAGAAGGTCCGGCTGACCCTTGCACACCTGGATCACAAACCTCTGGAGTTCCCTGGTGTGAGCCATGGCAAATGGGACTGCCTCTATGGTGGAGATGAATTTCCCCACTAGAGAGGAGAGCTTCTTTGCCAGAACTGGATCGTGAGCCAGATCAGCAGAAACCCTGTGGGCGATCTGGTGAGCCACCCCATCCGTGAGAAACACCATGCTCTGCTGAGTGTTGAAGAGAAGGTCCAGGAAGACCAGACGCTGAGATGGGACAAAATCCGACTTGTCCATGTTGATGATCCACCCGTGATGGGTGAGAGCATGAATGTAGTCCTGAACCTGCTGATGAAGAAGTTCCGCAGAGGGGGCTTTCAGAGGCAGGTCATCTATGTATGGAGTAACTCTGATGCCGTCCCAATGGAGGATAGATACTAAAGCTCCCAGGACATGATTGAAGACTTGAGGAGCTGTAGTCAGACCAAAGGAAACAGCTGAAAACTGAAAGTGCCCTTGGTCGCAGGCAAATCTGAGATACTGCCGACTCTCTGGATGAATGGCGATGTGTAGATACGCATCCTGAAGATCCAAAGAGGCAAGGAATTCCCCCGGGGAGATAGTAGCAATCACCGTCCTTAGGGACTCCTGGTGATAATGAGTCCTGATAACAAAGGAATTCGATCCTTCAAATCCAAAATGGGATGACAACTGCCGTCCTTCTTGGAGATCACAAAAAGGTATGGCATCAAATAAGGCAGCAGAAACATAGTGCTGGGCCTCAGAAATGTTGGCAAGAAGCCGCAACATATCCGAAGTAGGTGCAGCCTGACGGACAGCCAGAGTGAGCTGTTCAGTCCAGACTGCAATGGCCCGGTTAACCCATGCCGCAGCGAACGCTGGATGCATGGCAGTACCAGCAGTGGCAAAAATGGACTTGAGGGAAACCTCAAGTGTCTTGTCAGTCCAGTCTTTCAGAGCGGACGCATCAGAAACTGGCAAGGAAGGAGACATAGATAGCCTGGAGATAGGAGCATACACTTTGGGGGGATGAACCCACTGAGCAAGCACCACTTCAGAGAAGGGGTAAAGCTTGGCAAATTTCTTAGAATCGGAAGGTTTCCTGTTCG
This sequence comes from Rhinophrynus dorsalis, assembly GCA_037306005.1. Lineage (NCBI taxonomy): Eukaryota > Metazoa > Chordata > Amphibia > Anura > Rhinophrynidae > Rhinophrynus > Rhinophrynus dorsalis. The sequence goes on from CM074719.1 coordinate 383,704,268, forward strand.
GAGATTTCCACTCATCAGACACAAGGTGGTCAAGAGAGGGGTTAGGTGGAAAACAAGGGGCTTCTTAGGCTCCTGAAAACATCAGCGGGATCTTGAGAAACCTCTTGGACTAAGGGAATATTTAGAGTGGTTAAGACAGCCCTGATCAGGCCCTCAGCCGAGGGCTCAGGATCAGCCTCAAAGGGGTCCCCAAAAAACTGAGAGAAGCCCACAGCAGAACATTCCTCAACATCTGAATACACCAGAGGAATCTCATATGTCAGGTATTCCCTGAGGTTTCGGCAGGGAAGATCTGACGGAAGAAGGGGTCTGCCATGAGTGGAAGATCCCCTGTAATTAGGATGGAAATAGTTGCAATGTAGACCAAAGGTCTCTAGTAGCAGCCTTGAACTCTTGCACCCAAACTGGCTCTAATGCATGGCGGGAGGTCCCTGGGAGAGACTCAGAGACATCAGAACATGCTGGGCATAAATGACCTGAGAATTCTCTATGTAACCCTGAATGACATGAGGAACAATGCGCAATAGTGTACACAGAGACCCCAGCACCCTTAGTCTTAGGCCTGGCCCCAAGCTCCAATGGATTAGACATTCTCACAGTGTCAAAAATGTTTAAAGTATAAGGAATCACCCAAATACAGTGTGCAAGATTAAAATTTCACCCCAGAAATCTCTACAATACACTTATCTGGCAGGCGAAGGGTTAATCTGCAGAGGAGAGAAGGAGAGTCCAAGCCCTGCGTAGGATACTCATTCTGGAAAAGGCACAAAATGGCTGCCACGGCAGGAGCCAATCAGAAATGAGCGAGCAAAGCAAGCCCGAAGCCCCTAACACACTTTAAACGTTAACCGTATGACAGAGCAAGGGCAGACAATTAAAATGAGCCATCCCTGAAGTTGCTACGTTGAGCGGTTGCAGAGATATGTCCCAAATTGCATAGTTCCATAGAAGTGAATGGCGCAATGGCGTCTATGCGGTAAAGTGCACGGAACACAAATTTTTTTTTTTTTTTTTTTTTTAAAGTTGAAACTGTGAATTAAAAGTACATGAAACATCACTAGAACATGTTATAACCCCCCAAAAGATGCAAAATCAGCAGCTAAAGGGTTAAGTTACCACAGAAACTTGCTCCAAAACACCCAACAGACATACAGATAAATCAAATGAGTGCCAGAGTGTGCAATAGGAACTCCAAATGAAAACCCCTGTGCGGAGGGGCACTGTGGGACATGTGGACCTGCAGCACTCAAAGGGTTGCTCACCTTTCCTGCAGAAGAAGCCTCGGTGGGCAACGCCTGAGGAAAGAACCTGAACCCAAGATTTTCCCATCAGGGCTTAAGGTCCACCTGGATACTGAGCTAGCCACATTTAAGGGCATTTTCAATTATGGGAATCCGCCTAATGGTGGTATTCCATTTCTAGCAGAAAAATAAAAAATTAGCTAAAACTATAGCAGAACTGTTCTCTTGCCTGTGTCTTCACCAAGGAATACATCTTACTGGAGGTGGATGACTATCTGCAGCCAAGGAGGGAAGGTAGGCTCCACCCCCTGCATTCAATTCTAGAATTGTTCCTGCCTGATTAAAGGGATGGATCACCTACCCAAAGTTACCAGTAACCTGTATTGGATGACAGAGAAAGGGTTCTTAAAACGTACTAGTTAACTGGAGATATATATTTGACAGACAGCCATTTTCTCTTCCAGTCCTAAAGGTTACTGCGTCACAGAAAATGCAGATGAGCTCACAATCTTTTCTTATTCGGGTATAGGAGGGCCCTTAGTCAAAGGGTAGCTTTGACTACTGGGTGGGATTAAAGCTGGCCAGGAATGGGCAATCGCATTATGATGACAGTGACTATTTAGTACAGAGTTCAAAGCTGGCTAGGATTGGCCAATCATAATATGATTGCTTATCTCTGGCCAGCTTTCAACCTTAACCCAGTAGTCAGTTTTCTTTTGTCACAAGTTAACAGCTTGAAATGTGTGCGCAAAGTGCTTTGGGAGGCACAGTGTACCTCTATGATCTTCCAGAGGTTAATCAAGCACAATTCCTACTTTCACAGCCTCGCCATGCTGGATTATTACTTTAGGATAAGTGGGGCACAAAGCATTGCAAAGCAATGCAGACTATATACCTATTTGTTCTTAAAGGGATTAACTTGTGACAAAAGAGGACATTGACTACTGGGTTAAGGTTTAACTTTGATTTCCAGGTGTTAAGTTATGACAAAGATAATACTTACAGTGAATAATGGACTAGTGTAATCAGGGACATAGAATATAATCTATGAGGGAGAACTAAGAGCTAATATTCTAAAGATCTGAGGGTTAGCAGCTCATTTTGAAAGTGCTTAGGTATGGCCATACATTATTCATAGACACGTATTTTTTTTTAAACACATACATAATTAGATTTACATTTTTTGTATATGGCAAGCAATATGGCACATTGTGGAATGGGACAACAGATGGAGGGTTACAGAAAGAGAAAAAAAAGGTTGGTCAGAGAAAGGAGTAATGAAGAAGCGGAGTGATTTGTCTGAGGAATCAAATGTGTGGTGGGGTGTTAGGTGGAAGGGATAGCATGTCAGAGAGGTTGGAGAATCAGAGAGAGGAAGACAATGCATCAGAGAAGGTGGCGGGGTGTCATGTGGAAGGACTATCATATCTCCATTCCCTCTGACATGCTATCCCTTAAATATGACACCCCGTTGCCTTCTCTGATGCCTTGTCTTCCTCTCTCTGACTCTCCTCTGACATGCTATCCCTTCCACCTGACAACCGACCTCCCTCTCTTATACCTTGTCTTCCTCTGTTTGAGTCTCCAGTCAAAGGATCACACCTTCTCCAGGTTTGGCCAGTGGATCCACCATTGGAGGTCCTCCCTGGCCTCTGGAGACAAAATCATCTGCTGAAAGAGTTGCTCCGGATTTCTGAACCAGGATCTGAGAAAGTCCCTCTGAAATTCCCTCGTGTGGAACTGTGAGTAAGGAACTGCCTCTACAGCAGATACCAAATGACCCATGACCCCAAGAGGGGCATAGAAACCACAAATATTCCCTTGCTAGCCCTGTATGGCAAGAGGAACAGTGAGTGTGGGATGTAAGGGAAGCCCCTGAATCTTTTGCTTTGGATTACCCCATCAACCCCTTAGTGCAGACCTGTCCCAGAAAGAATGTCCACAATCTAGTAAGAACTAGATTAAATGTCTCCAGAGCTGAGATAAAACCCCAAATACTCAGAAAATGCACTTATTTGCATAGGATAAGCAAGAGAGAAGATGGTCACCAAAAAGTGGCAGCCAATTAAAAGAAAGCCCACTAACCAGGCATTCTGGGTACTGTAGTCTGTAGAGAGCTCCCCAATAAATTGGAAGACTTCTCTATCATTCAAGGTGCTTAAAGTCCCATTTAAAATCAATAAGCTTCGGTAGTTGTTCCCCATAAAGCAACTGGTTTGCCCCATGATTGTACCACTTTTGCATAGTACATAAGCCTCCCTGAGTCCCAAGTACAACTGCTTTAATAAAATCTTTAATAAAAAAACTCCAGGAGTCAGTCTGTCACTCTCACTTCCATCATCATACTTGGGTAATTTGAAACAAGTATCAAAGAATCTTATTTATAAAGGCAAATTGGAGCAATTCTGGTCCAGATCAACTTCATCATAAGTGATAAAAACAAATTCCCCAAACTCCCATTTATTTAAATGGGCTTTTATCATCTTCAGTGCTAGAGTGGTCACTAAGGCATTGTAGAGCCCATAAGGTTCGCTATTTCTTCTGAGTAAAAGTGAATGAGGGTTAGGTTTGTGAGGGACACTTTTCCCCTAAACAGCCACGTAACAAAGTATCTTATGGTTCTAGTACTGTATAGAAGTATGCTGACAGAAAACCGTGCACAAAAGACTTACAACTGCACTTGTACAGCAAAACAAATAATACCAATATCTAAAAACAACACTAAATTGTATAACTAAGCAATAACAACCTAGGTTATAGCTTATAAACTATTAAAACGTTAATAACAACCACTCAGAATATGGGACTGAGACTGATTTATTTTTTTTTTTTTTTTTAAACCTGGGACAAAAACAGGGACAACAAAATCCATCGACAGGGAGGCAGAACCAGGGAGTGTCCCTGGAAAACGGGGAACAGTTAACAGTTATGGGTTTCATATATGATAAGTTGTTGTGTAGCTTTTTTACCATCTCACTATTAGAATCCTTATGATTCTCCTTTTAGTTGTGCTAAGCAGATAGATAAATAAAGCTTTCCCCCATCACAGTAATGCGGCAAAATATTACACAAAAGGCACTTTATGGCCTTTGACAAATATCCTAAGAGGTACCCAGAAAAGCACAACTGCATTGGCAAATCATACTGTATAGACATAATTTATCTAGTGCCAATAAAGAATTATGCACACTGCATCAGCAATCATATGTATGCCACTGCCATTAAAGTCTATGACAGTGCCTGGATCATTTATATAAGGAAAATGAAGCAATTTTACGGCAGACCAACGGTACTGTAGGCGGAAACTAAATTCACATTGAATTAAACAGGGCTTTTAACTCCTTGAATGCCAGAGAGCTCTCAAATATATTGCGAAACAATGTTTTAGAGACCTCTGGCATTAAGAAGATTAAAAGCTCCATTCAAATCAATGAGAATTTGGGAAATTATTTATTCTCTATGGCTGGGCTCAAAACTTCCACTCACCACCAGCCAATGGCGAGTGAAAATTTAGCCCTGACGAGTAGAAATTCAGCCCTGGTGGGTATGTTTTGTCTTGCAGTGGCGAGTAATTTTTCAGGTCTGGCTAGTAGCAAAGGACTTAAACTTATAAGCCCTGCTCTATGGTGCAGTTAGTTTGGTCCAGAATTGCTCCATCTCTCTCTTGTTAATGTGACTCAATGACCTAATCATAGCTTTTACTACCTCCAGAGTTTCTCACAGCTCCTTTCTTTCAGCAGATTGTCCCATATAAAAGTTGCATTGCGTTTTCATTTGCCTTTAAAAGATAAGCACATTGCCCAAACTGCAAAAACTAAAATTACCAGTGTCTAGACAAGTAATTACTACCTCATGCTGAATGGTACAGGATCAGTTAACCAGAACTGAAAATTTTCATCCATTTTAAAAAGAGTCAATATCACCTTTAGTGTACAGGAAAAGCTGATGTTCGGAACTCCCAGCTACGTTTACACAGCTGCTTTTCTCTGGTGTTGGTGATATTAAATATGGAAGTGCTGGAAGTTATTAATGAGATAAACATCATGAAACAATAAACACATTCTCACTACAAATATACAGCTACTGAAGGAAGTAAATGACAGTGAAAGGATCAAGTTACTGCAGGGTGCTTGAACTAGAAGACATTTCCATTCAGGAAAACAAAAAGGGGTAGGGCTTCCATAGTTTCTAAACAAAATAAACAGCACAAAACATATTAGTGATTCGCATAAACCATGGAGGCATCCCTTCATCGTCAGTGCTATTTAAATGCTCTCCTACGGCCCTATGTTCAAAAAATTTTTTTTTAAATTCTTATCTAGACTAAAAGTCAGTTTTAGTGTCACTTTTCTATACTGGAATATTCTAAAGCATAATGTCAATTGTGTAAATATCATGGCATTAGTAAAGTTCTGTCAGAACAGAACAGAAACATTATATAAGACAGTTGGTTTCAATCAGGGTGCCATTGCACGTTGGAGAGCCATGGACATTGCAATGCGTTGCATACCCCTCTGGCATTCAAAGGGTTAAGCAGCCTCCTTCTTCTTTATAAGGACTGACAACATTTTACATGAGTTTCTAATGATCATCATTTATTGAGCGTCAACATGTTCCATGACGCCGCACAGAATAGGTGTGAAAACATACAATTACATATAGAACTTGATCAAATTATATGGTAGTGAGGGCCCTGATCCTGAAAGCTTACAATCATTATGGAAATTATTATACACAATATGTTTGATTTTAATATTCGGATTGTGAGATTTAAAATAACTCTATTTATGTATATGTACCCTTCAATACACTCTTGATACATGACCTATGTGAGTTTTGCCCAAAAAAAAAGATCTAGATTATTTGTTAGGGATACCTTGAAGAAAAAAACAACAAGATTTTGCAATGCATTGCGTAACCTTCTCGCACTCAAAGGGTTAAACAATTTACTGTTTATTTGTCCCTATGGAGCTGCTGGTTAGATCCAGATTTTCTACATATGTTCATTTTTAGATGATTTTTAAACTTCTTATATACATAAGGGGAGTTGTATAAAAAATATTCTTAGTGTAGGTTTAAGAATTGGTGCTAAAATGTTGCAACAGGTCATATTTATAAAGAAGGGAAATTAAGTTTATAAGTTTATCTTTATGTGAGAACATTCTGAAAACATGAGGTAATGAGAATCATTTTTCACATACATAGTTTATATCAGGGCTCAAAATTTCCACTCGCCACTAGCCAATGGCAAGTGAACATTTAGCCCTGACAAGTAGAAATTCAGCCCTGGTGGGAATGTTTTGGCTTGCAGTGGCGAGTAACTTTCAGGTCTGGCTAGTAGCAAAGTACTTAAAATGATAAGCCCTGGTTTATATACAATACTTCCATTAAGAACAGGTTATACCCGTCATTAACTCTTTGAGTGCCAGAGGGGTACGCAACGCATTGCAAAGCAATGCGTTGCGTACCCCTCTGGCACTCAAAGGGTTAAGATGTAAAGCGGAACTTTCATTCAAATTAAAGTGAGACCCAAATCATTATTCACATAGCGATACGCATATCCAAAACTAGTATTATCCTAAGTCCAGCATTATTGAGGAACCCAACTTGTTCAGAGACTCACAGGTGGGCATCTTGCTGTAGTGTCATCTGTGCGCCTGCGCCGTTAGTCCCTTCCTGTACCTTAAGGTACAATGAAACTCCCCCTCACCAATCCAAGAGGAGACCGGAACAGACATTGCAGACTCAGAGATGCCTCTTCGGCAAGTTGTCTACACTGATGCCCGCCAGAGAGTCTCAGAACAAGTTGGATTTCTCAATAATGCCGGATTTATTCAGGAAAACATTAGTACTGATATGCGTTTCTCCATGTGATTTGGGGTGAACTGTAATTTGAGTGAAAATTCCTCTTTAAACTGTCTTTAGTTTTGGTGCAATTAATGAATTTCTTTATACATATGTTATAACCCAATTCTTTTTTGGACAAAACCATTTTTACAACTCTATTTTAAAAAGTCGCTGACTGGAGTAAGTACTTCGAAGAAATGCTGAGAAATTTATTTTTTTTTACATATCATTATGACCTTTTGCAACAATTTTACAAACAGTTTCTTTATTACTAAAGATTTATCCCTTTGAGTGACAGAATGGTATGCAATGCATTGCTCTGCAGTGCGTTGCGTATCCGTCTGATATTCAAAGGGTTAAGCATCTCCCCATTTAACCGTACGCAGAAAACAAAAGATGAGAAATTCTACAGTGTGTCAACTGCACCATGAGGGGAAAGGAGATAAAATCCTTCTTGATGTAAGTAGAGCTTTTAAAGGGGAACTTTCACCCCTTAATAACTAAATCTCCCCTTACTGCTGACCTGGCGACTAGCTGCTTAGTAGCGCTAGTCGCCAGAAATCTTACCCCGTTCTCAAGATTTCGGCGTTTCAAAGGATCAGGAAGCACGGACGTCTCTTCACAGTGACGTCCGTGCGCCTGCGCTGTCAGTCCCTTGTGCACCGTATGCACCGTACGGTGCACAAGGGACTGACAGCGCAGGCGCACGGACGTCACTGTGAAGAGACGTCCGTGCTTCCTGATCCTTTGAAACGCCGAAATCTTGAGAACGGGGTAAGATTTCTGGCGACTAGCGCTACTAAGCAGCTAGTCGCCAGGTCAGCAGTAAGGGGAGATTTAGTTATTAAGGGGTGAAAGTTCCCCTTTAACACTTTGCTTGGAGGACACCCTAGAACAAAAGGGCACAAAAGCCCCCTTTTAAAACAATGGGAATTTGGGGTAATGTTAAGTGTTCCTTAGGCGTTAGATTGTTTGCTTCAGAGTTGCTCCTTTTTATATTTTTGCATAGTGCTATGTGAGGCAACATTTTTGGCTATGGAGCTGTAGTTAAACCAGAGAATAGTAAACAGGATGTAACTCCCATAAATTCATTCTGAGAATTACTTTTGACATCACTCTAAAAACTGCATGGGAAGCAGATTTATTCAAGAATAAGTTCCGACATATTTCCTAATACAAAATGTTGCCCATTGAATCAATTTCCTGAAAAAGTTGGCAACAATATAAAAGCTAAACTTAAACAATGCTAATTAATGTGAAAATGAAAAAATAATATAGCCATGTCCAAATTAAAGTGTTAGTAATGCCCCAGAAAAAAATCTTTATCGTTTTGTAGTGCTTAAAAAACACAACTATATGCAACAAATCCCCTCTCCCAATCCGCTATGGTTTGCAAGAGATCCATGTCGGCCGACATGAGGAGGCTCTTCAGCAGAGCCACAATCGTTTTATTTACAACAAATTACTTCATTGGAATGGTCTACGAAGTGTGCTTGCAAACCAGGCACACTTTGTAGACCTTTCCAATGAAGTCATTCTTTTTAAATAACAAGATTTTGGCTCTGCTGCAGAGCCGCCAGTTGGTCCCTGGACAGGATTCTCCTGCAGTCAGCACACCACTGACGTTAGGGAAAGGGGAGGGAGGGGGGAACTTTAGTACTGAATATCTCTCAAACCATTACTGTCCCTTTAAAAAGTGCTATTAAATGTTAAATGAGATGGCTCAGTTGGTTAATGCACCAGCTTCAGAATGTGCACAAACCTCAGGGTCGCAGGTTCTAATCTCAGCAAGGTCAAGTCAGCCTTTCAGCCTTCTGAGATAGATAAAATATGGACATACTTGAAAATGAAAGACAATCTCAATGTATCCTTCCTGGTAAAATACATTCATTAAAAAAAAAAAAAAAAAGTAAAAGTAAAGCAGCCCAAGCAGCTGTAAAATTTGCCTTAAAAAGGGAAACAAGGAGTTTGTCTACCTGAGCTTGAATGCCGCTGTATTTACAACTACTAATGCTGTGCAGCACAACAATAGAGAAGGGGTACAAAAGAGCAGGACACCTGGACTTACACAGCTTATACAGCAACTTCCACTAAAGTACCAATTGGTCAAGGGAATGATGGACAGAGAAAAGCACTGCATTTCTTTTGTGCCACTTAAAGTCCAGTGATAAGGAACTACATTTTTAGACCTCAGAGACCTTAATCCTTTGAGTGCCAGAGGGGTACGCAACACATTGTGTACCCCTCTGGCACTCTACCAATATAATGATCTGGAGTTTTCCGCAAAAAGCTGTGAACCCACAAAAGGAAGACACCAAGGTCTTTTGGAAGACTGGTCTGCAGACCAAATGTTGAGTCACAAAATGAGAAAGAGGTGAGGTCTTTCCAGAAAGTCGAGCAGCATCAAAGACCATCTCAAAGAGATATACAATGGCTTCCATAATACCGGCTGGCATAACTAGCTGTTGCTCTTAGGAACATCCCCATGACTGTTGTTCACCCCAGGTATCCATAGCTCTACTAACCCAAGCTGTGGCAAAAATGGGTTGTAGGGTGACCCTAAAGGCTAAAAAAATCCACTTTTAAGAAGAGATGTAAACGCTTATCAGCCTTGTCCTTAAAGGCCACAGCAGCTGCCACAGGCCCTGTAAATATTCACCATGCATTTCTACAGAAAAGAAGGCTGCCACACAGGCACCCTTTCTTAAACTTCTGAGCGCCACAGGGGTACCCCCCTGCACTCAAAGGTTTAAAGGGGACACATTCTAAAAAACAAAAATGAAAAAATAACAGAAATAAAGCTAATTATATATATATATAAATTAAAGACAAGGCCCTTAGACAGAAGACTAATTACAATGCAATACAGAAAGGGTTAAAAAAAAACCCTACTACTGAGGTAGCTCAGACACCTTTGGCAAATACATTAATTTTCAGCAGGGGGCAAGTAAATGCAGAGACATAATAGTCTCGGTCTTCAGACTCCCATCATATAAATACAGAACCTCAGAAAAGTTCAGCAATGAGGCACAGAGTTGTAATAAAGTCAACCTCCACAGGAAAATTGTCCAGAAATACACATATGTACTGGGTAATCCAATTCCAGGGAAGCCAGTTTGCCTAATGGGTAATTAATTATTAAAAAAAAAAAAAAAAAAACTATGTCAGCTCTCCATTTTGCTGAGGAAGATCACTTGGGTTACAGAGGTAAAGCTGGAAGGGAAGAATGGAGTCTCTAGCTCAAAGGCCATGTGTTCTGCCCTCTCAAAGAGGGAACTTTACCCCATTGTTCTTGTGTTCCACATTGGATGTAACAGAAATGTTCCAAGAAGGAGGAGACCTACTCAGACATGACATCACAAGTCACATTAACGCGGAATTTCACATAGTATGAAGTTGTCCTTCAATAATTAAAATATGGCGACTAGCTTCGTAATAGGTGTATTACCTCTCAGAAGTGCCAGATTCTAAAGACATACTTAATATTTAGAGACTGACAGCCACTTTAGTGCAGTCTGCACTCCTTGCCATCAGTCCCTTCCGGTTACAGTGTGGCACGCTGCAATGCTTCTTAGAGGAGACCGGGACTGACAGCGCAGGCAAGATGTCTCCACTGATGCCTGCCTTCCAGTCTCTGAAGATTAAGGATTTCTTTAGAATCTGGCACTTTTGAGAGGTAATACATGTATCATGAAGTTAGTCGTCATAAGTTTAATTATTGGAGGGAGACTTAATACTATGTGAAAGTTCAGCTTTAATGTCACTGATAATATAATTTGTGATGTTACTGAAATGTCTGATGTCATGAAGTTATTTGTGATGTCATATTAGCAAATAAATATGGGGGAGGGGAGTTAAACGGGAAGAATGTAACCTGTATTTCCCAGATTTGTTACATTGAATATGAACTTAACTGCGGCTTTTAGAGAGATCTATTCACATACAACAATTCTATTAATTTCCTTCTACAAATTCTGTAGCACAGGTACTAGAGGAATTGTGGCTATATATTTAATCTTATTAGGGATACCCTGCAGCCTTCTTTCTGGCTTAGAAGATGGATGGGTCAGGTTAATGCATTTCAGGTATGCAGTGATTTACAGTCCCACACATCCTCTGCAAGCCATACCCTCTCTTGTACTAGCCAGTGGCACAGGCACCAGAGATAAAAACAATCCAACAAAATAATTCTGATGAGCTTTTTTCATCATGACATATGACATGAACAAAGAAACATACCCCAAAATCACATTGATTTAAAAGGGACTTTTACTCCCTTGAACGCTAGAAATCCTTAATATTTAGAGACTGACAGCCAGTTTATTGCAGTCTGCACTCCTTGCCATCAGTCTCTTCCGGTTACAGTGTGGCACGCTGCAATGCTTCTTAGAGAAGACCGGGACTGACGGCGCAGACGCGCAGATTAGATCTAGATTTTTCTTAAAAAAATGTAAATACTAATAAATGCTTTCTTAAATCATTTAAGTGTAAAATGGTATCCTGGGACAGTGTAATCAGTGTTTTCCCATTAACAGGACTTCGCTTTAAAGATATTGCAAGGCTTTTTTATTTAGTGAGAAGGGTTAAGTCTTCAGATATATATATACAGGGCATTGACAGGAAGTCAGGCTTAGGAGAGGAGAATGTGCTCCAGCATGAAAGGGATAGCAATGTTTCATAATAAAAGCCGCTCCAATTAATCTTCATAGTATTTGGGCCATGGAGAGTGTTATTTCAGTATTGTCAGAACTGTAGTTCAAGAGTAATTGAATGATAAAGAATCACCCTCCCACCCCTTTTACCTATGTAACACTGCCTAGCTCAGAGCAGCATGGTGGTGTCCAAGTGGATTGCTGAGAGGGACAACCTTCAATTAACATAAGGGAAAAACCTGAAAAACCTGTCAATGTGGGCAGGGCTTTCATTGTTTGCACAATAAGAACACTGTCCCTTGCTGTGAGCTGTCTGGTCTGTGGACCAGATTCCACATCTGAGGGTAGATGGCTTACTCTAGATAAAAGGGGCAGAAGGAGGAAAGTTTATCATTCAATTATTCTTGAACTACAATACAACTCTGACAGTATTGAAATAACACTCTCTATGGCTCAAATACTATGAAGATTATTTGGAGCTGCTGTGTTTGTGAAACATTACTATCCCTTGAAGCCTTCCACCTGGAACCAAGATAGAGAGAGGGAGGGAGAGTGAGAGAGAGAGGAAGGGGAAGTGGGAGGGAGAGGAACTCTGGACTGTCTACAGTCAGGGGCCCAAAATATTCTCAAGAATGGGAGAACACAGATAGCAAGTCAGATATAACTCAAGCAATATTTGTTCCAGGGAGAGAGAATTCAAGGACAAAGAAAATATTGGTACTTAATAGAACTTACTGATTTGTTTGACTGTTCTACTTCATATTTTTGTTAATAAAGTATTAATCACTAGTTTAAAAATAGGATTTTAATAAATTATTAATCACTAGTTTAAAAATAGGATTTTAGTCTTACCTGTTAAATCTTTTTCTTAGTCCATACAGGTTACTGGTAACTTTGGATAGGCGATCAGCCCCTTTAAATAGGCAGGAACAATTCTGAGAAGTGACTGCTGGGTGGAGCCTACCTCCTGTCCTTAGCTTGCAGCTAACCAATCCCCAAACAGTAAGATTTGCAGACTAACTATTGACTAGGTAGTAAGAGGGTAAAGGAAGACTCCTGTGAGCATGAACCCGAAAGGTCCCCCACGTTCTGCCGCAGAAGAGCCACGCATGGTCCCTTGACAGGGTGGGAGACCAGTAACCTGTATGGACTAAGAGAAAAGGATTTAACCCTTTGAGTGCCAGATGGTACCACTCTGGCACTCAAAGGGTTAACAGGTAAGACTAAAATCCTCTTTTCTCTGTCGTCCAATACAGGTTACTGGTAACTTTGGGATGTCCAACCATTAAGTTCACCAGCGCGGGAAGAAAGGCAAGGACCAGGTGCAGGCCCCGAAAGTCACCAGAGCACCAATGAACCTACAGATCATAATTAGCTCAACACTAACTGCAAAGTGTCAAAGACACTGAACAGAGGTAAAACAAACCCCATGAACTGTTACACAGTACACTGAACTAAAGCCAACAGGGCTCAAAAGCGTGAGAGCACTGAGAGACTAAAGAGATCCTAGACAGGCAAGGCCACCTCCAGGATCTTCCTCCCAAAACTGGCATTAGCTGATGCCAGCACATCCACACAATAGTGTTTAGAAAAAGTGCGCACAGATGACCAAGTAGCCCCTTGCACAACTGATCAGCTGAGGCCTGGTTCTTGTAGGCCCAAGAAGCCCCAATAGACCCTGCAGAATAAGCCGTGACCCTGAAGGGAACAGGCTTCTTCCAAAGTTCATAAGCCTTACGAATCGTGGACTTGATCCAAGAAGTGATGGTAACCTTGGAAGCAGAATTCCCTGCCCTATGACCCTCAGGAATGACAAAAAGGGTTTCAGATGCCTCAAGGACCTGGGACAACGAACAACATCCAACAGATGAAGATCTTTCTCTTTGTCAGAGGTAGGATTAGGGCAGGAGGAAGGAACCATGATCTCCTTATTAATGTGGAACTCACACACCACCTTCGGGAGAAACTCTTGTGAGGTACGAAGCACCGCCTTGTCCTCGTGAAAGATCAAAAAGGGTGGGCTACAAGACAGGGAACGTAGTTCTGCAACTCGGCGAACAGAAACAACCGCCAGGAGAAAGACCATCTTCCACGTCAGTATACGTAGAGGAATGGTAGACAAAGACTCAAAAGGAGGACCCTGAAGTACTCCCAAGACCAGGTTAAGATCCCACTGAGGAGCAGGGGACTTCTCCGGACGGGTATGAGCAACACCGTGGAAGAAAACCTTGACATCAGGAATGACAGCAAGAAACCTCTGAAAGAACACAGAGCGCAGAAGTCTGAACCTTAGGAGAACAAAGACTGAGATCCTTATCCACACTATCCTGGAGGAAGGAAAGGACTGTAAGACGGTCAAAATACGGAAACAGGTCTTTGTCAGCACACCAAGACAGAAAGGTAGACCAAACGCGATGGTAGGCCTTAGAAAAAATAGGCTTACAGTCACTAAGCATAGCAGCCACCCTATAGAAGGAGGGCCGGACGGGGGTGGGGGTCGAAAAGGTTCCGCCACCGAGAGGTCCAGAAGCACCGGAATCCAAGCCTGTCGAGGCCAGTACGGAGTAATCAGAATGACTGGGCAGCGCTCCAGTCTCAGCTTCCGAAGTACTCTGTTCAACAGGGGAACAGGAGGAAAGATGTATGCCAGAAGAAATGTCCACGGGATCGACAAGGCATCCGTACCAAGGGGATCCCTCTCCTTGTCAGAGGTGGGGTCAGGGCAGAAAGGGCCACCACAATCTCCTGATTGATGTGGAACTCAGAGACCACTTTCGGTAGAAACTCCTTAGAAGTGAGAAGCACAGCCTTGTCCTTGTGAAACACCAAATAAGGTGGTTTACAGGACAGAGCATGTAACTCCGTGACATGGCGAACTGACACAATCTCCAGGAGAAAAGCCATCTTCCATGTCAACAAACATAGAGGAATAGTAGCCAAAGACTCAAAGGGAGGCATTGAAGGATGCCCCAAACCAAGTTAAGATCCCACTGAGGAGCGGGAGATTTAAAAACAGGATGAGTATGAGCAACTCCCTGGAAGAAAATCTTGACATCAGGAAGGATGGCAATGCACCTCTGAAAGAAAACAGAGAGAGCAGAAGTCTGAACCTTAAGGGAACTGAAACTGAGGCCCTTATCCACACCGTCCTGCAAAAAGGCCAGGACCGTAGGTAGATTAAAATCCTGTGACAGGTCCATGTCAGCACACAAGGACAGAAAAGTCGACTAGACGCGATGGTAGATCTTGGAAGATACAGGCTTGTGGGCACTGAGCATAGTAGCCACCACACCAGAAGAAAAGCCCTTCTTCTTCAATATTGAGGATTCAATTTCCAAGCTGTCAAAGCTAGCCGATGCACATCCTCCTTCCACCGGTAACCCTGTAGAAGAAGGTCGGATGGTCGGGGAGCTGAAAGGGCTCCGCCACTGACAGATCCACAAGCTCTGGAAACCAAGACTGGCAAGGCCAGTATGGAGTAATCAGAATGACTGGGCAACGCTCCAGTCATAATTTCCGTAACACCCTGCACAACATGGGAAGGGGAGGAAAGATGTAAGCCAGAGGAAAAGTCCAAGGAATGGACATTGCATCCACCGCTAGAGCTAGAGGGTCTCGCCACCGACAGCAAAACACTGGAACCCTCCTTTTGTGTCTCATCGCCATCAGGTCGATGTAAGGGGGACTCCATCGCTGAACAATGAGTTTGAAAACCTGTGGGTGCAACTCCCACTCTCTGCTGTCCACTGTGTGTCGACAGAGGAAGTCCACCATGACGTTGTCTACGCCTGGAATGTGCACTGCGGATATAGCAGGTATGTGATCTTTTGCCCAGGACAAAATAGCCTTGACCTGTAACCAAGCAGCGAGACTTCTTGTTCCGTCTTTCTTGTTGATGTAAGCCACGGCCATGGCGTTGTCGGATTCCACTCGGACCAGACAGTCTTCTAGCTGAGATGTCCAATGTCTCAGGGCATGAAATATTGCCCGAAGCGCCAAAATGTTGATCGGAAGGAGAGACTCTGCCGGAGACCACCGACCCTGAGCGCTCAAGCGACCCAGGACTGCACCCCAGCCGGAGAGGCTGGCGTCTGTCGTCACTTTGGTCCAAAAGGTCACCAGAAAGGACTTGCCCTTCAGCAGGTTGGAAAGGTCGAGCCACCATGACAAGCTCAGTTGAACATGAAGAGGAAGGGAAACAAATGACTTCAGAAGATCCTGTTGACCCTTGCACACCTGGATCATGAACCTCTGGAGATCTCTGGTGTGCGCCATGGCAAACAGAACCACTTCTATGGTAAAAATGAATTTCCACACCAAAGATGGTAGCTTCTGGACTGGAACTAGATTCTGAGACAGAATCTCTGAAACCCTGTGGGCGATCTGGTGAGCCACCTCGTCCATGAGGAACACCATGTTCTTCTGAGTGTCGAAGAGAAGGACCAGGAAGACCAGACGCTGGGATGGGACAAGATCCGACTTGTCCAAGTTGATGATCCAACCGTGACAGGTGAGTGCTTGAATGCAGTTCTGAACTTGCTGATGAAGGAGTTCCGCAGAGGGAGCTTTCAGAAGCAAGTCGTCCATATATGGAATAACTCTGATGCCGTTCCGGTGGAGGACAGATATCAAGGCACCCAGGACACAGTTGAAAACCTGAGGAGCCGTCGTCAGACCAAATGGAAGGGCTGAGAACTGAAAATATCCCCTGTCACAGGCAACCGGAGGTACTGCCAGATCTCTAGATGAATGGCAATGTATAAATACGCATCCTGAAGATCCAGAGAAGCAAGGAATTCCCCACGGACATGGCAGCAATCACTGTGCGCAGAGACTCCTGGCGATAATGAGTCTGGGTCACAAAGGAATTGAGGTCCTTCAAGTCCAAAATAAGGCGACAGCCGCCGTCCTTTTTGGCGACTACAGAGAGGTTTGAGTAGAACCCCGAATCCCTGTCCTGGAAAAGCACTGTCTCTAAAACACCCTTGTCCAGAAGAGCCTGAACTGCGCTGTTGAACAGACAGCATTTCTCTGTACCCTGAGGAGTATGAGAAGGACGAAAGCGAAAGGGATGAAGAGAAATGAAAGGGATCCTGTACCTTTCCGTCGCCACCTGTAAAATCCATGGGTCCGCCACAGAGTCCTCCCAAACGCTGTGATAGTGTTGCAGACAACCACCCAAAGAGGAGTGCGGACCCGGGTTTGGCGAGTCATGCCAAAGAAGTCTTGGAAGCCCTGGGCTTGGAGGAGACCTTGGGCTTCCATTGCTGTTTGGGCACACGGAGCTGAGGGAACCGTTTGATTCGCCAGACGTGTCTCATTCTGAAAGGAACGAAAAAGCCAGTTACACTTAAGCGGCCATTTCTTCCTAGGAACCAAGGGTAGAAGTGTACTCTTACCCCCAGTGGCTTCACTCATCAGATCCTTAAGATCTGGCCCAAACAAAGAGGTACCCTGAAAAGTCAGGGAAAGTAAGACTTTCTTAGAAGCCATGTTAGCAGACCAAATCTTGAGCCAAACAGTTCATCTGGCCACCACAGACATGGTGGAAACCCTAACCATCATGCGGATGGCATCAAATAAGGCAGCAGAAACATAGTGCTGTGCCTCAGATATGTTGGCAAAGAGACGCAACTTATCCAAAATAGGGGCATTCTGACAGACAGCCTTGGTGAGTTGCTCAGTCCAGACCGCCATGGCCTGGTTCACCCACGCAGCGGCAAATGCTGGACACATACCAGAACCAGCGGTGGCAAAAACAGACTTGAGGGAAACCTCAAGTTTCTTATCAGTCCAGTCCTTCAGAGCAGAGGCATCAGAGACTGGTAACGCAATAGATTTGGATAGCCTGGAAATAGGGGCATCCACTTTGGGAGGATGAACCCACTGAGCAAGCGCGGCCTCAGAAAAGGGATAAAGCTTAGCAAATTTCCTGGACACAGACGCTTTCTTGTCTGGGGATTTCCACTCCTGAGACACAAGGAG
Source organism: Rhinophrynus dorsalis (assembly GCA_037306005.1). Lineage (NCBI taxonomy): Eukaryota > Metazoa > Chordata > Amphibia > Anura > Rhinophrynidae > Rhinophrynus > Rhinophrynus dorsalis. The sequence goes on from CM074719.1 coordinate 383,721,993, forward strand.
GTCAAGAGTGGGGTTAGGTGGAAAGTATGTAAGGGGCTTAGCAGGCTCCTGGAATACATCAGAGGGATCAGAAGGAACCTCTTGAACTAGGGGAATGTTAAGAGTAGTTAAGACAGCCCTGATTAGGCCCTCAGCGGAGGGTTCAGGATCAGCTTCAAAGGGGTCCCTAAGAAACTGAGATGACTCCAACACAGAACATTCCTCAACATCTGAGTCTACTAGCAGTTACTCCTCAGCGGAATCTGACACGCCAGGTACTCCCTGAAGTTTAGGCAGGGAAGACCTGACTGAGGAGGGGCCAGCCAAGCCTGAAAGGCCCCCTGTAATTGGGATGGAAAGAGTTGCAATGTGGACCTAAGGTCCCTAATCGCAGCCTTGAACTCTTGCACCCAAGCTGGCTCTACAGCATGGCTGGAGGTCCCTGGAATGGTGTCAGGGACATCAGAACATGCTGGGCATAATTGACCTGAATATTCTCTAGGTAGCCCTGAGTGACAGGAAGAGCAATGTGCAATGGGGGATACAGAGACCCCAGCCTCCTTAGTCTTAGGTCTAGCACCAAGCTCCAGCGGTATAGACATTCTCACAGTGTCAAAATAACCAACTGTACAATAAATCACCCAATTATAGTGTGTAGGATTAACGTTTCACCCCAGAAATCGCTAAAATAAACTTATCTGGCAGGGGAAGGGTTAATCTGCAGAGGAGAGAAGGAGAGTCCAAGCCCTGCGTAGGATACTCGCCCAGAAACGCTCACAAAATGGTTGCTGCGGCAGGAGCCAATCAGAAACGAGGGCACGAAGCAAGTGCTCATGAGAAATGGAGTTTCCCCAAAAAGTACCCTAAACAGTGCCCGAAGCCCCCTGAGCCCCCGAACACACTAGAAACATGAACCGGATGATAGAGCAAGGGTAGACAAGTAAAATGAGCCATCTCTGAAGTCACTAGGTTAAACGGTTGCAGAGGTACGTCCCAAATAGTATACTCCCACAGAGGTGAATGGAGCAATGGCGTCTATGCTGTAAAGAGTGCCTTAAAGGAGCAGTACTCCAATACTGCAAATATTGAAGTAAAACATTAAAAGGTGAAAATCATCAATGGAACATGTGAGGATACCCAGAAAACACTAACCCAGTAGAAGTGCCATAAACCCCCCCCAATAAAGTGCCAAACCAGCAGTTAAAAGGTTAAGTTACCACATAAACCTGCTCCAAACACCCAACAGACATACAGATATACCCAATGAGTGCAGGAGTGTGCAATAGGAACTCCAGAAATACACCCCTGTGCGGAGGGGCACCGTAGGACAAGTGGACCTGCAGAATTCAAAGGGTAGCTCACCTTTCCTGCAGATCTTCTGTCTTCAGATTACTATGGAGCAAGAAGTACCTCAGTGGGTAACTCCTGGGGAAGCTTAAGGTCCACAAAAAGCACCTGGATACTGAGCTAGCCACATTTAACCCTTTGAGTGCCAGAGAGGTACGGATCGCATTGCTTTTCAATGGGTTCCGTACCCCTCTGGCACTCAAAGGGTTAAGGGCATTTGTCAGTCATGGTAATCCGCCTAATGGTGGTATTCCATATCTAACAGAAAAACAAAAACATATTCTAAAACTATAGCAGAACTGTTCTCAGCCTGGTGTTGTCTTCACTGAGGAACAAATCTTTCTGGAGCTGATTGGCAAGCTGCAGCCAAGGAGGGAAGGGAAGCTCCACCCCCTGCATACACTTTGAGAATTGTTCCTGCCTACTAAGGGGCGGATCGCCTCCCAGAGTTACCAGTAACCTGTATTGGATGACAGAGAAAAATACATACACTGTCAACTAACATGATGAGTGTCTGCCACCCCTTAGCTCATTGGTAAATACCTTCTAATCCTAAAGTAACCTACAATTCACTTTTATTCTCTTTGCCATTTTCTTTCCTTACATATAGATTCTTGGCAGAATGACAGTTCCACTCTTGCATTCCAAAGGCACATGGCCACTCCTAAAAGCAGCTGTGTTCTGTGTTTAATCAACTTGTGCTGAGGTCAGCAGCTGACTAAGGCTATACACAGGGAAATATGCACAGACTGAAAGTGGAGCAACTATGGAGAAATCCAACTGCACTATAGGAGGCAAATACAATTTCCCATTTATTTAAATGAGGCTTTGAACCCCTTGCATGCTAGCCAGGTCTCCAATGCAGTGAGAATTTGGGTAATTTTCTTTTCAGCTCAGATTAAATATCTGGGTTTTATGGGAACATAAATATCAGTGCTTCTGTACATGAGGTTAACCCCTTATTGATACATGACGTACATGTACATCACGAGGTGGATGTCCCTAAAGGACCAAGGACGTACATGTACGTCATGGCATTCTGGGCTCCCCATGCGGGTGCACGCTGTTTGGGGAGTCCGGAAGCGGGTCAGCAAAAAAACAAAAAAGCTCAGTGGTCCTTAAGTGACGGCCGCGTGTGTGAGTGGCCGGTCCTTAAGGGGTTAAGCAGGTCACCTGTTCTTCACAGGAAGTATCTTACCAAATTAAGGCCCCTCTCATACGGCGACATTGTCACAGCAACAGAAAATATTGTAAAGAAAAAAAAAACAAAAAACAATGCACCAGTGGGGAATCATTGTGCGCCCTATAGGAAATTTCACACAGGCAACATATGATGTAATGAGACAGCATGCTGCAACTTTCCTTAGGCAGTGCATTAATGCATCTAAAAATTTGCAGTATTGATTTCAATTAAACTGCATGGAATTAGACTTAAATCACACAAGTATTGTATGAAGCTGAATTTTCCCTGTGATTTTATTACTTCTGTTTTTATGGAGCTTTCAGGAAGCTGGGAAAACCATGCTATTCTTTAGCACTAAAAATGCAGCAACATTTTCAGTAGGTACAAAAGTGTCACTCCAATTGCGCTATAAAGACACTTGAGTGAAAAAGAGTCCAATAATATTACCCAATAGGAAGCAATTAAAATTGTGTGTCACAGTAACAACTGTAACACAGTAAAGGGGAACCATATCTATAGAGAATTTTTTCTTACAGCAGTCAGGTATGCCAGTGTATATATATTTCTGCAGGTTACCTGTATTTACTAATCTCCACTGTAATCTCCCTTTAGTTCACACATCTTCAATATATAAAATATGCTTCAACATTCCCGTTTGGAGAAGGCACTTACTGCGGCAGGCTACATTAATGATTTAGGGCACCAGGTTTTACTCCTTAATGACTAGGATTTTGTTTAAAAAAAACCCAAAACAAACAAAAAAAAAAAAAGAGGATTTCTGGCCTTTTTAGTATGTCATGCTCAACCCCATTTTCCCTCTAACTCAATGAATATACCCTTACAAGTTATATACCATTTTAAGTATAAATAGGGCTTTCGTTTGATGCCACATTTATATGTATAACCCATGACAATTCGATAATATACAAACTGAAAAAAATTGTGCTTAATCAGTTCATTTTTAACAGTGACTGGATAAAAGGTATAAGCACCCGTTCATACCACCCAAGTGTCCCTTTTTGGGGGGGTACTGTCCCTCTGTGATGAAAATCCTTATGTCCCTCTTTTTAGGAGATTAGACTGTGTGCTGTGTATCACACTGCTTCACAGCAATAAAACTCTTATGAATCTTTATTAACCCCTTAATGACCCATGGTGTGCTATAAGCATCATGGGAAAACTTGCATCAACCCCTTAAAGGGATAGCAATACTTAAATATTACTAATCCCCATATTGTAGCCATGGTAAACGAGGATTTTAGTTTTACCTGTTAAATCCTTTTCTCTTAGTCCATACAGGTTACTGGTAACTCTGGGAGGCGATCCGCCCCTTTAAGTAGGCAGGAACATTTCTCTAAATGTATGCAGGGGGTGGAGCCTCCCCTCCCTCCTCAGCTGCATCCCAGTCAGCTAACTCCAGAACGATTTGAGACACTACTAACTGACCAGAAATAGGAGAGAAGACGACTCCTGTGAGCATGTCCCGAAGGACTCCCACGTATTGCCACAGGAGAGCCAAGCATGGTCTCTTGACAGGGTGGGAGACCAGTAACCTGTATGGACTAAGAGAAAAGGATTTAACAGGTAAGACTAAAATCATTTTTTCTCTGTCGTCCAATACAGGTTACTGGTAACTCTGGGATGTCCAACCATTGAGTTTCCCAGAAGCGGGAAGAAGGCAAGGACCAGGCGCAAGGCCCCCAAAGTCACCAGGACCTCTATGAACCTACCAGTCAGAGATCCCAACAAAACCTTGACATCAGGAAGGACAGCAATGCGCTCCTGGAAAAAGACAGAGTGCCGAAGTCTGAACCTTAAGAGAACTGAGACTGAGCCCCTTATCCACACCGTCCTACAAAAAAGCCAGGACAGTGGGAAGATGAAAGTCATGAGACAGATCTCTGTCAGCACACCAAGACACAAATGTCGACCAGACGTGGTGATAGATCTTGGAAGAAACAGGCTTACCAGCACTTAGCATAGTAGACACCATAGCAGAAGAAAACCCTTTCTTCTTCAAAATCAAGGATTCAACCTCCAGACCGTCAAATTGAGACGATGAACATCCTCCTTCCACAGATAACCCTGCAGAAGAAGATCTGGACGAGAGGGAAGCAGAAAGAGCTCCGCCATGGATAGGGCCAGAAGGTCCGCATACCAGGACTGACGAGGCCAATTTGGAGCAATTAGGATGACTGGACAACGTTCCACCTTCAACTTCTGAATCACCCTTATCAACATGGGAAGGGGAGGAAAGATGTAGGCCAGGGAGAATGCCCAGGGAATGGACATTGCGTCGGCAGCCAGGGCTAGCGAGTCTCTCCATCGGGAGCAGAACGTCGGAACCTTCCTGTTGTGCCTGGTTGCCATCAGATCCGCTAGGGGTACTCCCCACTTCTGAGTCAGGAGCTGAAACACCTCTGGATGAAGTTCCCACTCTCCGCTGTCGACTGTGTGATGGCTGAGGAAGTCTGCCATGACGTTGTCTACGCCTGGAATGTGTACCGCGGAAATGACAGGAACATGAACCTCCACCCAGGACAGAATGGCCTTGACCTCTAACCAAGCGGCGAGACTTCATGTCCCGCCCTGCCTGTTGATGTAAGCCACGGCGGTGGCGTTGTCGAATTCCACTCTGACCGGACAGCCCTCCAGTTGAGATTCCCAATGACGTAGAGCATGAAATATCTCTCGAAGTTCCAGAACGTTGATGGGAAGAAGAGACTCCTCCAAAGACCATTTCCCCTGAGCACTGATGAGACCCAGGACAGCACCCCAACTCGAGAGGCTGGCGTCCGTCGTGACCTTGGTCCAGTAGGGAATCTGGAAGGATCTCCCTTTCAGGAGATTGGAAAGGTTCAACCACCACTCCAAACTCAGCTCGATATGAGGAGGAAGAGAGAAAGCTTCAGATGATCCGGCTGGTCCCTGCATGTCTGTATCACAAATCTTTGAAGTTCCCTGGTGTGTGCCATGGCAAATGGAACCGCCTCTATCGTAGATATGAACTTCCCACCAGAGAAGACAACTTCGGAACTGGAATCCGATCGCAGGCAAGGATCTTGGAGACCCTTTGAGCAATCTGATGAGCTACCTCCTCCGGTAGAAACACCATGCACCTCTGAGTGTCGAACAGAAGACCCAGAAAAATGAGCCGCTGGGACCGAACCAAGTCTGACTTGTCCAAGTTCACAATCCAACCGTGACGTCTGAGGACTTGAATGCAGGTCTGGACCTGCTGATGAAGGTCTGCAGACGCTGCCTTCAAATGCAAGTCGTCCATGTATGGAGTCATCTGATGCCATCCCGATAGAGGACAGATATCAAGGTCCCCAGAACCCGTTGGAAAACCTGGGGAGCCGTTGTCAGACCAAATGGAAGAGCTGAAAACTGAAAATGACCTCTGGCGCAGGCAAACCTCAGATACTGCCTGCTCTCTTGATGAATTGGGATGTGTAGATACGCATCCTGAAGATCCAGAGAAGCAAGAAACTCCCCTGGAGACATAGCAGCGATCACTGTGCGCAGAAACTCCTGACGATAGTGAGTCTTCACTACAAAGGAGTTGAGATCCTTGTGGTCCAAAATAGGACGACCTCCGCCATCCTTCTTGGTCACCACAAAAAAAGTTGGAATAAAATCCTGAACCTCTGTCCGAAGGAGGCACCGGCTCCAGGACATCTTTGTACAAAAGAGCCTGAATAGCGTCTTCGAACAGACGGCTTCTCTCGACATCCTGAAGAAAGAGAGTGAGATGATAGCGAAAGGGAAGAAGGGAAAAGAAAGGGATCTTGTATCCCTCTGACACCACCTGTAAAACCCATGGGTCCGCCACTGAATCCTCCCAAACCCCGCGAAAGAGGTGGAGACGACCACCCACAGCAGGATGCGGACCCGGGTTTCGCGAGTCATGACGAAGCAGTCTTGGAAGTCTTGGGCTTGGATGCGGTCTTGGGCTTCCAGAACTGCTTGGGCTTGGAGGAGGAGCGCGGAGTAGATGGAACAGTCTGGTTCGTTGAACTGTCTCAGTTTGAAAGGAGCGAAAGGTTGCGCTTAGCCGGTAACTTTTTCTTAAAGACCAAGGACAGAAGAGTACTCTTACCCCCTGTGGCCTCGCTAATTAGTTCCTTAAGCTCAGACCCAAACAAGGAAGTACCCTGAAAAGGCAAAGAAAGCAAAACTTTCTTGGAAGCAGTGTCAGCAGACCAAATCTTAAGCCAAAGCGCACACCTGGCCACCACAGAAGAAGTGGAGGCCCTTGCCATCATGAGGACAGCATCAAAGGCAGCATCAGAAACATAGTTCTGAGCTTCAGAAATATTAGCAAGGAGACGTAATTTCTCCGAAATAGGCATGTCCTGATGGACCGCCGTGGTGAGTTGCTCAGTCCAGACAGCAATGGCCCGGTTAACCCACGCCACAGCAAAGGCCGGACGCATAGCAGTGCCAAAAGAGGCGAAAATAGACTTGAGGCAAACCTCTAGTTTTTTATCAGTCCAATCTTGTAACGCAGAAGCATCAGACACAGGTAAAGCAGTAGATTTAGACAGTCTAGATATGGGTGCATCCACCTTAGGGAGATGAACCCATTTAGCCAGTTCAGCCTCAGAAAAGGGATAAAGTTTAGCAAACTTTTTTGAGACTGAAGAGGACTTGTCTGGATTTTTCCAAGCATCAGAAACCAAACTGTCAAGAATAGGGTTAGGAGGAAAACAAGTAATGGGTTTTGCTGGTTTCTGAAAAACATCAGAGGGATCAGAGGGAACCTCCTGACCCAAAGGAAGGTTGAGAGTGGTCAGTACAGCTCTAATTAAGCCCTCAGCAGAGGGTTCAGGATCCCATTCAAAAGGGTCCCCCAACAGACCTGGAAGACTCAATAGCTGTACCATCCTCAACATCTGAATCCTGCAACAATTCTTCCTCAGAAGAATCAGACGCATCAGGTGGCCCCTGTGGTTTAGGCAGGGAGGTCCTGATAGTAGAGGGGGTCTGCCATAACTGCAGAGCCCCCTGTACCTGGGAGGGAAAGAGTTGAAGAGTGGACCTAAGGTCCCTAGTTGCAGCCTTAAACTCTTGTACCCCAGCTGGCTTGATAGCATGGCTGGAAGGCCCTGGGTTGCCGTCAGGACCTTCTGAGCATGCTGGGCATAAATGACCAGAGAATTTCCTAGGCAGCCCAGAGTGACAGGAAGAGCAATACGCAATGGGGGATACTGAGACCCCAGCCTCCTTAGTCTTAGGTCTAGCCCCTAGCTCCAGCGGTATACATATACTCACAGTGTCAAAATAACCCACTGATAATAAATCACCCAATTTAAGTGTGAGAGATTAAAGATTCATCCCAGAAACGTTAAAACTAAACTTATCTGGCAAGCGAAGGGTTAATCAATGGAGGAGAGAGGGAGAGTCTGGTCCCTGCGTAGGATACTCGCTGAGAAAAGCTCACAAAATGGCTGCCACGACGGGAGCCAATCAGAAAAGAGGCGCGAAACGAGTGATCATGGGAAATGTAGTTTTTCCCAAAAAGTACCCCAAAGCAGTGCCCGAAGCCCCCCAAGACCCCCAACACACTTGAACTAGAAACCGGATGATAGAGCAAGGGTAGACAATAAAAATGAGCCCACTCTGAAATTGCTGTGTGAAGCGGTTCCAGAGATACGTCCCAAACAGTGTAAGCCCATAGAGTGTAAAGGAGCAATGGTGGCTATGCGGTAAAAGCGCGCCTTAAAGGCGCGCTACTCAAATTTTAAGAATTTTAACACAAGAGGTAAAAAGATTAAAAACATATAGGGAACACATGTAAACCATAAGAAAACACTAACCCAGCAAAGTAAGTGTTACAAAACCCCCATTAAACTAGTCAAACCAGCAGACAAATGGTTAAGGTGCCACATAGACTGCTCCAATAACCTATAGACATACACATATATATAAAGAAATATATATAAACACCCAATGAGTGCCGGAGTGCGCAATGAGAGCTCCCAAATACAAGCCCAGTTAAGGGACACTGTGGGACAAGTAGACCTTCAGCACTCAAAGGGTGGCTCACCTTTCCTGCAGATCTTCTGTCTTCAGGTCACCATGTAAAGAAGATTACCTCAGTGGGTAATCCCCGGGGAAGCACATGTAACCAAGATATTCCCCCTTCAGGGCTTAAGGTCCACCAAATGCCCTGGACACTGCGCTAGCCACTTTGAAGAGGGCATTTGTCAGTCATGGTAACCCGCCTAATGGTGGTATTCCATATCTTACAGAAAAATAAAAAAGAAACTAAAACTAACAAGAGATGTTCTCCACCTGGTGTGTTCACACCCAGGAACAAATCATTCTGAAGTTAGCTGACTGGGATGCAGCTGAGGAGGGAGGGGAGGCTCCACCCCCTGCATACATTTAGAGAACTGTTCCTGCCTACTTAAAGGGGCGGATCGCCTCCCAAAGTTACCAGTAACCTGTATTGGACGACAGAGAAAAAGAATTTAATTGTCCCCAGTGTCATCTCTCAAACCTTTATGGTTTGAGAGATAACCGAATGCAAAGTTGCCCCCTCCCTCCCTCTTCCCTGAAGTCAGCGTTGTACTGACTGCAGGGGAAGTCTGTCGTACGACAGGCTTGTGGCTCTGCAGCTGAGCCGAGAACGTGTTAGTAAAAAAGAATTTTTCACTGAAACGGTCTTCTACATGTGCTTGGTTTGTAAGCACATGTAGAAGACCGTTTCAGTGAAATAATTATTTTTTACTAACACAATCTCGGCTCTGCTTAAGAGCTGCCTGATGAAAATAAGACTGGATATCCCTGCAGTCAGTACAAAGCTGACTTCAGGGAAGGGGGAGGAACTTTGCGTCCGGTTATCTCTCAAACCACAAAAGGTTTGAGAGATGAACCTGGGGACAATTCTATTCTTTTTGAAATAGCTACAATATGGGGAATAGTAATATTAAAGTATTACTATCCCTTTAAGGACCCATGACATGCCAGGACCATCATGGGAAAACATGTGATAAAGACCCATGACCTGGCATGTCATGGATTTCAGGGTTCCCAGCGCAGCTGCACACCGTTCGGGGAGCCCTGAATTGGTTAGAGGGAAAAAAAAGGCTCTGTGGTCCTTATGTTCCAGTCTCGCACAGCTGGTCCTTAAGGACCATGACGTTCATAGTACGTCATGTAGTCCTTCAGGGGTTAAGGAACCATGAGTATATGTGTTTAGAAATTATACTATGTAAATAAATTGCTTTGGTCTTGCTCTAAAATCATTTATTCAGTAACAAAGAGAAGCAGGTCATCAAGTGACCAAACCTGCTCCACCTCTAGTCATGCCCTCAGCACCAGTTAAAGTAAAACTGCCACCCCTTCTTTGGCCATTTGATGTTGTTGGCAGCTGTGTTATCTGCTTCTCTGTTCCTCACAATCGCAGCAAGTAACTCCACCAGCAAATGTGATTGCTGTAGGAGAGATTGCATGTGTGGAGTCACCGAGAAAAGACTAAAGCTGACTGCCCTGGTCCTGGAACAGTCAGTTACCACCTCCCTGCAATGACCACAGTGTGCCCCGAGACAAGCTGCAATCACTAATGATTAACAAGCCAAGATAGTCATCCGTCCTGAAAGGAAATAATTGCGTGACAGTCCTGGAATGTCTCACGTCGCTAACGGGTTAAAAAACAGTTGTCTTAAGGTGATAATTCACACCTATAGCTGTCTAGACTTTGGCCACGGATGTGATAATGGTAAAGGCCTGGTTAGTACACTGACATTACACAACTAATAATTCTAAAGGTACAAGATTTTAAAATGAAGACACTAGAACACAGTGGCTATTTATACACAACTGATAGGATGTAATATTGCAAATCACACAATTGATACCATGCTGCTGAGTATAGAAAATAACAGCTGTAGTTTCATGAAATATGTTAATTAAAGGAGCGGTACAATTCTTAAAATTAAAACATATACATTATAGGACCTGATTATTAAAACAAGGGTAATCTCAATGCTGGCAGTTGTTTTATTCAACCTTTATAACCATACCTGTGAACTTTCTTCTTTGCTCTCCCCGGAATGCCTGGTGAACTATAGGTTTACTGTGGCCACTAGAGGGCAATGTTAATGTAAAAAGCAACAGTTTAAACTGTAATAACTCCAGAAAGATGCATCTCACATCCGTGGGAATAACACTGTTTTATCCAGCAGGAAAAACCCTACAACATTTGCTTGTTTGTTTGTTTTTTGTCTTTAAAAAGCTTACTGCTTCTTTAACCCCTTAATGACAGCCGCTTTCGTACGCAGCTGTCACCTTAACGCCCGTGGAACATTTTTTTTTTTTTTTTTTTTAAATTAGTCCGGAGTCTCCGAACGGCGTGCAGTGACAGTTTTTGCGGGATGTCGCTGGTAAGTCAATTGTCGCTATGGGGTTAATCAGGGGTAGTCACTCTTTTGATATCCAACTGTAGATTACTACAATTCCCATTATTCCCAAATAGCCATGATGGGAATTGCAGTCACCAGCAGCTGTAGATCCAAAGACTGACTACCACGGATTTGACATGTTGGATGATAGAGTGGTTCTCAATACTTTTCAAAGCTATGTGGTGGATCCAGCTTTAGCACCAAGAGGATTAATGAATATGACTAATATAAGGCTTTCATACAAATAAAGGAATAGAAGTGGAAATTGACAGCCTACCTTACTGGTTTATCTCCAGGACCCATGTCTTGGAATCCCATTTCTTCCAACTTGCATCGTCTGTATAACTCATAATGCCGCAAGTGGGTCTGCTCCCTCAAGTCCTCCATGTTTGTGCAAATTAACATCTCACGTAATTTCACAAAATCACAGTGGTTCTCATTTTCCACTAAACAAAAGCAGAAAAAGGCCAGTGAAAATATAATAAAGTTTTACAAAATGTAAAAACCTAATTTCACTGAAGATACAATAATTTGACAGGTGCCCTGGTCTCTTTCATTATGAAGAATTTGCAAGGAAATTAGCAGATATCATAGTATGGTAGATTACTAAAACATTGATATTTAAAGAATAGTAGCAATTTAAAACACAAACTGATCCCAGATTATCCAACATTTTACAGGCACCTTCATACAATACAACAAGTGATTAATAACTCAATTGATATTACATCCTAGTGATTACCTCCCCCCACCCTCAATTGAGGGGAAAAAGGCAGGGACAAAGGCAAGGGGATGAAAGAGGCAAGACATGAAAGAGAGGCAATGTTTGCTCCAGCTGTTCTGTTACTGATGGCCAGGGACCACGCTAATTGGTTCCTAGCCAGTTGTGTGAGCTCTGCTTAACAATAACTCTCTAACGGAGAGAGATCATAGAGACAGCACTGATCAGAAAAAGAGAAGATTTTAGTCTTACCTGTTAAATCCTTTTCTCTTAGTCCATACAGGTTACTGGTAACTCTAGCTGGCGATCCGCCCCTTAGTAGGCAGGAACAATTCTCAAAGTGTATGCAGGAGGTGGAGCCTCCCTTCCCTCCTTGGCTGCAGATAGTCAATCAGCTCCAGAAAGATTTGAGACACTAACTATGACTAGCTAGTAGAAGGGAAAAAGACTGCTGTGAGCATGACCCCGATGCATGCTTCGAAAAGGTGTGCACAGACGACCATGTGGCCGCCTTGCATAACTGATCAGCGGAGGCCTGATTCTTGTAAGCCCAAGAGGCCCCAATAGATCAAGTAGAATGAGCCGTGACCCTGAAAGGGACAGGCTTCTTCCTCAACTCATAATCCTTGTGAATAGTGGACTTGATCCAAGAAGCGATAGTCACCATGGATGCAGGTCCTCCTGCCCTAGGACCCACAGGAATGACGAACAGAGCGTCAGATTGCCTGATAGACTCAGTGCGATGCCCATAAAACTTGAGACAACACAACACGTCTAACAAGTGGAGATCCCTCTCCTTGACAGAGATGGGGGTCAGGGCAGAAAGAGGGCACCACAATCTCCTGATTGATGTGAAACTCAGAGATCACTTTTGGCAGAAACTCCTTAGAAGTGCAAAGCACCACCTTGTCCTTGTGAAACACCAAATAGGGTGGTTTACAGGACAGTGCATGTAACTCCGCAACACGACGGACAGACACAATCACCAGGAGAAAAGCAATTTACCACGTCAGCAAGTGTAGAGGAATAGTAGCCAAAGACTCAAATAGAGGGCGCTGAAGAATGTCCAACACCAAGTTAAGATCCCATGGAGGAACAGGAATCTTGAATGCAGGACGACTATAAGCAACGCCCAGGAAGTATGGCAATGCGCCTCTGAAAGAAAACAGAGAGAGCAGACGTCTGAACCTTAAAGGAACTCAAAATGAGGCCCTTATCCACACCGTCCTACAAAAAAGCCAGGACCGTAGGCAGATCAAAATCCTGAGAAAGGTCCCTATAAGCACATCAAGATAGAAAGGTCGACCAGACACGATGGTAGGCCTTAGAAGAAACAGGTTTGCGAGCACCAAGCATAGTAGCCACCACACCAGAAGAAAAACCTATCTTCTTCAGTATTGAGGATTCAATTTCCAAGTCATCAAAGCTAGATGATGAACATCCTCCTTCCACAGGTAACCCTGCAGAAGAAGATCCGGACGGCAAGGAAGTCGGAATGGCTCCGTCACTGACAGATCCAGAAGCTCTGGAAATCAAGCCTGGCGATGCCAGTACGGAGCAATCAGAATGACTGGACAATGCTCCAGTGGTAATTTCCGTAACACCCTGTGCAACATGGGGAGGGGAGGAGAGATGTAGGCCAAAGGGGATAACCAAGGAATGGACATTGCATCCACCGCCAGAGCTAGAGGGTCCCTCCATCGAGAGCAGAACCTCAGAACCTTCCTGTTGTGTCTTGTCGCCATCAGCTCAATGTAAGGAAGACCCCATTTCTGAACAATGAGGGTGAACACCTCTGGGTGCAGCTCCCACTCTCTGCTGTCCACTGTGTCTCGACTGAGGAAGTCCGCCATGACGTTGTCTACGCCAGGAATGTGCATTGCGGATATGGCAGGAACGTGTTCTACTGCCCAGGACAAAATAGCCTTGACCTCTAACCAAGCAGCGAGACTTCTTGTTCCACCCTGCTTGTTGATGTAAGCCACGGCCGTGGTGCTGTCGGACTCTACCCGGACTGGACAGTCTTCCAACTGAGATGTCCAATGACGAAGGGCATGAAATATCGCCCAAAGCTCCAACACGTTGATGGGAAGGAGAGATTCTTCCAGAGACCACCGACCCTGTGCACTCAGGCGACCCAGGACCGCTCCTCATCAGGAGAGGCTGGCATCCGTTGTTACCGTGGTCCAGAAGGAAACTAGGAAGGACTTGCCCTTCAGCAGAATGGAAAGGTCGAGCCACCAGGACAAACTCAGTTCCACATGAAGAGGAAGTGACACTGACGTCTTCAGAAGGTTCGACCGACCCCTGCACACCTGGATCACAAACTGCTGGAGTTCCCTGGTGTGTGCCATGGCAAAAGGTACCGCCTCTATGGTGGAAATGAATTTCCCCATGAGAGATGACCGCTTATGGCTGGAACTGGATCTAGAGCCAGTATCGGAGAATCCCTGTGGGCGATCTGGTAAGCCACCTCATCCGTGAGAAACACCATGTTCTTCTGAGTATTGAAGAGGAGGCCCAGGAAGACCAGACGCTGGGAAGGGACGCGTCACAAAGGAATTGAGATCCTTCAAGTCCAAAATGGGACAACAACCGCTGTCCTTCTTGGAGACCACAAAGAGGTTTGAGTAAAAACCCATACCTCTGTCCTGAACTGAAACCGGCTCCAGAACATCCTTGTCCAGAAGAGCCTGAACAGCGCCGAACAGTGTTTCTCTGCGCCTTGAGGTATATGAGTAGGAAGAAAATGAAAGGGAGGAAGAGAGATGAAAGGGATCCTGTACCCTTCCATCACTACCTGCAAAACCCATGGGTCCATCACTGAAACCTCCCAAATGCTGTGATAGTGACGCAGACGACCACCCACAGCAGAGTGTGGACCCAGGATTGGCGAGTCATGCCGAAGAAGGCTTGGAAGCCTTGGGCTTGGAGGAGACCTTGGGTTTCCATTGCTGTTTGGAACTGGAGGAGGTACGCGGAGATGAGGGAACAGTCTGGTTCGCCGGACATGTCTCATTCTGAAAGGAACGAAAATACCGTTAACGCTTAAGCTGTGTTTTTTCCTAGGAACTAAGGGTAGAAGTGTACTCTTACCCCCTGTAGCCCCACTGATCAGATCCTTGAGATCTGGCCCAAACAAAGAAGTGCATTGAAAAGGCAAGGAGAGCAAAGCTTTCTTAGAAGCATTATTAGCAGACCATATCTTGAGCCAAAGAGCCCGTCTGGCAACCACAGACATGGTGGAAACCCTAGCCACCAAACGGATGGCATCAAATAGGGCAGCAGAAACAGTACTGTGCCTCAGAAATGTTGGCAAGGAGGCGCAACTTATCCGAAGTAGGAGCATCCGGATGGACAGCAACAGTGAGCTGTTCAGTCCAGACCGCAATGGCCCGGTTCACCCATGCTGCTGCGAATGCTTAACGCTTTGCAGAACCAGCAGTGGCAAAGATGGACTTTAGGGAGACCTCAAGTTTTTTGTCAGTCCAGTCCTTTAGAGCAGATGCATCAGACACTGGCAAAGCAGTAGACTTGGAGAGCCTGGAGATAGTAGCATCCACTTTAGGAGGATGAACCCACTGAGCAAGCACTTCCCTAGAAAAGGGATAAAGCTTATACAATTCTTGGAGACAGCAGGTTTCCTGTCCGGAGACTTCCACTCTTCAGACACAAGGAGATCAAGAGTGGGGTTAGGTGGAAAGCAAGTAAGGTGCTTTTTAGGCTCCTGAAAAACATCAGAAGGGTCAGAATGAACCTCCTGCACTAAGGGAATGTTTAGGGTATTTAAAACAGCCCTGATCAGGCCCTTAGCCAAAGGCTCAGGATCACCCTCAAAAGGGTTCCCAAAAAACTGAGAGGCGTCCACCGCAGAACATTCCTCAACATCTGAATCCACCAACAGTTCCTCCTCTGAGGAATCTGACACGTCAGGTACACCCTGAATCTTTGGCATGGAAGACTTGACGAAGGAGGGGGTCTGCCAAGAATGAAAGACCCCCTGTAACTGGGATGGAAAGAGTTGCAAAGTGGACCTAAGGTCCCTAGTAGCAGCCTTAAACTCCAAACTGGCTCTAATGCATAGCTGGAGGTCCCTGGGAGACTCTCAGGGACATCAGAACATGCTGGGCATAAATGACTTGAGAATTCTCTAGGTAACCCTGAATGACAGGAAGAGCAATGCGCAATAGGGGATACAGAGACCCCAGCATCCTCAGTCTTAGGTCTGTCCCCAAGCTCCAATGGTATAGACATTCTCACAGTGTTAATAACCTTATTGTATAAGAAATCACCCAATTACAGTGTGTATGATTAAAGTTTCACCCCAGAAATTGCTAAAATAGACTTATCTGGCAGGCAAAGAGTTAATCAGCAGAGGAGATAAGGAGAGTCCAAGCCCTGCGTAGGATATTCGTTCTGGAAAGATCACAAAATGGCTGCAGCGACAGGAGCCAATCGGAAATGAGCGTGCAAAGAAAGCTCGCATGGGAAATGTAGTTTTCCCAGAAAAGTACCCCAAACAGTGCCCGAAGCCCCCAACACACTAGAAACATGAACCGGATGATAGGGCAAGGGCAGATAAGTAAAATGAGCCATATCTGAAGTCTCTAGGTTAAACGGTTGCAGAGATATGTCTGAAACTGTACAGTCCCATAGGAGTGAAAGGAGCAATGGCGCCTATGCGGTAAAGCGTGCCCAAATTTTACAAAATTGAAGGTGTAATATAAAAAGACATGACTAAAACATGTTAGGATACCCAAAAAAACACTGAACCAGGAGGAAAAGTGTCAGATACCCCCCCAAATGAATGCCAAACCAGCAGCTAAAGGGTTAAATACCACATAAACCTGCTCCATACGCACAACAGACATACAGATAGACCCAATGAGTTCAGGAGTGTGCAACAGGAACTCCAAATGAAAACCCCTGTGCGGAGGGGAACTGTGGGACATGTGGACCTGCAGTACTCAAAGGGTTGCTCACCTTTCCTGCAGATCTTCTGTCCTCAGATTACCATGTTTAAAGAAGAAGCCTCGGTGGGCAACTCATGAGGAAAGAACTTGTAGCCAAGATTTCCCCCCCAGGGCTTAAGGTCCACAAAAAGCACCTGGTCACTGAGCTAGCCACATCTAAGGGCATTGTCAATTATGGTAATCCGCCTAATGGTGGTATTCCATTTGTAACAGAAAAATAAAAAAACTTCTAAAACTATAGCAGAACTGTTCTCTTGCCCATGTTATCTTCACCAAGGAACAAATCTTTCTGGAGCTGGTTGGCCAATGAGGGAAGGTAGGCTCCACCCCTTGCATACAATTCTAAAATTGTTCCTGCCTACTTAAAGGGGTGGATCGCCTACCCAGAGTTACCAGTAACCTGTACTGGATGACAGAGAAAGCATTCTATTTGGGAAAGTGGGAGGGAGGTGGATGAAATGCAGGCTTTCAGTAGTAGTAGCTGATAGTAGGTGTGGGCTGGTAATAAACCTGGAAATCGTCTCTCTCCTCCCCTTCCTGAACAGAGCTACTTTTCCCGTCAATGCTGCCCCCTGATTTCTCCATGGTAGAGGCTGTGCTTACAGATATGCAGGACTCGCACAAGCAGCTAGGAACAGATCACTGTGGTCCATGGCCATTACACACAGAGTATGGGGGAACTCACAATTTCTACCTGCTATGAAAAACACTGATGAGATGCACAGGGCGCTCAGATGGAATCTCATTTAAGATTAAACCATCTGAGTGCCAGGTGGTGTCACTGAACATGCTCTGGAAATCAGAGAGTTAATAAATTGCAAGTGGTGGGGGCTGTGGAAGAAAGATTCAGAGAAGGTGACTATCTGGGCTGCAGGAGGCTGCAGCTTATCAGAGATGGGGCCACAGGCAACCTGGAGGCTCAATGTTTGACACTACTGCCCTACATTAAAGAATCATAGACCAGAAAAATGAATAAAAATAAAAAGCTGACACACATTAGTAATAACACTACAATATACTGCAAATACCACTAATTTGCCTACTAGCGATGGTGCAACTGGGCTGCATAGCGCACTAATAATGTATTAAGACTGGCCCAAAACCAAGATATTTGGAAAACTTAGCAACTGCATCTAAGTCATGCCTTCTCAACAAAAACAACTGAATGACTTATAGGGGGACACCAGTCTTTATCAGATTGTAAACTAAAACATTGTGAAGTAGACTACAACAGAGATCCACTTTAAAGGGATAGAAATGTCATGTAAAAAGTAATAGCTATACTGTAGCTATAATAAAGAGAGATTACCTGAGGTTATCCGCTTTCAAAGTTCCCTCTCCGCCTCTCTCCCCTAACGTCAGCGTTGTAGCTGACAGCAGGGGAATCCGGTCAGTGAGCAAGTGGCGGCTCTGCAGGAGTCCTGAGATCGCGTTATAGAAACAGAAATCCTTCACGAAAATGGTCTTTTACATGTGCTTGGTTTGCAGAGCCACCGCTTACTCACTGACCGGATTCCCCTGCTGTCAGCTACAACGCTGATGTCAGGGGAGAGAGAAGGAGAGGGAACTTTGAAAGCGGATATCTCTCACACCATAAAGGTTTGAGAGATGCCACTGGTATCGTTGAATTCAGAATTTTAAGGGCTACAACATGGGGGATAGTAATAATGACGTATTACTATCCCTTTAACACTTTGAGAGCCAGAGGTTTATGCAACACATTGCAAAGCAATTATTGTGTACCTCTCTGGCGCTCAGTGGGTTAAAGGGGATCTATCACCCCATGCAAGCTTTTCTGAAAAGTAGTTTTATATAGTGGCTAGCTGTAATACTATTTTCATTTTGTTTTTTTATTTTTTAAAGTAACAGTAATGTCAAATAAAAATGTTTTCTTGTTTTGCAGATTTTAAAAAAAATAAATTATGTGGCACAAACCCCATCTCTCAAACCTTTACGGTTCGAGAGATATTCGTATCTAAAGTTTCCCCTCTCCTGATGTCAGCTGTAAAGCTGACAGCAGAAGATTCAAGTCGGCCAACTCAAGGAGGCTCTTGAGCAGAGCCGAAATCTCATTATTTAAAAGAATCACTTCATTGGAATGGTCTACAAAGTGTGCTTGCAAACCAGGCACACTTTGTAGATCTGTTCCAATTGAGTAATTTTTTTTCCAATATCGCTATTTCGGTTCTGCTGCAGAGCCACAGGCTGGTCCCGGGACCAGGATCTCCTGCTGTCAGCAGAGCGCTGACATCAGGAGAAGGGGAGGGAGGGGGGAACTTCAGGTGTAAATATCTCTCAAACAGGAAAGGTTTGAGAGATAGGATTTGTGCCACAGAATTTATTTTTTTAAACTCTACAAATCAAAAACAATTTTTTATTGGACATTAGTGTCCCTTTAAGCTTGTAAAGGCGATCCTGTGCCCTTCCTTCCAGACAGACTGCAGTTACAGCTCTGTACAGCAATCTGTCTGGAAGTAAGGGCACAGGATCATCTTTACAATCTTAAATTCGGCCAAACAAAGAATTAAAAACCAAAATGAAAATAGTACTACAGCTAGTCGCTATATAAACCTACTTTTTAGACAAACTTGCATAGGGTTGAAAGACCCCCTTTAAGCACTGCTTCACAAAGCGTTCGTTAAATGCCAGGTGTTAAAAAATGCCATTTAAAAGTGCAGCTGTCACTTTGTAAGCTTTGTGATTTTGAAATATCTTTCAAAATCACCTATATTATGTTAGCATTTATGCAAATTAGTTAGTGCTGACTGGTAGGGTGTAGTAGGTGGAAGGAACAGTAGTGTGGAATGCGAGTTATCAGGCTGGCATGCTAGTCCATACTGCTTAATAAACTGACAAATATCAAAGAAGAAAAACATAAGGAGAAGAGTTTCACAGTGTAGTATATCAATCACAGGTTAAGACAAATTAAGCAAGAATCTACTCACATCTGAATGTGTCTATTGAAATAACAGTAGCTAGTAGTGCCTGTGAGGGATATTATCATTACCCCAACACAGATGACTGAATGGCATACGTTAGATCCCTCTAAACAGGTTGCCCACCGTAATACTTTGAAAAAAAAACAGAAAAAACTCCCAACAGAAGTACACCCAAATCAGGAATAGTAGTCAAAGGATATTATGAGTATCCTGTGCCTGCTATTCCCAATGTTGGTGCTCACTTTCCGTTTAGTGTTTTTTTTCTGCTTTTTTTTTTTTTTTTTTTAAAGTGACAAATATATACCGCTAAATATCTCATATTGTAAGCAGAAATGTCTAACCTGAATATATATGATTTTGAAAGTTCTTTCAAAGTTACAAAGTTGCAGTTCTACTTTAAATTAATGGGAAATGCCACTTATCCCAGGACCACCTGTTGACCACCACTGGTAGAGAGCAGTGATGTATGTTCCTGTCTGTAATCTGCCCCATCTATTATGTTTATGACATTCAATAAAGTACTTTTTGATTTTACACAGAATCGGCTCCACATCAATCAAGAACGAAGGCAATATTCATCAAGTTAAAAAGATGCAATTCCGAACCAAACCACCTGCACCATAGGGTAAAAGTTAAAATTCAAACAAATACCAGTTGCTTAAAATGGGGTTTTATCTCTGAATGCTATGAGTTGGAGACCTCTCTAACATTCAAGAAGATAAACGCCCTATTTGAATCGATAAGAAAAAGAAACAATGCTAGCACAACATGATTTATACATATAGTGTATGTAATGAAATATATTAAACCATATGAATAAAGTATGGAGTGCAGTCAAGGTCAAGGATGTCTGGGACTCTCCAAGTGCCCAAAACTAGGAAACAATCTATCGCAAAAGAAAGAAAACCACCCCACACTGCTCCATACAATTTAATGTGAACCCTGTGTAAAGCATATATCATAGGTATTAATCTACCACTCTGAAAATAATGAGGGTTTTGTTGCACCTATATAGGTTGATGAATACTGCCCTGAGTACCATATACTACTGTTCTCTGCTATACATATATATCAATGACTGCCAGCCTTTTTAGACTACTATTTAACCCTTTAAGGACCACATGTACAATGCATTGTTTTGCAAAACATCACACACGCCTCTGGTACTTAAAGGATTAATATCCCAAATATTTCAGGCACTACAAGCATTAAAAACCATGCATACCTACACAATATTTACATTCTTTTCACTTAAAAATCTGATCTGAACTGTATTTAATCAAATTGCTTAACACCCTCCAGCAAAATATTTTGATTTAATAGATTAATGTAGACTATGGAGAGTAAAAAAAAGTGAGAATAAATCCCTTCAGCGTAGAGAGAAATAAAGAAGGATTTTGGTTACTTTTTTTTTTAATCATTATAACCTATATTCATTGTCTGGCGTATCACCTTTACCAGATTTACTAGCATGAGTTATCAACTATCCCCACACTGGTGAGTCCAAGGAGGACAATTCAGCTGTCTGTGGGTAGACTGAATTGCTCATGCATTTCAGAACTGTGATATGCTGTATTAAAACAGCAAAAATAAGCGGAGGGACCCATAATTATAAGGGGTTGTAATCTGGAAAGTGACTGCACTGTGTTCGCCAACTTGCATGTTGTCACATGAATTTTGCGAGTGCAATGCAAACATGGTAAGCTTTGGACTCTGCTCAGATGGGGTTTTGGATCTGTTTCAGACATGTAGATGTTACACATAAGTGTATTATATAGATTGGATGGTAACACTTTATTTTCTTGCCACATTGGTTGGGAATAGTTGGCGTAGGGAGCAAGATTTAAGCTCAAGCAGTCTATTTACTACTAACCGTAAGTGACAGCCAAGTATCAGGTAAGCTGCTCTCCAACGTGATTGTTGGATAAATCCTTCCTGGATTTATCAATGATCATGTTTTCATTCTGACATATTGTACACTCAAGTCTGCTATACCAGGGAATACTTAAGAAATGTGTTATATGGCAGCAGTCTCAGTGAAGTTCTACTAAAGCCAACAAACAAAAATGTTCAGACACAATTTGTGATTTGTTACAGAATGAACTGCCCTCTCCTGCTGAGATCTGAGTGCCATGGTAATCTTCTCTCTTAAAGATACATACGTGGATTGAAAATACCATCTTCTGCCATGTTCCCAATTAGGGCTCTAGTAGGAAGGGAACTATTTTTCAGAATAAAATAAATTCTAGAACAATAAAAAAGAAATATATAAACCCTACTTTGCAGAACTACACTCCCAGCTGAAGTGATACTGGATGAAACAGTAAATTAATTGAAGAACTCTTGATATAGATAGATGGCTATTCTTTGAAGTAACAAGTGTGGGCTCTTATGTGTCATCCATTAGGACCATATGAACAAAACAAAAGGAGCAATTCTAGGGCAAGTCAGTGGCACCATGTAGGAGAAACAACCCCTTGGATGCTAGTGAAGTCTTGGTATACCACTATCACTTAAGGGGTTAAAAGCATTCTGTAAATAAATGTAAATCTGGGGAATTGTTTCTGTTCTCTGTGGTGTAGCTGGTCAGCTCCAGGTCTTCCTCTGTTTTATAAACTTCTGCCTTAGGCATGTGTCACTCACAAATGAATACTTAATGCACTGAGCAACTACAGCTTCTCTGACATGGATGCCAACTGATGTATCCATTCCACTGGAAAAATAAGTAACATTTTTGGGTGCTAGAGAGAACTGAAAATACACCGGACAAGTTATATTTCTTCTACCATGCTTCTAATTAGGGCTTTACTAAATAGACTGGACACATACAAATCAGAAGAGAAGCAATTTAGAGCAAATCAACTGCACAGTACGGGAGAAATAAAATGATCGTTGACTTGCAGGAAATATTTACAGGGCAGTACCGCATAGATGGGTAAGATACTTTTCTTAAAGGGATAGTAATGTTTCACAAAGGCAGCAGCTCCAATTAATGTTCATAGTATTTGGGCCATGGAGAGTGTTATTTCAATGCTTTTAGAGTTGTAGTTCAAAAGTAATTGAATGATAAAGTATCCCCCTCCTGCCCCTTTTACCTAGTGTACTCTGCTCTCTTGACCGGACAGGTTGCAGCATGGTACAATCTTCTTACTGTGAGTATACGGAAAACCCTGCCTCCCTTGACAGGTTTTTCCTTATGCTCACTGAAGATTGTCCCTTTCTGTGATCCATCAGGGCAGTCTTGCTGCTCTGAGATGAACAGTGTTACATCAGTAAAAGGGACGAGAGGGGAATACTCTCATTCAATTACTCTTGAACTACAACTCTGACAGTATTGACATAACACTCTTCATGGCCGAAATACTATGACGATTAACTGGAGCTGCTTTTTTGTGACAAATTACTATCCCTTTAATAAATACAGCATTTGAGATGTCATCACTGACACTGCTAAAGCAGTTGCCCCCACCTTAATCCCTTGTGTGGCATTCAAAGGGTTAATAGAAGAAACTGAGAGGAAATACTTTGCCTGTTGTTACTACAACAAAATAAGCTTTTTGGACTCTTTCTTTTATTAAATAACTAGTGTTAAAGCCCGTGTACACGGGCCAAGGTCCGCGTAATGTTAACCCTTTGAGTGCCACGCAACGCAGTGCTTTCTCCTCTTGCCTCTTTCTACCCCCTCTTGCTCTTTCACCACCCTCTTGCCCCCCCATGGCTCTTTCACCACCCTCTTGCCCCCCCAATGTCTCTTTCACAACCCTCTTGCTCCCCTTACCTCTTTTGCCACACTTTTGCCCCTCATGCCTCTTTCACCACACTTTTGCCCCCCCCCATGCCTCTTTCACAACCCTCTTTCCCCCATGGCTCTTTCACCACCCTCTTGCTCCCCATACCTCTTTTGCCACCCTTTTGACCCCCATGCCTCTTTCACAACCCTTTTGCCCCCCCCATGGCTCTTTCACCATCCTCTTGCTCCCCATACCTCTTTTGCCCCCCCATGTTTCTTTCACCACACTTTTGCCCCCCCATGCCTCTTTCACAACCCTCTTGCCCCCCCATGGCTCTTTCACCACCCTCTTGCCCCCCCATGCCTCTTTCACAACCCTCTTGCCCCCCCATGCCTCTTTCACCACCCTCTTGCCCCCCCATGCCTCTTTCACCACCCTCTTGCCCCCCCATGGCTCTTTCACCACCCTCTTGCTCCCCCATGGCTCTTTCACCACCCTCTTGCTCCCCATACCTCTTTTGCCACCCTTTTGACCCCCATGCCTCTTTCACAACCCTTTTGCCCCCCCCATGGCTCTTTCACCATCCTCTTGCTCCCCATACCTCTTTTGCCCCCCCATGTTTCTTTCACCACACTTTTGCCCCCCCATGCCTCTTTCACAACCCTCTTGCCCCCCCATGGCTCTTTCACCACCCTCTTGCCCCCCCCATGGCTCTTTCACCACCCTCTTGCTCCCCCATGCCTCTTTCACAACCCTCCTGCCCCCCATGCCTCTTTCACCACCCTCTTGCCCCCCCATGGCTCTTTCACCACCCTCTTGCTCCCCCATGGCTCTTTCACCACCCTTTTGCTCCCCCATGGCTCTTTCACCACCCTCTTGCTCCCCATACCTGTGGACGCGCATAAGTGACAGGCGGCCAGCTGCCAGCCCTCTGAGCTCGCACCGTGCATGTGGACGCATATAACTGACAGGTACCCGCGAGCGCGAGCATGGAGGAAGCGGGTGCCTGTCAAATACGCGTCCTTAGTTACCATAGAGGGCGCGGGTCAAGGGGGAGCGAGTCACGTGGCTCTCTGTGAGTTAGTGCTTCGTGCTACGCTCACAGGGAGAGACGCATTCTTATACTTTATAGTATAGGATATAGGATTGTGTGTGAATAAATGTTAGGACACCAAAAAAAAAAAAACACAGATGCAACTTATTTTCTCTCCTTAACATCCTACAGTACTTCTCAATTTCCTCATACAAGGCACTACACCTTTAAATCCTTGAATGCTAGAGATCTTTCCACACCTTGCAAAGCAATGGAAACACTCTAGCATCCAAGGGGTTAATCATATTTATGACATGCTTTGTAATCGTGACAGTGTGTTCTATGTTGACTTCTTTTAGTGCAGAATGAAATAGTGTATAGAGTTTTTACCTTGTACTACACCCCATGGGTATTGACGAGCTTTCACCATCTTGTTTCCAATCTTGATCTCCTCCATACTTCCCACCACTGCAAATGGGAGCTGCGCCTTAAAGAAACACAGACATTTACTTCCTAATAAATACACTGAGCATGTAAAATAAGAGCAATTCAGGGGTAACACACCTAATCTCTGGGGTGCAGTCATTTTTCTCAGAATTGTTCCACTCTGGTCTTTAAACATACATACATACATACATACATACACACACACACACGCTCCACAAAAAGTTGGAGACCTCTCTAGTATTCAAGGGGTTAAATCAGTGGGAATTCTGGAATTTTTTATTACTCCTATGGGGGGTAACTGCATGTCATTAGTGTAACTGCATCTCATTAGCTTGATGAAATAAGGCCCTAGAGTTTGGGGGGGTGGGAGTTTTACAAATGCAAACTTGGTGTACATATCATTAAATAAATACAAACCCTTTCTTTTATTAGGTATTTTGTTCCTTTAACCCTTTATAGACCAGAGGAGTAACTTATTGCTTCGCAATGCACTGCACAAATCTCCAAGCCTCAAGGTGACCCACATTTGTTTCATTCGATAAATCACTTAGGTAGAAACAGATCTAACATCAATATGTAATTTGTGCATATGTCCATGCTATTTACAGGCACCAGTTTTAGTGTATTCAATGCAGTGCATTAGTGGGCTGATGTACTAAGAACTATTGACTAGATAGCAGAAGTGAAAGAAGACTCCTGTGAGCATGACCCCGAAGGACCCCCACAGTCTGCCACAAGAGAGCCAAGCATGGTCCCTTGACTGGGTGGGAGACCAGTAACCTGTATGGACTAAGAGAAAAGGATTTAACAGGTAAGACTAAAATCCTCTTTTCTTTGTTGTCCAATACAGGTTACTGGTAACTTTGGGACTTCCAACCATTCAGTTTCCCAGAGGAGGGAAGTAAGGCAAGGACACCAGGCGCAAGGCCCGCAAAGTCACCAGAGCAGATATGAACCATCAGATCAGAGACAGCCCAACAAAACAAATGAAGTGTCAATGGACACTGAACAGGGGTACAAACACCACCCCAGGAACTGTTACACAGCACACTGAACTACAGCCAACAGGGCTCAAAAGTGAGGAAAGCACCAAAGAACCGAAGAAGATCCTAGACAGGCAAGACTGCCTCCAGGACCTTCCGCCTAAAACTGGCGTCAGCCGATGCCAGCACATCAACACGGTAGTGTTTCAAAAAGGTGTGCATAAACGACCAAGTGGCAGACTTGCAGAGCTGAGGGCTGATTCTTGTAAGCCCAAGAAGCCCCAATGGATCTTGTAGAATGAGCGGTGACCCGAAAGGGAACAGGCTTCTTCCTTAGCTCGTAAGCCTTACGAATAGTGGGCTTGATCCAAGACGCAATAGTCACTTTGGATGCAGGTCTCCCTGCCCTGGGACCCTCAGGAATGACGAAAAGCATATCAGACTGTCTAATGGACTCAGTGCGACGTACATAAAACTTGAGACAACGCACCACATCTAACAAGTGGAGATCCCTCTCCTTGTCAGAGGTAGGGTCAGGGCAGAAAGAAGGCACTACAATCTCCTGATTAATGTGGAACTCTGAGACCACCTTCAGGAGAAACTCCTGTGAAGTGCAAAGCACTGCCTTGTCTTTGTGAAACATCAAAAAGGGTGGTCTACAAGGCAGAGCATGTAATTCTGCGACAAGGTGAACAGACACGATCGCCAAGAAAAGGGCATTTTCCACGTCAGCAGACGTAGAGGAATAGTAGCCAAGGACTCAAAGGGAGGGCAATGAAGGACTTCCAAAACCAAATTAAGATTCCACTGAGGAGTGGGAGTCTTGAAAACAGGATGAGTTTAAGCAAAGGCCTGTAAGAAAACATTGACATCAGGAAAAATAGCAATGCGCCTCTGAAAGAAAACAGAGAGAGCAGAAGTCCGAACCTTAAGGGAACTCAAACTGAGGCCCTTATCCACACTGTCCTGCAAGAAAGTCAGGACCACAGGCAGATCAAAATCCTGAGAAAGGTCCCTATCAGCACACCAAGAAAGAAAGGTCGACCAGACACTATGGTAGGTCTTAGAAGAAACAGGTTTGCGGGCACTAAGCATAGTAGCCACCACACCAGAAGAAAAACATTTCTTCTTCAGTATTGAGGATTCAATTTCCAAGCTGTCAAAGATAGACAATGAACATCCTCCTTCCACAGGTAATCCTGTAGAAGAAGAACCGGAAGGCAAGGGAACTGGAATGGCTCCGCCACTGGCATCCAGAAGCTCCGGGAACCAAGCCTGTCGAGGCCAGTACAGAGCAATCAGAATGACTGGACAGTGCCCAGTCTCAATTTCCGTAACACCCTGTGCAGCATGGAGAGGGGAGGAAAGATGTAAGCCAGAGGAAATAACCAAGGAATGGACATGGCATCCACCGCTAGAGCTAGAGAATCCCTCCAGCGAGAGCAGAACCTCGGAACCCTCCAGTTGTGTCTTGTCACCATTAGGTCGATGCAAGAAGACCCCACTTCTGAACAATGAGGGTGAACACATCTGGGTGCAGTTCCCACTCTCTGCTGTCCACCGTGTGTCGACTGAGGAAGTCTGCCATGACGTTATCTATGCCAGGAATGTGCACTGCGGATATGGCAGGAAAGTGTTCTTCTGCCTTGGACACAATAGCCTTGACCTCTAACCAAGCGGCGAGACTTCTTGTTCCTCCTTGCTTGCTGATGTAAGCCACGGCCGTGGCGTTGTCGGACTGGACCCGGACTGGGCATTCTTCTTCCAGCTGGCATGTGCAATGACGAAGGACATGAAATACTGGCTGAAACTCCAACACGTTGATGGGAATGAGAGATTCCTCCGGAGACAACCGACTCTGAGCACTCAGGTGACCCAGGACCGCTCCCCACCTGGAGAGGCTGGCATCTGTTGTCACCGTGGTCCAGAGGGATACCAGGAAAGACTTGCTCCTCAGCAGATTGGAGAGGTCAAGCCACCACGACAAACTCAGTTCCACATGAAGATGGAGGGATACTGATATCTTCAGAAGGTCCGGCTGACCCTTGCACACCTGGATCACAAAACTCTGGAGTTCCCTGGTGTGAGCCATGACAAATGGGACCACTTCTATGGTGGAGATGAATTTCCCCACTAGAAAGGACAGCTTTTTGGCTGGAACTGGATCGTGAGCCAGTACAGCAGAAACCCTGTAGGTGATCTGGTGAGCCATCTCGTCCGTGAGAAACACCATACTCTGCTGATGTCGAAGAGAAGGCCCAGGAAGACCAGACGCTGGGATGGGACAAGATCTGACTTGTCCATGTTGATGATCCACTCGTGATGGGAGACAGATTGAATGCAGTCCTGAACCTGCAGATGAAGAAGTTCCGCAGAAGGGGCTTTCAGAAGCAGGTCATCCATGTATGGAGTAACTCTGATGCCGTCCCGATAGAGGACTGATACTAAAGCTCCCAGAACATGGTTGAAGACTTGAGGAGCTGTAGTCAGATCAAAGGGAAGAGCTGAAAACTGAAAGTGCCCTTTGTTGCAGGCAAATCTGAGATACTGCCGACTCTCTGGATGAATGGACATGTGTAGATACGAGTCCAGAAGATCCAGAGAGGCAAGGAATTCCCCCGGGGACATAAGAGCAATCGTTGTCCTTAGGGATTCCTGGTGATAATGAGTCCTGATCACAAAGGAATTGAGATCCTTCAAATTCAAAATGGGACAGCCGTCGTCCTTCTTGGAGACCACAAAGAGGTTTGAGTAAAAACCCATACCTCTGTCCCGAATTGGAACAGGTTCCAGAACATCCTTGTCCAGAAGGGCCTGGATAGCGCATTAGAACGTACAGCGTTTCTCTACGCCCTGGGGCATATGAGAGGGGAAGAAGAGAAGCAAAAGGAATCCTGTACCCTTCCACCACCATCTGTAAAACCCACGGGTCCACCCCGAGTCCTCCCAGACGCTGTGGTAGTGACACAGACGGCCACCCACAGCCGAGTGGGGCCAGGGTTTGGTGAGTCATGCCGAAGAAGGCTTGGAAGCCTTAGGCTTGGAGGAGACCTTGAGCTTCCATTGCTGTTTAGGCTTGGAAGAGGAACGCGGAGATGAGGGAACCGTCTGGTTCTCCGGACGTGTCTCAGTCTGTAAGGAACGAAAAAGCCGATTACGCTTCAGAGGCGTAATCTTCCTGGGGACCATAGGCAGAAGGGTACTCTTGACCCATGTGCCTCACTAATCAGATCCTTAAGATCTGGCCCAAACAAAGAGGTGCCTTGAAAAGGCAATGAGAGCAAAGCTTTCTTGGAAGCAGAGTCAGCAGACCAGATCTTGAGCAAAGAGCTCCTCTGACAACCACAGACATGGTGGAAACCCTTGCCACCAAACGGATGGCATCAAATAAGGCTGCAGAAACATAGTGCTGGGCCTCAGAAACGTTGGCAAGAAGCCGCAACATATGCGAAGGAGGAGCACCCCGACGGACAGTCAGGGTGAGCTGTTCAGTCCAGACCACAATGGCCCGATTCCACCATGCCGCAGCGAACGCTGGACGTACGGCAGTACCAACAGTGGCAAAAATGGACTTGAGGGAGACCTCAAGTTTCTTGTCAGTCCAGTCTTTCAGAGCAGACACATCATCAACTGGCAAGGCAGTGGACTTGGATAGCCTGGAGACAAGAGCATCCACTTTGGGGGGGATGAACCCACTGAGCAAGCGCCGCCTCAGAGAAGGGGCAAAACTTGGCAAATTTCTTGGAAACAGAAGGTCTCCTGTCCGGAGACTTCCACTCATCAGACAGAAGGCGGACAAGAGTGGGGTTAGGTGGAAAACAAGTACAGGGCCTCTTCGGCTCTTGAAATACATCAGAGGGATCCAAAGAAACCTCCTGAACTAAGGGAATGTTTAGGGTAGTTAAGACTGCTCTGATCAAGCCCTCAGCCAAGGGATCAGGATCAGCCTCAAAGGGGTCCCCAAAAAAATGAGAGGAGCCCACAGCAGAACATTCCTCAACATCCGAATCCACCAACAGTTCCTCCTCAGAGGAATCTCATACGTCAGGTACTCCCTACGGTTTCAGCAGGGAAGATCTGACGGAAGAAGGGGGCTGCCAGGAGTGGAAGGCTCCTTGTAACTGGGATGGAAAGAGTTGTAATGTAGACCGAAGGTCTCTAGTAGCAGCCTTGAACTCTTGCACCCAAACTGGCTCTAATGCATGGCCGGAGGTCCCTGGAAGAGACTCAGGGACATCAGAACATGCTGGGCATAAATGACCTGAGAATTCTCTAGGTAACCCTGTATGACATGAGGAGCAATGCGCAATAGGGGACACAGAGACCCCAGAGTCCTCAGTCTTAGGCCTGGCCCCAAAAAACACTGAACCCAGTTGGGAAAGTACCAATAAACCCCCAAAAGATGCAAAACCAGCAGCTAAAGGGTTAAGTTACCACGGAAACTTGCTCCAAAACACCCAACAGACATACAGATAAACCCAATGAGTGCAGGAGTGTGCAATAGGAACTACAAAGGAAAACCCCTGTGCGGAGGGGCACTGTGGGACATGTGGACCTGCAGCACTCAAACTGTTGATCACTTTTCTTGCAGATCTTCTGTCTTCAGACTACCATGTATTAAGAAGAAGCCTCCGTGGGCAACTCCTGAGGAAAGAACTTGAACCCAAGATTTTCCCCCCAGGGCTTAAGGTCCACAAAAAGCATGTGGATACTGTGCTAGCCACATCTAAGGGCATTGTCAGTTATGGTAATCCGCCAAATGGTGGTATTCCATATCTAAAAGAAAAATAAAAAATTAGCTAAAACTATAGCAGAGCTGTTCTCTTGCCTGTGTTTCACCAAGGAACAAATCTTACTGGAGCCAATTGGCTAGCTGCAGCCAAGGAGGGAAGGTTGGCTCCACCCCTAGAATTGTTCCTGCCTAGTTAAAGGGGCAGATTGCCTACCCAAAGTTATCAGTAACCTGTACTGGACGACAGAGAAAAAGTAATGAATTCTGTAGCAAATCAACTGCACTGTAGGGGACAAAAAATTGACAAAATGACCAAAGATCTGTATATGGCTTTGAACCCTCTGAGTGCCAGAGAGGCACTGCATTGCATTCAAAGAGTTAGCATCTTGAATGCTAATGAGGCCTCCAGCACATTGTGAAGCAATGTGATGAGGACCTCTATAGCATTCAAGGGGTTATAATCCCCATTTAAAATAAATGGGGATTTTTATGTACACCTGTACTGCAGTTGGTTTACTCCAGAATTGCTTCAGTTCTTCTTTAAACATGAAAACATGAGAGGCAATAAGACTTACATTCATAGATGAGTTCAGTTTGCTAATGGTCTCGTCGTCTGTTGGGAACTGATAGATCTGCACGCCGTTGCTGACCAGTTCGCTCATCAGTTTAGTTTTAAACTTCTGGAGTTCAGATTTAGAAATCACATCTGCTTTAGCAATGACTGGAATGATGTTCACCTATGAATAAATCAAATCAACAGACATTAGAAAGCAGCTCACCCCAAGTACCATGTCCAGAAAACACAAATTCTGTACAATATAGCACAAAGGTCATCTGCTTGCACAGTTACCCTGCTGAATGCCATAGGGCTGTCCAATGCATTGAGAAGCAAACTTTCAAGGCTCCTCAGTGGGGGAGTTAAGTGAACTTACAAAAAAAAAAAAAAAAAAAAAAAAGTAGGGTTGCCATAACTCAGTGATCTTTTTTTCTGGGCATGGACCCCTTCTCCTCCCCATTCTATTATATATAAAATGGAACTGAATAACCAAATCAGCATCATTGGCCACTGAGGTAAAAAATAAACTGCTCAATAAAAATTATAAAACAGTCAAAACCATTTTTGGCATTATATAAATAGAATAATCTTAAGCCACTTGTAATATTGCTGAAAATAAAATCAATAGCTCAATAACAAAAGTGTGCTAGACAGCCTACATAGCCAATTACGCTCTAAACTTGAAATTATACAAATATTGCTTGTGGGCTGATTTTGGACGGATTATATTGCAGGTGATAAACGTTCTCACTGGTTTTATCCTACATATTCTGAAGTCTGTGGGCTCTGTAACACAAGAAACTTTTTTTGCAGCAACTGAAAATGATGGTGCTCTTTAAGTCCTACAGTGTAGCAAGGTTCTTCCAGCATTCCATTATATCAGTAAAAACGGAAGTTATAAAATCAAGGGGAAAAAGCAGCTACCTGTAATAGTTGTGAGATTTCAAAGCAATTTCATTTAAATCAATACTATACATTTGTTGCTGGGTTATTGCACTCTCTGAGTAAACTTTTCACATGCTGAGTCTGTGACAATTGCAGAGTATGTTGCCTTTGTGAAATGTCCCATAGGACACAATGATTCACAACTCATTCTATTTTTTTCCATAATTTTTTGTCAATGTGACAATGCTGACCATGCAAGAGGGGAACTTTGGGAATTTCTAGATAAAACAAGTTATAAAGTTATCACCTGACTGTAATCCAGGCCTTGATGTGGCTTTTAAGTCTCACTGGCTGCACAGATAATGATCACATCTGGCTTTCTGTGCAGGGGAAGTGTTAGATTTCTTGCAAAGCAAAACACTGATACAAAGTATCCCAATGGTGGCGAAATACATCAAGATGCAAAAACAAATAAATAAAAAATTTCAGAATATTTCCTTGTACATTAGGCAAGTCAGCAATGGCAGGATCATATCTACCTATCTCTTATTCCTCAATAAGCAATGGTAAGATAGATCAGCCAGTTCCTTTGGACAGCTTCACACTAGCAGATCCCATTTCAGCTGATTGGGGGCAAACAAACATACACATATGTATAAGTATATATGTGTGTATAGTTGGAACTGCACCATTTATGACATTTTTTTTGTCGTATTAACCCCTGCTTCACATACACAAGGCAGGGAAATATGATAGATAATTGATGAATACCCTCAGTAATCTATCGATCAATTTCAATGTAAATTCAAATGGACAACATTGTCATTCTTACCCACAACTCACAATAATTTGCATAAATTGACAAATAAATAACTCTAAATATCTCAAACTATAGTTTTAAATAAAATATGGATAACAAATATAGGTGATACGGAAAACATTTTTCAAACTCAGCCAAGTCATTACAAAGTTTTATTTCCACATTAAGGCTAATTTTATTTTGATAATACTGGAGTTATTCAAACTAGATGGTGCTCCTCATGTATTTTAAGAAATCCAAAACTATGCATTGTGCAAGTGCTACCAAGACACAAGAGATGCGGATACAAATCTGAATGTGTCCAAAGTGAGGCTGGGTGGATTCTGCATTGTAAAACATCCTGTTCTCGTGTGTAAGATCTGACTTTTATTTACCCTTTGAGTGCCAGAGGGGTACTCAAAGCATTGCAATGCGTTGTATTCCCCTCTGGCAAACGGTTATATAATATAACAGCAGAATCTGAAATAATATGAACCAGCCACATTACTAACCCTTTGAGTTGCAGAAAGGTATCCAATGCTTTGCACTGCATCAATACCTCTCTGGCACTCTAAGTGTTACATACAAGAGTGTGTAAAAAAGAAAAAGTGGAGCAATTCTGGGGCAAACCACATGCACCATATGGAACAAAAAAATTCAAAATTCCCATTGATTTAATTGGGGCTATCAGAGTAAACTAAAATTTAAAAACATATGGAGTCAGACAGGATTTTTAACAGCCTTTTAGGAAAATGTGGGAGACACTCAAGGGGTTCAAAAACATGTATACAAAATACCCCAAAAATGTAGGGGCCATAACTAAAAATGCAGGAACCTGGCTAGCAGGACTTTTCTCCCCGTGGGCTTTTACCCCATTTAATGATAGAAAGGTCAACAATGCATTGGACACCACTCTCTAGTATTCAAGGGGTTAAAGGGATAGTAATACTTCGTTTTAACTTTATTTTATTTTGTAGGCATTAAAAAAACATGAAGAACGATATAAGTCTTATCTCTCAAACCTTTATGGTTTAAGAGATATTCACAAGCAAAGTTCCCCTCCCGCCCCTTTTACCTAGTGTAAGCCATCTCTTCTCAGATGTGGAATCTGGTTGTAAGACCACACAGATAACAGCAGGGGACAATCTTCTTTGTATGAAAACAATGAAAGCCCTAACCCCCTTGACAAGCTTTTCAGGTTTTTCCCTTATCTTAATTGAAGATTGTCCCTCTGTGCAATCTACCTGGGCGCCTCCCTTCTGCTCTGGCTGAAAAGTGTTACATCAGTAAAATGGGCGGGAGGGGGACACTTTGTCATTGAATTACTCCTGAACTACAACTCTGACAGAACTGAAATAACACTCTTCAAAGTCCAAATACTATGATGATTAATTAGAGCTGTTTTTATTATGAAACATTACTATCCCTTTAAAGACCCAATTTATATAAATGGGAACTTTTATTTGTTCCCTGTGGTGCAGCGGATTTTCTACGGAATTCCTCATTTTCTTTATGCGTATAGCCCTAAGTTTAAAGGGATAGTAATACTTAAAATGTAAAAAAAAATATGTTGTAGGGTTTATCCCCCTGAGTAAAACAAGAGTACTCCCACTGCTGAAAGGTGTTTCATTCAAAAGTTATTAATTTTCAAAGTTTAATTTTTTAGGTGCAATATCACAGTGGCCTGAAATTGTACAGTGGCGCTATTGCTACACCATCCTATGGACTGCTTTGGTCCCGGGACCATAAATCTCCATAGGATGGTGTACCAACAGAGCCCACTGTACAATTTCAGGCCACTGTGATATTGCACCTAAAAAAATTCAACTTTGAAAATTAATAACTTTTGAATGAAACACCTTTCAGCAGTGGGAGTACTCTTGTTTTACTCAGGGGGATAAACACTACAACATTTTTTTTTACATTTTAAGTATTACTATCCCTTTAAACTGCATAGTAGACATTTTTATTTACTCCTCCTGGGTCCATATTCAATAAGAGGAGAAGAGCAACTTTAGGACAGCTGTGCAAACGGTAACTTGTGTAAAAAGAGGGACTAGATTCTGTCTTGTATGTGGTAATACATTAAAGGAGAGCAGCATGGGGCAGAACAGCTGTGTAATAGGAAATGCAATACACGGGGGACCGCCTTCTAGCATTCAAGGGATTAAAAGCCCTATTTAAGTCAATGGCAGTTTTCTTTTTTCCCGGATAGTAGGCTGACCATACCTCACCTTTAACTGGAGAGACATGAAAAATGCATATTGCAGGGCTGCTTAGATTCCAGTGCAGCCAAGAAATATACATATTTCCTATGTGTCCCTTGATAAAGGGGAGGTCCTGTCTGCTTACCCCTACAGTGTAGTTGGTTTGCTCCACAATTGTTCCGCTTTTCTTTCTGGTTACTATGCATACAGACCTCGGTCTATACCATTAGATGGCTTTATCAGAGTATGGCATTCAAAACAGCATTTTTTAATGAAGGACATCTACCAAACACTGTCTACGGAGTAAATACTTCCAGATTTTCTCTCTGCTGTAACCAAACTTTAACCCCTTAAGGACCAGGATCTGAGATGGATTGCACTTAAGGACCGGAGCGATTCTGACCTTTTTGACTTTGTCTATGTGTTTTTCCCCTAAGCACTTTATTATACACATGCAAATTATACACTGTTTTTTATGCACAACTAGGGATTTCTTTTGATACCACACTTATATGGATAACCTACCACTTACTTTATTACAATGAAAGAAAACAGTTAAAAAAATGTAAAGAAACATCATATTTATTTTTTCTCTTGTGATCACAATGGGTTAAATTTTTATGGAGACTGCATAAAAGGTATGACCGGTCAGTCATACCTACAAAATGGTCAGTTTTAAGTGGGAACTCTCCCTCTGGGGCGAAAATCCTCATGTCCCTCATTTACCACCCAGTTTTCACTTTTTTGTTCAGTAAAATTGTACAGTGTGTATAAGTGTATTACTTTTCTCCACAAAAATAAAAGTACTATTTATGTTTATTTCAACTTCAAAAAAAAAAAATTAAAAAAAAATTAACAGACGCTAGGTGGGAAATACAGGATATTTAAAATTATATGGCCAAGTTAAATTGCACTTCATTAGTATATTGTTTAAATTCAGTGGTGGGATATTACCCTTGTGACCTCCAATGACTGCATGATACATATACTCTGTAGTGTCCTGACCAAAGCATCTTCTCTGTCAGAGACACTCCGTGTTGCGCACTGTCAATGCTAGTTCAGACCTACAGACACAGCTCTAAAGGAACAGTCTTAACCCTCTGAATGCCAGAGGGGTACTCAATACTTTGTAAAGCAATGTGTTGCATACCCCTCTGGCACTCAATTAATAGCCCATATTCAGTAAGCTAAAGAGGAGCAATTCTGGAGACTACCAACTGTGCTATTGATTTAAAGGAACAGTAAACTTTTTTTATGAAAAAAATATATATTGTTGGGCATTTCCTGTTGAGTAACATAAGGGTACGCCCACTGCTGAGAGATGCATAGTTATTACAGTTTAAACCCATGTTTTTTTTTTTACATTAGCAGTGCCCTCTAGTGGTTAAAATTCCATTAGTTATTCTGTTACATTCTAATGGAGAGGAAAGTCAGTGACATACAGTTCTCCATAGAATGTGATAGAAACTGCCAAGTCACTTCCTGTTAGTTATAACTTTCAGGAAGTAAACGCACAGTAAATTCACTTCCTGACTATTTTAACTTTTATAGCTTTTGAATAAAACAACTGAGGCGTGACCAGCAGGAAAAGCTCCATAACATACAGGTTTCCATAAAATAGGATTTTAGTCTTACCTGTTAAATCCTTTTCACTTAGTCCATACAGGTTACTGGTACACTGGGAGGCGATCCGCCCCTTTAAGTAGGCAGGAATATTCTCTAAATGTATGCAGGGGGTGGAGCCTCCCCTCCCTCTTAGGCTGCTCCTCAGTCAGCACAAGCCAGAATGATTTGAGACACTAACACTGACTAGAGATAGAGGAGAAGAAGACCCCTGTGAGCATGCCCCAAAGGACTCCCACAGAATGCCACAGGTGAGCCAAGCATGGTCTCTTGACAGGGTGGGAGACCAGTAACCTGTATGGACTAAGTGAAAAGGATTTAACAGGTAAGACTAAAATTCTATTTTCACTGTCGTCCAATACAGGTTACTGGTACACTGGGATGTCCAAACATTGAGTTTCCCAGAGGCAGGAAGAAGGCAAGGACCAGGCGCAAAGCCCCCAGAGTCACCATAACCTCTATGAACCAACCGGTCAGAGATCCCAACAATCAGAAGTGTCAACGGACACCAACTAGGGGTAAAAACAGACCCCAAACAAAACACAGCACACTGAACCAGAGCCAACAGGGCTCAACAGTAAGGAAGCACTGAGAACCTCAGAAGAAGAAGATCCTAGACAGGCAAAACTGCCTCCAGGACCTTTCTCCCAAAGCTGGCATCAGCCGAGGCCAGCACATCCACACGGTAGTGCTTCGAAAATGTGTGCACAGAGGACCAAGTGGCCGCCCGGCACAGCTGATCAGCAGACGCTTGATTTTTATAGGCCCAAGAGGCCCCAATTGATCTGGTAGAATGAGCAGTGACCCAAAAGGGCACATGCTTATTCCGCAATTCGTAAGCCTTACGAATAGTAGATTTGATCCAAGATGCAATGGTCACCTTGAATGCCGGTCTCCCTGCCCTAGGCCCCTCAGGTATGACAAACAGAGCGTCAGACTTCCTGATAGACTCAGTGCGATGAACATAAAATTTGAGACAACGCACGACATCCAACAAATGAAGATCCCTCTCCTTGTCAGAGGAAGGGTTAGGGCAGAAAGAGGGCACCACAATCTCCTGATTGATGTGAAATTCGGAGACAACCTTAGGCAAAAATTCCTTGGAAGTGCGAAGCACAGCCTTATCCTTATGGAACACCAGATAAGGTGGTTTACAAGACAAGGCTTGTAATTCTGCCACCCGGCGAACTGATACAATAGCCAAAAGGAAGGCCATCTTTCAGGTCAAAAGTCGCAAAGGAATAGTAGCCAAGGACTCAAAGGGGGGTCGTTGGAGAACCCCCAAAACTAGATTAAGATCCCACTGAGGAGCCGGGCTCTTGAAAGCAGGACGAACATGAGCCACACCTTGGAAGAAAACTTTGACGTCAGGAATAACGGCAATGCGCTCCTGGAAAAAGACAGAGAGCGCTGAAGTCTGAACCTTGAGAGAACTCAGACTGAGTCCCTTATCAACACCGTCCTGTAAAAAGGCCAGGACAGTAGGAAGATGAAAATCATGCGATAGATCCCTATCAGCACACCATGCAATAAAGGTCGACCAGACTCGATGATAGATCTTAGAAGACACAGGCTTACGAGCGCGTAGCATCGTAGACACCACAGAAGAGGAAAAACCCTTTTTCTTCAAAATTGAGGATTCAACCTCCAAGCCATCAAATGAAGACGATGAACATCCTCCTTCCACAGATAGCCTTGTAGCAGAAGATCTGGACGAGAGGGCAGCGGAAAGGGCTCCGCCACAGACATTGCCATCAGATCCGGATACCAGGACTGACGAGGCCAATTCGGAGCGATTAGAATAACTGGACAACGCTCCATCTTCAGCTTCTGGATGACTCTGATCAACAGTGGAAGAGGAGGGAAGATGTAGGCTAGGGAGAATTCCCAAGGGATTGACAAGGCGTCCACTGCCAGGGCCAGTGGATCCCTCCACCGAGAGCAGAACACTGAAACCTTCCTGTTGTGTCTGGTTGCCATCAGATCCACTACAGGAACCCCCCACATCTGGGTTAGAAGGTGAAACACCTCTGGATGAAGAGCCCACTCTCTGCTGTCGACTGTGTGATGACTGAGAAAATCTGCCATGACGTTGTCTACGCCTGGAATGTGTACCGCAGAAATGACGGGAACATGAGCTTCCGCCCAAGACAAAATGGCCTTGACCTCTAACCAGGCGGCGAGACGTCTTGTTCCGCCTTGCTTGTTGATGTAAGCCACTGCGGTGGCGTTGTCGGACTCTACTCTGACTGGACAACCCTGCAGTTGAGATTCCCAATGTCTCAGGGCAAGGAAGATCGCACGTAGTTCCAGGATGTTGATGGAGAGGAGAGATTCCTCCAATCCCCACTTCCCCTGGGCACTGAAGGGACCCAACACCGCCCCCCATCCCAGGAGGCTGGCATCCGTCATGACCGTGGTCCAATAAGGGATCTGGAAGAACCTCCCTTTCAGGAGATGAGAAAGATCCAACCACCATTCCAAGCTCAACTCGACATGAGGAGGTAGAGAGACGGATAGCTGCAGATGGTCTGGACGATTCCTGCACGTCTGGATCACGAACCTCTGAAGTTCCCTGGTGTGTGCCATAGCAAACGGCACCGCCTCTATCTTTGAAATTAATTTCCCCACCAGAGAAGTCAATTTCGGGACTGGAATCCGCTCGAGAGCCAGAATCTTTGATACCCGGAGAGCAATCTGATGAGCCACCTCCTCCGGCAGAAACACCATGCACCACTGGGTGTCGAACAGGAGACCCAGGAAGATTATCTGCTGAGATGGAACCAAGTCTGACTTGCCCAGATTCACAATCCATCCATGGCGAGTGAGTGTCTGAATGCAAGTCTGAACCTGCTGGTGAAGGATCTCCGCTGATGAAGCTTTCAAGAGTCCATGTAGGGAGTCACTCTGATGCCATCCCGATGGATTACTGCTATCAAAGCTCCCAAGACCCGCTGAAAAACCTGTGGAGCTGTCCTCAGTCCAAAGGGAAGAGCCGAAAACTGAAAATGACCTCTGTGGCTGGCAAACCTGAGATACTGCCTGCTCTCTAGATGGATAGGGATGTGCAGATATGCATCCTGAAGATCCAGGGAGGAAAGTAATTCCCCCGGAGACATAGCAGCTATCACAGTGCGCAGAGATTCCTGTCGATAGTGGGTACTCACAATAAAAGAGTTGAGATCTTTGAGGTCCAAAATAGGACGAGCTCCACCATCCTTTTTGGCCACAACAAACAGGTTGGAATAAAATCCTGAACCTGTGTCCTCTTGAGAAACTGGTTCCAGGACTTCTTTGTCCAAAAGATCATGAATAGCATCGTCGAATAAACGCCTTTTTGTGGGGTCCTGAGAAGGACGAGTAAAATGGAAGCGAAAGGGAGGAAGGGAAAAGAAAGGGATCCTGTATCCCTCTGACACCACCTGAAGAACCCAAGGGTCCGCCACTGAATCCTCCCAAACCCGGCGAAAGAGGTGAAGCCTCCCTCCTACAGCCAGATGCGGACCCGGGTTCGGCGAGTCATGCCGAAGCAGTCTTGGAAGCCTTGGCCTTGGGGGCAACTTTGGGCTTCCAGGACTGTTTGGGCTTGGAGGAGGCTCGCGGAGCAGGCGGAACCGCCTGGGACGTGGGGCGTGTCTCAGTTTGGAAGGAACGAAAGGACCGATAGCGCTTAGCTGGGAATTTCTTCTTAAAGACTGAGGGTAGAAGAGTACTTTTACCTCCAGTAGCCTCGCTAATCAATTCCTTTAGCTCAGATACAAACAGGGAAGTCCCTTGGAAGGGCAAAGAAAGCAAAACTTTCTTGGAAGCGGTGTCAGCAGACCAAATTTTTAGCCAAAGAGCGAGTCTAGCCACCACAGAAGAAGTGGAGGCCCTCGCCATCATGCGAACTGCGTCAAAAGCAGCGTCAGAAACATAATTCTGAGCTTCAGAAATATTAGCAAGGAGTTGCAACTGCTCTGACACTGGCGCATCTTGGCGGACCGCCACAGTAAGCTGTTCAGTCCAGACCGCAATGGCCCGGTTAACCCACGCCACAGCAAAGGTTGGACGCATGGCAGTACCAATAGAGGCAAGTCTCTAACTTTTTGTCAGTCCAATCCTGTAAAGCAGAAGCATCAGATACAGCCAAAGCAGTAGATTTGGACAACCTAGAAACTGGAGCATCCACCTTAGGAGGATGGACCCATTTAGCCAATTCAGTCTCAGGAAAAGGATAAAGTTTGGCAAACTTTTTTGAGACTGAAGAGGACTTATCAGGATTTTTCCACGCATCAGAAACTAAGCGTTCAAGAGTAGGATTAGTAGGAAAACAGGTAACAGCCTTTGAAGGTTTCTGAAACACGTCCGTTGGGTCAAGAGTAGATTCCTGACACAAGGGAAGATTGAGGGTGGTCAGCACAGCCCTGATCAAACCCTCAGCAGAGAGTTCAGGATCACATTCAAAAGGGTCCCCAACCGATCTGGTAGACTCAATAACTGTACCATCCTCAACATCAGAATCCTGCAACAATTCTTCCTCAGAAGAATCAGAGACGTCAGGAGCTCCCTGTGGCTTAGGCAGGGAGGTCCTGACAGTGAAAGGGGTCTGCC
Source organism: Rhinophrynus dorsalis (assembly GCA_037306005.1). Classification (NCBI taxonomy): domain Eukaryota; kingdom Metazoa; phylum Chordata; class Amphibia; order Anura; family Rhinophrynidae; genus Rhinophrynus; species Rhinophrynus dorsalis. The sequence goes on from CM074719.1 coordinate 383,763,135, forward strand.
ATACTTGAAGAGCCCCCTGAACCTGAGAGGGAAAGAGCTGAAGAGTGGATCTGAGATCCCTAGTTGCAGCCTTGAACTCTTTCACCCATGTTGGCTCAATAGTGTGACTGGAAGGCCCTGGGTTGCTGCCATGACCTTCCGCACAAGTTGGGCATAAATGACCAGAAAATTCTCTAGGTAGCCCTGAGTGACAGGAGGAGCAAAACGCAATGGGGGAAACAGATACCACAGCCTCCTTTGTCTTAGGTCTAGTCCCAGGCTCAAGTGGAGTAGACATGCTCACAGCGTCAGATATACCCCACAGATAGGAATCACCCAATTGAAGTGTGAAAGATTAAATATTCACCCCAGAAACGTTTAAAACTAAACTTATCTGGCAAGCGAAGGGTTAATCAGCAGAGGAGAGAGAGAAGGTCCGGTCCCTGCGTAGTATACTCGATGAGAAGAACTCACAAAATGGCTGCCGCAACGGGAGCCAATCAGAAAAAGGGCGCGAACCGAGCGCTCATGGGAAGCGTAGTTTTTCCTCACCAAGTACCCCAAAACAGTGCCCGAAGCCCCCCCCAAGTCCCCCAACACACTCAAACGTACAACCGGATGATAGAGCAAGGGAAGACAAATAAAATGAGCCCTCTCTGAAGTCGCTATGAGAAGCGGTTCCAGAGATATGTCCCACACAGTGTAAGCCCATAGAGAGTAAAGGAGCAATGGCGTCTATACGGGAAAAGCTCGCTTAAAGGCGCGGAACATTATTTCTAATAAAATTAGCTCTTAAAGAAAAAGTGCCATAACACATAGCAAACACATGTTCTATGTAAACAAACATTACCCAGCCAAGGCAAAAGTTGAAAATGCCCATAAAATTGAAAAACCCAGCAGAGAAAGGGTTAAATCCCACATAAACTGCTCCAAAACTCAAGACATACACACATACATTGCATTAGCAAGATATAGAAAAAACACCCAATGAGTGCTGGAGTGCACAATGAGAACTCCCAAGTACAAGCCCAATGAAGGGACACTGAGGGACAAGTGGACCTTCGGCACTCAAAGGGTGGCTCACCTTTCTGCAGGACTTCTGTCTTCAGGTTACCAAGATAAGAAAAGGATTACCACAGAGGATAATCCCCAGGGAAGTACTTGAAATCAAGTTGTTCCCTCATCAGGGCAAAAGGTCCACCAGAAGTACCCTGGAAGCTGTGCTATCCACTTTAAAGAGGGCATTTGACAGCCTTGGTAACCCGCCTAATGATGGTATTCCATATTTGTAAAAATAACAAAGAAACTAAAACTTGAAGAGAGCTGTTCTCTGCCTGGTGTGAACACACCGAGGAACAAATCCTTCTAGCTTGTGCTGACTGAGGTGCAGCCTAAGAGGGAGGGGAGGCTCCACCCCCTGCATACATTTAGAGAATGTTCCTGCCTACTTAAAGGGGCGGATCACCTCCCAGTGTACCAGTAACCTGTATTGGACGAGAGTGAAAAAAAAAGTTTACTGCTCCTTTAAACTGGGCTTTTAAAGGAACCCGAAGATCTAAAACGGAGCTCGGGCTATATACTTTTCTATACATTGTACTTCATGCTAGTATCTATAGGTCAATAATCTATTCTTACATATACTATGAGTGAGCAGACAGTCCTGCCATTTCCAGGGCTCCCTCTGATTGTTCAGGATTATTCATAAATGGGCTGAGATAAAATAACAGCCTTACTGAAGAGTAGTGGTTATCAATCACAATCAGTTAACTGACCTTAACTCTTATCTCCATACAAACAACATTAAATAAATATTCTCTGAACATATATTTTATTCATGCATTAAAACAAGTTAAGGATTATATTTTAGGGATTAATCATAGGAATAATTAATGTCTGCATATGATAGCTGTAAATATGTGATATTTAAAGTTATATCAACCTATTTCTGGTTTTGTTGCTAGCGTTTCATTAACTGCTTGAATGCTAGAGAGATCTCCAAGGCATTGCTCACCTCTCCAGCATTCAAGGGTTACATTTCAGTTTAAATCAATGGGAATTATGAAAATGTTTACTTATTCAGTGGGGTGCAGTTGGATTGCTTTTAGCTTATGGAGTGTGGCCCTAAGTGCTCTAGTGGGAGCTCACTGAAGTGTTAGATACACTACTCTTCTAACCTATGTGTGAACAGCCCAACCTAACAGCCAACTGCACAGGTGACATTGTGCAGATATCTGCAATGTGTTGATGTCACCTGAGTGAACATGGCCTGTGAGATAAGGAGGTGAATGTCACAATAAAGCCTTTGTTAGCACAGTTTCATTTCAACATAGAACAGTTTCTAAATGTCAGTTATGTAGTATAGTGCCTGTGGCAATTTGGCGAGGTGGATATAATTTACTGTAACAGTACTGTTTTGTTTCCACAGCTACAAGGCTTTAATCCATGAAATTTTACAGACATTGTTCAGTTGCCTGTAGAGGTCATAAATGCTGCTTAACCCTCTGACATCCAGAAGGTTGGCAAACATTTCTCCACAATTTCTTGCATTATGCTACAGGTAAGAGGGTTAAAGGAATACCACACCTAAAACTGAAATGAACACTTAAATATCATGTAATTCATGATAGCATCTGTAAAACACTTCTACTGTTTCTTGAGGCCTAATATGCTCTGAGAGAGCATACATCAGTTTTTGGTGTTCATGTTCCCTGAAAGCATATGCCGTACAGTTATTGTTCTCCTGTGGAGAAATAATGAACCTGTTAGATGCTATATGTGCATAGGGGCTGGCCTGGGGGTCATATTATGGCTTTGTCCCTGGCTAGAGATGTCTTAATCGCCTTGCATAGCAATGCCCTGGAGATGGGAAACGGGAACACTTATTATTATTACCTCCCTCTTATTAACCTCCTCTGGACATATTGCTGTATGGTTGAACAATTGTCCATTTATTGATTTTATCAGTAGCCTTACAGTGAACTGAATTCAGTATATCTGACCTACTTTTAGGATAGAATAGTAAAATGCCTATGCTACAAATAGTGCCATTCTGCATATAAGTGGCTAAAGTCTAGTACAGATATGAGCAAAGTATGGGAGCACTTAATCTCAGCCTTGGCTCTGGCTGGCTGTACACATACAGCTGTGCAGCAATATAGAGAAAAATCCCTTTTGGCTTTATCTGTGGAAAAATAATACATTTTACGTATAAAGCCAAAGTTTTGTGCAATTCTGGAGCAACCCAACTTCATCATGGGGACAAATAAAAATGTTAAAAAATATCCACCGATATAACCAGTATTTTTAATCTAGTGAACGCTAGAGAGGTCAATAAAATCTGTGTGTAGCCTTCTGCTGGCAATTCATCATTAATTTATTCATTCTCCTATTGAGAATGTTGTTTTACATTTCATTGGAGATTGCTACTACCTTGTCAATGTCAAAGTAACTTGGGAGTGCTACTCTAGGGTCCTCTGTGCTCCACAGTAACACTAACAGTTAAAAATAACCCCAACTTACCTTAATATGAGCACTAGGAATAACTTCTTTATGGGCTGATTCCCCAAATAAATCTTTAATTAGCTATAGATATGTCAACGGAGGCACACATGGTCCTTTGTTGCAGGACTCCAGGACCCCAAACCCCTCCCACTGAAGGATTCCAATAAAGATTTGAAAAAAAGCAGTTTGGCATCCTGGAGTACTGCCAAAAGTATCATGTCTTCCTCCATGGACATCATATCTAGAAATAATTAAAGAATAATTCTGGACAACAAATGCATGCAAAATTGACTCATGGCACCCATTAGGGTTTTCTGCCAGATTAAGATAAGCATTAGTTTAGTAGAATTTTGGGTTTTTTTTGTTTTTTTTTAATGGTGGCTGCATGGAGAATAACAGGAATTGTAGTCCATGGACAGATGGATTCCACAGGGGTATGCAAAAGCACTGCTTCGCCAAAAGCACTGCAAACCCCCATGGCACTCAAAGGAATAAAGTGGAACTAGCACTTGTCCATCTTGGTAGGACATGAATTACTGTCACTTTTTGTCCTTATGCAAATGAGCTACTACTGGCTGGCAGTGAGTGGAAGGTGGGAGGGAGGACTCTGTGGAATTTAATTTCTGATTACCACGCCTGCCAGTACTGTCTAATTTGTATAAACCGACAAATGAACATAGCTCAATATTTCATAAACTATTGTTTACTATATAATTATATATACTTTGAAAGCTCTTTCAACACTAAGGTGTTAGTTCCACTTTAATAACCAAAAAATGTTCCAGAGCATGAAACACATCATAAAATGTTACCTTGCTGTCAAGCTTCTTCATTGTTATCAGATCAAGAGACTTCAGGGAATGGCCGGTTGGAGCAATGAAGTAAAGACAGACGTGAATACGAGTATCATGATATCTATATAATAAACGTTTAATCTTTAATTCTTCCTGCAGATAGGCTTCAAACTGCTTGTCAATGTAGTCCACAATAGGCATGTAGCTGAAATATATTGTATGGAACAATTACTATGCGAGTCTTTTGATTTTCATTTCAACTTTTTCAGATTAAGAACTAAGGGTGTGTGAAATGCATTGCTGAGCAATACATTGCACACCCAGTGGTACTTAAAGTATTAATACACAAAAGGTAGCAGCAAGTTAAATCACACATCTGCAACAAACGTACATGTTCTTCCAAGCATTTTAGCTAGTAGATCAGTGGTTCCCAGACATATCTTGAACCCCTTAAGGACCGGCCACTCACTCACGGCCAGAACTTAAGGACCACGGAGCATCTTTTTTAATAAACACATGGAATCTATACAAGTGTTGATATTTTTTCTGTGTTTTTTTTTAGTTTTGTATAAGAGCCTATGTTCTGTGAGACAGGCTCTAACGCAAATTTGTTTTTGTCCCCTTCACCCCACTTAGCCATTTTCTGTGGCTCTGCTGTAAAATATAATGGCTGTTCAACAACTTCTATTCCCTGTCACTCACTACCCTTCCAGGTAGTCTCTGTTGTATTTTAATCCCACATACTTTGTGTAGTTTACCAGAATTGTGTGTGTGTGTGTGTGTAATTGTACATATAAATTGGATAGAGATAGGAATCAATAACAAAATAATCTGACTAGGCCAATTACATGTAGTGTACAGTGTTGTTTTAGAGTTCAATAAAACATTAGTTTCCAATTACGTTTCCCTTTTAAGTTTGCTTCTGTGGAAGTAGACTTAGTAAAATGCCTGGGGCTACACTGTGCAGCCCCAAAATGGTTCATGTTGGCAGTTCTGGGGGTCAGAAAATTGACAGAGAACTACAATGCATCACTGAAATAAGTGGCTCTCTGCCAATTTGCAGGTTGAGGTTATAGCTTCCACAGATCCTGTGTGTCAAGTTTTCAAGCCAGAAGTAACAGCATTATGGAGAATGCATTGCACAGGAAAAGAAGACTAAACTGTGAGACTTTAGACTGGCAGCTCAATCTCTTCTTAAAGACCATTGAGGAAGCCCTGGGGATTTGTTTTACAACCCCTGTTGTGTTCCGCCCCAGTGGTCCACTGAAACTCACAATACATCCCCAGCAGATCTACTCTTGGGGAAGTAGATCTGCTGAATGATCAATATCCTGGTGATAGCTGCTCCCTTAAATGTTCTTGTAAAGTTAAAAAACAAAAATAAGAATAAACGCAGGAAATGTTTCCATAATTAGGTTCACTGAAAACAAACCTGTCTTCTTTGTTTATCTGGTCCCCAAATCCGACTGTATTTACAATGGTCAGTTTCAAGCACACATTGCTTTCCTGCAGGTCATATGTCTGTGCCTTCAGCTTGACTGAAGGTTCATAATGAGTGGATTCATGTTCTTCAAAGTTAGTGTTGAACAATGTGTTGATTAATGTTGACTTTCCAATGCCAGTTTCCCCTATAAAAGATAATACAGAAATAATAGACTGCATGCACTAAGAAAAGAGAAGCAGTTCTGGAGCAAATCAACTACACAACTGGACAGATTACAATTCCCTTTGATTTAGGCTGTGATCCCATGGGCACTTTAGCAGCACTGCAATGCAGCACCATTCAAACCACCCAATTCATAAATGTTATTCACTTCCTATTTCCTGGCCCACATCAGCATCAGCCACATATTGGTAGCTGATGCCCACATGGGTCTGCCAGTCATTTGAGGTTGTGAAGGGCATTGCAACTTCGCTTGTACGAACAACCTGCAGAGTGGCCTCATAGACGGCCATGCAGAGCAGGCATGCTGAAATATGGTTGTGTTTACACAAAGTTGTAGCATTCTGTAACATCTTCAGGCGCTGTGCAAGCACTGAGTCAATAGTGTGAACAGGCCTACATCAATTTGCTTCATTGCTTTAGTTAATAAAGCATTAGAAACACAATTCTTTGGAGACCCCTCTAGCATTCAAGGGGTTAAAATCCCCATATATATCAATAATGATTTCTATGGGTTCAGTGTTGCAGTTTGCTTTCCCCAGAATTGCTCCACTTTTTGATTTTTGCAAATGACATCCAAAGAGTAATGTTTCCTTTATGCCTTGTGTCATGCAGTCAACAGCGGCATGGAAAGATACCTCACAAAAATGCACACATGACTACATACCAATGCAAAGGATGTTGAAACAAAATCCCTGGTTGATTGATCTGTTAACTAGCTGGTCAGGTAAACTGTCAAATCCAACATGGCCAGAAAGAGGCAAAGGACGGAGATTTTCACTGTTCTATAAGGAAATAACATTATTAATTCATGACAGATTCTTGCACACAACACTGAGGCTTGTGTATCAGGGCAAAACGTTAGTAAATGAGGAGCAAGACACTCAATATTAAAAGACAAAAACAATGTATGTGAAAGCCTTCTCCCCTTCACTCCCTCTGCTTTTCCCGTGCTCTCTGAAATACTGACTCGGTCTGCAACAAGCCTACTGACATCCATGATTTATTCCTCTCAGGCTCACATTCAACTTGTTAACCATTACTAAAACATGGTTCACACCTTCAGACATGGTATCCCCCCCGCACTACATTGTATGCCCTGGCAATCCACCCCTCTGTTTCTATCAGGTTCTGTTTGTCATTGCATGTTCTCAGCTCCATTTTGTACAGTTCTGAAAAGCGAGTTGTCACTCAATAAAGGATAATATATTAGAATTGTCACTCAAGCATACAAAATGTTTTTGAACTTTAACTCAACTCGACCTGTGCTTTGTTGACAAAAAAGGATTTTAGTGAATGTATCATGAAATACTTTTCTCTTAGTCAGGGGCACTTAAAAAGAGACAGGGTCGTAGACTTAGAACTAAGGCATCCAATAGCCTCTAATGTACTGACTCTGAAGTGGTTAATTTTTTTTTTTTTTTTTTTTTTTTTTTTTTTTAGAAACAAAGCAGATCAGTCACTTTTACCACACAGGCACATATAAGAAAAGGAGAAAGGAAAAAATTGAGTGCCTAAATACTTCCGAAGGATGTGGATGATTGACAATAGTGGGCTATGATGTGCAGCACCATGGCACTCCAAGGGTTCCTTACTGATCTTCTTTCTTCAGGCTCCCATCTAGATAAATTAAAACCTCTGAGAGGATCAGCAATGACAAAATGACGAATCATAAACCCCTCCTCCACAGGGAGATTGGTCTAAAGAAACTCCTGTGAATTGGGCAATCTGACTCCAGGGAAGTCAGTGATGCGAGCCCACCTAATGGAGGATTATACAGCCCCATATCTAAATGAAAAATAATTAAGATGTAAAAACAAAGAGAAGGAGTAACAGAAAACATATCATGCTAACTAATGTAATTTAAACAAAGCACACATTAAGGAAGCCACTGAGTTTTCAGTTTGAAGAACTGTAACCTTGGATTTCCATGTTTTTTTACATGATTAAGAACTACAAGACTTTAATTTATGTTTTTTGCTTTTTAATTTCTACCATTTCTTTTTATAAAGTAATTAATTTGGATTGATCAAGTGCTCATTGCACACTAGATCATTTTTTTTAATAGATGATAAGCCACAACACCAAACTTTTATACTTCTTATGAAAAAAACTTTATCAAGATCATTGTCTAAAGCAGGGGTAAGGAACCGTCCAAACTCCTGCAATTGGAGACTATAGCTCTAATCATACCCCATCAGCCAATGATTGTTTGGGCATAATGGAAGTTTTAGTTCCCAAAAGCTGGAGTGCCAAAGGCTGCCTACCATAGGTCTAAAGTTACATATAAACAGGTACCCTGGATATAGCCTTAAAGGGATAGTAATACTTCGTTTTAACTTTATTTTATTTTGTAGGCATTAAAAAACATGAAGAATGATATAAGTCTTATCTCTCAAACCTTTATGGTTTATGAGATATTCACAAGCAAAGTTTCCCCCTCCCAGCCCCTTTTACCTAGTGTAAGACATCTTTTCTCAGATGTGAATCTGGTTGTAAGACCAGACAGATAACAGCAGGGGACAATCTTCTTTGTATGAAAACAATGAAATCCCTGCCCCCCTTGACAAGTTTTTCAACTTTTTCCCTTATCTTAATTGAAGATTGTCCCTCTCTGCAGTCTACCTGGGCACCTCCCTTCTGATCTGGTTGAACAGGGGGGGGATACTTTGTTTGTGAATATCTCTTAAACCATAAAGGTTTGAGAGATAAGACTTATATCATTCTTCATGTTTTTTTAATGCCTACAAAATAAAATAAAGTTAAAACGAAGTATTACTATTCCTTTAAGTTATAAACCTTTCAACCACTCAATGAACTTCCACATTTGCATTGATTGTATGCTCTCATCCAGTACAGAAAAGGGAATTAGTTTCCACTTTACAGCAAGCTTAGGTGCAGGTCAGCACTGAAATGTGATTGTGGAGTAGAGATGTTCCTCTTTTTCCCTCCCTGACCCTGTATTTAACACGAGTGGACAACTATTACCCAGCAGTAGCAAGAAGGCCGCAGTGCCCCACCCTGATGTACATATTTATATTCTGATGTGTATTTGGGAAAGAGTAAATCGATTGTACAAAATGTTGGGCCTAAGATGTGTATAATTAAATTTTTAGTAAGTTTTGGTGTACAACTTTTACATGATCAACCCTTATATGCTACCTCTATGGCTAGTTTAAGGAATCGTGTGTGGATTTCCTCAGCACCAGGTGTGCACATAGCCGGTGCCTTGGCACAGAGAATTGACACTGCCAGAAATAATCATACACTCCTACACTACCCACCCTTTTGTGCACACAGATCAAAGTGGTCATTTTCATTCTAATAACTCGCCTCCTACCTTACTATATTTACTTATGAAATGGAAACCAGCAAAATGTATATGATGCGAGATATGTTACGTTAACACACTTACATTTCGGCCATCTTGAAAGTCACTATGGGGACTCTGAGGGGATCTCATTCCAAGATTTGACTGGTAGACCTAGGAACAAAATTACACTGAGTTTTATTAACCTGCCCACATTTCTTCATTCTCTGTATATTATATATCATATCCATCTACATATCGTCATCACTTAGATCAGGGCTGTCCAAATTCAGTCCTCAAGGATCATCAACAGGCCAGGATATAGGTATTTCTCTGAATAAGCACAGGTGAGTAAGTCACAATGAACGAGCATAACCCCCAATATTTAGGAGCTAGAAGTAAATATTAGGAGCCCAAGCACTCAGCATCCCTGCATTTCTTCACTTCTGCTTTAAAACATGTTGACTTACATCGGGTGACAATTTGCCTAGGATAACTACAATAAGGTATGCACTCTTTCACTAGAGAATAAGGAGTCAGCTGAAGCAAAATGTTGGAGAACCTCTGTATTACATATATAACAGGAAAAAATCTATAATGCAATTAAACTAGCACCTTATGTCCACTTTATTATCCCAATTACTCATATGAACAGGAAATTAGATTTTAAGAAAGATGGGGAAAGGTCTTATTAACGGTAAAGGAAAGAGGTTACTTGGCGGGTACAATGCCAAGTTGTGATCACTTGTTTAGCACTTAGCTTCCCACAGAAGCCTACCACAATGACTGCCCACCATGACTCATATAAATAATACATAATATAGAGCAGTGGTTCTCAACCCATGCCCTCAGTGGCTGCTAACAGGCCAGGATTTGAGAATTTCCTTTTATGAGAACAGGTGAGTTAATCAATATGAATGAGCCTCTGATCAACACCTTTCCTAAGTCCTGGCCTGTTAGTGGCCACTGAGGGCAGGGGTTGAGAACCTCTGATATAGAGGCAGTGTTAGAAAAAACACATTGGCTTTCACTGCAATACAGTTAATGCAGTTTGTCTCTAAATGCTGATTCCAGCAGGCCTGCATCCAAACAACAACTGAGTGCAGCGTTCTCATTCAGGCCGATTTAGGCCTGATTCCGCTACACCTTTTCCCACAGAATTCAATAAGAAACAATGAGATAAAACCAGTGGTAATATTTATTACCTGATATAGAATCTTAATAAGAAGGACTGGATCAATTCTGGTGTAAATCAGTTGCACCACTGTGGACAGATAAAAAGCCACACTTTGGAACTAACATTTCATAAAAAATTGTGGTGATTTTTTCAAATCACCTATATTTACGTAATCAATTCGTTATGTAAAAATATAGCTGATATATTTAGCTTTATCTATTTGCTCCTTCATACCAGGAAATATGGGCTAATCTATAAACAAATAAAAGCTAAATATTTCTGTAGTATTCAGTACTAACATAAATATAGTTGATTTTACAATCACCTAAGCCAGTATAAAGTGGTAATTCTATTATAAACGTAGCTTTTAACCCCTTGAAAGTTATACAGTGCTCCAACACATTGATTTGCCATGCATTACATACATCTCTGGCATTCAAGGGATTAACCCTTTGAGTGCCAGATGGGTACACAATGCATTGCAATGTGTTGCATACCTCTCTGGCACTCAAAGGGTTAAAAATTTCATTTGCATCAATGGGCATTCATTTTCTTAAGCTACAGCTGGTTTGCTCCAGAATTGTCTCTCTTTCTTTCTGTATACAAATGTGTTACGTCCCCCTCTGGCACTCAAAGGGTTAAAAGCTTTACTTAAATGACATGCTCCGGGACTGCTTCCAGTCCGTATTAAATCAGCCTCTCTGAATTTGACAAAAACCACAGACACCAGCAGATGACATTTTTACACATTCCCAGTGCATGAACCACATTCCAGCAGATACAGTGATAATACTTCTTCTAGAGCGAAGTGCCAAGATTTCTGTTGTCAGTCTGATGAATGTACAACTGCTGAACTGGGCTGAATCACTGGGATAGCTGTCCGTATGCCGGCCTAACACAAATTTAATAAGCTACACATGCCAGAAAGCCTCCCCTTAATGTCTCTTGTGCCAAAGAGAATGCAATGAGGCAGTCTGTGGGCATTTCAGGGTACTCCTTTAGTCAGTGCCAAGATCTACACCAAGTATTAACATGGCGTAGGCAATTGTCAGTTTCCCAGCATATGCTATGGGGCAAGGGTACAAGGCTTGCTGTCATTATGCTGGCAGACTGTGCATACCCTTAAGTGTAGTCACAGGCACTAGACGCTAACATTATATGGCTGAACTGGGACTTTTAACCTCTAGAGTGCTTCACAATGTGTTGGAAACTTCTGTAGCATTTAAAAGGTTAAAATACCAATTTAAAATCAGTGGAAATTTGGGGTACTTTTATTTTACCCACATCATGGAGTTGGATTCCTCCAGAGGTGCACTTCTTTACTTTCCTGAATATGGCCCTAGGTCTCCTGACAACACCAGAGCCAGACTTAGTTATCCCGAGGCACAGGACACATTACCCTGAGAAAGTGAGGTTCATCATTCATACTTGCCAACATTTCAGAATATCCAGGAACATTTTTTGCCTGGGTAGACACATGACAGAGCATCATTAGTGGGCCACAGTACACTGTAGCAAAGCACCAGCAAACAATAGCTTGTATATAGATTCACAACTTCACTTCTATAGCAGACATTGCCCACACTTAAATACTACATGGAATCCAACAAATGTACATGTTCAAGTAACATTTTAATGATCAGTAATACAACATTTTAAAACCAGGAAAAAAAACAGCAGGATCCAGGGGCAGGGAGCCACAAGCAAGGTCAGTTGGCAGGTATACTTCATTCACAGAGGTATCGGTATTCAACAAGACCCTAAATCTATGGATTCAATTTTATAATCTCTCTTCTTGAAAGGGTATCTTTATTAAGAAAGTAGAGTACAAAAGAGGGGTGGGTAGAAGCTTGTCTCTACCTGGAACAACCCACATTCTTATGTCACATAGTTCAGGAAATCTGCTCTTGGAATGGTACACATGCAGCAAGAAATTCCACATACAAGGAGTAGCTTCAGGACCTCACAATCACTCAAGCCTGCATAAACTTCACTATGCTTAGCTGTTAGAGCAGGAGTGGAAAACCTGACACCATCCAGCTGCTGCTAACTACAATTCCATCATCTCACCCCAAGCAATGGCTAGCGGGGGATGACTGAAATTGTAGTTCTCAACAACTGAAGGGCCAGGCTGAACACCTGTGTTAGAGACATGGAGGCTAATATAACTAAAAAAATAGAGCAGCTATTCTTGGGCAAATCAAGTGTACCACAGGGGCCAAAGAACATTACACTAAATTACCAGGATTTAAATGCACTGAAGAGGAGTTAAAAGGAGTTAAAAGCTCAGTTTAAATGAATGGGAATTTGTCTTTGTCCCCTTTGGTGAATATGTTTTGCTTCATAATAGACTTGTGCACAGCAAAAAAAATGTGTTTTGTTAGAATTATTAGGTACCCTTTCAGTTGACATGAACAAAATTTGTTCAAGGATATCCAGAATCAGCTCCCCCCATAACAATGACCTTGATGTCAACGCACTGGGCCTCCTGCATCTTTTGTTCAAAAACAAACATTAAAAATAAAAAACTAATACCCTACCGCTTCAAGAAAAAACACAAAAAAACTAAAATAAAACCTTAACCCTGCTCGAGCTGTCGACCAAGCCAGAATGAGAAAAAATGAACAGGGACTGGCTTTTATATGTCCATCCCTATTCAAATTAGTTTCCACAATCCCATTGGCTGGGATTGTGGGGCAACACAAGGCATGTGACATACTCTGGAGTACTATCACCTCCCAGCTAACCAGCATGTAGCTGGAGGGGGTTACAGATATGGGTAATGTCAACACTCCAGCTAACAAATCACAGCTGGACCTCTGACATCAAGGTAAGTGGGATACTTGTTATGAATGTAGTGTAAGTGTGTGAGTAAGCATGTGAATTAACAAAATGATCAAATGGATGAGTAGTAAAGTGTTGAATGTGTCATTTGTTATTCTGTAATTTTGTGTTCCATTTCATTAGTTAGCAAACGAATCATTCATCATCCATTTGTCCATGTTGTTCATTCACACTCTTATTCAAACACTTATACTACATTCCCTTTAATCCATTTTCACTAAACATACAATTTTTATTAAATTCTGCATTTGTAACAAAATGAATGCACAGCCTACTCCATAACTGCTCTAGCTGTTACTATATTAACCTCAGAGCATAGGCTCCATCACTGCTAAGATGTACTAGGACATATGTACAAAGTGAAAACTAGAGCAATCCTGGTGCAAATCATCTGTACCATAGTGAGGGCTGGAAAATTCCATCATTCTGTAACTCCTCTAGACTGTAAGCTCTCACGAGCAGGGCCCTCTGATCCTCCTGTTCTACACATCTGATTGTACTATTTAATACCTCTGTATGTCTATTCCCAATTGTACAGCGCTGCGGAATTAGTTGGCGCTATATAAATAAAGAATAATAATAATAATAGTAAAAAAAAAAAAACATCTGTGATCCAAGAAATTTGCTGTTCTCAATGTTTGGGTGGACTAATAACTTTTCATTTCCTGACTAGTAACTTTTTACTCCGACTAGTCAATCTCATTGATATTTTTCCAGCCCTGACCATAGGGAACTAGTAAAAATTCCCACTTATTTAAACTGGGCTTTTAAATCCCTTCACTCCATGACTACTTTATGCATATTGCACGTAGGGCCTTATTCAGAGGTGCAGATCTGGAGCAAATTAACGGCACATAATGGTTGAAATGGAAATTCTGGACAATTCCCATTCATTTAAATGGGTCTTCTAACTCTGAGTGTCAGAGAAGTGGTTAGTCCCTTGAATGCTAGAGCTATTTCTAACACTACAAATCACACCTCCAGCACTCATCTGTCTGTATATACTTGATCTATTATAAGACTGGCATTATAAATCACCTAACAGCCTCTAATGCTTCAATGTAAATGGACTATCAGACACAAATATTACATTTACACAATGAATACTTTTTGCGACAAAAACAATTTCCACAATATGAAACTCCTTCGGTTTCTATCATACAAATATATTATCAATGATAGAGAAGAATAATTATCCTTCTAAAAGTCCTGTTATAATATTAAAGGATGCTTGTAGATGATTTTAGTCCTCAGTGTTTTAAAGGGGAACATTCACATCAGATGAAGTTGTTGCCATTTGCTTTAATAAGTAAAACTAGATTAGCGTAGGGGATTTTTAAAATGTTACTTACCTAGTACTGCAGATATGCGGAGTTGAATTCTGCCACTTCCGCAATGTGCGGCACACCGCCTCAGGACTTCCCACCTCCCTCCCAGCTGCCCCAGGGAGCACGTTCGCGCTTGGCTTCAAGGTGGCATTTTTGTGGTGTAGCATTATAGCAAGCGCCGTTCACCAAGCTACTGAGCTTGAAATCTTTTATAGATATGGTTCCTAGTTTACATTTACCTTCACAATACGCTGGGCATCCTCTAACAATCAAAGAGTTAATCTGGGACACATACTTTAACCCTTTGAGTGACAGGAGTTTGCAATGCGTTGCGTACCCCTCTGGCACTCAAAGGGTTAAAGGTGATACAGCTCTAAACAATATTTCAAATAAAATGTATATTTCCAAAGTCAGTATGTTTTATTCTTGGGGTTAAAAGCCCCACTTAAAACCATTGTCCCCTACTCTGTGTTTACGAATTGCTCCAGTTTTGTTTTGAGTATACTGCCCATAATATTCAGATACACAGGCATTAATAGTGTATGTGTAACTGACAGATCAGTGTCCCAAAAGAGTATATAGCAATTTTTGAATTACAATCCAACAACTGCTGGGGAGCCACAGATTCACCAACACTTCTGTACACCCTGAGCCTTATACACTGAAAATGGAAATGTCACATACAGCAACTAGGTTATTTTGAAACAGCTTTCAAAAGCACTTATATTGATGATAAAAGGATTTTAATCTTACCTGTTAAATCCTTTTCTCTTAGTCCATATAGCTTACAAGTACCATGGGGAGACGACAGCTCCTCCTAGTAGGCTGGAACAATTCTTCAAGAAGTACAGAGTGGAGCCTCCCCCTCCTCCATATAGGCTACCTAGCCACTCCCCTCTACCCGATAGATTTGAGGCACTAAACCTACTGAGCTAGATAGCAAAAAGAAGAAGAGGAAAACTCCTGTGAGCATTGACTCAATCTGCCTTCCACGTCCAGCCACAGGAACCCAAGCATGGTCCCTTTACTGGGAGGCCTGTAAGCTATATGGACTAAGAGAAAAGGATTTAACAGGTAAGACTAAAATACTCCTTTCTCTGTCGTCCACTATATCTTAAAAGGTACCATGGGGATGTACCAACATTGAGCTCCCATGGGTGGGAAGAAAAGGTCTCCATGATACCAGAGTTCCCATGGACTATCCAGGACACAGAACAGCCCAAACTAAGTGTCAAAGGAAACTGAATGACAGTACACAGCAGACAAGAACAAGAGCCAACAGGGCTCAACAGTTAAAGAGCTATAAGGCACAGGAAATCAAAGTCCTAGACAGGCAAAACTGCCTCCAGGACTTTCCTGACAAAGCTGGCTTCAGCTGAAGCCAGAACATCCACACGATAGTGTTTGGCAAAGGTGTGCTCATAAGACCAAGTGGTTGCCTTGCACAGCTGTTCAGCAGGGGCCTGATTCTTGTAGGCCCAGGAAGCCCCAACAGACCTAGAGGAATCTGCTGAATGTCCTGAAACATCAGGATAGGCAATCTGCAGGACAAAGCCTGCAACTCAGCAACTCTGTGTACAGAGACCACAGCCAAAAGAAAAGCAATCTTCCACATCAGAAGACGTAGAGGAATGGTAGCAAAGGACTTAAAAGGGAGGCCGCTGCAAGACTCCCAAGACAAGATTAAGGTCCCACTGAGGAGTGACACCCTGAAAAAAAGACCTTGACATCTGGCAACATGGCAATGCAGCTCTGGTAAAAGACAGAGAGAGCTGAGGTCTGGTCTGGCTAAGGCACTTGTTCACACCATCCTGCAAAAAGGAGAAGATGGACAGAAGGTCAAACTCCTGGGAGAACAGATCCCTGTTCACAAGCCAAGAATAAAAATTAGACCAAACCCTGTGGTATGCCTTAGAGGACACAGGTTTCCTGGCTTGGATCATGGTGGAAACCACCTCGGGAGAAAAGACCTTCCTCCTCAAGATGGAGGCCTCAACAGTCATGCTGTAAAAGCCAAGCTGTTCACATCCTCTCTCCACAGGTTACCCTGGAGGAGGCTATCTAGTCTGTGTGGCAGACAAAACGGATCCTGAGCGGCCAGCGCCAGCAGTTCTGGAAACCAAGGCTGTCTGGTCTAATAAAGGTGCGATCAGAATGACCAATGCACCATCCATCCGAATCTTCCTCAGTATCCTTGGAAGGAGAGGAAGTGGAGGAAAAATGTAGGCCAGATGAAATCGCCATGGAATTGACAGAGCATCCACCACAAACACTAGAGGATCCCTCCAGCGAAAACAAAAGATCTGAACCTTCCAGTTGTCCCTGGTGGCCATCAGGTCTATTGAGAGAAGACCCACTACAGCACCAACAGGTCGAAAACCTCCGGATGAAGATCCCACTCCCTGGGGTCCACTGTTTGGCAACTGAGAAAATCTGCCAAGACATTTTCTATGCCTGGATATGCACAGCGGAGATGGCAGGATCATGCACCTCTGCCCAGGCTAAAATAGACTTTACCTCCAACCAAGCAGCTGCGCTTCTGGTGCCTCCTTGCTTGTTGATGTAGGCAATGGCTGTCACGTTGTCTGACTGGACACGGACCGGGCACCCCCTCAGATGAGAGGTCCAATGCCTCAGCGCATGGAGAATCACCCTGAGCTCCAAAATGTTGATAGGAAGGAGGGTTTCCTCCTTCAACCAACAACCTCGAACACCCAGTCACCCTGTACAGCTCCCCAGCCGAACAGGCTGGCATCTGTCGTGAGTACCAATTAAATCACAAATGGCCTCCCTTTCCTCAGCCTGGAGCTGTACCACCACCAGTGGAGAGCCAGTATCATGTCAAGAGGAAGAGAGGGTGATCCAGAAGGGCCGGATCACCCCGGCAAACATGGATCACAAATCTCTGAAGCTTTCTGGTGTGAGCCATGGAATACGGTACAGCCTCCATGGTAGATATCATCTTGCCCTCAAGATGAGAACTCTCTTGCCAGAGCAGAAGTCCACTCCAGAGCATGAGACATTATGAACGTCATCTGCTGCACAGAGTCTTCTGTCAGGAATATCATGCCCTGACAAGTGTCAAAGCAGAGATCAAGGAAGACCAGGTCATGAGAAGGGATCGGATCAGACATGTCCACGTTCAGGATCCACCTGTGTTGTAGGAGAACATGAGCACATTCCTGATGTAGAACAAGAAATTAAGATCCATATTCTAGAATATAGTGCAGTTATATTAAAGATATGTATGCCCACAGACATAAACTCAGAGATTATACAGCATACTGTATGCATGTAACAGCTAGGCTAACAAGCTACTTTGCTAAATAAACTTACACAGCATTGAAGGTTTGCCTCATTGACAAAGAAAGTAAGAATTATTATTTCACAGTTTGCCACATTCAACTATGATTTGAATTTGCTTGGAGGTCCCGATTTATTATATCCAAGAGAATGAAGTGGCCCTTGGGCCTTAAGTTGGACATCACTGCTAAGGTTATAGTATATACAGAAAAGATATCACTCCTATACAATTATATTAACTGTGGCCTAAGCATAAAACTACCCAGAGTCCAAGCAGGATATGAGCTACAGCTAAAGTAAACTAGAAGAATCATAGATACAGGAAATCCCATACATCTTGCACCATGTAAAATACCTATTGACACAGAGCAGTAAAGCATTATATCAAAATCATATCTCTGTGCTTAAATCTATTTGGCACGCTATGATTTATACTTGTTCACACCTGGTAAAATATAGAACAGCCTTTTGAGGAAATTTAAAGGGACATTCACACACACCCGCGGAACAGAATATACCTTATTAGTACTCAATTTTTTACTTACCAGCCTTCTTTCTTCAGGCTCTCATGGAAAGTAAAGAAGGTCGGTAGCGAGGAACAGTTGTATTGGGCCTCAACTTGAGTTCCCATAGGTCACACATTTTCAGCAAAGTAGTAAGATCCATAGTTCCAAAACTGGCATATTTGGGATGTATGGTGTGCTTACTAGTCATGTTTTCAGCTAAAGCAGTAGATTTAAAGGGATAGTAATGTTTTACAATAAAACAGCTCCAATTAATCTTCATAGTATTTGGGCCATGGAGAGTGTTATTTCAATACTGTCAGAGTTGTAGTTCAAGAGTAAATGAATAAATTATCCCCCTCCCAGTCCTTTTACTGATGTAACACTGCTCACCTCAATGCAGCAATACTGTCCAGGTGGATCTCGGAGAGGGATAATCTTCAGTGATTCAGTCAAGAAGGGCAGGGTTTTCCTTATATTCACAGTAACAAGATTGTCCCTTGCTGTGAGCTGTCTGGTCCCAGGACCAGATTCCACATATGAGGGGAGGGGGCTTACACTAGGTAAAAGGGGAGGGAGGAGGATACTTTATCATTCAATTACTCTTGAACTACAACTCTGGCAGTATTGAAATACCACTCTCCATGGCCCAAACACTATAAAGATTAATTGGAGCTGCTGTTTTTATGAAACATTACTATCCCTTTAAAGAGCACTGTACCGAAATCATAAGTGGCTCTTAATTTGTCTCCTTGAAAGATTGACTTAGGTAGGAGTCCCGAATACACTATTCAGATATATCTCTTGCATTTATATATATTTGTATTTTATCTGCAGCTGCTTGTTTTTCTGATCACCATTGTAAGTTCCTATCCAGTTCTCACATCCTCACAATAGACAATAGTGGTCTAAATAAATAACCACAGACATAGAATCCATGACCCTTTAGACTTATGAATGCTTTATCAACACTGTAAAATGCATGAGCTCAAATAATAAAAAAAACAAAAATCAAAACAGAAATATGAAGAACTTATTCCACTGTGAATACCACATATATTCCAGACTTTAAATAAACTAATACTTTCACATGTTGCCCTCATTTTCTTAATATGCATAACCCTTGAATATTTATCCTGCAGGCTGTTGACCATACTTTGAGGAAAAAAACTTTAGCAGCAAAGGATCATGGAAAAAGTGTACATCTTTATTTGGGCTTTTAAATCTTGCTTAGAGTAGTTTAGTGTCGTTGTACAAGAGTGTGCGTGTGTATTACATTATACTAACGCTTTTCTACTTTCCTCTACTGCCCCACTAATTCCCACACAGGTATGCAAAGTTTAGATGACCCATACATTCCAGACACTTCTGGCACTAAAAGGCCAAAAAAAAAACCTCAGTATTATGACACTTTAGAGCTTTACTGTGGAAGGTAAAGAAATGTTTCTTTAAAAAATCCTCATTTTCCCTTCACAGCTGTTTGTTTTTTAATGGCATCACCATCTGTTAAACACTAGACTAAAAAGCAGTCTGCCAATGCACTCTGATGCCAATGAACTGCTTGTGGAATTCAGGGTCAAACCAACTGTACCATGGAGGAAAAATAAATAAAAATGCCCCAAATTTCCAGTGATATAAATGGAGCATTTAACCTCTTGAAAGCTACTGAGGTCTCCAGCTCGTTGTTTGCAGTGTGTTGGAAACCTTTCAATCATTTAAAGGGTTACTGGGTTAAAAGGCCTATATAGTAATTTTTATTTGTCCTCTATGGTGCATTCAGTTTGCCCCAGAAATGTTCCAAGGCAATTAAGCACACTTGGGCATCCGAATGGGGGGGCGGGGCCACTTGTCCTCACCCCCTTATAAATATAAGGGCTGGGCAGGCTCGTCTAGTGAGTCATATTATGACCCCCCCCCCCCCGAAAAACATTCTGCGGACACCCCTGTAAGTACATCAGCCTCCTTAATTTACCATGCTCAAGCCACTGTCCAAGGAGCAAAAGAGGTATGATCAGTCTTCTTTATGGGTGGGAAGATTATAAAATCTCCTGAAGTGAGATTACTAAATGCACCCATCCAGGGGTATGCAACCTGCAGCCCTAACACTTTATCCCTATAGAGGTCCATTGACTTTCAGGGTCTATGCATCTCTGTTGCAAACCAGTCCTGAATAGACCCAGACGTTCTATTGTTTACATCAATGTAGCAAGGTGCAATGCAAAAAGGTCTCCTTAGAAGTGAGGGGAATTTAAGAAAAATAAATACAAACAAATAAATAAGATTATAAAGTCTGAAAATATATGTGTATGCTAACTGTCACTTGTATTAACATGAAAACTACACTGCGATGTTTAAATGTATACAGGGATGTATAGTTTGCCAATATTCCTTTTGGGGATCTCCCTGTTGTTTCCTTGTCTATTTCATGTGTTTATCATTTAACTTTTAAGATCCAAAGGGGCACTGCAGGAATGGAGTGAAGCCCTCCAGCTGTTGACAGACTACAGCTCCCTTCATGATGGGAGTTGTGGTCTGGAAGCAGGAGGAGGACCTCATGTTGCCCAACACTGTCCTAGGGCCTCTAGAGCTGGATAACCTCATCTGTCCACACAGCATTTTGGAGGAACTCACTTCTATGCGGACCTGGGATAGGCCGGGGAATAAGGTAAGAGAATGATGGGAGTGACTAAGTAACTGCACTGTAACCAGACTGACATGCGCAGTATCACTCACAATGCTCTACACATCACAAGGTTAAACTTTAATCTTCTTTTGTGCCTTATCGATCAGTTTTCTGATTTTTAAAGTGATAGTAATGTCTAAAAAAACTTTTTTGCATTTAGAAGAGCTCAAAAAGCTGATCTAAATGCAAAAAAACGTATCTCTTAAACCATAGCAGCTCCATCATTTAGGTGCACTTATATAAGTTACCCAATATAAATTGGATGTAATTACAGGGCATATCACAGTTCTCTATGGACTCAATGGAAAATTATCTTAAATATGTAGATTTATGACCATTGAGCACATATTTATGTGTCATATGTGAACTTTATACTTCTACACTGTTGTCAGTCTTTAATGAACATCTTAACAGGTAAGTTAAATTGCAAGTATCACATTTTATTAAGTCTGCTCAGAAGAGAATCTTACTTGGTAAAATGCCCTGTACAGCCCCAAAATGACTCCTATTATCAACTGAGAAAAGTGACTGCCCCTCGGCTGGAATGCAAACAAAGCCTGTGGATCTCAGCCACAAACATATTTGATGAGGCTGAAGAAAGACATCTATCCATCAAGTCCAGCACATGCCATATCACCCCTATTGATCCAGAAGAAGGCAAGAAAAAAAAACATTTATGTAATTTCCAATGAAGCCACAAGTGGGTAAAAACATTAATTCCTGACTCCAAATGGCAGTTGGATATTTCCCTGGATCAACATCCTTACTACTTTGAAGCCAACTGTGATAATTCTCAATATTGTTCTGTGGTAGATAGGTATCCATTACTTTTTGAAAGCAGGTACAGTATCTGAAAGCAAAGCATCCCAAGGTAAAGAATTCCCTGATTTTACTGTCCTTATTGTAAAAAAAATCAGAAGCTCCTTTCCTCTACTCTTAGTGGACAACCTCTTGTTCTTTGCTCAGCTCTATGAGTAAATAATTCCTTGGAGAGTTCTTTGTATTGACCTTATTTGTAAATGGTAATCATATCACCCCTTAGATGTCTCTTCTATAAAGTAAACAAAACCAGTTTGGCTAGTCTCTCTTTATAACGCAGATCCTCTAATTGTTGCATATCTATGCACTTTTTCCAGTTCAATAATGTCTTTTTTAAGAACTGGTGCCCAAAACTGTATACCATATTCTAGATAAGGCCTTACCAAGGATTTATATATGAGGTACAATCATACTTGCATGATCTATACCCTTTTAATGCAGGATATTACTCTATTAGCTATTGCAGGAGCTGAGTGATAATACTTAATGCTCTGAAGTCTATTAGTATACCTAAATCTCTCTCTAATGAGGACTCCCCAAGTAGTATCCCATTTAGTGTATATGTAAGCATATTTGCTTCTATAGTCCAAATGCATAACCTTACATTTATCTACATTAAACCTCATCTGCCACTTTTTTATCCATTCATTCAGTTTATCTAAATCTTTCTGCAGATGAAAAAACATCCTGGTCTTACACAGCTTACACAGCTTAGTGTCATTACCAAAGATTGAGACATTACTTTCAATTCCCACTTCTAGATCATTAGTAAACAAATTAAAAAACACTGGACCCAGGACTGAACCCTGTGGCACCCCACTTATAACTTAAGACCAACTTGAAAAGGTTCCGTTTACAACAACTCTCTGCCATCTATCATTTACCAAGTTCCCTATACATGCACACTTGGGTTGCATGTACAATGGGGACTTTCATGATGCAGCACTGATGCACCTTGGGAGACAATTTTCCAAGTTACCAGTCTACCTGGGCTCACAATGCAGCCCCTACTTAAATTAACAGATCTGCTCCCAATGGAACAGACCTGCCAGTAGGGATCTGTAGATAGTTGCCCTTTAATGTGTATATGCAAATAACTATGATTAAGTGGAGGCACTGCAACAAAAAAGGACTACTGTTTTGAAACTCACAGACAAATGCTTAGGTCCTTAAAAGAATCAGGACAAAGCCACTGTACCCAGTGGAAAGGGGTTATAAATAAATAATGTAACAATAATTAAAAAAAAACACAACTGTTATCATTTTGAAGTAATGTTTAAAACAAATTCTTCTTGTATTAAAGAGCAGACTGTGCACCAAAACAAATTGCTTGTTTCTATATTCCTATAGATTTCTTAAAGAGATAGTAACACAATATATAAAAAATATATACTGTATTGTGTATACTCCTGAGTAAAACAAGGGAATTCTCACTGCTGAGAGGTGTTTTATTCAAACGTTATTGCAGCTCAAACTTGCATTCTTTAGGTGCAATATCTCAATGTCCTGAAATGTTACAGTGGAGCTGTTGCTACACCATCCTATAGAGATTTACAGTCAACTGACCAGAGCTGTCCACAGGATGGTGTAGCAACATAGCCACTAAGATAATGCACCTAAAGAATGCAAGTTTGAGCAGAAATAACTTTTCAATAAAACACCTCTTAGCAGTGAAAATGCCCTTGTATTACTCAAGAGAACAAGCCTTATAATATTTTTCTTTAAATATTAAGTGTTACTATCCCTTTAAATTGCACTAAAATGTTCATGCTAGAAGAAAAGCTATCTAAAAGCCAGAAACTGCAAAGAGTACATACACTGTTTTATTCCGATTAGTGCCTTTCCCTGCATAACCCAACCCTCCTCCCCCAAACACCAACAACCTACAGCTCCAGCACAGAACAAATCTAGTGCCCTGTGAACTTTACAAGCAACTGTTTTATGGCTGGAAACCTAAAACTTGTCTGCTGCTGCCCAAACATTCCTTTATAGGTAACAAGGAATTCTGGTAATGTTACCTGCACAGGAGGGTTATTTGGTTAATGGCTTAGAGGGGAACAGTGATTAATGTCACCAAGCTAGTAGAGAAATAGTAACATTACAAGTGATAATGAAAAAAATCAGTCAGTGACAATAACAGGTAATTGTTAAACTTTCCACACTTTGCATCACATATACAGTGACCATGAACTGACGACAATCATAGTTTGTGTGCTTTATTTTTATGAAATTCAGACTGTAACAGTATAGAGACCAGACAATGCATGTCATGGTAATAGTACTAATCTCATATACCATTCAGTGTAGTTCTGACACAGTCCTGTAAACGAGCTGAGATAGGGACCTCTTTGTTTTGTTTTCTATATTGCACGTGCAATCATTTTTCAGTAAGGCATTTGTATTAATTCCCTGAATTATTCACATGTAATTGTAAAGTGGGGGGGGGGGGCAACCTAAGACCTGCCAGCTGTTCAGAACTACAGCTCCCATCATTCTCACCCAGCATGATGGGAATTTTAATCTGAACAGCTGGACTGGCCCCTGATCACCCTTGATTCATTTAAAGCAATGCGTACTCAGTAGTGCTATATAAATAAACATATACATGTATTCAATGAGACTGATGTACTAAGCAGAACTGGAGAAATTCTTTGAAAAATGTAAGTACAGCATGGGGACAAAGACAATTTCTGTTTCTGATGCCTTAAGGTACCAAGGAAAGCCACTCACCAATCCTGGTGGTGAACGGGACAGAATAAGTGGTTTTTCCTCAATAATACCAGACTTATTCAGCCTAATGAAAATATGCCTTTACCTATCGCTATGGTAGTAAATGTTTGGGGGGGGGGCAATGTTATTTTGTTGATAGTTCCACTTTAAAATAAATTGTTTTCAAATGCAATAAGTAATAAAATTACCAGTAATACCAACTGTTTGTGAGATATTGCCTGGATTCCACTGCAGCTGCTAAGTGTTATCTGGCTTTATCTAGCAAATTCCTGTCGAAGTCTATGGAGAAATTTGTAGACAACACACTTGATAAAAGTTCTCAACGCAACCAGAGAACAGAGAATCAGTATGTACTCACACCCCTTAGGCCTATTGTGACCATTATTTATTTAGTTGAGATTTCCCTTGTTTTCAAGCATGCCCTGAACTCATTACACTAACTTTTATTAGAAAATTAAAAACTATGAGAAAAGCATCTAAAATGAAAAGGTACAACAATTAAAACACATAATCATTGGTGGGCTGTAGGTATCTCCACACAGTACCTTGGTTCTCCACTGCACCAGATATACCTATAATGGTGGCTCTATATGGCGGATGTCAAAAAGTGTATATACCCTAATAACTGCATCAGGGTAAAGATATGTGTACAGCAAGAACTTTATCTACAATCAATATGGTTTAATGATACTCTGCGAGATGTCTCTTTTGGTTAATTGCAATGTTAATATAATGCATGGTTACTGATAATTAAAGTGACATGGTTACAGTCTTAACACTGGCCTATTATGTGTGAAATACCATATTCTTAATCTTTCTAAGTGCATTAGAATGATTACTTAGATCTGAGAATTGGAGCCAACAATATTAAAACCTGTAGATATAATTTATAATTTTCTGCCCTGTTGGGATTGTACTCTGTTTTGATATATGGGACATGAACTAATCTGTTACTCAGTACCAGGACTGCAGATAAAGTAATTGATCTACACATATATTTTGCCTGTTACAATTATCAAGGCTTATCCACATCAGCCATATAAAGTCAACATTATAGTTATATCTTACAGGGCAGATCTTCGGGATTGCGTGGAATGGACCAACGGCCCACCAACAATGAGATTTTTAATATTCTGCTCCCTTTTAATTTTATATGCTTTGTTCACAGCTTTAAGTTTTCTAATAAAAGTTAGTTTTTAATCTGTCAATAATGGTCACATGAAACCCTAGAGTTGTGAATGCTAATTGATACTCTTTTCTCTGATTATTATATTATACTGTTAAGATCTGGAAACTCCAAATTACTGATAGAAGTAGCAGCAGGGTTCCTCCTGTCAGCTCTGGACTTCAAGACACCAACAGGTGAGGTTTCAAGGATATTGCTGATTAAGCACAAGTGGAGCAATCACAATGATTGAGCCGCTAATTACACATCTGTTAACAAGCAGGGATTTCTGGAAAACCTGCACTGTTGGCGTTTTTCCTGAAGACTAATATTGAGAAAAGGTAAAATTTACTTACCAATATTTTGTTATCCTCTGTGTCCTTCCGCGACATGAATAATGTGTTAACTCCGCCTCCCAGCTGGTAGGACCAATTAGCAATGCATAAAGTCGCGCACTGCAGGAATGGAGGTCAGTTAGACTATTGTCCAAGCTGTAATGAGAGAAACATTAGTAGTATTCAAAAATATCAGATAATATAACCAGGATCCAAACATTCAAAGCTACTGTACGTACTGAAGAGAATATATATATATATATATATATATATATATTGAATACATATGCATAGAAACTTAATCATTCTCATAGTAGAAATATTTTGAATAGAATCTTTGGGGGGGGGGGGGGAGTGCCGTGGAAGGACACAGAGGAAAACAAAATATCGGTAAGTAAATTTTAACTTTTCCACTGTGTCCTTCCCACGGCATGAATAATGGGACTTTCCAAAGCAGTACCATAAGAAAAGAGGAAGGATGAATAAAGGTTAGATCTACCCTTAATCGTGGATCACCGCCTCCAACACCTTCTGACCAAATCTTGCATCTGCTGAAGCCAGAACATCCAGTCTGTAGTGCTTAATGAATGTTGAAACTGAGGCCCATGTTGCAGCTTTGCAAATTTCCTCAGGGGTAGCAACAGCTTTCCGAGCCCAGGAAGTTGAATCAGATCTAGTTGAATGGGCTTTAACTCCCTCTGAAGGGGACTTCTTTGCAGACACATATGCAATTTTTATGCAGTCCCTAATCCATCTAGCGATGGAAGCCTTAGAAGCTGCAGAACCTCTGAATTTTCCAAAGAAATTAACAAAAAGTGATTCTGATTTCCTAAATTCTTTAGTCCTGTCCAAATATGCTGAAAGACATCTTACCAAATCCAGATTATGCAACTCCTTTTCCTTCTCATTCTGTGGATTTGCACAGAAGGACGGTAGAACAATCTCCTGACTGAGATGAAACAACTTTGAATCTGAATGAAGGTTTAGTTCTCTGGACTACTTTGTCCTGGTGAAAAGTTAAATAGGGTGAAGAGCGAGACAATGCCTGAATTTCACTAACTCTTCTCGCAGAAGTAACTGCAGTTAGAAATACAGTCTTCAAAGTAAGATTTTTTTAAAGAGATATGTTGGAAACTTTACAATCTATCTCCAGAAGCCAACTGATTCAGGACTAAATTAAGATCCCATGACGGTATAATCTCTCTTATTGTGGGCTTAATCTTTGTTACAGCTTTAACCCTTTGAGTGCCAGAGGGGTACGGAACGCATTACAAAGCAATGCGTTCTGTATCCCTCTGGCACTCAAAGGGTTAACATATCTCTTAACGAGATAGTGATCAGCATAAGGAGTAGCTAAAACTGCTGATATCTGAACTATCCATATTCTTATTGATGCACCATGTGCAAAATATTTGCCAGACTCTATAATATATTTTTGAAAAGGAAGCTCTTCTCCTGGCAATGATGGTATTGGCGACCTCCTCAGAAATACCCGGATTCATTAAACATCTCCATTCAGCCTCCATGCCCTCAAGTTGTAAAAGGTTGGATTTGGATGCCAAATCGGTCCTTGGGCAAAAAGATCTGGAATGCTTGGAAGCTGAAGTGGAGGTTGGATGGACATCCTCACAAGATCTGTGAACCATATTTTCCTTGGCCAATAGCGTGCTACGAGAATCACATTCTCCTTGTCTCTTCTGATCTTCCTGACAACTTGCGGTAGAAGAGGAATAGGAGGAAATACGTAGGCCAGGTTAAAGTCCCATTTGATTTTGAGAACATCCTGGCTCAAGGCTTTTCTGCCATCTTGATATGAAGAGACGACATTTTGCTTTTTGCTCTGAGGCCATCAGGTCTATTGCTGGTTCACCTAGATGACTTACAATGTTCCGAAAAACACTCTCTTTCAAGGACCATTCACCTGGATCCAGGGTGTGACGACTTAGAAAGTCCGCTTGCCTGTTTGTCTCCCCTGATATGTGGGAGGCAGATACTGCCAGGAGATTGTTTTTTGCCCAGGTGAATATTTTCTTGTGCCCCCTTGGTACAGAATGTAGGCTACTATCATCATGTTGTCGAATCTGATCCAGACGGCCTTCTCTACTAGATCCCTCCTTAGGGTATTTAGACATTTCCATACGGCTTCCAGCTCCAATACGTTGATGTGGAATGCAGATTCCCGCGTGGACCAAAGACCCTGTATTGTCTTTTGATTGTAAATTCCTCCCCAACCTGATCTGCTGGCATCTTTTGTTACTATCTGCCAATCGAGATCCTGCATAACTTTTCCTTTGGAAAGGTTAGCTTCCTTTATCCACCAGGATAGTTCTCTTTTTGTAGTGGGCTTGAGAGGAATTACTTGAGTGAAGTCCCAAGGTTTCTTCTTCCAAACTTGCAGGAGGTTGTACTGGGTTTTCCTCATGTGGGCTCTTGCCCATGGTACAATCTGAACCGCTGATGACATGTTGCCCAGAAGACAGGAGAATTCCCTGGCTGAGAGAGATTTCCTCCGTAAAAAACTTTCAACTTTCTGGATTATCCCTTGATTCCTTTCGTCCAAAAGAGAAGCAATCCCTTGGATCAGGGCTTATAATTTTAAGTCCTTTGCTACTATCCAGACCTGAAAAGTTACTAGCCACTGCAAGTCAAAACATACCCACCAGGTCTGAATTTCTACTCACCAGGGCTAAATTTTCACTCGCCATTGGCTAGTGGCAAGTGGAAATTTTGAGCCCTGCCTTGGATAGTATTGAAGGCTATTCTCAAAAATGCCAACTTCTGGGATGGAGATAGCTGACTTTTGTGCCAAATGATTATCCACCCCAAACTTGACAGGAACTACAGACACCACTGGGTGGTCTGCTGGGACTTGATCTCTGAGTCTTCTATTATTAAAATGTCGTCTAAGTATGGAATTAGACAAACTCCTTTTGATCGGAGATGAGCCATTACCGGAGCCATGACCTTTGTAAAGACTCTGGGAGCTGTGGCAAGGCCAAAGGGAAGAACCCTGTATGGAAATGATGACCAAAGATCACAAATCTTGTGAACTTCCTGTGTGATGGACTTATATGGATATGATGATACGTATCCTTCAGATCTATCGAAGTCAAAAAAGCTTGAGGTGGTATTGACTTGCGGACGGAAAATGGAGTTTCCATATTGAATTTCTGGATTCTCATGAAGGAGTTCAGACATTTGAGGTCCAGAATGAGTCTTAAGCTCCCTGATGACTTCTGAACTGGAAATAGAATTGAGTATATTCCAGATCCTTTTTGATCCTGTGGGACTTCCTCTATGACTGCTGGATAGAAGGCTCTGGATCAAGTTTTTGATCTTTTGATTCAGCTTTTTGTTCAAAAGCCTGGTCTTCTGGAATCTTGATCTTAATGGGACAGTTTCGAATTCCAAAGAATACCCCATCTCCACAACTTGTACCCATTTGCCTGAGTGAATGGTTCACCAAATGTGTTGAAAATCCTCCAGCCTGCCCGCCACTAGTGGGGGAGATGGGGTCATCCTGATTTCATTGGGGATTTCTAGAAAATTGTGTCTCCCTAGGGAAGTCTCTCCTAGGTCCACCTTTGACATTCTGAGTTGGCGCCTTTCTTTTCTGCTCATAGGCACAACCAGGCCTATATCTTCTTGCTTCCCGAAAGGACTGCTTCCTATACCATGAAGATCTGGCTGGAGATGATCGGCCCCCTTCTCCTGAGGCAAAAACGTACTCTTACCACCGAATGACCTAAGAATAATTTCTTCCAGCTGATCACCAAAAAGCATTTTTCCAGAAAAAGGAAGAGATACTAGACTATTTTTTGAGGAAACATCTGCATCCCAGGCCCTGATCCATAAAGCCTGTCTGGCTATAATGGATAATGCAGATGACCTGGCAAGTAATTTGATAGAGTCAAGAGAAGCCATCTCTTTCAACAGTCCGGATCTAGATACAGAAGTATAAATTTTTCCTCTAATTCAAAATGCCATATTCTGAGGGTACGAAACATACAGGCTAAAGCAGAAGATGTTTTAAGGCCCTGACCTAAGACAGCAAACTGCTTCTTGAGGGTGCTATCTGCCCTTTCATCCATAGCGTCTCTTAAAGTGGCCCCATCTTCCAGAAGAATGGTAGTTCTCCTTGAACTCTGAGGCACTGCCACATCAACTTTTGGCAGAACCGACCAAGCTGATGTGTCATCCTCAGAAAATGGGTACATTTTCTGTAGATTCCTAGAAAATATAAATCTTTTATCTCCCAGATTCCATTCTGATTTAATGGTATCCTAAATGGACTGATGTACTGGGAATACTGGCAAAGACTTTTTATGACCCAAAAATATCTAGGTCTTTCTGAGTCTCAGTGAGACCTAGGGATTTCCCTCCTCACGGCCTTGAGTAAGCTATCTGGCTTATCAAGGCTAAATGAACCTGAATCATCAATCAGTTCACCCTCTTCTGCGGAGGAAATGGCTGACTCAAAATCCATCAAACTATTGTCATCTTCTTGTCCACGTGGAACAGAAGGACCTTCCTCTGCATCTGCCATCCTTTGTTTTTTCCTGGCAGACTCCTGCATAACTGTAAATGTCTCTTGCATAGAATCCCTCATCCAAGTCAAGAAATCCTTGAATGGAGATGGGATTTCACTGACCCCAGCTTTCTTTAAACAATCCTGGCATAATTTGGAGGGGTCTGCTGGGGCTAACTTATGGTCACATCCAGCACATATTTTGCACTTCTGGGCACTTTTTTCCTCTTTAGGTGGACCAGGATCAGAGGATTGCTTGGACTTCTTCCACTTGTACTCTTAGCTGAAGTAGACATAGTAAACCGAAGCCAACCAGGAAACTATGCAGAGCTGAACATAAAATAATAATGAGCCATATAAAGAAAAACAAAATTAAGCACTTACTGTATAAAGGGAACAGCAACTGCCTTCTTATAGACCCTTCCGGACCTCACTTCCAGTTTGCGGTCCAACAGTAGAACGCACACCACTGCTGCTCAGGATCCAATAAATGACTCGCATTTCCTGGTGCCGTCTTGGCCCACGCATCATGACATCTGCCCAGTGAAATCGGCAGGCTGAGGGGGAAGAAGCGCAGACCCATGGCTGCAGAGGTAAGACACTTGCTGGTCAAGTAGAAAGCTGGAATGGTCCCATGCGAGCCTGTATAGGGTATGTGAACCGGAATGCCCAGAACAATAGGAATGTGTCCTACGGTTGCTGGCAGGACACATGTAAAAGGTAATCCACACAAATAAAAAAGGTAAAAATTCTAAGGAGGTGAAAGCACCTCCATCCTCCAACTTGGTAGGACCAATAAAAAACTGACCTCCATTCCTGCAGTGCGCGACTTTATGCTTTGCTAATTAGTCCTACCAGCTGTGAGGCGGAGTTAACCCATTATTCATGCCGTGGGAAGGACACAGTGGAAATGTTGCTATACAGCACTTTAGTCAATGAGCTGCTCTTGCATGTCTGCTCTATGACATTTAACTTGGTATGTTCCATTCTAAATGCATCCATTGTATGGAATATTACATGTACTGCAGCTCTTCTGATTCTTTGTACAAACTGTTTGGTAGTTACTTATGTTAAATCTTTAACCCCTTAGTGACGGCCGCGTGCAGACGCGGCCGTCACTTAACGTCCGTCTAACATTTTTTTTTTTTTTTTAAACAGAATCCGGAGTCCCCGAACGGCGTGCAGCCGCGCGGGGATCCGGATTTCCTGGACGTACATGTACGTCCTCTGTCACTAAGTGACACCCACAGAGGACGTACATGTACGTCCATTGTCACGAAGGGGTTAAAGCATATATAAAGTCAAAGTGGAAGAAACCTGGGACAAACCAACTGCATCATAGGGGACAAATCTAAATTTCCGTTGAAATGAAATGGGGATTTTTAAAACTTTGCTCAAAAGGACTCCAATAGATTTGAAGACCACTCTAGCATGGAAGGGGTTAAAAGTTCAATCCAAATCAATGGGATTTTGTATTTTTTTGCAACAGTGCAGTAGGTTTGACTTACAATTGCTCCAGGTACCTTTTTATTTTTCCCAGTGATTCATGTATCTGTGCATTGTATATAATTTTCTTATTCACTATGGTGTTACAATGGATAGTTTTTCTGCATATATATTCGTCATACACTACATAATATATTACTGTTAATATTAAATTTAATACAGTATTTGAAGAAATCTTCATCTGCAAAGTAAATGTACAAAATAAAAAATATTGTACAGTATAGCCAACACCAGTCCATTTAAATGTACATCTACTAACCACCAAAACAATGAAAAAGTTACAATAAGAAAGAACAATTCAAGGAACTGATACACTTGTATGAAATGATAACATAGTGGGGCAGATGTGCTAAGTAAACTGGGGAAATTCAGGAGCAAACACATTGGTGAATGTGTGTGTTCCCTATACTGCAAATTTCCATTGATTTAAATACGGTAAGCCATTTATCCCTTTAAATGCTAGATAAGAAAGCCACTGAAGACCTCTCTAGCATTCTCGAGGTTAAAAGTCCCATTTTAATTAATGGGAAATGCTCCAGCTGTTCTCAATACATCAGCTTCAGTCTCTCCATAGCATGAAAATAAAACTTTGCTAACTATGTAAGTAGTTAGTTATGTACAAATTGGGCTGCGACTCACTGACACAAAACACAATGAATGGGAAAAGGAAAGGCCCAAGGCTAAAGAGCACAGAGCGTCCTGTGTCTGTACAACGG
This sequence comes from Rhinophrynus dorsalis, assembly GCA_037306005.1. NCBI lineage: Eukaryota > Metazoa > Chordata > Amphibia > Anura > Rhinophrynidae > Rhinophrynus > Rhinophrynus dorsalis. The sequence goes on from CM074719.1 coordinate 383,796,019, forward strand.
CTGGATGCTGGGTGTGACTATCCACTCTGTTGTAATGTCTGAGCCCCTCTAATGTGTGACACTGTCCTTCTTACTATATGTGGCCTTCTTATAAAGGCCTAGATTCCATTGCAGTTGATAAGTAAAAACAAATGTTTTTTACCCAAAATACTGCAATGAAGTGTACAGAGAAATGTGTTACCAAAACTCTTTATACAGTTATCAACTACAATGGAATCTAGGACAGAGTTTGGTGAGCTACTTCCTTCATTATATATGCATAAAGACAAAACATTAGGTAAGTCTATGGCAAATGACTGCATCATGTCAAACAAAAATTCCCAGGCATGTGAATGGAAGTTTTATTTTAAACTCTTGGGTGTCTGAGAGACCTCCAACACATTGCTTATCTAAACATGAGACAAACAACAGGTTATGTTGATCAATGTTTTAGCAGCTGTTTTACCCCAGAATTGTTTGTGTTGCTTTTATACATATGCCCCCTACTATGTGTACCTTTAACCCACTAAGTTGCAGATGGTTTTGTAACACACTGTTGAACAAATTAGTGCACAAGCATCTGGAAATCAACAAATACCATTAAACTGTTCTACCTTAATTCTAGGTGTTCAGTGTCCTCTAAGGCGGTGTGACTGTTTTCTACCCCCTACTGTGTCCCTCAAATACTGAGTGTGATACCACCCCATATGACTCTATTATGTCCCTCTAACATGAAGTGAGACACCATCTTCTACTCTATGTCCCTCTAATACTTAGTGTGACATAAACCATCTTCTACCCATTTACTATGTCTCTCTAATATAGTGCGGCAGACACCAACCATATCCTATGTATCTCTAACAACTGAGAGTGGCAGACACAATCTCCTCTCTACTATGTCCCTCTAATACTTAGTGAGACACTCCCTCCCTTTTGTCCCTCTAAAGCAAATTGTAACCAGAGCCAATTTACAGTCAAGTCATGCCAGGCCGTTTACTCTGTACCTTTTAGAATTGACTTTGTACATTTTCTTGGCACTCTGTCCACCAAGTGACCTGGTAAATTCCTTTTTAGAAAAATCACCAGAGTGTGTCTGTACATATCGAAGATTGCCCCTATTCACTTGCTGTGTTCCTTTAAATGTTCAGTGTGTGTCCCCTATACCTCTTCTGTGTATATTTATTGATGACTGGTACATTGGCGCGAATGTAAAAATTCAGCAGTGCAGTTTAATGAGGAACTTTGGCGAAGGTAGTTCAGTAAATTGAGGTTATTCAGGCTGAAGCTGGCACGGTCTTCTATCCCTCCACTGTGTCCCTCAAATACGGACTGTGCCTTAACATTACACTGTGTTCTAACAGCCTACTGCGTATGAAACAGTCCAATAACTGCTTCTGTATGTCCCAATAAAACGGAATGTGCATTGTGTCCCTCTACTACTGATACTATGCCGTGCCCTTCTTCTCACTATCACTGGTTTACTTCAAATTGTGGCTGCTGCTATCCCATCCACAGCATTTGCGCTTCTAACTGTGCAGCTGGATGTGACATGTAATTTGTGCTGGCACGGTGCCATGTGCCTCCCCACACCTCTGATTGTAGCAACGAACCATTTGGTGTGTACTTTTCTTTTTTGCTTGTATTATATACTACTGCACTCCCGTGAGTCTCTCTCGGGCTCTAATATTTCCCTTCTCTGGGTGAAAGCCTCTCATGCCCTCAGAGCCTTACTGATTGATCCCCGTGCTAGCTATTTCCAACCATGCCCCCACGTGTGTCATCACGATCTAATGAAGACACTTTCAAGAACAAAAATACACAGATTAATCGAGACGTGTCTCACCAGCTGCCGGGGAAGTTCAGGCGAAGCGTCCATAACTTTTCCAGCAAAAAAAAGGCCCAACCCCAGACACAGCGGCCCGCCCCTGGCACAACCCCGGACACAGTGGCCCACCCCTTAGCCCTCTAAGTGCCAGAGAGGTTTCCAACGCAATGCAACCTAGTACGCCCCCTCACAAAACTTTTGGACGAAACGGTCCGGCCCAGCAAAGCACAGAGCCCGCCCATCACGGTTCGGGACACAGCATCCCGCTTCTCAAATAACCCAGGATTTACAGGCAATTCCAGGGTACTGTAAGCCTTCACCCACATAACATGCCTACAAACAGGCACTTGGAAATGATTATTAGTGTTAAACTACAACACGGTGTTACCTTGGTGTACATATTCGGATTGCTATATTTAGTGGTTTGTAAAATCAGCTTAAATCGGCGATGTTTTTATTTTCCATTACTGCAATTTGTTTCAGTAGTATTTTTTCATACGCTTTAATATTATTTGTCTGGGACTTTCTTGTTAAATGCCTGTTTTCAAAAGCTTCCAGTTTTTAACCCTGCGAGTGCCAAATAGGTATTCAACGCATTGCTTTGCAGTGTGTTGGATAACTCTGGGACTCCTAAAGCCACGAAGAGTTGAGCTGAAATCTGGGAATTCTAAACGTTTTTACTAGTTCCTTCAAATCTTCTACAAATTTGTGAGGGAAGATCAAAAATGCAGGGGCGAAGGGGAAAATAAGTAATAATCCGATTACATAAGTGCCAACTGCACCAGACGACAGATATCTTGCGGAGGATGGTATCCTGTTGCATGGGCGTCCGCAGAAATTTTTCCAGGGGGGGGCATAATTTTAATGACATCCATACTCTGTCCTTTTTTCACAATGTCATGAAGGGGAGGGGAATAGTCATCACATAAAGCTCAGGCATGCAAAGGGTTGAATCGAGGATCTTCACGGTACTTTCATACTGCACCTTCATACAACCTTTTAATGCCTGGGATGCTAGGTCTACACAGCATGCAAGAGAATAGTATATCAATATCAAATATAGTTGGTACCATCTGTAGGCACAGAAATCTGAAGCCCCCCCATTGGCCAGATCCACTGGACACCTACACAATGCTCCAAATCTCTGCATTACCCCCCACATAACCATAATGCCCTCACGTTGCCCCACATCAGCTACAACTTGCCCCCATCAGCTTCAACTTGCTCCAACTTGCCCTCACATTGCTCCATCAGCTCTAGCTTGCCCTCACATTGCCCCATCAGCTCCAACTTGCCCTCACATTGCTCCATCAGCTCTAGCTTGCCCTCACTTTGCCCCATCAGCTCCAACTTGCCCTCACATTGCTCCATCAGCTCCAACTTGCCCTCACATTGCTCCATCAGCTTCAACTTGCCCCCATCAGCTCCAACTTGCCCTCACATTGCTCCATCAGCTCCAACTTGCCCCCATCAGCTTCAACTTGCTCCAACTTGCCCCCATCAGCTCCAACTTGCCCTCACATTGCCACCATCAGCTCCAACTTGCCCTCACATTGCCCCATCAACTCCAACTTGCCCCCATCAGCTTCAAATTGCTCCAACTTGCCCCCATCAGCTCCAGCTTGCTCTCACATTTCCCCCATCAGCTTCACATTGCCCCATAAGCTTCACAAGTGCCCCCCTTTGCCCCCCCCCTGCGGACACCCATGGATGTCTTAGAGTGCACCCAGCCTTACCTTGAATGCAGTCCACCAGGTCTCCTCCTGAGCGGGGTCTGTAGCTCTCGCTCGCTGTCTGCAGCACCGCTCCTTCAGCTGCCTGCGGCGATCACCTCTCCTCTCCCCTCCGCAACGCCTTCAGCTGCCCGCGGCGATCACCTCGCCTCTCCCCCTCCGCGACGCCCGTCATGCACAGTTGGCAGCCAATGAGAGAAGGGTATCCAACTCTGCAGCCAATGACAGAGGAGAGTTGGATACCCCTCTCTCATTGGCTGCCAGCTGTGCGTGACGGGCGTCGCGGAGGGGGAGAGGAGAGGTGATCGCCAGGGGCAGCAGAAGGAGAGGTACTTTAAAGTGCGAGCGAGAGCTACGCTCAGGCTCATGTTTTAAGTGGCATTGGCAAGATGAAAATCCAGGGGGGGGCAAGTGCCCCCCCTTGCCCCCCCTGCAGACGCCCATGTCCTGTTGGATAGGGTATAGTGCACGCCCGCAATGCTATCTAGATGGATCGGCGCTGCTCGCAAGGCGTGTCTTGCTTCAGTGCCCTAGCAGGCAGAGCTTCTTGGTCCTAAAGGACCGATTCCGAAGGGACAGGATACTATATTCGACATTACGTCAGAATACTGTCAGAAAATGTAATTTAGATGAAACTACTTAAACAGTTCATGTTTAGAGAAACAGTACATTTTATAGAATGGCACAAATATAATTTATAGGGTTAAACTACTTTTTAAAAACTACATTTTGTAGGGTGGCAGAAAGGAACTTTAGAGGGCTAACCCCTTTGGTGCTAGGTGGGTGTCAGTGCTTTACCCGTCTGGCACTGGAATGGGTTAAATACTTTCTTAAACATTACTTTTACTAGAGTGGCATAATAAACCATCATTTAGAGGTTAACCTTTTCAGTGCCCAATGGGTGTCTACTGCTTTGTATTTCGTTGGACATTCCTCTGGCACTTGAAGTGTTAACCTATTTTATTAAACTGCATTTTTTAATCATCATTTGTTGGGTTAAACTACTTTAATAAACACTACATTTTCTACAGGGTATACATCATATTCCTTCCATCATCAATTATAGGGTTACTCTCATTTATTTAGAAAACTGAAACGGCCGTGGTGCAATCATGCACAGTAGGATTGCCTGCGCCGCTGCTGATACGGAGCAGGGCGCTCTGAATTCAGACTGTAGTCCTCTCTGCGCACCGACTACGGTCTGAATTCGGAGCGCCCTGCTCCGTATCAGCCGCAGCTCGTGCAGTCTGTAGTGCGCATGACTGCAGCATGCGCAGCCTTCTCTACTATGCATGACGGCTTCTGACAAACAAAACTTAGCAAATTATTATATAGGATGTTTTACCAGGAAAATTACATTGAGATTTCTCTCATTTTTTGTTTTGTCCTGGAGTGTTTACAGCAAGAGTTGAATGGGTGCACAAATACAGAGACATAATAAATATATATATATATATATATATATATATATACACACACACACTAAAATGTTTACATACAGTTGCATATTGTTTTTAGATATAAAGAAGCAGATATTTTTAAGGATTTTAGACTGGGAGATCTGATTTTTTTTTTTCAGGTAGGTTAGTCCAGATTTTCGGAGCTCTGAAGGAAAAGGCAGATTGACTGTCTTCTTTCTTGTAATGTGGTATACTCAGCGAGTTGTTAACAGTGGAGCGGAGGTTATAGTTAGTATGGAGAGCTGGAGTGAGCATACTGCTCAGGTTGTGTAGAAGTTTTCTAGAGAAGTGGTTATAAACCATGCAAGAGGGGTGAAGAGCACTTCTAGATTCGAGTGTTAGCCAATTTAGTTCTTCATACGTATCACAATGATGGGTTGTATAATAACATTGCAGGATAAAGCAGCATAATGAGTTATAAAGAGTGTCAATTTTAGCAAGATAGATCAAGCCACAGTTTTTGCAAGCACACTTTGTAGACCATTCCAATGACGTATTTATTTCTAAATGCGGGATTTCAGCTCTGCTGAAGAGCCACCGTCCGCTATCAGCAAGAGCTCTGACTTCTCTGAAGCCAGGAAGGGGTAACGTTAGCAAGTTATATCTCTCAAACCATAAAGGTTACATTGATGTAAAATTTTTCTAATGCCTAAAATATTAAAGCAACTTAAAATTAAACATTACTATCCCTTTAAGCCCCAAGTGGGTAAAAAAATCCTTCCTGACTCCAAATGGAATTAGGTATTTCCCTGGATCAACATCGTATCTGCTTTGAAGCCAACTGTCATAATTCTAAATATTGTTCTATGCTAGATAAGTATCCATTACTTTTTTAAATCCGTTACGGTATCTGCAAGCACAGCATAGCGATTCAAATAGTTATATAACTTTACGGCCCTTACTGTAAAAAAATCCCTGCTTTTTTTTACCCGAAAGCACCTTTCCTGCTGTCTTAACGGATGACGTCTCCTTACCTCAGCTCTTTGAGTAAATAGTAAATCTATTATCCATTAATATCTATTAATAGTATTATCTATTAATCTGTGATTAATCCCGTGAATGCCTCATTGGTTCACAATAAAATACACAGCAATGTGTACCTCAGTCAGTAACTCCTTGTATGCCAGCATGGTGCAAGGCAAGGTGCACAGCAAAGTGTTAATCAGTGATTAACCCCTCGAATGCCCATTTTGAAAATTATTTTAGATTCCAAAGAGAATAAACAGACACTTGGTATTACAACAAGTCACAGATTTTATTCATATCCACTTGTTGATATACTTAGCTTCAGATGATCTCAGCATGTATGGGAGAGCCCGATGGTTCAGACTACCGACCATAGATTCCCCTCAAGAGTGTACACATGGCTGGACACGGCAGGTATGCTTTCCAGAAGAGCTCTTAACCCCCAAAACCCAGCTATTTATACACTCTATCACACCGTATCCAGGATGGTTAACCTATCAGGTTTCACATTTAGTGTCATGCCTGGCTCATGCTAAATCTCATGTTCTGCTGCTGTAAGGTTTTAGTCTCAACAACTAAGGGCTCGATTTAAAGGCAGCCTTTAAACCAGCCGCTAAATAAAAAAAGGTACATCGGCCACAAATAACACGATTTAAGGCAGATTTAAAGGTAAGAGTACAAGAATAGCTATCGAGCGTAGGCACAACAAAAACACGTAACACAAAAACCAGCATTTCACCTGATTTCGCATCAACGTGCATCCCAAACACACATTAAAACACAACTTAAGTAAAAATGTAACATTATGGCTGGCGTTGGCTAGCAACACTGATAGATGCACAAATAAAACTCAAACCTACAGCCAATCCCAAGGTCCCAAAGTAGCAAAAATGTTCAAAAACACCTATATATACCCCAAAATATCAATCACACCTTGTCTGTGTTTCAAGTTTTGGCGAACTAGATCACAGGACCCAGAGAGGAGCTTACATTGGAGGTAGAAGGAGTTTTTGGAATTTGGAGAGAGAAGTGCATTGCACTAAATATACACATATCACACTTTTGCACATATTACATACACCCATACAAACACATACATACACATAGTTTTGTTTTTTGTTTTTTTTACAACACCTTACACATTTTGTAAACTTTTGTTTGACAGTGTGACTCTGTGAGTGAAAGTGTGTGACAGAGAGTGAGTGGGATCGAGTGTGTCTGTGAGGGCCTGTGGGAGTGCTTGGGTGTGAGTGGGTTAGTGATGGCGAGGAGAGAGGGATGGGGAGAGTAGTGGAGGAAGTAGAGCAGGATATCCCTGTTGAGAGTAGGGGTGGGAAAGGGAGATCCGCAGGGCAGAGGGGGACCAAGCCCAGAAGAGCAGGCACATGGAGGACAGGGACAGAACCTGCAGGGGGACGAGGGGTAGTACCACCACACACAGACAGGGGCAGAGCAGGCAGGACACTCTGGTTCTGACTCCTCGTATGCCGGAGCTGAGGGGGACAGGATCAGGGATCCCCGATATACCGAGGAGGAGAACACAGCCCTTGTGGAGGCTGTGCTGGAGAGGGAGAGTGTCCTCTTTCTGAGGGAGAGGGTCCCTGGCCTGGCTGCGAGGAGGAAGGCTGCCTGGAACCAAATCTGCAGCCGAGTTAATGCAGTGGCCACCTGTAGACGGGATGTGGACTCAATCAAAAAGAGATGGGGCGACTGCAAAAGGCAGGTTAAGAAGAAGATAGAGGATGCTGCCCTGTACTCCCGAGGCACCAGAGGTGGTCCACCTGTCCCCGTCACCTTCATCGAATGGGAGGAGAGGCTGCGCAGACCCTGTCGTCTACGCTTATTGTGGGGGTCCCTGGATGCTCAGACACTGGGGATGAGAGGAGCCTCCACATTACCGGTAAGTGCATCATCCCATAACCACACACCACCTGAAACCACACACCCATCACAAACAAACACAGTCACATCCCAACATTTGCCCATCATTCATCCACACAACTGCACCAACACAGCACCCTGAGAGTTCAAACAGGAAGCAAGGCAAGGACAAATGTCAAGGTTCAACAAGGCCCAAACCTGTCCAACTCCCTGGTTAACCCTCATGTTGCTGTGCTGATCACACACAATACACACAAACCATGCTCAGAAAAGTGTGGTATGTTAAACATCAGAACTGCTCCAACACAATGTCACCCAAGTACCCACAGGGAATCCAGCACATAACCCCATGAGTGCTAGAGGGATTATCAATGCATTGATCAACAATGCTTTGGCAACCTCTCTGGTCCTAAAAGAGGTTAACCAGACAACAAACACAAGTCGATAGGCTAACGATTACATGACACACAGGGGACATTCACTAAGCGGTAAAAAAGAGCTGATGTAGAGAATTTTACATTTACATACCCTCACTTTACCAATTACAGTGTTAGTCTATGGAGAATATTGAATAACATGAATCAAGTTGCAAAGGTTCCATTGTATAGACTCCATAGAAAACATTGAAAATGGGGAAATGAGATCACTGGAGAAGTCAGCATCATGTTCAGATCATCAGGTATACTTAACCGCTTACTGAATCACAAAAAGGATGGAGCAGGTCACAAATCACAGTGCCACTGAGAATAACTGGTTGTATGTGCAACACACAGGCCAAAAGCAATTACACATAACTAAAGGTGAAAAAGTTGGCCTTGGTGTTGTGTATGCAATCATTTACCTGAATTTACATATCTCATATGTGATTCACACATGGATCCTCAGGAGTGCTGATGCCATGGATGGATGGTACACCAGCCACTATTTGCAGGATACATATGGGAAACAAGTATGAACCATTGTAGTTTGGTCAATAACATGCCATGAATTATGGATATCTATGATTGGGTATGGCTGCCTCACACAGAAGGATGGATGGGCTGATCCAGGAAAAAAAACAGCCCTCAATCAAAGATATATCCTTCAATACTCGCTTGATTGTTGCCCTTCAGGAGTCAACTTGAACAGACCTCATGGACAGGATCCTGTAAAGTACATCAATCCATGATTGCCACTGTGGTATCCCATGCATCACAATGCAATGCATAGGATACGATCATGACAACCAGAGAGTGACATGTCAAATCAGAAAAAATCCTGCACTGTACGGGATAAACTAATAACATAGGGATGAATACCACTTGAATCAGACTGCAGATTAATTAAAAAAAGATATGTACAGAAAGAAAAATAGTCAGATATGTATGTGGATATGTCCCTTTCAAATGGGTACAAATATGTCCCAACAAGATGTGAACCCAGAGTTCAATTCAGTATGTCTGATTGCCGTACTGCCCATATATGTGCACCCATCGCAAACTAACTCATATTGCTAACACCCTCAGAGTACACATAGCTAGTATATTACACCTTACTTAGATGGGATATACGAGGTATGTTTGTATTCATGATATTAATGAAAGTTAGTTTGTGATGGGTGCAAATATATAGGCAGTAAGACAATCACATGTACTGAACAGATCTCTGGGTTCATATCTATCAAGGATATGTTTGTACCCATATGAAAGGTACATATGCACACATATCATACCATATTCCTCTCTGTGTACCTTGTACAGGATGTCAATAGTTTATTTCACCTTGATGTAACATTGTAGGCATTATTAAGAGATGGTTAGACAACATATTGCTGTATGTGACAGCTGGAGATATCAGTCATTTGACCACATGGAGGCTCTTCACCAGAGCCAAAATTGACCCATTTGGAGATAAATACATCTTTGGAATTGTCTACAAAGTGTGCCTGGTTTGCAAGCACACTCTGTGGACCATTCCAATGAAGTATCCCTCTCCAAATGGGTCAATTTTGGCTCTGCTGAAGAGCCTCCGTGTTGTCAAATGACTGATATCTCCAGCTGTCACATACAACAATATCTGTCTAACCATCTCCTTATAATGCCCACAATGTTACATCAAGGTGAAATTAACCATTGCTATCCCGTTAAAGGGATAGTAATACCTAAAATGTGAAAGGAAAAATATATGTTATATTTATCCCCCAAGTAAAGAAAGGGCATTCCCACTGCTGAAAGGTGTTTTATTCCAAAAGTATAACAGCTCAAAATTGAATATTTCAGGGGCAATATCACAGTCTGAAATTCTACAATGCCAATGTTGTTAGACCATCTTCTGGACAGCTTTGGTCCAGGGAACATAAATCCACATAGGATGATGTAGCAACAGCACCAATGTACAATTTCAGGCCACTGGGATGTGGCACCAATGGAATTCAACTCTGAGCTGTGATACATGTTAAATAAAACACCCTTCAGCAGTGGGAGTACCGTTGTTTCACTCAGCGGGATAAACCCTACAACATATATTTCCCTTTCCACATTCCAAGTATTAATATCAATTTGACACCATCATGGCTACGTTTACTGATCACACAATCTCAATTCTCCACACAGCTTATGTGCCTCCAGCACACCAGGAGCCCGTGGAGGAGGCCACCTCACCACCCAGCGAGGAGTATATGGAGGAGGGGACCAGCCAGTGGGCACCGTACCCAAGATCCACACCTCCTCCCCAACTGGCTGCCCCACCTCTGGCTGCTTCATCTCTGGCTGTACCACCTCTGGCTGCCCCACCTTTGGCTGCTCCATCGGTTTACAGTGACTGGATGCAACAAGAGGAAAGGTAGATGCATCCCACCACCTCTATGAGCTATTTCCCTCCAGCAGCAGCACCACCACCACCAGGGAGGCAATGGCTGCCCTGGAATATGGCCACCACCCAATACGGACCATACTCATCACAGATTGACCTACCTCCTGCATGGCTCACCAGCATGGCCCCAGGCATGATCCCAGGTGGGGGCCAAGCACATACCAGTGGCCAAGGTATGACCCTTGGCCACTCGACTACCAACACCTGGGCCTGCTTGGGGAGCCACCCTATGCCGAGGGACATGTTTACTCCACCAGCACAGACATCATTGGGCAGCCGTGAGTCCATTGATGTGGTGGGCATATACCCATCTGCAGCACACACAGCACCAGCTGTGGAGGACACAGCACCAGCTGAGGCAGACACAGCAGCAGCAGAGTCGTTGGGCACAACCATCTCCAGCAGTGAATGCCCCACGGGGATGGAGGCGGAGTGTATGGCCCTGCAAAGGAGACTACTCCGGCCAGGCCACAGCACCAATGACAACATCACCAGGAGCCTTAGGGAATCCCGGAGAAACACAAACAGGACTGAGGCAAGGATCCATGCCCTGGAGTCGGAGGTCACTAGGATCAACACTCAACTCCTTCAGCTCCACACGGGGTGATGGACATGTTTGCACAGGTGATGGTGGAGTTGAGAGAGCAGAACCACAGGGAGAATTTACGGTTAGAAAGGGAGAACCTGCGTTCCACAGAGGGGTCCACTGCATCTACCATCCCCTCCAATGTGACCCCTGAATCCACACCTAGGGAGCAAAGGGTGACCAGGAGATCATCCAGGGCATCCACTTCTGGCACACAGTCTAAGTCCCCCACAAAAAAAATGAAGGAACATTGTGTTTTGAATCCTGTCTGATCTGCTTTGTATTTTGGTTATAGATTGGGTGGCAGAGGTGTCTCCAATGCATTGCCAAACAATGCAGTGAACACAGCTTCTGCCTAGGTAAAATGTTTGTGGGATGTTACAACATGGGATCACACACACACCGTTGTACATATTCAACTGGCAATACATCCCTGGAGCCATATTACACAACAGTTTTATATGGTGATGTTGTGTGTTGAATTTGAACAACATGCATGCATTAAACACTTGTATGAGAACACTAAATGTACTTTGAAACTAAATATTACTACTTTAGTAACACTACTGTCCTGCTCATGTGTTGTCCACAAGGTTTGACAACTCTGTAGATGAGCATCCTAACTGTACAGGTTAGTACACACATGAATTTGTGTTTTCTGTGTCTATATGAGAATGTTCCAATAGAGGTTGCTGTGAAACTGAGGTCAAACATTACAACACCAACAAAATCACTTGAAACAGCAAGGGGTGAGCTTCATAAAGGTGTTGTCAAGACATCAATCCAGTCACATGGAAGATCTTCAGTTCAAGGATGGATCATGCTATGGATGCCTGTGGGACAAGTGGACAGGATTTGGAGCAACAGATTCGAACTGATCATCAAGCAACAACAATTTCGACTTTATAATCCCCTCAATCTTTTTAGTTACAGGTGAGTACACAAACCACTGTTTTGTAATGTGCTGTGTACTAGTCTGTAACCCATTATGTGGAGAACTAAGGAAATGTGCACCAGCCCTATGAATATGTGCCACTGACATGAATACACACATCAACAAGTATGTTCTGAGAGCTCCATGGAAGTAATGTTGATGTGTGTATTCATGTCAGGGGCACATATCTCTGCACACTCACAGGTCAGCATGGCGTCCCTGGAGAACTGATCTACGTTTCATGACCTCTACGTTCTGTAACAATACCACTGTACATCCACCTCTCTGCTGCTTTTCTCATCTCTAGCACAGTACAGGTCCCATATTGAGTCCAATGGCCCTTTAATCCCTGATGTGACAGTGTTATCCAGTGCATAGCATTGGATAATACTTCTTCGCTACAAGGCTAGCATGGTTGCTCTGGCTATGATCATGGTAAATCAAGTGAGTTGCTGTCAATCAAGCCCTGTAAGGTGATGAACATGGGTTATATGTTGTACCTTGTTTCTCCTGGGGGTGTGCGTGATATCCTTGAGGTATGTATGTCAATATGCAGAGGGGAATGTAAGATAGTTTTGGAATCCCCACACACAATATGCCACTGTCGGGCTATTTATATGAAGGTATCCAAAGGGTTAAACAGAGAACCACTCAGGTTGGATTTCTTCACTTAAATAGGCAAATGACAATATAAAATAATTTGAGAACTTTATCTTTAATATGTATTGACACGCTACTTTACAGTAACGAATTGATCACAAGAATCAATCCTTCATATTTGTGCAAAAATATATATATTTTATTAAAATACAATATATATACAAGTATCAGCAACTATGAAAAATATAAGTGATTAGCAATTATAAAAAGTACATAGAAAATCAAACCACACTTATTATCATAGAGATTACCAGCGGTGCAAGGGTTAACCACACATAGGTATATTCAGAGGTATAATAACAATAATTGCATTCAGCAGCATAGAATAGGTTAATTGATTGTTACAATTAATATAATACAGTTGGCTGCAGGGTCTCTTAATACCTCTGCCCCAGAAACTGTATAGACTATGCCAATTATGATGTAAGGGGTATAGTGAGACGAATAAAATAATTCCTCTAACAATTCCTTGTATCATATATCAATAATAATCAAATTTAGGGAATAACTGGAATAAAATCCCAGATTTAAATCACTATAATTTAATTATCTACTGAATTCAATACTGAATACCTCTGAATAAAATATATAAATTGCAATTAATATAGTCAATCAAAATCACCCAAATAATCTACTTAAAATTACTTCATGCAACATTTATCATAATTTTGACTACAGCAACATATATATAAAACCTATAGGCACTCCAAGGGTTAATCCACACGTTTAAAATAGATGCCACACCCAGCAGTTATTTTGTCTATTGAGTTAATACCTTCAATTACAAAATATAATCCTAGTACATATACAGAGAATTCCAAAGAAAACACCACTAACAACAGACAAATAGTGGTTAAAGGGTTAATAACTGGATTCAAAGAATATCCTATATCAAATATTAACTATTATAATCTTCCCAGAACCACAAAATATTACTCTAGGAATACCAAGATTTATATTAGCTAATATAGATAACCCACACTATATACTGTATTACACTGATTGGCAATTTATAACATTTCCCAATAAATATATATATAGATTCTATTACTTCCAGAATTTAATAGCTAATATAGCTTATTATAAATTATCCCAAATGGTTGGCCAGTCCACTTAAGACAATTATAAGACTATTTAAGTTTCTTCAAACAGAAGAAAAATTATGAAATTCTGGATTAAATGAATAAATGATATAGATACCAATCAAAGTTTCTTTGTATTTCTCTGTGAGATGGCAGGATCAGGAATTTAATCATCAGCCAAGAGAGCCCAGGAATTTCTTATTCAGGAAGTGAAGGGCCTCTTTTTCAGGAAGTGAAGCCCCTTTCTTTTTCAGGAGGTCAAGTACCCTGAACTAACAGTATCTTGCATTATATTGACAATTTTTGCCTTATCAGTAATCCCTACTTTTTTCTGATGATTGGACAAAGATCCATCTCATTTTACCGTGACATCACCAGTCTGCCCTGATTGGATATTAATATATCCCTAATTATTCAAGGAATGTGGATAATCCCAGTCATGATGCTCTCAAGACTCTAGATGGCGCTCTTACTCTATATTAGAATTTTACATGTGGCAGATCAGATTGCTTTCGTCAAGACTGAGAGAGATCATAAGGTTATCAGCGACCCCATAAACATGTCATTCTACCAGCCTTTCTCACACAGGATTACATCTTTCTCAGCCATTTTGTCTCCAACTGAATATCAATCTGCCATTAACTGACATTCAGTTATTTTCACTCCCTACCTTGGACCAATGGCCCATTGTTCAAACATGAGGTAATTTGAACATCTCCTCAACAGAATTTCAGTTACATTCTAGTATTAGAATTAACCCTATATGCTCCCCCAGGACAAAGTCTCTGACACCACGTCCATGGTATGGTTGATATTTGGGGCCATGCTGCTGCAAGTGCAGTGCTGTGTCAGTGTTCCTGTGGAATGAGACAGAACATCATGTGCGGCGTGGTTAGTGTGCTGGCACCAATTCACAGGACTGATGGGGGGACTTGCATGGATTGTTTGCATGCCTGTGTTATACTCCAGGTAAAGTGTTCTGTGATGAGCCTGTCTCTGATCTGCGCCCCTCTCAGGGTCTCCTCAACATGGCCGATGTGCATGGGCACTTCAGGTATGGGGGGGTCCTGGATGTGATCCAACAGCCTGGTGTCCACTGCGATGTTGTGCAGTATTGCACACGCCATAATTATTTTGCACACCTTTCCAGGTGCATACAGCAGTGCTCTCCCCGAGTGGGCCAGACATCAAAATCGTGACTTGAGGAGGCCAAAGGTCCGCTCAGTGGCATTCCTCATTCTGCCATGAGCCTGGTTGTACCTTTCCTGGGCATCTGTTTGAAGACTGGCCACAGGGGTCAGTATCCTGGACTTGCAGCCATAGCCAGCATCACCTGTGAAATGTGAGTGACATGGTGAGACAGGAAGCACATGTTGTGTGAATGATGTTTTGTGTGGTGGACGTACTAGCTGTGGGTCAGGAGCATGCAGCGTTGTGTGTACACCTGTGGATGTGGTGTGATTTTGTATTGTGAACTCACCCAAAAGCCACCCCCTGTATAAGTTCCATTCTCGAAATCTCTGTGGACTGAGGAGTTTTGGAGAATGTAGGAATCATGTGAGCTGCCAGGATACTTTGCACAGACATTCATAATCCTCATGTTGCTGTCACACACCATCTGCATGTTCATAGAGTGGAAGTTCTTCCTGTTGATGAATAGCTGTGCGTCACATGCTGGGGCTTTAATACGGACATGGGTGCAATCTATAGCATCCATGACCCTGGGCATGCATCCCCTTGTGTAAAAGGCCTGCTTGAGGTGTATCCAGTCCATGTTGTTCGTGGGGAAATGTATATAAGTACTGGCCTTGCTTTTGAGGGCTGGCAAGACCTGGGCCAGCGCTCTGGAGAATGTGGCCTTTGACATGCCAGATGCTTAACCCTCAGTGGACTAGAAGGCCCCACTTGCCATGAAGTGTATGGCACACAGTAGTTTTTGCAGGCCAGATAGGGTATGGTTGTGGATGTAGATGGGATCCACCTGATCCTTGATGACCTCATACAAGGCAATGATGCTGTCAGGCCTCAACCTATCGCGATCAATCACTTCGTCATCGGTCATTCCAAAGATAGTGACCCTTGGCCGGTATACCCTGGGCCTTGGTGGTCGTCTATACATCCTCTGCTGCTGTGGAGCATCCTGTTGCTGCAGTTGTGCATCTGCAGGCAGGTGCTGTCCTCCAGGTGGGGATGGGCTCCTGTGTGGCTGCTGAGCCAGAGCCTCCTCACTTGCAACATGTGAAGGCTGTTGATCAGGTGTGCCTGGGGGTTGCTAGTGTTTCCTAGCAGCCTCCCTTGCACGCCTTCTCCGCAGTCTTCACAACAATATGTAACCAAACATACAGATTGCGCTCTCTATCTCTCTCTCCCTCCCTGAGTGGAAAACAAGCCACAAGTGAGTTGTCCCTTTAAGTACTTGGTAGGGCGTTGTGTAGGTGTGGTGATGAGGTGAGTGCCGACCAATGGGAAGTTGTTTATTGTCCAGGTAAGTGTTTGCAGGTGTGTGTGTTATAAGATGTGGTGTGCTGTGCTTGGTATGTCTCTGCCATTTGCGGGTGTGAAGTTGTGGGGTGCAGATTGCGTGTGCATCGCATGGTGATGTTGCACAGGTGAGCTTGTTTTGTATTTGCAGGTGTCCATGTCGTGTGATAACCCCCATTGTTCCATGCCATGTTGTGTTGGTGTTGTCTTGTAGGACCTTGTCCCTGTGGTGTTGCTTGTTATTGTGTGTGCCATTGATTTGTGTTGTCTGTCCATGTTTTTGTGTTATTTTGGCATTACACGGGTTAATTTTCCCATTTACATGCTTGTGCGGTAAGCATTTTGTGTGTTTTGTTATGTAACGGTTGGTTTTTTTTGCCCGTTAGGTGTCTAACGGCTAAGGGAACTGGGTCTTAAATTTTGTCCGTTAAGTGTATCTTTTTTTCAGCCATTGTTACAATTAGAGGTCTGGAATTTCAGAATAAAGATAAAACACACTGAAGTGAAATACAGTTTATTTAAACATGCAATGATTTATGAGAAACCAGAACTATTGCCAGAGCTTACAGCAGTAAAACAGACTCTGTAATACAAAGAAAAGAAAAGATACTTATCAACGGAGCTGTAAAATCAGCGTGGGAGAGCCTGTCACACGAAACTCCATAGTCTCAAGACACAGATGCACGGACAGAGGTGAGAATCAGGTACACACTCTTTCGTCCCAAATATGATTCTAAAAGTATTGTGTTGATTACAGGTTAAAATACAGACTAGGATGTCTAACACTACGCATGCATATGTGCTTGGTTACAGAAGACTAAATATTGGAGATATCACTACCTGTCTCTCATAAACACTAGGTAAGCTGACAGTGCCTGCCCCTCGGTTGTTGCTAACCACAATTACAGAGCATTAACCCCCAACTGACTGTGAGGAGATCACCAAAAACCATCCCTTACACTCCACCCTTGGTCTCCTCACATCATATGGGTAAGATGTGCACCTCCGCAGAAGTGGTACAACAACGAGAAAACAGGCACCAAATACATTTCCATATGATATACACAATAAGAACTACGATAAAGACATGCAACAGGGTCTGAAGGATGCCTGCAAATCAACCCCCCACACTTCTGAACCAGTTGGCAGGATTAAGATTATCCAACCAACCCAGCCAACCTGGCACTTCAGCGTGGTGCTCAGCTGCGAAACGGTCCTTCAACCGTTCTACCTGTTGAATGTGAGCATCAGTTGCATTGGATACATCATCAGTTTGATTAACATAATGACAACAGGATGGACCTACAATAGTACACATGCCCCCATGGCTAGCAGTAAGATAATCTAAAACAAAAGTCATTTGCGCTAATTGTCTATGAATCATTCTCAAATCTTCTGCAATTAAGCAAAAAGCATCATCATACAGTTCAGTAATATTATCTTGTATGTAGCAGAAGTTCAAAGTCCTACGGACGTAACCCGTGAACTCTAATCCCACCAATAGCTGGTAACCACTTGATACATATAACAAATCAGAGACCTTTTGACGTTGACAACTGTGTCTTGCCAGACTGTGAGACGGAATACGGGCCATGGGCAAGTCCTCTGTCTTCATAAATAACATACGAGGAAGCATTTGGCCTGCATAACATGCTCCCACAGCTCCTTCAGGCAACCATTTGTATGCTCGGTTGCCACAAATCCAATACACTGTTCCGGGCCAAACTAACCCTAGACCATTAATTATCTGGTTTAAAAACAGGAAAATCAAGTCATGATAGGTAGCCTGAAGTACTCAAGTCTTGTTTCGCCCTACAATTTGAGCAGGCATACGAAGAACAGATTGTCCAGTATAGGTAACGTGATGTGTTGCATTGGCAATCTATAAACGTGGTCTCTTTCCGGTGTCCAGTCCGGTTTTGTTTGCATATATCCTAAAGTAAGCGTTTCTACGTGGCTTAGCAATTCCCACATCAATTGGCGGTGCAGGGGCGGTGTTAGGCCATTGTTGTGGTACAGTGATATTAGGCCAATAACACTACATAGGAACCTGAATATGCTCCCATACGGGAATAGACACTGTTGTGGAATTGTATGTTGGGTCACTATATATCTCTGTAGCTCTAGCCGGTCTCCCCAGCAGACAGCGGCACCTCCGTTGGCCTTGTGGATCGCAGCTGCCATAGGGACTTAATTGACACAGGTATAGCAAAATAACGTCCAGCAACTGGTCCCGGTACATGTGAGCAAACCCAACAGTCTGATGCATTGGCAACTTTTGCCAGGCTCCAATGGGCTTTGAATAAAGCATGCTCCGTTACTTGTCGCTTGACACGAAGAGGCACAGTTATATTGGCAGCTGTAGATGTTCGAGGACATCTTCTGTGAAGACCCCACACAACCAGAACAATCATTACAATGAGAAAGAAGAACCATGGAAGGACATCTTTTCTCCAAAACCAGGCTGTGTTGGATGTTTTCTGCTCCATGTCTCCTGGTACAATCGGTCTCCCAAACGTAAAGATCTGCATCATGGTAGAAGCAATAACCTGTAAGAGGGGACATATATTGGGTTTGTTTCTCCTTCACATAATACCAGAAACGTAGCCCCTTGTCCCTGAGCCAGTATTTCTCCTGTCACTATTTGTTTATGGCTTCCTGTGGGCAACACTGTCACCTTGGCACTGTCATTCAACAACTGAACTTGCTCAGTAATCTGTTGTGCATCAGCCACAATGCCCACCCAACCTACCACTGCGCCTGCAGGCACTGTCCCAGTAGCCACAGGAGTAATGATCACAACATATTCTTCACCATCCTTCACTTGCATGACCTCACTCCATGTACACCACTTACAAATCATGGGGTGGGGTATGAAACACAAGCGAGACATAGGGGTGACACCTACAATGCCAGTATTACATACCACACCCTCTTTCTCTGTTTCTTCCTTTGTAATCTGTCTGGGTGCCATAATTACTACTAAGTTACTTTGGTCTCTAAGTAACTTTTTCCGAGTTCGAATAACCACCCTGGGTAAACAATCCTGGGCATTATGCCCATGCCCCAACATTCGCTCCAAAGGGGTTACATCTTGGATGAAGCAGCCATTTAAAATGCTGACAGCCTCATCCAATACTTTGTCCCACCCCCTTAGAGTATGTGTTGGAGTCATCTTGCGCATTTGTTCCTTCAGCAAACCATTCATTCTTTCAATGAGACCCGCAGCTTGCGGGTGATAGGGAATATGGTACACCCAATGTACATCCTGAGTTTCAGTCCAGTCTTTAATAATTTTTCCAGTAAAATGAGTTCCATTATCTGTTTGAATCTCCCTCGGTAATCTGTAGTACTTTGTCAGTAAGTGTAACAGCTTCAATGTTGTCTTCTGATCCGCATGTTTGGATGGATATACCACAATCACCCCTGAGTAGATGTCTACTGCAGTTGCACAATACCGCACTTGTCCTACCCCGGGTGGTAAGGGGCCGATGAAATCCAACTGCCAGACTTCTCCACTTTGTGTTCCACAATATATTTGTCCAGGAATAGCCTTAAGTTTTCTCTTTTGTACTGCTTGACACACAGGACACTTCTCCACAATGTCTTTTGCTTGTTCAGTAGTCAATGGAATACCTTTGTGATTAGCCCACTGGTATGTACGCTCCTCTATGTCCTCCTTGATGATGCGCCCATTCTCCCAAGTGCACCACCTCTTCCACATCTTGCGTCGCTATTTGAGCCAGGTTATCTGCCATTTCATTCCCTGGCAGTCCAGCATGTCCATTCACATGACCCAAGGCAATAGATCGGGTATGGCCATATTCCCATAATTTCTGCCAGAGATCAACACTGCCCCACAATGGTTTGCCCTTGATAGTCCAATTGTCTTGTTTCCAGTTGGCCATCCACGTTGTCAATCCTTTATAGACAGCCCAACTATCCGTATAAATGTACAATGGTCCTGTTGTTTCTTCAATGACCATTGCTACTGCTTTTAATTCAGCCAGTTGACTAGACCCTCCTTCACCAGTTTCATGCAAGACCCAATCAGTTGTGGGTTGGTAGGCAGCTGCCACCCAAACTCGCCCCTTTGTAGTTATAGTAGCAGACCCATCCGTGAACCAGGCCTGTTCTCTTTGTTCTGCTGTTAGCTTATCCCATGCTTCTGCTTCTTTATATGGCCCACCACAAACTTGGATTGGTGGTAGCTCTTGTTCCACGGCTTCAAAGTTAACAGCACCCGCCAGGCATTGATTGATGTCAGAGGTTTCTTGTCCAGTCATATTTCCTCTTTCACCCAGGTACATTTAGATTACTGCAGTGTCTGCTTTTGAGCCACTGCAGTGCGGCCCGCAAGGCCTTCTTGACGCACCCAGCCTATAATAGGCAAATCAGTTCTCACAGTCACTGTCTGTAAACCTGTGGTACCTTCAGTATGTTGCAAAGCAGTATATGCTGCTAACAATTGTCTCTCCAAAGGACTATACTTCCTTTGTGCCGGAGTAAACTGCTTTGACCAAAATCCAATGGGAGTCTTCCGCACCCCAGCAGTGGCAGACTTTTGCCACAGTCCCCAGGACATGCCATGATCTGTCATAGATACATCCAGGATAAGAGGTTGGTCAGGGAGTATGGGTCCCAATTTGTTGTTGACTTGCACAGCTTCTTTGGCTAGGAGTAAGGCTTCCTCTTGTTCTTTACCCCAAGTGAATGCTGCTCTTTTCCGTGTCACATTATATATGGGGCGTAATAACAGGCCTAAATGAGGTACAAATGATCTCCAGAAGCCAAAAATGCCCAGCAATGCTTGTGCTTCCTTAACGTTCGTTGGTGCTTTTAGATTGGCAATAGTATCCAACACAGGCTGAGGAATACTTTTCTGGGCTCCATGCCACACAATCCCCAAAAACTTCACCTGCTGAGCAGGGCCTTGGATCTTCTTCTCATTAACAGCCCACCCTCGGTGTTTCATCCACAGTAACAGAGTGTCCAAGTCCTTGGCCACTTGTTCTTTTGTTGCACCGGACAGCATGATATCATCAATGTAGTGATACAGAGTACACTGTAGAGGCTTCATGGCTTGCAAGTCTCTGGCTATTAGTCCATGACAAATAGTAGGTGAATGGACATACCCCTGTGGCAAAACCAGTAAAGTGTATTGTTGTCCATTCCAGGTAAAAGCAAACTGATCTTGGGATTCTTGAGCAATGGGTATGGAAAAGAAAGCATTGACTAAATCAATAACAGCATGCCATTGCCCTGTGGTCTGTGTGATCTTTTCCACCAAGGTAATCATATCTGGTACTGCGGGGCGCTATTTTATTGAGTCCTCTATAATCCACAGTCATGCGCCAACTGCCATCTGGTTTCTTCACAGGCCATATTGGACTGTTGTATGGACTGATTGCAGGCCTCAGCACGCCTGCTTGCAACAAGCCTTGTATAGTCTCTGTTACTTCTGTATGGCCTCCTGGTATTCGATACTGTTTCAACTTCACTGGCTGTGAAGGTGGGGAATGTACACTGGGGTCCAGTTTCCAGTTTCGGGACATTGTAGACAGTTCAAATTAAATATATATTTCTTTATCCTTCTTTCTCTGTCGTCCAATATAGGTTACTGTTAACTTCGGGTAGGTGACCTCCCCTTTAAGTAGGCAGGAACAATTCTTGAAGAAAATGCTGGGTGGAGCCTACCTCCTCTCCTTAGCTGCATCTAGCCACCCCTCTCCAGAAAGATTTGTTCCTTGATGAAGATACAGGCAAGAGAACAGTTCTGCTATAGTTTTAGATTATTTTTTGTTTTCTATTAGATATGGAATACCACCATTAGGCGGAATACCATTACTGACATTCCCTATGTAAGTTTGCTAAGTTGTACCCTTTTTTCTGAAGCGACTTTAGCTTAATGGGCTCATCCACCCACGGTGGACCTACCAGTCTCTAGACTTTCTAAATCCACTGCTTTGCCTTTGGCAGATGCTTCTGTCCTCAAAGACTGGACTGACAGGAAGCTTGAGACATCCCTAAAGACCATCTTTGCTACGGCTCGTACTTCACTGTGCCCGGCATTCACAGCTGCTTGGGTGAACAGGGCCATTGCAGTTTGGACTGAACAGCTGACTGTGGCTGTCCGTCAGGGAGCTTTTCCCTTTGGTCTGACTACAGCTCCCCAGGTCTGGGTGCATTAGTGGCTGTCCTCCACTGGGATGGCATCAGAGTCACTCCATACATGGACGACTTGCTTCTGAAGGCCCCTTCTCCAGAACTCCTTCATCAGCATGTCAAGGACTGCATGCATGCACTGACCCTGCATGCACTGACCCATCACAGATCCTCAACACGGACAAGTCGGACTTTGTACCATCTCAGAGACTAGTCTTCCTAGGTCTCCTCTTTGACACCAAACAGGGTATGGTGTTTCTCATGGAAGAGGTAGCTCACCTGATCATCCACAAAGTATATGCTGTTCTGGCACACGATCCAGTACCGGCTAAGAAGCTGACCTCACTAGTGGGGAAGTTCATTTCCACCATAGAAGCGGTTCCGTTTGCCATGGCTCACACCACAGAACTCCAGAGGTTTGTGATCCATGTGTGCTGGGGTCAGCAGGATCTGTTGACGATGTCTCTGTCTCTTCCTCATCACATGGAGCTGAGCCTGTTGTGGTGGCTCAGTCTCTCCAATCTGCTGAAGGGCTCTTCCTTTATGATAACCTTCTGAACTACAGTAACAATGGATGCCAGCCTTTCCAGCTGGCGAGCAGACCTTGGTCACAGCAATGCCCAGGGTCAGTGGTCTCCAGAGGAATCTCTCCTTCCCATGAATACGTTGGAGCTTCGAGCGATATTTCATGCTCTTTGTCACTGGACGCGTCATCTGGAGGGATGCCGAGTTAG
The DNA here is from genome assembly GCA_037306005.1 of Rhinophrynus dorsalis. Lineage (NCBI taxonomy): Eukaryota > Metazoa > Chordata > Amphibia > Anura > Rhinophrynidae > Rhinophrynus > Rhinophrynus dorsalis. Next base: position 383,819,355 of record CM074719.1, read on the forward strand.
AGTCCAATCTGACAACTCCAGTGCTGTGGCTTACATCAACAAGCAAGGCGGTACAAGAAGTCTTGATGCCTGGTTGGAGGTCAAAGCTATTTTAACCTGGGCAAAGGAACATGTTCCTGCCATATCTGCAGTTCATATTCCCGGAGTAGAGAATGTGCTGGCAGACTTCCTAAGTCGACACACAGTGGACAGCGGAGAGTGGAAACTGAACCAAGAAGTGTTCAACCTCATTGTTCAGAAGTGGGGACTTCCTTGCATCCATCTGATAGCAACAAGGCACAATCGGAAGGTTCCGTTGTTCTGCTTTAGCTGGTGGGACCCTCTAGCTCTGGCAGTGGATGCCATGTCGATCCCATGGAGCTTCCCTCTGGCGTACATCTTTCCTCCCATTCCAATGCTACACAGGGTGTTGCGGAAACTGCATCTGGAGGGTTCTCCAGTCCTCCTGATTGCTCTGTACTGGCCTCATCAGGCTTGGTTTCAGGAGCTTCTGGATCTCTCTGTGGCGGAGCCCTTCCGACTGCCCCACCGTCCGTATATTCTTCTTCTAAAGGGGTACCTGTGGAAGGAGGATGTGGACTGTCTGGGTTTGACTGCATGGAAATTGAATCCTTAATACTGAAGAAGAAGGGTTTTTCTTCAGGTGTGGTGGCCACTATGCTTAATGCCCTCAAGCCTGTCTTCTCTAAGGCCTACCATAGAGTCTGGTCCATCTTTCTCTCTTGGTGCGCTGATAAGGATTTTTCCCAGGAATTTGATCTTTCAGCGATCCTGTCCTTCCTGCAGGACAGAGTGGATAAGGGTCTCAGTTTGAGTTCCCTTAAGGTGCAGACTTCTGCACTCGCTATCCTTCCTGATGTCAAGGTTTTCTTTCAGAGTGTTGCTCATACTCGTCCTGCCTTTAAGAGCCCTACTCCTCAATGGCATCTTAACTTGGTTTTGGGCGTCCTTCAGCTCCCTCCATTTGAATCATTGGCTACTATTCCTTTACACATGCTGACTTGGAAAATGGCCTTTCTCCTGGCTATTGTGTCTGTTTGCCGTGTTTCATGCCCTGTCTTGTAAACCTCCCTTTTTGGTGCTCCACAAAGACAAGGTTGTTCTTCGAGCTTCTCTGGAGTTCCTTCTGAAGGTGGTCTCTGAATTCCACATTAATCAGGAAATCGTGGTGCCCTCTTTCTCTCCTGACCTTACATCCAACAATGAAAGGGATCTTCACTTGTTGGATGTGGTGCAATGTCTAAAGTGCTGTGTGCACCACACTGAGGCTATTCGCCAGTCTGATGCTTTGTTCATCATTCCTGAGGGTCCCAGGGCAGGGAGAACTGTATCCAAGGTGACCATACCATGTTGATGTGCTGGCGTCGGCCGATGCCAGCTTGGGACGGAAGATCCTAGAGGCAGTTTTGCCTGTCTAGGTTCTCCTTTCATCTCTTCAGTGCTCCTTCACTTTTGATCCCTGTTGACTCGAGTTTTGTGTACTGTGCTATGTTCCTGGTGTAGTTACGCACCGGTTTTGTGTCCGTTGACACTTCATTGTTATTGTTGGGCTGTCTATGATCTCATGGTTCATATAGGCTCTGGTGACTTTGGGCACTCAGCCCCTGGTCCTTGTCTTACATCCCACCTCTGGTAAACTCAATGGTTGGACATCCCAAAGTTACCAGTAACCTATACTGGACGACAGAGAAAAGAGTATTTTAGTCTTACCTGTTAAATCCTTTTCTCTTAGTCCATATAGATTACTGATCTCCCACCCTATCAAGGGACCATGCTTGGCTCTCCTGTGACCGAACATGGGAGTCCTTTTGGGTTCTTTTCCCTTCTTAGTACCTAGTCACTAGTGTCTCAAATCTTTCTGGGAAGGGGTGGCTAGATGCAGCTAAGGAGAAGAGGTAGGCTCCACCCAGCATTCCCTTCAAGAATTGTTCTTTCCTACTTAAAGGGCCGGTCACCTACCCGAAGTTACCAGTAACTTATATTGGACGACAGAGAAAGCAGTATATAGAAATAAATACCTCATTTGAACTGTCTAAGAGAAAAGGATTTAACAGGTAAGACTAAAATCCTTTTATTTCAGCTCTGATGAAGAGCCGTAGGACGTTCTGCGGACCAGGATCTCCTGCTGAAACCTAGATAGTGACATCATTGCAAGGGGAGGGAAGGGGAAACTTTGTAAGCTTATGTCTCTCAAACCATAAAGGGTTGAGAGATTGGACTAGGTGCAAATTAATTAATTTTTTTTTTTTTTACTATCTACAGAATTACCTTTCAATAAAACAATCAACAATTACTATCCCTTTAAATATAGTCGGTGAACGTAAATATCCTTGTGGAAAAACAGAGTGTATTGCCGTTCGTCCCTGGTGAAGGCAATCTGGTCCTGGGACTCAGGGGCAATGGGTATGGAAAGAAAGCATTGGCCGAGTCTATGACAGCATGTGATTGCCCATCAGTGCATGCAATCCTCTCCACGAATTATATCATATCCGGACCTGCAGCTGCTAGTGGGGGTGCCACTATATTAAGTCCTCTATAGTCCACGGTCATGTGCCGGCTCCTGTCCGGCTTCTTCACAGGCCAGATTGGACTGTTGTAGGGCTGGCAGTAGGTCTCAATACGCCAGCTTGGAGTAGGCCTTAAATAGTCTCTGTCACTTCCTTAAGTCCTCTAGGAATAAGGTACTGATTGAGACTGATCGGTTGTGCTGGGATTGGGATGTACACTGGGGTCCATTTAACATGCCCCTTGATTATTAGCTGAAGTGCTGAAAGACACAAAGTATGGACTGCAGTGCCAAATGAATAACCCTTCAAAATATCCATTCCCAGAATATTATCTGGTAGGTCAGAGATCAAGATCTCTGCTGGTTATATGGGACCTTTCCCTTTCTAAATTTGGCACTGCACTGGGTATGCAGGTGTCTTGCATCCTCCCAATCCCTCAACCATAACACAACCCTTAGTGTGCCTCTTGTTGCCCACATTGCTGTGAAACAGTGACACTTTTGCCCCAGTATACAGCAAGGCTGTTATATACTGTGGTTTCCTTGGATGTCCCCAATGCAATATCACTCATACATATATGGGTGGCGGTCCCCTGGTTTTTGTACTGATATTTGCATAACAGTAGGCTCTGGGGATGGGGACCGGTTGTTGTCTCATAAAGGCTTGGGAACTGTCCATATCTGTTGGTGCTCATATAATGCATTGTATGCTTCCGTGTATGGGGAAGTCGAGTCCAGGGGCAGGGTGGCAGAAAAATCAAACCAAGGGGCAGTGGGTGTCACCTTATGTCCCACCCCCTTCCACATCACTAGTCGCCACCTTCTTTGGTTTGGCTGTTTGTAACTTCTCCGTTTGTTTCAGTTCTTGCCAGCGCTTCAGGAGAGAGTGAGTAAGAGCCCCATCAATATCTTTGGGGATCTTTGGGGAGGGGGCCCTAGTATTTCTCTCCAGAGTCCTATTCGTAATCTGATTGTTTGGGTGCTGATTTCTGTTTTTATCCAGTGCACCAAGTTGCCCCATTAAATTGCTAGCTGCATAAACATTAAATTGGCACACAACATATTTATGACATTCCCATGCTATAGGTGCCCAGGGTCCAGAGCTAGCTACTCAGCTTGGGAGCAAACTGGATGGAGACCTAAACAGACTTTCTCCCCCCATTTTCCTTCTCCTAACGTTTTTCCTAAAGCTAGTAAACATTATTACTCTCTGCTATTTACTATGGAATCCTGCCAACTATGCCAAATGTTTTGAGGATTCTTTTAGATTCCAAAGTAAATAAACAGAGAGACACACAGTATTACAGCAAATCACATATTTTATTAATTGATATACATAGCTTTAGATGATCTCAGCATGTATAGGAGAGCCCCTGATGGTTCAGACTACATCCCATAATTTCCCCTTCAGAGTGTACACAGAGCTGGGTATGGCAGGCATGTGTGCCAGAAGAACTCTTAAAAAAATTACCAACACCCAGCTATTTATACCTCTTTCGCAGCCTAACCAGGATGCTTAACCCCTTAACGACCCTTGACGGTCATAGGTCGTCTGACTGAACGACCCATGATGTACTATGACCGTCATGGGATTCCGGGCTCCCCCTGCGGCTGCACGCCTTTCGGGGAGTCCAGAAGCGGAAGAAAGAAAAAAAAAAATGCTCCGTGGTCCTTAACTGATCACGCTGATCGGCCGGTCGTTAAGTGGTTAACCTATCAGCTTTCACAGTTAGTGTCATGCCTGGCTCATGCCAAGCCTCATGTTTAGCTGCTGTATGGTTTTAGTATCAATAAATACATCACCCATGTGCCTAGCTTGTGCCAAGCCTTGTGTTCCACTGTAAGGTCAGCAGCTATTGCTATAGCTATGTGTCCCTGAAAAAGGCCATGCACATAAGCTTGTAATTAACCCCTTAATTACCCATGCCATGCCAGGACCGTCATGAGTAAACTTCCCATAAGGACTCATGACAGTCCTGGCACCTCATGGTGCACAGTGCTATCATTCTGCAGAAGCTGAAACTGATTGCTCCACAACTGGAGCGTTCAGTTTCAGTGCTCGTCTCGTCTGCCAGTACACGTGATCACGTACCGGCATTTTTATTCACAAAGGCTTCTTCCTGTGTTTGTGGGCCTTACGAATGGTAGACTTGATCCAGGAGGCAATAATCATCTGAGATGCAGACCTACCAGCCCTAGGACCCTCAGGAATGATGAACAGCGCGTCAGTCTGACGAACAGATTCAGTGCGGTACACATAGAACTTATGACAGCGTACCACATCCAACAAGTGGAGATCCCTCTCCTTGTCTGATTTAGGGTCAGGACAAAATTAAGGCACAACAATCTCCTGATTGATGTGGAACTCATATACCACCTTAGGAAGAAATTCCTGGGAGGTGCAAAGAACCACCTTGTCCTTGTGAAAAACCAAGAAAGGCAGTTTACAGGACAAGGCTTGAAGCTCGGCAACCCTGCAAACAGAGACGATTGCCAAAAGGAAAACCATTTTCCAAGTCAAAAGATGAACAGGAATATTGGCCAAGGACTTAAAAGGAGGGAGCTGTAAGATGCCCAGCACCAAATTAAGATCCCACTGAGGAGCGGGACTTTTAAAGGCAGGGCGAGCATGAGCAATGCCCTGAAAGAAAATGTTCACATCCGGAAGGATGGCAATGCGCTTCTGGAAAAACACAGAGAGCGCAGAACTTTGCACCTTCAAGGAACTCGTGCTAAGGCTTATCCATACCGTCCTGTAAAAAGGAAGGTCAAAGTCTTGGGAGGATATATTCTTGTCCACACACCAAGAATGGAAAATAGACCAGATTCTGTGTTATACCTTAGAGGAAACAGACTTCCTAGCACGAAGCATGGTAACTACGACCTCTGAAGAAAATCCTTTCTTCTTCAATATTGGGGATTCAACCTCCATGCCGTAATACTCAGATGATCCACATGCTCCTTCCACAGATAACCCTGTAGAAGGATATCCGGTCTGCTGGGAAGCCAAAAGGGCTCCACCACGGATATCTCCAGAAGCTCCAGAAACCAGGGTTGCCAGGGCCAGTACGGAGCGATTAGAATGACCGGAGTTCGATCCAACAGCAATTTCCTCAATACCCTGGGAAGCAGGGGAATGGGAGGAAAGACATAAGCCAGTGGAAATTGCCACGGAATTGACATCCACTGCGAGAGCCAGAGGATCCCTCCAGCGGGAGGAATCTCCTGTTGTGTCTGGTCGTCATCAAGTTGATCCGGGGGAGTCCTCATTTCTGGACGATGATGTTGAACACCTCCTGGTGGAGTTCCCACTCTCCACTGTCTACCGTGTGTAGACTTAAGAAGTCAGCTAAGACGTTGTCTACTCCTGGAATATGAATTGTGGAGATGGCAGGGACATGTTCTTCTGCCCAGGTTAAGATAGCCTTGACCTCCAACCAAGCAGCGAGACTCCTTGTTCCGCCTTGCTTGTTGATGTAAGCCATGGCTGTGTCATTGTCGTACTGGACGTGAACTGGACAGTAGTCAAGATGATAGGACCAGTATCTGATAGCGTGGAATATCGCCCGAAGTTCCAGGACATTGATGGGTAGGAGAGACTCCTCCACTGACAATCGATCCTGTGTGTTCTGTGAGAAATACCATGCCTTTCAGGGTGTCAAACAGGAGACCTAGGAAGACCAGTCTCTGAGATGGAACTAGGTCTGACTTGTCCATGTTTAGGATCCCCCCGTGATGGGTGAGAGTGTTGATACAGTCCATCACCTGTTGTTAAAGGAGTTCCAGACACAGGGCCTTCAAGAGCAAGTCGTTCATGTATGGAGTGACTTTGATGCCATGTTTGTGTATGGCAGAAATTACCATGCCCAGGATACGAGTGAATACCTGGGGGCCGTAGTCAGACCAAAGGGAAGAGCAGAAAACTGGAAGTGTCCTCGGTTGCAAGCAAACCTGAGGTACTGATGGCTCTCCGGATGGATGGCTATGTGCAGATAGGCATCCTGGAGGTCTAAAGAAGCCAGAAATTCCCCAGGGCAAATTGCCGCAATCACCGATCGTAATAACTCTTGGTGATAAGCAGTCTTGACTATGAAAGAATTGAGATCCTCGAGGTACAGGATGGGATGGCAGCCACCATCCTTCTTGGAGACTGCAAGCAGGTTGGAAAAGAAACCGGAACCAATTTCCAGGTCGGGAACCAGTTCCAGAACTTCCTTGTCCAGTAGAGTCTGAATAGCGCCATTGAAAAGACGACGCTGAGGAGTGTGAGAAGGGAAGAACCTGAAAGGAGGAAGAGAGGAGAAGGGAATCCTGTACCCTTCTGAAATCACCTGTAAAACCCATGTATCCATCACGGTGTCTGTCCAGACACTTAGAAAATGGCACAGTCAGCCACTCTGGAGCGTGGGGTCTGGGGTTCAGCGAGTCATGCCAAAGAAGGTTTGGTGGTCTTGGGTTTGGTGGAGGACTGTTTGGGCCTCCACTGCTGTTAGGGCTTGGAGGAGGAATGTGAGCCTGTGGAACCGTTTGGGTCGTAGAACGTGCCTCAGCATGGAAGGGATAAAAAAGACGGTGTTGTCTAGCTTGGGGTTTCTTCTTGGGAACCAAAGGCAACAAAGTGCTCTTGCCCCCAGTAGTTTCACTGATGAGGTTCTTCAGCTCCAGCCCAAATAAAGAAGTGCCCAAAAAGGGCAAAGAAATCAGGGATTTCTTGGAAATGGTATCCGTGGACCAGATCTTAAGCCAGAGGGCATGTCTGGCTGCTATGGAGATAGCTGAAACCTTAGCTTCCAGCCTAACAGCATCAAAGATAGCCTCAGTAACATAATGCTGAGCTTCTGAAATATTAGCCATGTGCTGTAGCAAGTCAGTTGTGGGAGCACCCTGATGAACAGCATCAGTAAGTTGTTATGTCCATTCAGAACAACCAAGCACACATTGTAGACTATTCCAATGAAGTAATTCTTTTTAAAAAACGAGATTGCGGCTCTGCTGTAGAGCCTCCATGTTGTCCGACATGGATCTCCTGCTGACAGCTTTACAGCTGACAGCAGGAAACATCAAACTTTGAATGCAGATATCTATCAAACCACAGCGGTTTGAAAGATACCTTTTTTTGCATTCAATTAAACTTTTTAATCTCTACAAAATGCAAAATATTTTTTTGGGGACATTACTATCCCTTTAAAATAGAGAAGATGTAGCATCCATCTGTATAAAAGACAGCAGGAAACTGAGCTCTAGTTTGATCTGCCTTTTTGAAGAAGCGAATGCAAAAAGAGGGTCAGCTTTCTGATGGAAGCTATGTCTTCCCTATTTTAATACATTAGTTTTTTGTGTGTTATTTGCATTCTTGTACAAGTCTCCACAGGTTTTCAGTTATCTATAGAATGGTCTTTCACGTTGTTGAATTGAAGAACTTATTTGGCAAGCCGGTTTATAACCATCTATCATCAGTAAAATAAAACTTTAGGTCTAACAGAGGTACATAAAGAGCTAGTTATTATGGATGTTCTTTCATTTTGCATAAAAAGTCAGCCGCAGTGTTTCCTATTCATAGTTCCATCCATGATATTTTCAAAAAGGAATGGAGTCCTTTTGTATTAACCCCTAGAGTGCCAGGTGGGTACAGCGTACGAGTGGACACAGCTGTACCTGCTGTGCCACGCTCGTACGTTGTACATCTAAAATGCGGTCACTGCATAAGCCGGTATAACCGGCATGCAGTGGCCGCATTTTAGAATAAAATGCACCTGGCACTCGTGGGGGGGGGCATGAGGATCACTCCTCATGCCTCCCAGGTATTGATCTCCCAGCCGATTGCGCTGGGAGATCAATATCTTCAATGGAGAAAGAGATTGTCCTTCCTGCACTCTCCTACCCGAACATCCGGGTAGGAGTGGGCAGGACCGGGGGAAGCCTCCAAACATCATCGGTGACATGATCACCGATGACGTTAGGGCAGTTTCCCCGATCCCATTCACTCCTACCGGTGGTAGGAGTGAAAGGCAGGAGAGCACAATCAGCTGGGAGATCAATTATTGGGGGGACATCAGAAGGTGTCCTGATGTCCCCCCACAAGGTTTGCAATAAAAAAAAAATGAACCCTATTAGTGCCGCGGGGACGTCCAGCGCATTGCTTTGCAATGCACTGGAGACCCCTTTGGCACTCACAGGGTCAATTGTGTTGGGGGACTTTTTTTAACAAAGACCTCATTTAGGGGGTCAGGAGAGATCCTGATGACCCCCAATGAGGTCTATAAAAAAAAATAAATAGAAAAATTAACCCTGTGTGTGCCACGGGGGGGGGTCCAATGCAGACCCCCCCCCCTCCTTTGGCACACATAGGACTTTGGTTTGGATTTCTTTATATTCAAAACTTGTTGGGGGGCCCTGATGTCCCCCAACAAGCTATGAATAAAAGATAGTAAAAAAAAAAAAAAATTAACCCTCTGTGTGCCACATGGCTTTGCAATGCATTGGACACCCCTGTGGAAGACAAAGTGTTTTTTTTTTTTATTTATTTTTACTTTACTTAGACCTCATTGGGGGACATCAGGGGTCCTGAAGCCCCCCAACAAGGTGTAAAAAAAAAAAAAAATAGGAAAACAATGTGTGCCCCACAGGGGGTCCAACGCAGTGCTTTGCAATGCGTTGAACCCCCCCTGTGGCACACACATTTATTTTTTTATTCTGCCCTTGTTGGGGGGTCAGCAGAAGAAAACGTGATCCCCCAACAAGGTATGAATAACAAATATTAAAAAAAAAAAAAATTAACCCTCTGTGTTCCACAGGGAGTCCAATGCATTGCTTTGCAATGCATTGGACACCACTGTGGAAGACAAAGTGTTTTTTTTTCTTTTCTTTGTTTTTACTTTATTTAGACCTCATTGGGGGACATCAGGGGTCCTGAAGTCCCCCAACAAGGTGTAAAAAAATAAAAAATAATAGGAAAACAATGTGTGCCCCACAGGGGTGTCCAACGCAGTGCTTTTCAATGCGTTGGATCCCCCTGTGGCACACACATTTATTTATTTTTTATTCTGCTCTTGTTGGGGGTCATCAGAAGTAGACCTGATCCCCCAGCAAGGTATGAATAACAAATAATAAAAGAAAAAAAACTAACCCTCTGTGTGCCACAGGGGGTTCAATGCATTGCTTTTGTAGGCTGGTAGGAGGTCCTCCTAGGAAATCCCATGGTGTTGAACCATTTCCTATCTTTGAAGTGACTGAAAAAACAATTTTTTTTTCTGTAGCACCATATTCTGGAAATAGTTGTGCACTCTAACTTAGGGGCAGAAAGGCAAGTGACATCTCATTAAATGCGGCAGGTTATCGTCTTTCCAAATTGTCATGGTTTCTGTACCTTTCCTTTACTTCTGTAGTTGCTATAACCATTTTTTTACAGACAAGTATTATTTGAGAAAATATTAGAAAAATCAGAGGTTGTGGTAGGTGTCATTTTGCACTTCTAGCACCCCCTAAGGTAGGTCAACTCATACCAGTGGGGTGTCTTTTGACTCCTAAGAGCACTAGCTAACGAATGCAGTTGAAAATTCCATGGTTTTCACAGAGTTCCATACAGGGCCGGACTGGCCTGCCGGGATACCGGGAAAAATCCCGGTAGGCCGCCAGCACTGGGCTTCCCAGGGGCCGGCCGAGGGCTTCTTCTATAATTATTCTCTCTCCCCTTGTGCCTCTCTCCCCCATGTACTTCTCTCTTTCTCTCCCCCTTGTGCCTCTCTCCCGTACCTCTTTTTCACTTTCCTGCACTGCCGACATCCGGAGCGCAACCACTCCAAATGCGGAGACGCCGCGTGGAGCGTGCAGGTATTTTCTTCCTCTGTTCTGAGGCCAGTTTAAAACTGGCGCCCAGACAGAGGAAGAAAACCCCTGCACACTCCATGCGGCGTCTCCGCGTTTGGAGTGGTTGCGCTCCGGATGTCGGCAGTGCAGGAAAGTGAAAAAGAGGTAAGGGGGAGAGAAAGAGAGGCACAAGGGGGAGAGAAAGAGAGAAGTACAAGGGGGAGAGAGGCAAAAGGGGTGAATCAGGAAAGGGGGAGAGAGGCAAGAGGGAGAGAAAAAGGCAAAAGGGGGATGAAGACAAGAGTCAAGGCTGGATTAAGGCAAGAGAGGGATCAAGAGGAGGAGAATGGCGAAAGAAAAATCAAGAGGGGTAAAGAGAGGCAACTTGACAAGAGGAGGAAAGAGGCAGAAGGGGGTCAAGAGTGGGGAAAAAAGAGGCAAAGGGAATGGGGATCATGAGGTGAAATGAGGGGCAATCAAGAGGCAAAAGGAGGGAGGGACCAAGAGGCAAAAGAAGGGGGGATCAGGAGGGGGAGAAAGAGGCAAGAAGGGGAGCGAGGCAAAATGTGGGATCAAGAGTCAAGGAAGGGGTGAAAGGGGGATCAAAAGGAAGAGAAAAAGGCAAAAGGTGGGGGCTAGAGTCAAGAGGGGAGAACGAAGCACAAGGTGGGAATGAAGAGTGGGAGAAAGAGGGGAATCGAGAGTCAAGAGGTGGTGTGTATATGTGTATATATATATATATATATATATATATATATATATATATATATATAAATGTACTCAGCCTAGGGTATCCCCAACAGCAGAGAGGAACAGCTGTTGGGGATACCAACTGCTGTTGGGGATACCCTAGGCTGAGTACATTTTTATATTTACCTTTATGGGACGTGCACTGCCATACTATAAAGTGTTATATGATTTATTTTAAATTTCAGTGTGTGCCACTGTCAACCATATATACATATATATATATATATATATATATATATATATATATATATATATATATATATATAAATAAGTCCCATTCGGTGGCACTCACTGTTCGTGGTCTCAATGCCCGGGTGCAATCCTTACAAACGATAAATCCAAGAAACGAAGTGATAGGCAGCACTCACAGGAACTTTAAAGCAACAAAATGATGTTTATTTTGATTGACGTTTCGGCTATATTACATAGCCTTTATCTTGATAAAGGCTATGTAATATAGCCGAAACGTCGATCAAAATAAACATCATTTTGTTGCTTTAAAGTTCCTGTGAGTGCTGCCTATCACTTCGTTTCTTATATATATATATATATATAAATAAATCTCTGTTGTTCTGGTGGCATTCAGATGTCTTTTAAAATGCGTGTTTTCCCCTTTTATAAACAAGAAAAAAATGCCATTATGCTATGGGACTAGTATAATGAAGCAATGCTATGGGGCTGGTCAGCAATTTTTTCCAGGGCTGGTTTTTATTCCCAGTCCGGCCCTGGTTCCATACATTTCAAGGGGCACAAAAGTAAAATGTAAAAAAATTCAATTTTTTTCCTGTATCGCCTCCTTCTTTAAACATTTATGCACACCAGTATTGGGGTAAAAAGGCAAGTGACCCCTCATTAGATGCGGCAGGTTGTCTTCTTTCCAAAATGGTATGGTTTATCTACCTTTTCTTCACTTCTTAAGGTGTTATAGACATTTTCTTACAGGCAAGTCAGGTTTGAGAAAATGTTAGAAACATCAGAGGTTGTAGTAGGTGTTGTTTTCTACTTCTAGCACCAACTAAGGTAGGTCAACTCATACCAATGGGGTGTCGTTTGACTCCTAAGGGCACTAGCTAACGAATGCAGTTGAAAATTCCATGGTTTTCACAGAGTTCCATACATTTGAAGGGGCAGAAATGTAAGAAAATGCCTTTTTTTCCATTAGCGCCACCTCCTGGAAGCATTTGTGCACACCAGCCTTTGGGTAAGAAGGAAAGTGACCCCTCATTAGATGCGGCAGGTTGTTTTCTTTCCAAAATGGCATTGTTTCTCTAACTTTCCTACATATCTATTATGGTTATAACCATGTTAGTGCAAGCAGATAATTTCAAAAACAAAAGTGTCAGGTTCACGTACGTGTTCCTAGCACCCACATATTGTATGTTAACCCACATAAATGGGCTAGCATTTTTCTCATGTTGGTAGCAGATACTGAATGCAGCAGGAAATGTTATGGTTTTCAAAGATTTTAGTATCTTTGAAGTGGTGGAAATGTAAAAAAACATGTATTTATTCCCATAGCGCCACCATTTGGAAATATTTGTGCACTTCAGCCCAGGGGGTAGAAAGGCAAGTGACCCCTCATTTGATGTGGGAAAATGTCTACTTTCCAAAATGGTATACCTTTTATACCTTTCCTTCATGTCTCTAACAGTTATAAACATTTTAGTACAAGCAGCCATTTTCGAGAAAGCAAACAGGTAGGTGTAGTTATGTGCTTCTGGCACCGTTAAGGTAGGTCGACTCATTCCAATGGGGTGTCATTTTTCTCCTAAGAGCACTAGCTAGTGAATACAGTTGGAAATGCCATAGTTTTCACAGATTTCATTACAGATGAAGAGGCAGAAATATAAGAAAATGCCATTTTTTACTATAGTGCCACATTCTGGAAGCATTTGGGCACAACAGGCCTGGGGTAAGAAGGCAATTCACCCCTCAATAGATGCGACAGGTTGTCTTCTTTCCAAAATGGTATGGTTTGTGTAGCTTTTCTTCACTTCTGTAGTTGTTATGACCATTTTTGTACAGACAAGTAATGTTTGAGAAAATGTTAGAAAATTTAGAGGTTGTAGTAGGTGTAGTTTTGCACTTGTAGCGCCCCCTAAGGTAGGTGAACTCATACCAATGAGGTGTCGTTTTTCTCCTAAGAGCACTAGCTAATGAATACCATTGGAAATTCCATGGTTTTCACAGATTTCCGTACAGATGAAGGGGCAGAAATGTAAGAAAATGCCATTTTTTTCCTTTAGTGCCACCTTCTGGAAGCATTTGGGCACAACAGGCTTGGGGTAAGAAGGCAATTCACCCCTCATTAGATGCGACAGGTTGTCTTCTTTCCAAAATGGTATGGTTTGTGCAGCTTTTCTTCACTTCTGTAGTTGTTATAACCATTTTTGTACAGACAAGTAATGTTTGAGAAAATGTTAGAAAATGTAGAGGTTTTAGAAGGTGTAGTTTTGCACTTGTAGTGCCCCCTAAGGTAGGTGAACTCATACCAATGAGGTATCATTTTTCTCCTAAGAGCACTAGCTAATGAATACAGTTGGAAATTCCATGGTTTTCACAGATTTCTGTGCAGATGAAGGGGCAGAAATGTAAGAAAATTCCATTTTTTTCCTTTAGTGCCACCTTCTGGAAGCATTTGGGCACAACAGGCTTGGGGTAAGAAGGCAATTCACCCCTCATTAGATGCAACAGGTTGTCTTCTTTCCAAAATGGTATGGTTTGTGCAGCTTTTCTTCACTTCTGTAGTTGTTATGACCATTTTTGTACAGACAAGTGATATTTGAGAAAATGTTAGAAAATGTAGAGGTTGTAGTAGGTGTAGTTTTGCACTTGTAGCACCCCCTAAGGTAGGTGAACTCATACCAGTGAGGTGTCGTTTTTCTCCTAAGTGCACTAGCTAATGAATACAGTTGGAAATTCCATAGGTTTCACAGATTTCAGTACATTTGAAGGGGCAGAAATGTAAGAAAATACAATTTTTTTCCTTTAGTGCCAATTTCTGGAAGCATTTGGGCACAACAGGCTTGGGGTAAGAAGGCAAGTTACCCCTCATTAGTTGTGGCAGGTTGTCTACTTTTCAGAAATATATAGTTTTATATAGTTATTCCACTGTTTTAGGGTAGTTTTACCACAAAAACCCTAGAATGCGCATATTAGTTTATAAAGTTGAAAATGTCATTTTGCGCTGCTGGTGATTAGGGCTCTGCGCTAGCCATGGACGTAGGTAAAACTATACAAATTTGGTATTTTTTTACTCGGGGGACTCGGGGCTTTTTCAAATAATTGAAACTTTTTCAATCGAGGTAATTGTTTTTGATACATAGTATATGATTTTAGCAAAATAAGAAAATTTTCACCTGTTTTGTCATTATGACATCATAGCTTTTTGCACAATGTAAAATTCTCTTCATGTTAGGTATTACGAGAAAGCTCAATTTGTTCTGAAAAAAACAATATATAGTTTTCCATATGTAACTAAAAATCCCCAGAGTAAATCAAGCCTAAACGAAAGGATAGCAAAAACGCTGAAAAAGTGTCCCAAGCCTCTGGCACTGAAGGGGTTAAAATAGGAAAGACATAGCTTCAATCAGAAAGTTGACCCTCTTTTTGCATCTCGCTTCTTCAAAAGTTGTACCCTTTTCCTGAAGAAGAGATAGCAACCTGGATCAACCCTCCTAAGATGCATAAAAAGACACATTTTTGCATTTGTTAATCCTTTTAAATCCTGTTAAATCCTTTTCTTTTAGTCCATACAGGTTACTGGTAACTATGGCAGGCGATCCGCCCCTTTAAGTAGGCAGGAACATTTCTCTAAATGTATGCAGGGGGTGGAGCCTCCCTTCCCTCCTTGGGTGCAGCTAGCCAGCCAGCTCCAGAATGATTTGAGACACTAACTAGGACTAGATAATAGAAAGGAAGAAGACTCCTGTGAGCATGACCCCGAAGGACCCCCACGGTCAGCCACAGGAGAGCCAAGCATGGTCTCTTGAAAGGGTGGGAGACCAGTAACCTGTATGGACTAAGAGAAAAGGATTTAACAGGTAAGACTAAAAACCTCTTTTCTCTGTCGTCCAATACAGGTTACTGGTAACTCTGGGATGTCCAACCATTGAGTTTCCCAGAGGCGGGAAGAAGGCAAGGACCAGGCGCAAGGCCCCCAAAGTCACCAGTGCAGCTATGGACCAACAGGTCAGAGATAGCCCAACAAAACTGAAGTGTCAATGGACACTGAACAGGGGTAAAAACAGGGCTCAACAGTAAGGAAGCACCAAGGACCTAAGAAGAAGAAGATCCTAGACAGGCAAAACTGTCTCCAGGACCTTCTTCCCAAAGCTGGCATCAGCGGAAGCTAGCACATCCACACGGTAGTGCTTCGAAAAGGTGTGCACAGAGGACCAAGTGGCCGCCCTGCACAGCTGATTAGCAGAAGCCTGATTCTTATAGGCCCAAGAGGCCCCAATGGACCTGGTGGAATGAGCCGTGACCCGAAAGGGAACATGCTTATTCCTCAACTCGTAGGCCCTACAAATAGTGGACTTGATCCACGATGCAATAGTCACTTTGGACGCCGGTCTTCCTGCCCTAGGACCCTCAGGAATGATTTCCTGACAGATTCAGTGCGATGGACATAAAACTTGAGACAATGCACCACATCTAACAAGTGGAGATCTCTCTCCTTGTCAGAGGAATGGTTAGTGCAGAAAGAGGGCACCACAATCTCCTGATTGATGTGAAACTCGGAGACCACCTTAGGTAAACTCCTTGGAGATGCGAAGCTCCGCCTTATCTTTATGAAACACCACATATGGTGGTTTACAGGAAAGAGCTTGCAACTACGCAACACGGCGAACAGACACGTGTTGTGCAACACGGCGAACAGGAGAAAAGCCATTTTCCACGTCAAGAGATGTAGAGGAATAGTAGCCAAAGACTCAAAGGGAGGACATTGGAGAATGCCCAAAACCAAATTAAGATCCCACTGGGGAGTGGGACTCCGGAAAGATGCAATATGGGTGCAATAATGACGCTAAATGGGTGCATTAAGGACGCAAATTGGGTGCAATATGGACACAATATGGGTGCAACACTGGTGCATTAATGACACAATATGGGTGCATTAAAGATGCAATATGGGTGCAATAATGACGCTAAATGGGTGCATTAAGGACGCAAATTGGGTGGAATATGGGTGCAACATTGGTGCATTAAGGACACAATATGGGTGCATTAAAGACGCAATATGAGTGCAATAATGACGCTATATAGGTGCATTAAGGACGCAATATGGGTGCAGTATTGGTGCATTAAGGACACAATATAGGTGCATTAAAGACACAATATGGGTGCAATAATGACGCTATACGAGTACATTAAGGACTCAAACTGGGTGCAATATGGGTGCATTAAGGACACAATATGGGTGCAATATTGGTGCATTAAGGACGCAATATGAGTGTGATAATGACGCTATATGGGTGCATTAAGGACGCAAATTGGGTGCAATATGGGTGCATTAACCCCTTAACGACATGTGACGTACTATGACCGTCACGGTCCTTGAAATACTCAAGGACCGATGACGGTCATAGTACTTCACGTACTTTTTACTTACAGAGCTCTACCGGGAGCGATGTAAGTAAAAATAGGGCCTGACATTGACCGCTCCTAGATCGGAGCGATCTCTATCAGGCACCATAGTGATGCGCCGATACACGCGACAGGTCACGTGTACCGGCGCGTCCAAGTGGTCCTATGCAGTCCTTATGGGACGGAAACGTCCCAGGACCGCTGGTCATTAAGGGGTTAAGGATGCAATGTGGGTGCAATATTGGTGAATTAAGGATGTAATATGGGTGCAATGATGAAGCTATATGGGTGCATTAAGGACGCAAATTGGGTGCAATATGGATGCAATATTGGTGCAATAAGGACACATTAAGGTTGCAATATGGGTGTCATATTGGTGCAATAAGGACACATTAAGGATGCAATATGGGTGCAATATGGACGCAATATGGGTGCAAATTGGTGCCTAAGGTTGGGTTTTGTGTTGGTTTTGTTGGTTTTGACTTGATTTTGGGTTGGTTTTAGTGGGTTTTGTGGCTTTTGGGTTTGTTTTGGGTAGGTTTTGGTGGGTTTTGGTCTGGGATTTGTGGCTTTTGGGTTGGGTTTTGTTGGTTTTGGGTTGGTTTCAGTGGGTTTTAGGTTGGGTTTTGGTTTGGGTTTTGTGGCTTTTGGGTTGGTTTTGGGTAGGTTTTGGTGGGTTTTGGGTTGTTTTTATTGGTTTTGAGTTGGTTTTGGGTTGGTTTTAGTGGGTTTTAGGTTGGGTTTTGGTTTGTGTTGGGTTTTGTGGCTTATGGGTTGGTTTTGGGTAGGTTTTGGTGGGTTTTGGACTGGGTTTTGTGGCTTTTGGGTTGGTTTTTGTTGGTTTTGAGTTGGTTTTAGGTTGGGTTTTGGTTTGGGTTTTGTGGCTTTTGGGTTGGTTTTGGGTAGGTTTTGGTGGGTTTTGGGCTGGGTTTTATGGCTTTTGGGTTGGTTTTGGTGGGTTTTGGGTTGAGTGTTGGGTTGGTTATGCTGGTTTTGAGTTGGTTTTGGGTTGTTTTTTGTAAGTTTTTGGTTGGTTTTGGGTTGGTTTTGGTTTGGATTTTGTGGCTTTTGGGTTGGGTTTAGTGGGTTTTGGGTTGGGTTTTGGTTTGGGTTGGGTTTTGTGGCTTTTGGGGTTTTTTTTGGTTTTGAGTTTGCTTTGGGTTGGATTTAATGGGTTTTGGGTTGGTTTTTGGCTTGGTTTTGGTGGGTTTTGGGTTGGTTTTTGTTGATTTTGAGTTGGATTTGGGTTGGGTTTTGTGGCTTTTGTGTTGGTTTGGGTTTTGGATTGGGTTTGGGTTTTGCAATCATATTGAGTTCTTAATGCACCCATATGGCGTCATTATTGCACCCATATTGAGTCCTTAATGCACCCATATTGCACCCAATTTGCTCCCTTAATGCACCCATATAGCGTCATTATTGCACCCATATTGCTGCCACATGTTAATGCACGATATGGCGAATGCACCATTCGGAACGATGCAAAATGTAGAATTTTCGACACTGTAAGACGCAAAACTTTAATTGTGACACTTCAAATGAAGCAGCCAAAGACATGCAACATTTTATGACGTGAAACTTTACATGCGACACTTTGCTAGTAAACCGAAAAAATATAGCAGTGCGATAGTATTTCTAAATTGAACATATAGTTAAAATAAAATAGCAAACATTATACTTTAAATCTTAACAAAGAAGACCAAACCAATCAGTACATAACACCAGCTAACAAAAATGGTTGTCGGCGCATCAAATCCTGAGTTTTACAAACAAGCAACCTATGACTTGCATTGGAATACAACACAATGCTGGTGTAGTACAAGTACACAGGTTTACACTTCCTTGAATTGGACAACCATACTGCTAATGAATTCCTATTATGTGCACTCACACAAACAAACAATATAGATTTACAGTTTGTGCTTTTTATTTAAAACTAATTAAAAACAATTAAGAATGAATATATCATCAATCGTATTAACCTTACTGATTCAATCATGGATACGCTCTATTACTGTGGAGGCCGGTAGTCACAGTATCACACATACACTATCTGACATCCCTGCATTGTTCCATTGTCCACTGGTAGCCACATGTCACAGTACCTTGTTTCCAGCGCCGCCAGCGATGCTCGGAGTCTTTCCATGCGTCATCTGCAGGCAAGAGCATGTTGCAGGCCTCTGTTTTATGTGTGTTTGTTTCCTGTAGTCTCCTCCTACCTTCTTCCTCCCTCTAGCTGCTCCTCATACCTACTTCCTGTGGAGGGGTTTAATGGGAGACTGCTATTCTTGATACAGTGCTCACTGTTTCCATCACCCACTGTGTGTTTATTTATATATTGCATTACTCTACTTATTCTCATAATAAAGGTTCTATTAACTATACCGTCTGACTCCTGGTTTTGCTTGCCAACCGTAACAGTATGTAAGGGTCATGACAACAGATGGTGATAGCGATCCTCCTTTACAGAGAATATTTGACAGAATGCAGGATCAGGATCAACGTATTGATCAGTTCGCAGGTGCCTTGCAAACCCTGCTTGGCAGAACCACTCACTGGGAATGCTATAACCCGCATCAAGTGGCCACCCCAGTTTTTCCTTCTGCACCTACAGCTGCTACCATCTCTGATGCAGGACTGGTCAGAGGGTTAACTGGATCCGCTCAACTCCCACAACGCTATAGTGAGGAACCTGACGGGGATAGATCTTAGGTGGCATCTCACAGTCCTCTGAAGCCTCTCAGGCTAAACCCTTGCACGACATATCCTATTTTTGCTGAGTATTTTGGGATTCCTCTACTGCCTCGTGACACTCCTTTGGCGGTTGAAGCTATTGATGGCAGACCCCTGCTGCCAGCACATATTACCCACGAGACAACCCCACTTAGCCTATGCGTGGGAGCCCTGCATAAGGAAATCCTGAAGTTTCAGGTGACATACTCCCCGCACTATGTTATTGTATTAGGGTTCCCATGGTTACAAAAACATTACCCTAAAATTGACTGGAGCACATATGAGATATTGTCCTGGGGGACTCACTGTGTCTTTCACACCCCATCAGACTTACCTGTGCCAAGTCTCAAGGCCTGCCTGTCACGGTTTGTTTTGACTCTCAGACACAGAGTTAAGATAAAAACACAACTTTATTGAAGGTTTAAAGAAAACCCTCACGGGTTAGACATACACATACATCTCAACACGTAATTAGTACAATGCATTGGTGAACAGTGGTACGGTGAATAATAATAGAGAGGCTCTACCGGCCTTGCCAATACCGGGTAAGGCAGCCTAGAATAGGCACAATATGGAAACAGGCTCTACCGGCCTTACCAATATACCGGGCAAGGCAGCCAGGAGACTGGTACAACGAGAGAGAAGGCTCTACCGGCCCTGCCAATATACCGGGCAGGGCAGTCTGGAGACTGGTACAACGAGAGAGAAGGCTCTACCGGCCCTGCCAATATACCGGGCAAGGCAACCTTAAGACTGGTACAATGAGAAAGAAGGCTGTACTGGCCTTGCCAATATACCGGGCAAGGCAGCCTAGGAGACTGGTACAACGAGAGTGATGGCTCTACCGGCCTTGCCAATATACCGGGCAAGGCAGCCTTGAGCCCAGAGGCGACAAGTACTGGTACAGGAGCTTAAGTGGCCTCAGCGACTGAAAAGTGGTGGAGCAAACCAGTTGCACATACTGGACTACACAGAGGCCTACCTGTGCTATATAGGTGTCAGTGAGCAGACGGTGAATTTAGGAGCATACCAGTACCCGCGTACTGGACTACACATTGACACTACCGGTGCTGTATGGAAAGCAGCAAGCAACCAGTGATATATGGAGCGAACCAGTACCCGCGTACTGGAGTACACTTTGACACTACCGGTGCTGTATGGGAAGCGGCAAGCAAACGGTGATATATGGAGTGAACCAGTACCCGCGTACTGGAGTACACATAGACACTACTGGTGCTGTATGGGAAGCAAAAAGCAACCGGTGAAATATGGAGCGAACCAGTACCCGCGTACTGGAGTACACATAGACACTACCGGTGCTGTATGGGAAGTAGAAAGCAACAGGTGAAATATGGAGCGAACCAGTACCCGCGTACTGGAGTACACATAGACACTACCGGTGCTGTATGGGAAGCAGCAAGCAATCTGTGATGTATGGAGTGAACCAGTACCCGCGTACTGGAGTACACATTGACACTACCAGTGCTGTATGGGAAGCAGCAAGCAACCGGTGATATATGGAGCTAACCAGTACCCGAGTACTGGAGTACACATTGACACTACCGGTGCTGTATGGGAAGCAGCAAGCAACTGGTGATATACGGAGCGAACCAGTACCCGCGTACTGGAGTACACAATGACACTACCGGTGCTGTATGGGAAGCCGCAAGCAACCGGTGATAGATGGAGCGAACCAGTACCTGCGTACTGGAGTACACATAGACACTCAGGGATGAAAATGTCGCTCAGGCTACATGAAGACGGAGAACTCTGCACATGATCCAGAAGCATGAACAGACAGCCAGGCCGGGACAGGAATCTGGAACAGTGACAGCAGACGACCGAATCAGAAACGGAAGCAGGAACGTCAGCCCAAACCGGATCAGGAACGGAGGCAGGAACCACTTCAGCAGAGGAGGCTGTCAGGCAGGTAAGCAGACGGAATCTGGAAGGTAGTGTATGCAGCAAAGGCCCAGGGAACTCAGGAAAAGGATGCAGGTAGCTATAGACGTAGAGACACCACGAAAGGGCAACCAAAGAGTGCCAGAACCCAGTCTATATAGGCAATACTGGGCGGATTCAAGACAGGCAGCCAATGGAGAGCCTTCACAGATAACTGACAGGAAAAGGCAGCAATCACGGGCACCATGATACTACCAGACGTCTGTTCTCAGTTTTCGGAGGTATTTAACAAAGTCCAACCTGGAGCATTACCTCTTCATAGACCGTACGATTGTATGATTGAGCTTCTGCCTGGGACTAACCCTCCATGGGGTCGTACGTACCCTCTATCTGTGGAGAAGAATAAGGTCATGGAGGAGTTTGTGGCTGATGCCTTGGAGTGGGGCATCATTCGGAAATTCTCATCCCCTGCGGGTGCTGGATTTTTTTTTTGTAAAAAAAGAAGGACGGAGAATTACGCCCTTGTATCGATTATCGTGGCTTAAACAAACTGATGGTTAAGTATGCTTATCCCATACCATTGATTACTGAGCTGTTTGACAACCTCAAAGGTTCTACTATCTTTACTAAGCTCGATTTGGGGACTGCTTACAATTTGGTCAGGATCAAACAAGGACATGAATGGAAGACAGCATTCAACACCCAGAGCGGGCATTATGAATACCTGGTCATGCCCTTTGGCCTGTGCAATGCTCCCGCTGTCTTCCAAGAATTTATACATGACAGTCTGAGAGAACTTTTGCAAAGCTGCATTGTCGTTTATCTGGATGACATCCTTATCCATTCTCCAATGGTGGAGACCCACTATGCGGATGTATCCAGGGTCCTTTTGCTCCAGAGAGACAACAACTTGTTCTGCAAGTTGGAAAAGTGTGAATTTCACAAAACCCAAGTTACCTTTCTTGGGTATGTTATCTCTGCATCTGGGTTCGTGATGGGCCACAAAAAACTTTCTGCTGTGGTCCAGTGGTCTCGTCTGGAGGGACTGAAGGCAATTCAAAGATTTTTGAGCTTTGCGAACTATTACCATAAATTTATAATAAATGTCTCGACCATTGTAAAACCCATCACTGACATGACGCGGAAAGGAGCCAAAGTGTTAGAATGGTCTTCTGATGCACTATCTGCCTTCGACAACCTCAAGGCAGCATTCACTGTGGCTCCAATCCTGGTACATCCCAATCCCACCCTGCCCTTTACCCTGGAGGTTGATGCATAAGAGATTGGAGTAGGCACCCTCCTTTCTCAACAGTCAGCTCCTGGAGAGGCTTTACGCCCTTGTGGCTACTTCTCAAAAAAACTATCTAAGGCGGAGATGGTTTATCAGATTGGTGATAGGGAGTTGCTGGCCATAATCTTAGCATTAAAGGAGTGGCGTCATCTGTTGGAGGGTACCAGTTCCCTCATTTTGATTCTTACAGACTACAAGAATCTGACGTACTTGTCTGAGGCCAAACGGTTGTCCTCCCATCAGGCCAGATGGGCACTATTCCTATCCAGGTTTAATTTTGTGGTTTCCTACCTTCCGGGCTCGAAAAATGTGAAGGCTGATGCCCTGTCACGCCAATTTTGTAGTAGGTCCAAGGAGGAGGTTCCTCCTGCTCTGATCATTCCTGCCGATCGCATTCTTGCCACGATATGTACCTGCATTACTTCTCCCCTGGGAGAGGAGATACTGGCTGCTCAGGCATCTGCCCCTGCTGAGACTCCTCGTGGGAGATGTTTGTACCGGCTTAGTTCCGTATTAAAATTCTGGAGGCATACCATGCTTCCAAAATCGCTGGCTATATTGGGCGCAACCAGTTAATCTGGTCTTTGTCTAGACTGTTTTGGTGGCTGAGCCTCCACTCTGATTGTGCTGCCTTTACCGCAGCCTGCACCACGTGTGCTCAAAATAAGTCTCCTCGACATTTGCCGGTTGGCTTGCTCCAGCCTGTGGCCAACAGGGAATGCCCCTGGTCACACTTGTCCATTGATTTTATGGTCGACCTTCCTAGGTCCATGGGCTTTATTGCAATACTAATGATTGTGGACAAATTCTAAAAAATGGCTCACTTTGTGCCATTTAAGGGCTTACCATCTGCGCAGGAATTGGCAGTGGTATTCGTAAAGGAGGTGTTCCGATTTCATGGTAACCCGAAGGTGATCGTGTCTGATAGAGGAATCCAGTTTGTGTACCGCTTGTGGAGGTGTTTCTGTGCGCAAATGGGAATTCAATTGGCATTCTCCTCCGCATACCACCTGCAATCCAATGGTGCGGCAGAAAGGTCGACCCAAGCCTTGGAGCAAATTCTCTGCTGCTATGCCTCTGACCACCATGACAATTGGCCTACCCTGTTGCACTGGGCGGAGTTTGCCAGAAATTGTGCTGTGAACTCTTCCACTCAGAGTTCCCCATTCTTGATTAACTATAGGTTCCAACCCTCAGTTCTTCCTGAACCTTCCGAGCACAAGCTATTCCAGCTCTTGATGAGCATTTGCAGGCACTCCGTTCCTCATGGGTTCGGGTACAGCATACCCTACATGGTTCAGTGCAGCGACAAAAAAGACAGGCTGACCACAGACGTTTGCCGGCACCAACCTTCCAGGTTGGAACTGCCTGCCAATATGCGGATACATAATGTCTTTCATGTCTCCCTGTTAAAGCCCTTGGTCTGCAACCGGTATACCTCCGCTCCTGTCCGTCCTGCTCCCATGATATTTGCAGATATGAGGTTCAAAATATTCTGGACTCCTGTATGGTTAGAAGACGCTTACAGTATTTTATCCACTCGAAGGGATATGGTCCAGAGGAGCGCTCCTGGATCCCTGCTGCTGATGTTCACGCTCCTCTACTGGTGCGCAGATTCCATGCACGTTTCCCTGACAAACCTGGTCCGGTCCCTCAGAGGAAGGGTCTTTGAAGGGAGGGTACTGTCACAGTACCTTGTTTCCAGCGCCGCCGCTTCAGCGACGCTCTGCGTTTTTCCATGCGCCATCTGCAGGCAAGAGGCTTCAAGCTTGTTGCAGGCCTCTGTTTTATGTGTGTTTGTTTCCTGTAATCTCCTCCTACCTACTTCCTCCCTCTAGCTGCTTCTCCTACCTACTTCCTGTGGAGGGGTTTAAAGGGCAGACTGGGTCCTGACTCAGTCACCCTTACGTTGTTGTTCTGAGCAGTTCATTTTCTAGTATTCCTAATTCCTGTGTATGATCCGGCTTGTCTGTCCATCCATTCTGGTGTTTACCTGTGGCTCTGTTTGACTATTCTCCTTGGCGTTCCGTTTTGGCTTAGATATCCTTTCTGGTGCAAACCTGTGGCTCTGGCTGACTACCCGCGCCGTGTATGACCTAGACTTGTTTGACTACCCACTCTGGTGTTGACCTGGGGCACTATCCAGTGCGCATCCAGCATACATACTATCACGGTGCCCATGACTGCTGCATTTCTATGTCTATTACCGGTAGGGGGCTCCCATTGGCTGTCTGCCTTTAGCCCGCCTCACATTGCCTATTTAAACTGTGTCTGGGCACCCTTTGGTTGCCCTTTCGTGGTGTCTCTGATTGCATCCACTCCACTATGCTACAGAAGCTTATTGGGCCTTGTTGCTGTGTTCCTGACTTCATCCTGTTCCTGAGCCTCCTGTCTGCAGTGCTGGTTCCAGTGCCTGTTCCGGTTGAGTCTTCAGAGGTTGCTGTTCCTGCTGCCAGTCTTCGTTGCCGTTCCTGATCCGGTTTATCGTCCTTCCTGGTTCCTGTTCATCTCCTGGGCCCGGTTCCTGCGTCTGTGGCGACTTTCTGCTTCGGTTGATTTGGCGACATTCTCTGCTGGTTCCAGCGTGCGGACGCTGGTTCGCACCACAAGCCTTGCGGCTATACTATACTGTCTGTTGGTCCCAGCATGCGGACGCTGGTTTGCTCCACAAGCCTTGCGGCTATACTATACTGTTTGTTGGTCTCAGCGTGCGGACGCTGGTTTGCTCCACAAGCCTTGCGGCTATACTATACTGTTTGTTTCTCAGCGTGCGGACGCTGATTCGCTCCACAAGCCTTGCGGCTATACTATACTGTCTGTTGGTCCCAGTGTGCGGACGCTGGTTCGCTCCACAAGCCTTGCGGCTATACTTTACTGTCTGTTGGTCCCAGCGTGCGGACGCTGGCTCGCTCCACAAGCCTTGTTGCTATACTATACTGTCTGTTGGTCCCAGTGTGCAGACGCTGGTTCGCTTCACAAGCCTTGCGGCTATACTACTTGGGTTTCTGTTAGGCTGCCTTGCCCAGTATATTGGCAAGGCCGGTAGAGCCTACTACTTGGGTTTCTGTTAGGCTGCCTTGCCCGGTATATTGGCAGGGTAGAGCCTTTTATTCCTTATTCGCTCAGGCTGTCTTGCCCGGTATATTGGCAAGACCGGTAGGGTCTGTATTACTATAGTCCTTATATCTGTCATTCTATGTATTGTACGTATGTGTTAAAATCCTATGGGATTATCTTAATCTTGTGTTTTTACCTAACCTTGCGTCATAGAGTCTTAACAAACCGTGACACATACACTCTATTGGATATCCTATTTGGTGCAAACCTGTGGCTCTGGCTGACTACCCGCTCTGTGTATGACCTAGGCTTGTCTGGCTACCCACTCTGGTGTTCACCTGGGGCTCTATCAACTGCACATCCAGCATTCCATCTCTTCAGTGGATATCCTTTCTGGTGCAAACCTGTGGCTCTTGCTGACTACCCGCTCCGTGTAAGACTTTGGCTCGTCTGACTATCCTATCTGGTGCTTACTAGAAGGCTCTGTCTGTTCGCTCAGTTTGTTGGTTTTGTTATTCAGTCATCCTTCCTAGTACTGAGCTGGGGCTCTAGCAGATTCCTAGTTACTGACTGCAGGCTGAGTCAGTATTTCTTGGGCGTTACCTTACCATGAGACTCCAGTGGGCTGAGGCCTAGTCTTGGACAGTGTGGTGCAGAGATTGGGAGACTGATATTCCTGATACAGTGCTAGCTGTTTCCATCAACCACTATGTGTTTATTTATATATTGCATTACTGTCATTATTCTCATAATAAAGGTTCTATTAACTATACCGTCTGACTCCTGGTTTTGCTTGCCAACTGTAACACCACAGCACCACCAATACACTGTCTGACAACCCTGCCTTCTTTAACTGTCCACTGGCAGTCACAGAACCATATATATACACTCCTCACACCCTAACCTTGTTCCACTGTCCACTTGTAGTCACAGAACCACACATAGATTGTCTGACACCCCAGGTTTGTTATACTGTCCACTGGTAGTCATAGAACTTCACATGCACTGTCCCATACCTCAGCTTGTCCCACTATTAGTCAGAGACCCTCCCCAAATAGATGTGATAAATAAATGAGTGTGATATAATCACATCTCTTAAAAGGATAGTAATGTTTCACAAAAACAGCAGCTCTAATTAATCTTCATGATATTTGAGCCATAGAGAGTGTTATTTCAATACTGTCAGAGTTGTAGTTCAAGAGTAATTGAATGATAAAGTTTCCCCCTCCCACCCCTTTTATCTAGTGTAAGCCACCTCCCCTCAGATGTGGAATCTGGTCTTGGGACCAGACAACTCACAGCAAGGGACAATCTTCTTACTGTGAACATAAGGAAAACCCTGACCAGGTTTTTCTGGTTTTCCCTTATGCTAACTGAAGATTGTCCCTCTCTGCAATCCATCCAGACAGTCTTGCTGCTCTTAGGTGAGCAGCGTTACATCAGTAAAAGTGGTGGGAGTGGGATACTTTATCATTCAATTACTCTTGAGCTACAACTCGAACAGTATTGAAATAACACTCTCCATGGCCCAAATACTATGAAGATTAATTGGAGCTGCATTTATTGTGAACCATTACTATCCCTTTAAGTATAAGAGCTTGTCAAGTGACTAAGGCTGCACTGGGCACATGTAGAGAAGCGGATCATGACACCATTTGCTTCACAGACAAACTGATTAATTATATAATTGCTTATTTTGTGGTGCACAGGCTATGCTAACTCTTTCAGTGGCAAAAGAGTGTCCAACGTGTTGCAGAATGTGGACTCCCCTTTGGCATGCAAAATGCTGTTTTAGAGAAACACTGACAGGATGCGGGACTCAGTCCATACTGGCTACTAAAAGCCCATAGGGCCACAGATCTGTGAGCAACAGGCTAAATGTTTGACATACCTGCTGTAGGTGCTTTCAAAAAAGTAGTGGATACCTTTCTAACAATATTAAGAATGGTTACAGTTGGTTTCAAAGCAAATAGGATGTTGATCCAGGCAAATATCTGACTGCATATAGAGTCAGAAGGGATTTTTTCCCACCCACTTGGGACTTAATTGGTAATGGATTCAACAGGGATTTTGCCTTCCTCTGAATCAACAAGGGTGATATGGCAAAGGCAGAACATGATGGACGAAGTGTGTTGAAGTGACAAAGTATAAGTATAACAGATGATTTACCTAGCTAGGAGTTTCTTGTTACAGCAGTCAAATATAGCTGTCACATGTTTCCACAGGTCTCTGCCTAGCATTACATGTCTCCATAATGCAAAAGTTTTTGCCCCCTTACAGGTATCCACCTCTCCCCCACCCCCAGCACAGCTCAAGATCAAATGGGACAAAAGACCAGGGGACCACCAAATCAGGAACACTTTCAGGGCCTGTTGTACAATGTAGCCGTATGCTTCTGTGATCCCTGTGATAGTTTATTTTTCCATAGCACCAATGTTAACTATGTCATATTCCCAGGGAGGGGGTTAAATTAATGATAGTGAAGGATGTTGTACTCATAGTGCTTCATGACTACCAAAGGGCCTGCTTGGCAGCAGCTTAAGAATCCCCAAATTCCTTCTGCACTTCCCGCTCTTTGTCTGGATTGAATTGGACCACGTCAGTGAGCCTGAACAGCTAGCTGCAAGCTGACTAGTGAGTGTGACATCATATTTTATCTTGGGGCCATTCTGCTGACATAGGAGCATCAATTTGGTCCTCAAAGTATTTGTAAAACTTTTATTTTGCTGTACTGAAAAATAAATAGGTGTTAGAACATCAGAGCATTGGTGCATACTACTCAAGTCCCTTCTTATCCCTTTGACTGCCAGAGGGGTACGCAACATTGCGTACCTCTCTGGCATTCAAAGGGTTAAGTTCCTGGCAAGCTTTTCTGGAAGCACATTTCTTATTTCAGTCATCAGTAGTAAAATTCCCCCACAACCCCAAACTTAGCACTTCTTTTTTTTATTTTTTATAGTGCCAATTTCTATTATGCACAGAGGATTGGGGAGTATGCATTGGTGATAGGCTAGCCTGAACACTGGTCCCTTTCATAGTTGCAATCCCTATAGATAAACAACTGCCCAAGGGCCAGATTGAATTGGCCCACGGGCTGTATTTTATCCATCATGGTCATAGAGGCAACTTATAAAGTCAATATGAGCACTACCTAATCTCTTGTTTTGGCTTTGTCAGGCCAACTCCTCTCAGTGCGTATATGTGGGAAGACACATACATTCTTTAGTTACTCTCAGTGCATATATGTGGGGAAGACCCATGTATTATTTTGTTACTCTCAGTGCATATATGTGGGGAAGACTCATGCATTATTTTGTTACTCTCAGTTCATATATATGGGGAAGACACATGCATTCTATATTAGTGTGTATATGTGGGGAAGACACATGCATGCTTTTGTTACTCTCAGTACATATATGTGGGAACACATGCATTCTTTTGTTACTCTCAGTGCATATATGTGGGGAAGACACATGAATTCTTTTGTTACTTTCAGTGCATTTATGTGGGGAAGACACATGCGTTCTTTTGTTACTCTCAGTGCATATATGTGGGGAAGACACATGCATTCTATATCAGTGCATAAATGTGGGGACACATGCATTATTTTGTTACTAGTGCATATACAGTGAGGGAATAAATTATTTGATCCCCTGCTGATTTTGTACCTTTGCCCACTGACAAAGAAATGATCAGTCTATAATTTTAATGATAGGTTTATTTGAACAGAGAGAGACAGAATAACAACAAAAAAAATTCTGAAAAAACGCATTTCAAAAAAGTTATAAATTGATTTGCATTTTACTGAGTGAAATAAGTATTTGACCCCCTATCAAGCAGAAACATTTCTGACCCCCAGGTGTCTTTCATACAGGTAACAAGCTGAGATTAGGAGCATTCTCTTAAAGGAAGTGCTTCTAATCTCAGCTTTTTACCTGTATAAAAGACACCTGTCAACAGAAGCAATCAATCAATCAGATTCCAAACTCTCCACCATGGCCAAGACCAAAGAGCTGTCCAAGGATGTCAGGGACAAGATTGTAGACCTACACAAGACTGGAATGGGCTACAAGACCATCGCCAAGCAGCTTGGTGAGAAGGTGACAACAGTTGGTGCGATTATTCTCAAATGGAAGAAACACAAAATAACAGTCAATCTCCCTTGGTCTGGGGCTCCATGCAAGATCTCACCTCGTGGAGTTTCAATAATCATGAGAACGGTGAGGAATCAGCCCAGAACTACACGGAAGGATCTTGTCAATGATCTCAAGGCAGCTGGGACCATAGTCACCAAGAAAACAAATGGTAACACACTACTCTGTGAATGACTGAAATCCTGCAGCGCCCGTAAGGTCCCCCTGCTCAAGAAAGCACATGTACAGACCCATCTGAAGTTTGCCAATGAACATCTAAATGATTCAGAGGAGAACTGGTTGAAAGTATTGTGGTCAGATGAGAGCAAAATAGAGCTGTTTGGCATCAACTCAACTTGCTGTGTTTGGAGGAGGAGGAATGCTGCCTATGAGCCCAAGAAAACCATTCCCACCGTCAAACATGAAGGTGGAAACATTATGCTTTAGGTGTGTTTTTCTGCTAAGGGGACAGGACAACTTCACTGCATCAAAGGGACAATGGACGGGGCCAGGTACCGTCAAATCTTGGGTGAGAACCTCTTTCCCTCAACCAGGGCATTGAAAATGGGTCGTGGATGGGTATTCCAGCATGACAAAAACCCAAAACACACGGCCAAGGCAACAAAGGAGTGGCTCAAAAAGAAGCACATTAAGGTCCTGGGGTGGCCTAGCCAGTCTCCAGACCTTAATCCCATAGAAAATCTGTGGAGGGAGCTGAAGGTTCAGGTTGCCAAATGTCAGCCTCGAAACCTTAATGACTTGGAGAGGATCTGTAAAGAGGAGTGGGACAAAATCCCTCCTAAGATGTGTGCAAACCTGGTGGCCAACTGCAAGAAACGTCTGATCTCTGTGTTTGCCAACAAGGATTTTGCCATCAAATACTAAGTCATGTTTTGCAAAGGGGTCAAATACTTATTTCATGCAAATCAATATATAACTTTTTTGAAATGCGTTTTTCAGGATTTTTTTTGTTGATATTCTGTCTCTCACTGTTCAAATAAACTTCCCATTAAAATTATAGACTGATCATATCTTTGTCAGTGGGAAAACTTACAAAATCAGCAGGGGATCAAATATTTTTTTCCCTAACTGTATGTGGGGAAGACACATGCATTCTATATCAGTGGATGTCTATGCGGAACACACATGCATTATTTTGTTACTCTCAGTTGATATCTGTGGGGAAGACACATGCATTCTTTTGTTACTCTCAGTGGATATCTGTGGGGAAGACACATGCATTCTTTTGCTACTCTCAGTGCATTTCTGTGAGGAAGACACATGCATTCTTTTGTTACTCTCAGTGCATTTCTGTGGGGAAGACACACATTCTTCTCTTACACTCAGTGGATATCTGTGGGGAAAACACATGCATTCTTTTGTTACTCTCAGTGGTTATCTGTGGGGAAGACACATGCATTATTTTGTTACTCTCAGTGGATATCTGTGGGGAAGACACATGCATTCTTTTGTTACTCTCAGTGGATATTTGTGGTGAAGGCACATGCATTCTGTTGTTACTCTCAGAGGATATCTGTGGGGAAGACACATGCATTCTTTTGTTACTCTCAGTGGATATCTGTGTTGAAGACACATGCATTCTTTTGTTACTCTCAGTGCATATATGTGGGGAAGACACATGCATTCTTTTGTTACTCTCAGTGCATATATGTAGGGAAGACACATGCATTCTATATCAGTGCGTATGTGTGGTGAAGACACATGCATTCTTTTGTTTATCTCGTGGATATCTGTAGGGAAGACACATGTATTATTTTGCTTATATCAGTGTAGCAAGATAAGGCCTTTAGAGATTTAATGTATTTAGCGGAGTGTGTGAGATAAGAATTGTAAATAAAAGTAGATCAAGGAAGAATACAGCAATCACAAACATAATAAAATGTTCTAAAATAAAAAACTACACTACACTATTCATGGTTGTTTTATAGGTAAATAGGATTTCTAAAAACAGTTTCCTTTACATAACATTTAGTCATGTACTACAGTTATAGTGGCATTTTATTAATTGAATATAATGTATATATTTTGAGTAGGTACTTATACTGCTATTTGAATCCAGTCTTGTAAGAGATACACTTGATATACACACCTCACAATGGCTGGTTGTTCTGAATAAACATTCAATTTATTTGTATAAAATCAATGATTATTTGTCAGTAATCAAATGACATATTGTATTACTGTAAGTAAGTTGGGCAGAAGACAAACCAGTAATTAACTCATTGGATCTCGCTATATCTCTCTATAACTCCATCCATATTTTGCAATCCTATTCCTTATCATGCACAGCCCACAGGAAAATACCAGGATCAAATTTGCTATTAACGCTTTGAGTGCCAGAGGGGTAGGCAACAAATTGCACTCTTCTGGCACTCAAAGGGTTAACCAACAAACAATCATTCTGGTTTGTGTTGACTCATTTTTCCAGGTTACATTTTGCTGCAATATCTCTTTTATATAACATTTTGGCCATTGTATTTAACAGATTATATATACACCCTATATTAGGCTGACCAGATCTCACCTTTAATCGGGGACACATAGGAAATAGCCATTTTGCAGTACTTCACTGAAATCAATGCAGTCCTGCAGTATGCATTTCTCCTATGCGTCCCCAGTTAAAGGTGAGTTCTGGTCAGTTTACCCTATATTGATTAGTTAATTTAAGAGTTTTTGTGTTTGTATAACACTAAGGGTTCTGTGTTCAAAAGAAATGTAGATAACTACATCATAGGGGACAAATTAAAATTTACATTTAATAAAATTGGTAATTTAACCCCTTGAATGCTAGAATGTGATAGCATTCAAGGGGTTAAAGCCCAATTTAAACAATGTTTGGATTTTGTATGTCTCCTATGGTGCAGCTGATTTGCCTCAGGATTACTCCTCTTTTTTCTTTGAACATAGATCCCTATGAGTATTTTATATGCCTCAAAACAGTGATAGAGGTACATTTCCTAGTGTGCCTGAGCTGTGCACAGTATCTGACTCTGGTATGGAATAATCAATTGCTTTTTTTACCATATGGCCTTTCTGATTAGTTACAGGACACCTGATGGAAATCAGACCTGCAGATTACTGCTGTGTACAAAATCTCCACCCCTGAGTGTTCACAATGTATGCTGTCACTGAGGATTTCAGAGATAAAAGAAAGTAACTGAAGCCGTTTGTCTGCTGTAAACAGCCATGTTTCCCCAAGAAATATTCATTACATTTTCCACATGTTTCTGGAGGGAGAAGGGTGAATAGATTTTTAGATTAAGAAAATCTCATGTAGAATTGACAGATGAACGTTGGTTATCAATGGAGGAGCAAATTAAGAACATGGAACATAATGTTTCGATATTGATATCCTGAGTGGAAGAATCAATTGTACAACATTTTCATTGAATTAATATACTTGATATTCTAATCATGATTAAGCTATATGTACACCAGGGCCATATTTATCATTAGCCAGATTAGACACCCAACTAGGGGAGCTTAATTGTGAATGGTGTGTCAACTGTTCTGAACATGCATACAATATATAGTTGTGGGCGCAGCCAGCACAATCTTATTTCTCCTGCAAAAAGATATTGGAGAGAATGTATGAATCTGTGAGAGGGGCTGGGACGTTGGCTTCATCCCTATGTACCCGCATATTTGGCTATCTGACTTCAATGTGAGCAAGCCCCAAACACCTTGCTTGCATTACAGTGATACCCCTTTCCTCTGTGTCTTGTTAATACATAACATTTAAAGGAACTCTCTGAAATACCCATGCACCCCCCCATTGCCCAACCTACAGAGGACCATTTTTTTGTGCAGGTAGCTGTAATTGGTGCCAGACAGGTGTAGATCGAAGCAATCAGTTCCACCATCTAGTTCAGAATAGTATAAGTATTTCCTCCCCAATTTATCCTGGTTTTTGAAGGCCGTTTAATTTGCCAGTTTAAATATTGTTGTAATTTCCATTAAATATACTAAAAGGACCAGTTACTTACCAGCTTATATAACCCAGTACTGGCCAAGTTATATAAAAACTGTTTTGTGTTTGTATGTCCACCACACCAACATGGTGAAATGGCTGGTATGGGTGATACCAGCCATTTCACCATGTTGGTGTGGTGGACATACAAACACAAAACAGTTTTTATATAACTTGGCCAGTACTGGGTTATATAAGCTGGTAAGTAACTGGTCCTTTTAGTATATTTAATGGAAATTACAACAATATTTAAACTGGCAAATTAAACGGCCTTCAAAAACCAGGATAAATTGGGGAGGAAATACTTATACTATTCTGAACTAGATGGTGGAACTGATTGCTTCGATCTACACCTGTCTGGCACCAATTACAGCTACCTGCACAAAAAAATGCCCTGTGCTCCCCCTTGTGAGCCAATCAGTGTGAAGCATTATCTGACTCTCTGGCATTGATGTGAATCAGCCTATGATTGGACATTTCTGTCGCTATCTATTTGGCGACCATCAAAACGCCTCAATCACAGCTGTGTATATGTCTCCATCTGAGCCCTAACCCTTTGAGTGCCAGAGAGGCCCACAACCCATTCTAAAGCAAAGCAATGCATTACAGACCCCTCTGGCACTCAAAGGGTAAATGTAAAGTTGTACCTCTTTGTCCTTGGTGCTGAAATGAAGAAGAGGAGAAGTCACTCTCCCCCTCCACACTGTGTGGGACTCAAAAGGTTAAAGCAGGACAAACATGCAAACCCCAAAATACCATTTATTTAAATGGGGGTTTTACCTCCTTGAATGCGAGAGAGATCTCCAGTGCAATGTGAAGCAATTTATTGGAGGCCTCCCTCGCATTCAAGGGGTTAAAAGCCCAGTTTACACCAATGATAATTAAGAGTCATACACACAAAAAAATGGATCAAGTCTGAGGCAAACGGATCTCCCCAAGGGAGACAAACACACAATCCCTTTGATGTAAATGCTTTGATGTCTTTTCTAGCAAGTAAGGGGTTAATAGGGCTGATTAGAAAGGGTTAAAGGAAGGCAAGATGTGGGAAGGGACAGCACTGACTCCCACTGTGTCAGGTTTTTCTGGCTGCAGTTTGGGATGAAGCGATCCCATCCATTGGAGGAGGATCCCACACAGTGCTGTCTTGGTGCTGAAATGAAGAAGAGGAGAAGTATCTCTCCCGCTCCGCACTGTGTGGGATCCTCCTCCAATGGATGGGAGCGCTTCATCCCAAACCTGCCTCTCTGAACAAGAGCCACAGCCAATCCCAAACTTAAATTTCGGCCTTGTTGGGCCTCATCAGTCAGGTGAGCAAGGGGTCCACATCTAGATTCCCCTGTTACCCTCAGGGGGACCAGCTCCAAGGGTAATTTACATATGAGCATAAGTCACTTGTAAAATCTGTAATAGGAGTACAAATACACAATTTTATTGGGTCACACAATCAGAATGCTAAAATTGAGCATATTGTTTATAACTATTTCACTATACATTTAAAAGTTAACATTTACGTTTATGTTAAAATAGTCATTAAAAATAGTGGCACCCTTAGACCTTCGTCGGGGTGTTTGGACTGTAACATGTAGAGGTAACTAAAATTCTTTATTTGGAGATTAAAATGTGTACTGTAATTACACAACATATTTTTCCATGTAAAAAAGATTTTAAAATCAATTGTCATGGAGTAATTTTGGGAGAAACCAACTGCACTATTGGGGTCAAATAAACCTCTCACTGACACAGCAAACACTAATAAAGGCCTTGTGCTCAAAAGTGAAGTAATCCAGATGCAACCAACTGCACTGAAAGGGACACACAGAAAATACTAACATTCCCCATGGATTTAACTGAGACTTCTAAGCCCTTGAGTGCCCAAGAGGTCTTTATGGCATCAGTTTCCAATGTGTTGAGACCTTTCTAGCATCCAAGGGGTTAAAAGTCTCATTTAGATCAATGAGCATGTGTATTTGTACCCTATGATATGGTTGGTTTGCTTCAGAATTATTCCACTTTTGTTTTGTGGTAAAGGGCCTTTATTAGTGAGTTCTCTGTGAGATTGTGAAGTAATGCTCTGGAGTCCTGCTCTGCAGCTGGTTTGTCCTAGTAACAATCCACTTTTCTTTTGTGCATAAGGCACTGTACAGTGTGTGTTCTGTTTGTGACAGTCTGTTCTGCATGAGGCACATGCTTTCTTTATAAAAGATATGTGTGTTATGTGATCTATATATTGTGTGTGAGTGTGTGATATCATCAGCAAAACACAAGGAGTGGGGTTAAGGTTCAGAGATTCTTAAAGGAATAGCAACCTTTTTTTCCCACTTTACATATTCTACAAGTATATAACATAGTTACATAGTTACATAGTAATTTAGGTTGAAAAAAGACTTGCGTCCATCCAGTTCAACCCTTTTCCTATTCCTGTTTACCATCGCTGACCCAAAAGAAGGCATCTGACTCCAAATGGCAATCAGATTTCTCCCTGGATCAACAAGCTCTAACTAAATATTAATCCCAATACTAACGTGCATAGCCCTCTATATTATGCTCTTTTAAATAAGTATCCAGGCCCCTTTTAAAGGCATCTAATGTATTTGATAGCACCACCTCCTCCGGAAGTGCATTCCATACCTTTATTGTCCTTACTGTAAAGAAACCCTTCCGCTGTTGTAGACTAAATCTCCTTTCCTCAAGTCTAAGCGGGTGGCCCCTTGTCCTGTGTACTGTTCTGTTAATGAACAGGTCTTTTGAAAGCCCTTTATATGGGCCTTGAACATATTTATATAGTGTTATCATATCCCCTCTAAGACGCCGTTTCTCTAGTGTGTACAAGTTTAACTTTTCTAGCCTCTCTTCATAACTAAAACTTTCCATTCCCCTTACTAGTTTTGTAGCCCTCCTCTGCACTCTCTCTAGTTCAGAGCTTTCCAAACTTTTCATGTTGGTGACACACTTTTTAGACATGCATCATTTCGTGGCACAGTAATTCAGTTTTGCTAGCAAACCGGAGGTTAAACTATGAGATATGGACACATACATAAATTACAATAACAAGATTATGGGGACACAACATATCTCATTAAAACCTTTCATTCATACTGAGGAGGCATTAAGCATGTCGTATGGTTTTTAAAAGGGCAACATGAGAATGCTGCACTACAAATAAGCGCAACATTCTCATGTCGCATTATTAAATAGATACAGCACAACTGATTTTAGAAGTCCTGTCCGTCTTTCCTGTCTCATCGGCGCCACAGGCAGAAGCAGCAGCCATGTGACAGGCAGCCTCGGCACACAGGGACACCTCCAGCCTGGCAGCCCAAAGAGAGGGCAGAGGTATAGAGGAGGTGGCATCTCAAAAGATTTTAACAGCTGAAGTGCCAAAAGATTTGTAACAGCTGGAGTGCCTCCATGTGCTGCATACATATTATGTATGCCGCACACAGAGGCACTCCAGCTGTTACAAATCTTTTGTGGCGCTCCAGCTGTATGCAGCACACGGAGGCAATCTCCCGCTGTGTAAATGCGACCATTAAGTAGTAGTGTTTTATCTCAGCTCTCAATGTAGTTCGTGCTTCGGTTGAATGACAAGCTCTGTGTAAACAGCACCTTTGCCTGTGACACACCTGCACACTGCAGCCGACACACCAACGTGTCACGACACACAGTTTGGAAAGCACTGCTCTAGTTCCATAATGTCCTTCTTCAGAAAGGGCGCCCAGAATTGAACAGCATATTCTAGGTGGGGTCTTACCATGGACCTGTAAAGAGGCATAATTATATCTTCCTCCCTTGAGTCAATACCCCTTTTAATACATGTCAATATCTTATTGGCCTTTGCAGCTGCCAGCTGGCACTGCATGCTACTGCAAAGTCTATTGTCTACCATTACTCCTAAATCCTTTTCATTAGTAGATTTCCCCAGAGAAACACCATTTAAACTATATGTTGCATTTTTATTATTATACCCAAAATGCATAACTTTACACTTGTCTATATTGAATCTCATTTGCCATTTGCCTGCCCAGTTACTCAATTTGTCCAAGTCCTCTTGTAATGAAGACACATCCAGTTCAGACTTTATTACCTTACTTAATTTTGTGTCATCGGCAAACACTGACACATGGCTTCCTATGCCCTCTGGGAGGTCATTAATAAACAAATTAAAAAGAAGAGGACCCAGGACAGATCCCTGAGGCACTCCACTTATCACGTTTATCCAACTGGAGAACTTGCCATTTACTACCACTCTTTGCATTCTATCTTTCAGCCAATTTCCAATCCACACACAAACATTTTGCCCTAGTCCTATTTCATTCAATTTGTACAGTAACCTCTTGTGTGGAACTGTATCAAATGCCTTGGCAAAGTCTACATAGATCACGTCAACCGCCGCTCCCTCATCTATATTATTACTTACTTTTTCATAAAATGCGATCAAGTTCGTTTGACAAGACCTATCTTTCACAAAGCCATGTTGGCTATTGCTAATGATATTCCTGTTCCAGCAGAATTCTTGAATATATTCCCTTAGCAACCTTTCAAACAGCTTCCCTACCACAGATGTCAAGCTTACGGGTCTGTAATTTCCTGGCTGGGACTTTGATCCCTTTTTAAATATGGGCACCACATCTGCTTTACGCCAATCCATGGGCACCATACCAGAAATAAAAGAATCCCTGAAAATCAGATATATCGGTCTGGCCAGGGTCTGGCTTAGCTCTTTAAGTACCCGTGGGTGTATACCATCTGGCCCCGGAGCTTTGTCTACCTTGACACCATTCAATTGTTTTAACACTTTTTCTTGTGTTAGCCAGTCCCATGCTTGCTGTGACTGTTCTGTAAAAGTAGTTTGCAGATTCTTGTCCAATGGGTCTTCCTTGGTAAAAACAGAAGAAAAGAAATTATTTAAAATATCTGCCTTCTCTCTGTCACCTTTGACCATCTCACCCGTTTCAGCTAACAAGGACCCAACATTATCAGACTTTAATTTTTTGCCATTAATGTATTTAAAGAATTTTTTTGGGTTGCTTTTGCTCTCCTTAGCAATATTTTTTTCATTCTCCAGTCTAGCTAATTTAATAGCCTTTTTACAGGTTTTGTTGACATTTTTGTATTCTGCAAATGCCTCTGCTGATCCCTCAGCTTTGTAATGTTTAAATGCCGCTTTCTTGTTATTTATTTCATGAATTACTTTACTGGTTAGCCACATTGGTTTCAATTTGCTTCTTTTGTATTTGTTTCCAACAGGGATAAATTTATATGTGTATTTTTGCAATGTTATTTTGAAGGCATTCCACTTACCTTCTGTGTTTTTTCCTGAAAATATTTTATCCCAGTCAACGAGACCAAGGGATGAATTAAACCTGCTAAAGTTGGCCTTTTTAAAATTCAGTGTTTTGGTGGAACTCATATCAACTTGTTTTTTTGAATTAATCTCAAACGATACCATGTTATGGTCACTATTCCCCAAGTGCTCCCTTACTTGGATGTTAGAGATAAGTTCTTCATGGTCAGTTATTACCAAATCCAGACATGCATTCCCTCTGGTTGAGGTCTGCACTAGTTGTGACAAAAAATTGTCATTCAACAAGTTCAGAAACTTGCTGCTTTTAGCAGAGTTAGTTGTTCCATTTTTCCAGTCTATTTCTGGATAATTAAAATCCCCCATAATTATAGTTCTCCCTATTTGGGAAGCCTTTTCTATTTGCATTAATAGCTGTGTTTCTTCAAGGTCACCAATGTTTGGTGGTTTATAACAAATACCCACTAATATTTTCTGGGCAGTTTTATCCCCAGTGACTATTTCAACCCACAGGGATTCCACATGTTCACTACTGTCATCACATATATCTTCCCGCAATTGAGGCAATAATGCTGGTTTGATATACAGACAGACCCCACCACCTCTTTTGCTTGACCTATCTTTTCTAAATAACATGTAGCCCTCTAAATTGATTGACCAATCATGTGTGTCATCCGCCCATGTTTCTGTTATGCCTATCAAGTCATAGTTTTCAATTTCAGCTACCAGCTCCAGTTCCCCTATTTTACCAGTTAAACTTCTGGCATTTGCAAGCATACAATTTATGCCACTGCTGTGTTCCATTTGTGATTTAATTTTGATGTGGCTTATAGGCTTCTCCCTATCATCTGTACTAACCCCGCCCCAAGATCCTCCCACCTGGTTATTAACTACATCACCTTCCCTTTCTATACTATCTATCCCAGTATTTATTGGCCCCTCCCCCCCCTTCCTAGTTTAAAATCTCCTCCAACCGTCTAGTAATCCTCTCCCCAAGCACTCGAGACCCTCTTGCATTCAGGTGCAATCCATCCCTGCTATAGAGATTGTACCCCAAAGCAAAATCAGCCCAGTGCTCTAAAAACCCAAAGCCCTCCTTCTTACACCAAGACTTCAGCCATGCATTGAGCTCCCTAATCTCCCGCTGTCTCTCTGGCGTAGCGCATGGCACGGGTAGTATCTCTGAGAATACTACCTTGGAGGTCCTGTTCCTAATCTTACTGCCTAAATCCCTAAAATTACCTTTTAGGACTCTCCACCTTCCTCTAACTTTGTCATTGGTACCAATATGCACCAAGACAGCTGGATCCTCTCCAGCCCCTCCCAATAATCCGTCCACTCTGTCTGCAACATGCCGAACCCGGGCACCCGGGAGACAGCAAACCATTCGGTTGCTGCGATCAGAGCCACAGATTACCCTATCTGTTCTCCTAATAATGG
Organism: Rhinophrynus dorsalis; assembly: GCA_037306005.1. NCBI lineage: Eukaryota > Metazoa > Chordata > Amphibia > Anura > Rhinophrynidae > Rhinophrynus > Rhinophrynus dorsalis. The sequence goes on from CM074719.1 coordinate 383,859,855, forward strand.
AGTCCCCTACCACCACAACCTGCCTAGGCTTCACTTTCCTCTGGATCCCCTCTGTGCTAGAGGAGCTGTTCTCCCGGCTGTTAGGGAGAACAGTCGTCTCCAGCAATTCCACTTCTGGGTTTGCCTCCCCAACATCTTCACTTAAATGAGCAAATTTGTTTGGATGGAAAAACTCAGGACTGGCTGCCCTCTTCCTCTTCCCTCCCCCACTGCAACCACTTCTAACTGTCACCCAGCTATGTGCCTGGTTCCCTTCTAGCTGATCTCCTCCCTCTTTGACTAACATTTAGTCAGATTCAGGGGCTTACTGACCATTAGGCAATCGGTCATAGATCAGGGGCCAGCCACTGAGAAGGGACCTGCCAATATATGAATATCACAATAGGTTGGTTTGTCCTGCTCACAGTAAAATGTTGTCTGCCAATGGCAAAAAACCACAGCGTTAGAGCTTCCTGTGCGTCTCTCCATCCATCACCTCATGACGACCATGCCAAGCTCCTACCTGTAGGAAAGGGGTTACACTAAAAATTGCAGAGTGGAGACTGATCAGGAAGCTAGAAGCAATGGTGTAACTATAGGGGTGCTGCTGCATATGGACTTGGCATTCCTGGTGGCCTGCACAGTCTCTGCTCCTTCCTATAGCACACTATACTTAAAATTTGGGTGCCAAAGAGGTATTCAACACATTGTTTTACAATGTGTTGGTTACCTCTCTGGTACCGAAAGGGTAAAAGTCTTACTTGGCTTCTGTATGATCTCTGTACTGTGCATGAAGGGTCTCATTAATGAAATCAGGTGGGATGGCCTGCCATTACCGGGCTGTAACCACCCAGTACCCTGGCCTGAATGTACGGCTCCCTCATTTAGATGCATGACACAAGGTCCTCTTTGTGAGAGAGCAGCAGCATGTTAGCAGGAATTAGAAGGCAGCAATCTGTAAGCAGCAGGGCTTTGCAAACCCCAGATCAGCCAAACCTGACACTGCATGTAAGTCTTTTACAGTAGCAGACAGAATACAGACCATTTGTCAGAGGTGTTGCACTGCACACCCCTTTGGCGCTATAGGAGTTAATGTAAACTAGAGTTTGCGTACTCTATCTAAAATACAGGAGAGTCAGGGGGCAAGTCCTGAGAAAAAAGTGTGGGAACTCACCCAAGATCCCCCCCCCCACCAAAAATAAATATGTATGGCTCACATCAAGTGTTTCTCTCTCTCTATACATGTGTGTGTATCATTGTATGCATGAGTGTGTCTGTCTCACTCTATGTATGTTAGTGCATGTGTGTGGGAGTTTCTGTGTCTATATCCGTGTATGTCTGTTGCATGTGTCTTTGTCTCTATTACTGTTGCATGCATGCACACACATTGCCCCCTATCATCTCCACATTGCCCTTACATTACCACCCATAATCTCCACATTGCCCCATCATCTCCACATTGCCCCCATCATCTCCACATTGCCCTCACATTACCCCCATCATCTCCACATTGACCTCCATCATCTCCACGTTGCCCTCACATTGCCCCATAATCTCCACATTGCCCCCCATCATTTCCCCCCACCAGCTCCATATTGCCTCCATCATCTCCACATTGCCCCCATCATCTCCACATTGACCCCATCATTTCCCCCCACCAGCTCCATATTGCCCCCATCATCTCCACATTGCCCTCTCATTTCCCCCATCTGCTCCAACTTGCCCTCACATCTCCCCCATCAGCTCCAACTTGACCCCGTCATCTCCACATTGCCCTCACATTTCTCCCAATCAGCTCCAACTTGCCCCCCACCAGCTCCACTTTGCCCCCACCAGATCCAACTTGCCCCATCAGCTCCAACTTGCCCACACCAGCTCCAACTTGCCCCCTATCAGCTCCACTTTGCCCCTTATCAGCTCCACTTTGCCCCCACCAGCTCCAATTTGCCCCCATTAGCTCCAACTTGCCCCCACCAGCTCCAGCTTACCCCCACCAGCTCCACTTTGCCCCATCAGATCCATTTCGCCCCCACTTGCTCCACGTTGCACTCATCAGCTCCAACTTGCCCCCATCAGCTCCAACTTCCCCCATCAGCTCCACTTTGCCCCCACCAGCTCCAACTTGCCCCCATGAGCTCCAATTTCATGCTCATCAGCTCCAACTTGTACCCCATCAGCTCCAACTTGCCCCCCGTGTTCGTTTCCTACCTCCCTGGTTATCCAGCGGCCTGACAGGCGAACTCTGTTGGCACAGACCTGTAGTTGCTGGAGCTCCTGAGCGGTCTTCTCTTCAATAATGTGGACTGCGCTTGGAAATTATGTCCTCTCCCAGCATGCTCTCCATTACTAAAGAGCCGACAGCGACGAGGTAGCTCAGTAGCTACGGGTCTGTGCTGAAGAAGGTACAGGCCTGACTGTGTTGCGGTGCCAGGAGGGGGAGTCCTGCTAGCGGGAACTGCATTCCTGCTCTGGAAAATGTACAGGAAAGCTGTTCCCAAGCGCTCCTGCAGGAATCGAGCCCTGAGGAGAGTCAATGAGTGTTGTAATGTTGTAGATAGAGAGAATGGTTGTTCTAGTGTGCACTAACCCATTTAGTGCCAGAGGGCTGTCCAGTGTACCATCTCCCTGACACTAAAAGGATTAAATGAAATGTGGTGGACCCCAAAAAACAATGAAATGGAATCAGAGATATAAGTAAATGTGGTTGTGTCTCTATATGTGTGTTTATGTATGTGGGTGTCTGTGGGCACATGTGTGTCTGGTTTTTGTTTTATTCAGATTGCCTGAAAATTGAGTGTTTCTGTGTCTATGTGTGCATGTGACAGACCATGTCTGTGTGTGTGTGTGCAAGAATGTGTTTCTAGGAGAGTGTGTTTATGAGTGTAAGTGTGCTACTTTCAAAATGATAACCAGATAGGTGTGTAAAGTATGGATTTGCAATGCATTGTGCAACCCCTGGCTCTCAAAGGGTTAAATCCTTAGTAAAGAGGTCTTTTTTTGTATACCTTTGTTCAACTATATTTTTCATCTAATTCATTTAGTACACCCACACAGATTCTATATCTTTTTTAAGCATAAGTAGGTTTTCTTTTGACACCGCATTTATAAGAATGAATCCTATATAATAAGAGGCCAGAAAGTTTGTCACGATGCAGTCATGCGCAGCACAGACTGCCCACGTTCGGCCAGTCTCTACTGCGCATGATTGCATCGCGTGAGTGAGGCGGCGCAATCGTATGGAGCAGTGAGGTAACGGCAGTACACAGAGCAGGTCTGGGTAATGTTAACTCTTTGAGTGCCAGATGGGTACTCAACGCATTGCAAAGCAATGCGTTGCGTACCCCTCTAGCACTCAAAGGGTTAAGAGGCTGATCCTGCTCTGCGTACTGCCGTTACCTCACTGATCCACGGCCTGTGCACACAAGCTTTTACACTACCATATTTATAAAGCACCACAAGTTTACACTGCACTTTACAATTTAAGGATTCAGGATGACATGGTTTAGGAAAATGAATGCTGGAAATAGTTTCCCTGCCCGAAAGCTTACAATCTAAAGCATACATTTATGTGTATAATCCACCATTTAATTTAATAATAATATAATAAAATGGAAAAAAAATGAAATAATTCAACATTTTTAGAGGTTTCCCTGTGATAATTTGTGCTTGGTACTTATGTTTCTAAATTACTCTCTGGAAATAAAATACTTTGGTGTTGGTCATCAAGTGACCTACCCCTATTCTCATCCTCAGTACCACTAATTTAAATCAAAGTGACCCCATCTTTGGCCATTTCCCCTGCTGGGAACGCTGTTCTCTGCTTCTCTCTTCCTCATTATCACAGTGAGGAGGAGAGAGGCAGAGATCAGTGACAAAGGCAATGTTTATATACATTGGTTTTGTCATGTGGCTCTCTCTTCCTCATTATCACAGTGAGGAGGAGAGACGCAGAGAACAGTCACAAAGGCAATGTTTATATACATTGCTTTTGTCATGTGGCTCTCTCTTCCTCATTATCAGAGTGAGGAGGAGAGAGGCAGAGAACAGTGACAAAGGCAATGTTTATATACATTGGTTTTGTCATATGGCTCTCTCTTCCTCATTATCACAGTGAGGAGAAGAGAGGCAGAGATCAGTGACAAAGGCAATGTTTATATACATTGGTTTTGTCATGTGGCTCTCTCTTCCTCATTATCAGAGTGAGGAGGAGAGAGGCAGAGATCAGTGACAAGAGGCAGAGAACAGTGACAAAGGCAATGTTTATATACATTTGTTTTGTCATGTGGCTCCACAGGCACATGTGATCACTGTAGCAGTAATCACATGTGCTGAGCCACTAGGGGAAAAGGCTGAAAATAACTGCTCCAGTCCTGGAGCAGTCAGTTAAAGCCTCCCCAAAGCAATCAGTAAGCCCTGATGTTCCAGCATCATCATCTGTCCTTAAAGGTTGATTCCCGTGATGGACACATCACCTAGCATTTTTTTTTCTATTGAGCAGTACTTACAATATGCCATTTATTCCTTTGAATTCCAGTACATCGCACACCAATCTGACATTCAATAAGGTCAATATGAATATAGTTTTCTGTAATTATTTATTCAAGATTAAAAAGAGTAAAAAACAAAAACCCTACTTAACTTCTTAAAATAAGAAGTTACCACTTTGAATGAAATTCCCCTTCAGTGTGTGACTTGGGACCTTATACAACCCTAATAATAAATATAGTGGCCAGGCACATTGTTCACATCATAATTATCTTGCCTATAAATATATTGATAATTCCATACATTGCATCCTTAGTCATTTAACCCTTTCAGTGCAACATAGGTATCCAACACAAAAGAGTTAATTCTGTAAATTTTCTAATTGTTGCATACCCATTCTGCCATCACAGGTTCAATTTTCCATGCAACATGAAATTGATATTTCACAGTAGCAATGATCTGTTTACGGGTCAGTCCTTCCAAATATCAAAGTATACTAATTGCATTGACATATTTGTGGGTCTATTCTTCCTAATACAAAAGTATACTCATGGCAGTTGCATGTTTGTAAGTCAGTCCTTCCTAGTACCAAAGTGTACTCATGGTAGTTGCATGTTTGTAAGTCAGTCCTTCCTAGGACCAAAGTGTACTCATGGCAGTTGCATGTTTGTAAGTCAGTCCTTCCTAGGACCAAAGTGTACTCATGGCAGTGGCATGTTTATGAGTCAGTCCTTCCTAGGACCAAAGTGTACTAATAAACCAAAGCAATATAAGTGATACAACAGAGCTTACAATTTAAATGGAGCTACACAAGTGATACCACTAGTATTGTAGCTCTATTTCATTTGTGAGCTATGTGGTATCATTAATGTAGCACCATTGCAATTGTAAGCTCTGTGTTATCACTAGTGTAGCTCAGTCTCACTTGTATGTGCTGTGGTTTTACTTGTGCAGCTCAATTTCAATTGTAAGTGTTGTGGTAATTCTAGTGTAGCTCAATTTCAAATGTAAGGTCTGTGATATCATGTGTGTTGTTCCATTTCAATTGAATGCTCTGTGGTAACACAAATGTAGCTTAATGTCAGACCTTCCTGTTTTTTTATAACCCTGTATGATCCCTTTTAAAAGAAATGTGTCTAATCTTTTCTTAAATGTATCCATTGTATCTGCTATAACCACATCTTTGGGCAAGGAATTCTATAATTTAACGACCTTACTGTAAAAAAAACCCTTCCTCTGCTGAAGTCAAAAACATCCTTTCCTCTAATCTTGAGGGGTATCCCCTGGTTATTTGATCAGGCCTTGGAATGAATAGCTCAGCAGAGAGATCCTTGTATCAACCTCTCATATACTTGTACATTGTAATAAGATCTCCTCTTAGTCATCATTTTTCTAGAGTAAATAAACCAAGTCTGTCTAGTCGTTCCTCATACGTCAAGTCCTCCATTCCCCTAATTAATTGTGTTGCTCTGAGCTGTGCTCTCTCTAGTTCTACAATATACTTCTTCAGAACTGGTGCCCAAAACTGCACTGCATATTCGAGTTAAGATCTTAAAATTATTTGTACAATGGCAAATGTTGTTATCCACACACAGTTTCCAAATTTGTAATTCAAAAGGATTCCCAGGTATTTCTCTATCAACAAGTCCCTAAAATGATTCCATTAAGTTCATAAGTAGCATTGGGATTATTTCTTCCCAGGTGTACGACATTACACTTTCTCACGTTAAACTTTATATTCCATCTGGTTGCCCAATCTGCTATTTTATGTAAATCCCTCTGTAGAGAACAAATACCCTCTAATTACCCTGCATAATTTAGTGTAATCTGCAAATATTGATATTTTGCTTTCTATACCTATTTCCAGGTCAGCTAAACATGTTAAAAAGCAGTGGCCCAAGTACTGAACCCAGAGGTACTCCATTCTCAACTTTAACTGTATTGGTGAATTGTCAATTTACAACCACACACTGTTCCTTATTTTTCAACCAGTTTTCTATCCAATTGCAAAGGTTACCCCCTAGCCCCAATTTCCTTATTTTATACCCCAGCCTTCTATGCAAAATCTAGATATACTACATCAACTGCCTTACCATTATCTAGGTTGCTACTTACTTATTCATAGAAGCTGAAGAGATTAGTTTGGCATGATCTATTCCTCATAAAACCATGTTAATTCCTGCCAATAATCATATTTTTTCTGATGTAATCCTGAATATAATCGCTTATTATCCTTTCTAGCAGTTTTCCCACTACAGAGGTCAAACTCACAGGTCTATAATTCCCAGGCTCTGTTTTAGTTCCCTTCTTAAAGGTATAGTAATGTTTCACACAAAAGAAGCAGCTCCAATTAATCTTCTTAGTAGTTGGGCCATGGAGAGTGTTATTTCAATACTGTGAGAGTGGTAGTTCAAGAGTAACTGAATGATAAAGTATACCCCTGCTGCCCCTTTTACCTAGTGTAAGCCACATCCCCTCACATGTGGAATCTGGTCCCTTGACCAGACGGATCACAGCAAGGGACAATCTTCCTACTGTGAAAACCCTGCCCCCTTGACAGTCTAATCTCTCAAACCTTTATGGTTTGAGAGATATTCACCACTAAAGTTCCCTCTTCCTGGCTGTTTCAGTCAAGTCTGTCATCTAGCTGACAGACTTGGATTCTGGTCCACAGACTGACTGGCGGCTCTTCAGCAAAGCCGGCTCTGTTGCAGAGGAATGGTATGATTTGAAAAGCCCATAAAATCCAACCAGTGTCATAACTACAACCTGTTGGGCTCTGGAAGATCATCTGAAGCTGGACTCCCTTTCTCTCAAGGTCTGGGCTCACAGGGTTAATTATGAAAAGGAAGTGGTGCATCAAAGCCATTCTTATATTTCTGGCTGGCAGTGGTTGTGTGTGATAGGATAGATAGGAAACAAGTCTGATTGTCAGAGGTTACTGGATAGCTATCACAGTCTACCTTAGAGGCCTAGTTATCCTGTGTTTCCTTCCTCTTTGGTGTGTCGGCTGGCATAGTTGCGGCTCCCTCCGCATTGCTGACATCATGAAACAGGCACTGGCTAGGGCACCTGTTTATGGGCCTATTCTGTGTGGCCTAATTGGGTCCCGCTTTCTCCTGGTCCTTTATAAACCTCCCTGGGCCTGGGAGTCATTGCCCTTATGTGGTGTTTCTGATATTGTCTCTTGCACTCCGTTGTGACCTGTGCTCTCTTGAGAATCCATTCCGTGTATGATCCCATCTTGTCTGACTACCCACATCAGTTCTGACCTGTGGCTCTGGTTGACTTACTTGCTCCGTGTAGTCCCCGGTTTGTCTGACCACTGGCTCTTGCTGCCTATCGCTCCATCTAGTACCTGGCTTGTCTGACCTGTGGCTCTGGCTGACTACTGGCTCTATACTCTCTGAACTTGCCTTACAATTATTCTCAGTGTTTCATGGTTCAGGTCTGCTCTTGCTCCCTGTTGCCTCTGGTCGCATGACCCAGGGTGGAGACTTGTGACTCAATTACTGTTCCCTCTGGTGTTCCACCTGCACCATGGTCCTAGTCTCCGGTATCTCGCAGTAGTGCAGTGCACAGCACAATGTGCAGCTCCGGGTAAGAGCCTTGGTCCTATCATCCTGTGTTCTGGGGTTGTGTGGGCTATATTATTATTATTACTGTACTTATTAATAAAGGTGGATTTATATTTTATATTTGTGTCTGTCCTTCTTTGCCTGATTACCGTGACAATAGTGCAGAGCCAATGGGCTCCTTGGATGCTGGACCCTGTCAATACTGCAAAATGAGCAATTAGCATTTTAAGTAAGCATTAGGTGGGCCCAGAACACAAAAACTGTTCATTGGACATTTTTTTAGATTCTAAATCTGATATGTACATTCCAGGTCGTAAGTAAAAACAATACATAATTAATCTTCTGAGACTGATGGCCAGGTTAGTGCAGTCTGTGTTTCTGCCCTTCCGGTGCTGTTCGGGCCAGTGCAATGCTGCTGAAGGTAGGGTTGCCACTCAGCCGGTATTTTACCGGCAGGCCGGTAAAAAATTGGCTCCTGTCCAATGTTAAGTCTATGGAGGGAATGCCATGGCTGGTATTTTTTTGAAAAAAAGGTGGCAACCCTAACTGAAGGGATACTGGGACTGACAGTGCAGGTGTGCAGACAAGATGTCTGTGCTGATGCCTGGCTTCCGGTCTCTGAAGCTTAAGGATTACTTTAAAGGGGGTACTTTTGAGAGGTAAAATAACTATTATTAAGCTAGTCTCTACCTGCCTAATTATTGCAAGGTGACTTTAGCGAACGTGGTAGTCAGATAGAGTTGTGTAGAAGAATCAGCGTACTGCATTATGTTGACTGGCACAGCTCTATCTGACTGCCTAATTCTCCTCCAACCTCCCTCCCAGCTGCCCCAGGGAGTGCATTCACACTTCCCTTCGGTGTGCTGTGAAAGTCTGCTATCGTTACAGAAAGCTCTGGTAAGCATTATACTGAGGTGGGAGGAGAAGACAAGCTGTGCTGTGCACATTATGCGGAAGTGAACAGCGCAGAAAATGAAATATCTGCAAAAGGATTTACATTTAAAACAAAACAAAAAAAAAAAAAAAGCTTCCCTAATAATACTTTACTAACAAATCCTATGGACAAAATTCTTTTTTAGGTGATACATTCCCTTTAAGAATTTATTTTTTAAATCTTAGGTATAGTTATAGATACACATTAAATATTGTTTTGTATTGAGTATATATGCATTTCATTATGTATTTTAGAGAGAAGTGCATGATGGAAGCTTGTTAATTAGGAGACTGAGTTCTTAGCTATTTAAAGAAGCAGTAAACTTTTTTTTATGAAAACTCATATTTTATAGAGCTTTTCCTGCTGAATAAAACAAGGTCACTCCCATCGCTGTCAGATGTTTTATTCAAAATTTATAACAGTTCAAATAATCAGGAAGTGAATTTACTGTGTTTACTTCCTGATAGTTCTAACTGACAGGAAGTGACAGGCAGTTTCTATCACATTCTATGGAGAACTGTATGTCTCTGACTTTTCTGACTTTCCTCTCCATTAGAATCTAACAGGAAATCTAATTAGAATTTGACCACTAGAGGGCACTGCTAATGTAAAAAAAAACATGGGTTTAAACTGTAATAACTCTGGAAATATATATCTCTCAGCAGTGGGAGTGCCCTTATTTTACTCAATAGGAAAATCCCTACAATATATATTTTTTCATAAAAAAGTTTAATGCTCCTTTAAAGCAATAGTAATGGCTAAAAATAAACAGAGAGTCAATTAAATTATAAAGAGTCCCCCTCCTGCCCCTTTCAGCTACATAACCGTGGTCTCCAAGCCAGTCTGGAAGGAGTACAGAGAGAAATTTTTCAGTGTGTATAAGGTTTTCCTTATCCTCACAGCAAGAAGATTGATCCTTGCTGCCAGCTGTCCGGTCAAGCGACCGGATTCCACATCTGAGGAGAGGCTGCTTGCAAGAGGTAAAAGGGGCAGGTGGAGGACTCTTTATTATTTATTTACTCTTGAACTACATATCGGACATTATTGTAATAACACTGTACATGGCCAGAAAACTATGTAGAATAATCAACAGGCCATTTATTTTCAAACATTACTATTACTTTAATCCCTTTGAAGCAGTGACTGCCAGCCCTTGTAGAAGTAACATTTATGAAATGCTTTGGGTGGTCTAGAATACTTCTATTGGGCTGAACAGCTTGGGAACAACACCTAACATACTAACAGATTGTCACCTTACATAACACCTAACTTTGTGCTTTCGCATTTTACTATTTAGAGAAGTAGAAGGAAAGTACAGTCCAAACACCAGAGCTGACCCATTTTTTATTTAATAGAAAAATATTCTAATAAAAATGTAGGAGAGTATATGTGAAGAGTGTGTGTGTTTATGTGTGAGAGAGTATATGTGCATGTATTAGAGTGTGTATGTATGAAAGTGTATATGTGTTTTGTGTAGGTATATACCCTTGTGCACAAGATGACTGCTCTGCCCCCCCCCCAAATTCTAACTCCTCATGTAACCCTCAGACAAAAGGTTTCCCCACCTCATATTTAGAGTCTAATGGGTTGCAAGTAGAGCACAACAAAAAACAGATGTGATAACTGGGACTATGTTTAGAGGTTTTAAATAACATGGATAGGTGAAGATAGAGTCAGAACCATCATAGAAGTGGTGCAGTGGCATTTTGGTGTGCCATTGGCTTAGGTTGCCACTTTTTTCCTGTGAAACCTTTGAAAAAACATGTGAATGTTTCAAATGTATATTTATGCGAACTGTATAATAAGTTCTTACTTCACATTCTGATTGCAACACTTAAGAGTGACTATATGTATTTATTTGTACCCATTTTTACTTCCTTGACAAATTACCTATATAATGTTAGGCGTCAATCACTACATCCATGGAACAACATACTGATAACGTAAAGGATTTATGTACTAGTATTCATTCATATCAAGTGACTATTTCAGTCAAGAAGAGCATTTGAGTACTATGCTGTATATAAATATCCCTATAAAAGAAATGATGGCTATTCATGGCATTCTTGAATAAATTTGCTGTATTACCCCCATCTGTTGGGAATCTATGCCATATTTTTGAATAATAGTACTTGTGAATATTAACTCTTTAAAAAACAAAGGTCTGTGCAACATATAACTTCTCAGAGTGTTGCACATCCCTCTGGACCTTAAAGAAACACTAACCTCTAAAATGTTTCTGGGTTTTTTACACAATTAAATTCTTTGTACTCCATGCTAGGTTCCGTAAAAATTATCTGTTTGTTTTCGGAGGCCTAAAATCTACTCTTAGTAAGCTCTGTGGGGGCTACCACTTCTACCTTTTCCAGGGCTCCCATTACCGTAGCAATCTTGATAGGGAGTCTCATAAGTGATTGTTCTGCATTGCTTTTAAATGGATTGAGATAAGATAAGGTAACAACCTTTCTGAATAGAAACAGAAGAGCAGCGGGTAGTAAACTCAATACATCAACAATATTACTTCTGCACAAACAATTATCCAAAATGCGTTGATATAGGATAATCTATACATGCATTAAAAAATTGAAGTTTAGGCTAAGCCTTTAAGGATCTGACAAAAAATAAATACATAGCTGAAAGTACATGATATTTGACATTATATAATCCAACTTCATTTTTAGATGTTAGTGTCCCTTTAAAGGATTAACACTGTCTTATACCCTCCAACGTAATATCATGTCTCATTCAGTAAAAATTACAGGCAAAGGCAATATAATATGTGCTAAAGCTAGGCCGTTAAAATGAAACAGGAACATCTGTTTTCCAGCAGCTCCTAAACAGTCTCTCTGACCTCTGTATTTCCCTTCCCTCAAAATACCAATAAAACAAGAACACAATCCGTTACATAGACATTCTTACGTCTGCATTCCATTGCAGGTGATAAGTATCATCACTGGTTTTATCTAACTGATCCCTAGAAAAGTCTATGTAGAAATTTGAACATAAAACCAGTGATAACATGGGGCTGTAAAGAGGTCAGGGGTCACCAACAAACCCACATAATTCCAAATAATTGAAAACAAGACACAATAATCAATGGTGGAGAAAAGCCATAGCTACTTTATTATGGGGGTTAAACCATACAAAAGGTTAAACAATTATATCGTAAACTAATATGATATCACAAAACTCAAACTTTTAATTAATTGATGGCTCTGTCCCAAAGCCAGGAACCATATTACCTTAACTGTCAATTTATCCCTGTTCGCAACCCCGTTTTGCCACCTGTAAACCAGTTATTATTTAACAAATAAATAAAAAATAAACATAAAATTCAAGGGGGTAACTTTTACTCCCAAATAAGTGTTTCAACTAGTACATCAAATGCAGCTTTAGTGTATAATTCCAGACTGCAGTGATGACACAGTCACTACTCATTTATACCTCTACTTCCCGCCAATATGCTTTACATGACTCATGCCTACCTGAGGTAAATTTTACAAGTAACCGTAAACCAACTTAACATGACCCCCCACACACACACACACATCATCCCCATGCATGCCCTTCTGAATAGTCTGGGGCTGTGCCAGGGGGCTGTAAAGTGGGGAAGGGGGTGCTAACAAACAGACATAATTAAAATTCCAAATAATTGAAAACAAGATAGAACAATCAATGGTGGAGAAAGGCAGCAGTTACATTATTTTGGGGTTTAAAACATACAGGAGATTAATTAAATAATGAGTATATAAACACTCAATTTTTTTAATTAACTGATGATTCCATCCCAAAACCAGAATTCATATTACCTGAACTGTCAATTTATTCCACAGACAACCTTGTGAGACACCTCTGACAAGTTTGGCCACATGGACTAGAAAAATGGCACTCTCCATCATCATAATAATATAATAATAATTTGTGATTTTTATAGAGCTTTTCTCTCTGTGAGACTCAAAGCGCTATACAAATCTATAAACAGACATAAAATTTAAGAGTTACATGAGTTGACTGAATGCCTGATAAAATACTTTTTTTAAAGTCTGTAATGATGGTGCCTCTCTGACCGAGGACGGTAAAGAGTTCCAGAATGTCGGGGCAGCATGTCTGAATGCCTGGGAACCTGAGGTTCTCTTTATTCTGGGTACTGACAGCAGTGATCTGTTGGTTGACCTCAGTGAGTGGGATTGAATATAGGGTGTCAGGAGCTCTTTCAGGTACTGTGGGCCTTGATTATTTAAGGCTTTGAAGGTCAGCAGGCCAATTTTAAAATATGTTCACCGTTTAATTGGAAGCCAATGCAAGGAGTGGAGAAAGGGTGTTATGTGACATGAGCAAGCTTTATTGGTCAGTAGTCTGGCTGCTGCATTTTGTACTGTTTGTAGGCGATGGAGCTCTTTTTCTGGGAGGCCCAAGTAAAGTGCATTACAGTGATCTAGACGAGAAGACACAAATGCATGGATTAATGTTGGTATATCATCCGGTGGAATTAACTGTTGTATCCTGGCTATGTTTCTCAGATGAAAGAAGGCAGATTTTATTCCAGAAGAGATCTGCTGTTTAAATGACAGCCCAGGGTCAATCATCACTCTGAGACTTCGTACCTCTGTTGAACTAATGAGTTCAGAGCCTCCAAGTTCCAGGCCAGTTGGGTGATCCTGAGATATTCTTTTTGCCCGGGGTCCCCTCACCAAGAGTAACTCTGTTTTGTCAGGGTTCACTTTAAGCCAACTAGCATTCATCCACTCTATGAGGTCTGCTAAGCAACTGTTGATGAGGCATGTTGGGTCTTTAGTATCTGGAGCAAAGGAGAAGTAGAGTTGTGTATCATCTGCGTAACAATGATATCTTAGGCCATGTCTTCTGATGATGTCTCCCAGTGGTAGTAAATAAATTGCGAATAGCATGGGATACAAGATGGAACCTTGTGGAACTCTGTAGGCTAATTCCGTTGGTGCTGATAAGCAAAATCCTGATGTTACTCTCTGTGATTTAAACCAGTTAAGAACTGTGCCTCCTAGACCACAGATGTGCTGCAAGCGCTCTATTAAAATCCCATGGTCAATGGTGTCAAATGCAGCTGAGAGATCCAGGAGGATTAGGGTGGAGTAATCACCTTTGTCTCTCACCAAAAGGAGATCATTTAGCACTTGGACTAGCGCTGTTTCTGTGCTGTGGTGGTATCTGAAACCTGACTGGAAAGGATCAAAGATGTTATAGCTTGATAGATGGGCTTCCAGTTGAGTTGGCACTACTAAGCTATGTAAGGAAATACAAACAGAGCTGGATGTTTTTGTCATGTCCTCCTTTCCGTCACTTACCTGGCGGGCTCTGCCGCCTTCCCCACTCTTCCGGGTTTTGGTCGGTGCGTCACCACGGTCATCTTCTACCCGCACTTCTGGGTCTGGGTCTTTTATAGCCGCGCGCCACTTCTGTGCGGCGCTCGATTATAGCGTTCCTAGTGCTGTCAAGTAGCACTGTGCCTTCTTGCCCAGACCTGCTTCCTGTTCTTCGGTCTCCTGAGTCTGCCTTCGCCTGCCGATTCTCCCAGCATCTCCTTGCCTTGTTTTGTCCAGCTTGCCTTCCAGCATCTCCTTGCCTTGCTTTGCCTTCCTACCATTTGCTGCTCTCTGCTGTTCTGACCCTGCTTCTGCCAGTCTTAACTTGTAGTTCCTGTTGCAGTCCCTGGCCTGTCCCTGGCTTCCTCTTTTGCAGCCACCTAGTGTCCCTGCTAATCTCCTAGGCCTTCTCTTATTCCTATTCTATTATTGCAGTCCAGGCTCCCTCTAAGGGTATCTTGCTTCTGCCAGCTCCTTCAGCTCCCCTGCCTCTCCTTCCCTGGGACCTGCTCGTGGTTCCCTGGCCTCCTGCTCTGGAAATCCTGCCTCTGCCTGTGCCCAACCTGCTCTCTGCCCTACCTTCCTCTGGACTTGCCTTTGGTGAGTCCTTCTTGTCCTGTATTGCAAATACACCTTCCCTGGGGTTGGTGGTGGGTGTCCTCACTGTAGCGCATTCTCCTGGGCCTTCTTCGGCTCAACAGAAGGGGGTCATCTGGCTTCGCAGCCAGAGCCTTTACACGGCCTTGGCCGCAGCACAATGCACTACAGGGGGCCTGTGAACACCAGCCACGCTCCCCAGCGACGCACTCAAGCCTTCACTCCACCAGCCCTTGTTGGAGGAGTCGCTGTATCTATGACAACTCTTTCTACAGTTGGTAGAGTACTTAGGTTGGTAGAACTTGAGTCCCAGGGGATCCTAACAGTTTTTTCCCTACAGAAGGATTTAGATAAACTAAGTGAATGGGCAGAAAAGTGGCAGATGTCATTTAATGTAGATAAATGTAAGGTTATGCATTTGGGCTGTAGAAACAAACTTGCTACATATACTCTAAATGGGAAACAACTTGGGAAATCCTCATTAGATAAAGATTTAGGAGTACTGATAGACAATAGACTTCACAGCAGTGTGCAGAGTCACTCAGCTGCTGCAAGAGCAAATAGAGTACTAGCCTGCATAAAAAGAGGTGTAGAAGCAAGGGATGCTAATATTATCCTACTTCTGTATAAATCCTTGGTTAGGCCTCATCTAGAATATGGAGTACAATTTTGGGCGCCTGTTCTAAAAAAAGACATTACTGAACTGGAAAAGGTGCAGAGACGTGCAACAAAACTGAGAAAGGGATTGGAGGATCTGAGTTACAAAGAGATACTAGCCAAACTGGGTTTGTTTACATAAAGGGTGATATGATTACCATTTACAAATACATTCAAGGTAATTACAAAGAACTATCCAATGAATTATTTATGCAAAGAGCTGAGCTAAGAACAAGAGGTCATCCATTAAGACTAGAGGAAAGGTGCTTTCGAATAAAACAAAGGCAGGGATTCATTACAGTAAGGGTGGTAAGGCTATGGAATTCTTTGCCTCGGGATGTTGTGCTTGCAGATAATGCAACTGCATTCAAAAAAGCAATGGATGCCTATCTAGCACAGAACAATATTGACAATTATGACAGATGGCTTCCAAGCAAATAGGATATTGATCCGGGGAACTATCTGACTACCAATTGGGTGAGGAAGGAATAATTCCCCCCCCCCCCCCACACACACACACTTGGGACTAGATTGTAAATGGCTCCAGAGGGCTATTTTTTTTGCCTTCCTCTGGATCAACAGGGGTGTTTTTGGCATGGGCTGGACTTAATGGACGCATGTCTTTTTTCAGCCTTATCTACTGTGTTACTATGTTTTTTCAATGATTTTCCCCAGAAATGGAAGGTTGGATACTGGTCTGTAATTTGCTATACAGTCTGGGTCTAATGAAGGATTCTTTAGGAGGGGTTTTACCACTGCTTCTTTTAGAGGATCCGGGAAGTTTCCAGTTTTTAATGAAAACTCCACTATTTTTGTGAGGGCTGGGGCAAGTGTTTCCGTGCACGCGGATATAAAACGCATTGGGGCAGGGTCTAAGTCACACGTAGTGGGGCATAACTTTTGCATGGTTCTTTTAACTTCCTCTATATCCACATTTGTAAAAGTAGACCATAAACTGGGGGAATATGGTCTTCCACTGTAGTGGTTCTGGTGGGTAACTGGTTGGCCTGCTGTGATGGAGGATCGGATGGAGGAAATCTTGTCTGTGAAGAAGATCGCAAATTCTTCACACTTATCTTGAGAAAAGTTGGTGGGTATATACATGCATGCTGGTTTGCAGAGCCTTTCTACTGTGCGAAACAGTTGCCTGGGTCTGTTGCGGGAGAGTGTGATTTCACATGACAAAAATTAGGATTTTTTCTGAGTTATCTTAAATTGATATTCATTGAGGTGATTGGTAAGAGAGACTTTGTCCTCTGGGTCCTGTGTCCTGCGCCACCTTCTCTTGAGTTTACGGCCTGTTCTCTTCAATTCTCTGATGGTGCTATCAAACCAAGGTGCATCATTGTGAGTTCTGATAGTGCATATGCATGATGGTGCAATGCTTTCTAGGGTGTCCCTCATGGTTTTGTTGTAGAGTTGGACTAAGGAGCCAGGGTCTTCACAAGTGCCCATCAGTTCACTTAGATCCATATTTGATGTTATGTCCAATGGGGTCACCCCTTTTTATGAGCAGTGTTTGACCAGGTTCTGAGGCTGTGGTTTGGCTGATTGTGATCCAATGGAAAAGTGTATGACGTGGTGGTCTGACCATACAACTGGATTTACAGTTACTGGCGACAATTCTAGTCCACACTGGAACACTAGATCAAGTATATGACCTTTTCTGTGGGTGGAAGTGGCAATGATTTGTATGAAGCTGAGCGTACTCATCAGGCTGAGGAGGTCCTGCCCAAGTTGGGATGGTATGTCATCAATCCAACTGTTGAAGTCTCCCAATATAATCCATCTAGTCAAAAGGTCTGAGAATTCTTGAAGAAATCTCTTCACATCTCCTGAGGGTCTGTATATTAACAGTATCCGAAATCCTCTATTGAGATGCTAGCAGCTACGCGTTCAAATGATTGGGGTGTGTGGACTGATATTGGCCTGGGGTTTAAGGATGATTTGACACAAATAATTACTCCACCTCCCTTGCGCTCACGTCTCGGGTAGTGGAACACTGTATAATTGCCTGAAACAGCTGCTGGTAGGATTCACGTTTCAATAAGGTTGGTGATAAAAGCTGTTTTGTACTTTATTGATCTGACATTGCACAGCATTGATCTAATAGGACAGTCTTAGGGCTCTGAGTTCTTGCTCTGTACTTTGGAAACAATGTGTTTTCTTATGGGGATCACACAAATAGGTTTCCTTGATTTGAATGTGAGCTTTTTGTGGCTTCTGGATTGAATCACTTCAACTGGGTTTGCAGGAGGAAGTGGTGGAGTGGCTATGATAGTATCAGGAGATTGAACTTTAAGTTTTGATTTTCCACCACAGCAGCCCCTGTGAGTGCCTTTGAAGATGCCAAGCGATTTTAAGGTAACCACTTGCGAGGGGCTGAGTGGAGAGACTGCTTTTTGGGGTTGTAGGGAATACAGATATGAGGCTGAATAGGTGATCATTCCCTCAGCAGTGAAGGGGTTAAAATAGCCTCTGATTTTTTTTCAGGGATGTCAGCTGTGGGGGATTATCACATTGTCCTGTTCTATAGGATGCAGACAAGTGTGAGGTGTGGAATTTTGTACTTCGGGATGCTTTGTAGATAACAGATTAGAAAGCATGCATGTAGGTCAGATTGAAGTTTCAAATATGTTTCAGTGAAATATATAGTTTCTTTTTATTTTTGTTTCTTTGTTTTTTCGTCAATAAGTTTTCAGTGTGTAGAAATTATATCTGAATAGATGATCAAATCCAAAACCCAATTAACAACTGGAGGTGAGTATAGGTGATCATTCCCTCAGCATTAACAGGGATAAAATAGCATCTAAGTTTTGCAGGGATGTCAGCTGTGGGTGATGGTCACATTGTCCTGTTCTATAGGATGCAGGCCAGTGTGAGATGTGGAATTTTGCACTTCAGGCTGCTTTATAGATAACATAGATAAGAAAGCATGCATGCAGGTCAGATTACAGGAGTTCAAAACCAGTGCTTCAGTGAAATATATTATATTGTGTGTGTATATATATATATATATATATATATATATATATATATATATATATATATACACACACTAGTTGAAGAGCCCGTTACACGGGCCACAGTGCCACTGCTAGCCAGTCGCGGGGCAGTCATGCGCAGTACAGACTGTCCACGCCGCGGCTGATACAGAGTGGGACGCTCCTTCAGAGCGTCCAGCTTTGAATCAGCTGTGGCGCGGGCAGTCTCCACTGCACATGACTGCAGCACGCGCAGCAGTCTCTACTTCGCATGTCTGAGGCGTTACACACGATTTAGCAAATTATTATATAGGATATATATATATATATATATATATATATATATATATACACAAAGGGAAAAGGCAGCACTTTCGATACTTGAATAAATGCCTGGGTGTCCGGATCAAGCAAATTTATATACTGGATAAATCAGCACTCACAGGACTTGAATTTGTGAAAAACAAAAAATATGTTTATTAGATCGACGTTTCGATCCCTCCTGGGATCTTTATCAAGATAACCACCTCGTGCAAACATCCTCCATTTTATATCCTACACCTGGTGATGACCTCTGACCCATCCTGAGGTCATATGTGAATGAACCCACATTCAAACATATTGAAAATAAACAATACAAATAAAAACAATATATGGAATGAAACAAATAAGTACAGCCCCAATACATACAATGATGAACATAGAATCGCATCGGTTACATTTCATATTAAGTGTTCTCAAAATATATGTAATTTCTAAAGAGGAAGATACCACAAGAGACTGTCACCTTATTCCAAAAGATAATCGGAATCAAAGACCTCAAAAATACATGCTCACAGTTGAAACGGACGTATTGCTGATGAGATATCCTTGGTCACCCGGCACCCACAACCTGTGTTACGCCGGAGCATTGCAACACTTACAAAATCAGATTTATAGTAACAGCGGAAGCGGTGACCACTGGTATTCATCCTCAATTATCTGTTATATGTTAAAGTCAACCTCAATATGACGAAGAGACATAAAAATAATATACTGATCCTAATGACAAAGTATTCATATTAGGAATTAATTTATACACACACTCCCATAGCTCCATTCATCTACTGTCAAGTTCAGGAGACATTGATATTATGTATCACATGCAGTGAATAAGATTAAATCACAACAATATATGTATCCGCATATTGGATGCCGTTAGGATATACTTTCTATCCAGAGTTTCATATAAAGTCATAGGGAGACTGATTATGCCAATAGTCAAATGTAATTAAGTACTTACTGTCCACTTCTTCCTTCTGATATACAATAAATCCCATGAGGAGATTAACTGCGCCAATAATCAAATGTCATTAGGTACTCACTCTCCACTAAGATTTCTGAGTCTTATAATAGGGCATGTGCTTCCTTGTACAGATCCTATTAGGAGTCAAGGGACCCGGATTGCACACCCGTCATAGACAAGTACGCTCATCAGGACCCGACTGCAACTATATAGGAAAATATATGCGCGCCTCCTGGTAAGGGCTACAGAGTGAGGCCGTCTATCATCGATGAATGTCCTGTCACTTATGAGCCCATCCGATGACAGAGGCTATCCATAAGAGCACCAAGACTCATATAAAGTGTTACATCAGTAAAAGGGGCGGGAGGGGGACACTTTGCTTGTGAATATCTCTTAAACCATAAAGGTTTGAGAGATAAGACTTATATCATTCTTCATGTTTTTTTTATAATGTCAACTGGCTCATCTGAGTAAGAGATGGAAATTAATCCATTCATTTGAGGGAGTTATGTGAATAAATACAAAATTTTTTTATGCAGGATTAATTTTGTTGACAATTTGGATAAGTCTGAATCCCCTTTTTCTTGGATGACCCCTTTTTTATCTTGGGACTAAGCCGAAAATCAAGCAAGATCTTGCTATAATGCATAGAGCTAATCCAATCAATGGAGGTGATGAATCTGGAGACAAAATTGATATCTCGTCATATGCATAGTTCTAATCCACTTTGTGGAGGCTATGGGAGTAGTGAAATGATCGAAATCATACAAAGGGAGGATCCAAAGTATGGACACTCGTTGAGAAGTACTGATCAATTGTGTAACCTTCATATACTGAGAGGAGTGGTATGGAACTGCGTCCACTAGCATAGCTCTAATCCACATTCATGGTGGAGGCTATGGGATTTGTATTTATATGAGTCTTGGTGCTCTTATGGATAGCCTCTGTCATCGGATGGGCTCATAAGTGACAGGACATTCATCGATGATAGACGGCCTCACTCTGTAGCCCTTACCAGGAGGCGCGCATATATTTTCCTATATAGTTGCAGTCGGGTCCTGATGAGCGTACTTGTCTATGACGGGTGTGCAATCCGGGTCCCTTGACTCCTAATAGGATCTGTACAAGGAAGCACATGCCCTATTATAAGACTCAGAAATCTTAGTGGAGAGTGAGTACCTAATGACATTTGATTATTGGCGCAGTTAATCTCCTCATGGGATTTATCGTATATCAGAAGGAAGAAGTGGACAGTAAGTACTTAATTACATTTGACTATTGGCATAATCAGTCTCCCTATGACTTTATATGAAACTCTGGATAGAAAGTATATCCTAACGGCATCCAATATGCGGATACATATATTGTTGTGATTTAATCTTATTCACTGCATGTGATACATAATATCAATGTCTCCTGAACTTGACAGTAGATGAATGGAGCTATGGGAGTGTGTGTATAAATTAATTCCTAATATGAATACTTTGTCATTAGGATCAGTATATTATTTTTATGTCTCTTCGTCATATTGAGGTTGACTGTAACATATAACAGATAATTGAGGATGAATACCAGTGGTCACCGCTTCTGCTGTTACTATAAATCTGATTTTGTAAGCGTTGCAATGCTCCGGCGTAACACAGGTTGTGGGTGCCGGGTGACCAAGGATATCTCATCAGCAATACATCCGTTTCAACTGTGAGCATGTATTTTTGAGGTCTTTGATTCCGATTGTCTTTTGGAATAAGGTGACAGTCTCTTGTGGTATCTTCCTCTTTAGAAATTACATATATTTTGAGAACATTTAATATGAAATGTAACCGATGAGATTCTGTGTTCATCATTGTATGTATTGGGGCTGTACTTACTTGTTTCATTCCATATATTGTTTTTATTTGTATTGTTTATTTTCAATACGTTTGAATGTGGGTTCATTCACCTATGACCTCAGGATGGGACAGAGGTCATCCCCAGGTGCAGGATATAAAATGGAGGATGTTTGCACGAGGTGGTTATCTTGATAAAGATCCCAGGAGAGATCGAAACGTCGATCTAATAAACTCATTTTTTATTTTTCACAAATTCAAGCCCTGTGAGTGCTGATTTATCCAGTATATATTTATATATATATATATATATATATATATATATATATATATATATATATATATATATATAGTTCATCAATACCCCTGTGGGTATTGATTACTGTAACCTGACCTGTGTCAGTACTATATTGTGTACATATATTACTGGACCCGTGAGGGTTATTCTTTTTCTGTGCTTTTTCAATAAAACTGTGTTTTGTCTAAACCTACTGTGTCTGAGTGTCCATAAAACCGTTACAATACGAAAGGGCCCCAGAGAAGTGACAGGGCTCAGTATTTAAGGACTAGTACTGGGCGGAGCAAAGCCACACCAACCAATAAAAGGCACCAGGAAGTAGCGCTGTCAGAATGTTGCCAGCAATAGCACGGACACTGTGAAATTGGCAAAAAAAACCCATCTTGCGATTCAAGGATTAACCGAGTAGGAAAGTAGGAAAAACAAACAACAAAAGTAGGTGATATAAAGCACGAGGCAAAAGTAGTACCATGAAAATGATTGCCAGTGATGGTAAGGCAAAGAACAGGGATCAGAGAATGGTGGGGGGAAATCTGGGAACCACACAGGAGGGGGTGCAGCACATCGCCCCCCTTGCACCCCAGGAGGGCCACTTGCAGTCAGTAGCGCAATGGACTCCGTTATCATCATATCCCCAACATTCCTTACATTCACAACTGTCACCCCGCCAGGGGTTCAAATGACTATATATAAGTCAAAACATCGAGCACTACCTACCATTCCAGTGCGAAATCCAGCTAGCGTGACCACACTTTGGAAAAGGGTTCCCATTTCCCCGCTGAGATAGGATGTGTTTTTTCCATATTTGCCAAGAATCACACGTTTTAGAGTACCAGAATTGGATGATAGGGGGAAGCGTTCTTCCAGTGAAGAGGGTTCACCAGTTTTGCCACATTGGTAAGAAATACTAAAATAGTGCATTTTGCAGGAGAGAGCAGTTTCCATTTGGAGGATGAGAAAGAGAAAAAGCTTAGACTCCTCTGGCAAGTTGTAAAGGATCCTTCCCAGGTTCTCCAAAACATGCTCCCAGAAGGTACATATAAGACTACAATTCCACCATATGTAGAACAATGAACTCTCCACATTTACGCATCTCCAGCATGTAGGAGAGACATTGTGGTAGGTCCTTGCTAATCTATATGGGGTATAGTACCAGCTCGTAATAAGTTTATAGTTGACCTCTTTTGCAAAACGTGTTCAGGGATTTGGTCAGTAGAAAGCATATAATACAGGATTAAAGTTTCAAGTGTATGAGCATTGGGACTCCTCCAAAGTAAAAAAGGTCCCCCTCTGAAACTGGGGCGGAAGCCAGGATTCCTGTAGATAGATAGGAGTGGAGAAGAGTAAGGGATACAACCCAAGGAGTTGCAAAACCTATCCCAGGTTTGCAATAAATGAGATAAGGTAGGATGAGTAGTTCTAGAGACGTGACTAAAGTCCTTGGTCAGTCACAAAATGATGTATAACTCCACAGAGGGAAGGGTGGCGGAACCTCCGTAGCATCTCAAACTGAGCTGGATGTAACGTTAGCCCAAAACAACACAGCTCCGAGGTGAAGCGAGAACGCGCTCGCTGGGGCTTCTGGGAGCGAAATGGGAAGTCCTGCTGCTCCGTGCCGCACATACAGGGTGCCGCAGTATGCGGAAGTGGCACTTTTTCAACATAAATATCTCGGCTCACAGGTCAGTAAATTTAAAACAAATCCCAGCGCTGGTATTGCATTAGGACTTATAACTAGCGCTCCAATTTTTTTTTTCATGTGAATGTTCCCCTTTAACCTACAAGTTAGTCCCACCCCCTTATAAAGCTACGGTCTCCTCCAAAGCCTCAGCAAGGTCTAAGTTAAAAAAGCCTAAACCCATATCATTAGGGTGAATACCATCATTCTGAATCAAATTGATAGAAGGATCTTCGAACACCCTATGTCTGATTGCTAGACCATCAATCTCTACTACAAATTTCGAGATCCTCCTATTCAATTTGATCCGGCTCTTGTCCAAAGCCCAACAATTCTTCGCTCCCATCCAGCATCTTCGAGGGAGAATTTCAGCCCAAATTATCTTTGTCCCTGGAAAATGCTGGGTCAGCTTCCGAAAGTCCTCCCTCGTGGCTTCCCTAAGCTCCCATCCAGGAATATATCCTAGATCATTACCCCCTAGGTGCACCAGCAAAACCTGCGGGCCTACCACCCGGCCCGTACCAACCAAAGAACCTCTGGAACCAACTGGGGCCAACACATCCCCCTATACCCGTGCCATACAACCCGGCCTGCAGATAACGGAATATTCATTTGGAGTCCACTCTCCAGAACCTCAGCCCGCCGACTGGCCCAGAAGATGAACGAATGTCCAATTATCCATAGTTCCTTGGATGCCGCACCTCTAAGGAAAACAAACAAAATAAATAATACAACACGGTGACTCAGTGGTTAACACTGTTGCCTTGCAGCGCTGGGGTCCTGGGTTCACATCCCACCAAGGACAACATCTGCAATGAGTTTGTATGTTCTCACCGTGTTTGCATGGGTTTCCTCCGGGTACTCCGGTTTCCTCCCACACTCCAAAAAACATACTGATAGGTGAATTTAGATTGTAAGCCCCAATGGGGACAGTGACCAATATGAGTGTAAAGCGCTGCGTAATCTATATGCGCTATATAAATAAATAATAATAATAATAATAAAAGACCCCTAACTCTTTAAATCCCTAAAACTCTGTGAGACCTAACATATGACATAAACCGTAGAGAATCCCAACGCCCAATACGCTTAATGGTCTCAGATCCCAACCCCAACCTAGACGCCTCTGTAGCTGCACCTATTCTAAATGAATGACCACCAAAATCTCCAGCTGGAACACGAAGAACTGAAAGACAACATTTAAACACCGACAGAAACTGAAACCTGGTCAAAACTACACCGTCTCTATGGACTAACAATGATTCACTCAAATCCGGTCTAATATCTAAATACCGTTGGATACAATGAACCGGGCATGACAACGAACTTGGAATAGAAAAAAGAGTAACCCACGACCCCACCCCCAAAGAATCAGTTTTTGAACACCTAATACGAAACTCTAATGAGTCATTTCCCAAACGAACATCTCCAAACAATATACCCCCGGGGCGGCCCTTTGACGAACTCACTAACTCTCCTATACGCAATGCCCCAAAAAACGCTAAAGAAAACGCTGCCCCAAAAAGAATAACTTCATAAGGATCCGAACATACCCCTTCCAATGCACCCAACAACTTTTCCAATAACTAAAATGATACCGGACGTCTTGAATCTAATGAGTTCTTACCATGACGTAACCCCTTAAGTACCTGCTTTACCACAAAATCTTTGGTTAGATCCCTCCATCCCCTTAATTTAAAACCAAAAGATAAGCCCGACACTTTACCTGAAATCGACGAAGGTGAAATTCCTGTAGAAAACAATTCCCATATCAGCCACAACACGCCATCCCTCCTTTCCAAATCACCATTCAAACTCCCAACCATATTCTCCAGACAAAGCCAATCACTCCAAACTGCTGAATACCGCGCCCAAGTGACCGGCGACACAGAATTCTTCACCCAGTCTGCCACTGCACTCCACCAAGATCCACAGGGAAGATGGACAAGGCGTACCCGTGGCCTTCGCCCCCGGACAGGCCTTCCGAAACGCTGTTTCCTGAAAACGAGACAACGCGTCAGCAGCCACATTCAACACACCAGGCACATGTCGTGCCCTGAAGGTAACATTCAGTCTCAAACACATTAACACAAAATAGCAGAGCAATGACAATACAGGAGGAGAAGAAGCAGTGAGAGTATTTACCGCCTGAACCACTCCCATGTTATCTGAATTAAATAATACCTTACTATCTCTCAATCTATCCCCCCACAGTGTCACTGCCACAACCAAAGGAAACAGTTCCAAAAACAATATATTCTTAGTAAGACCCCTTTTTTCCCAGGCCAAAGGCCACCTCTCTGCACACCAATCTACTCCAAAGCCCCAAAACCCATAGACCCAGATGCATCTGTATACAACTCAAAATCCTCATTAGTTCTACCCAATCTTTGCCAATACGACCTCCCATTATAACCTGCCAAAAACATTTCCCAACCCCCCAAGTCCTCCCGCATATCAGATGACATCCGAATATGATGATGAGGACGAACAACCCCCCCAGTCGCTTGGGCAAAACGCCTATTAAAAACCCTACCCATTGGCATTATTCTACAAGCAAAATTCAATTTTCCCAGCAAAGATTGAAGAGCTTGAAGGGTCACCTTCTTGGCCAACCTACAAGCCACCACTTCAGCTTGCAATGCTTCCAATTTATCACGAGGTAGCCTACATTCCATGGCCACTGAATCAATCTCAAGACGCAAAAAACGCAAACATGTCGGCAGTCTTTTCTGCCGACAATGGGACCCCAAAATTCAAGCAAACCTGTTGCAAAGTAATCAGCAGCTGTCTACAAACATCCTTACCTCCGGGACCCACACACAAAAAAAATCGCCCAAATAATGTACAATGGATGAAAAACTAGACTCCCTATACACTACCCACTCCAAAAATGTGCTAAAGCGCTCAAAATGCTTGCATGAAATTGAACAACCCATGGGAAGGCATAGGTCGACATAGTAATCATCACCAGTCTTACAGCCCAAAAGATGATGACTCTCAGGGTGTACCGGAAGAAGGCGAAAGGCCGACTCAATATCAACTTTAGCAAACAAAACCCCCCAACCCGCTTTAACAGCCAACTCCACCGCCCTATCAAATGACGTATAAGAAACACTACACAAAGCCGGATCTATGGCATCATTAACAGAAGACCCAAAGGGAAACGACAGATGACGAATAAGTCGGAATTTACCCGGCTCTGACTTAGGGACCACACCCAAAGGTGATACCCGAAGTACCGGAAGAGGCGGTCCAGAAAAAGGACCTGCCATTTGTCCCAAAGATACCTCAATATTCACTTTGTCCCGAAGAACTCCCTGATGACAGCCAGCCAGACGTAAGTTAGCCGCATCAGCTGCCCCAAAACCTTCTTGTTCTGGAATGCGGAACCCAAATTCAAAACCCTCTTCCAAAATCCTAGCTGCCTCCTTATTCTTATATGCCCTTAACCACGGGCGCATCTTGTCTACGGACACCGGGGTCACCCCCTTTACTCCCAACAGACCCCCCTTTTTCACCCAACTTCTGCTTTTTAAAGCACCTGTTAAGGGGATGGGAACCTGAACATCCGGAACACTCGTGCTTGAACTTGCACGAGCCCCCCCACTTACATTGACCCTCATTGTACTGCCAAAAGAACCACATCTTTTTTCCTGCCGTTGTTTTAGCTGCGGGGAGCCCAACCCCCCAGCGCTGGACTGAAAGGACTGAAACCCCAATGGGGAACCAGCTAGGCGAGTCATAAGTGACAACCATAGCCTGATGTCTAATTGGTCCCAAGACATCGAAGGACGTACGGCCAGCCTCTGTCAAAATTGCTCATCATAATGCCACCATGCCAGACCGCCATAAGTCCTGCAGGTGTTCCAAATGGTATCCTGATAACAAAACAAAGATGAGCATTTCGTTGAAAACTTTTCCCCAATTACACTGGCCAGTATAGAGAACGCCCGTATCCAATTTCCAAACACCTTTGGAATTTTTCTGTAACGACGCCTTTCCCTCTCTTCTTTTTTTTTCAACATCCTTCTCCTCCTTATCTGGAGGAGCTTCATCCAGTGGAAGGAGAGAATAAATTCCACAAACTCATTTTTCCAAATTTTTTCCTTTACATCATTCTTTAAATGAATACCCAAAGGACCAGACCAGCACATATATGCTGCTCCAAATGCCACTGTAGGCACTCCACCCACCTGTGACACCACACCCCCAACATTGGAGCCTTGTAAATTAGCATCACCAGTGCTTAAACCTGATATTGATCCTGCAGAGGCCATGCCCGACCCCCCAGGAGTACTAAGCACAATAGGATTTTGAAAAACCCCTGTACCCAATACCTGTCCAGCAAGAGACTGTACACCACCACCTGACAAATGACCACCGGCCAGATTGGTGGGAGCCCCCTGCTGCACATTCCCCTGAGCCAGTAAATTGGGTAACCCAAGCCCTTGTTGTTGAACCCCTGTCCCAATACCCCAATCTGGCAATAGCCCAGCCCCTCCCAAAGGAGTACTTGAGTTAACCCCCCACACTGAACCCAACCAGCTCCAAACCCCGATACCCCCAGTGCGCTCCCTGAAGGTACCAACCCCTCCTTACCACTTAGTGCCCTATCCTGCCAAGCCCCCAATACTTGCTGTAAAGTCCCCACTGCATCAGCTCCCCCTGATCCCACTGATCCCATCATGCCAGAAAGTCCCGTACCTGCCCTCGACAAAGGTGCCATTGGCACGGACTGTACACCAGCAGTACTCCCAGCACCGGCCTCCACATCCGCGTGCCCCATACTGGATGTTCCTGCCGACACTGCAACCGGATCCACCCGAAAGGCAATAAAGAGAAATAACCATAATCACCAGTCTCCCCACAGAGACTCCGCCATCTTTCATTAACTGATCCATTCCGTGTCATACTCGACACCAAATACCTCATGCCGCCACTTATTCTCCCTCCAGATTGCTGCGTCATAACAACAGCATGATTTCAACCGAGTACCAAACACTCCCAGGGAGAAATAAGGGTCCAATAAAATTAATTACAATAATAAGGACCAAAACCAGATTAAAATAAAAGAGGCAAAAAGGGGAAATAAGGGGGGGGGGAGGTCATTTATTTAGGAAATTAAGGTGAAAAAATAAATAAGGGGGGGTTAGATGCAAACATAAAACAGGTAAATTAGGACCAAAAAACACAGTGCGTGCTGTCACCTGTGTCAAATCCCGACTGGAGGTGCCAGATCCACTTCCCCTGTCATCGGAAGACTCCCACCTTTGCTCTTCAGTCCGTTGAGAATGGGATACCTCAGAGGAGGACGCCTCACGCTGTCTGGTCAAGCTGCTCCTCAATGACACCCTTCCTATCCTCCTATCAACTGTAATTCCTCTCACAGAAACGTTTCTCGATCCCCGAAGCCTTGGGCTTACACTCCTCCACCTCAATGGAGAGCGGGAAGGGCTCACTCTTGAAGGCGGAAGAGCCCGAGCACTGCGCACAGGCCGAACCACCTCGTCACACATTTCAGCCTCCTCTCTCCGTCGTGAAAGTTGCTCTCGCAACCATGTACCTCCACCAGACTCCAAAAGCTCCCGCACCTCTTCTAATAGTGGGTCAGTCATGACAAATCGCAGACACCAAACAAACTGCTCCTTCTCCGCTTAAGCTGTTCTACCACAAAAAACGGAAGTGAGCGCCCCCTTATATCGTCTCCTCATACACACTCTGAATAACATTTAAAAGGACACACACCTATTTCTCCGACCCAACCCCAGCTCAGACATGCCTCCCCTCCTAAAGTCCGTGGAGTTCTTGTGTGTTTGGTAGTAAGAGCAGCATCCTTCTATAATACTGCTTGTAAGTAACCTCTCAGCAAGTCTGATCCACCAGCCTCTACAGCTCTTCCACTTATCATTTCTAAAAGGTCCTCAATATCAGACATCTTGAATGAAAACTCACAGGTGCTTTCTCTTCTAGCAGCTTCAGTGGATAATTCCAGGCTGCTGTAGGCAGTCACTACTCATTTATTCCCCAACTTCCTGCCACTACGCTCTACCTGCCTTGTGCCTAACTAAGGTAAATTCTACAACTAACCCTAAAGCTAACCTAACAATAAATGTGCCCAGCCCCATGCAGCCCCTCCTGAGTAGTCTGGCAGCACACTATTATCACCTGTTATGGTAGGCAGACCCCTTTAAAAATCACCGATGGCTTATTTATCAGTGTGAAACAATGTATTGCTGCATAGTGAGTTATAAAGTTGTGAAAGACTGTTTGTGCAGATTAAACAGGGTGATTTTATACACACACACACACACACATAGAGAATCATGTAACTTAATTCATGTCTGCCTCCACCCTAAGGACAAACACACCCAGGGATGGCAGTAAGGTGGAGTTATGCAAAACTCCTCTATACTGCTTGTCCCATTGGTGTAAGCATGGAGCATGATTTTCATAGGAGTGGGCAGGGACTCTTGGTAAGGACTTCACCCTCCATCACATTACACACCTCTACACCCTTCCCCACATCCACCTCACTGCCTCTCCTCCCCTTCTTCTGATCACCTCCCACTCCCCTTCCCCTGATCGCCTACCCCTCCACTACACCTGATCGCCTCACACTCCCCTTTGCCTAATCACCTCCCCTCCCCTTCATCACCTCACCCTCCACCTCCTCTCTCCCCTCCGATCCAAGGCATAGCATTGCAATGCAATGGATACCTCTCTGCCAAGTCTTACATTTGCTAATACTGCAGCTCACACAATGTACAAAAAAAAAAATCAGATATTCAGCATAAACCAGTGTACAGTCAAAAGTTGTATCAGAACTCTTCAGACGTACAGCACTTCATGGACCTACACCTCTAATGAGCACAACCCCCACCCCTCTGGAGGTAGTGTGCAACATACTTGAATTGTCAGCCGCTTCCTCCGCTGATGTGCATCCCTAGCAGGACCTCTTCCAGTTTAATATATATTTGTATTGTGAGACGACCTTGAGGTCCTGCCAGGGCACTACCATGCTTTCAATGTGCAGACCTATGAAACACAAGGCGGACATGTATCTTCATTGGAAGAGGTCTGTAATGGAGGCACAGAGGCGGAGGAAGTTGCTGGAAATTCAAGCATGCCGCATGCTGCCTGCAGGGGGAGAAGGTCATGCACTTTAGTGGTGTAGCTGTACAGTGCCAAACATCTAATTTATTTTCATTTACACTGTGTAAGCTGCAGTATTAGAAAATATAAGCCTTTGAGTGGCAGAGAGGTATCGTGTTCCATACCTCTGAGCCATTCAAAGGGATAACGTACGGGCAAGTTTAGTAAACATACATATAAAGAAAAAGGGGGACAGCACCAGTGTTTCTTAATGAAAGAGAAAATGTATTCATAATAGCAATAAGTCAGGTCAACGTTTCGGTCTGGCATGGACCTTTATCCATGCCAGACTGAAACAACAACCTGACTTATTGTGATTATTAATAAAATGTCTCTTTCATTAAGTCCCACTGGTATTGCCCCCCCTTTTTTTCTTTGCATATCCATTTAACTTGGGGTTGTTTTTTTACTTGCCAGCATTTGCAATATTTCTAGTGACATTTCCCCTGGACAATCACATTACAAAGAGGCTCTAATAACCTTTTAAGCCTTTGAGTGCCAGAGAGGTACGCAACGCACTGCAATGTATGGTATACCCCTATGACATTCAAAAGGGTTAATTACAAGCACAAAGAACAGTGGTTCTTAATCTTTTATTTAATAAAGGCAAGCCCTAACATGCAATGCAGAACTTTCATGGCAGCCCTAAAGTCATTTATTAAGGGCATAATAAAGTGTACAATATATATAGTTATTTTTAGGTCTCACAATCATAATAACAAAAATACAAATATTGTACACACCAATTTATATAAATATACATTTAAAATTCAACGCTCACATGTCTGTAAAAAACCTTCGTAGAATAAATGTCCTTAGTACCTGCAACCTGGTTCGGAATCACTGACATATAACACTGGTTTGAAATTGAATTTTAAAACCAAGGACAGTATTCAGGAAAGACTGGAAAAATCTACACACTTTCCTTGTAAATCAAGGACAGTAGACAGTTAATTATAATGCAGATTATACTCAGTACAACAGAAAAGAATTTGGGTTTAGTACTAACTCGTGTGCTTTGGTGGAGAGGGAGAAGGCAAATTCTGTCCGCTAGAAGCGATAGAGATCTGTCAACCTGTACAGACTCTCACACTAACAGATAACTGTACGTTTTTGATTGGTTTAGCACATTTTTGGGCGGACCTGAGACTCGTCTAATTGGTTAGCTCCAAACCACTCCTTTCTCTTCCCATGCAACGGTAGAAGCAGGACAGACAACACATGTATCAGAAACTGATGCGCAGAATGAAATAGACTGTCAAGCGTGAGGTAGTGAAAGAGGCGGAGGTTGGCGAGGGGGAAAAGAAGTAGTGTGTGGTACGGTTGACAGGGGCAGCTGGTGTGTCCACCCCCGCCGAGCCTCCCTGGAGGGAGGAGCCGATATGACCTGATAGCTGTCACTCTCTACTTGCACCTTAGTCATGCCAGAACTAAGCAGAGAGTATGTTATCAGCTTCCTGGCCGAACGGGGCGGCCGGGTCCCCAATCAGCAGCTGGTGGATCATTTCAGATCGCTCCTGACCGAGCCACCTCCAGGAGATGCCCGCAACGCAGCCCGTCAGCTCTTAAAAGATCTCGTTAATGAGGTGGCCAGTGTTCGAGCAGATGATGGGGTAAAATACGTGTGTCTGCGGAAGAAGTACCGAGGAGGGGGGCAGCCCAGCGATATCCCAGTACCTGGAGATGCCACAGTAGAGACACCGGAATGTGAGCCTCCAAGAGAAAACGGGGAATGTCCGACCCCCAGCACGGAGGTACAAAGAGAGGTCCCGTCTCCTCCTGGGACGAAACTAACTCCTAGCATCTCTGTGACCGAGTTCCCTGGGACAGCACCAGAGCAGTCGGGAGGGGATGAGGAGGACCGGTCCCACAGTATAGGGAAGCTGTGTCCGGGCTCTCCCGAGCTGTGTCTGTCCAGCGGTAGGACTCCCCGGGGCAGCCGTAGAGGGCTCCGGGACCCGGTGTCTCCTCAGCTCCGCCGGGGTGGGGGTCTGCTACGAGCTGGGATGCGGATGGACTCCGACAGCTCGTCTCTGCATAGTTCGTCCTCTGTGTCCGGTAACGAGGAGGAGGACGGTGGAGGCTCGGTATCAGGTACGGCGGCACTGGATCCCCTGGAGCACGCTTGGATGCTGAACGCCTGCAGGGGCCGCTGGGAGGCGCTTCACCAGCTACTGGACACCGAGCCCGGCCTCATCCCTCGCAGGGACTTCATCACTGGCTTCTCGTGCCTGCACTGGGCCGCTAAGCACGGGCAACACGAGCTCCTGGCCGCCCTGCTCACACACGCTCGCCAACACCGGGTACCTGTCAATAT
Organism: Rhinophrynus dorsalis; assembly: GCA_037306005.1. Lineage (NCBI taxonomy): Eukaryota > Metazoa > Chordata > Amphibia > Anura > Rhinophrynidae > Rhinophrynus > Rhinophrynus dorsalis. The sequence continues at coordinate 383,892,967 of CM074719.1, forward strand.
TAACGCTCGGGCGGCAGGAGGTTACACAGCATTGCACCTGGCAGCCATGCATGGCCACTTGGACGTTATCAAGTTGCTGGTCGGGGCGTATGATACCAACGTGGACATCAGAGACTACAGCGGCAGGAAAGCCTGGCAATACTTGAGCCCGGATACTGCTAGGGATGTGCAAGGGCTAGTAGGTGCCCATCCCGAAGGTGAAGAGGAGGACGGGGGCAACTCGGGTTCGGGCCGCTGGCGGCTCTCCAAAGTGCTCCCCTCTAATCTCATTGTGCACAGACTTTCCCAGCTCCCTGAGGATGAACAGGACGGACCGGTGCGCAGCAGGGCAGATATCATCAGGAAAGGCTCCGGGCTAAGGGGTAAGCCCCGTGTGAACAAGATCAGGTTTAGGACGCAGATTATCCACACTAACCTCTCCGGGAGAGATGATGAGGAGGACGACAGGCCGCTGAAGAGTCCAGTGAGGCACAGACCCAAATCTAACGTGTTTGGGTGACTGAACAATCCTGACACTGGTTACTGAGGTTCATTAACTGAACCAACTGGAGTGGGCAAGAAAACGTACACTTATTACCATGTTTTTAACCCTTTGCGTGCCAATGATCTATACAACGCAATACGTTGGATACCTCTCTGGTACACTAAGGGTTAACCCTGTGAGTGCCAGAGAGATATCCAGCGCAATGCGTTGGCTATCTCTCCCTGGCACTCAAAGGATTATTGGGGTTTTAACTCCTTGAGTGAAGGCGCTGGATACATTGTATTCTTCAAGTCACTGTACGTGTGTGTATATATTGTCCTCCTATGGTGGAATTGTTTAGCATCAGCACTGCTTCAGTTCTTAGTATATCAGCCTCAGTGTAAGATACAGGTATGGAGCACATTGCACTGTGTGCACAGTGCTACCAACCACTTAATGTAAAGGAAGAACTGTGATGGTAACAGCATTGTATTTTTCTGCCATCTGATATGGGACCACTTCTACATTGCATCCCTTGCTGTACTTCAGAGTTTTGCAGAATGTGTTTTTGGCAGCAGCCGATTACCACAACCTCTATGTACTCAGACCACCATTGCTAGTTAGTTTAAAAACAACTGGGTAGCCACTTGTGACAGATCCATAAATGTCACAACCAACTTCAGTCATTTGGGACTACCTTCCAGCTGAATTATAAGTAATAGCTGAAAAATGAATGAAAGCTGTTAAAGATGAATTATGACTGTAACTGCATTATTTCAAGACTGCTGGACACTTGTACTGTGTACTGATATCAGCTGATGTTTGCAACCATGTACACTACTCCATTTTATGTACTTCTATTTAAACTGTTCTTTACTGGGTGGGGGCAGTAAAGTATTGCATTGCAACATGTTTCTACCCTTCTAGATAGGTTAAGGTACTTGTAAAGGTATATGTGACTTGGTACAGCTTTGCGTTACTAATGATACTGTCCAGTGCTGTGACTTTAATAAACCTATATGAAAATTTGTTAACGTATGCTTGTCAGAAGCGGTCATGTGCAGTACAGACGGCTGCGCTCACTGCAGTTGTGTGCAGTACAGACTGCCCGCGCTGCGGCTGATAATGGAGTGGGGAGCTCTGAATTTGGAGCGCCCTGCTCTGTTATCAGCTGCGGCGCAGGCAGTCTCTACTGTGTGTGACTGCACCATGGCTGTTGCTGCCTGGCACTGTCACCCATGTACATGGGCTGTTCAACTAGTATGTAAATAAAGCACTATTTGAGTCTTTAGGGCCTTATGCACATATTATAGCACACTTGGAGCATACCAACTTAACAATGGAAGACAAACATTCCTCACATTTCCAATTAAAGCTTTAACCTCTTGAATGCTATAGAGGTCTCCAGTGCACTCCTTCAAAATGAATCGGAGACCTGTCTAGCATTCAGTGGGTTAATGATTTTAGTGCCAGAGGAGTGTCCACCCCTCTGGTGCTCAAATGGTTAAGATCTATTTAAACAATGGACATTTTAATCTCTACCACATGTTCTTGAATTTCTCCATTTTTCTTTTGTGTGCAAGGCCCGCCGTACCTTATTCAGATATTTACAGTACATGGGGGTTTCTGAAGATCCTCTTTCATATTGTGTGACAATACTCCAATGTGAAACGTAAGCTCCATACAATAATATAGGAATTGCAAAACACTTAATGACTGGAATGGCTTTTTACCCTTTATTTCCCCTTGGAGTTGGACCACAGCATACTATTTGGTGAGGAAATATTTACTCACTGTTAATATATTCTTTTCAGCAGACAGGTACATAGGTTACGAGTGTTTTACTCAACAGAATGATAATGATGTTGCCTCTAACTTTTCAACTGACACACATCATATTTCCATGTGCACTGTGCTCACAAATCATGTGAATGCTTTAATAACTACTTACCGCCTTATACAAAATCTAAGCTGCTCTTTTCACCAGGAGACTAACAGCAGTTTGTAAATTGTCATCAACTAGGTAAATGATATTCCAGTTAAAGTAATTAAACTGTCTATATTGATTGAGAAAAAACATGTCAGTAGGTGTACATATGTGATATTCTAAAAAATCATGTGTACATCTTCCCATCCACTATACACAACTGCAAATGCATAGATAAAGGCCAGATTCTAAAAGCTAAAGTGTTATTACATATGAATCACATCAGTTGCTCCTTAGGTGAGAAATACAAATTCCCCATGATTTTAAATGGGATTTTTAACCCCTGGAATGCTAGATGTCTTATTTTGCTTTGCAATGTGTAGGTCACATCTCCAGCATTGAATTAATTATAGGCCCCCCCATTTACTTGTCTCCTGCTGTGCAGTTTGTTTCAGTATTTAGGAAGGTAGTGATAGTTTATTTGTAACTTGTGTATATTCTGCAAGTTGATAACATTTAAAGTGAATTGCCTATACTTTATTATTTCCCTTCGTCATCACTTATTTCTATTTCATACACTGAACCCGCTGAATTTCTGTTTCCAGAGAGCTTGCTAGTGGGGACCGTGAAAGCAGAGATATTTATGCATTGTTGCAGTCTCCCTGCAGTTCTCAGTGCTCTGTATGCTTTAGTGAAAGGCTTTTCTATGTTGGTTCATTGTCCTTTTTATTTGCTCACAAAATTATAGGCAGTTTGACATTGCATATTATGCACTTATAGAATATGTAAGTCAAAATAGGAAGTTGACTGTTTCTTATATAGGACTGAAATTCTGGGGCACAACAGCTACATCTTGGGTCACTAGAAATTCTCCAGATTCCCATTCATTCAATCCTTTTTTTGCCAGAGGGGTGTGCAGTGTATTGCTTTGCAAAGCGTTGAATACCCTTCTGGCATTCAAAGTGTTAAACCACTTGACTGCTAGAGGTCTCAATTGCATTACAAAACAATGCACTGTAGACCCTCTCCACCTTTCAAGGGGTTAAAAGCCCTATATAAATAACTGGAAATGTTACTTTGTCCTCTGTAGTGTAGTTCATGCTCAACCATTGTTCCTCTTTAGTCATCTGAATACAATCCCTCATACTGCTGTTGTCTGCAAAATCAAATGACCTCTGTAGCTTCTATAGCTCCTGGTGTAATTGTATTTATCAGGTTTTGGCCTCATGAAAAAAAAAAAAAGTTTGTGGGCTTTGCAACACATGTTAAAGCTGTTAACCCTTTGAGTGCCAGAGGGGTACGAATTGCAATGCGTTACATACCCCTCTGGCACTCAAAGGCTTAATATAGCCCTCTGCATGCTACATGGATGTGCAACACAATGCATTGCAGACCTTTTGCCCAGCAACAGGTTAAAATGGTTTTAGCATTTTCTAGCACTTTCTGTATAGTCTATTTCTTGTTAGGCGAGATGTTAGCTCAATTAATTCATCTGTCTATCATCATGAACAGAAATTCAGGGCCCGGCCTTGTGCGCAAATGAGCAATTCTGAGGTAAACCAGTTGCACCCTACAAATTAACCTTTCACTGATTTAACATTTTGAGTGCCAGAAAGGTATCCAATACATTGATTATACATTGGGTACCTCTTTGGCACGCAAAGGGTTAAATGGGACTCAAATAGTTGATTGGAAAATCCCTTAACACATTGATCCTTGTTACCTTGGAAACCTCTCCGGTATTAAGGGGGATTTAAAGCCTCCGGTAACCCCATAATGACCTGGGGTACTTTTACCCTAAAGGACCACATAAACTACATTCAGGGAGCCAGTACATGTGAGAGATGACATGTACCAGCTCACCGAAACAGAGGCTGAAATGGACTGCTCAGCTTTTGGTGCAGTCCTTTGTAGACTCCCATCGTGATCACAGCATGCCTGCAGGAGCATTTGATAGAAAGTCATGACTTGCCAAGAACATCATCAGTCCTTAACACACGGACACGTGTGACTGTCCTGGCACACCTCTGGTCCTTAAGGGGTTAAATCTGTGGCAATTTTGGCAATTTTTTACTTTTTCCGTAGATTGTTTTGATCCATAATTGCTCCTCCATTTCGTTCTGCATAAGGCCCTTGGTGTTAGGTTTCATGCATTCCTTCAAAATATTCATACACCTTGCCTTGATGTATATGTAAGCCTTTAAAATATTGCACTTATGTGGTACCACTGTAAAAAGAAATTTGTAAATAAAATATTTTGTGCAGATTGTGGCAATGTACTTGTTTTAAAACATTCTTGCTCACGTGATGTTGCGTTTTGTTGACAAAGACTGAGCACTTTGGGCTGTGATTGAGTAAGGCCTAATTGACACTGGCAACTTTGTTGGAAAATGGTTAAGCAACACAAGATTGCCATTGTAAATGATAATAGCTTAAAAAGCACCCTGTGTGAACTGCCCCTTTGAAAACAATGATATTTATTGTGTGGAACTTGTTGCTGCAACAAAGTCACCAGTGGGAAACCATGCCTTAACCCTTTGAGTGCCAGAGGGGTATGCAACGCATTGCAAAGCAATGAGTTGCCTATTCCTCTGGCACTCAAAGGGTTAAGGTATGTAGTGTTTCACCTGGTACATGAGTTGCATTCCACAAGGCACGATGTTAGATTTACTGGAAACATTCTGAAGCAAATCACCCACACTATGTGGAACAAATAAGATACCCAAATTGCTACTTATTTAAATGGGGCTTCTAATCCTTGAATGCTAGAGGTCTAAAATATCGGCGTAAATGAGTTCGTACTTCGGTTGTTATGGATTGGCAAGTGGGATGGAAAGGTATGAAATGGGGATATGTTGCCTACATGCTAGCCAGTATTATCTACTTTTGTATAAACTATTAGAATAGATAGAAAACTGGCTAACGTTAAGTACAGGCAATCTTGAAAGTTCATTAAAAATAAGTTGCTGTAAGGTGTGTATTGCACTTAACATTCATGTTAATTTTAATAGTTTCTACTGCTGTACAGCTGAGTGCCAGAGAGAGTATCCAATGCACTGCACTCAAAGGGTTAATCTTCAGTAGCATCTCTGTCACAATGCACCTCTGATTAACATTATCCAGACAATACAATAGTTCTGTGCTACAATACAAGCAGGAACACCAATGTTCGGTGAAAGATTTTCCCACATTTTATTGGCTGTGAGAGAAAGCTGATGAATGGGGCTTTTGTTCTCAGGGTGTTTTATTAAAGCTGAATACCGACGGCCTGAAACTTGTATTAACCACAACACTGCTGAAAAAGCCAGCAACACAATACAGAGCTATGTTGTTCAGGCCTTCTAGCATAGAGGTTGGCAATAAATGTCTGTTCTGCAAGTCTTTCATTGTGTATATTGAAGGTGCAGAACACTTTTCCTTATCTACACAGACTTTCTTTGCCCATAAGATGTTGCCATGTGAACAAGTGCTTGGTACTCCTTTAGGAATCCATTAAACAATGGTAGCTCTGTTAAGGGCTTACTTGTGTACTTTCTGCATATATTAACCTCCCATCTTTTTTCTTGCCTGTCCTCTTTGTTCTCTTTATATTCTCTCACCATAGCAAAACTATAAAATGCTTCTTCAGTCATTTGTGAAGTTCACGTTTTCATCCACACCGTAGTGCATGGCAATCAATGCACTGGCTGACAGCCACTAGTCTGTGAGTCTGTACTAAGACGTATTGAAAAGATTCTGTGAAGTACAGCTGAACCATGGGGGGGGGGGGGTCCATACACAAACTCCCATTGACTTACTTTATATAGGATCCCATTGATGGGGTCTTAGAAGTGATCATAACACCGTTTTGTCTGTAAAACGGCATTGAAAGTTTTTCAAACTAGAAGAGTTTGGTACTAATCTCAATAAATGAACTTCTTTCTATTGTGTGACTCATCGCAGTCTCTACAAACAAGAGTACATAAATGGTAACTAGAAGCAATTTATTCATACATTTCAAAAGCTAGAGTTAGATTTTAGGGATTCTAAACACACACACACATATACACACACATATACACACACACATACACATACACACACACATACACACACACATACACACACACATACACACACACACACACACACACACACACATTGTGTGTTAAGAAATTTCCCATCAAGAAAATTGTTAGTATTCAGTGTATATATGTAAATATGTAATACAATCAGACCAGATATAATGTCACTTTCATTTTCAATAAAAATTGTTGTGTGTGGAATAGTATAACCCATTGTGTGCTAGAGTGTTGGTCAAAGCATTGAGAGGCATTGTGGTACACTGCTCCCTGGCATGTGAACTGTTCATGTAGAAAACTATTTCATATTCTACTTTTTAACCCTATAATGCTTAGAGGGGTGTGCAGCGCATTTGTTTGCTCTCCTCTCTGGTCCCTAACTGGTTAAGATGAAATATGTATTCTTGCAATCCCAGCATGTCACATGACTAAAGCTCAGCAACTGTGCTGGTTAAGATCATAATCTTTTCCACATGACCATAATCCTGCCAATGTGTTAATACCGTAGATCAGCTGGTGTGTGTCTGTACACAGAGGATTTCTGGTTGTATTGCAGTTTAATTTATTTTTTATTTATTTTTGTGGAGATAATAAACCTTTAGTGTGAGTTTTAACCCTTTGCATGCTAGAGATTTTTTCAATGTATTTGGAATATCCCTGACATTCAAGTCTGGGGAAGCCAACCCTGGTTATCGAGCTACCAACAGTGCTTGTTTTTAGAATATCCCTTCCTTTAGTACAGGCAAATCAGTCAGGGGCTCAATCTCTTGAACTGATCCACCTGTACTGAAGCAGGGTTATCATGAAAACACATGCTGTTTGTAGCTCTTAAGGACCAGGACTGGCTACCCATGTACTAGACTACTAGGATTCCTTTAGTGCAGGAGTAGCCAACCATTGTCCTCAAGAGCAGTGATTCTCCTCTCCAGCCCTCTTGTCACACAAACAGGTCAGGTTTTAGTGATATCCTTAATTAGGTGGAGGCGCCTTGTACAGATGTTAGCTCCAATGACAGTTTGTGGGTAATGGGAATCCTGCTGCCCAACGCTCCAGAAGAGTGCAACCAAATCTCCAATTCTGATCAAGAACTGCCATACGGTATTTGTATATTGAGCTTGGTGCTAATCTCCTTTCCACCAAAATCTGAGCCCTATATCGTAAAAATAGAAATATACGTACGCACAGTGTCTCTTAATAGATAAAAAACATAGAAGTGTGTGTGTGTGTATATATATATATATATATATATATATATATATATATATATATAATATTACTCAGCATAGTATATTAAATAAGTAAATGGCTACTAACGAAAGAAGAATTACAATCTCTTCATTTGATAAAAACGGAACAGTGAATAACTATTAAATAAGTAATGGTATAGAGCAGGGAATAACTATTACACAAGTAGTGGTGCAGAGAAGAACATCACTACAATAGTAAACAATAATACACCAAAACAAGTTTGAAATAAAATGTATATAATAATAAGTATCAAATGGTAAATTCACATGAATAGCCGTATACTAAGGACAATGAGTCACTCAAGACTCCCAACCAGAAACAAATATCCTGCTCAAGAACTACCACAGTGTCTGTTCTCAGGATATCCCAGTTGGAGCACAGGTAGGCTAATTAATTGCTCAGTCACTTTCATTGGTCTGCCTGTGCTCATTCAGATATATCATGAAAACATGCACTGTAGCTTGCTGAATGGTTTATAGGGGAACTGTGCCCTAAGTGTAAGTGAATCTTGGTTTGTTTAATACTGGCTTGATTTCAGTTTTATTTATATAGTTTTGCTTTATACCTAAAGTTTTCTATATATAGTTCTCTGAAATCTGTCACTATCAGATCGTGTTACAACATACAGGTTTTGTAAGTCTTGTATGCCTTGTGAGTGTCACTAGTCTGTGTCAAGAGTTTAGAATATAAAACAATTAGAAGTCACTACAACAAAGACAAAATCAACTAAAAACCATGACTGCACCGCGTCCGTTGCTGGGTGGCACTGTGGCCCGCGTACATGGGCCCTTCAACTAGTTAATAATACTTCTGCTCTGTTGTAGGTATGTGGTGGGCCTCTTTATCAAAAATGGACCCCTAGCATTGGCCCTGGGAGGGGACAATGTGATTCTGTAACTTTTTACTGAAACTGATGGGTTCTTAAAGGCTTCCCTGTCAAGTTGCTTCTGGGCCTGCTCTTGCCTGCTGGCCCTGGTGATGTATGACCCCAGAGTTTAAGAGGGATAATGTCATAACAGTGCACCAATTTTGCTATTGCAAAGCACTAGGACTGGGGAGAAACTAGCACCAGATACATCATATTTCTCTAATAAAGTCCTGACTGCTTAAACAGTAAATTTTATATATTTATATTGTACTCCACTTCGTCCCGTTTCTTTTCACTCTTTTGCCTCAGTCATGGTAAGTGTTGGACTGGCCCACTGAGAGATGTTCTGGTTGGCTTAGGGTCTTAAAGTGGAACTGACACCTTATGACTTGAGTGATTTTGAAATGACTTTCAAAGTCATCTAAATTTGTTAGCATTTTTGTTTTTTACTTGACTATAGTTTGAGATATTTTGGCTTTACTTATTTGTTTATGCATATTAGTCAGTACTTCCTTGTAAGAAGTGGCAGTTCATTCCTTCCCCTTTCCAAATGGTTCGCTCCATGATCCCTGTTTCTGTCTCCCTCATCTTCTCCATCTCCTGCCTTTAATAATTTCCTCCTTCTTTCCAGCTACTCCCTCTCTTTGCAGGTACTTTATTCTTACCCTTTAGCCATCTCTTCCTCTGTTCCTCTTTCCAGCTACTCACTGCCTCATTCAGTTACCCTCTTTCCAGCTCTTTCCTTCCCTCATCCAGAGTTTACTTTCCTTCATCCTTCCCTCCCTTTTTCATTGAATCCCTGTTTCTTTCCAGGTTCCCTTTCTTTCCACCTTCTCCCTCCCTCCCTCTTACCAGCTTCTTTCTCCATCAAGCATTCAATCTTTCAGGTTTCCAGCTCCTCATTTCCCTCCCTCCATTCTCTACACTTCTTCCCCCATCTGGCCGTTTTTTCCTCCCTCCATCTTCAAACTTTGTATCTTACAGGGCCATCACAGATTTCCCCACTGACTTTCTTCATCTTCCCCATTTCAATTGCTGGCTGCTTTTAGTGAGAGCCTTATTTAGGAGTTTCATGCACACTGCTGTACAGGGCCTGAGGTGGATGTTTTAATACAGGGTCTACGGGGTACAGAGGAATGATCTGCTTTATTACAGGCCTGTGAGATTTTCTTTGGTGCTCTTGAATATATTTTATTACAGGGGGCTGTGAATTGCTATGAAAGGATATGTTATTAATGCTCTGTGGTTAGTATGTAAAGGTGGAAGAGGAGAATGGGAGGCTCTCAACAGTTTGCAAGGTGTCCCAGGATTTTTTGTTATTCCACTGCTTCTGTAGGGTATTTTATGTATTGGCCTTTTCTTATTTTAAACATTTAAGGAACAGTGTATGGAACACATTGTGAAGCATTGCAAACCACTCTGGTACTTTAAAGGTTAAATATAGTATGTTTAAATTTGTGGATACTAGCAACATATCCAACACATTGCATTAAAAGGTAAAAAGAGAGGGAAAATGGGCATGTTGTAACACATAATTGCATCTTTAAAGCACAGGTATCAGGCTAATGACTACTGGCAGGTCTACTCCCATGGGGAACACCTTTTCCTATGTAACTGGGGGCTGCAATTTTAAGCTTTGGAGAAGCAATGCTGGAGAGGAAGTTGGGTTTAAAATGGGGCTCCCTTGTTTGTCATGTGATTAGGGACTGAACCACAATAGTGTCAAGCCTTGTATTTCAGTCTCTTGGATGCACATTGTAATCCTCACAGATCCTCTGCATCTGGTTTAAAATGATGCTTTGCACAAAATATGTGAAGATTGTTGCTGTAAGCTACATATTTTAAGGTTGCCTTCTAGCCAAGAGGCAGGCCCTAGCCTACCATTAATGAACAGGTGCAAAGCACTGGGGTGAAGACCGTTTTAGGGGACAATATTCAATCCTGACAAAAGAAAATATTTAGAATTTTTCAGTAGTGAATTAGGTGGTCAAAAATTGTTATGCAACAGAGACCAATGTCACTGCCAAGGGGCTCCATTCCCCCCCCCCCACCACACACACACAAAAGATTGGAGAAGACATAGTAAAACATGGTAATTATTCCTTAAGATAATACTTTAAAGATAAAAAATTGAAAATCAATAAGATTCCACTTTTGTTACAGATGATAGTTATTACATTTTTTTATAAAATCACCCATAGGCTTAATTAGGAATCTTTGAGATGAAACCAGATATCACTTATCACCTATAAAGGTATTAAACCCTAACTGCCACATGGGTCCCTTAGGGAATGAGGTTGATAGACTAAGATGAATTGTGTCAAATTGGGTGCACCTCTAGTAAAAATAAAATCGCCATTTGTAACCCATTGAACGCTAGAGGTCTACAACCAGGGCCGGATTTACATCTCAGGAGCCTGTAGGCACAGAAATCTGAAGCCCCCCCCCCCCCAAAAAAAAAAAAAAAAAAAAAAAAAAGTGCAAAAAGTTTTGACTGAAATATTTTATTCGGCGATTTATTTCCACACAAACATGGCCATTTTTTATTCTCCATTTATGGATACCCAGGCAGTATGGAGGGTAACCCCTGGTGTGGTTGATGAGTGATGCAGTCAAACCACCTCTGGGACTAATTGATATAAGTTAGTGGTCTAACTATACAAACTATTTATCTCAATTGAGAGTTGCTACGTATGAATACTGTGATTGCCCCAGGCTGCCATCCTCTCTGGGAAACCTACGTTGTGCAAATGTTTCATATTCAGTTTACTGGGACATATGGAGGTGTGTGGGTTCATGGGCTGGGGCTGCAGACAGCCTACTTACCTCAATCAAGCGGTTAAATAAACAGTGAGGCCGACCGTGCTGGCTGCAGCTTGCTCCTCTCTGCTCACTGCTCTGTGTGGACATCACGCACCGCGGTCACTTTGTTCATCCAGGACCATGGTGGGAAGGACTGTGGATCCCTGCAGGCTGCACTGTTCTGGTGAAGTGATTCAAGTTAGGAGTCGGACTCAGGAGTAAATGTAATGCGCAGCCTCTGTGATACTGCTGACTCTAGGGGCGCAGCTCTTATCTCTCTTCAGGTGTTCTGTCACAAGCGCAGCATTCGACACCCCATCCCACCCCCCACCCCCCCAGTAGTCCACCCAGACATGGATCAAAAGGCTGGCAGGCTAATAAAAAAAGTAATATAAAAAAAAAAAAAATCACAATGACAGGCGTCCCTCTGTGAGGTGCACCTGTAGGCAGATGCCTACTCTGCCTTATTGTAAATCCAGCCCTGTCTACAACAGATGTATTGTCCCCTTTTAAAGGGATAGTAATGTTTCATAATAAAAGCAGCTCTAATTAATCATCAAAGTATTTGAACTTTGGAGAGTGTTATTTCAATACTGTCAGAGTTATACTGCAAGAGTAATTCAATGACAAAGTGTCCCCCTCCCGCCCCTTTTACTGATGTAACACTGTTCAGCCAGAGCAGAAGGGAGGTGCCCAGGTAGATTGCAGATAGGGACAATCTTCAATTAAGATAAAGGAAAAAGCTGAAAAGCTTGTCAAGGGGGGCAGGGCTTTCATTGTTCTGACAGGAAGAATATTGTCCCTTGCTGTTATCTGTCTGGTCTGTGGACTGCATTTCACATCTGAGAAGAGATGGCTTACTCTAGGTAAAAGGGGCGGGAGGGGGAAACTTTGCTTGTGAATATCTCTCAAACCATAGAGGTTTGAGAGATAAGACTTATATTGTTCTTCGTGTTTTTTTAATGCCTACAAAATAAAATAGAGATAAAATGAAGTATTACTATCCCTTTAAATCAGAAAAGTGCATCAACACTGCAGCTGTACTGTACAGAAAATCATCTGGTTAGAAACTCTGTTTATATAAGGTGGATCTATAGGTTCACAGTTCAGAATTCTGTAAGGTAGGACACGCTGAACATGTGTGGAGTGGCCTGCCAAGTGTGGCTTTTGTAAAATAGGTTTTCAAAAACTAATGACACTGCCTAATGGAGCTCACACTTACTAATGTCTTTGCTTATGAAACAGCTTTAAAAATTACATTCATATTACCCATTATTTACTAGAAATATTAGTTTGCAAGGTATTTAACTATAACCCATTGACTGCCAGGATACTCCTGGGTTAATTATTTGTCAGTTTATGAAAATAAGCCAGTACTTCCTGGTAGGGAGTAGTAGTAGGGCGGTTGAGTGGAATCTTGGTATGTGCCTAAATTGGCAATGCTGAATATCTTATCTATGATTTAACTAAAGAACATTTAAGTGATTATAAAAGAGCTGTCACAATCTCCTAATTTGTGTTAATTCTACATTATGTTATTCTTGCACAGCTTCACATTTAGGCTGATATACTATGAAAAGTGGAGTAATACTGTGGCAGACCAACTGCACCATACGTCTGGGTTCACAAGGGTGACAATAACTGTGTGTGTGTGTATGTTACCATAATTGTAACATTGAACCCTATGATGCTGTTCATAATTTACTTCTGTGCAGCATGGTGCAACATTGTAATGCATCCAAAATGCATTATTCCTAACCTGTTTGGCTGGCTGTGGGCCACCAGTATCTGGCCAATCCACCTGGGTGTCAGCCAATAATATATGGCTGCTCATGTGGGTTTGCCCTTGAGGAATGAAGGAGATCAGATATGAGTACACAGGTGGCTTAACTAGTACTGAATCATAGCACCGTTTGGTCACCCATGTGAACCCATCCTTAATGAAAAATAAATATCCCGGTTGAATTAAATGTGTGTCTTAACCCCTCGAATGCTAATTTTCCAGATCCTTGCATAGCAAAGTGTAGCATTTAAGGGATTAAAAGCCCCCTTTTAAATCACAGTCTGTCATGTTAAAGCCCCTTTCTTTCACCAGCAAGGAAGAGGTTAAACTTCAAATTCTTTTGACAAGTTATGAAAAAAAATTGTGATTATCCACACTGATGGCTAGTAAAAGGAGGGATGGGTGGCATTGGGCCATAAACAATTGCATATTTGATACACATTGGCAAGATTCTCTCCTTATAAGCCTAGTTCCTACTGGGTACTTTCTTGCAAAATTTTGCAGCAGCACAAGATTGTCACTGAAACTTATTGTGGCTGAAACAGCTACCTAGTGAACTGCCTCATAGTAAACAATACCTGTTGTGTGAAACCTGCTGTTCCTGCAACAAAGCCTCCAGTGTGAATTAAACCTAACCCAGACTATATGGTATGTGAATAGGCCTTTGTTTTTCAATACCTTTTATTTTTTTTCATAAGAAAGATTTCTATGCCCTTTTATTATTACCTTTACACAAAGCCTTGTCACTTTCTGGTTATTAAATCTAAAATGTAATATGTACTGTTCTTTTTGTTCTAATTGAACACGGCTGATGAATACTGTGTAAATAGATTTATTTATCTAGAAAATGTTTTACCAGGAAGAATACATTGAGATTTCTCTGTTTCAAATATGTCCTGGAGAGTTACATGTTTACACAAATAAAGAAACATTATATATACACACATATACATACTAAAACATTTATATACAGTTAAATATTATTTTAGATATAAAGAAGCAGTTATTTTTAAGGATTTTAGACTGGGAGAAGATCTGATGTTTTTCGAGGAGGTTATTCCAGGCTTTTGAAACTTTGAGGGAGAAGTCAGACTGACCAGATTCTTTCTTGTAGTATGTTATACTCAGTGAGTTGTTAGCAGTGGAGCAGAGGTTATAATTACTATGGAGAGCTGGAGTGAGCATACTGCTCAGGTAGTCTGGTAGTTTTCTAGAGAAGTGGTTATGAACCATGCAAGAGAGGTGAAGGGCACATCTAGATTTGAGTGTTAGCCACTTTAGTTCTTCATACATATCACCATGATGAGTTATATAATTACACTGGAGGATAAATCTGCATAATGAGTTATACAGTGTCAGGTTTACCAAGATGGATTTGTGGAGTGGGACCATATACTGCGTCATCATAGTGACTGGCTTAACATCTGTTGAACAATGTTTCCTTACCAGGCAACAAACGGATTTGTTTCTAAACAGAGCACCTATTGTGGGATTAAATGTGAATGTTAATGTATCCATAAAAAGGCAAAAATTGAGGTTGGGGTCAAGCCACATACCAAGATATTTGTCCACCTGGGCCAAGATATGATTAGACTCTGTTTACACCGTATAGATGGTTATTGTGATAACCTATATTTTCAGCAAGTTGTTAAAATACTGAATGAGGACCTTACTGAACTAGTTGGGCTTCTGGCAAAATGCCAGTGGTTATGTCTAGGTAGTTATAACTAGACAATACTCCGTAGTGCAGGCAGTGGACATGTGTAATTGCAAAGCAAGTCTGTTTTGGGGTCTTAAACTTCACTTTTGGGCCCTGTATGGAAAGTGAGGTGTGATATAAGTGGTTGGACTGGGAGTAACCTGTGGTAGCCACAAGTGCTTCAGTCTATGCACATAAATTAGAGGCAGAGCAATGGCATCTTTTAGAACTCTGTGGTATCTGATTGCATTTAGGTCTATGAAACATTGTTCTGCAATGCTTTGGAGACCTCTCTGGCATTCAAGTAGTTAAAAGCCCCATTTAGATTAATGGGAATTTGCAGGATTTATATTTTAAACCTAAATTACTTTTAGTTTGCTCCAGAACTGCAGTTGTTTAGCCTAATGCATAAGGCCCACTGTGATTTGTCTGATATACTGTTTAACCCTTTGAGTGCTAGAGGGGTACACAATGCACTGAAAATCAGTGTTGTGTGCCCCTCTGGCACTCAAAGGGTTAAGCCTAGTGATTTAAAAAAAAAAAAAACAAAAAAAACAAACAAACAAAAAAAAACCCCAACAATCTAGGAGAGCGCTAATGTTCAATTTGAAGTAACAATGTATCACATCAATCAAGTATCAGATGCACTTACTTGTAAAAGTGGTGACCTGCGAGTCGTGAGGTCAGCCAGTCTATGGGGAACATGGACCTCATCCTCACCACCAAGACCACCCAATGGACAAATCAATCCTTTTGATAGTAACAGATGAACAAAAGCAGACCACAGTGATAGAAAAATTCTAAAATGTGCTTTAATAATTGAAAAATGAAACAATAAAAACTGGTATATATTGTTCCAATAAAAGAGATATAAGAAAATTCTATAAAATAAAATATTCTATAATGTATAGTAAGTTCCTCATTGACTTCACGACTCAGCGGTCAGCACTTTTACAAGTAAGTGCATACACTTCTGATACTAGATTGATGTGATACATTGTTGCTTCAAAATGAACATTAGCTCTCTCTTAGTTGTTTACTTTGTGTCTTTTCGAGTCTACAGGTGCACGGATCTTGATAGTGAGGATTGAGCAGCTGATCTAGAAAACCTGTGTGGATGCAGTATACTATCCTCCATAAGTGATTACCGCTACTTAGATCATTGAGTAGCTTATAAGAAATGTGAGTATAATACTCACTGATCACGCTTCAATTACTTTGATTTATCAAATTTACTACACAGTATATGGCTCCCCCTTCCTTTCTTCTCTTTTCCGAAGCCTAGTGCTTGGCTCCATATTAACCCTTTGAGTGCCAGAGGGGTACGCAACGCATTGCGTTGCGTACCCCTCTGTCACTCAAAGGGTTAAACAAAGCATTATCAACATTCTAGTTATTCCACATTCAACAATATTCGATAGGAAGTGAAATTATGGTTTTAAAACTGGATTAACCCTTTAAGTGCCAGGGCATACCTCCTATATAAACAAATATTAATGTATGAAATAATCTTAATTGTGTTTGATACAGAGGCAGGACACCATTCAAAACACATGATTGTGTATCCACCTCTGTATAATACAATTATGATGAACAATAAGTATTTTAACCCCTTAATGACAGGTTTTTTTTTTCTATGATAGCAAATGACTTCCTGGACTTACCAGGTAAGTCGTCTGTCACTAAGGGGTTAAAGTGTTTATAATATATATATTAAATGTGTATATTTATTAGCAGAATATGTTATTATTAATGGGCATCAGCATGGTTTTATGAGGAACAGATCATGCCAAACTCATTTTTTGAGCTTCTATAAAGAAGTAAGTAGTAACCTAGACAATGGCAAGGCAGTTGATGTAGTATATCTAGACTTTGCAAAGGCATTTGATACAGTGCCACACAGAAGGCTGGGGTATAAAATAAGGAAATCGGGGCTAGGAGATAACCTTTGCAATTGGATAGAAAACTGTTCGAAGGATAGGGAACAGTGTGTGGTTGTAAATGGAAAATTATTCAATACAGTTAAATTTGAGAGAGGAGTACCTCAGGGTTTAGTACTTGGTCCTCTGCTTTTTAACATGTTTATAAATGACCGGGAAATAGATATAGAAGGCAAAATATCAGCATTTGCAGATGACACAAAATTATGCAGGGTAATACATTCAGAACAGGATATTGTTCTCTACAGAGGGATTTACATAAAATGTCAGATAAGGCAAACAAATGGAATATGGAGTTTAACCCTTTGAGTACCAGAGTGGTACACAACTCATTGCTTTACAATGTGTTGCGTACCCCTCTGGCACTCAAAGGGTTAATGTAGGAAAATGTAAAGTCGTGCATTTGAGAAGAAAAAAATCCCAGTGCTACTTATGAACTTAATGGAATTATTTTAGGGGGCTCATTGCTAGAGAAAGACCTGGGAATCCTTGTAAACTACAAAGTTGGAAGCAGTGACCAGTGTCAAATAGCAGTAGCAAAAGCAAACAAAGTCCTGTTTTGCATAAAAAGGGTATTGAAGCAAGAGGGGATAACATCATTTTACCACTGCACAAATCATTGGTAAGACCTCACCTCGAATATGCAGTACAGTTTTGGGCACCAATTCTAAAAAATGGTATTCTAGAACTGGAGAGAGTACAGAGAAGAGCAACAAAGTTAATAAAGGGAATGGAAATGGAAGACTTGACGTATGGGTAATGTCTAGACAAACTTCTTTTCTTTACTCTAGAGAAAAGGCAACTAAGTGGAGATGTTATCACAACGTACAAGTATATGAGAGGTCAATACAAAGATACCTCTCTGGTGAGCTATTCATTCCAATGCCTGATCAAATAACCAGGGGCCACCCTTTGAGATTAGCGGAAAGGAGGTTTCAACTTCAGCACAGTAAGGTTGTTTTTTTTGTGTTTTTTTTTTTTTTTTTACAGTAAGGTCTGTTAAATTGTGGAGTTCCTTGCCCAAGGATGTGGTAATGGCAGATACAATGGATATATTTAAGAGAAGATTAGATACATTTCTTTCAAGAGGGAACATACAAGGTTATACTGTGTATTAGTAGGCAAAACAGGAAGTTCAGATAAAGAATGACATTTTGCAGCAGGAAAGCTGATATAATTCTAATATCTCTGGGTTATGAGGCAAAGGTTGAACTTCATAGACTTGTCTTCTTCAACCTAATTTACTCTGTGTGTGTGTGTGTGTGTGTGTGTGTGTGTGTGTGTGTGTATATATTTCATTATATATAAAAAAATGTAGCTGATGAAAGCACTCATTCACACTGGTATTAAATGCCCAGGTGCACAATGCCAAAGCGGCAGGTACAGGATAAATAAAGAGGGCAGCACCCATGGGACATACAGCAGGCAAAAAGTGAATTTTATTTGTCAACGTTTCGGTCCTCACAGGAAACTTTTTCAAGATGAAGTCCCACTGGTGCTGCCCTCTTTATCCTATATATATATATATATATATATATATATATATATATATATTCCATCTTACATAATAGAATATCTGGCTACTATCCTAACGAACTGGGGGCGTTACCAGATACTCTAGAAAAATAACATGTATGTTAGAATGTAAAGAAAAGAGAGCACTCCTGTATATAAAATACTGGAATTTAATAAGGCATATAGGATAATATAACTAATAAAAACAATTATCAAATAATAATCTCATAAAAAATAATAAATAAAATCATCTCCAGATCAAAAAATGGACAATGAATGAATATCGATGTAAAGTCTTACTACTTGGCCAAACAATGTGTGTGATCTTCTTCAAACTTGAGCATGAGCAATTTAGATGGTATGTATTAAATTAGGAGGTGATCATATATAATAAATATTCTGTTCCTTGCCCGTCTAGAATGAACATACATCACTGGCAGAGGTTAGATCCCAAAACACTGTGTATATTTCTCTTTCATCTGCGCATTATGTAATCCTCTGAAAACTGGTGTGTATAGCAGGGCTGATTCAAGGGTTTGTCTCCCTGCAGAAATCATTCCTCCAAGGATTCAGGCAGAGAATACAAATCTCTCGTAAAGTGCCAAGTAGCAGTGAATAATGAAATATAATCCATGCGTTTTGTATCCAAATGCGGTCACTTCTTCTGGAAATTAAAAGCTTAAAAGCTATTCAGTGTCCTTTTTCACTAGCACAGTATGCTGTATGTTTTGGGAACATTTCCCATTTTATGAAGTCTGTACTGCATACTGAATGGCAATCTCTCCCTCCAATTAAAAAAATAAATTATACCTCATTAGGGGCAGATCAGGGCCCTTCTGATACCCCTGTTATTGATTGCCGCCCAGATCACTATAGGTGATCAGTATTGGTGATATAGGAAGGCAGTGCTTGCCTTCCTTCCCATCATCCTCAAGCTAGAGTTATCAAAACTTCTGGGTTGAAGGGGGGTATCAGGAATTCCCACTAGCTTCACTACAGATATCAGCAATGATGCTACGACCTGCCAAGTCTTTCCACTAAAACTGAGACTTAAATGAGAAAGAGGCAAGAAATGCAGCGAGTGCTTTCCTGTCACATTATTCATTTCTTATGTGACCTTGTAAGTGATCAACGCTGGGGCATGGGCATCAGGAGGGATCCTGATGTCCCCAATGAGGTATGAGCAAATAAATAAAAAATAGCCCATGCACATACTGCATGCCTTCCCAACCCAGTTTCACTGCTTACTGGTAGTCACAGATCCCTACATATATCATTGCCCTCCCTCCCACCTTATTCCCCTGCCCATTGGCAGTCACAGATTGCCACATACTTTTCTGAACCCCTACCCCACATCATAGCCCTGTACCACTGCCCACTGGTAGTCACAGATTCATACCTACACTGCCTGTCCCCCCACCACCACCTCTTTCCACTGCCCACTAGTAATCCACAGACCCCTACATACACAGTCTTGTTCCACTGTCCCATTGGTAGCCATAGAACCATACATACACTTCAAGTGTTAACCACAGAATGGCACATTACACTTTCTGCTTCTCCAGCCTTGTTCCACTTGTAGCTATACTTCTGCACCTTCTACTGTATGTCAAACCATACCCATGGGGTACCGTTTTTCTTAGGCAATGAATACACCAGGAAATTCCACAGTATTCTAAGAATTTATTATCTTTGAAGTATAAAAAGAATGTGTTTTCCAGATTCTGGAAACTGTTGCCTAGCGGTAGAAAGGCAAGTGTTCCCTCATTTGATGCAGCTGGGTCTCTACATTCCAGTATGGTGTACTTCTATACCTTTTCTTCACTTCTGTAGGTGTTACTTAGTTACGTAAGTGCAGGCAAGTCGTAAATGAAAAATAATAGATTATAGTTGGTGCAGTTTAGTGCTTCTGGCACCCCTTACAGTATGTCAACTCATAACAGTGAGGTATCATTTCTTGGAAGTGCAGTTGCTAATTATTTGTTACGGCCGGCAAGCAAAACCAGAAGTCAGACAGTATAGTTAATAGAACCAATATTATGAGAATAATGACAGTAATGCAATATATAAATAAACACACAGTGGGTGATTGAAATGGCGAGCACTGTATCAGGAATAGCAGTCTCCCAATCTCTGCACCACACTGTCCGAGACTAGGCCTCAGCCCACTGGAGTCTCGTGGTAAGGTAACGCCCAAAAGATACCGACTCAGCCTGCAGTCAGTAGCTAGGAGTCTGCTAGAGCCCCAGGTCAGTACTAGGAAGGATGTCTGAATAACGGAACCAACAAACTGAGCAAACAGACAGAGCCTTCTAGTAAGCACCAGATAGGATAGTCAGATAGTCAGATGAGCCAAAGTCATACACGGAGCGGGTAGTCAGCCAGAGCCACAGGTTTGCACCAGAAAGGATATCCACTGAAGTGATGGAATGCTGGATGCGCAGTGGATAGAGCCCCAGGTCAACACCAGAATGGGTAGTCAGACAAGCCTAGGTCATACACGGAGCGGGTAGTCAGCCAGAGCCACAGGTTTGCATCAAAAAGGATATCTGAGTCAAATCGGAACACAAAGGAGAATAGTCAGACAGAGCCACAGGTCAACACCAAAATGGATGGACAGACAAGCAGGATCATACACAGGAATCAGGAATACCAGAAAATGAACTGCTCAGAACAATAACGTAAGGGTGACTGAGTCAAGACTCAGTGTTCCCTTTAAACCCCTCCACAGAAAGTAGGTAGGAGGAGCAGCTAGAGGGAGGAAGTAGGTAGGAGGAGACTACAGGAAACACACATAAAACAGAGGCCTGCAGCATGCTTGAAGCCTCATGCCTGCAGTTGACGCGTGGAAAGACGCCAAGTGTCGCTGAAGAGGCGGCGCTGGAAACAAGGTACTTTGATATTATTACAGCAGGAAACTGTGTGCATGTGTCTCCATGTATTAGGAGCCCTCCAGAAAACTTGAAACTGCCCAATGTTTCTCTTCTTGTATACAGGTAATAGGGACGCCTTTGTATATAGAGGTTAGTGAACCTTCTATAATACACAAGTACACGTGTTGACTAATTGTTGATTTAACAGAGGCCTGCTTTTTTTACTATCCTTTGTATCAACCACTTGATTGCACGTGGTTATCCCATTCATTGTGAAGCAATGAATTTGAAACATGTCTAGAATCCAAGGAATTAATGAGTCAATACCAGGATATCTAATAAAAATACACAGATTCCATATAACAGGTTCCGTCTGCAATATCTCATGTTGCAGATGAGTTAGACTGATGTACCAAGACAAACAAGCAACTATGTGTAAATCTTTCATATGCCCTTAAGATGTGGAAATCACAGTGGGGGTTATGCACTAAAGCCTGATAAAGAAGTGATAAAGCGGAGATTACTTCTCCAATGATATCACTACTCTAGTTGCTATGTTATTCTATGGAGCCTTTGCACTGAGATGTCCAGAGTTGGAGAAATCTTAGTGCATTGGCTCTATAGAATAACCTAGGAACTGAAGAAGTGATATCACTGGAGAAATCATCTCCACTTTATCATGCCTTAGTGCATATCTTCCATTATCTACACTGAGGGCCCTTACAAGAACAGAGACAGTCTTTTCTTGTTTTGTGCTCCATCTTTCAAGGAAGAGTAGAAAACATATTGTGTGGTAGATGGTTAAAAGTGTAATTCCTAATCAGTCAATCTAAGGTACACAAGGAACACACTATATATCAATTATAATATAGGATATACATATATATGTATATACATATAATATATTTATATAAATGGGGAGGGGGGGTGCTACACTGATTGCCATCTGGTGTGTTCTAATTATCCCCAGTGGCCATCTAATATCATAAGTGTGTCAATACCTCTCATACCTTTTATTAGTCTTTATTTTCTGTAGGTAGGGTCTATATGTGCCACCTCTGTTTGTGTCCATAGACTTGGTATCCATTACTGATTAAAGATTAATTGATTTATAGTCACCATGAGGATTGCCGGCACGATAAAGGCCAGGGAGGGGGTATTATTTTAAGCTGCTAGTGTTTGTTTAAGTAGAGGAGGAGGATTGTTGTGCCATATATTTTTTTCTCTTGCTTCTAATCTGGGGCTGCTGGTGGAAAGGTTGTATAGTGGTATCGCACAGTTATGATGGGATAGATCAGTGATGGACAGCCTGGGGCCTGACCTGAGTTAAGGACTATAACTCCCATCATCCCTAGCCAGCTGTTAGAAAAAAAAGTGTGGGTCCAGCTATTGCAACTTAGCTGTTTGCTCCAGAATTTCTCCACTGATTTTGTACATATGCCCCATAAAATGTTCCAAGGGTTCATTTTGTTTGGGTCATCTGCAAGGTCTGCCAACTCATCTCTTTAATACCACAAGGCTAATTCAGCAGCTTAGCTGCAGTGGATTTGCAAGGCTGTAATGGTTCATACATTTGGTTTATAAAGGCATGGCAGCTCTTCACTCACCTGCCTAGTACTCCACAAACACAGCAAAGGGAAAGGAAACTTAGCAGTTACAAATAATTAAAAATGTTATAACGGCTTGTTCGTGGTGAAGTTGTACCACCCACCAGCTGGACTTTCAACCTGAATTAGACCAGGACTAGTCTGTCATGTCATCATTCATTTAATCCTTTGATTGCCAGAGGGGGACGCGACTCATTGCTAAGCAATTCATTGTGCACTCTTCTGGCACTCAAAGAGTTAATGTGTACAGTTTGTTTTCTAATTTTTAGAAGTAAAATTGGCAAAACTAAAAAAAAGCTATTTCATCAGCTATATCATATTATATTTAAAAAGCTAAACATCAAATAGACTGCAGCAGTAGAATTCATAGGGTATATTATTACTGCCTCCACACACATATCACTCAGTTCCATATGTACAGTTGCTCCCATTGCTAAGATGGCTCTCCTTGCAAAGTAGAGAGAACCAAAGTTAGAACAAACACAAACAAGAAAACAACTTAACATCAAATATTTAAACTAGTGTAAAAGTCCATGTACACGGGCCAAGGTCTGGGTGATGTTAAGGGGCTGGTCCTGCTCTGCATCTTGCTGCCAACACAGTCATGCACTGTAAAGACTGCCTGAAAGCACAGAATGCTCCCAGCATTCCCACACCATTCTGTGCATTCAGGCAGTCTCTACTGCACATGACAAACATCCTAGCAAATTATTATATAGGATACTCACTCTCATTGTCAACCGGTGAAGCGTTTAAATTCCCAAACTGTCAATTAACAATCCGTTTTAACCCTTTCAGTGCCAGAGGGGTACACAACGCATTGCTTTGCATACCCCTCTGGCACCGAAAGGGTTAAAAGGTATCCAAGCTTGAACCCATTGGTGTCCTGGCTTTTTTTTTTTACACTACAGGACCAAAGCAATATGTCCAACCATATTTTTCCCTCTAATTCATTTAGTATACCCACACAAATTATATACTGTTTGTTTAAGAATAAGTAAGGCATTCTTTTGATAACATATTTATATGTATAACCCATCATTTAGTTGGATACGTCTCTGTCACTCAAATGGTGCTCTGATTATTATTTGATCAGCCGCAATATCTTTGTAGACTTACTGGTTATGATGGATTGTAGAAAAACAAGATGAAAAGTATAACAAATTCTTTTGATTTAGAAACCATATCCTATATAATAATTCGCTAAAGCGTGTGTAACGCGTGACATGCGCAGTACACACTGCTGCGCGTGCTGCGGACATGCGCAGTAGAGACTGCCCGCGCCGCGGCTAATACAGAGCTGGGCGCTCCGAAGGAGCGTCTGGCTCTGTATCAGCCACGGCGCGGGCAGTCTCCTCTGTGCGTGACTGCCCCGCGACCGGGTGGCAGTGACACTGTGGCCCATGTAACGGGCTGTTCAACTAGTTTTATATAATCTGTAATTAATGTTTGGTGTATAATTATTCTTTAATCCTTTGAATGCAAGATATGTCTCCAAATTGCTTTGTAAGGAGTTTTTTCTAGCATCCAGTGGGTTAAATCACATTTACTTCAACAGCATTGCCTTTTTCTTGCAAATGAAACTCAAACAGCTGCTTTATTACTGTGCTTTCCCACCAGTTTCCTATAGACTGATTTATTACACAGTGATAACACAAAGATATAATGTAACAAATGAAGAAGAAGCGGGTTGTGTGATACATACTATATCTCCAGACTGCTGACAAGGGAACAGATTTAGAAGAGTTATAGATTAGCTGTAGACTGATGTATATTTGTGAAGGATTCAAAATATTGGGCCTTTCAAATGCTGATTCAGTAAAAATTATCCTAATATGTAAAAATGAGATTTATCACAGGGAAATGGCTGAACACTAATAAACATTGGCTAGTGTTTTTCTGTATTTACGGGTTTATCAAAGAGTGACTTTTTCAACATTAAAGGCTGACATTGGGGTGAATGTACAAAATGTATTCTGCACAAAATCAAGAATCTGGTTTCTAGCCCTAATCCTGCCAATTTACACCAATTTACTAAGCTCCAAAATTCCTTATTTTAACACTGCTTGTGCCAGTGTTGCAGTCTATGGCCATTTTGGGGCATTTTTTCCCTTTATGTTTTGTTTAATGCTGTGTATGAAGAAGGAAATGGTGTCATTTTGTATCATTTTCCTGCTCATGTTATGGTGTATGGAACTTTTTGGCATCAAAGTCTTTATACTGGTGCTTTATTTATTTAGAAAATGTTTTACCAGGAAGAATACATTGAGATTTATCTTGTTATCAAGTATATCCTGGATAATTTCAGTAAAGGAGTACATATTTACACAAATAGAGAATCATTGTATATATATACACACAAATATACTTACATATTAAAAATGATATACAGTTACATGCTGTTTTTCGATATAAAGAAGCATTTACTTTTAAGGATTTTAGACTGGGAGAAGATCTGATTATTTTAGGCAGATTTTACCAGGCTTTTGAAGCTCTGAAGGAGAAGGCAGATCGTCTGGCTTCTATCCTGTATTGTGGTATACGCAGTGAGTTGTTAACAGTGCAGCGGAGGTTATAGTTAGTATGGAGAACTGGAGTGAGCATACTGCTCAGGTAGTCCGGTAGTTTTCCAGAGAAGTGGTTGTATACTAAGCAAGAAAGGTGAAGGGCACGTCTAGATTTGAGTGTTAACCAATTTATTTCTTTAGTCATATCACAGTGATGGGTAGTGTAAATACATTGGAAGATACAGAGGCAAAATGAATTATACAGAGTGTCAAGTTTAATAAGATGGATTTCTGGCTCTGGAGCATATACTACATCACCATAGTTTATGACTGGCAGCAACATCTGTTGTACAACACGTTTCATCACCAGGCGACTTAAACATAATTTGTTTCTAAAGAAAGTACTTATTTTGGGATAAAGTTTGGATGTTAATTTTTCAGTATGAAGACCAAAAGTGAGGTTGGGGTCAAGCCACATACCAAGATATTTGCTGGAGTCCCCTTGGGCCAATTCACGATTAGACTCTGTTACAATGGAGAGGTGAGTATTGCCAATATTGTGCAGTTTGTGCTTTGTACCAAATACCATTGTGACCATTTTGTCTGTTATTAAGAACAGTTTGTTCTTTTCTAGTCATCTTTCAAGAGAAAAATCATGTTGTAATATTGCCTCTAGTTCTTAGCATAGATTATGATGTAATCTGCATACATATGTACAGAAGATGCTTTGCAAACCATGGGCAGATCATTTATAAAAAGAGAAAATATAAGAGGGCCAAGAATGGAGCCTTAGGGAACCCCACTTGTTACTTTAAGTGGAAGGGAGTTATTGTCAGCAACTGACACATACTGCGTTCTGTCTGATAAATAGGATTGGAACCAGTTTAGAGAATTATTACCCAATCCTAAGCTTTGGAGTTTGCTTATAAGAATATTATTGTCTACTGTGTCAAAGGCCTTGGCAAAATTTAGGAAAATTGCTCCAGTGAGTTCACCATTTTTCATGCCGGTCTGGATATCACTGCATACTTTTAGGAGAACCGTGACTGTTGAGTGATGTGGACGAAAGCCTGATTGATGGGGTTGAAAAAACTGGTCTGTCGGTAAGACTTATATAGTTGTACGTGTACACATTTCTATAGGATTTTAGATATTGTAGGGAGTAGGGATATTGGTCTAAAATTTGATACTATATTTGTATCCCACTTTTGTGGATAGGCACAACTCTAGCCACCTTCCAGGCTTTGGGCATATACCTGGATGACAAGAAGACATTAATTAAAGATGCACTAGGTTGGGCCGTGACAATGGCACTGAGCTTTAATAACATTGCTGTTACTGCTCAAGTTGTCAGTAAAATATTGTGCTTTTGCCAGTTTTTTTTTGTTTTGAGCATGTATTCCTCAATTGCCTGTATATAGTGTGGCCATAAGCGGAGCTGGTTTGTTTAAATTTTGTCCATAAGGCATCTCTAAAACCGTATAACTAAATCAAGTCTGCCGAAACCCAGGATAGATGGGCCCCCTAACCCCGATCTTCCTTAGAAGGGCATGGGTATTACAGACCTGTAGGAATTCTGAGTTAAAAAGTCAATTGCTGAGTCAGGTATTAGGTGTATTCTGTACCATGAGCAATTTCCTAAATCATATAGGAAGGACTGAAGATTACATTTTCTAAATGATCTCATAAGTATGACTTTTGAACATGATTTGACTGGTTTTATTTTGCAAACACAGTAAACTATGGAGTGATCGCTAAACACATTTTCTAGTACATCTGGTATTCACAACACTAATTGAACCCTGTAGTGCATACCCCTTAATGCAGTCACTGGCACTGGATGCTAACACTAGTGTAGCTGTACTGGTGAATTTCTACATTCATATCTTTTTTTCTGTTTAATTGAACATATAATTAATAAAAGCTTCCCTATTTGTTCTCTACCATTTAAATGAATGACAACCCTTATTTTGACTATGTAATCTGCAAATGCATGATATGTAAAATCAAATTGCCTATACTCTGCGTGCTATTGAGGTAGTTTTCTGGTAGATTGTCAATGACAACAGGGTGTAATACAATGTTACACTATCCCTAATCCCTGCAGCACTGAATTACCTGTGTAATTTCTGTTTTTCATTTAATCTTTAGACATGCTTTCATGTTCCCTGAAGAAAGCTCTCTGCAAAAAAAAGATCCAGGGAGCTCAGTGTCAACATTGTCAAGGATATAAAGTTGAACAGTAAAAAAAAAGTATGTATATATGTGTTTATGTATGTATGTGAAGAAGGAAATAGGAAGTTGAAATGTACTTATTAGAAAAATTAGCAATTGGAATTAAGGTTTTATTTACATTTTGCAAAATTCTTAAATTCTGGCAAAACAATGAGAAATAAACCATGTAAACATACAAGTATTGCATTTTTTAAAAGTACACAGGGACTTTTCAGATAAAGTTCTACCCCAAAGCTGGTTTATTATGAAATTTCCAGAAGATGATGCTTTAGCAGGAAAAAAAATCACATTTACAATCTTTCAAATATACTGAAATCACTGAAAACCATTACATGCAGAGTCTTGAACCATGCATGGTCTTTCTGTACATAAGTATACTTTACTATTTTGCATGTGCAGACAGAGTGATAGTGTATAAATTAAGTGCATATCTTTGAGAATATCTTGGATTTATCGCTTCTCTAAGACCCACCTCTATCTTTATTGCTTACCCTCAGTGATATTTGCAACCCACTTAACTCTCTCCTGTGTTGATCACTAGTGCCTGGAAGGTGTGATGTGGAATTTGCTGTGTATGATTGTGGCTGTCTGTACACACATTAAGATTTTGAGTATATTCTAATCCTGGACTCACTGGGTTTTTGTGGGGTAAGTGTATATGTGTGTGTGTGTGTATGTGTGTGTGCCTGTGTAGTTGGGGTGTGGGGGCTTATGTGGCCCACTATGCATAGTGGATCACTGAGTGGGGGTGGGTCACTGTGTTAGCCATTGTCTATTCTCTGTGAGCCTTTTTGTTGAACACTGTGTGTTGTAATGTGCATTGCTGTTATGTGTGTGCCACTGGCATACCTCCCAACATTGGTGTTACAGAGGATGACTGATGGGCAGTCAGTACTGCACATGACCGCATCGCCGCCAGTGTACATGGGCTTTAAAACTAGTATATAAATATATGTAGAGTTAATGGACAACTCAGAATTCAGTCATCGAATGAATATTTGCGTGATTGTTATAACACATTAATCGATAAAAAGATACTGAATTAACACAGTATAAGCACACTGCATTTCCTCATGGAGGATCATTACAATATGTTTGCTGATACTTAGGTAATGCCCTGTTGTTAAGTATTGTTTACTTTGATGTCTGATGTTACACAGATGAGCATGGATTGGATTTATTAGCTTGGTTAGATGGAGTGCGACTTGTTCCGCTCTGTCACAGCTCTGCAGGTCTGTCCATGTGGATGTCTGGGAGGCATCTTGAGCATCTCAGTGCTGCTGCAGATGCTCCTCTGGCATAACTGATGGCATCATGCTCTTGTATGATGACGTTAGTTATGAGACAGAGTCCCTGGGGGAAGCAGAGCTACTGGGGGCTGAAACCTATAAGAAAGGTCAGTCTCAGTCCCTGGTAATAACCACGTTATTCCAGACTGCAGTGGAAGTGGCAGTCCACATTCCATAGCAATTTTAGTGGGCCTGTTGAGAATAGGGACAGCCAAGTCCTTAGCAGTGATGTAGTTAAGAGTGCTGTGTTGAAACAATGGCACAAGGCTACTAGAGTGTTGTTTGAAGGACTCCTCGATCTGTAACGCCTTTTGTTAACATCGCAAGATGCAGATGGTTGTGAAACCCATTGCTTCTTAATGGGGGAGATGCACTAAGGGGCAATTTTATGGCGATGTATGACAAGCACATTGCTTGTTGTACAGACACACATTGCCATATGTACTAAAAATTAGGGATTCAAGGCAAGGAGGAGAGACTCTGATCGGTAATGTATTATCCTGTTGTAGAGGTGGTCGATGTGCTGAGGAGAGAAAGGAAGGATCAGAGATACTCAGTACCAAGAACAACAGCCCTCATTCAACCCTTTCAGTACCAGTGGGGTAAGCAACACATTGCAGAGCAATGTGTTGCTCACATCCGGCACTCAAAGCATTACATATTTGAATGAAAAGAAACAAGAAAAAACACACACACAGGGCACGCCTCATATGGTTTTACAATATACAGTTCAATCACATAAGCAGATGAGCCAAATGGATACTCATAAAAAGGTCACCATTGATAACTTTGAACAGCTTGAGAGGATATAATACTGCTACCATGCGGATAATTGAGGTCTCACTGGTTGCTGCACCACTTTCAAATGGACTGGTTATCATCCCTTTGTACAGAGGATGGGTATGACCTTGAACACGTGGACAAAAACAAAGAAGGCGCTAGCCAGTACAGGACAGCAATAACAAGGTGATGATCTAAAGATGACATTCCTTTCAGGTGTATATAGCAGCCGGCCACCAAACAGCTGACTGAAGTAAATACACACACTTGGCAATGCCATCGAAGCTACTCTGACTTGCAAAGTGTGTCTGTTCATTTCAGTATGTCTTTTGATGACGAACATAAGAGGGTATAGGAACATTGCAACGAGACAAATAAGATTTGCCCCTGTGCCTCCCTGTCCCTACATTTCTCCACTTTGCAACTTCACACCCCCATAACTGCTTTGCCTCTTCATCCCTACTACCCACACATTTGCTTCTCAGGCTTGCTGCACTATCTGTGATTTGGCTTCATCCTTCTATCAGTTGCTCTCATCCTTATCTCCCTTATCTCTATTGAGAAATGTATAGATAAAGCCCTTGATAAAGTTAGCACCTGCAGTAGAATCCAGGCCTAAATTGGCTCAAAAAATGCCAACACGTGTATAAAATTCAGTGTATAAAAGCATTGCTAAACAAAGTGAAATGTACTTAGTCCTACATGTATATCTTTCCATTAATAGGGTTAAGGGAAACTAAAGAACAGATAGAAAGCAAAATAATATTTTTCTTCAGGATTTTAATTTGACCAATTGAAAATCTATTGAATTAAGCAACTTTCAGGGGTTTGAGTCAGTTTAATTTTTTATTTTCATAGTTATTCCTTCAAGGGAAGACAAGATTGCAGTAGTTGTACTTGACTTGGTGTATTTATGAATAGATCCCAATGTTATAGTATTGCTTGACTTGTTGCTATGTGGTAATCTCTAGCTGTGTGGTTGCTAGAACATGTTAGAAGCTGACTAAGGCATGTATCTGTAGAAAAAGAAGGGGGGCATTACACTGTAATTTCCTGCTAAATGCATCAAACAAAAGAATATCAGAATTATCTTCATCAAAAGTGCTGTCATAAAAGGCAAGTGTAAAGCTACAATTTAATAGAAGATAAGAATCAGCCAATATAGCCTTTCCAAATGAGTCTAATAGATTCAGTTAAGTGAGAAAGTCACTGCAGCAAGAGAAATTATTCTTTCTCCAACTTGAAAGGAATCCTACATAGAAAAACACAGGACATGGAGAGATTTTTCTCAGTGAAATTCCCTGTCTACCTTGGTTCATATCCCCCCAGAGTTCTTAAATCATTTTAATCAGTTTAGTTCCTATCACTTCAGCAGGGAAGCTATTCCTTGGGATATATGCTCTAAGGTGAGAGCTGTCCATGCAGTGAAAGAAATCTTCCCAGTTTCTATGTTTTTCTATGGACCTCACTAGATTCCATTAAAGACAGTCAAATATTGGAGAACAGTTGCTTATATTTTAAGCCTTTTTCCAACACTTCCCATTCCATCATGGCCAGAATGCATACTGAATTTTGCCATTTGGTATATATACAAAAACCCAACCACACCAGCCCCTCAGTGTCTCCATGTGTACCCTACCTCCATGCCCTCACTGCTGAGTGTGTTGGTAGGTTTTTAGAACTTAATTATAATCATTGTTTTTATTTTTGTAGGTCAGTTATGTGACCTTGCACATCAACATTCCTGGGGAGGTTGGGAGATGGGATTCCAAGGCCCTGTTCCATGGCTAACCCATCCATTGCTGTTGCAGCAGAATTGCTTGGATCTGACAGTGGAGGGATTAACCATTTCTGTGGTATGGTTTGGGGCAGGGCTTAAAAAGTTGAAGTCCTTTGCTACTAGCGAGACCCGAAAAGTTACTCACCACTGCAAGACATAACATACCAACCAAGGCTGAATTTCTACTCGCCAGGGCTAAATTTTCACTCACCATTGGCCTTGGTTTGGGGTATATAATGGTGCTTATCTTCCTGCTGGTAATTGTGTTTGTGCTGAGCAGTAATAAATAATACATTAATGTGGCCAGAGTCCTGGGTATTTTGGGAACCTAGCAACTCCCCTGGTGCATACGTTCCACAGAATGATAGAAACTAGAATGAGATCTCTCAATTTAGAGCATCTCTCTCTGTTGTCTACCACCCCTCCTATAAAGTAACAACACATATGAAACGTGGGAGCTTCATAGAGTAGAAACATGAACACAATCTTGGTAATCCAAAATGAATACACTGTCATGGTACCTAGGTTCCAGCAGAGCATTCCTGATGGTGAATTGCCCAGTTCCTGTCAGCAAGGGGTGTTCAGCCGTTGCGGGCGTTCTGCGGGGTCCCTGGTTGTGTGGAGATTGTGTTTCTGTGGCATCCATGTCCATGTGAAGGGCTGTAGTAACCTGGAGCAGCATGGCGCGGGGCTATTGGCATTTTACTTACCTTGTTACTGCCTAGGATTATTATATCAACTTCTTAAGTTAAACCCGCCCTGTCACTTCCGGCTGTAGAGGTTTATAAGCCTGGCTCACTTGCTTCCAAGTCGCCCTTGCGTTGGTGTAGTCTGAGCTTGCTCAGTATCTGACCCGTTCTGACCGCATTCCTCTGCTGCTATCGCTGTCTATGCTCCAGTATTGGCTGTGAACCCGATTGTGTAAGACCCGGTATTGGCTGCGAACCCCATTGTGTATGACCCGATATTGTCTGGGAACCTTCCTCAGTGTATGACCCGGTATTGGCTACGATTCCGTCCAGAGCACTACCAAGTTTCTCTATGAGCCTCCCTAGTGTCTGACCCGGCCTGGCTTGCTTCTCTGCTCCGAGCTAGCTCTAGTTTTGCTGTGAACCAGTACTTACGACTCTGCACTGCCAATACTCCGGTTACGATTACAGTCCGTCTATGAGCATTACTCTGCAGGTGTTTCCGTCCCTTTACTGAGCCACTCAGTGTCATCTACCACTTGTTTCGTTCCTACTAGCTACATAATTGAGGGCTCCAGGTGTTGCCTGACGATTGCCAATAAGGTCTACTGAACTGCTGGCAAGCATTCAGAATAACGGAGTGGCATGTTCTGATTGTGCTAGAGTCTATATTTGGTGGCTCAGTGTGGTTTGAGGTTCACTATAGCAAGTCTAAGTGGCCCTGTGGGTCATTCCTGACTACTGTACTGCGTCACTGATGTGCTTATTTTAGCCCTTACCTGCGGCTGGGTTGCGCTCCATACCTTACTGGTGGGTACTGGTTCAGTTTTCCTAGTAGGTACCGTGAGTTCCTAGGCCTAAGGGTTCTAGCCACAATTCTCGGAGTTCCTCTGTTCCTGCAGCCTGCCGCACTAACTGACACATCCTGCTGTTCTCCTGTCTACTTCGGTTCCTGTGTATCCTGTGTAGTTTCGTTGGATCAAGATCTACTGTCTCTATCATTGTGTGTTATTTGTTGTTAAGGAGACCTTACTGTCTGTACGTCTGTTTTGCTTTAATAAACTAGCTTCACTTAAACTGTACTGACTCAGAGTATTCTTGTAAACCGTGACATATACTCACATGTAGTGATGTCTATAAATCAACGTATGTGGTAAGTAGTCAAAAGGACGTGTGGAAGATATCTACTCTGCCACCATGCAGAAAACAGTGGGCCTCAAAAACATGTGCTCCTCTTCTCTAGTGTGTGTCTCCTCAAGAGAAGAAAAACTAAACCAGTAATGAATATCCCAAAGAGTAGAGTGGGGAGCTATATCACATTAAGTGTAAAAGAAATATGGAAGTAAAACACACTTACATGTATCATAGGCCAGTTGCACAAACGTACTGACCAGTTAGAAGCAACATGGCTTGTCCCACCCCTATTCTGGTGCCTACGGTACAGGAAAAACAAACAAACAACAGAGCACTTCATAGGGTAATTTTGCTTGCACCAAAATGTAATATAGATATTGAACCAATTGGCTATTTACAAAATGTCAGAATCAGAAAGCATGTGAAGGCTATGTCATGCCTGCATGCAGATTAAACATAGTGGATTCATATCTGCTCTTGGATATAGTGGATGATCTCCCAATGAAGAACAGAAGCAGAAATAAAGAGGGGTACGAGTGTTCTTATCCCTAACAGCTAGAAAACCAGCAGGACACAAAGATTAAAAAAAAAAAAAAAAAAAGACTCACTTTATGCATTTTATAGCCAACATGGAAGCTATCCAGAGAAAATTACTTGTTAGCCATGAAATGGATGGAGGGAGTCATGGATAGGGATAGGTGAAAAGTCAAAACATTTTCCCATGAAAAACCCCACCCATATATAATACATAAAATGTTCATCTTTTTGCCAATGCCAATATATTTCCATGAAGATATTTGCCATTTGCCTATGCTTTCTATGTCTGCAATATTTCCTTCCTCAGTAATACTACTGCTGAGGAAAGTGGAGAAGTCAACTGCTCAAAGTAAAAGTTATATAAGTCCTACAGCAACATGTGACTTGAAAAAATTGTTAGCAGGATGAGTTCCTTTGTCCTTTGACCATGACACAAACCACCTGGTTGTACAGCTCTGGAATAGGGATCCTACAAAAATAAATGTGGCTTGGAATATGCCAGCAGGGTGCAACACATGACATCCTCTCTTTAAATCTCTGTTTTCAACGAAAGAAAAGGAAGGTATTTCAACCACCAACATTTTAGCAAGTTTCACAGGCATACTTCTGGATTATTTTTTGTGCAGGTTTTAACTCCTTTCTAAGAAATCAGGAAGTGTGGAATGGTAGTACATAGAGGAAGAACTGTGTGACTTTATTGCATTAACAACATGACTTGTGGCAGTGGAGGTGGTGGTGGTGGCAGTGCCAAATGTGGTTACTCTATGACCCTTGTCATCTCCTTCAACAAAGAGTCATAGTTGTTACAACAAATTAAAGAAATCTTGGCACACTCTTACACATCAACATCACTACTATTATGTGGACTGGCAACTGTCAGAAGTGCTTCTGCTGTTGCTTCTAGATATAAGTAGAATAACCTACCTCCCATCTCTCAAAACTTTATAGTTTGTGAGTTCGTAGCATTTAAAGTTCCCCCCTCCCTACCCTTTCCCTGATGTCAGAGCTCTATGGGACAGAAGAGGATCCTGGTCATTTGACCGGCAGGCGGCTCTTCAGCAGAGCTGAGATAACACTATTTAGAATTAAATATTTCATTGGAACGGTCTACAAAGTGTGCTTGCAAACCAGGCACACTTTATAGACCGCTCCAATGAAGTATTTCATTCTAAATAGCACTATCTCAGCTCTGCTGAAGAGCCACCCACAGGTCAAATGACCAGGATCCGCTTCTGTCCCGTAGAGCGCTGAAGTCAGGGAAAAGGGAGGGAAGAGGGAATTTTAAATGTTACGAACTCGCAAACTATAACGTTTTGAGAGATGGGAGGTAGGTTATTCTACTTATATTACTAATCTGTACAATTTTAGACATTTTTAAACATAAGTATTACTTTAAATTGTAAAGAGCTGGAGGGATAAATTCTAGATTAGTGCGTCTCACCATTAGTCCTTGGGACATACAAAGAGGTCAGCTTTTCAAGAAATCCCTGCATAATAACAGGTGTTTAGTCAGCAGCTGATTGAGCAGCTTGTACTTAATGAGAAATATTCTGATGTGCCCAGAGGACTGGTGCTGAGAATCCGTATTCTAGATCAATATAAACATTAATAATTAGGTTATCCTCATCATAACAAGTCCATCAAGTTCAACCTTTGCCTCACAACCCAGAGACATGACGATTATATAGCTTTCCAATAATAATAATAATAATAATAGGCATTGGATAAACGGTATGAACAGTTGCTCATACCTCCCAAATGTCCCTTTTTAGGGGGGTACTATTTCTCCGAGGCAAACATCCCTCTGTCCCTCTTTCCCACCCTGGGTCCCCTCTTTTAGGCAATCGGACTGAGTGTGTATATAAATGTATCACATTGCTCCACAGCAATAAAACTCACATTAAGTTTGTTTAGTATATGTCTTTATAAATTAGACTGTGTAAGTAAAATAATTTGGGATTGCTCTAAACTATTTATTCATTAACAAAGAAGGGTCAATCTGTCATATTTGTTTTTCTTTAAAGCCCCCCCTCCCCAGTCCTGCTCCCAGTACCTCAAAACTGCCTTATTTTGTCCATTTGATGCACTGGGAACTCTGTTCTCTGTATCCTGCACATTGCTTTTGTCATGTGGCTCTACTGGCACTTGTGATTGCTGTAGTAGCAATCACATGTACTGAGCCTCCAGGGAAAAGCTGAAACTAACTGCTCCGGTCCTGGAGCAATAAGTTTCAGCCACCCTGACATGATCACAATGCTCCCTGAGGCACACTGCATTCATGAAAGTCTTGACATGGCAGGACCTTCACCCTTCCATAAAGGATGGAAATGTGTGATTGTCCAGGCATGTCACTAGTCAGGAAGGGGCTAAAGGGATTTTCAGAACATTCACTTCTACTTTCTGGACAGGTGTTGTACTTATTTGTCTCACTGTAAGATGCAGCAGGTGTCTCCATTATGCCAACAACACTAGAATAGGACTTGCCATCTTCAGTGTTTTGTAATGGTTTATTAATACTGCTGGTGGTGGAGGAAGTTATGTCACACTCAGAAACAGCCTCCTCAGGAGGCGAAGGTTCATTATCTTTTATTGCACACACACTGCAGCAACCATGGCTGCAGTTAATTTTTGGACGTCTTGATAAAGGTCTGTTTAGACCGAAACGTTGACCTTCTGTTTGCCTACAACTATTTGATTAAAAGACCTGGGCCTGTCATATAGATGAGAGTGAGTGTTTTCCACCATCTTCTTTTTGCTATATATATATATATATAAACCCATGTGTTTGTTTATAATGTTGTATACATTTTATTAACTATTGTTCAGTTACTGTCCATTCTGATCCAGCTTTCCTTTACCAGAGATACCCAACGGGGCATGATACCCCTTGTTTCTAGATGGTCAGGACCTTGATGCTTAATGGCCATTGATACATGTTATTGTATTTTTCCTTCATGTTTAATGTATTCTGAATGTGCTATATTGCCCCCATTCTACTCTTTAGGACCTCTTTAGAGTAGTGCATGCGTGATGTTAAAATCTTTGACTATGCTCATGTCGGCAGCATTATTAGCACTGCACTAAATTCATGCTTGTGAACCAGCTTGCTCCCAACACTTCTGTTGAAACAGAATTTCCACATCATATAGCACACCATAACTCATCATGCTGCAGCTTGGATGTGCTCATACTGTGGACACGTCCAGGTTTCAACATGTCCATGGCACAGATAATTTAAATAGGTTATTTTGGAAGATGTGATGCTGTTTGCACAATCCAAGGGTGTACAAGTTTGATCCGTAATGGTCATCAGCGGGCTAGTATTTAAGGATTCCCCCAGTTAAGCACAGGTGATTTAATCAGCGGCTTATTTATTGTGATAGGCCCTCCTGTGCTCAAACTGGGAATTCTTTAAATTATGTACTGTTGAATGCACTTGACAATCCAATGACTGGCCACACAACATGGATACTGGACAGACTACCAATGTCCATGTGTACCAGCCTTGTGACACACCTCTGCCATGGCTGCCTGTGTGAGAGTAAATAATTGGAGGAATGCAGGATATTGGCTGTAAATAGCACAGGAGACTTTGCATACATTAAAACAGAGTGCAGTCAAGTTTCCAGTGTAATTACAAGGTAGAACTGGGAAGTACTGTCCTCCCTAAACATTTGGGGACCAGAATTAGGTTTTGGTAGAGTGTCCATGAGTTTACTTGTACTAGTATCAGATGTATTACTTATAAGTAAATATTGCATAAGACTGTACATTAAATGTTATTCCTTGTTGTATTAATATGAGATTTTGCATCAATTATTACAAAAGAAAGTGTTGCATAGCAAAACGATAATAGTCAGCTGAATATATCTGTAAATGATGAATGGTCTGTAGACAACTCAAATGTATAAATATAGAGATGCTGATGTACTAATAAAACTGGAGTGATTCTGGGGCAAACATTCCATTAATTCTTATTGATTTAAAGGAGGCTTTTAATTCTTTAAATGCTAGATAGGTCT
Source organism: Rhinophrynus dorsalis (assembly GCA_037306005.1). Lineage (NCBI taxonomy): Eukaryota > Metazoa > Chordata > Amphibia > Anura > Rhinophrynidae > Rhinophrynus > Rhinophrynus dorsalis. The sequence goes on from CM074719.1 coordinate 383,930,726, forward strand.
CCAGTGCATTGTGAAACAATGTGTTGGATGTCTCAGGGTTGATTTGTGTCAGAATTTTTCCAGTTTTCATTAGACCGTTAGCCTTAGAAAGTAATTTTAAGTCAATTGGAAAAGCACTTGCAAAACTCTAATGTGTGTCACCAGTCTGCAGATCAAATATATATCTGGGCATCATGGGAAGAAAAATAAAAACTGTGTCTGGAATGAACAGGGGATGTGGATGGCAGAACACTTTGACCTCTATTTACAAAATACCATCTTAAGCCATGTGGCTAATTTCACTGGTGTTGGCTCTGAGCACCAGTCTTTTGTCTGGTGATATATCATTAAACGCTGGATACCAGGAGGGTCTGTTAAGTAATTCATGAGTGCTAGAGAGGTATCCATTGCATTCCAATGCAATGCATTGGATATTTTTCTGGCATTCAGAGGGTTAAGGCTGTCAAAGCCTTAAAGGGGATTTATACGTAAAAGATATGGCTCTTGATGTGCCACCACACTATGTAAAGTGATTTTCCCTCAAACTCTGGATTGGCTAAAGGACAAGACTAATAGCCTTTTGATACAAGATTGGCCTTCTCAGTTAAAACAATACTTTTCCCATGTGTACAAAGCACGCAGAGGATACTCTATTAATGTCCCCACCCACTCACACACTGACAAGTAAAAGGTTGTTGTACCCCAAGGATATGTGTTTAAGCTGTGTGTTGCTGTTTGGGCTAGTACGGGAAAGCAATCCAGCAATGATCCTGGGGTAAATGAATGAATTAATTTGCCAATGCAAGTCCATGGGCATTAGCTTCCAACTCCTGGTTATGCACTAAAGTGTAATAATGAGTGTAGTGTGTACTGGAGTACACTCTTTTCTGTTGTTAAGACTAATGCCAGCAAGCCCTTTACACCTGCCCCATAGTAGCATGAGCAGGTAATGGAGTAAAGTTACACAATTTCTTCTGTGTCTTGTATAATACATGGCATTGTACATAGAATGGAGAAAATAAATGTATTGAAATCCCCATGCACTTCCCCCCTTTGTGAGCTAGGAGAAAGTAAGTTCCTATCTAGGCACATCTTCATTAAGATCCCCCTGAAGCACATTCGCTGGTCTGATTGGGAGTCTAACCAGAAGCAGCACATCAGATGTTCAACATCTATCAGCAGTAAAAGTGCTCCTAAGAGTTCACGGGGCTCAGGGGCATATAATAGTTCTTGCAAGAGAGACACGGGATTTAGTGATCTTGAGCGGTGCGTTAAATGTTCAGACTGGTTTTCAATCGAGTATTTCTAGTCCATCGGTTTCTCTTCCTGGCCCTTTGACTTCTCTCTCTGCAGCTGCAGGGAGCACTATTACTTCCCCACCTGCTACACAGTACAGATGGGGTCGCTTCTGCTACCTCCGTGTCCATTGGGGAGATTCCCGGGTCTCAGGCGATCGTGGATTTGAGGTTGTTGGGGATTGAGTCATCTGCGGAGGTTTCTGGAGCTCTTACCAGGGGCAGTCTTACAGATGTGTCTGAGTCTGTTTATGGAGCCACTTACTTGTGCTGGTCAGGCCCTCTGGGTCTTCATCTTAAATCTGAATTCAAGTTAAAAATATGGAAAGGCTAGTATGTTGAGATATATTTGTTTCTCCCACTTGAGGAAGGTGTGGCAGAGAAGGATGAGAAGAACAACTCCAACAAGGAGAAAAAGGAATGAAAGTGGTATTGCAAAATACCAAAGTTTTTGTCACTGGGTATGCGCATTTGATATACAGACGCCCACCAAACCCCTTGCACAGTGCTGCACCAGCTCTCTCTCTCCCCGCTCTGCCTATCATTCTGGGCTGTGTCTCTCTCTCCCCTGCTCCGTGGTGTTCTACAGGCAATCCACGGACAACAATTTATGGTCCTATGGGAGCTCTATATGGGCGCTGAAAAGACAACTAAACCATGGAGCAGGGGAGACAATGTGGGGGTGGTATCAGCTGTTAATGATCTGACCATGTCGTCTACCCCAGTCCTACATTTGTTGTGACACCTGGTCTTAAGGGGTTTACAGCTTAATATTTTATTTCGGGTCACTCCGGGTGTGCTTAGCACAGCTGCTGATGCCCTTTCTAGTTTTCAGATGGAGGAGTTTTAGCAAGCATGCCAGAAAGCTAGGAGAAGGGGTGACCTGACTAGAGGAGCTGTGGGAGCTTGGGTGAGAGATTTAGCAACCTGAGAACTGAATTCTTTATCACCAGTCACATGTGTGCGGTACAAGACGGTCTGGGATGAATAGACTGATTTGGAGGCATGCTGGATGATGCGGGCAGACTACATGGTGTACTATGTTTGAACTGGCAGTGGGGTAATCTGCGGTTATCCCCTTCAGTCCTGGTAGCCAGAATGGCAGCTTTAGCATTCTGGTTCAAGCTAAGGGTCTGGAAGAATGTTACAAAATATTTTGTGGTTAGGATGGCTCTGAGGGGCTTGCACAGGGGTTGCATATCTCTTGATGTTCACGGGCCGGTATCTTTCACTATTCTGTGACACAGTACTGTTTTCCCTGTCCTTCAGTTTGGCTTAGTTTTGGGCATTATGCATTGGGTAGCTAGTGAGCAGGTCCAAGGCTTGTCCCGGGGGTATTGGGATGGATCAGATTCACATTCATGCTGACTGTGTCATTTAAGATCCAAAAGTCAAAAACTGATCCTGAGGGCCGAGGAGTATGGGTTCCTTTTTTTGGGGTTCCCCATCTGGAATTTTTCCCTGTATCTCTAACTCGTTCCTTTCCAAATATATGCCCACAGGTACCAGGCCCACTTCTGAGTCACATAATAAGGACCCCTCTGACGAGGTTTCAATTTGTCCAGGTCTTTAAGAATTGCCTGGCATGCCTGGGCCTGTCTCCAAATGACTATGGCAGACATTCCTTTTGTATGGGGGCAGCAGTGGGGGTGGCAAGGCTGGGATTGGAGGAGGATGTTGTTGAGAGTAGGTAGATGTGAGGCCAACCGATTTTGGCTGTATGTGCGGCCTAACCACTCCTTTCTCTTCTGGGCTGTGGATGTCCCTCCTTCTCAGGAGGGGAGGGTAGCTTTGCTGTTTGGAATCATTGATTCATGATTTATTTCATTGATGCCTCCTTCAGGCTCTCCTTACCAGGTGTGGATCGTAGGCCATTCCTTTATGTGTTGGGCCAAGGAAAGAGCGTCGCTCAGTGTGAATGGTCTGAAGATGTCTTTTGAGGAGGAGATGAAAGTTTCCTGGTCTGGTTTCCAGGTATGTGTTGGAGTCAGCTTATGGAGTAGGTTTAGCTCTTGGCGAGAAAGTAAGGATGTGGTCTAGAAGTATTGGCTATACATTTGAGGCGGCAATGATGGTGGTGCATTTCTAGTCTGGAGCCTGGGGGGAAGATTAAGCAAGATTTTGCAGTATTGTGGGCTCAGAACCCAACTCTCTGAATTATTTGGTCTGAAATTATATTCAGGAATTATTGGAGGCGTGCCAGGGATCTCAAAGCTCTGGATAAAGCCAGAAGAGTAACTAAGTTTGTTATTTCGCATGGGGGGCTGTCAGACACAAGTCCTTTGAGGAGCATGATCAAGCATTGTTCATGGGGAGAGATGGGGTGGACCCCAACGACATAGGGCTTTATTGCATGGTGGGGAATCCGGCTGATAAGGCGTAGTCGGCCAGATTTAGTGGCGGTTATGTCCTTGCCAAACATAGAAATTGGTGAAAAGTTGGAAGGTTATTAATCTGTTTAGAACCAGTGGGGAGGCCAATGGCTTCAAAAGTGTGGTTTCACCTGGATGTCAGCTGATGGCATATTGTTGCCATCCCCATTGGGCTACCTGTTGCCAGCCATTGGAGTACATAGTTGAATAGTATATGTTGGTCCATCTTTGGACAAAATGTTCATGTTTAAGTTAACGGTTAAGTGTCTGCATGGCAAGGACCATGTATGTGATGTCATTACTCAAAGCTATGGCCAGTTTTAAAACCATATATGGTGTTCGAGCCTCATTTACTTTCTGATACCTATTACCCGGACATGTGTGGCACCCTGGTGACATATCCCAAGCTGCAGTTATTTTTTAAGGATGGATGTGCCAGAATTGTACAAGCAGGTGGTTAGTGTTGTGGGCAAAGGACAAAAGGACTCAACCTACTAACAATTTTTTTCAAGGCATATATTGCTGTAGAACTCAGCTTGTTAGCAACTTTTACTTTCCGTTGTTTTTTCTATTTTAGCCCTCAGCAATAGTATTGCTGCAGCAGGAACTCTTGCAGCCATGGAAAGTAGAGGTGAAAAATAGTGTTTTCTGAGGGAACATTTTTTAACTTCTCATCCATCCCTAGTCAAAAGGTTGTGTAATGCATTGTGGAACAATATATTACACACCCTTCTGACATGCACAGGATTAACTCTTTGATTGCCAGGGGGTATCCAATGCATTGAATACCCCTCTGGCACTCAAAGGATTAATTGTTACAATGCTTGATGTATGGTGTGATGATAAAGGTGGAAAAACTCTCCTGTGAGAAACTCGCTAATCCCTGTGCTGTTCTATGGAGTTTATGTGCCAAGATTTATCCACCTTGAAAAAAGAGGCTCAGTAGTATAACAGGAATTGGAGTTTATCTCACTTTTACCTTATACCATAACTCAAATGGTTTTGTGAATGAGCTCAAAGGATGTCATGAATTTGGTTGTGGTTATCTGTGGTTCTCAGAAAGCAGGGCCTAGATGCACTAAATGTCGATGTGGTGTAGGTATGATATTGTCCTTGTGTTCGAATCACTCTGACAATTCGATCTGCACTTGCATCGACATATTCACTTAAATTGTCGGATGGAAGGAGAAGGTTGGAGAAGGTCCCTATTAGCATACAGGATTTTCAAAGTGTTGTCGGTGTGGAAGGGATCTCCTCCCCTCACACATCACCAACACTACAACAATTCTGTACAGTATTCTCTGTGCTTCCCTACCCAGCCAGTAGGGGAATAAAGAGAAGGCTTTCCGCACCATGGACAGCACTGAATGCCATAGGAATGTGCATTGCTCACCTCTGTGGCATTCAAAGGGTTTCAATTAACAGAACTAGTACACCAAGCACTACACAATGTGTCCCCCCCCCCTTAGTATGTCAACATATATTGCATATATTCGACATACTAACTCCATTCGACTTTCACCTCAGGGACTGCTATTTAGTCGACTACACTTTTATTTAACTCAATTTTTTGTCTACTCCATTTTTTGTCTACTCCATTTTTATTCTACTCCAATTTTAGTCGACTACACTTTTAGTCTAGTCTTTTATTCAACACTTAACCCTTTGAGTACCAGAGAGGTAGTAAATGCAGTGTATGTCGGAGAATGTATGTCAGAGAATGCTGTTCAGAATTGTCGTAGCTCTCCTTGCTGTTGCTCCATAGGAAAGTACAGGGGAGATCCAAACTATGACAGCCTGAGGCAGGTGAAGTGGTAACTGTGAACTCTGACAGCAGAGGCTGCTATCGGAGTTTACTGAATGAGTCGAAGTGTCACATTAACATGTCAACACACCCCCTTGCATATAAATGTGTCTCATTATGCTTCATTTCCATATGGAAATGAGCAATTGTTGATGCAAAGAGTAAAAATTCATAAACCAGTTGAAGGAATGTCGGATTGATGTTGATGTTGGCATTTTATGTTGGAATCATGTTGATGTGATGTCATAGAGACTTTGGTGAATACCGCTGATGTGCCTACAATCCTGCTCCGACAGTACATCGACATTCATAGCCCTCTTCGACCATTAGTGCATCTAGGCCCATGTTTCATGACAGGCTTAGCACACGGTCTGCAATATATTAATGTGGGAACATTTTTAAAGGGATAGTAATGTTTCATACTAAAAGCAGCTCTAATTAATCATCATAGTATTTGGACCTTGGAGAGTGTTATTTCAATTCTGTTAGAGTCATAGAGAGTGCTATTTCAATACTGTCAAAGTTATGGCTCAAGAGTAATTCAATTACAAAGTATCCCCCTCCCGCCCCTTTTACTGATGTAACACTGCCTAGGTGCCCAGATAGATTGCAGAGAGGGACAATCTTCACTTAAGATAAGGGAAAAACCTGAAAAACCTGTCAAGGGGGGCAGAGCTTTCATTGTTCTCATAGGAAGAAGATTGTCCCCTGCTCTTTTCTGTCTAGTCTTACAACCAGATTCCACATCTGAGAAGAGATGGCTTACACTAGGTAAAAGGGGCGTGAGGGGGAAACTTTATTATTTAATTACTCCTGATCCATAACGCTGACAGTATTGAAATAGCACTCTCTATGGCTCAAATACTATGAAGATTAATTGGAGCTGCTGTTTTTGTGAAACATTACTATCCCTTTAATGTGTTTTTTTTTTTTAAATATTATTAACCAAGAGTGGGTAAGAAACCTTTTCATTACTATGGTCTTAGGATAAATTATCTCTTTAAATGGACAGTAAATGATAATGCGAAGGGACCTTCTAACTACAGGTAGTTGCCTCACAGTTATATTGGTAAAATTCCTATGCATCACTTAACCCTTTGCAATGTATTGCATACCCCTCTGGCACTCAAAGGGTTAAAAGACAGAAATTGGAGTTTCACTTTTACCTTAGACCATAACTCTAATGGTTTTATAAATTAGCTCAAAAGGATGTCATGACTTTGGTTGTGGTTATCTGTGGTTCTCAGAAAGCATGTTTCATAACAGGCTTAGCGCACAGTCTGCAAAATATTAATGTGGGAACATTTTTATTGTGTGCTTTTTTTTTTAAATATTATTAACCACGAGTGGGTAAGAAACCTTTCCATTACTATGGTCTTAGGATAAATTATCTCTTTAAATGGATAGTAAATGATAATGCGAAGGGACCTTCTAACTACAGGTAGTTGCCTCACAGTTATATTGGTAAAGTTCCTATGCATCACTTAAAGCTCTCCCATTCACTGACCAATTGAACTACAGAGGTCTGTAATCAGCAGGTCTGGGTGATGTCAGAGCTTCGCTCAGTACACATGGGAAGAGAAAACAACATCGCTAATTTCTGTACTGACTCTATGTTGGTGAATATGCCAACTATGGGTTTATATGGATAGGACTGAAATCTCCCATAATCCACTAAGGGCTGATCCAAACAGCCCTGCAGAACTCAAAGATCTACAGGATAATCTATGAGTGAATGAAAACATTTTAAGCTGTGGGAACTGTGCCCCATAGCTGTGAGGCAACTGTCTGTAGATATAAGGTTCCTTCTTTTTACTGCCCCTTTAAGTTGGTGACCACTAGTGGATATGTGGGAAATTGAAACATTTCAAAGTGTGCCATCTTGTAATAAGCATTGCAGTCATGTAGTATTAACTCTTAATTGAATAACATAGCAGCGAAAGAGTTAGGACGGTTTATAGAAATGCATTTTACAGGGCTACATAATAAAAAGGTGCACCATGCAGTCCTACTATTTTTAATTAAATTTTACTCTTTCAGGGCTGGGTTACTCATGTTAAAGGGAACACAGCTATCTAGATACCTGATAAAATTAAATAATTTCAGCTAAAATGTAAGTTATTGTTTCAACATAGTTTCCACTATTCACAAATTTAGCATAATCTTCATGCCTCTGGGAATGGGTTACACAGTCACTAAAGATAATCACAACAGAATTCCATTTCAGCCACAATGTCTTGAAAAAGATCTCAAGAAATGCAGGAACTAGTTAATTCAGAAGAGCTGTGTTTGCATGGCTGTGGAATTAGTGTGCATGACATTCACCACCCCCTTAATACTTGTGTGTGTAATGTGCTCATATCACTTTCAGCCATGTCTCTGCCCTCACAAGCAACATTTGGAGACTCCAGTCAGCAGCTGGTTTGAATCAGCCACCCAGAGGTTTACTGTACCTGGAGACAGCAAATGCAGCATGTTTGAATTGGCTGCCCCTCTGGCAGTGGGGCAGATGATTCATACAAACTACATTCACTTTCTCCAGGTATAGTAAACATTGAGGAGGCTGACTGAAACACACTGCTGAAAGGAATTTGTTGTTTTTTTATGTTTTTGTTTTTTTTTATTTAGAAAAATGTTTTACCAGGAAGAATACATTGAGATTTTTCTCATTTTCAAGTATGTCCTGGAGTGTTTACAGCAGAGACTATATACATATATATATATATATATATATATATATATATATATATAATATATATATATACACACGCACACACTAAACATTTTATATACAGTAACATATTGTTTTAGATATAAAGAAGCAGTTATTATTATGGATTTTAGACTGGGAGAAGATCTGATTTTGTTTCAGGTAGGTTATTCCAGACTCCAGGAACTCTGAAGGAAAAGGCAGATCAACCAGCTTCCTTCTTTTTCGTGTGGTAAACTCAGTGAGTTGTTAGCAGTGGAGATGAGGTTATAATTACTATGGAGAGCTGGAGTGAGCATACTGCTCAGGTAGTCTGGTAGCTTTCTAGAGAAGTGGTTATAAACCAGGCAAGAGAGGTGAAAGGCATGTTTACATTCTAATGTTAGCCAGTTTACAAAAAGACAAGGACAGGGCAAAGCCCCTCTAGTGTGATCCAAATACATTCCAGACATGATTATTTATTTTATTTTATTTAGAAAATGTTTTATCAGGAAGAATACATTGAGATTTCTCAAGTATGTCCTGGAGTGTTTACAGCAAGAGTTGCTCATTTGCACAAATACAGAGACATAATACATATAAATACATATGTATAAACACATATAGTATTGTTATATACAGTTGCATTTTGCTATAATCTCCTTTTCCCCTTCAATATGGATATTCACTCTTTTCAGAGGCCTATTACACCTCTAGGATGTGGGCTTCGACAAATATAATGTATTGGTTTATTAATGCTATTATTGATTTTAAGTATTGGTATTATTATCACTATATATTTATTATTTATTTTAATAAATATACTTCTTTCTATATAAGAGTTGGTCCTGTTAAGGTTTGCTTACACCCTTGGCCAGTTATAAGATACTGTCCTACCAATCTGTGAAGATTTTGAGTAAGGATTTAAGGGAAAGGTAAGCTGGGCCTAACAAAGGGACAAGAGCATTTTTACCTTGGACTCTGACCAGGACTAGAGGTCAGATCCAGATGAAGCCCAAATCGTAGTTGCAGAATAGGCCTCTGAAAAGAATGAGTACCCATATTGAAGGGAAAAAGGGGATTATATTATTTATCGTGTTTGGAATTTATTTGGATCACACTTAGAGGGGTTTTACGCTGTCCTTTTGTCTTTTTGTGTTTGTTCTTCAACTGTAGCATTTGAACGAAGGGTCTATCATAAAACTCATGGGAAAAGCAGCTGTACCTAGTGGATCTGAAGTAAAGAAAGGGCTGAACACGTAATAATATTGACATTCCATCTATACTCACATTTAACAATATTGAACACATTGTTTTATATAAAGAAATCCTTTTATAAGTTAATTTATTGATAACATATCTTATGTGCTACTTTTTGATTTAAATATCTTTTTGAATTTTGCATAGTAGTGAATGGAAGGGTGATTGTAGCACTTGAATATACGTTTTTTGTGTTTTGTTAGCCAATTTAGTTCTTCATACAATGATGGGTTGTGTAATTACATTGGAGGATAAAGCATCATAATGAGTTATACAGAGTGTCAATTTTAACAAGATGGATTTGTGGCGTGAAAGCATATACTACGTCCCCATAGTCTATGACTGGCAGTAGCATCTGCTGTACAATATGTCTTCTTACCAGGGTAATTAAACAAGATTTGTTTCCTAAACAGATCACCTATTTTGGGATAAAGTTTGGATGTCAATTTATCAATATGAAGACCAAAAGTGAAGTTGGGGTCAAACCACATACCAAGATATTTGTAGGAGTCCACCGGGGCCAAGCTACGATTAGACTCTGTTAAAATGGATAGAATGGTATTGCAGAGATAACGTAGTTTATGCTTTGTACCAAATAAAATTTTGAACGTTTTGTCGTGTTGAACAGTTTGTTCTTTTCTATCCTTCTTTCAACTTCAGAGAAATCATGCTGTAATATGGTCTCAAGTTGTGATACCTTTGAAATTTTAGCATATATTGTGGTGTCATCTGCATACATGTCTACAGAAGACGCTTTGCAAACCATAGGTAGATCATTTATGAACAGAGAAAATAGAAGAGGTCCAAGGATGGAACCTTGGGGAGCTCCACTTGTTACTTTGAGTGGAAGGAAAGCATAGACACATATTGCATTCATTCTGATAAATAGGATCAGAACCAGTTTAGAGAATGATTACCCTCTGGAGTTTACTTATCAGGATACTATGGTCTATTGCATCAAAGGCTTTTGTAAAATCTTGGAAATTAGCTCCAGTTAGTTCACTACTTTTAAATGCAAGTCTGAATATCATTGTTTAGTTTTAGGAGGGCAGTGATTGTTGTGTGATTTGAACAAAGGCCCGATTGAAGCAGGGTGAAAAAACTGGTCAGCTGGTAATACTTATATAGTTGAATGTGGACACATTTTAGCTAATATGGGGAGTAGGGATATTGGTCTGTAATTTGATACTACATTTTTATCTCCACGTTTGTGGATAGGCACAACTCTAGCCACTTTCCAGGCCTTGGGCATATACCCAGAAGTCTGGGAGGCATTAATTAGGGTTGTAATAGGATGGGCAGTGACCGAGGCACTGAGCTTTTTTGCTGGTAGTTTGTCAGGGCCAGATTGCGGTTTCATTTTTGATTAAGGAGGTGATCTTATATTTCACTATAATAAACTGGCATTAAATTAAATTTATTAGCTTCATTGGACCAGGTGGCAGAGGCTGTTCTATGTGTGTTTCTACTTGTGTAATCAGAGTGGTGTCACATCCAGCAAAATAGTTGTTAAATGCAATAGTTATGGGGCACTGTGTCATTTCTTTGTCTATGGTTATAGTTGATGGGTGAGAGTGGTTAGGAGGGTTGTAGATAATTTTAATAACTTTCCAGAAGTTGGCTGGTTTTGATATGTTATTGTTCAAGTAGTCACAAAAATATTGAGCTCTTGCAACTTCTGTTTGCTTTGTGCAAATGTTCCTTAATTGCGTGTATGCTGTCTGATCATTAGCGGAGCCAGTTTGTTTAAAATGTTTCCATAATGCATCTCTGAAATGGTATAACTCAAGTAGGTCAGCAGAGACCCAGGGTAGATGGGCCCCCTTTACCCTGATCTTCCTTAGAGGGGCATGGATATTACAGACCTGTATAAATTCTTTGTCAAAAAAGTAAATTGCTGAGTCTAGATCAGGTATAAGGTGTATTCTATATCACAACAATTTCTTAAATCATTTAGGAAAGACTGGAGATTACATGTTCTAAAGGATCTAGTAACTATGACTTTGGGACATGATTTGATTGATTTTATTTTGAGAACACAGTAGATTATGGAGTAATCACTAAACAGATTTGCTATTACACGTGAATCTTGTATTCTTCTTGGGCAGGATGAAAGGATCCAGTCTAGCAGAGCATGGTTGGATGTTTTAACATTTATGCGAATACGGGAAGAAATAGCTGTGATAAGTCCAATGTTTTAAACAATGAACAGAATTTTTCATTCCTGGAGTCTAGCCAATTAATATTAAAGTCGCCAAGAACCAACAATTCACTTTTCTTATTTTGATTGGCAATCTCATTAAGGTGGTGGGTTATGTCCATAAGCGACTGTGTGGCTTATTTGGTGGGTGATAGATGACAACAATTATGATTTGTTTAGAGAAGGGAAGAACAATTTTACCTGAAATGTATTCATATGAATCAGAGTTGTAAGAATAATTTAAAATTGTACAGTTTATAGACTCTTGGGTGTATATGATTATGCCCCCTTCTCGCTTTTTTCTGTCCTTCCTAAAACATGAGTATCCTTCAACAGCAACAGCAGCATCTGGTATTTTAGGGATTAGCTGGGTTTCAGTGAGTATGAGGATTTTTGTCTTGTACACAACACCACACTTTTAGTTGATCTGTTTTGGGCAGTAGACTGCCAGGGTTGGTTTCTATGCCATTTGCCAAGGCAAATAATAAAATACATAAAAATTGAGTGAGTTGTTTGCAGTGAGCATATAGTGAAAGAGTGTGTTTATTGCTATAATTGCTGGGGCTGAGTGAGCTTTTTCAGTACTCTCCATCGGCAGTCTGAGGGTAGCTCACATGTATGCAGACTTCCATGGTGGATTATTATATTACTAGTGTAAAAGCCCGTATACACAGGCCAAGGCATTGCGTACCCTCTGGCACTCAAAGGGTTAAGAGGCCGGTCCCGATCTGTGCCCTGCCGCTGACACAGTCATGCACTGCAGAGACTGTCCGAAAGCACAAAACTCCCAGCATTCTGTGTGTTCGGGCAATCTCTACTGAGCCGGACGGCTTCTGACAAACATTCTAACGAATTATTATATAGGATGGTGCAAGTGAGGAGCATGATTGTGGGGATATGAGGAAAAGTGTATTAAAAGTAGCAAAGTTAGAACAGAAAGAAGTAATATGTCAAAAAGATAGTGGGGGAAGGAGAAACAGGTAGTCAGAAAACAGGTGAAATATAATATCTAACTAAGATTGCTCAGTAAGACAACTTAACATTTGTAACATTAATTTTAATCTCTTCCCTCCTATTCCACCTGCATCTCTTTTTTGTTTACTTGCCTGTTGTCTTTAAGTGGTTGTATTGCAGCAGTTGTCTCTCTCTCCTGTCCAACTCTCTTGTCTAACTCTCAGTACTTAGAAAAGGTATACTTTGATAATGTGCAAACTAATACCCCTGACAAAATGATGCAACCCCTAACTGTGCCTGAATTTAAACTAGCTAGGAGTATCTAATAAGACTGACTGTTACTACGTGATCCCAAATTACACATTGTTTTCATTGAGAGTGCCCTGACTGCAATCAGGTGTCACACCATTAAAACATCTGATAATAAACAGACACAAAGAGATATATGAGAGGAATGGGGGAGGCAGACAATATGGAGAGTGGAACAGGGTGTTATAAAGTGATGATGGCTAGTACATACCACAAGGGGTTAAAATTGTAGAGCAAGACTGCATGAGTTTTGCAAGTTCCAAATTGTAGAACTATCAGTGGATAGTGGTACAAGGCTGGAGTATCACTGTATGTGTGACCCTGAGCCAACCAGTTTAACAAGACTGGGCTTGTCAGACAGCAAATATGAGGTTCTGTGACAGCCAGTGGAACAAGGCTGGGATTGTCAGACAGTATATGTGAGGTTCTGTGGCAGCCAGCGGAAAGGCTGGCGTGTCATACAGTTCATGTACTAGCTAATATGGTATAGAACTCACTGTGTGCACTGTGCTGCACAATGTGTCTTGTAGTGATTAAAGGGATAGTAATGTTTCACTATAAAAGCAACTCCAATTTATCTTCATAGTATTTGGGCCATGGAGAGTGTTATTTCAATACTGTTAGAGTTGTAGTTCAAGAGTAATTGAATGATAAAATATCTTCCTGCCGCCCCTTTTACTGATGTAACACTGCTCACCCCAGAACAGAAAGGTGGTATCCAGATGGCTTGCATAGAGGGGGAATCTTCAATTAGCATAAGGGAAAACCCCGAAAACCTGTAAAGAGGGGCAGGGTTTTCATTGTTCTGACAGAAAAAAGATTGTCCCTTGCTGTGAGCTGTCTGGTCTTAAGACCAGATTCCACATCTGAGGGGAGGTGACTTACACTAGGTAAAAGGGGAGGGAGGGGGAAACGTTGTCATTCAATTACTCTTGAACTACAACTCTGACAGTATTGAAATGACACTCTCCGTGACGCAAATACTATGAAGATTTATTGGAGCTGCTTTTATTTTGAAACATTACTATCCCTTTATGTACAAGTGTTCCACTTTGGGAAACTTGAAGGTTGGGCAGCATGCAAATGCATTTGGTGCATTGGGTGCTAGATAGGTCTCCAATGCATTACAAAGCAATGTGATGGATACCTTGAGCATCCAATGTGTTAACAAGCTTGATAGTTAGGGTTCTAAGAGTTTGATTGGAAACAAAAAGGGTTTCACTGCAGAAAACAAAAAAAAAATACATTGAGAACCTCTGTTTTCATTCATAATTGTATATTCTGAATTTTTTTATATGGCTTTCTATTCATTAGCAGTGCTCTGATTCTGAAATGGGAATTGCTGATCCCATACTTTAAACACTGCCAAAACACACTGCCAGAGAAGCAGGATTAGGTACAATGCCTACAAAGCATTCACTTTGCACCGAGTGACTGAAAAAGATTAATCCTTTGAGTGCCAGAATGAGTGACCAACACTTTATTGCACAACATGTTCAACACCCCTGTGGAACTCAGATGGTTAAAATAATATTGCGTAACGTTCTTTTTTCTAGTCATGGGGAAAAAATTGCTGAGTATGCCTTATGGCCTGTCCTATGTTGCCTGAAGCCATTTCTCAGCTTGATTTTTTAGGTGAGAAGGAAAACTACTAAAAATCACTTAAAGCGGAAATGTACTTTAAATGAAGTGAATCTCAAACAAAACTCTATAAATAAAATTGGCTTACATACCTTCAATTGTCCTGTTGCTCATTATACTATATATACACGGGCAAAAGTCCGTGCATTTGGGCAGTGTCTACTGCTCATGACTGCATCGGACAAACATACATCTGGCCTGCGTTTGGGCAGTCTGTACTGTGCATGACTGCATCAGACAAACATACATCTGGCCTTTCATTATTATTAGTGATGTGTGTGAAGGTTTACTCTAAATCTAGTCCTAACTGTTCCTTATGAAGATATCAGTACATGTTAGCAAGTTGGATAGAGGTCTCACAAGAGATAGGGCCGTATATGGAAAACCAAAGGGTAGCAATTCTGGAGCAAGGAAAGAAGTAATGCACCACTTTAACCCTTTGAGTGCTAGAGGGGTGGGCAATGCATACCCCTCTGGCACTCAAGGGTTAAGACCTGACTGCACAATGTAAGAACTGCAGCAAGGAACGCGGGGACTCTCCACAAATCCTCAAATGAAATACAGAAGACACACCTGCACTAATACATATTTCTTAATTGTGAGCCTCTGTATAGCATGTACTACTGCCAATATCACCCCATATTAACTCACTTTTTTCAAGCTCAAATTTTTCTTGCATAGGTTGCCTAAAATATGTTCAAGCTTGCATTCTTCATCAATGCACCCCAGTTTAATCAATTCCTTACTAATACGATTTACCATATCATATGGTTTCCAAACTGATCCTTATCAGAAGCTCTAACTTGTGCCTTTGTAGACTTGGATTGGACTGCCCTTTTGGGACACCTGCATTGAGTGGGTGGGGACCTTAAAATATGGTATGTGTCCATCTTCTTAAAGGACAGTCCATTCCAAGAAGTCTGCTCCACCCACTTCTATTACCTAAATAATACAACTTTCCGTAGTATTGAGTCTTTCATTTTCATTTACTCCAAGTACTTGGAATGATAAAAAGCTAATATGGCCAGGAAAAGCTAATTAGAATGCCATGTACCGTTCCTTTAAGTGGAAGAGGATTGGGGATTTTTTTTTTTGTTTTATAAAGGCTACCCTTGTTTGAAAGCGGGAGTTTTTAAGAGAAAGGGAGGCCGAGACAGGAGCACATAAATAGCTCCTACTGCCCCCATGTTATAGTGTATCATAAAGGTTGAATGATCACATCACCCGATATTATAATATACACAAGTACCCTCATTTGAAAGATGGGAAATCTCTCTTTCAAAAGAAGGTACTCGTGCCCAAATCAGAGCTTCCCCCTGCTCAAAAACTTACTTATTGGTCCAGATCATGTGGTGTGTCACAGCAGTTTTATACTGAATGTAGAGGACAGGACCCACTACGTCCTTGGTAATGTAGTGCTTGCATTAAAAAAAAAAAATAGATCGGAAAGCATGGGAGTGATATGGTCAAGGTCTCCATGCCCCCACTCCTATAATATTCTGTAGAGTTGTGGACAGAGAGGCGAGAACATTTGTTTTGTCCAAATCATTCATGCAAAAAAAACAACAATAACTGTTCAGCGAAAACTTTGTTTTTTCTTTACTTAGGTTAGGCAGGATTTTGTTAAAAGTTTTTATTGGTGGACAAAATTTTTCACAGCTATTTTCAATGGGAAAGGCCCCTGCCTCCTTCTCCGTACTGACATATAAACACATTTGGTAAAATGTGTTCTACTCTTAGACATCCCCCAGGACCCCCCCAAAAAAATTTTTAAATTCATTCTAATGAGGGGAACTTCATTTTAGAGCACTGGTATGCAATACATAAATGTTTTTGTTCCTTTTTTTGGCGAGGAAGGCAATCAGAAGAACTACAGATATTAGATAAAGGTATTTTTTAATGCAGGGAGAAGAGATCACATACACTGTAACAGTGCTTCTCGCTGCTATAATTGAAAGCAAGGTGTGACGGGGGGTACAGGAGTTACTGATTGGTAGGCCGAGGGTTAAGAGATTTATCCAGCCAGACAAAAAGATAATAAATTGCATTTATTAGAGTGGTCACGGCACAAACATAGGCCAACAATTACAGGCAAACAAACAGGGGTAAAACATAAAAACTAAGCACTTCTGCTGTTCTCTTCTTAGTTGCATAACTTGCCAGGGGTTACAAATAATACTCACAGTCCATTTTAGCTTAATGCTGGAGCTTATTCATAGTCCCACTAGAGGCAAGAGTAGGCATCCTGCCCACTCCACATGCTGCTGGATTTACATGAAGGTTCCTTGTATCTTTTAGTCTTGGCAGAGGAGTTGGGGAAGACATCCTAAGATCCTTGTGGTAGGAACATCAGGGTACTCTCTCTGTGTCTGAAGCCACCTTGACTTACAGCCCACAACTGAAAAGGAGACCTGGCCCTACAGTGCCTGCTCACTCTAACTCTTCCGGTGAGGGCACTCGCCAGTCCCTTAGAAAGCACCTGGACCAGTCCAACTCCAGGCTGGCCCCAGGCCTCCCCCCATTCTAGAGAGGGGCTCTCTCTCTCTGCTCCTACATTCTCATATCTCTCTCTGACTCACTTCTCTCTCCCGGGTTTTCTCTACCCACTCCATACAGGATGTGATGTCACAGGTACCATGTACCAGGTCTGTTCAGCTTGGCCTGATGTAGAGGGGGAAGGTACACACTCTACACACAGATTTGCCCTACCCCCCTCCATGCTGGCCAACACTGGCTATCTCATAGCACAATCTCTGGGTTTAGCTAGACTGGATGGCACCATTCCTCTGTACATCCTACATACTAACCAACCCATTCACTGCTGGTAACTGGACAACCCTCTCTAATGCATGCACACACAGGGGACATTAAGGTTTCAAGAATGGGAACATGTTAAGACAATGGCAATCACTGAAAACAGACACATTTCTTTCTCTGGGTGACCACCATTCCGTCACACAAGGAAAAAATGCTGAATCAAGATTATTTTATTTTGAGGGCCTCCCCTTGGAAATCAAGATTGGCTAAATTATAAAACATCACAGATAAACTAGAGATTCCCAGGCTGTTATAACAAATAATCATAGCCATAACCAAGGTGACTGTCCCTGCATGGCAGGATTGTAATGGCTAGTCTGTGTATCATTAACTTCTTATCTCTCTACCCTCCTATACACAGTGAGTGTAATGAATGAACATATTAAATTGCACAAAATCACAGAATGTGGCATTCATTGTTTGGAAACTTCATGCACCTAAATTTCTTTACATGTTAAATAAATCTCATCTCTCATTTCCAAATACACTCCCACTAGCCATCTTCGTTCTGCATATGACCTTCTCCTCTCCACAGCTCTTATTACATCCTCCCACTCCCGCCTACAGGACTTTGCCCGTGCTGCACCCGAGCTCTGGAATTCCTTCCCCCGCCCCATCATGCTCTCCCCTAGCCTTCAGATCTTCAGATGCCCCCTGAAAACTCACCTCTTCAGGGAAACATATCAACTACCTCCATAAATACTATCACCAAGAACCAACCCTTCCCTGGACCAATGGACTCAATAGCACCTCAATAGCACCTCTCTCTCCTACCCACTGACCAACAGGTTATGTGGCAGGAGAAACTTACACCCAATAGCACTTACACCTTTCGTGTCCAACCCACCTTCCTCTAGACTATAAGCTCTGACGAGCAGGGCCCTCTGACCTTCTGTTCTCCACATATGATTTGTACTATTTAATATCTCTATATGTTTATCCCCTATTGTAAAGAGCTGCGGAATAAGTTGGCACTATATAAATAAAGATTAATAATAATAATAATAATTACAAAAAAATTCATGTCTAATATACAGGATCACTCTGACTGAGGTGAACCTTTCTTTCTGTAAGTAGCAGATTTCTCCCTGCATTCAGTAGAAACAAAACAAGAAAGGCATCTTCCTTTATTTGCCCTGTAAAATAAAATTTCTCCATAAAATATCCAAGACAAAATAGATTTTCTTAAAGGTACAAGGCTCAAGGAGTTTAAACTTGGACAACATGTGGTCCATAAACAAGTTAGGCTTTACCCTTTGGTGACAAGGGCTTTTATTTACACTAGAGGACAAGAGCAACTGTGGCCTTTTTAGGATGTCTTTGTTCAAACATATTTTCCATCTAATTCAGTTAGGTCACCCACACAAATTATATATCACGTTTTAAGAATAAATAGGGCTTTCTTTTGAATCCATATTTATAGGTATGTCCTATCATTTAGTTTGATAATATACAAACTGGAAAAGAATTAAAAAAAAACAACAAAAACACACTTTTAAAGGATGATTTGTACTCAAAGAATGCATTTTGTAACAGGTTCAGGATACAAAGTATGAACTTTCATTCATACCTCCCAAGTGTATCTTTTTAAGGGTATACTTTCTCTCTGAGATGCAAGTCCCTAGGTCCCTCTTTTCTACCATTTCTCCACAATACAACTAGCATTAATGTTTGTTTATAAATTAGTCTGTGTCATTTATTAATTTACGCAAAGAAGTGTCAAAAGGTTGCCAGCAACACCACTTAAAATAAAAGTGTCCCACTCTTTGGCTATATGAACACTTATGTGTCAGGGTCTCTATTAGAACTTCACGTGCAGCAATTGGTAGCTTGAGTGCAAAGACTGAGGAGCTAGACTTGCAGGCTTTCATGGTCCCCGGTGGTACCTTGCTGTGGTCTTAGCCGGATTAAAGTTGCTGGCCATGAAGGAAGATGTCTAACCCCAGTTGAGCCAAGACTGGGATGAGGACACCGAGTACCACATAAACTGCACAGATAAATTCAGACAGATTATCCCAGGAGGAGGATAATCTCTTGATATGGATGAACGATCTCAAACCTGAAACCATACTTGAGACTGAACAGTTTGAATATAATCCTGGTGAAGTGTGATCTGAAGAAAGAATAGCCTCACAGTAGTCAGCAGAACTTGCCTATAGCACAATAAATGGGAGGCAGTAACTAGATGAACTAGTTAGCTGTGAACATGAATTCTAGGTAGATTGGAAGATCGCTGAGCTTGGCAATGGGCAGGGTGGGTCAAAATGTGTTCACAGGAATGTGCACCTTTGGATGAATGGAGGAGTTGTTGATGGATACAGAGCTTGGTGATGTGCACTGTTGGTCGAGTGTGTTTGTTGGTGAAATTGTACCCTTAGGTAAATGAAGAGAGCTATTGATGGATACTGAGCTTGGTGATGTGCATGGTTGATTGAATGGGTTTGCTTGCAAACTCACAGAAAACTCTGACAGACTGATGAGTCTGGACGTAGCAGTAAGCCAAGGGCGAAAGCTGGGGGAGGATGCAGATACTAGGTAAAATGGAGCAGGCTATGGCACCATCAAATATCCAGTTGAATCATACACGGGAGTCAGGTGGGTACAGTGTCAAGTGATCAGTGAAGAAGCGTATTCAAGAACAAGCAAGGTCAATTACAGGGAAATGCTAGGAAATGCAGGAAATCCACACAATACTGGGAGAATGGGCAGTGAGAGAAAGGCCTGTTGAGTTTAAAAAGTAGTAAGGGCCAGGAAACATGATGTGACACTGTGTTCTCAGTCACTCTCTGCCTCACGATCACAGTGAGGAGGAGAGTGCAGGGAAGTGATAAAGGCAATGTTTGTGAACATTGCGTATTTCATGTGGCTCCACTTGCACTGTAGCAGCGATCACATGTGTTGAACCACTCGAATGGCTGAAATCGACTGCTCTAGGCATGTAGCAGTCAGTTACCATCTCCTCACAGCGCACCCTGAGGTACGCTGTGATCATTAACCCATAATGTGCTTCAAAGGTTGGAATTCTGTGACAGTCCTGCCACATCGTGCTTTAATAAGGGGTTAAAATTAACATCAGCAAAATAGATCAATATAGCAAACAAAAACAAAAAAATGCCCAGAAAAATAAAATCTCACAAACATTTACCCTCCAACAAATGCTAAAATCTAGACCCAGTATAAAATATATTATTCTTCATAATATAAGGCCTCAAAACCAGAACTAGGGTGCAATCAAGCAAGTGGGGATCTTGAAATGGGGTGTATATAAGAGATACATTAGACCCTGTCAGTAATAACATATCATGTCTCATTCTAGAAGCAGCCAAGAAATCATCTTTGTAGGCATTTGTGTTAGGGCATTTGTTAAGTGATGTAACAGGCAGCAGAACAGAGGAGCAGCAGTATGACAGGTTTACCATAGCAGGAGGTAATCAAAGTCTATTGGCATGGTAAAAAGGAGACTGAGGCAGGATCAGATGGGCCAGAAGGCCAGTAAGAGATGTGGCAGCCCAGATGTCATGATACTGCAGTGTGTTGGATACCTCCATGGCACTCAAGGGGTTAAATATAAACCTGGACAAACAGAATTTATCACATACTAGCATTAAGTACATGATATTTAAATGTGTATAAATAATATAAAATAAGACCCACATACATATATGCCCTAATTATACAGTATACATTCAGTTCTGGTTCACTGGTTTAATGCTATGTGCGTGCAGGGCGTGCTCTAACAGGGATTCATGCCACTACAATTACTCATAATACAGAGTTATCTAATAGTTGCATTGTCAGCCACCATTCTGTAATCAAACTGTGTTACACCCTTCTTACACACTAGCTTCCATAGTAAGAATGTAGCAATTAACTTGTATGCCTTGCAAAATATAATACAATTTAATAGAAGTGTTACATGAAAAAAAAAGTTAGTCAGAGTATAGTTGAATGCAAAAAATTTGAACAGATCAGAAGTAGACCTCAAGAGCAATGTGAACGTCATACTTTTGAAGGGGAACAATACTCTTGGAATAATTTAACATTTACATACCTAGGTAGGTATCCTTCATTAAGCAATCTGGTGTATCTATAGTTTTTTTGCAGGATACCTGTAGTTCCCGAATCACTTTTGACATCGGCCTCTAGATCAGTGGGTCCTAACCCAATCCTGAGGCCATTTAGGATTTCTCTGCTTGTGCAAAACTGAGTTAATCAGAGGCTCGGTTGTTTAAAGGGAGAGAAATGTCCCATAAAAAATGTTTATAGTTTTGTAGTGCTTAAAAAATTAAACTATATGCCGCAAATCCTATCTCTCAAATCTATATAGTTTGAGAGATATTCGCATTCAAAGTTCCCCCCTCCCTCCCCTTCTCCTGATATCTCCTGTAACGCTGACAGCAGGAGATTCGAGTCGTGCGACTTGAGGAGGCTCTGCAGCAGCGCCGAAATAACTTTATTTAAAATGAACTTCTTAATTGGAACGGGGTAAAAAGTGTGCTTGAAAACCAGGCACACATTGTAGACCTTTCCAATGAAATCACTTTATTTAAAATGAACTACTTAATTGGAACAGTCTAAAAAGTGTGCTTGAAAACCAGGCACACATTGTAGATCTTTCCAGTGAAGTAATTATTTTCCAATAATGCCATTTAGGCTCTGCTGCAGAGCCGCCGGCTGGTCCCAGGACCGGGATCTCCTGCTGTCAGCAGAGTGCTGACGTCAGGAGAAGGGGAGGGAGGGGGAACTTTGAATGTGAATATCTCTCAAACCATAGCGGTTTGAGAGGTAGGATTTGTGTCATATAGTTTAATTTTTTAAGTACTACAAAACTATAATTTATTTATGGGACATGTGTCCATTTAATTACCTTACCTGTGTACAATCAGGGAAATCCTAAAGACACAACCTGTTAGGGGTCCCTAAGGAGTAGGTTTGGAATCACCTCTTCAAAACAAACACTGGGGTTTTAATTATATGAAAGGATCATATGGGGCACTAGTGCTTTTCAGTTTTTACGATGAAACTTATAGTATGAGACTGCTGGACTACAACCAAGATTAACTACAAATAAAACAAAGCATGTTTCTGAAATGTTAAGAAACCTCTGCTTAAACCACTTCTTAAAACAAATGGATAGGTCTCTTAACCCTTTGAGTGCCAGAGGGGTATACAATGCATTGCTCTGCAATGAGTTGCTTATGCCTCTGGCATTCCAAGGGTTAATAAAATATCTCCCTTTCTTATAAATAATACGTTAGTACTGTTAATTAAAGGTCTCCCTTTACTATAGGAGAGGGTTGCTCACACTTGCACCCCTGGATATGCTAAAACATATATAAATTATGATAACACAGGTAGGTTCTTCAGAACAGCTGAACCGATAATCAGTTCACAGCTGTTCACATGAGGAAACCTGCAACATGAAGGAAGGAGTGGGGTTAAGGACAGGGTTTAGCTCCTCTGCTTTATGGAACAAAGAAGCATTCAAAGCAGTACTATCCATTGTTAGTCTTCAGAACACGGCAACAGGTCAGCTTTTTTCAGTATATCCCTGATTAACCACAGTTAATAGTGACTCAGTCATTATGGTTCAGCTACCTGTGGTTAATTTGGAATAACCAGTATGAAAACCTGACCTGTTGGCGTAGCCTGAAGAATGTAGCTTAAAATATTCAGTATTCTCACTAAGTTAAGCACAAGTGAGAGACCCAGCACTGAAAGTATTAAAGTATTAGTAATGTCCAAGTACAAACATGTTACATTGTGTAAAAGCTTAAAAAGTTGACTTGAATGCACAAAACGGTCTTGAGAGATATCTGCATTCAAAGTTTACAGCTGACAGCAGGAGATCCTTGTCGGCCGACACAGAGGCTCTGCAGCAGCAAGCCGAATGACTGCACTGGAATGGTCTAAAAAATGTGCCTGGTTTGCAAGCACACGTTTTAGACCATTCTATTGAAGTCATTCGTTTTAAATAACGCAATTGAAGCTCTACTGCAGAGCCTATGTGTTGGCCGACACAGATCTCCTGCTGACAGCTTTACAGCTGACAGCAGGAAACATCAAACTTTGAATGCATGTATCTCTCAAACCATAGTGGTTTGAGAGATACTTTTTTTTGCATTCAAGTCAACTTTTTAAGCACTTCACAATTTAAGCACTTTTTAAGCACTTCACAATTAATGTTTTCATGCGTCACCAGTTAAAGGAGAGCTTGTATCAGTCTAATCTAATCTTCATACTATTTGGGGCATGGAGAGTGTTATTTCAATCTGTCAGAGTTGTAGTTCAAGAGTAGGCTGACCAGACCTCACCTTTAACCGGGGACGCATAGGAAAAATGCATACTGCAGGACTGCTTTGATTTCAGGGAAGCACTGAAGTATGCCTATTTCCTATGTGACCCCGGTTAAAGGTGAGATCTGGTCAGCCTATTCAAGTGTAATTGAATGATAAAGTGTTCTTCTCCCACCCCTTTTACCTAGTGTAAGCCACCTCCCCTCAGATGTGGAATCTGTTCCTGGGACAGATCCGTCCTGCCTGTCAGCCGGGGAAAAATGGCTATTTCTCTCCTTTACAAGGTAATATTCTGGCGACTAGCGCTACTAAGCAGCTAGTCGCCAGATGCGGAGTTATTGAAGCTAAAGTTGTTAACATGTGGTAGTTCCGCTTTAATTTTATAATATATGCTACACACAGGGCTCACATTTAACTTATTTGTATGTAGCAACACAGGATTGTCTTCCATCTTTGGTTTGTTTTTAATCTGGAGACTGTCATGGGTCCCCTCACTGCTTGCTGGGCTCCATATTTTGTTCAGTTAGGTTCTTGTCGTATATATGTATATTATGATATTTTAGCTCTGTGCATTTTTTCAATTTTCTTTCAATGAGTCAAAAGCCTCATTTAACCCTCTGAGTGCCAGAGGGATGGGCAACACATTGCTTTGCAATGGGTTGAGTACTCCTCTGGCACTCAAAGGGTTAAATCAGTGGGATTTTTAATTGTCCCTCCAAACTTGTTCCTCTTTTTCAGTCCACATATGGCCCTGAGCCTTTCACTTTTTGATAAATCTCAGTTTCCATGTAGAGTTATTAGTGAACAAATAATTTACTGCTGTTTGGTTAAATAACCTATTTTGGAGTATGAGTTCACTTAAAATGTTTACTTACCAGGGGGGCGGAGCGAGCTTTCTGTGGAGGTGGACATGGTTTGCACTGCTCCGTAGCTGAGACAATATATCTACACTATAGCTGCTTATGTTCTGTGTTATTTTGTTACCTATCTTGAGGTGGACTGTCTCTGAAATTCTCTGGTTGGATTACCCTGAGAAAATACTTTGATTATGGCAAGAAGGTGCTTCAGCTTACTGAGTTTTCTTCTCTTGCCCGCTTGACTCAACGATGCAGATGAACAGCATAGCAGCCCTTGCCTGGAATCGTATGGAGGAAATTGATTTTGGGCCTCTGCTAGGAGGTCAGTTGGTGAGGACCCATATTTGCTCCTCTGCTTCCTATCGCCTACTTCCTCTCCTCAATTTATCACGAAAAAAGACATTTTGCACTTAGCGACCAAGTTGGAGTTTGAGGCTTTGGTGGTAGAGATTAGAGGCATGAGAATTTTCTGGATTGATCACAGCTATGGGGAAGAGCAGACCCAGTTCATTGCTCCTGGCACAGGATGAGACAGCTGTGGTTCCGCAACAAGTGGTTGTGGAAGTGACCCTGTACATACGGGAAGAGCTTTTGGATGGCCATGTGGGCCACTGAGAGGTCCTAGTAGACGAGAATAAGGATACCTTCAGGTTTCTGGGTTTGCCTGAGAAGGTATCTGTGCTAAATTTGAAGGCCACTCAGGGAGCATTCTTATGTGAGGATCTGAAGATGCCAGGGGAATGTGTCTTTTCATTTTCGAAGGCTCAGTGGCATGTTTCTCCTTGGGACCCAGGGATTCCTGTCCTGCCGTGTGGTTCGGGACCCCTTGGGATCCTCCTCCACTTTATCTTACTGTTCCTGTTTTGTGCTGGTGATGTTTTGCCTCAGTTTGGGTCCAGAGTCTTGTAGCTGTTGATGAAACTGTACTATATCCCTCCCTTGCTCTCCTATGGACCATATACAGATGATTCATGATTGTACATATGTGGAGTTTTGGGACCCAGAATCCCCCCTCTGCTGTGAGGTTGAACGCTCGCCTGTATGGACTGATTGCGTTATGATACCGTGGGAGGTCCCCCTAGGGCCCGGGGGGTCAGCCCTGATCATCTGCTACCCCGTGTAGAATCTGTGGGTGTGTATGACTGAATTGCAGGATTTTTTTCCATTCTGGGGAGCAGGAGGCTTGTGGAGTTGGGGACGTGTTGGGACCCTTTAACAGTATTTTGAATTTAGTATGTATGGGTTACCCTACCCAGATGTTTCTCTGCAAGTCTTTTAGTATATGACTCAAGACTGTTGATGTTACTCTGCTATAAGGCTCTATAATATTACTTAATCTCTGATGTCCCCGGAATGTTCTATGTGGTTCTGCTTACCTCCGTCTTTCTTTTAGAGGTATTTATCTCTCTTCATTTTCTTTTCTTTATTTCTAGGGTGTGACTTAGCACTTATGCCACCTTGATATTGTCTCAGGGGCATTAGAGATTCCTTCATAAGGCACATTTGATTGAAATACCAGATTAGGGACTGTGTCAGATTATTTGTGCCTTTTCTTTTCGTTTATTTTCTATTCTTATGATATATTGCCTTATGTTTGTATATGCTCTTTTCATGCTCTTGTTTTTTATGCCGGCCAGACTGGTGTCTTGGCCCTTAGCATGTTTCATTCCACGAATGTAAGATTTCTTCTCCTCCCCTCCCTGAACTCTTGAAGGTCTTTGAATGATATCCAGACAGGGTGTCGGGTATATTGCCCTGTCACTCTGCCCACGCATTATTCTTTCATTCTTACCCTAGGTCCACTGGCTCATCTTCATTGCCTAGCTTATTATTTCTTCTTCTCTTACTCTCCCACTAGGGCACTTCTTTATAAGTACTGCGTGGTCCTTCCCTTTTTCTTTTCTTTCACTCTTCTTGTTGCATCTCTAATATTTAATGTACTCTCTTACTGTACTATTTTTTTCCTTTTCTTCGGCACCTTTTGAGAGCCTCTTGTATAGCTCATATTTTTGATTAATAACTGTTACGTTTGAGTTACTAAGCAATGCTCGCTGAGGTAAGCTGTAGTATAACTATTGCATGTTTATAGTACTTTTATTATGTGGAGCTTTATATTTTGTACTTCTACTTTCTCTATTAATAAAGCATTTTGAAAATGAAAAAAAAAAAGTTTACTAACCAATTGTTTTTCCCTAGGTAAGACAGGCAATGGAAAAGATCCACCATCTTTCTTTAGGGAGATGAATTCCATTATTGTACGTATTGGTACTGCTTAGTGCCCTGCTTTTTATGAAGTGAGACTTGGGGTTATTTATTTATTTATATTTTTGGGAAATTACACGCTGAGTGAGAGATAGATTGTTATATAAACCACCTGCGTGAATATACCGTACTTTGCAACCAATTATATCTCAAGAGACTGCTTTTGATTAAGATGACATACATATGTCCTATATGTTTAATTCCCTTTAAAAATACCTAAATGATTGCAATACATTGTGCGTCCCTTATGTCCTGAAGGGGTTAAGCTGTACTACTAGCAGTTCAGATATAAATACATTTTCAGCACATGGCTCCAGTGCTGTGTATCTGTGTTGATTAACAGCACTTATGTTTGTAGTTCTGCATTCCACAGAGGAAGTTATGTTGTGATGGTCTTCGCTGTTTCACACAATTTTCTTTTTCGGGACATCTCTAACATGCACTCTACATTTTTTGGGGCACCACTAACATTTTATGTCATTTGTCAAAGGCGTTATGAAGGATACAAAGAAGTAATATATAGTTATTCTTAGATCTCATGATCAGAATAAAAAAACTAGCATAAAATGACCATACAAATAAATTTGAAATTCAATATTTCATTTAATCAAAGTCTTTACAACACCCCCCAAAAAAACAAAAAACAAGGGGCACCCTAAGTGGATGTGTGTGCCACTCCAAAGTGCCAAAATACCCTGGTTGGAAATCACTGGCATATCGGCTTATTACAGGTAAATTCAGCCCAGGTGTGTACACACATTTTACATTGCCTATAATGCTATCTAACTAAAAATATGTTTGGCTTTACCTTGGGGTACAGCAGTTGTTCCCAACCCTCAAAGGTGCCTAACAGGCCATGTCTTCCCGATTTCCCTGCTTGTGCATAGATGAGTTAATGGAAGGCCGAAGGGGCAGCATTGCCCCTGAAATCCTTTAAGCTGGCAGGCATCCCCGTCGGCTTTCCTTTGTTCTGGGGCTGTGGGCTGCCCCCCCCCTCGCCTATGTGACCTGCAGGTGAAGGGTGTTGGGGGGAGGGTGGCCAATGGCTCTGGGACAGAGGGGCAGGCCTGGGGTGTTGGAGGGGTAGGGGAATGGAGGGAAGGTGTATAAGTGTAGGATGTTTAAAGTATGAAATTATTTATAACTCATTTATAATGAATGAGCCTCCAGTTAACTCCCTTGTGCACAAGCGGGAAATCATAAAGACACGACTGGTTATGCTCCCCTGAGGGTAAGAGTTTTAACCAAAAGGAGTAGATGAGAGGTGGACTGGGAAGTGATTTGCGTACGATGTGTGTTTTATTTTGACAGATTGACTTAAAGAAGAACTTTCAGATAATAGCAAGCCGCCATGCATTCATTAAATGCATGGCGACTAGCTTGAAAATAGATGTCTTACCGTAAAAAAATAGATGTGTCTAAAGGAATCCATCCCGTTTGGAGACCGGAACCCAGGCTAGAGCGCAGACATCTTGTATGTGCACCTGCGCTGTCAGTCCCGGTCTCCATAGAGTAGACTACTTTGCACCATATGGTCACCAGAAGGGACTGACGGCGCAGGCGCACACACCGCACTAACCTGCCCGTCAGTCACGAAACGGTACGGATTCCTTTAGACACATCTATTTTTTTACGGTAAGACATCTATTTTCAAGGTAGTCGCCATGCATTTAATGAATGCATGGTGACTGGCTATTATCTGAAAGTTCCACTTTATGCCCATCTGTCAAAATAAAACACATATTTTTGTTGTCATAACATTTGAATGATGTCTCCCTCAGCAGTTGAGGCACCCAAAGGTTACTACCTTATCCCTTTAAAACTGAACACCTACTAAACATGCATTCTGAAGGGCTGCAATGATTTCTACAGGCTTGCAGTGGCCTCCATTTAACCCAGCAGAGTATTATTAACATGTGTTTGGTTTTAAATGGACGAGGTGGTAGCCTTAGGGCACACTTGTTTTACTCAGATGAAAAAATCCTTCAGTATGTATTGTTTCATAATAGTTTAGTATCCTTTTAATCAGCAGTGCAGGAAAACAACTCAGAACAAAAAAGAAACACCATCACCTACTAATAATACACGCCCATCCTCTCTTACCTTAAAGGGATAGTAATACTTAAAATGTAAAAAAATATATGTTGTAGGGTTTATCCTCCTGAGTAAACAAGGGTACTCCCACTGCTGAGAGATATTTTATTAAAAAATTATAACCGCTCAAACTTGAATTTTTTAGGTGCAATATCACAGTGCCCTGAAAATTTACAGTGGCGCTGTTGCTACACCATCCTATGGACTGCTCTGGTCTGTAGATCATAAATCTGCATAGGATGGTGTAGCAACAGTGCCACGTACAGTTTTCAGGCCACTGTGATATGGCACCTAAATAATTCAAGTCTGAGCTGTTATAATTTTTTAATAAACTATCTCTCAGCAGTGGAAGTACCCTTGTTTTACTCAGGGGGATAACCCCTACAGCATATATTTTTTTACATTTTAAGTATTACTATCCCTTTAAAGCGGAACTACCACCTCCCCTAAAGTCACTATACAATAATCAGGCAAGTGGCGACTAGCTTACTAATTATTATTTTACCTCTCAAAAGTGCCCACGAATAAAGTTATCCTTAAGCTTCTGAGATTGGAAGCCAGGCGTAACAGCGGACATCTTGAATGTGCACTTCTGCTGTCAGTCCTCTTCACCCTTCACCCTTGCACTGGCCTGGACGGCTCCGGAAGAGACTGACGGCGCAGGCACACAGGCTGCAGTAACTTGGCTGTCAGTCTCGGAACCTTAAGGATAACTTTATTCGTCTGCACTTTTGAGAGGTAAAATAATGATTAGTAAGCTAGTCGCCACCTGCCTAAGTATTGCAGGGCGACTTTAGTGGAGGTGGTAGTTCCGCTTTAATGTGGGCAGGAAATCCTAATGGTCACTATGAATCAGCTGCATTAAGTTTTTCCCTAAAGTACATTTTTACTTAGTATTGGAGGCCATGTACACAGATGTAGAAAATTATTTGCAGGAATCCAGGATTCCCAAATCCTACCATTGATTTCCTTGCTCCCCGCCCCTCAGTGGGAGGAGTATGGGGTCTTGGAGTGTGGCAACAATCATGTGCATAATCATGATGTCCAGTACTAATTAAAGGTCAGTTTAGAGGAACCAATAAACATAGGATTTATTCATAGTGACCATTAGGATTGTCTGCCCAGATTAAGGTAGATGAGGGTATTACTATTAGGAGGTGTTAATGTTCCATTTAGAGTGTATTAAAGGTGATGCATCATCTTCTAAAAAGAAGTTCCCATATGCTTTGTTAATACAAGTTATAATATGAATGCTGTTTTTTTCTTTTTTATTTAACTACTTTAAAAGATATTTTATCTTCTAGTGCAGAAGAGCTGTGCCGAAGAATCAGCGTGTTCCATTATGCTGGCCGGCACAGTTCTTCTGCACGTCCTATTTCTCCTCCCACCTCCCTCCCAGCTGCCCCAGGGAGCTCGTCCACACTTCATTTTGTGTGCTGTGAACAGCTTGTAGTGCTACATCAAGCTGTGATTAGCATTATACTGAGGCAACCTCAGTGTAATGCTAATCGCAGCTTGCTGTAACGCTACAATCCGTTCACGGCACACCGAAGGTGATACATCCCCTTTAAAGAGATAGTGGCTGAAAGTTTTATGTGGTCTACTTCCCATCCTGTTTTTTTTACCTAATAACTGTGTCTATCGTATAAAAAAACAGGAAACTGCTCGTTGGTGTTTCAGTTGTGCATTCTGCAATCTACAAACGGTGGCCATGTGCCCCCTACTACTAGTCTAGTAACTAATGGAACCACATATCCCTTTAACCCCTTAACGAAGTATGATGTGCCAGGACTGTCACGCCTGTCCAGACATTATGGACTGGTGACAACCCTGACATCATGGAATACTGGGATTGCATTGTCGCTGCATGCTGATCTGTGATCCCAGAATTCATTGGATTGCGCCGTTGTTAAGGGGTTAATAAGCATCCCACCATCACTACCACCTGTGCACTGGCAATTACCACTAGTACCCCAGAGATCATCTGTCTACACACATTTATCATGATGACTACTGAAGTTCCTACACAGACCAATGTCCCACCAACTCACAGTTACTGATATGCTGCCCTTTTTCATTTTTGGAAATAGAGGTTTGAAAGAATTAAAGTTGTGTGTTGCTCCCCACTGGTAGAGTCTGAGCTGCAGCTTTTTTTTTTGTCTAGAACAGCATGTTTCACATACTTCACAGTGCCCTAATACTAAGTCGCTCAACTATCACTATCAATCACAGATCACTGGTAACTGCTCTCTACCTCTCTCTTCCACCTCTCTACACCTTTCTACTAACAAAACCCACTATGAATCATGGGAAACTCTTGGCTTTTATAGTATAGGGTGGCAGGAAATTAAGGGGTGTTTCTCTGTTGCTGGAAATTCCCCTCTCCAATAATCAATAGGTCAGAAATCCACCTGCAAAAGTTTTGTGAGAATTTTCTGTGAGAAAAGCAGAAATTTACAATACAGATGTGAAATTTCCCATGAAGAGAAAATGGATATTTTCACCAATCACTAGTATTTATAGGCATAACTTCCAAATGATACCCTTCAGTTTACTCCAAACCCACCTAAATCAGTAGAATCCTCAGTCATTACCTTAGTACTCTGCTGAAATATGGGTTACCTTAACTGATCAACACTTTCTTTTGTAGCTGAGCTCAAATAGACAAAGAATATTACATTTTATATTTAACAGACAAAAAAGTACAGTGCTATAGGAAAAGGTAATAAAATGACCTAAAATGACTTTGCATATGGGTATAAAATAAAAATGAATAAAAATTACAAAGATATATTCACATGCCATATTGTCTGTCTGCATTCTGGAGTTGAGTTGTAGAAAACTGCTACATGCAATGCACTTCATTACCCTCAACAATTTGTGTAACACGACACTAGTGTGAAGCTAGCAAAAACATTTCTCTTGCCAGGTGATGCCCTGAACCTCTCCTTCCCATCTGGCTTAGAAGAAGAGAGAGACTTTAGCCAATGCATATCAGATATGAAGTGGACTATGGCCCCTACTGCCCTTCCAAGCCATAACCCCCCTCCCTCCCCAGCTTGTAATAGACATTTGTGCAGAGATTAAAATGCCTGACAAAATAATTTGCAGATTTCATTTTCATTGCAGGCTTTAATATCAGACATTATCACTTCTATAAACAAGGGGAAACTTAAAGGGATAGTAATGTTTCATAATAAAAACAGCTTTAATTAATCGCCATAGTATTTGGACTTTGGAGAGTGTTATTTCAATTCTGTCAGAGTTGTAGTTCAAGAGTAATTCAATGACAAATCTCCCCCTCCCGTCCCTTTTACTGATGTAACACTGTTCAGCCAGATCAGAAGGGAGGTGCCCAGGTAGACTACAGAGAGGACAATCTTCAATTAAGATAAGGGAAAAACCTGAAAAACTTGTCAAGGGGGCAGGGTTTTCATTGTTCTGATAGGAAGAAGATTGTTCCCTTCTGTTATCTGTCTGGTCTATGGACTGGATTCCACATCTGAGAAGAGATGGCTTACACTAGGTAAAAGGGGCTGGAGGGGAATCTTTGCTTGTGAATATCTCTCAAACCATAAAGGTATGAGAAATAAGACTTATAGCGTTCTTCATGTTTTTTTAATGCCTACAAAATAAAATAAAGATAAAACTAAGTATTACTATCCCTTTAAGGGCCTTATGTTACAGGGAAACCTGGATTATTTCTGGGACATCATCCTCTAGCTCAACATAGAGATTCCCGACCTTCAAGCTCACTCAGATTCTGAAACATCCCAGGCGGAAGTAGCACCTCTGCAGCCCAGAAGCCCTTCCTTCCACAGTTGGACAGTGGGCAAACTCATGGCTGAGCCCTCTGGGGTCATCAGTGGTCTGGGAAAGCAGTAATCTTCCATACCGATAACCAAGCTACCTCCATGCTCATCACTGAAGGCAGATCCCCCTCCCCTCAGATAATATTATTCCTTCGCAAACTTATTTGGCTTTTTCTATTTTACAAATTCTCCATCATTAGCTCATTTATTCCAGGATCCAAAAACCAAACAGCTGATGTTCTCTCATGTTTTCAGTTGCAGAAATTCTTCAGAATCCACCCAGCAGCCAGTCATTGTTCCATCTCACCGGCATTTCTGGATCTAATCATGCCTTGAGCAAACTACTAACTGAAGCCTCATTCATTATTCAACAAGTTCTGACCCTAATACCAGAAAGTCTTACAACCAGGCATGGAGTATATTCCAATTCTTCCTCTCATACACAAAACCACCTAATCCTTACTCTCAATCTTTATTAGCATTTGCTTCGTTCTGCCATTCCGGTCTCAAACTAGCCATTCCCTCCATTAAAAGGATAGTAATGTTTCACAATAAAAACAGCTCCAATTAATCTTCATAGTATTTGGGCCATGTACAGTGTTATTTCAGTACTGTCGGAGTTATAGTTCAAGAATAATTGAATGATAAAGTGTCCCCCTCCTGCCCCTTTTACCTAGTGCAAGCCTCCTCCCATCAGATGTAGAATCTGGTCCCTTGACCAGAGAGATCATAACATGGGACAATATTCTTACTGTGAGCATAAGGAAATCCCTGCCCCCCCTTGACAGGTTTTTCCTTATGCTCATTGAAGATTGTTCCTCTCTACAAGCCATCTGGATACCACCTTACTGCTCTGAGGTGAGCAGTGTTACATCAGTAAGAGGGGTGGGAGGGGAATACTTTATCATTCAATTACTTTTTAACTACAACTCTGACAGTATTGAAATAACACTCTTCATAGCCCATATACTATTACTATCCCTTTTATGTTTATCTAGCTGGCATCCAACACCATTATGCATTGCAGCACCCATACAGACCATCAATTATGTCCCTATATAGCATCAAGCTATTCTTTAAAGGTATCTCCAACCTTCATCTCGCACACGCCTCCCTATCAAGTTCCTGACGATATCATCCAGGGACATGGTAGATGGCAGTCTACATACCCTAATCCTTCAGTAGAAATTCATAGAGCTCTCACTAATCTTTCCTATTAAAGTGTCATCTTTGTGCAAGCTATAGTAAATCAAATTGTATCAGTACATGGATACTTTGCCTCTTTTTCAGGCCAACCTTCGCTGTTCATCCTCTAAGTTACATTCACGCTCAGGGGGCAGCATTTCTTCTACTTAAACAAGCATACTCTGGAAGGCCTAACCACAAATTAAAGTCTGGGCCTGTATATCGGGCCGCAGCCTCTCCCACTGGGTGATACGACACAAGAGCCCCCCCCCATCCCCCCAACTCAACCCTTTCTTTACATCACACAATCAGGTGGCCCTTTTTTTTCAGGTGGTTCTTAAAATACACAAGTGGTTAATGCCATGGTGAGATACTGCTATTAGCACAATATCACTGTTAAGCTTGTATGGAAGAAGAGGGTTGCAGAGTTGGTTGTGGGGTCTCTGCTCGCAGGGATGGCAGCAGCTGTGCACCTCCTCCCCCTTGGGGGGGAGTGGGTGCTTGGTGTCG
Source organism: Rhinophrynus dorsalis (assembly GCA_037306005.1). NCBI lineage: Eukaryota > Metazoa > Chordata > Amphibia > Anura > Rhinophrynidae > Rhinophrynus > Rhinophrynus dorsalis. Next base: position 383,965,062 of record CM074719.1, read on the forward strand.
CCGGCCTGTATATGGAGATGGGGGTGGGGAAGGTATCCGCCGGGTGGCCTACCTATTGGCCTTCCTCTGCCAGGATCCACGACCGTGCATATGATGGATACTACCACCAATAGATGTTGCAGTCCTTTTGCTCCAGTTCAGGGCCTGGTTGTTTCACTCAGGGCCACTGGATGGGTGAAGCATATGCCGTAGGGGTTGCGTGACAGAACCCAAACTGGGGTGGATGCTGTAACGAGAAAAAGGGAACAAAGAGCTGGAGGGCGCCCCTAGTGTAATTCTACTTGGCACAGTAACCACCACCGTATCACCTCCAGGTGGGTACTCACATGGACATTGGCCAAATACTTACTTATACAAGGGTTGGCAAAAAAGCTTATAGTGTAAGTGTTCTCCTTCAGGCTGCTGCTCCTCCTCCAAAACTTGCTGTCCCAAAATGGCACAATGTAAGACAAAAAAGATAGGGAGGGCGCCCAGTAGTGTAATATTGTAACTATTTGCAACAATATAAATTTAAAAAATTTTCAATCACATTTAGTGATGATCCATCTCAGCATGCGGAGGATTTTTAACCCCTGTCTCCACTCAGGGTCTCTAATACTCGTCCGGACTTCTTAGACGATCTCCGACTTGATGGATCCTTCCAATCTAATGTTACAGGGAAATTCCTCTCAGTGGATAATAATACAAGTGGATATATAATTCCAAAAGACAGGCTGTGAATCTTCAAATTTGTATCACATTTATTATTATAAAAGACACACGTGTCTACAAAGTTAAAAATATAGCTATGCGTTTCACTGCTACCCCGCCGCTTTATCGAGCTAACAGAAACAAAATGTTTGTTTCAAAACAGTGCAGGTAAGTAAATTACTAGAATGTTCCCACCATGAGAAAGCAGAACTTCTGACACATTAAAGTTTCTCTAAAAGATATTCTTTATTTGGATTCAGAGACAAAGCAATAGTCAAGGTGATAGGTTTTGGCGGGCATGTCTGCCATTATCAATCCTTGATGACAGTGAAGGAGCCCACCTAAATATGTCAGCTTGTCTATTGCTTTGTCTCTGAATCCAAATAAAGAATCTTTTTAGTGTAACTTTATTGTGTCTGATGTGCTGCTTTCTCATGTAGGAACATTCAGGTGTAGCAGTTTACTGATCTGTACTGCATAATTATTTGGGACTTTATTCACCATTAGAGACTGCGTGGAAAAATTAACAACATATAAAAAACATTACTTGATGACCTGCTTATATTTTCTGTTTATAAATAAGGCTGATTTAATCCACTGTTTAATCCTATAAAAAGTATACAGTATTGTGACCCCTTAATCATTTGAGTGCCAGAGATGTGTTCAATGCATTGCTTAGCAAAGCACTCGATTCCCCCTGGCACTCTTTTGGGAATCAAATAATATCTATACCTGGTATTGTGGGAAATGACTTATGCAAACTGAAAAGCTGATATTCAGCATTGAAGAACAGGATGGAAATAGCATTTGGCAAAATACCTGCATAGTGTTACATTATGGGCAGGTCAGGAATCTAAGTAGTATACTTTTGAGATAAACCAACTGCACTGTAGAGAACTGTATAGCTGCAAATGGGGCTTTTAATCCCTTGAATACTAAAGAGCTTTTCCTGATTTCTCATTAGGCAAAGTAGGCAATTACCTAGACTGCCAGATTTTGAGGAATGCTTCATCCTGATTTATGGGAATGGTAAGTGCAATTCCATTATTTCTGAGGTGCTAATAGTGGGTACTCAGGTATATTATTAAATCAACAAAAGCTTCAATTTCAGCATTATATGTAGCTAACTTTTTGTCAGTTGGAAATTGTCTATACTTAAGATTGAAATCAAGACAAATCATGTCAGACCTTTTAATAAGATCTTGTATCCAATAATATTTATGTGGAAAAAAATGGAATATGTCTTGGAAAAATTATTAAAAATAAACAGTCAATGCCTTGATTGCATACTTGTGCACACCCTTGAAAACACTACTTTTGTGGAAGCAAATTTTTTGGATTGATTATAGCAGTAATTCTGTTTGGATAGATCTATTAACCTTGCACACCTGGATTTTGCAATTTTATTCCACACTTCTTTTGCAGAAGAGCTCATGCTCAATCAAACTGCCAGGAAATGTCCTGTGCACAACTCAATTCATATCAGTCCATGATTTGCTATAGCAATGAGGTCCTGGCTCTGACTGGAAATTCTTCTTAAACTAAAGCTTTCTGGCGAGGGCAGCAGGTTTTGAGCCAAAATATATTGATATTTGGAGCTATTCATTTTCTCCTGTATCCTAACCAGAGCCCCTATTCCTATTGAAGGGAAGCAGACCCATATATGATGTTGCCAACACTATGCTTGACAGTAGGTATTGTGTTTGGTAGGTGATGAGCTGTGTATCACGGTGCCCGTGATTGCTGCCTTTTCCTGTCAGTTATCTGCGTAGGCTCTCCATTGGCTGCCTGTCTTTAGTCCACCCAGTATTGCCTATATAGACTGGGTTCTGCCACCCTTTGGTTGCCCTTTCGTGGTGTCTCTATTTCTATAGCCACCTGCATCCTTTTCCTGAGTTCCTGGGCCTTTGCTGCATGCACTACTTTCCAGATTCCGTCTGCTTACCTGCCTGACAGCCTCCTCTGCTGAAGTGGTTCCTGCCTCCGTTCCTGATCCGGTTTGGGTTGCCGTTCCTGCTTCTGTTTCTGATCCAGTCGTCTGCCGTTACTGTTCCAGCTTCCTGTCCCGGCCTGGCTGTCAGTTCCTGCTTCTGGATCGTGTGCAGAGTTCTCCGTCTTCATGTTGCCTGGGTGACATTTTCATCCCTGAGTGTCAGTGTGTACTCCAGTATGCGGGTACTGGTTCGCTCCATCTATCACCGGCTACTTGCGGCTTCCTTTACAGTACTGGTAGTGCCATTGTGTACCCCAGTACGCGGGTACTGGTTCGCTCCATCTATCACCAGTTGCTTACCGCTTCCCATACAGCACCGGTGGTGTCATTGTGTACTCCAGTATGCGTGTACTGGTTCGCTCCATCTATCACCGGTTGCCTGCCGCTTCTCATACAGCACCGATAGTGTCATTCTGTACTGCAGTACGCGGGTACTGGTTCACTCCTACTATCACCGGTTGCTTATCGCTTCCCATACAGCACCGGTAGTGTCTACGTGTACTCCAGTACACGGGTACTGGTTCGCTCCATCTATCACTGGTTGCCTGCCGCTTCTCATACAGGACCGATAGTGTCATTGTGTACTCCAGTACGCGGGTACTGGTTCGCTCCTACTATCACCGGTTGCTTACCGCTTCCCATACAGCACCGATAGTGTCTACATGTACTCCAGTACGCGGGTACTGGTTCGCTCCAACTATCACCGGTTGCTAGCCGCTTCCAGTACAGCACCGGTAGTGTCGTAGTGTACTCCAGTACGCGGGTACTGGTTCGCTCCATTTATCACCGGTTGCTTGCTGCTTTCCATACAGCACCGGTAGTGTCTATGTGTACTCCAGTACGCGGGTACTAGTTCGCTCCATATATCACCGGTTGCTGGCTGCTTCCCATACAGCACCGGTAGTGTCTTGTGTACTCCAGTACGCGGGTACTGGTTCACTCCATATATCACCGGCTACTTGCGGCTTCCTTTACAGTACTGGTAGTGCCATTGTGTACCCCAGTACGCGGGTACTGGTTCGCTCCATCTATCACCAGTTGCTTACCGCTTCCCATACAGCACCGGTGGTGTCATTGTGTACTCCAGTATGCGTGTACTGGTTCGCTCCATCTATCACCGGTTGCCTGCCGCTTCTCATACAGCACCGATAGTGTCATTCTGTACTGCAGTACGCGGGTACTGGTTCACTCCTACTATCACCGGTTGCTTATCGCTTCCCATACAGCACCGGTAGTGTCTACGTGTACTCCAGTACACGGGTACTGGTTCGCTCCATCTATCACTGGTTGCCTGCCGCTTCTCATACAGGACCGATAGTGTCATTGTGTACTCCAGTACGCGGGTACTGGTTCGCTCCTACTATCACCGGTTGCTTACCGCTTCCCATACAGCACCGATAGTGTCTACATGTACTCCAGTACGCGGGTACTGGTTCGCTCCAACTATCACCGGTTGCTAGCCGCTTCCAGTACAGCACCGGTAGTGTCGTAGTGTACTCCAGTACGCGGGTACTGGTTCGCTCCATTTATCACCGGTTGCTTGCTGCTTTCCATACAGCACCGGTAGTGTCTATGTGTACTCCAGTACGCGGGTACTAGTTCGCTCCATATATCACCGGTTGCTGGCTGCTTCCCATACAGCACCGGTAGTGTCTTGTGTACTCCAGTACGCGGGTACTGGTTCACTCCATATATCACCGGTTGCTCACTGACACCTATATAGCACCGGGAGGCCTCTGTGTAGTCCAGTATGTGCGACTGGTTTGCTCCACCACTTTTCAGTCGCTGAGGCCACTTACACTCCTGTAACAGTACATGGCGTGCTGGGCTCAAGGCTGCCTTGCCCGGTATATTGGCAGGGCCGGTAGAGCCTCCGCTCTTGTTGTACCGGTCTCAAGGCTGCCTTGCCCGGTATATTGGCAGGGCCGGTAGAGCCTCCTCCCTTGTTGTACCAGTCTCCTGGCTGCCTTGCCCGGTATATTGGCAGGGCCGGTAGAGCCTCCTCTCTCATTGTACCAGTCTCCAGGCTGCCTTGCCTGGTATATTGGTAAGGCCGGTAGAGCCTATTTCCATCTTGTGCCAGTTCTAAGGCTGCCTTACCCGGTATTGGCAAGGCCGGTAGAGCCTCTCTATTATTCACCATACCATTGTTCACCATTGCATTGTACTAATCATTTGTTGAGATATATGTGTAATGTCAAACCCGCGAGGGTTGTCTTTAAATTTTCAATAAAGTTGTGTTTTTATCTTAACTCTGTGTCTGAGAGTCAAAACAAACCGTGACACTGTGTTGGCTTTGCACCAAACATATCTTTTGGATTTAAAGCCAAAAGGTTCTACCTTGGTCTCATCAGACCATAAGACATTGGCTTAGGAAGATTTAATTTGTCTTCTTGCAAAATGTATAGAATCTTGGATGTGTCTCTGATGGCTTCTGTCAGAGTTATGGAGAATATACAAAATTGTTGTAATAGGCAGTGAGTGGCCAGTTACTGCCATACACTCCTACAGCTCCTTTTAAGGTTGCAGTTGGCCTCTTATTAGCCTCCCTGATGAGCTGTTTCCTTGCCCAGTCATCAGTTTTGGATGGACATCCTGATCTTTGCAATGTCCTGGTGATGCCATTTGTCCTCTGCTTTCTAATGATGGTATTCACAAAATATTCAATAATATATGTAATGCCTTCAAAATTCTTCTATAACCCTTCTCATGAGCTGTCCCATTCAACAATAAGATCCCTTAGGTTATTTGTTAGCTCCTTGTAGACCATGGCTATCTCTGAAGTATACAACCAAGAAACCTTCAAGGAAATCCTACCGGAACAACTGACTTTATTTAGGGCTTATCAGAATCACTTCAATTGATGTTAGTTGAACACAGATTACCTTTGTGCATGATCTGGAATGTGATTGGTTATATCTGAATACAGTTGCACCCCCCATTATGCAACCAAGACATTGACAGTTTTTTATTTTATGACATGATCCATTTGTTTTTCACTTAAATATTGTTAGTTACAAGATCTTATTCAAGGTTAAAAAAATGTCTAACATGATTTGTATTTAGTTCAAAGCTGCAATTTCAGTAAATGAGTACTTTTGAAATCCACTGTATATTCATAATTAAGGTCACACAATACTAAGTGCTTATATGTACAGTAGCTTCACAGATCATCAGGGAGAGGGAGATCTAGATGATTCCAAACTATGGTATCTGATATCCAAATAATCAGATTGTAATGGACCCTCTCCATCAATTATTAAAACAGCCCGGATTGACAATTGCAAGGACAATTACATTAAGTCAACATATTGGTATGTACCCAGCCCAGAGTCAGCTATTGTTATTTCTATGGTGATATGTGAACAGGCCAAAATCCACAGATGTTATACAAATGTTGACAACACTTATTTAATGAAACAATTTAATGGCACTGACCATTCTCAACACCGTGTTTTGTTTTTTTGAATAGTAGAGAATTAAAAAACATCCTGACAACACTAAGGCTCATGTACTACTAAGTAATCCATGGTGGTGGTGGGGGTCCTTAGATTACCTCTGATTTAAGCAGAGCTTTTAACCTCTTGAGTGCTAGAGATCTCCATTGCATTGCTTCTTTGATCAATGGAAACCACACTTGCATTCAATGGTTTAAATGCCCCATTTAAATCAAAGTCACTTTTGTTCTCTGTGTTGCAATGAGCATGCTCCTGAGTTGAACCAGTTTTTTTCATCCATCAAGTGCTTTAAATAGTATCTATGTAATTTTGTGATTACATTAATCTTAACCCTTTGCGTGCCAGGGGGTACGCAACGCATTTCAAAGCAATGTGTTGCATACCCTTTTGACACTCAAAGGGTTAAGTACAGGTACATGGCAGCATGAATAACTAATTGTGTCAGTAACACGTAGCCTAGATGACATAACTTTGTCAGTGCCCCAGTTCTCCTTTTTATCTTTGTATATGTCACAGACCAATTTATCACTGATGTACAACACTCACCTCAGTGATATACAGGGAAAGCTTACCAGCGGTATCAGTAATACTTCTGTGCATGAGCAGCAAAGGGGATACTTATCAAGCAGCTTCTCTGACACATATTGCTGTACACAAAACTCTATTTTGAAGGCCCACGTAGGCCGAAACGTACGTCTGTGGTTTAGCTGTCTCTCTTGTGCGGAGAGGGTTTGCCTGACATTTTGGAGCTGGACTGTCTATGGGTAGGACCAGTCTGATATGAATATGGAAATGTCCTCCCTGAAATAGCACACGAGAGTGAAAAACGTGACTTGTTGCACCATTGAGAGTCTACCATGCCTTAGAAGATGGCACATTATCTTGTTCATGCTCAATGTGTGCTTGTTACATTTGTTTGTTGTAGGTCTGTTTTGAAGGGTGAGCAGTCTGTGCTTTCAAAATAGCATGTTGAATGATATATATGATCCATAAGGCCTTGTATATAAAGTCAAAGAGTTGAATAGCTCTCTTTTGTTCAAGGCTTTAGAAGCCCAATTGAAATAATTGGGAGTGTGGGGGATGTCTATTTGTCCCTTGTCGTACTGTTGGATTGAATGATTCCACGTCTCCTTTATGTGACAACCTTAAGACAAGGTTTAACCCTTTGAGTGCAAGAGGGGTACGCAATACATTGCATACCCCTCTGGCACTCAAAGGGTCAAGTATGTGAAGGTGTGCATATATGAGATGTCCTCACTGCCAGCTTGCGAATTAGGGAAAAAGGGTGTTACAAAGCTATAGCATCTAACAGTGGATAAGCACCACGCCCCTTCTTAGGCCTAATGCACAGAAGAGAAGTGGAGCAATTCTGGAGGAAATCAACTATTAACCTCTTGTATTCTGTGGCAGTTTCGAATGCAAAGCAATGCATTGGAGACCTCTCTTACATTCAAGGGGTTAAAAGCCCCATTTTATCCCTTTGAGTGCCAGAGGAATGTGCAATTCATTTCAGTAAGTACCCCACTGGTATTTAAATGGTTAATCAATGAGAAGTTTTATTTGTCCCTCTATGGGGCAGTTGCTTTGCTGCAGAATTGCTCCACTTTTTGTGCAGAAGGCTCTTAGTACTGTACAGAGCATTGCATTGTTTTCTTCACAATATATTGGAGACATCTCTAAGTAGCCAAGGGTTACATTTACAATTGACAATAAGCAGTCCCCAATCCAAAGAATGCTCCACCAGGAGCTAAATGTGTAAATCCTTTCCATTTGGCTGTTGAGATGATATATGGTTTGATCTGGTTCTTATCACTGACCATATAACATGCAGCAGGCTGACAGTGCTCACATACTTTGCCTGAACAGTAAGGGTCTTATGCCCAGAAAAAATTAGGAGCAGTTCTAGGGCAATTCAGCATCCCCTTAGAGCACAAACAAGCATTCCTATTGATTTCTAATGAGGATTTAAAACCTTGAATGCAAAATGCATTAGAAACATTGGGCGCTTAGCATGAAAGCGCTATAAGCTCTGGAGAGGGTCCGATATAGAGTTGACACTCCAGTTGGAACAATGTTCCTACTTACCTTCAAACAGCATTTTTTTTTCTAATTAACCACTTAAGCCTAGAGAGATTCACTTTACAATCAGATAAAAGACACTTGACCCATAACACTCATTCAGGACTACATATCCTCCAGCTGTACTTTTATCAGGAATGGTACCTTTTTGTGTTATAAAACAGCATGAGCACTTTGTACAGGAGAACTGGGTAAATCTTCTGGGTTAATTCCGCAAGAAAAAGAGAAACTTCAGCATGAGAATGATCATAAAAATATATTGTAATGGCGTTGTCTTCACTGAATAGAAACATTTCATATATAAAGAAAATGTCTTTGATTACTGTACATATCCCTTGTGTGTTTTTGTCTTTTTCTCTGTCTGTCCTTTGATAGCTCAGTATACATCAGTGTTCCTCAAAATTAGTAGATGATCTCTTTCTCTCTCTTCTTTTTCTCCTCTTTCCCTTGCTCTCTCAACTACTTGTTGTCAAAGTTCCACACATGTTGACAACCCAGCCTTGTTCCACTGACCCACTAATTGTCACAGAGCCATAAATACAGTGACACCCCAGACTTTTTCCACTATCGACTGATAACGCTATATATTCTATGTGTATGTGTAAGGTGTTTTGAGCATTCTCAGCTACCATTCCTTCCCTCACAAATTATATTTGGAGACTCTTGTTGGCAGTGTTTTTAGGCAGCTTCCCTAATGTTTACTATACCCAGATAAAGCAAATACAGTATTTTTGAATTGTCCACCCCACTGCGAGTGGGGCTGCTGTTACAAACATGCGACTTTTGCTTTCTCCAGGTATAGTAAACATTGGAACAACTGATACAAATATGTTGCTGGCAGGACTCTCAAATTATCATTTGTGTGGGCAGGAATGTGGCTGAGAGTACAGGAATGGAGGGTGAGGAGGGTCCATCTTGTGTACCAGCTCCCACTTGCACATACTTCTGCCTCATTAACTGGTGCCTTCATCAATGGAGTTCTGTTTCAGTACATTATTATGTGGATGAAATGGACCACCTTCCAGAAAAAAGAACATTGCTCCTGTAGACCTTTACAGCGTGATCTATGACCACAATCGTGATGGTCATACTAAATCTGTGAATGTTTTGTGTTTCATTTCTCCAGGTAGCCCTACAGACATGTACTGTAGCTTGTAGTTTTGTACCCACAAATGGCTACTATTTACTTGACAGAGCAGCATACTCAGAATATTTGTAAAAATGTACTGGTCTGTTTTATTTAGCCATACCTATTCTGAAATACTGGCTTTTTATAAAGGCTCCAAGTGAGAGCCATAAAGCTGAAATATTAAATCCTATTGTTTGTGGGAAGGAGGTGTATACCAATGATGTTATCTGGTAACTTTCTTTTTCGGAGCTCCTGGAATGGGTTCAGTGGCTAGGAATTTGAGTGGCTAAATTACATGAACTGTGGCATAAAGTAGGTGGGGCTTAACTGGGTGGGATTGAAAGGAGAAATGGTGGAGGTTGATTCTAGAATGGGCAGAAAAGGGTGGAAGTGGGAGGAATAATTTGGAAAGTAAGAGAACTGGGACGAGTTACATTGGAGACTCACAAAAGCTGGAGAATCAGCCTCTGTCCCCAGGTAATTAACTCTAAAAACCTGAGTCTCCAGGGCAGATCTGAAGAGTTCACAAGTATGCCAAAAATTAAATAGAGATGATACTTAAATAAATATAACAGACTGCTCTATAAATGACATCAACCTCTGTAAATCTTTCTGTTAACCACTTAAAGGGATAGTAATGTTTCATAATAAAAGCAGCTCTAATTAATCATCATAGTATTTGATCTTTGGAGAGTGTTATTTCAATTCTGTCAGAGTTGTAATTCCAGAGTAATTCAATGACAAAGTATCCCCCTCCCACCCCTTTTACTGATGTAACACTGTTCAGCCACAGCAGAAGGGAGGTGCCCAGGTAGATTGCAGAGAGGGACAATCTTCAGTTAAGATAAGGGAAAAAGCTGAAAAACTTCTCAAGGGGGGGGCAGGGTTTTCATTGTTCTCATAGGAAGAAGATTGTCCCTCCTGTTATCTGTCCAGTCTATGGACTGCATTCCACATTTGAGAAGAGATTGTTTACACTAGGTAAAAGGGGTGGGAGGGGGAACTTTCCTTGTGAATATCTCATAAACCATAAAGGTTTGATAGATAAGACCTTTATCATTCTTCATGTTTTTTAATGCCTACAAAATAAAATAAAGTTAAAACAAAGTATTACTATCCCTTTAAGTATCACAAGAGTGTGCAACATATTGCTTTGCAATGCATTGTGCACCCCTCTGGCCATTTTAAGGGTTTTAAGAAATAAAGACCCACCCCATATTAGGAAATAAATATGGGAGATGTGCAGATTCAACAGCACAACTTGTTTTCTGAGCTTGCATTTGTGCTCGCATATTGGTACACACACTCCTCCACTGTAAATTCTAACACGAGTAAGACTTGAAGGCTTTCACACTAGATTTAGCATGAAAATGAAGTAGATTAAGGATTAAATGATTAATTCCTCTGCGCTTGGTAGTACATGTGTTAAACAAAGACCAGAGGAACACTCTCATATTGTCCTCCTTAAATGCAAATGGAATTAATGTAAGATTTTTTATGAGAAGATAGCTTAGCACTTGGGCATTACATAGCTTGCTATATATATATATATATATATATATATATTTAAAGGTGTTTTTGTGTATGTATGTATATGATGGGTGTTATGTACATTGAGAAGATTAGTGTCAGGTAAGAGAAAAACAGTACAAACACTCTCTTTATTCTGTATTAATACTATAGTATACTGAGTGTGAGCCGGTATGTTATAGGCCATTACCATACAATAAGGGGATAATGCTAGGTCAACTAAAAAAATACAGAGCGGCCACCATAGTCATGTAATCTCTTCAACAACTAACCCTTTCCTCAAGGCACTTTGAGACCTGTTCTGATTACTATAATTCCACTCTAGTAGCCTTTCCCTACAGCTTGCCCCCTTTCCTCCCTTGCACTTCAGTTTTAGCCTGCAATGTCTCCTGGCTGCTAGAAGCAGAAGGCATTAAAAAGTGTTTCATAAGATAATTATTTAAACTATATGTTACCAAATATGATGACACCTTCTTTGGAGGTACCTAGAAACCTAATTAGTGATACTAACATATAATTTAATTGTGAGGGTGTGGATCTGTTTACAGGAAAACATTAAACTTAGTATCCAGAACTTACGTATGACAATAATAAGCCATGACTACTCTTTCAAGGCTGGTACTTGTTCTACTTTCAAAGTCTTTACAGTACTGTATAAATCAATTGGGATATTTTAGTAATAAAGTAAAATCAGCTACTAGTAAAACATTTGCTTATAGACTCCATTACAGGGACGCGATCACCTCAAACTAACTGTAACTATGTACTATAATACACTTTTAGGCCTCATGCACACAGACAATCTTGTCTCTGACATGGGAGGTCCACATGTATGCCATAAACATATCGTTTGTTGAAGCCTATGTAGATCGGCCATTCACTGGAGGCTGCAATGAGCATTACAAAGTGCACATCACAAGTGCACATTGCTTGTGTGAACGATCAGTACTCTGGCCCTTAGGCCAACTTGCATATAGGCTCTGCTGAACATCACTGCATTCAACATGCAAATGCAGGAAAGTTGCAGTATGCTGCATTGCTCTTCAGAATGCCTTGAGAACTGATAAAGTGGGAACAGTACTGTACCACACAATTATAACAATTTAATGCCTTTTATGATTTATATACATTTTTGGAGCACAGATTAAAAACAATGAAGCATATGCATAAAGTATGAATAATAATGGAGGTTATCTCACTTCAGAAGAGATAAAAATATACATATATGCATATCGTCTACAGTATAGGGGACAAAAGGGGCCAGGTGATGGCGCTGGTAAAGGTATTCAGAGGGGGGATGGGGAAAACAAAGGTATAATATAACTTAATATTGAAGCAGATGGATCCTTAGCACCCAGTGTACTTTCTCTGTCAAGTTACTTCTGAACTCCACCTGGACTGCACTGCCTGCCTGGTCCCAGTGTCCTTTGACCACAGAGTCAGTGCACTGTGATGATGTCAGGGCTGCACTGGCAAGAAATTATTGGAGGAAAAAAACTGCACCAGGTGCTAAGACAAGAGTGTTTCAACAGTCCGCTTTATATATTTTAAATATATAATATATTGTCCCACTCCCTTTCACTCTCTTAATGCCCTGTCATGGTTTTTGTTAGATTGTCCCACAGAGATTCCTCCTAGTTAGTCAGAGTCTTAAAGGACCTCATTTGGGTTATATATAATAAGGTCTTTCTGGGTCACTGTTTATTAGATTTTTGCCCATTTTCTTTGAGAAGCTTTCCAACTGGAGTCCATCAGGCATCAACCAGCCTGTCAGACACTCATTTGCAGCCTGACAGAGAGACACCTGTCCTTCTAGTAGGTGGATTCATCTTCATTTGAGCTGGCTTTTTTAATGAGTGCTCCTCCATGGGCCACATTAGTTGGTGAGGGCTCCCTGTATTGATGTTATCACAGCATGCTTGTAACCATATTGGGTGCTGATGACCCTGCAAGGATTAGATTCACTTTTATTTAACCCTTTGCATGCCAGAGGGAGTAGGAAATGCCTTGCATAGCAATGTATTGTTTGCGCTTCTGTCAGTTAAAGAACTTCTACTTTTCCCAGTATCCCTCCATTTTTTCCAGCTCCTTTTCCCTCTTTCCAGTATCTCCCTTGCATTGCCCAGCATGTTTCTCTTTTTCCACCCTTTCCATCCATTCCTCCCTACCTCCAACTTTTCCATCTATTCATCCCTCTATCCTGCTTCATCCTCCCTCTTTGAATTCCTTCCTTCCGTCATCCCTTCTTCCCTGTTTCCAACTTCTTCGCTCCACGATCCCTCTCTCCAAATGTGTCCTCCCTCTTTGAGCATCTCCCTTTCTTCATCCTTTCCTCCCTTTTCAGCTTCTCCTTCCGTCCATTTTCCCCTCTTCTTCCCTCACTCTTTCCAGATTATCCCTCGTTTCAGCTACTCCATCTCTCTTTTCAGTTTATTTACCCTTACTTCTTTCAGCTTCCTTTTTCTCCATTATAGCTTTTTTCTTCCTTTTTCAGCATCTTTCTTCCTTCTAGCTTGTCTCTTACTATTTCTGCCTTTTTTCTCTGTCCCTCTTTCCAGCTATTCCATGCTTCATTAAGTTACCATCTTCACAGCTTTTCAGTTGCTTCGCTCTTCATCTTCACTCCCTCTTTCAACCTTCTTCCACTGTCACCCATTTCAGCTCCTCTCTTCCCTTTTCTATTTGCATTCAGCAGCAGGAGCCTCAGTCATTCTAGCAATAATGTCTGAGTGATCCAAAGTGCTGAAGCCATTCCATGCACCAGGGAGAGAAACAAAGCCACATAGAGTTTATGCTGGAAAGCTGTGGGCTAGAAAGGGAGGCAGGGGAGGCACAGTGCATTTGCAAAGGTGAAAGTGCAGTATTTGGAGCCTAAACTATGGTCTGGGGCAAAAGAAAAGGAGCAGCAAGAAAACTGACAGTGGAAGGTTTGGGGGCACTGATGCTTGCCGTGGCAGCCTCAGCAACAGTTACAGACCTGCCTGAAGCTTCAGGTGATGTAGAAGTAATTTTAGTGCATGGTCTAAAGAGATGAGGTCTATACATCAACATACAGGGCTTGATTTGATCTCCCCCAGTACTTTTCAAAACCTGCAATGGTGGTTTTGACAGCACAGCAATTCTATTAACTGTGCTGTCGACAACCACCGCCGTGCAAAAATGTCCAACAGGTGCAAAATTTGTGGCAATTGGACACCACATAAAACAAGTAGAATTTGGTATTCTATTGCATGTGTTGACTTCACCGCATGTTAAGGGACGCACTTTTCATGGCGAAAAACCTGCGCCAAGAAAAGGAGGTGCAGAGTGCGTAACATGCGTTGAAAGCCACCAGTGTGTATTAGAAAATTGGTTTCCAACACGCATTTTTGATTACAAAAAAAAAAAAAAGAAAGATTAGCCCTATGAGTGCAATGTACCCCACTGGAACTCATAGGGTTAATGTCCCAAGAGTTAAAACATGTCCTGAAAAATAAACACTGACCTGTAATCCTGATGTCTAGCAGGGTCCTCAGCATCTTGGGCAGCTAATGGCCATCTTCTTTAATCATCTGTTTTCTTTCTTCTGTTCTTCTCCTCTTTTCTTCATTAAAATCTGTGTTTAAAAAAAAATATGAAAAAAAAAAGTTTTTTTTTTTTTTTTTTAATTTTAAAATCCCCCAAAAATGCCACACTTAAACCTTTGAGTACCTTTGAGGGATACCCCTCCGGAACTCAAAGGGTTAAAAGAAGCATGGCATCTCTCTACAAATTGCCTTTTGTTGTTAAAAAAACAGTCTTATGTCCCCCCTGCCTACCTATCAGGCCATTGCCCTATTACCACTGCAAGAATTTTGAACAGAGACTGGCTTTTATTTGCTAGTTTCTTTTCAAAATGATTGGTAGCCTCCAATTGGCTGGAATGTGTGCTTATGCACCTCCCAGCCAATCAGCTTCTAGCATGGGGGATGACGAAACCCGCTAGAAGCTTATTGGCTAGGAGGTGTGTAAGCACACATGCTAGCTAATTGGAGGCTGCCAATCATTTTGAACAGAGACTGGCAAATAAAAACCAGTCTTTGTTCAAAATTCTCTAAGTGGGAATCCGGCAACGGCTTGATAGGTAGGCGGGGGGGTCTGTGACTATCTGCATGCCTGCCGCCACTAGCGGAGCCAGCAGCAGCGGCGGCAAGAGACATTGGTCATCACTTTGGGATTTTTTTTTAAATAACAAAAGACAATGACAACATTTTAATTTGTAGAGAGATGCCACACTTCTTTTAGCCATTTCAGCGCTGGAGGGGTATCCCTCTGGCACTCAAACGGTTAAGTGTGGCATCTTTTGGGGGCTTTTTTTTTTAAACACAGATTGTAATAAAGAAAAGAGGAGACAAAGGGAAGAAAGAAGACAGAAGATTAAAGAAGATGTTACATTGTTGGGTGTTAGGATAATATTAGGGGTATTATTATTCAAGTGTCATGTTAGGGATAGTGTAGGGTTAGTGTATGAGAGGTGGGGGAGGGTGACTGTTTTGAGCTCACTGTTCACACAAGTTGGTCTATTTAGCGTGAGTTGTGGGAACAAAAATCAATAATGAGTGTTTGCCAACGCTGGTTGATCCATGTACCTTGCCAACTATAGAATAACTGTGGTACTTAGATGGGTTTGTCCCTCTGTGTTTTTTCCCCTTACCGCCTCTTTTACCGGGGTGAATAAAATCGAGGCCACAATCTCATATAACAGATTTGCAAAAGCAGAACAGAAATTACCCACATGTAAATACTTAAAGAAATCATGGAAGCTGCTGCCAACATGGCCCTCAGTACCATTTGTTTTGATCAGTTTTTGTTTGTCATTGTATGTTCTCATCCATATATTGTACAGCTCTATGGAATATATAGTCTCTCGATAAACAAAGTATAAGAATAGTAATACTTCTACTAATAATAATGACACAAATAACCAATGGGCACAAGCTGGGATAGCAGGATTCAGGGACAGAAAGCCCAAGACAAAACTGAGTCAGTTGTGGGTAATACCAGCTGCTCTGTACTGAACAAATAATATTTCCCATTGATTTAAATGCAGTTTTTAATCCATTGAGTGCTATACATAGCATGGGAAAGACATCTAGCATCCAATGGGCTAATGTTCTCTATGTTGCAGTTGGTTTGCCCCAGAATGCCTCACTGCTTTCTTTCTGTTTATGATTCTGTGTATTTGCGGTGCTACATGCTGTGTATGGCTCCTATCAGTTGTGCTTGGGGTGAAAGAAACATAGGAGCATTAGGCATAACACAGACAAGATTGTGTGAGTACATATAATCCCCCCATCAAGTTCACAGCGAGGTGTAAACTGTGGTCTCGCTCCACAGGCTCAATTCTGGAGCAAACCAAATGCACCATCTGGGATAAATTAAAATGCCCAGCAGTGGTTTGGAAACGACTCTAGCATTCAAGGGGTTAAACGCCCAATTTGAGGAATCTGTATTTTTCATCTCTGGTGCAGTTGGTTTGCTCCGTGAATTGAACCTTATATGTAGAGACTGGCAGGTGTCAGTAGCACATCCTGTTCCTCATCTTGCTGTGTAGGAGCTGCAGACATCACAGCTATGTGAGTGGGTGCCTGACTGTAAGCACTGTTTGCTTGTATTGGTGCTGCTTTATGGCTGGTGTGGGAGGAGGTGGATGCCTGAGATTATTTGCCTGTGCACATAAAATGTCCTTAGCTAATAAGTACAAAAGAAAAACTAAAAACTAAACTTAACATCTTGGTTACTAGTCAAAGGCAAGACAAGAAAGGGTTTCCATTGTCCAGTAACCCCTTGTGTTATTTTATACCTATCAGATCAGAGAGAAGGGAGGCTACATCCTGATGTTGTTGGACTACAGTTCCCATAATCCTGAGCTGTTGGACTACAATTCTCATCATCCTAGCACATTGGCTGGCTGAGGATGAGGAGGTATAGTCCAATAACTGGGAGGTATGTTGCTCATGCCTGGTTATTGCAAAACCAACTGCACTGGGTTGGGAAAAAACTACACAAGAACAATTCTAAATCTCCTTATTCCATTCTGTTTTTTAACCTCCTCTGAAAATGCAGGGCTTGTCCTGGTAAGTAAAGCAGCCACCATAAACCAGGAGCTGCTGTCTGATGCAGGGACATTTGGTTTGCTCTGGCCATATACTGTACATGAATGGATTTGTTTATGTAGTGCCACAGGTGTAGACAGCAATTTACAGCTTAGAGGTTCAGGCAATGCAGGGTAAAACAAGTGCTTTACAGAGTGAAATGAAATGAAATGGGGTCCATGTTCTAGATGTTACAATATAATGTTAATGCATGAGATATACAGAGTACATAAAGTTTAGGTGAAAAATACAATGTGGAAGCTCAGGTTAATGATAAAGGGCAACTATCATCGGATAATTGCCCTCTCTCCAGGGTGTAGACCTTCAGATTAAGCCAGGGGTACACTGTGAGCCCTGGGGCACTTAGGAATCTGATATTGGGGAGCTGCACTAAGGGGTGATAAAGAGGTGATAAAGTGGAGATAACTTCTCCAATTATATCACTTTTCCAGTTTCTATGTTATTCTATGGAGACAATGCACTAAGAGTTCTGAAACTCTTGCGATCTTAGTGTATAGCCTCTATGGAATAACATAGGAACTGGAGAAGTAATATCACTGGATAAGTTATCTCCCCATTATCACCTCATTATCACACCTTAGTGCATAACCCCCATTGTGTTACATATGTCAATTACATGGGAAACATGCACAGAAAGGTGAAGCAATTCTGGCCCAAACCAACTAATTGCACCATAGGAAACTAATACAAATTCTCAGACCTCAGATTGAATTATAGTGGACTTTTAACTAGGGGTGGACAAAAGGTCCCTTTGTGTTCCCATGAAAAAATCTGCAAAAACGACCCGGTTGTCCTCTTTTTTGCGGAAATACAATTTAAATACAGAGATTTAAATTAACAGCATTTTCACTCACTGGCAAACATTCTTCACTATATAGTCAATGGCTAGAACGTTTTTTCCTTTTATTAACGTGTTTTTTGCTTATTCTCTATAAAACTGTGGTGTTTTCCAGGAAACTAAACACAATACAAGCAACTACAGAGTGAGAAGGAGGTGCTAGGCTGTTTTGTTGTGAAATTTATAGCAAAATCGAGTCATTAGGGGCTTTTAGTAACTGCTATCACTATGAGCTTGTTTAATCATAAAAAAAGGAGGACCAGGAAAGACCGTTATGCGTCCAGTGAGTCTGAGGAGGGGGAAGTGACCACAAACATGAAAGGGTCTGGATGCCATGGTTCCCTAGACCTCTAGGGATCTTGAGGAAATGTATCTCACGGGAGGAATGCTGCACTTGCTGCCAGTGCTGAACCTGCTGCCTGTGCTGCACCTACTGCCAGCGCTGAACCTGCTGCCAGTACTGAACCTGCTTCCAGTGTGTGTGTTATAATTCTCAGGAGAGTGGAGGGGGAGATGATGCCAATGTGACAGCAGGGGACCCTAAGTCACACTTGCCATCCCAAAGCAGTCTGATCACTAGTTCTACAACTAAGGTGCAGCAGCTTGTACAGAGTGTTAGGAGTGAAGGAGGAGGAGGAGACTCGGGGACTGAACTTGATGTGGTTGGTGTTAGTAGTAGTAACAGTGATGGAGATGCAGCTGGTGGGACTAGTGTTAGGGGAGTGGTAGGGGAAGTAATGCAGAGCATCCAGACTAGGGGTCAAGGGAGACCATACCATTCCCCTGCCCCTAGGATTCCCCCCACAGCATTGTCCAGGTGGACCATGATCCTGAAGAAGGCATAATTGTTGCCTAGCAGCAATAAAACCAATGCCACCAGGAACACAGATAAGCTGCCTGTGCCATTATTTGCCAATTTTGGTTTGAGGTGAAAATTGTTACTACTTTTAACCCATGAATGCTAGAAATATTGAATTATAGAAATCTAGCATTCAAGGGATCCTCTATTTAAAAGAAAAAAAGAAAGCAAACCAATTGTACCATATAGTACCATGTTTTATTTTTCTGTTTGGATCAGTACAAATATAACCCCTTGATTGCTAGAGATGTTTCCAAAGTATTGCAAAGCACATGTCTGACATTCAGGGCTCGATTTAAAGGCAGCCGTTAACCAAAAAAATCACTAACGGGTGCGTTAAGTGTCATGTTGCAATTCAAAGATCCGTCTAAACAACAGCTAACGGCAGTTGCACAATTCCTACGGCCGATACACTTACGTGCATTCAGACGCATGGAACAACATACCCCAGAGCTATTCAAAGGCTTGCGGTACTGATAACGGCTGAAAAAAAGACACACCTAACGGCTAAAAGTTAAGACCCACTTTTCACACACGTTAGACACTTAACGGCCAAAACTAAACACCCGTTACAGAGGAAAACACACAAAAGGCTTACCGCACAACCATGTAAATGGGAAAATTAACCCGTGCAATGCCAAAACAACACAAAAACATGCACACACAACACAAATCACTACACACAAAACAACAACCAACACCACAGGAACAATGACACACAAAAAAACAACAACACAACATGGCACGGAACAATGGGGGTCATCACACAAAGCGGACCCTGCAAATACAAGCTCACCTGGGAAACATCAACACGCGACCTGCACCCCACAACTGCACGCCCGCAAATGGCACACACAGAACAAGCACAACACACCACATCTTATAACACACACACACCTGCAAACACTTACCTGGACACAAACAACTCACCATTGGTCAGCACTCACCTCATCACCACACCTACACAACGCCCTAGCAAGTACTTAAAGGGACAACTCAACACACTCACTTGTGGCTTGTTTTCCACTCAGGGAGGGAGAGAGAGAGATAGACAGAGAGAGAGAGAGAGAGAGAGAGAGAGAGAGACAGATAGATAGATACAGATAGATAGAGACAGATAGAGAGAGCAAACAGTATGTTGGGTTACATATTGTTGCGAAGACTGCGTAGAAGGCGTGCAAGGGAGAGAGCTAGGGAACATCAGCAAACTCCAAGCACGCCTCATCAACAGCCTTCACCTGTTGCAAGTGAGGAGGCTCTGGCTCACCAGCCACACAGGAGTCCATCCCCACCTGGAGGGCACAGGATGTATAGACGACCACCAAGACCCAGGGTATACCGCCCAAGGGTCACACTCTTTGGAATGGCTGATGACGAGGTCATTGATCGCTACAGTTTGAGGCCTGACAGCATCATTGCCTTGTATGAGGTCATCAAGGAGCAGGTGGATCCCATCTACATCCACAACCATGCCCTAACTGGCCTGCAGAAACTACTCTGTGCCATACACTTCATGGCAAGCGGGGCCTTCCAGTCCACTGAGGGTTACGCATCTGGCATGTCACAGGCCACATTCTCCAGAGTGCTGGCCCAGGTCCTGCCAGCCCTCAAAATCAAGGCCAGTACCCATATACATTTTCCCACCACCGACATGGACTAGATACACGTCAAGCAGGCCTTTTACGCAAAGGGAGGCATGCCCAGGGTCATGGGTGCTATAGATTGCACCCATGTCCGGATTAAGGCCCCAGCACGTGACGCACAGATATTCATCAACAGGAAGAACTTCCACTCCATCAACGTGCAGATGGTGTGTGACAGCAACATGAGGATCATGAATGTCTGTGCAAAATATCCTGGCAGCACACATGATGCATACATTCTACAAAACTCCTCAGTCCACAGAGATTTTGAGAATGGAACCTTTACAGGGGGATGGCTACTGGGTGAGTTCACAAAACAAAATCACACCACATACACAGGCGTACACACCACTCAGCTCAGCATGCACCTGACCCACACCTACTACGTCCACCACACAAAACATCATTCACACAACATGTGCTCCCTGTTTCACCATGTCACTCACATTACACAGGTGATGCTGGCTATGGATGCAAGTCCTGGCTACTGACCCCTCTGGCCAATCCCCAAACACATGCCCAGGAAAGCTACAACCAGGCTCATGCCAGAACCAGGAATGCTATTGAGCGGACATTTGGGCTCCTCAAGTCAAGATTCCGATGTCTGGACCACTCTGGGGGAGCACTGCAGTATGCACCGGCTAAGGTGTGTGACATCATTGTGGCGTGCGCAATACTGCACAATATCGCAGTGGACACCAGGCTGCTGGAGCACATCCCGGACCCCCCCATACAGGAAGTGCCCATGGACATCGGGCATGTGGAGGAGACCATGAGAGGGGCACAGATCAGAGACAGGCTCATCACGGAATACTTCACCTGTGAGTATAACACAGGCATGCAAACAATCCATGCAAGTCCCCCAGCAGTCCTGTGACACTAACCACACTGCACATTTTGTTCTGTCTCACCCCACAGGAACAGTGACACAGCACTGCACTGGCAGTGGACGTGGAAAATTGTGTGTGTGGACTCAACAACCATCCTCCATTCCACTCTCCACGTTGACATACAGACCCCAAGGATATCACGCACACCCCCAGGAGAAACAAGGTACAACATATTACCCATGTTCATCACCTTACACGGCTTGATTGACAGCAACTAACTGGATATGCCATGATTAGAGCCTGAACAACCATGCTAGCCCAGTAGTGAAAGAGTATTATCTAATGATTTGCATGAGAAGGGACATCAGACTCAATATGGGACCTGTACTGTGCTACAGCTGAGAAGAGCAGCACAGGGGTGGATGTACAGTGGTATGGGCACACAATGTAGAGGTCATGAGACGTAGATCAGATTACCACGGACTCCATGCAGACCTGTGAGTGTGCAGACGTATGTGCCCCTGACATGAATACACACATCAACAAATGTGTCCTAACAGTTCCATGGAACAAATGACATTGGGCTGCCACTGTCACTTTCACAGTGGCAGCACAATGTCATTACTTCCATGGAGCTCTCCGAACACTTGTTAATGTGTGTATACATGTCAGGGGCACATATCCCTAGGACTGATGCACATGTCCTTAGTTCCCCACAGAATTGGTTACAGATGAGTACACAACACATTGTCAAGCAATGGTTTGTGCACTCACCTGTAACTGTGAAAACTGAGGGGATGAAAAAGACTAAATTGTTGTTGCTTGATGATCAGTTCAGGTCTACTGCTCCAAATCCTGTCCTCTTGTCCCGCAGGCATCCGTAACATGATCCATCCTTGAACTGAAGATCTTCCATGTGACTGGATTGATGTCTTGACAACACCTTCATGAAGATCACCCCTTGCTGTTTATGGTGATGTTGTTGGTGATGCAAAGTTTGACCTGAGGTTCACACAAACCTCTACTGGAACATTCTCATAGAGACACAGAAAACACTAATTCTTGAGTGTTTTAACCTGTACAGTCAGGATGCTCAGCTACAGAGTTGTCAAACCTCATGGACAACACATGAGCAGGGCAGCAGTGTTACTGAAGTATTACAATTTAGTTTCAAAGTACATTTAGTGTTCTCATACAGGTGTTCAATGCATATAGGCAATACACACACAAAACACATGTACATTCTAATGTACTTTGAGACACAATAAAGATGAACCATCACCATTCTATCTGTGTCCGTAGGAGGATATATTTGAGAACACATATGTCAATGTGTTACCACACCCAGGGTAGAGTATGCCCCATACATGGAAAGGCAACACCCACATCACAGGAGTCCACCACTTGTTTGCCAGTGACTGGACTCTGTGATGTATCCATGCAAACAGATGATGGTGGCAGTGATGCACCAATGTGTTGTGGGAGTGATGAAGAGGTGATACAGGGGACATACTTCCACAGTGAATACCTGTCCACAGTATCTGTATTGCTCAGTATAATCCATGTTCGGAGATTTTGCTCCACTTTGACATATCTCAGTACATGGGCTAACGAACAACCAGACTAAGTGGACATGTGTTATCACTGGTGAAGTCTGTTACACCCTTAGGGAAACAGCAACTCAACTTACAGGAGACCCCAATGCTCAGCCCAGGATATCAATGTGTGTGCTACACGTTGAAATCCTAGGTTAAAAACATTGGCTTCTTCAGTAAGTCAGTTGCACAATGAGTGTGTGAATCCAAGACAACATGGATACATGTCCCATTTATCTATCCTGCTTATAATGTCCCTGCTAAATCACAGAGCTGTTTGTCTGGTTATCCCATTAACCCACTGAGTGCAAGAGTGGTCCCCAACGCATTTCTTGACAATGCGTTGTCTACCACTCTGGCACTCAAAGGGTTAAACACAGCACATGATGTAGACAAATGTTCAGTGTTGTACAATTTGTTGTGCTAAGGGGTATGTTTTGTTGTTCAAATTCAACACACAACACCGCCATATAACACAGTGGTGTAATATGGCTCCAGGGATGTATTACAAGTTGAATTTGTACAACGGTGTGTGTGTGAACCCATGTTGTAGCATCCCACTAACATTTCACATAGGCAGAGGTTGTGTTCACTGCATTGTATGGCAATGCATTGGAGACAACCCTGCCACCCAATCCATAACTGAAGACACAACAGATCAGACTGGAATTAAAAAAAAAATGTTTTCTTTATTGAGGGGAAACTTAACAGGTTGGCCCTTTCATTTTTTCTTCTTTGGGTGGGGGGGCCTTAGCCTGGGTGCCAGAGGTGGATGCCCTTGTGGATCTCCTGGTAACCCTCTGCCCCCTAGGTGTTGCTTCAGGGGTAACACTAGAGGGGGTGGTGGTTGCAGTAGACCCCTCAGTGGAACGCAAGTTCTCCCTCTCCATCCTCAGGTTCTCCCTGCGGTTTATCTCCCTCAGCTCCACAAGGACCTGTGTTAACATGTCCATCACACCAGTCCTGAGCTGCTGGAGTAGTGTATTCCCCCTGGACACCTCCGACTCCAAACCTTGGATCCTGCTCTCCAATTGGACAATGTTCCTCCTGGATTGCCTCCTGCTCCTGGTGATATTGCTGTCAGTACTCCTGCTCGACCGGAGTAGTCTCCTCTGAAGGGCCATACACTCCGCCTCCATCCCTGTGAGGCGTGCGGTGCTGGAGGTGGATGTGCCCGGTGTCCCTGGTGCTGCTGTTTCTTCCTCTGCTGCTGAGGGTGCTGTTTCTTCCTCTGCTGCTGAGGGTGCTGTTTCCTCCTCTGCTGCTGAGGGTGCTGTTTCCTCCTCTGCTGCTGAGGGTGCTGTTTCCTCCTCTGCTGGAGGTGCTGTTTCCTCCTCTGCTGGAGGTGCTGTTTCCTCTGCTGCTGGAGGTGCTGTTTCCTCTGCTGCTGGAGGTGCTGTATCCTCTGCTGCTGCTGAGGGTGCTGTGGCTGCTGTTGGAGTGGCTGGTGCAGATGATGGGCATATGCCCACCACATCAAGTGATTCAGAGCTGCCCAGAGATGTGTGTGCTGGTGGAGGTGTGAATATGTCCCTGGGTAGGGGGCGCTGGGGCTCACCAATCAGGCCCAGGTGTGTGTAGTCCAGTGGCCAAGGGTCATATGGTGGCCACTGATAGGTGGTGGGACCCCACCTTGGATCATACCTTGGGGCATGCTGTGGAGCCATCCAGGAGGGTGGGTTGATCTGGGAGGCATATGGCCCATATTGGGTGTTGGCCACGGTCCCTGGCAGCCATTGCCTCCCTGGCGGTGGTGGTGCTGCTGATGGAGGGTAGTAGCTGGTGGAGGTGGATGGATGTGTCCACCTCTCCTCCTGTGGCATCCAGCCACTGTACTGGGGAGGTGCAGCTGGAAAGGGTGGTGCAGCCTGTGGTGGTGCAGCTGGAAGGGGTGGTGCAGCCTGTGGTGGTGCAGCTGGAAGGGGTGGTGCAGCCTGTGGTGGTGCAGCTGGAAAGGGTGGTGCAGCCTGTGGTGGTGCAGCTGGAAAGGGTGGTGCAGCCTGGGGTGGTGCAGCTGGAAAGGGTGGTGCAGCCTGGGGTGGTGCAGTAGGTGGTGATGCAGCCTGTGTTGGAGGGGATGGTGATGGTGGGTAAGGTGACCACCGGCTGGTCCCCTCCTCTGTGTCCTCCTCACTGGGGGGTGACATAGCCTCCTCCACTGTCTCCTGCTGGGCTTGACGGCCGTAAGCTGTGTGGAGGAAGAAGATGTTGTGATTAGTGACCTTAGCCATATGATTGTGGAGACAATTCTACTTTGATATGTGTTGAAGAAAAATATATGTGTTTGTGTTAATCCCCCTGGGTAAACAAGGGTACTCCCACTGCTGACAGGTGTTTGAGTTATTATGGGTGAAGGTTTCATTTTGAGGTGCAATATCACAGTGGCCAGAAATAGTATAGTGGGGCTGTTGCTACACCCTCCCATGTAGATATCTTGTCCCTGCACCAGAGCTGTCCATATGATTGTGTAGTAACAGCACCACTGTACAATATCAGGCCACTAGGATATTGCCCCTGACATATCCATGTCTGAGCTGTGATACCTTTTGCATCAACACACCTTTCAGCAGTACGAATACCATTGTTTAACTCGGGGGGGGGGGGGGATCCAACAACATATATTTGTCTTCACAACTTGTAGGGATGGCTATCCCTCCAGGGGGGTGGCGAAGGTTAAGTCCACCTTGATGTCAGATTGTAGACATTGTGGGAACAGATGTTGTTCTCTGTTAGTCCTATCCCTCCTACCCTCATGGTTGTTCAGATAATGCTCTATGTGACGGATGTAGATTTCAGTCATTTGTCTACACGAGGGATTTTCAGCAGAGACAAAATCAACCCATTTAGAGAACAATACTTAATTGGAATGGTGTACAGGGTGTGCATGATTTACAAGCACACTCTGTGGACCATTCCAAAGAGGTATTTCTCTCTATATGTTGTGACTTTGGCTCTGCTGAAGAGCCTCCGTGTGGTCAAATGATGGATATCTTCACCTGTCACATGGAGCAATATCTGTATAACCATGAGTGTTGGAGGGATGGGACTTAGATCAAGACACATCTGTTAACGATGGCAATGATATGACATCATGATGACATTACCCATTGCTATCCCATTACAGTGACACACAAGTAGAAATGGTGATATATGTATGTGGATATGTACCCTTCATATGGATGGAGTAATATCCTTCCAAGATGTGATGCCAGAGAGCATTTCATTAGGTGTGATTGCCTTACTGGCTATATATGTGCACCCATCCAACCAGACATTGTATTGATATGATGGATATGAACATACCTCGTATATCCCATCTACGTAGGGTGTGATATACTATGTATGTGTATTTGGATGGTAGCAATGTAGGTTGATATGTGATGGGTGCACATATCTGGCCAGTAAGGCAATCACATCCAGTGAAGTGATCTCTGTGTTCACATCATGTTGGAACATATTTAGTAACATTTGAATCCTAAGGGCAACAATCCAGCCAGTAGTGAGGGATATCTTTGATTGAGGCCTGTTTTTTTGTCTGTGTATGAGCCCATCCATCCTTCTGTGTGAGGCAACCGTACTCAGTCCTAGATATCCATCAGTCATGGCCTGTTGGTGACCAAGGTACAATGTTTGCTATTTGTTTCCCATATGTATCCTGCATAGAGATGCTGGTGTACCATCGATCCATGGCATCAGCACCCCTGTGGATCCATGTGGGAATCAGATATGGGATATGTCATTTCAAGTCAGAGTAAATGATTGC
Organism: Rhinophrynus dorsalis; assembly: GCA_037306005.1. NCBI lineage: Eukaryota > Metazoa > Chordata > Amphibia > Anura > Rhinophrynidae > Rhinophrynus > Rhinophrynus dorsalis. The sequence continues at coordinate 383,991,603 of CM074719.1, forward strand.
AGCCACAACACCAATGCCTACTTTTTCAAGCTTGAATTCTGTAAAATAGTTTTCGGCCTGTGTGTTGCACCTACAAGCATTTATTCTGTGTGACACTGTGATGTGTGATCTGATGCCCCCTTTTGTGATTCAGTAAGCGGTGATGTTGAACCGATGACATGAACATGATGGTGACTTCTCCAGTGATCTCCTTTCCCCATTTCCAGTGTTTTCCATGGAGTCTGTACAATGGGACCCTATGAACTTGATTCTTGTTTTGGCATATTCTCCATGGACTAACACTGGTACTGGTGAAGTGAGGGTGTGTGAGGGTTACTTTGTGTCCACCATGTGTTTGTCACCGCTTAGTGAATGTCCCCTGTGTAGCATGTGATCGTTGTCCTATTGACTTGTTTGTGGTCAGGTTAACCCCTTGAGTCCCAGAGGGGTTGCCAATGCATTGTTGATCGATGCATTGATGATCCCTCTAGCACTCAAGGGGTTAGGGTGGGGGTGGGGACATGGGTGACATTGTGTGTGAACAGTGATGATCTATGACAGTCGACAATTTGAAAATGAAGGTTTGTGTATTGTGTGTAATGAGCACAGCGACAGGAGGGTTGAAGTAGGACTTTGACAGGTTTGTCCCAAGTTGGACGTTGCCATTTGTCCAGGTGTTGTGTCCTTTTTTTAACCCTCATGGTGCTGTGTTGGTGCAGTTGTATGGCTGAGTGATGGCCATGTGTTGAGGTGTGAGTGTGTGTGCAGCTGGTGTTGGTTGCTGTAGTGTGTTGTTCTGTAGTGTTGCACTTACCGGTAGTGTGGAGGCTCCTCTCATCCCCAGTGTCAGTTCCTCCCACGACCCCCTCGATCATGGTCGGGGACATGTTCTGCCGCACCATCTCCTCCCAGCCGCAGAATGTGATGGGCACAGATGGGCCACCTCCGGTGCCTCGGGCTTGCTTGGCCATGTCAGACATCTTGTTCTTGACCACCCTCCGGCAGTCGCCCCATCTCTTCTTCACAGACTCCACGTCCCGCCTGCATGTTGCCACCGCGTTCACCCGGCTGCAGATCTGGTTCCAGGCTGCCTTCCTCCGCGCTGCCAGGCCAGGGACCTTTGCCGTCGGGTGGAGAACACTCTGCCTCTCCAGGACAGCTTCCAAAAGAGCCGTGTTCTCCTCCTCACTATATCTGGGATCCCTGATCCTGCCCTCATCAGCTCCGGCATGGGAGGATTCAGAGCCGGAGTGCCCTGCCTGGTCTGACCCTGCCTGTGTGGGGTGCTCCCCAGGAACTACCCCTCGTCCCACTGCAGGTTCTGTCCCTGTCCTGCGTGTTCCTGCTCTGGTGGGCCTGGTCCCCCTCCGCCCTGCGGATCTCCCTCTCCCACCCCTGCTCTGCTGAGGGATCCCCTCCTGACCTTCCTCCTCCTCCACTACTCTCCCCATCCCTCTCTCCTGTCCTCCTCTCCTTGCCATCACTCACCCAGTCACACCCAGGCACTCCCACAGGCCCTCACAGACACACTCGATCCAGTCACTCTCTGTCACACACTTTCACTCCCAGATTCACACTGTCAAAATAAAAAGTAAAATGTGTAAGGTGTTATGAAATAAAAGGACTATGTGTATGTATGTGTATGTGTTTGTGTTTGTATGTGTGTATGTAATATGTGCAAAAGTGTGATATGTGTATATATAGTGCACCTCTCTCCTCTCTCCAAACTGCAAAACTCCTCTACCTCCAATGAACGCGCCTCTCTCCCTCTCTCTAATGACTATCCTCCGCTCCTGGGTCCTGATATCTGGCTCTGAAGAACTCGATAACAGACAGTGTGTGGCGGTTATTTTTGGGTATATATAGGTGTATTTGAAGTTATTTGATACATTGGGCCTTTGGGATTGGATGTGTGTTTGAATTTGTTTTGGCATCAATCATGGTTGCTTGACAACGGCAGCCGTTATGTTACATGTTGTTTGGAGCTCAGTTATCGTGTGATTTGTCCGCCCGTTGTGCATTAACATGAGCGACAACGGGTTTTGTGTTACGTGTTTTTTGTGTGCCTACGCTCGATAGCTATTCTTGTAGAGTAGCTATTGAATCTGCCGTAACTCCTGTATTATTTACGAGCGATGTGCCTTTTTCACTTAGCGGCTGGTTTAACGGTTGCCTTTAAATCGAGCCCTCAGTGTGTTAATAGCTGACTATAGAGGTGTATTTATTATGGGATGTGAACTCCCTTTTCCCATGATAAATGAGACGTGTGTCCAGGTACAGAATAAAGCAGAGTTCTAATGCAAAATATATAAATATTAGGAACAGCTATATAAAGGGAACATACCTATGTAAGTCCTTTTATGACCCACTTGCATGCTAAACACATATTGCCTTTTAAAAATCTTACATTGGTGCACCTTTATTTCATCTTTGTGCATAACCCACCCAGGAATTTATCAGACAAACCTAGTAGTACATTCATCACCTGCAGCAGAACCCAGCCCACTAGGTGTGACAGCTTCATTCCATATTTATGTTTTACCCTGAGTCACAGAGAATATAAGCCTACTATTAGTCAATTCCTGTACGTCTCTATGGTGCCTTGTACGTAGTCACGCATATCGTTCCTGGAACTATTTATAGGAAGCATTCAGAAACAATGAATCACCAATCAGTATACCTTCTCATGGTAAAATCCAGAGTTGCTCAGACATCTCTCTTTTATGAAAAGTAGAATCCAAAGTATTTGAGTCTGTATTCCCAAACATGACAAACATAGGCAATTGACCATAAGCTGTTACACTTGAAATTTATTTATATCTATATTTCCATTATCAGGATTTTGTCAAGGAAAGAATATTTTAAGAGACTGTCACAGAAAACACTTATTATGTAAAGCCAAGTGAATAAAGTGATTGTATTTCTGCCAGTGGGGAGAAGCTTCAATTAAAAGTTATTACAACTGGTTCTTCTCAGCCTCCAAATGTTATATCCTATATAATAATTCACTAGAAAGTTTGTAACAATGCAGTCATGCACAGTAGAGACTGCCTGCGCCGAGGCTGATACAGAGCAGGGAGCGTCGAAGGAGCATCCAGCTCTGTATCAGCCGCAGGGCAGGCAGTCTCTACTGAGCATGACTGCCCCGTGACCGGCTGGCACTGTATCAGCCGCGCCGTGGGCAGTCTCTACTGTGCATGACTGCCCCGCGATCGGCTGGCAGTGGCACTGTGGCCCGTGTAACGGGCTGTTGAACTAGTTTCTATATAACAGAATATCGAAATGTTTAATAAATAATAAACAATTGCTATATTGTATTTACAGAAAAACAAAATGTTTCACAGCACTGTACTAAGTAAGAGTACGAGTACAAACATTATGACATCCCCTTAAAGATTTCTATATCTGAGTGTTAGTAGTAAGAAGAAATGGTGCAGCTCTGGGTGAAATCAATTGCACAATAAGTGACAAATAAAAATGATTGTTCATTGAAATGGCATTTTAGCTCCTTTAATGCTAGAGAGATCCCCAACATAGAAAAGAATTTGATGGTAGATAAGAACCATTCGGCCCATCTAGTCTGCCCATTTTCCTACTGTATAAACCACAAACCTTTTTTGGTCCTTGGTCTCTTCTTATGTTAAGGACAGCCTTATGCCTATCCCATACATGCTTACATTCTGTCACTGTTTTGCTAAAGGAATGTGTTGAAGACATCTCTAGCATTCAAAGGGTCAAAAACCTCCTTTCATTCAATGCAAATCTGGGGAAGTTGGTGCAGTTGGTTTGTGAGCTTATCCCAGCAATCAGCTGCTGCTCATGATGGAAACAAATAGAACTGGCACTGATGTACTAAGGAACTGGCCCAGTTCTGTAGGATACTAGCTGTACAACAGGGGACAATTAAAACGTCTCCAAATTCCTATTGATTTAAATGTGGGAATTTAAGCCCTTGAATGCTGCAGAGGTCTTAAATACATTGTGAAGAGGTTAAACACCCCATTTACATCATCAGTAATTTTCATTTGTCACATAGGGTTCAGTTAGTTTGCTGCTGAATTACTCCAGTTCTGCTTAGTACATAAGGCTTGCAGTCTCTCCCTGGATAGTACAGTGCTGTTGTGACTCACTGTGATGTTATAACACAGGAAGGTAGCCATTGGCTCTCTTTATCTGTAGAGGGCTATAAGGCCCATCATCCCCAACCATCTGTAGACTGGTTTGGGATGAAGGGAGATGTAGATTCCAAGAGATGGAGAGCAAAGTTTGTCTAATCCTGTGTTATGCTGTTCCTAAATAAAGAAGTTCAGTTCACTAGCAAAACTTTTGGCTGAGTTTGCAAATCGATGATTGATACATAACACTGCTTAAAAGCTTAAAATGGACATCGTAATGGCATGGATAATGTATAATTTACTCAGACTACTGCCAACAGTGCAATAATAAAATCCTTGCATGGTAAGGTCTCCAGTTAAAGGGATAGTAATGTATCTTTAAAATTTGTTCACTGTGTCTTCTGTATATTAAAAGTACAGACTGTGCTATGTCTAAGAGCTTACTTGTTTGTAGATCAAAAGTTATGAGTGATAAAGATCCCCCGCCCTCCCCTTCTGGCCACATCATGAAGAAGCTGCAGTCTAGTCAGGACGGCTGCAGTGAGGGACAAACTTCAGTAAGCAAAGGGAAATCCTGCCCTCCTTCGTCAAGGGGGGCAGGATTTTCTTTATGTAGTTTGTCCCTCGCTGCAGCCATCTGGTCCCACTACTGGAATTCAGATTTCGTAGAAGGTGGTCGGAAAGGGGCGGGAGGAGGATCTTCACCATAAGAATGAATGGTGCTGCTGCATGGTGTTCTTATTGTTCAAAACTGTTCAGTTACGACGTATTTAGATGCTGAAGTTAATACCTCATGCCCCTTTTCACATTATGAAGCCGCTTTCCCTCAGATCCGACAGAGGATCATGGCAAGGAACAACCTACTGTCATTATTAAGAAAAACCTGTCCTCCTTTGTCAAGGAGGGCAGGTTTTTCCTTATACTGACTGAGGGAAGATTGTCCCTTGTTGTGATCTGTCTGGTCAAGCAACTGGACTTCAGACCTGAGGGGAGGCAGCTTCATAACGTGAAAAGGGCCGTGAGGTAATAACGTCAGCATCATGCAGCAGTACTATTCATTCTATTGAACGATCTGAGCTGCTTTTACAATGAAATATTACAATCCCTTTAAAGGGTTAGTAATGTCTAACATTTACTAAACCTAATATTGAAGGTATTAAAAAGATAATATTAATGTGCCAAGTCGTATCTCGCAAACCTTTACGTTTTGAGAGATATAAGCACTGAAAGTCTCCACCTCCCTCCCCTTTTCCAGACGTCAGCATGTAGCTGATGTCAGGAGATCCCAGTCTCACACCAGCCGGCGGCTCTTCAGCGGAGCTGAATGAGCGATATCAAAGAACAACTACTCCAGTGGAATGGTCTGCAAAGTGTCCTTGCTAACCAAGCACACTTTGTAGACCGTTCCAGTGAAGTATCTGTTTTTCTATAGCGCTCATTCAGCTCTGCTGAAGAGCCTCCGAGTTGGCCGACACAGATCCACTGCTGACAGCTTTACAGCTCGTCAGCAGGAGGGGTGAACTTTCAGCACTAATATCTCTCAAACCGTAAAGGTTTGGGAGATATGACTTGGCACATTAATATTATCTTTTTAATATCTTCAATATTAGGGTTAGTTAATGTTAGACATTACTAACCCTTTAAAGAGATAGTAATGTCTCTAAAAAAGTTGTTGCCGAGTCTTCTGTATGGCGGAGTGCCTGCTCTGGGCCTGAAGCCAACATATGAGGCCATGCCTAACCTTCCTCTTCCCCTCTGCTTGGAAGAGGGTGAGCTCACCAAGGGGAGAACAGTGCGAGGCAGGCTCTCCATCTTCCTGGCAGTGGGAAAGAGAGAATGGATGATAGTCAGGGTGCATAGGAACAGGTGAGCAGAAATAGCAGGAGAAAGGGCTATAAAGGTGGCCTTTAGGGTTAGTTGTGGTATTGGAACAGCTTCCTGGCTCTGCAAACAATTTGCTTTTCCTCTCTCTATTCGAATCAAGTGAAGACCATCTTAGAGCAATAAGAGCATCACGCAGTAGTACTATTTATTGTATTGAACAATCGGAGTTGCATTTATAATGAAATATTTCTATCCCTTTAAGTTGGGTGTGCCATTATCTAATTGTCTACTAAATAGTAGAAGCAACTGCCTTTAGTGTTTACTGTTCACTGTGTTATTGTGGCAACAGTGGTTGCAGCATGTCATGCTGGGGAAGAGATATAGAATTGTTGTGAGGGACATTTATCAGTCAGTGGCCAGTCGTAGAAGGGTAAAAAATTGATTGCCATTTGCCACTACAAGATCCTTTAGTGGAACCTGGGCTGACCAGCAGGGGCATAACTAGAATTTAGTAAACTGTGGGATGAAATCTGAGCCCCCCACCCCCAACACACACACACGGTAGGGAGCAAGTTGGAATAATGGTGCACTGAAAAATACCTTATTTAAAGTCTTGGAACAAATTTAAATCAGACACTGAAACAGACCTAAGGTGTAATTCACCACAGGAGGCTCTAAGATGGCCTTCACTTGATTCGAATAGAGAGAGGAAAAGCAAATTGGTTGCAGGGCCAGGAAGCTGTTCCATTATAATTCAAGACCCAGATTCTGACCATTAACCATTTTGGTGTCAGAGGGGTTTGCAATGCTTTGGACACCTGTCTGGTATTCAAAGGATTAATTAAGGAAAAGGAAGGGGCTCATCAGTGCGATTCTTATCTTATTGGCTGATAGGGTTGCCACCTTTTCTTCAAAAAAATACCGGCCAAGGCATTCCCTCCATAGACTTAACACTGGAAAGAAGCCAATTTTTTACCGGCCTGCCGGTAAAATACCGTCTGGGTGGCAACCCTATTGGCTGACAGCGGCCATGTGTAATGATAAATGCGGCCACTATCCAAGATAGGAAACTGGTCTGACTAGTGCAGATCAATGTATAGCTGATAGGCCCCCCTGGATGCTGGGCCCTGTAACAACTTCCTCTTTTATATCCCCTGTATTTATGCTCCTAATGACCAGTGATCAACTTGAGACTGGAACGTTAGTCTGTGACAGATTTATCACTACAGTGGACTCAGGGGAGAAGCTTAAAGAGTCCTCTGGAGTGTTGATAACCCCTGATGTGGAGTAGCACATAATTTGTTTTGTTGGCATGGTCTGCTGTACAAATGGGTGTGCACAAGGAATACAAAGGTTTTCATTATTAAACTGCACACTTTTACACATTCAAGCAAATAAATAACAACTTGGTAGATAGGCCTGTATTCAAATTGTGTGGGCCATGACCCACCTGTGGCTACTCTACTTTCACCAAGAAGCTGTAGCAGCTCTCAAAAGTTTTTGTAATGATAAATGCAGCCCTAAGTTTTTTCATCTAGTCACTGTATAGTGACCCTAGTGCTGTTCTACTGATGTTGTTATTTGCACATAAGGGTGATGTACTAATATGATCACACTACAATAGGTGTTGAAAATGGTTGTTGTGTGCTGTGTATGTGTAGCACTTGTGTACTTATCTATGTGTGTTGTTTCTGTCAAGGAGAGTATTGTATGTGTACTTTGGTGCCTACTCTTCCTCTGCTACTTGTGTATTGCTATGTATAATACTAACAAAGGGCACAGAAAATTGGTGTAAAATTAATACATTTTCTTGTACATGATATCAGGAGGCATTCTTGGCTTGCTCACATAGAAGTATTAAGAACAGTGTAGTGCATGAGCTGGTATGCACTAAAGTGATCATATGCTGTAGTACATACCTCAGAGTGCAGTTGCATGGTCACGCTAAGCTGCACTGGCAGATACATACATTTCCTCTGTCATGTCTTGTTCCTGTAATGTGATATCTGTCAATCTCTGACCATGAATTTCTTTAATTGCCAGGCACTTCCTGTGGTAATTCATAAAGTCGAGTAATTTCAGGTAGTGTGTGTATGTCTTCTGTACTAATTGGTTGAGGACTAGTTTTTATATTATACAGTTAGGGCCAGGTTTGAATGCCTGACATATTTCAGTTTGTTTATCCAAACAAATTTGGGCCTTCTAAACCCCTAAACCATAATTTACTTTAATGGAAAATAAAAAGTAAAAATAGATAAATAAAGGTTAGTATATTAATTCACATGACAGGATTGGAAGATCAAAGTCAAAGAGAACACGATGGGGAAAAACAACACATCAAAAATAACTCATAATTGCAATGTACAGCACTGCAGATTACCAACATGTCCCACATGCAAAACCCCATCCTCAGTCTGTAGTCCAGGTGAGGCTTGTCACAGCCTGTTCAGTGTATTGGTGGAGTTCCTGGCAGACATAGCACAGCTTTCATGCTGATTCATGTCCAAGTATAAATTAGAGTTCCAATATTGCTTATGTACTTTGTTTTCAACACACATAATTATAAAAGCAAAATTCCGGTGAATGAATACAAAATATTCCAGCATAAAATATAAAGCCATGTGGCATAGCTTTTTTTTTTTTTTTCCTTTTCATTAAATGAACCATACAAATTTCTGGGAAATGACATTCACAGAATTCATCATTCACTGTAATTAAGACTTTAAAGGAACAGGACACCCACAAACAAAATTAACTTAGCCCATTGCACATGTGTCCCTGACTGCCATTAAACTGCTCTGGTAGCTATGAGGTAAATACTCACCAAGATACTCACCCAATCACATGCCTATTCTTGCAGGCTAGGGTGAAGATTGCGTTACTTCCTTCAGATTGGTGACTGCTAAAGAGCAGGTATAAGGGGCTTATAGGCACTAATGGAACCATAAACCCACTGATTAAGCTAACCTTGGCCATGTGTCCTTAACTACTTATAAAGTGTTGTGGTAGCTCAAGGGCTAAAAATCATCTCACTGCAATAGTCGCCTCTCTGAAAAGCACATTTGTCCAGCATGCAAACTTTACACTCGGCAGCAAGTGATCTCACTGGCTGAGCAGAAACTTGAGTGGTCTGTTCACAAGTGTGGATATTGAAATACACATTAAAATGTTTTAAAGAACTGTTAAGGCTTAATTTAAAATAAGTTATATTTGGAAATATGTTTTGCATTGAACTTTAAAGTATCAGTAAAATTCTATTATGAAAATGCATATATTGTAGGGCATTTTCTGTTCTGTAAAATAAGGGTACTTCAACTGCAGCTAGTAGTTTTATTTAATAGTTATTACAGTTCAAAGTGGTGGAGCTGTTACTATCACATTTCATGCACATTCCATTACGTACAGTGAGTTGTGCAGCTCTCCTGTAAAATGCATAAAATAACTATCAGGACATCTGGACACCTCATGGCACTGTTACTAAGAGGTATAAAAAACAGTTTTACAAAGTTGGAAAAGCACTGATATATAGATATATACAGTACTGTGCAAAAGTCTTAGACAACTGTGAGATAATGCTGTAAAGTAGGAATTATTTCAAAACTAGACATGTTAATAGTTTATTTTTATCAATTGACAAACTGATAGTAAGTAAACAGAAGAAAAATCTAAATCAAATCAATATTTGGTGTGATCACCCTTCAAAACAGCATCAATTCTTCTAGGTTCACTTGCACACAGTTTGTTAAGGAAGTTGGCTGGTAGGTTGTTCAAAACATCTTGGAGAACTAACCACAGTTCTTCTGTGGATTTAGGCAGCCTCAGCTGCTTCTCGCTCTTCATGAAGTCCCAGACAGACTCAATGATATTGAAAACAGGACTCTGTGGGGGCCATACCACCACATCAAGGACTCCTTGTCCTTGTTTACATTGAAGATTGTTCTTAATGACCTTGGCTGTATATTTGGGGTCATTGTCATGCTGCAGAATAAATTTCGGACCAATCAGAAGCCTCACTTATGGTACTGCATGATGGATAATTATCTGCCTGAACTTCTCAGCATTGAGGCGACCATTAATTCTGACCAAATCCCCAACTCCATTTACAGAAATGCAGTCCCATACTTGCAAGGAACCTCCACCCTGTCTGCAGACACTCATTCTTGTAGTGCTCTCCAGCCTTTCAGAGAACAAACAGCCTTCTGCTACAGCCAAATATTTAAAATTTTGACTCATCAGTCCAGAGCACCTGCTGCCTTTTTTCTGCACCCCAGTTCCTGTGTTTCGTGCATAGTTGAGCTGCTTGGCCTTGTTTCCACGGCGGAGGTATGTTTTTTTTGGCCGCATGTCTTCCATGAAGACCACTTCTGATCAGATTTCTCTGGACAATAGATGGGTGTCCCAGGGTCCTACTGTTTTCTGCCAATTCTGAGCTGCTGGACATCTTCCGATTTTGAAGGGAAGTAAGCATGATGTGTCTTTCATCTGCTGCACTGTTTCCTTGGCTGACCACTCTGTCTACGGTCCTCAACGTTGTCTGTTTCTACTTGCTTCTTCAAAAGAACTTGGACAGCACATCTGAAACCCCTGTCTGCCTTGAAATTTCTGCCTGGGAGAGACCTTGCTGATGCAGTATAACTACCTTGTGTCTTGTTGCTGTGATCAGTCTTGCCATGGTGTATGACTTTTGACATTAAACTGTCTACAGCAATCTCACCTTGTTAGCTGAGTTTGGCTGTTCCTCACCCTGTTTTATTGCTCTTACCCTATTTTATTCCTCTTAATGATTGTGTTTCAACCCACATATTAATTTGATGACCATTAGCACCTGTCTGGTATATTTGTTTAGTCATACACTTGACTATATGCTTACAAAATCCCTGACTTTGTGGAAGTGTACCTAGAAGAATTTATGCTGTTTTGAAGGCAAAGGGTGGTTATACCAAATATTGATTTGATTTAGATTTTTCTTCGGCTCACTCATTATGAATTTTGTTAACTGACAAAAATAAACTATTAACATGTCTATTTTAGAAAGCATTCTTACTATACAGCATTTTTTCACACCTGCCTAAAATTTTTGCACAGTACTGTTTTTAGCTATAAATAGTGATAGATAGATAATGTTCCATAACAACCCTTTATTATGCCTTTAAGGAGAACAGTTGAGAGCCCTTGCTATGATCTCAATTCCCAACCTTACACCAGATGAAGCAAAAAAAAAAAAAAAATTAGTGATAATTACAAAATGGATATATCAACCTCTTCTTTCAGGGGTATGTGAAGATAACTTTTCAAATGTCTGGTTAATAGCAGATAACTTTTCCCTGCATTCTTCTTGAGTGCACAGACTTTCCTTTCCATCTTCCCTTTTTTCTTCTTTCCCTTCCCCTTTCATCTATTCCTTTTCTTCTTTCTGACTTTCATTATTTATTATTATTTATTACTCAATGTACCTTGTGCTATATATTCCTTCTGCTGTTATATACTCCTCCCCATCCACTCTTTATTCTTTTTCCCCACATTAAACTTTAAACAAAGAGTTTAAAGAGAAATTGTCACCATTATAAGTTTTTTTTTTCGGTTTTCTATAATAAATCTTTGTCACCAAAGCATAGCTTATTATACATACACTGTATGTCCTTAATTTAAAGAACATTCACATCCTAATAATAACTCCTTACGTACCTTTCTATGGGCAGAAAATTCTTATGTCCACAATTATTTTTTTTTTTTGCTCCTTGTATCAAGAGATGATATCTTCAGTCATTCCTGAATGCAAAGTCCATGGAGGAGAACATGGCAGGATCAGAGGACCTAAAACTCTACTCTCTGTAAATTGTAATCTTAATATTTTCTCTGCAAAAAACTGCCAACAACTGTCATGTCTGCCTCCAAGGTTATGACTTCCAGGACTGACTAAATATGTTATATGTTAAACTAAGGTAATGTGTGTGCTTTACCACACAAAACATAAAGGTCAGAGATTTTATAAATGCTGATTTTTATGTTATGGGTGAATAACTAGCAATTCATTCTTTATCAGAGAGGTGATTGTTTCACGGAGTCTAGGAACAATGAGAACATTTAAAACATTAAATTTATTGGAACAGAACTCTGAATTTGACATGTTAACTAATGTAAAAGAAAGAGAAAATCAATCTCTAGAGAGGTTGCAGATATTGTGAAGGGTAAACAATGTACATAAAAGAAAAACATAGAAATGCTGTCATAGTGAAGACAGATGTTTACAAGGGTAAACATAGGGAGGCTAAGCACTTTATTATTATTATACTTTATTTATATAGCACCAACTAATTCCGCAGCTCTGTACTACTTTATAAGATGTCCCAAAGGCCAAGCACAAGAGAAAATAGACAAGTCTTTTGAAAGGAGTGACAAATCTTTATTTAGGGAGTAAATGGAGAAAAGCAAAAAGAGGTAGAAAATGATTATATTTAGAAAGAAGTACATTTGTTCAGGGAGATAAGGAAATAGCTGCCTATCTGTGAAGTAGGCCAGCCATGCAACAAATGGAATAACTGCAAAGGATAAAGCAGTGGACGCAAGTCTGTTTACTAAAGATGAAGTTTTATTGATATTACAAAAATCGGAGAACAAATCAGTTTCTCTACAATAGGTTCATTCAAGAGTATTAAAATACCTTAGATTTGTGCTTGCAGCACCCTTAGCCTATCTTTTTAACCAGTCGTTGTTGACAGGCTTGGCTGCAGATGAGTGGGGAATTGGCAATGTAGTACCCTTTCACAAAAAAATGCAAAAGGAAGGAGAAAGACTTGTGGCATATCTGAAGTTGAATGTCTTCCAAGATTCAGGCAGCATAGCTTTATAACAGGAAGATCTTGCCAAACGTAGTAGAATTTTTTGGCTTTGTTACTCAACCGATAGTAAATTAATTCTTAAGGTACATGGTTCTGGATTGGAAAGTGAGGTATGCTTTTTTTTGCAGGAACACAGAGATCTGAAATAGAGTTGACAATAATCCAGGGGGAATAAACTAAATACAGAATGATTTAGGAAAATATAGCGAATGGACAAGAGAATGGGATCTAAAGTTTAATGCGCAAAGTGCAAGATGAACACTTTGGGCACAAAAACTCAGAAGTAGAATACATATATAGCCCTTTGAGTGCCAGGGAGGTATCCAATGCAAGGTTTTTCTTATGCTCACTGCAAGAAGATAGTCCCTTGCTGTGAGCTGTCTGGTCAATGGACTAGATTCCACATCTGAGGGGAGATGGCTTGCACTAGGTAAAAGGGGTGGGAGGGGGATACTTTATCATTCAATTACTCTTGAACTACCACTCTGACAGTATTGAAATAACACTCTCTATGGCCCAAATACTATGAAAATTAATTGGAGCTGCTGTTTTTGTGAAAAAATACTATTACTTTAACTGCAGGTAGGGTGTTCTTTTCCTTATAAGCTCCATTTCATCTCCTATAAACATATTGCTGGTCTGCATTGCCAAAGAGCTCCAGTTTGGTTTCATCTGTCCATAGAACATTTTCCCAGAATGATTGTGGTTTCACTAGGTAGGTTTTGGCAAAGGTCATGCTTTCCATTTAATGTTTTGTTTCAGCAGTAGGGTTCTCCTTGGCCTTCAACTATAAAGCCCTTCTTGGTTTAGTGTGCGGCATATGGTACTGGTCCAAACCATCACTCCAGATTGCTCCAGTTCAGCCTTAAGCTGTGTAGATGTCTTACATGGCATTTTTTCCACAGTTCAAACCAACCTTTGAAGACTTGTGGATGTTCTTGACAGTTCCATGAGCGGGAACCTTCTTAATTACATTGTGAACTGTTGAAACAGGGATGTAAAGGTCTTTAGAGATGGTCTTATACCCTTTATAATTCTTATGTTTAGTGACAATAGTGTTTATGATGCACTCATACAGCTCTCTGGTCTTTAACATTGTAAAAAAACAAGGAATAAAAGTGGCCTTTTTAAGCATTAAAACCATCATTGATTGGTTAATTCAAGCTATACGAGCACTGAAATGTATAGCAGGTGAGTCTAATTTCAAAGAAATAACATTCTAGTTCTTCTTTGAAAAAATGATTGGAATTCTTCAAGAGGGTGCCAATAATCATGCAATTGTAATGTTTCAATATTTATACTTTTCCCTCCTATTTCTTTTCTATCTGTTATAGTTTTATCCTGTGCTGTTCTGTATCAAACGTATGAGTGTCTATAGACAAAAGCTGTTTCACTACGCCATTTCTTTTCAGGAGATATTGTACATGATATGCAAAATATTCAAGGGTGTCAATAATGTTGACCATAACTGTAGCTCTCCTTTAAAGGGATAGTAATACTTCGTTTTAACTTTATTTTATTTTGTAGTCATTAAAAAAACATGAAGAACGATATAAGTCTTATCTCTGAAACCTTTATGGTTTAAGAGATATTCACAAACAAAGTATCCCCCCCCCCGTTCAACCAGATCAGAAGGGAGATGCCCAGGTAGACTGCAGAGAGGGACAATCTTCAATTAAGATAAGGGAAAAAGCTGAAAAACTTGTCAAGGGGGGAAGGGCTTTCATTGTTTTCATACAAAGCAAATTGTCCCCTTCTGTTATCTGTCTGGTCTTACAACCAGACTCACATCTGAGAAGAGATGGCTTACACTAGGTAAAAGGGGCGGGGAGGGGAACTTTGCTTGTAAATATCTCATAAACCATAAAGGTTTGAGAGATAAGACTTATATCATTCTTCATGTTTTTTTAATGCCTACAAAATAAAATAAAGTTAAAACGAAGTATTACTATCCCTTTAAATATAATATAACAATAGTAACCTTTAGGCTCCCAGTTCTCAACTTCCATTTCACAGCTTATGACTATATTTTCAATCTCTGTTTCCTGTTGTGTTCCACTGTAGTCTTACTTTACCACATTTGGACAGTTAGAAGTTATGCTAGCACACCTGCATAACACATATGCTATGTTATTCTATAAAGCATATGCACTAAGATTTCTCCAAGATGAAAATAAAGCTTCAAAGAATAACACAGGGATTGGAGCATGTTTATGTTCCCCATAAACTTTCACACAAATAGAAATAAGTACTTACCAAATGGGCATGTGGCAGTTTATGACAGAAAACTTTAACAAATGACAATTGATAAAATCAAATAAAGGTAAGTACAAATGCTTATTTTAAGTAAAATAATATTCATGGTTGTATAATAATATTATGGTTGCAGATGGGGGTATGATCCTCATACATCTTGGTGTATAACCACGAGAGTCAGCTTTTGAGCTAGATCTCAGGGTAAGCAAGACCTCTTGCAATGAGAGAGTCCAATTATACCTATTAAGCAATCTGCACTGATTAAATGCTTCTTTAGACTCTAACTTGGTGCCATTTCTAAAGGAAATGCACTCCTGCTTGTCTTATGTGTGTTCAAGCAGTGAGATCTGTAATTTGTGGCATGTTCCTTGGGGTCAGATTGGAGGAGCACCTCTGGAATACAGTAAGCAAGATCATGTATCTTAGAATGTATGTTCTGTGAACTTTATGAATTAATATTTCAAAAATCTCAGGGTCTGTTCATTTTGAAAGTTCCCAGGTATGGAGAACATAAAAAGGCAACTAACATGAAAAAAATAAAAAATATATATGTTATCTATTGTTCAGTATTTTGCTGTTTCCCCCTGACAGCATTATGCACTTACAATCTTCAGTGTATGGGTCCCTCCCGGGCTTCTTCTATCCAGATCTGGTGCTGTGAGCTCTGGAGAGACAGTTTATGACTCCTGTTCGCTGTTGTGGCATCACACTAGCCTGCACCACCAATAGAAATGAGACTGGCAGCCTTTGCTCTTGCAGGAGGTGGGAAAGAATTGGGGGCGGACCTTTACACTGAAGGCTGTATGGTTATAATGCTGATTTTCCCATATGTGGGAATAGCAGCAAGGAACTAGTAAAAGACTGAGCTTTAAACTATATTTTGTTTATCAAATTAGTTGCCTTTAATCAAAATAACACAAAGTTTAACTCGCTTCGATATATCAATTTAACCCCGTTAACCATTTTAGGTTTCCTATAGTAAATGGATTACTGCCTACATGTTATATTCGAGTGGAGGTTTTATTAACATAGTTTTGCACAAAATATGAAAAGCCAGCCCATCTACTCCAATGGAAACGCACTGTGGGCTAGTCTTGTAAATGTTCTCCTGTACCAGTTAGGAAGGAAGGCACATACTGTTGAAAACCTAAAATCATTATCATAACCTACATTATTAACTATATCATGCAAAGTGCCATTTGTACAAAGTAGTGCTTTGGAGACCATTCAAGCATTCAAAAGGTTAAAAGTCTCATTTAACCCCCCCAACCCCATTATCTGCTTTTGTTACCCCCCCCCCCCCGATATGATATTGTGATGAGGTTTAACTCATTCTAAATAAAGTTAACCCTTTGAGTGCCAGAAAGGTATCAAATGCATTGCAGAGCAATGCATTGGATACCCTTTGTTGGCACTCAAAGGGTTAAAAAATACTGTTGGGGTAATAGGTAAATAACGTTAAATGAAAATGTAAATACGGTTGAAACGATGAATATATTCACTGCAATTATCGTTGTACTTATGATGATGTATTCAATAGAGTGTTCTGATTTTTAAAAACACATTAATTTCAGTTTGTGGTTCATCACAAGGTGTATCATTATAATTTTAAATGTACGTTCAGATAAGCAAGTGTAAATGACAGGTCGGTATGAATTAATTATACTTTGATTTCCTCACTTCCTGGGCAGGTGCTTGAGACTTTTATCATGTGTGGCAACGGTTAGTATTTTCACTGTTATTTTACATGGCACCCTGGTTGGGAACCATTGTTCTAAAATATTCTAGGTGCAAAGCTAGGACAAAATAAATTGCACATTATGCATCAAAATACACCAATGCATCAATAAATAGAAACATGCATCAAGTGGTGCAAGGTTGTTACAATCAGTTAGCAATAACTATACATTATTATTGGTTAGCAAAAACTGTGTTTGCTCTGACATCATATTATAAGACATATTATGTCATGAGCCTGTTCCATGACCCGCTGTACCACTTTTCTAGGGCTAAATGAGCACACCATGAATGAATGGACCTGTCAAAATATTTGCAGAGCTTACAGCAACATTTAGAGCAATGTTTACATTTAATTCAGCAATGTGATACATATAGAAAGATGCAAACAAATCTGTACCTACTATAATGGTACAGTTGGAAGATATATTCCAGTGCCAGGGGTCTCAAAAGCATTACTATACAGTATGTTGGATACCTTTCTTACACTCTACAGAATCCTAATGCATCCCAAAGCACCATGTTTGGAGACTTCTCTAGCATTCAAGGGGTTAAAATACCCATTTAAATAATTATTCTTTTTAATTTTTCCCATATGGAGCATTTGTTTGGCCCCAGAATTGCTCCTCTTTAGTTTGAGGAAAAAAAGCTCTAAGTATCTAAGTAAATCTGAATTACTTCTAAGGCTAAATAACTGCACCTTATTAAATACAATGCCCACTTACTTGTGCTGGGCTTTTTAGGTGCAATATCACAGTGGCCTGAGTGGCGCTGTTGCTACACGATCCTATGGACAGCTCTGGTCCCGGGACCATAAATCTCCATAGGATGGTGTAGCAACAGCGCCACTGTACAATTTCAGGCCACTGTGATATTGCACCTAAAAAATTCAACTTTGAAAATTAATAACTTTTGAATGAAACACCTTTCAGCAGTGGGAGTACTCTTGTTTTACTCAGGGGGATAAACCCTACAACATATATTGTTTTTTAATTTTAAGTATTACTATCCCTTTCATATATATTTTCAAAGAATGTAGTTTGTTTTAGAAAATATGTCAGTTATTTTTCTTTGAAGTACAATTTCTGACTGGAAATGTCATAAAAACGACAAAGATGTAACTAAAAAACTATTGTGAGTAGTGACAAGAATATTGGTATGTTAACCCTTTGAGTGCCAGAGGAGTATGGAATGTATTGCAAAGCAATGCATTCCATACTCCTCTGGCACTCAAAGGGTTAAAAGTGTTTATTTTGTAGATAGCAATCAAGATTATTCATATAATTAATAAGATTTTTGAGTAAAATATTATAATTTAGCATTTTTAAAGACTGTTAGAATGTATAATTATTTTCATGATTATTATAAATATACCTGGCTATTTCTATTTTATCAATAGATACATATTTATTTCCCTATCAAACGTTTTCCAGACTCATATCTCTACACTTTACTACACTTTTTAACTGACGTAACATTTTGTAGTTTTAACAACTTTTTTTTTCATTGAAACTGACATATTTTCATTGCCACTATATAACACTGGCGGATATTTAAGCCGTGCCTTTGCCCCGCCCCTTTCAACTACAATTCTTGTTTTATTTTATACACAACGGACATTACTAGTTTTTTATCATACAGCTATAGAAAATATGTCGTTCACGCATACAATTACTTATTTTTGTTGTTCATACAACATATTTTTAACATTATCCCTTTGAACATAGAGCCCTTAATGTTTACTGATTTGTTTGCTTTGGAATAATAATAATAATAATCCTTTATTTATATAGCGCAAACAGATTCCGCAGCTCTTTACACTCATATTGGTTCCTGTCCCCATTGGGGCTCACAGGGGTATCCAACGTACTGTACAGCAATGCTTTGGATACCCCTGGCACTCAGGGGTTAAAAGCTTTAGCTTAAACCTTCCAGCTGAAAAATTATAGCTGGTACAGTACCTTTTTTGTGTTTTCATACCTTATAAAACAACATAAACATTTTTTACCTTCTTAATAATAACGTTTCAAGCACTGCATGCTGGTACTTGTAGTCCTGTTTAACCAGCAGTGCTTTCTCTCCTAACAAGGTTCTTGCACTTGTAGACTACAATGTCCCACCTTTGTGTGTGCTACTGTGTGTTATTTGATATATTTGATACATGGAGGTGTGTTCCAGTAATTAGGCAAATATTTATATGCATAACGTGTGTGTACCTGTCAGCAATTTTACTGAAGAATATCTATATGGATATATTGTCCAGAGGGCAGGAGCAGCTGTATGCATATATTTACTCATTTTTGTAAAGTTGGAAGGTATGTTAAAATCCCTTCAATGGGAATGTGAGGAATATTCATTTCCTTCCTACAATGTAGTTGGCTTGCTCTAGAATTGTGCCTATTTAGCTTGTTGAATAAGGCCCATATGCATACCTGGGAACTCTCCGGATTTGTCCCGGAGACTCCGGTTCTGACAGAACTTTACCGGGTCTCCGGGGCAGAGGCTGATTCCTCCGGATGTGGAGAGTTTCTATTGAAACTCTGCCACATCCGCTTTTTCCTGCTGATACTCAGTCTCTAGCCCTCTGAGTGCCAGAGTAGTAAGGAATGCATTGCTTTGCAATGCATTCCGTACCACTCTGGCACTCAAAGGGTTAAGCCCCCCCCCACACTTGCGGCAAGCCCCGCCCCTTTTTGACGCGATTAGCGTCATTTTTGTCACCCCCCTGGTGAACAGAGGACTACCCTCCGGGTAGCCCTCGACTGGAAGTTCCCAGGTATGCCCATATGGTGCAAATATTTTGCTCCTTGTGGAATAACTGGAGGAACTCTGGGTTACCGCAAGCATTTATCTAGTGCCTAGAATGTATGTCTCAGTGTCAGCTCAGTTTGAAAGTTACTAGGACTACACCATAAGGGACAATTACAAGAGGGATGCAAAGTACTTTGAAAAGCAATGAATTGTGTACACCTTTGGCATTCAAAGTGTTAAATGGAGCTTTTAACCCTTTGAGTGCAATGCGTTGCATACCCCTCCACTCAAAAGGTGAAACCCTTGAATTTTAGAGCTGTCTCCATCAATACATGATATCAATCATGTATACCTCTTCACGTTATGTTTACTATAGTCCCATACCTCCTACCCTCTTTGAGACCCAAATCTCTCTGTCCCTCTTTCCCACCCTGGTGTCCCTCGTTTAGGAGATCAGTCTGTGTGGTGTATATAGAAGTGTATCACATTGCTCCACAGCAATAAAACTCACATTATGTTTGCATAAGCATCAGCATAAGTGTTTATAAATTGATCTGTGTAAATAAAACACTTTGGTCTTGTTCTAAATCCTTTATTCAGTTACACAAACAGGTGTCAGTAGGTCATTTCCCGAACGGAGACTGGTTATATCCTCCGTATGCGCATACCTGGGAACTCTCAGGGTTTGACCCTGAGACTCAGGGTTTTGGCCCAAATCTCAGGGTCTCAGGGTGACGAGCCAAAATCTCAGGGTGAGAGAGTTCAGTGCTACCTGCTATATATTCTGCTCTAGTTAAATGCATCTTTAGTATCTAAATGGGTGCCACTTGTACCAGAAAGGCAGAGGGAGAAGTCCTGCTTGATTTGTGTGTGTTCATGCAGTGATATCTGTAAGTTATTGTGCATTAATGGCTCCTTGAATGCCGACTGGAGCGACTCTCGATTACAACAATTAGGGATATATAGAGGATAATCTATATTATAGGAAAATTAAGGGTTAATATTTACACAATCTCAGGGTCAGCTCATTTTGAAAGTTCCCAGGTATGCGTATGCGTATCAGTCAGCTTTATCTCGAGCTGACCACTACACTTGTGAGTATCCACCTTATACTTTTATTGTTTATATCTGAAGTCTGTGACATATTACACTATTGGACACCCTCTATCTACAGTATTCAGTAGGTCTTAATAATAACCTAAATTTTCTTAGTAATGCCCCACCCACCAGCAACACCACCGAAAACTAAGGTGTCTCTCTTTGGCCATCTGAAATCTTGGGAAGTATGTAGTCTTACACCATTAATTTTGTATTGGGGATTTGAAATATTCATTAACAGTGGCCTTATTCTTCCATTTTCTCCTAAACAGCAACACTGATGCCAGTGGAAGGCACAGCAACTGATAGCTTTGAGGGCACTGCCACTAATTTAAAATGGCATTTTACTGAGTTCCAAGGAGGTGTCCAATGCATTGTGAAGCCATGTGTTGGACACCTCTTTGGCCCTCATAGGGTTCATGGGATTTTAAACTATTCCCTATTGTGCGGTTGGTTTGCCTAGAATTGTTCTTTTGTGCTTATGGCCCACAGTCCTTTTTATGATGCTATTGTATGTAAACTATTGGACACGCAGAGAGACATTTGCTGTATTTCTCTTTGAAGTTGAGATTGTGTAATTATGTCAGCAAAGTAATAGTACCTTTCAGCTCATTCACAATGCGTAGTACTATTGACTTTTCTTATCAGAATCAGCAAACACACATCAAAGGGAAAGGAGAAATGTTTACACCACTGATTCTCAAGGTTTGTCTGCTGAACATCCCATCAGTTCACGTTTTCAAGATATCTCTGCTTTGCCACTGGTAAGTAAATGTGATTGAACTACCTGTGTTTAATTAGAGATATCCTGACATTCTGACCAGTAGGTGTTCCCAAGGACTGGAACTGAGAATCTCCGGTCTACACTTGTTTAGTCCTTTGAGCGCCAGAGGGGTACAGAACGCATTGCTTTCTGTACTCCTCTTGAACACAAAGGGTTAAAGGAGCTCTAACACCAAAAAAATAAAATAGATAGATATAACATGTACTTATGGCTCGCATGTGTAAAATGTAATTAATCACGCATGTGTAAATTGTCCTGTTATGAGAGCATTTATTTACTGTTGCTTGTATTGTTTGTATTAAGAGAGAAGACTAATTTATGCTCTTTTGTCTAAAAGCTCCTTATCTTATGCCAGCCCACTAACAGATAATGCTGGGCAATCAAAGGGAGCCCTGGAATAGGCTGCTCTCTCAGGGAATATTTAGGATTAGATTTTAGGCCTCAGAAAATAAATATAGCATTTTTATGATACTAGCATAAAGTACAGGGTTTCTAAGTGTACATAACCCGTTAATTTTTAGGTGTTGGTGTTCATTTTTGTTAATTAACCCTTTAACCCCTTAACGTCCGGCGGTCCTGGGACGTTTCCGTCCCATAAGGACCGCATTGAACCACATGGACCGGTACACGTGACCTGTTGCGTGTATTGGTGTGTCACTATGGGGCCTGATAGAGATCGCTCCGATCTTGGAGCGGTCAATTTCAGGCCCTATTTTTACTTACAGCGCTCCCGGTAGAGCGCTGTAAGTAAAAAGTACGCGACGTACTATGACCGTCATCGGTCCTTGAGTATTTCAAGGGGTTAAGGGGTTAAGGGGTTAATGATCATTGCCATGCTAGAAGCGTCATCTGTGAATTTGACTTAAGGACCGATGACAGTCCTGATCATAGCTGGGAACTCTCCGGTTTTGCCCAGGAGACTCCGGATTTAACACTGTATTACCGGGTCTCCGGGGCAGAGTCTAATTTGCCGGATGTGGGGAGTTTCTCTTGAAACTCTGCCCACTTGTGCTCCATCCCGCCCCGTTCCTCCCATTCCCCGCCCCATTCTCCTACTTCCCCAGGCTTTTCTGTAATTTTTTTTTCTTTTTGTGTGGTTTTTTTTCTTCTTTTCTTCAAACCCCCCCATCGTGATTAAGCCCCACCCCTTTTTATGACGCAAATCGCGTCATAGAGCTCACCCGGCGGCTACCCTCCGGGTTGCACCTTCTGTAAAGTTCCCAGGTATGGTCCTGATATGTAACGTATTTTTGGCTCACATTGCTCCTGGAGTAGTCAGCATCAGACCCTCTTTCTATAAGCCAGCACACATGATCAGTCACATGTGCCAGCTCGCCAAATGAGATCAAAGCGGTCCTTAAGGGGAATCCACTCCCCAGGAACTTGGCCATTAAGGGGTAAATCTTGACATTTATTTGGCAGGAGGGATGTTTTACCTTTAAGGCTGTATCCTATTGTACAGCACTGCAGAATTAGTTGGCGCTATATAAATAAAGAACAATAATAATAATTATATCAGGGTGCCATGGCACTTTGACATCCACTTAGGGTGCCTCTTCTTTTCTATAAAGACTTAGAAAGAAACGGGAATGTTGGGTTTCATATTGGGTTGGGTTGGGTTTCATATAGCTCTGGAAATAGTTGTGCACAGTAAATTTGTTTTTGTTATTCTGATTGTGAGACCTAAAAGAGATATATATTTTGTAAATGTACCATCCATTACCATACCTGGGAACTTTCCAGTTTTGCCCAGGAGACTCCGGATTTCACATTGAATTACCGGGTCTCCGGGGCAGTCTCTCAATCTCTGGGTTGTTCTCCATCCCGCCCCAGTTCCTCCCACTCCTCGCTCTCTTACCCTCATTCAACATATATTTTGC
Source organism: Rhinophrynus dorsalis (assembly GCA_037306005.1). Lineage (NCBI taxonomy): Eukaryota > Metazoa > Chordata > Amphibia > Anura > Rhinophrynidae > Rhinophrynus > Rhinophrynus dorsalis. The sequence continues at coordinate 384,014,866 of CM074719.1, forward strand.
TCTTTTTTTTTCTTTTTTTTGTCCTGCCCCCCTAACGACTAAGCTCCTCCGGGTAGCCCTGCCTGTCAGGTTCTCAGGTATGTCCATTACATGCTTGACAAATTACATAAAAATGTTAGGTGTGCCCTAAAACTACCAGACTGCATAATGGAGGTGCCTTAAAGCGGAACTATCACCCTATATTAAGCCCCCCCAATAATGAGGCATATGGCGATTAGGTTCTTAACAGCGCTATTATCGGGCACAAGTACCAAGTTCTGAAGTAATCCTCCTTCTTCTGAGACCAGCAGGCCAGGCTTGCACGCAGACATCTTGTCTTTGAGACGCCTGTGCTCCTGTGCTGTCCGACCCAGTTTCTTCTAGGAGGCATTGCATGGTACCTTAAAGGGATAGTAATGTTTCACAAAAACAGCAGCTCCAATTAATCGTCATAGTATTTGAGCCATAGAGAGTTTTATTTCAATACTGTCAAGATGTAGTTCAAGGGTAATTGAATGATAAAGTATCCCCCTCCCGTCCCTTTTACCTAGTGTAAGCCACGTCCCCTCAGATGTGCATACCTGGGAACTTTCAAAATGAACTGACCCTTAGATTGTGTAAATATTAACCCTTAAATTTCCCACAATATAGATTATCCTCAGTATATCCCTCAACGATGTAATCGAGAGTCGCTCCAATCAGCATTCACGGAACCATTAATATACAACAACTTACAGATATCACTTCATGAACACACACAAATCAAGCAGGACTTCTCCCTCTGACTTTCTGGTACAAGTGGCACCAGTTTAGAGACTAAAGAAGCATTTAACTGGAGCAGAATATATAACAGGTAGCACTGAACTCTCTCACCCTGAGATTTTGGCTCTTCAGCCTGAGACCCTGAGATCTGGGCCAAAACCCTGAGTCTCAGGGTCAAACCCTGAGAGTTCCCAGGTATGCAGATGTGGAATCTGGTCTTAAAGGGATAGTAATACTTAAAATTTACTAATCACCATATTGTAGTCATTAAAAAAAGAAATGAATTGCCCCCAGTGCAATCTCTCAAACCCTCCCCTTTCCCTGAAGTCAGCGTTCTAGCTAACTGAAGGGGAATCTGGTCTTACGTGCATCAGGCAGCCCTGCAGCAAAGCCGAGAGCTCGTTAATAAAAAAGAAATCCTTCACTGAAACGGTCTTCTATGTGTGCTTGGTTTGCAACAGGATTCCCCTGCAGTCAGCTAGAATGCTGACTTCAGGGAAAGGGGAAGGAGGGGGGAATTTTGCAAGCGATTATCTCTCAAACCTCTCACACGTAGAAGACCGTTTCAGTGAAGGATTTCTTTTTTATTAACGAGCTCTCGGCTTTGCTGCAGGGCTGCCTGATGTACGTAAGACCAGATTCCCCTTCAGTTAGCTAGAACGCTGACTTCAGGGAAAGGGGAGGGTTTGAGAGATTGCACTGGAGGCAATTAATTTCTTTTTTTAATGCTTACAATATGGGGATTAGTAAATTTTAAGTATTACTATCCCTTTAAGATCAGACAGCTCACAGCAAGGGACAATATTCTTACTGTGAGAACAATGAAAGCCCTGCCCCTATTGCCAGGTTTTTCCTTATACTAATTGAAGATTGCCCTCTTTGCGATCCATCTGGACAGTCTTGCTGCTCTGAGTTGAGCAGTGTTACATCAGTAAAAGGGGCGGGAGGGGGATACTTTATCATTCAATTACTCTTGAACTACAACTCTGACAGTATTGAAATAACACTATGGCCCAAATACTATGATGATTAATTGGAGATGCTTTTATTATGAAACATTACTATTCCTTTAAGATACCATAAGGGACTGATGGCACAGGAGCACAGACAGCTCCAAAGCAAGAAGCCTGGCAGTCAGTCTCAGAAAAAGGATTGCTTCAGAACTTGGAACTTGTGCCCAATAATAGTGCTGTTAGGATCACCATATGCCTAATTATTGGGGGGCTTAATATAGGATGATAGTTCCACTTTGGCCAAAGAAAAATTGAGAACCACTGCTTTATGGTATAGATAACAATTATAAAATACACTGACCACATGTATTGCTTTAACTCCCTTAACCCCTTCGTGACACAGGACGTACATGTACGTCCTGTGTGGCTGTCACTTAGTGACAGAGGACGTACATGTACGTCCCGGAAATCCGGCTCCCCGCGTGGCTGCGCGCCGTTCGGGGACTCCGGATTGTTTTAAAAAAAAAAAAAAAATGTTAGACGGGCGTTAAGTGACGGCCGCGTGCACTAAGGGGTTAATGACCGGCCATGTGGCTGGCACTTAAAGACCACGGGGCATTTTTTTGGTTTACTAATGGATTCAGGGCTCCACGAGCAGCGTGCAGTCACTAGTCCTTAAGTGCAGGACAGCTGTAACTGTCCTGGCACATCATGGGTCCTTAAGGGGTTAAAAATGTATTTATTCTAAAAAGCAATACAGACCTAAATGATTCCCCAGTGTACCTAACAGAAATGACTTTGTTCATCCAGTATCAGATCCCTTTTAACCGCCTTGAGAGGTATCCAATACTTCACTGCCACTCAAAGGGTTAAGTGAACTATCACAAAGGAATACAAAACAATTTCCATTATCGATTATTCATGAGGATGGAGTAGAAAGAAGAACTGGATCAAACCTGGTGCCAAGAGCCTGCAACATTGGGGACAAATAAACAGGAAAATGACATACATTTCCACTGATTTAAATAATAGTGTAGTCTATAACGCATTGGTGCGTTCTGAGGATTTGCACAGTTTCTTCACATTAAAACAACTAATATAATTCCATTGAAGGGAATGTAATTCCCTCCGATACAGAACTGTGAAATGAGTGATTGTATTAACCTGGGTAACAGAGGGCCGTATGTTCAAAAGAAAAGTTGAGGCGTAGGGAAGAACTGAAATTTTTAAAAATACCCATTGTGAATAAATGCCTTGGAGACCTCTCTAGCATTCAAGGTGTTAAAATCCCCATTTAAAAAAATGAGAATTTTTAGTTCTCCCCTATATTACAAATGGTTTACTTAGAACGCCTCGATTTTATTACTGTAGCACTTTACTTCTTTACTTGGATCAGCAGCTTGGAATAGATACAAAAAGTTAAGAGGTGCAATTCTGAGAAAAACCCCCCAAAAATAAACCACTGTAGGGGACAAATGAAAATGCCCATTGATTTTTCTGGGTCTTTTAAACCTCTTGAATTTACATTTCTGAAATTATTATTTCTCAGATGCTTTGTCTGAGGATTGCACCTAAATGTTGACCATGTTTGTAAACAGCGTAATTCCTTATATTTATATCAGTTATTTGGATTGTTGTGCATCACAGTAGAATTTTCATAGACAATTAATACATGCAGAATTAAAAATCCTCTTCCAGGATTGTTATCTAGGGCGTGACCATCAATTGCTGATGAAAGGCTGAGGCTAAAGCAAGTATGCTTCATCTCCAGTCAAGTAGAAACAAGGTCACATTCTTTGCAAACAAGGTTAATATACTTGTCTAAGAGTTTAAGACTATATTAGTAATAACTAGTTTACTTTAGTTGTTGCTTAAACATGGACCACATGAACAAAATCAATACTCTCTAGCATGGGTCATCACCTATATATATATATATATATATATATATATATATATATATATATATATATATTTATATTTATTTTTTTATTTTTTTTTTTTTTATGAAAGTATTTTACCATTTTCAGATATGTCCTGCATACTCATTTAATCTAAATCTCAGAAGAATAAAAGGCTAATTTGACTTTGCCAGGATTATAACCTGTAACCATGAGATTTTATAGCTGGTACCTTAAAGGGATAGTAATGTTTCATAATAAAAGCAGCTATAATTAATCATCATAGTATTTGGACTTTGGAGAGTGTTATTTCAATTCTGTCAGAGTTGTAGTTCCAGAGTAATTCAATGACAAAGTGTCCCCCTCCCACCCCTTTTACTGATGTCACACTGTTCAGCCAGAGCAGAAGGGAGGTGCCCAGGTAGACTGCAGAGAGGGACAATCTTCAGTTAAGATAAGGGAAAAACCTGAAAAGCTTGTCAAGGGGGGCAGGGATTTCATTGTTTTCATAGGAATAAGAGTGTCGACTTCTGTTATCTGTCTGGTCTATAGACTGCATTCCACATCTGAGAAGAGATTGCTTACACTAGGTAAAAGGGGCGGGAGGGTGAAACTTTGCTTGTGAATATCTCATAAACCATAAAGGTTTGAGAGATAAGACTTATATCATTCTTCATGTTTTTTAATGCCTACAAAATAAAATAAAGTTACAACGAAGTATTACTATCCCTTTAACCAGCTGAGCTATCTCATACTGTGGAAAGTAATAAGAAAATAGTTGGAAATGATTGGCTCAAGTAAGCGAGGCTTATATCAGTGATTTCAAAACTGGTGGGCATGCAAACGCTGGGAGGCTGAAGGGCCTTGGGGGGGGGGGGCAAGGATTTGTTTTAGCACAAACCATATAACATAATTATATCTGTGTTGTCTAAAAGTAACCATGGTCGGGAGTTTATGAAAGGCTGGTTGATTTGTAATGCAGCTTATAATAATTGTTCACAAGTTTGTGCTTATATTTAACTTCATAGGCAAATATATATTTATATAATATATAAATATATATTAAACATATATTTATTCTCAGAGCTCCAAAAATCTGGAACAATCTGCCGGAAATAATCACATCTGCTCTCAGCCTAAAATCCTTAAAAGCAAATGTTTCTTTATATCTAAAAACAGTGTGTAACTGTAAATAATCCCATTATTTAATAAGTATGTATATTTATGTATGTTTGTATATAATGTCTCACAATTGGTGTAAATATGTAACCCTTTACTGAAAACTCTCCAGGACATACTTGAAAACGAGATAAATCTCAATGTATTCTTCCTGGTAAAACATTTTCTAAATAAATAAATAAAATAAATATTCATACAAAACACAGGGTCTTTACATAATTCTGAGTTATCACCCACGGCTTCGCACATTGGGCAGACCGTATTATGTGTCCTACATTTTCAGGCAGAGGGAGATCCATAGGGTTGCAAACTGTGCTATATCGCAGTCAGAGTTTCTCTCTGAGTGTGAAAGGTATCTTCCACCATCGGCCCTGGGAAGCTGTGCACTTTCTCGGTTTGTAAAGCTAGGGCAAATTGTGTGGAAGGAAAAAGTCTGAGTTAAAAATACAGGAGATGAATATAGTCAAGTTGATACCTTTATTGGCTAACTAACAGATTTAGGATGCAAGCTTTCAAGACCTCTTAGGTCTCTTCCTCAGGCATGTTATACAGATAAATATGGAAACATATCTTATATACAAGTACACATTGCATTGCTTCCATTCTAAACAATGCAATGTGTACTTGTATATAAGAGATGTTTTCATATTTATCTGTATAACATACCTGAGGAAGAGGCCTAAGAGGTCTTGAAAGCTTGCATCCTAAATCTGTTTAGTTAGCCAATAAATCATACCTGGGAACTCTCCGGTTTTGCCCCGGAGACTCCGGGTTTGACAATGAATTACTGGGTCTCCGGGGCAGAGTCAGATTCTCCAGATGTGAGGAAACCCTGCCCACTTGTGCTCAATCCCACCCTGTTCCTCCCACTCCGTGCCCTCTTCTACCCCTTCCCTAGTGCATTCTATATGTTTCTTTTTGTTTAGTAGTCCCGCCCCTCCTCATGATAAAGCCCCGCCCCTTTTTAATGATGCAGATCGCGTCATTTCTCTACCCTCATCGGCACTAGAGGGCTGTCCTCCGGGCAGCCCCAAGTAAGAAGTTCCCAGGTATGCAATAAATGTATCAACTTGTCTATACTTGCCTCCTGTATTTCTATGGCTAACACGGCACCAACTCTCTTCTGAGTTAAAAATCACAATGAACAAGTGAAGCAGCCCTTCTCTTCTCTGGTTTCAAGGTAGAAAACAGAATTGTGGCCTTAAGCAGAAAGTACTGAGGCCAGTAGACAAATAAAATATGTCAAACTTGTATTGATTTATGCCAGAGAGGTTTCCAGCTCATTGCTAAGTAATATGTTGGAGATTACTTCTCTTGCATTTAAGAAGTTAAAATGCTCATTTAAATAATTGTTGTATTTGTCCTCTATAGTGCAGAAGCACCAACTTTTGCTTTTTTTGCATAAGGCTCTTATTAATCCTACTCTGCTCCTTGAAGGGTTAAAGTGGTAATAAATTGAACATGTTAATTTATTTCTTACTCTGAGAAAAGGTCATTAACCATTCATAATAATGATTGATATTGTTTAATTATGGTCATTGGCTGTAACATAAACACCTGGTTCAATTTGTCATGTGGTGTGGGAAGAATGTCTTTTCTCACTTTCCTCTGCACAGTCCCCTTACTGAAATGCTAGCTGTCCTAGCAGTGTTTAATGTTTCATACTCCCCTGCACTATATAATGGGGATTGTTTTCTCACAGTAAAACTTTAATTGCGAAAAGGAGAATTCCAGACAAAGGGAGGCTGTTGAGCTTCCAAAAGTTTGTGTGTATATATCTGGCTTATACTCACTTCAAGAAATGTATGGGCCTATGCTCTAACAGAGATGCTATGCCCTAGGAATACGTGGCTCTTAATTTGTTTAACAGGAGGGCATAACCAGGCAGATGTCCTTCATACAGCTGCCAGTTATATATGTATACTTATTTATTTGCATTTTATATCTCTTGTAGTCCATGGCTATTTTTTCATTTTTTAATTTAATAAAAACCCATACAAGCCATTCAGGTCAATTGAAACCCACTGTCTGTGATGGGGATATGATATCTAGAATTCAACTGAATTAATTGTACTCAATAAACTGCCATTACAATGCAAACAAATATATAGCTAAATAAACCTGACCACTGTATGAAGAATACTTACAGTATCTATATTGATAAATGCATTAAACAAATTATTATACACTTATTCATAGGATATAATTTCCCTTTAAATAAACAGACATACTAGAACATTGCTGCTTTCTAAATCTGTGCATAAAAGAGATCTATTTATGGATAATGACACTGTACTGAATATTGCTATAGGAGTTCTATAAATGGAAGCAGGTATTTTGTTGTATAATACAGCTTGCTATATACCAAAGAAAAATAATTATGTGGTCTATGATAACTCTGGGGGTTCATACATTGCTAATAAACACACCACACTTTATGGTCTGCAAGTTTTTTTCCTCAGAGCTGTATAATAGTTAAACAGACAAAAGAACAATGGACAATGGGGTAAATCTATAAGGATATGTACAATACTGGAATAAGAGAGCCCTGCTCTCTATAGCTTCTAGTCTATAGGCAGTGAGGGACTGATACAAAAGGTCCTAAGTGCTTGGATTTGCAGATTGGTCCAGCCACAGCTTATGACAAAAGGAAGATGAAAGTGCCAAGTGCTATACAGACCTGCAGGTATATTCAGATAATGTACATACCTGGGACCTCTCCGGTTTTGCTCCGGAGACTCCGGATTTCAAACTGAATTACAGGGTCTCTGGGGCAATGTGTGAATCACCGGGTGGGCAGAGTTTAAGTAGAAACTCTGCGCACTTGTGCTCCATCCTGCCCGGTTCCTCCCACTCCCCGCCCTCTTACCTCCATTTTGCAGGGGTTTTTTTTGGTCCCGCCCCGTGACTAAGCCCCGCCCCTTTTATGACGTGAATTGCGTCATTTTCCTCCCCGGTCGGCACTGACAGGGTTACCCTCCGGGTAGCCCTGCTTCAAAAGTTCCCAGGTATGATAATGTATCACAGAGGAAATCTGAGGAGTGAGAGTGGAAGAGTAAGTTAGGAAAGGTTGAATAACTGACAATGATAAGAGATGATGAGGACATGAATTAGGATTTTGGTTGTATCACATCAGAACATGACGAATGCCTGAGATGAAGGTAGCAGGATATGTCAAAGGGTGGATGTGGGGAATTTAAAAGGGCAGAGTCCAATGCTGGTAGCTGGGTTGTGGGAGTTATGGAAGAATCATTCAAAGTTATAATTTCAGGATGCAGTTTGTTGAATGGGGAAAGAGGTGTGGTTCTTTTTTGGATATATGGAGTTTTAGATAATGGGAGGACATCCAGGTAAAGAATGCAGAGGCAGCTAGTAACCCAAACTCTAAGAATGGGAGTAATGTTATTGAAGGAGAGGTAGAGTTCAGTATCATCAGCATAACGGTGGTACTGGAACCCAAATGAATAGACTAGATTTCAAAGAGGGGAAATGTAGGTCGAAAAGAGAAGGAAGCCCAGAATAGAGCCTTAAAAACCCCAACTGTAAAAGGGAACAGAGAGGAAGTAGTGCCTGGTGGAAACACTAAGGGCTTGTTAAACGGAAAGCCAATACCGAACAAAAACCATACCTCTGTTCCACATCTATTCAATAACCTATCTATCAGAGTGGACAACGAGCATAGGCAGCACAAACACACATAACCTGATAATAAGCGTTCCATCTTTTTTCCTCACCTTGCATACATTTCATTTGCTAAATAATGCAAAATATATTAAGTTCAAACTAAAGCAGCTAATGCTCAGCACTATCAGGAGAATCTAAACGTTGTCAAAACAAGTTCAAAATCCCATCCAATCACCACAAAACAACAGGGCTCAAAATTTCCACTCGCCACTAGCCAATGGCGAGTGAAAATTTAGCCCTGGCGAGTAGAAATTCAGCCCTGGTGGGTATGTTTTGGCTTGCAGTGGCGAGTAACTTTTCAGGTCTGGCTAGTAGCAAAGGACTTAAAATTATAAGCCCTGTATATACCCCACAATAACCGACAAACACTGCCTGTGTTTGGATGTTCTGCAAGCTACAGCACAGGACCCAGGAGCAGAAGATAGACAAAGCAAGATAGAAAGACAGCAGCACACATTGGAGAGAGGTAGACTTGGAGTGGGGAGTGGAGAAAATTGCATAAAAATAAAACCACATATAATACACTTTTTGCACAGTTTTGCATATTGCACATGACAGATCCACACACAAACGCACAAATCTTTGTTTTCTGACACACAATACATTTTATGTTCTATTTTATACAATGCGAGTGAGTGTAAAGGAATGTCAGAGAGTTATTGTGACCAAGTGCCTGTGAGAGTGACTGGGTGTGAGTGTGTGAGGGAGCTAGTAGCGTGGTAGTGAGATGGCAAGGAAAGGAGTGGAGGCTGAAGGATGGAGAGAGGGACAGGAGAGTTGGAAAGTGAGCATGGGATCCCCCATCAGGGAAGGAGGGGAGAGCAGGTGGGCAGAAGGGTACCCAACAACAGTCAGGCACACAGCAGTCAGGGACCAACATGGCAGTGGGAAGCAGAGGGGATGTGGGAGAGGAGCACACACATCCAGGGACAGTGCAGACAGGGCCTGGCAAAGAAATGGCCACACATACTGACCACACATCTCAGACTGCAGTGGAGGAGGACAGACTGCATGACCCCAAGTACTCCCATGAGGAGAACATGGCCCTGGTGCAGAGCATCCTTGAAAAGAGTGGGGGATATTGGTGTGCAGAAGAAGTTAGCCTGGCATTAGGTGTAGGATGCAATCAACATGGTGTCCAAGTGCAAGCACAACTCAGGCAAGAAGAGCTGGGCAGACTGCAAGAGAAATGTCAAGAACAAAATGGGAGAACTGTCCCTACATGCGAAAGGCACCAGAGGTGGTCCACTAGCAAACATCACCTTCAATGCCTGGGAGGAGATGCTATACCACAACCTGTCCACAACGGCAGTTGAGGGGATCTAAGGCAGCTGTGACACAGGAGATGACAGCGCACTCCAGCCTCCCAGTAAGTAACATGACACTTAACTGTCCACCATACAAATCCTGTTAGCTAGTAATACACAGTTATGTTATCTGATGTGATGTGTACATTGGTCACTCAACCAACAGCCATCTTCCTGTATAGGCCCCATTCTCAGGCACTGTAGAAGGAGGAGTGCCTGAGGATGTAGGAGTCATGATAATTGTCAGGATATGAAGCGCAGACATGTGTGATCCACATGTTGTCATCACACACCATCTGAACATTGATGGAGTGGAAATGCTTCCTGTTGATGAACAGATGTCCTTCATGTGGAGGAGATGTTATATGCACATGTGCAGTTAATGACACCCATGACTCTGGTTATGCTTCTCCTTGTGTGAAACTCCTGCTTGACTTGAGCCCAGTCCATCTGAGTGAAGGGGAAGTGAATGTACCTCCTGGCAGTCAGCACCTCAGCCAACACCCTAAAACATGTAGCCTGGGACAACCCAGATACATATCCCTCAGTGGATTGAAATGATCTAGATGCCATGAAATGGATGACACACAGCAGCTTCTTGGTGTTGGCTATGGGATCAACATCATCTTTGATCACCTCATAGAGGTTGATGATGCTGTGTGAAGTCAACCTGTAGCAGTCTCTGACCTCAGCCTCTGCCATAATAAAGAGAATGACTCTCGTTGGGTATATTCTGTGTCTTGGTGGAGTTCTGGTCTTCCTGTGCTGCTCCACAGGTCCCTCTAGCACCTGTGGCTGGGTGATATTTGGTTCAGGCAGCTCAAGTGATGCTGCCTGGCCTGCTCCTCCACCTGGAGATGGCATTCTGTGTGGTTCTCCAGATGGAGCATCTGAACTTGCAACAGCTGGCAGATGTCCTTGTGTTTTTGGGGATCCTGTGGATACCTATCCCTCACATGCCCCCTCCTCTGATGCTTTTGCAACTATTGCAGTGGATGCATGATGCTTGAAATCTCTGTCTGAGTGGACTCATTTGAAAATACGCCACATTTACAGGATGGTGGGATGTCCTTGTAAGGCAAAGGTGGGGAGTTGGCCAGAAGTAGTCATCAGGTAACAAGGGACCAATAGGAACGAGTTCTTGCCAGGTGAGTGCACGTCCATGTGGATGTTATTGTTTGAGTGTGTTTGGTGTGATTGCGGTTTACCTGTCAGCTGCATCTGTGATGTTGCCCTGTGTGGTTGATGATACCAGTTTGTTCTCCATTGGCTACTGATCTTGCACACATAGGCTTAGGTTGCTTTGCAGTTGACAGTTGTGCATATTGTTTTGGATGGCCATGGCATATTGGTATGTGTTAACCCCTGGTGTGCTGGGGGAAAGTGCAATGGATTGGTTCCCGTTGATTCGCACATGCCTTGTTATTCAGGGGGTTCATGTACAGTGTCTTGCAAAAGTATTCACCCCCCCCCCTTGGCATCTTTCATATTTTGTTGCATTACAACCTGGAATTAAAATGGATTTTAGTTTGGATCTCATGTAATGGACATACACAAAATAGTCCAGATTGGTGAAGTGAAATGAAGAAAATAACTTTTTTAAAAAAAATTCTAAAAAATATAAAATGGAAAAGTGGTGAATGCATATGTTTTCACCCCCTTTGCTATGAAGCACCTAAATAAGATTTGGTGCAACCAATTACCTACAGATGTCACATAATTACTGTAGTTAAATAAAGTCCACCTGTGTGCAATCTAAGTGTCACATGATCTGTCACATGATCTCAGTGTATATACACCTGTTCTGAAAGGCCCCAGAGTCTGCAACACCACCATGAAGACCAAGGAGCTCTACAAACAGGTCAGGGACAAAGTTGTGGAGAAGTACAGATCAGGGTTGGGTTATAAAAAAATATCTCAAACTTTGAGCATCCCAAGTAGCACCATTAAATCCATTATTACAAAATGGAAAGAATATGGCACCACAACAAACCTGCCAAGAGAGGGCCGCCTACCACAACTCACAGACCAGGCAAGGAGGGCATTAATCAGAGAGGCAAAAAAGAGACCAAAGATAACCCTGAAGAAGCTGCAAAGCTCCACAGCGGAAATTGGAGTATCTGTCCATAGGACCACTTTAACCCCTTAGTGACGGCCGCGTGCAGACGCGGCCGTCACTTAACGCCCGTCTAACATTTTTTTTTTTCTTTGAAAGGAATCCGGAGTCCCCGAACGGCGTGCAGCCGCGCGGGGATCCGGATTTCCTGGACGTACATGTACGTCCTCTGTCACTAAGTGACAGCCACAGAGGACGTACATGTACGTCCTTTGTCGCGAAAGGGTTAAGCTGTACACTCCACAGAGATGGGCTTCACTGAAGAGTAGCCAGAAGAAAGCCATTGTTTAAAGAAAAAAATAAGCAAAAATGTTTACTGTTCACAAAAGGCATGTGGGAGACTCCCCAAACACATGGAAGAAGGTACTCTGGTCAGATGAGACTAAAACTGAGCTTTTTAGCCATCAAGGAAAATGCTATGTCTGGCACAAACCCAACACCTCTCATCACCCCGAGAACACCATTCCCACAGTGAAGTATGGTGGTGGCTGTTGGGATGTTTTTCATCGGCAGGGACTGAGAAACTGGTTAGAATTGAAGGAATGATGGATGGCTCTAAATACAGGGAAATTCTTGAGGAAAACGTGTTTCAGTCTTCCAGATATTTGAGACTGGGATGGAGGTTCACCTTCCAGCAGGACAATGACCCTAAGAATACTGCTAAAGCAATACTCGAGTGGTTTAAGAGGAAACATTTAAGTGTATTGGAATAGTCTAGTCAAAGCCCAGACCTCAATCCAACTGAGAATCTATGGTATGACTTAAAGATTGCTGTACACCAGCGGAATCCATCCAACCTGAAGGAGCTGGAACAGTTTTACCTTGAAGAATGGGCAAAAATCCCAGTTGCTAGCTGTGCCAAGCTTATAGAGATGTACCCCAAGAGACTTGCAGCTGTAATTGCTGCAAAAGGTAGCTCTACAAAGTATTGAATAGTTAAGCACGCTCAAGTTTTCTGTATTTTTGTCTTATTTCTTGTTTGTTTCACAATAAAAATATTTTGCATCTTCAAAGTGGTAGGCATGTTGTGTAAATCAAATTATACAAACCCCCCAAAAATCCATTTTAATTCCAGGTTGTAATGCAACATAATAGGAAAAATGCCAAGGGGGGTGAATACTTTTGCAAGGCACTGTACGTTGTTCAGGACTTGTGTGGATGGAATGCACATGTCGAGGGTACTTCCTTGGGACTTCAGGGGTTATTTTTGCAGTTGTTCTCATTATGGTATATGATAACTTTTGTGTGATGTTTCTTCCTGCTTTCTGTTGTTCGACTTGGGTTTTTAATCTTCTTTCTGTGTTCTACCACTGAGATTTGTAGGCGCCGTTAGAAAATGTATCTCTTTACCGTGCATTGATCTCAATGGGTGAAATCTTACTGTCTGTTGTAATTTTTTAGTGCACCTTAGCTGTTCACAACACGGGTAATAGAATATCAAACTGTGCTTGCAAAATTACCGTCACCTACTTTTTTATTTTAAGGAGGGAAATTTAATCAAGTCTCTAAGGAACAGTTAGAAATATAGGATAAGAACTAGGAGATAGCTGTGTTTAGATTCTAGTAGATTAGAGGGCTTAGAGGAGAAATTAGTGGTCTACTGTGCCACAAGCAGCAGAGAGGTCTAAAAGTATTAGTAATGAGCAGTGTCCCTTTGCTTTGGCCAAAAGCAAATCATTGGGTACTTTAGTGAGCACAGTCTCTGTTGTGTGATGGGAGCAGAATCCAGATTGTAGAGGACTTTGATGGGAGTGCAAAGTGAGAAAGAAGTCGTTTTGGTGTACACAAATCGATCAAGGAGTTTGATGTAAAATGGAGGAAAAGATATAGGTCAGTAGTTAGAGACAGAGAAGGGGTCCAGAGGGTGGGAAGAGAAGGGAGTTGAATGTACTAAAGAGTCCTTTTAAGGTTAGAGGACAAGATAAGGCCATACGTGAAGTAAATTTGTTTGACAATGGAGAGGGCAGAGCAGTATAAGTGCAGCATGAATATGTAGTGCTGGCAGTCTTTAACAGATTATGATTTTCCCTAAAACTGATAGTCAGTTTGGGAGCACATTTGGAGGTATGGATATTTTTTGTATGCCATGGCTGTGGCATGAATCATTTGGGGTAGAATGGGGAGACAGGAGCTTATTTTTCTAGAATATTTGTGAAACTGAAGTGATAGTGTGAGGTGGCAGGGTTTGGGCAGGACAGGCAGGATATGGAAGAGGTGGGAGTTGTAGAGTTGCAGACATGCAGAGTTGATATAAGTCAATAGAGTTTAGGTTTCTGAATATTCTGGAGGGATTAGGAGTGAAAGGAACATGAGGTGTTGGTTAGGATGCAGGTTAACAGGTGGTCAGAATGAGGGAAAGGGGTGTTAGAGAACTTAGAGACTAACAACAAGCATTATAATACTGGGGCTGGAGAATAAGTAGCTTGGTGAGTGGAAGAGTTGGTCTACTGACTGAGACCAAAGGAATACATTAAGATGAAGAGCTTAGAAGCAGCAGAGGTTTCAAGGACATCAATAAGTATCCTAAAGTCACCACAGATGAGAGTGAAAATATCAGATGAGCGAACGTAAAGGGAGAAATGCAGAGAAGTGACCAAGAAATTGAGGGTGAGCAATAAATGACAGCAACTCACAATGACAATGGAGAGACGAGGCAGATTGCATGGATTTAAAAGGATGAAAATGTATGTGAGATTATGATTGCCCATCGTTTGTATGATAACAGCGTACACCAGTGCAGCAAGTTTACACAGGCGTATATACTTGTGATCGATAAGTGAATCTGATGGATTACCTATAGTGTAATGTACAGTTGGAACTATCCCTTTGATACACACACACACACTGGTCCTAAAAGTTTAGCCTTCTTCCGTACAGGTGAGCAGAAAAAAAGGTATATAGGTGATCCTACCGCAGTCCACTTGGAAATAAAGTTTGTTTCTCAGTTGGTGCTTTTAAGGTGCTGCTATCAGTCGTGGTGTCCTCAGTCTCACCTTACAGTCAATGACCAATACGTAAAAAAAAGGAAGACAAAAGCACAACCTCTAAATGTACACCGTATCAAAATAAAGTAGCAAATCCTCCTCTTTTACTATATGCACTCACCGAATAAATCCTTGAATTTTTCCTCATCAATAACTGGCAAGAGATCTCTTTTCCTGATGATCCTTTAACAGCGCTGATTCCACTGTAATCTTTCTGGTATGTTCCCGCTTTACATCACGGAGTTGATTGTCTCTTGTAAGCCGTGATGTCTGGTGCTACTGTGCAGGTCAAATCGTGTCGCGTGGCATAGTGTTCAGACTAACTGCTATAAAGAGAAAACAAATTCCTCTAAGTGTAGCATCCAAAGTACACAATCCCACTTCTCAAGACCCACAAAGAACCGCACTCACCAAAGGGATATAGTACACAACGTATCGACGGGTTTCCTTCAAATCCGACTATGGGGAACATAAACCAGAACAACGGTGTAAATCCAAATAAGGATAAATGTTATTGATAGTAGTAGTGTCAATAACTTTCCAACGCATTTCGCGAGACAATAGCTCACTTCATCAGGGAAAAAAGGATGTTCTTTTTCTTACTTTTATAGATTAATTGAACAAAAATCCGCCCATTATAGTGACGGTGCAATTTTATCATATGCGGACCAGTTCACTAGCCCGCATTCAAGCCTCAATTGCAAGGTCATATTTGACTGGACCAGAGGGCCGAATCTGCATTGATGGCACACCTCCATTCAAGCCTCTTTTTAATATTAGTAAAAACTTATACAATACATAAAATATACATAGATATATACCTAGAAATAAGCATATAGAAGAATAGTCTCATGGCTTAATATATAGAATAATATAAGTAAGTATATCTATGCACAACACTATAAATACTATCTCCTATATAATAATTCGCTAATTCGTGTGTAACGCCGCGACATGCCCAGAGCATGACTGCCCCGCCACCAGGTGGCAGTGGCACTGTGGCCCGTATAACGGGCTGTTCAACTAGTACGTGTATAATTGGAATAATTACATCAAAACTACACGCTAGACATAAATGTATATCGTCACCATAATATAATAATTACATATAAAGAAGAAAGAAAAATACAAAGAATGAAAAATACAGGATGCAGAATAGGAATATTGCTTAGATGAAATTACTTCAAGATCTTCATTGAGTCCATTAGGGGACAAAGTATTCAAAGTATAGACCCAAAAAGCTTCCTGTCTGCACAGCTTAGAAAACCTATTAGGACATGATTTGGGGATATAGTCAATACCCATGGTGTTAAAATTACATAGGCTTCCCTTCCGTACAGGTGAGTAAAATAAAAATTGTGCTTTTTATGGACTTGTAAGTTAACCCTTTCAGTGTCAGATGGGGGGGGGGCAACAAGTTATTTTGGGATGCATTGCACAACCGTCAGAGATCAAAAGGTTTAAGGTACTGTCACAGGGAAACCAGGCTTTACGGTTCACTTTTAAAAGGTCAAAAGCAAAAGCGTGTGCAGCCATTTAACACTTTAAACATGTTGTCTAGATAAAAATAGTGACATGACAATCTCACAGTGCATGACAGCACGAGATTGTCATGTCGCCTAGTCAATGGTCACATACAATACTTATACAGCCTGTAATTCTCTTCTCCTTCCATTTGAGCCTTAACAGTTTTTGTCTTTTTTTTGTTATGTTTCTGCTGGGGCAGCCTCCTTCTGCAACTTTAGGAACAGGTTATTATACCAAAACCCCTACACAAATACGTATGTGAGCCACTCGTGTGGGCACCCGGAGTTGTCTGGTGAACTCCTGGTCCATGAAACAGTAGCTGGCATTGGAGTCAATGATGGCAGGAACAGAGACGCCATCGCTAGTCCACTGCAACGACAGAGAAACAGAAAGGTGAGGAGAGCCATCAGTGGGAGCAGAACTGAGACAGACATCAAAAGTGGGAGCCTTACCCACTGGAGTGCATGGTCTGCGGGGGCAAGTCCATATCACATGACCGGGTTTACCACAGTATAGACATAGATTGTTCTCACGCCTGTGTGCTCTTTCAGCATCGGAAAGTGGCCTACGGGCAAGACCAATTTGCATTGGTTCCTTGGGTGGAGTGGTGGATGTCAGAGCACTGGAGATAGATGCAGGTAGCACTGGACGTCTCGGGGGTGGAGCAGGCTGGGCAGACCGCTCCAGTCTCCTCTCCCACAATCTGCGATCAATTCTGATGACCAGGCGGCTGAGTTCCTCAAGAGAGGGAGGGACACCCACTCATGCCAGTTCATCCTTGAGTGTATCGGACAAACCGAGATGAAACCGATCCATCAAGGCGGGTTTGTTCCATGTGCTCTCGATGACCAAGATGCAGAACTCTGTGAAAGCAGAGAGATCACGGTCCCTACTTTGACGAAGTCAGATGCATAAGTCCTTGGCTGAAGAGAGAACATGACCTGACAAGCAGTGATGAACGACTTGTATTTCGTACGGTCCCCAGAGTAGCGTTCAGGAAGAGGTATTCTGGGTTCAGGGGTGTACGTCCCCGTCTGAGGGAAGCGCAACTGCAGGAGACATGGCAGGAGCTGATGAGACTGGAGGCGTGGAGCTGGTATGTAGGTCGTGCAGTTGGTGCTGCAGATGGGTCTGCCCGGCCTGCAAGTCCTGCATGGTCTGAGTGAGGGTGGCGATCTGCCGGGAGAGCGTGGTGATAGCTTCCACAATGCCTGGGGGTTCCATTGTGAGGCTCGGTGTTTCTGTTAGGTGAGTAGTATAGAGGGTACTCACTGTTCGGATACAGGAACCTAGAGGCAGGATAGTCTCTCTTGCTGGAGCAGCACACAGGGAGAGGGTCTTGAGAGAGACCACAGACCCCTCTCTGGGGTGGACTGCAAGCACGGGCAATGGGAAGAGGAAGAAGGAGGGTCAGGTGAGCCAGGCCGGAGTCGGGATGCCAGAAGTCAGAAGAGTCCAGGAGTCAAGCCAAGGGGTCAGGATGCCAGAAGTCAGAGGTGTCCAGGAGTCAAGCCAAAGGGTCAGGATGCCAGAAGTCAGAGGTGTCCAGGAGTCAAGCCAAGGGGTTAATATGCCCGAAGTCAGAGGTGTCCAGGAGTCAAACCAAGGGGTCAGGATGCCAGCAATATATATATATATATATATATATATATATATATATATATATATATATATATATATGTAGGAGCACCAGAAGACGACTAGGCGCAGGGGAAGCCACAGTAATACTGAGCACCATGTACTGGGAGCTCAGTGCTTTTGTAGTGGTGGCTGTGGGCATGTTGGAGCTGAAGAGGGGAGGAGCTGAGTTCCGTGTTGCCACAGTGACGCCCGGGAAGTCCTGGTCCCTTGTGTATGATGTGCACACAAAGAAGGGTTGAAGTGTGTGCGTCAGATAGGGCTTGCTTCAGGTTGCGGGCAGACATCGGCCCTCAGGGAGTTGTGGAGGATTTGGGGAAGCAGCTGCCGCAACAGGCGGCAAGGAGGTAGGGGCTGACCGCCCGTGAAGGTGCGTGTTCTGCGGGAGGAATGGCCATGGATCCAGCAGGCAGTCTGACACTTTGGTCTTCTTCTTGGTTGTTTAGTATTAAGGAGAATCCATTCAAAAATTTGTTCTGGTCTATGTACCATCTTCTTGCTATGTGGACTGCCCATTTCCAGAGCTTTACTCCTTCAGTGATGTCATAGATCTTTGTTTGCTGACGAATCCCTGCACACATTTTTCTGTCTCTTTGTTATGTTTAGAATTCTCCGCTACATACTTCTCTGTGTAAACTTTAGTTTTTGTATGGCTTTTGACATTCAGTGTCTATGTTTCACAGCCAATCATAAAAACAGGGAGGACACATTGGTCAAAAATCTTTTGCATGAGGCATAGTTACATAATAGTTTAGACTTGCGTCCATCGAGTTTAACCCTTTTCCTATTCTTGTTTAATGCTTTTGATACAAAAGAAGGCAAAAAACCTTATTTCAGCAATTTCAAATTCTGCTTTGAATGGGTGAAAAATTCCTTCTTGACTCCAAATGGCAATTAGATTTCTCCTTGGATCAATAAGCATTAAATAAGTATAAATCCCAATACAAACATTAGCCCTCTATGTTCTGCTCTTTTATTGTCCTTATCGTAAAGAATCCCTTCCACTGTTGTAGATGAAATCTTTCCTCAAGTCTTAGTGGGTGACTCCTTGTCCTTTGTACCTTTCTGTTAATGAACAGTTTTTTGGATAGCCCTTTGTATGGGCCCTGAACATATTTATATAATTTTATCATATCCCATCTAAGACGCCGTTTCTCTAGTGTGAACAAATGTAACTTTTCTAGCCTTTCCTCATAACTAAAACTTTCCATTCCCGTTATTAGTTTTGTAGCCCTCCTCAGCACTTTCTCCAGCTCCATAATGTCCTCTTTCAGAAAAGGCGTACAGAACTGAACTGCATATTCAAGGTGGGGTCTTAACATGGACCTGTAAAGAGGCAAAATAATATCTTCCTCCCTAGAGTCAATGCCCCTTTTAATACATGCCAATATCTTATTGGCCTTTGCATCCGCCAGCTGGCACTGCGCACAACTGCTAAATCTATTGTCTACCATTACTCCCAAATCCTTTTCTTTAGTAGATTTCACCAGAGAAACACCATTTAGACTACGTTTCATTTTTATTATTATACCGAAAATGCATAACTTTACACTTGTCTATATTGAATCTCTTTTGCCATTTGCCTGGTCAGTTACCCAATTTGTCCAAATCCTCTTGTAATGAAGACACAGCCAGTTCAGACTGTATTACCTTACTTAATTTTGTGTCATTGGCACAATGGTAAATTTTTCTTGAAGACGGTACTACTACATTTTCCAAATGCTTGCCATCCCAATTGTATTCGTCCCTCAATTTTCATCATGATGTTTCCATCTGTTGACATTTCCAGTCCAAGGTAAACATACATACATACTTGTCAACTTCTTCTAGTACTTGTCTATCTACTGAGATTTTCCTTAGTATGGCACATTTGTTAAACATGACTTTTGATGCTATTCATCTTCATATCAAAATGTTTGCTTTGCTGTTGTAGCCCTTCAATGTGTTCTTGCAGTTCTTCAGGACTAATATATATCATCTCATCATTATCTTCAGCTATTGTCGATCCACTGCAGGATAAGGACCTCCTCAGCAAGCCTCCAATAACTTTGGTCCTTTGCCTTTTGTTGCCACTGAGTACCGAGGGAAAAAAAAAAAAAAAAAAAAAAAATATATATATATATATATACATACACACAATCTTTTTAATTATCTCAAAGTTTTCTGATTATAAAGTCCAGTACTCCATAGTACTCTTCCCGAATTCTTTGCGGTATCTGCCCCATGCCGCTTACAGTTAGGTTTGAGGTAGCTAATGATACCCCTTCTCAGTGAACATTGATCTTCTTTCTTTTTGTATTCTCTTCCTTTTCATCTATCCTGTCTTCCTTTGAAAGCTGTCTGAAATATTATCATTTTTCAAGGTTTTATAAGTAGCACTATTTGAAGGTTTTATTTTGTATGAAAAAAGTTTTTTTTCCACATGAAGGCGCTCTTATGTCCTTTTCTCTACTGTAACACCTGCTTTTCCTTTTGCCTCTTCCTTCAAAAAAAATAATGTAAAAAATTATTTTTTTTTATATTAAAATGCATTTTATATCTCTCCCTCCCCTATATTAATTTCCTGCTCAATTGTGAGGCTAGAATGGTTGATTGATCACATTGCTCAAATGGAGGTAGATATTTTCCTCTGTCGGGACAATTTCACTTTATCTGATTAATTTATCTGTGATCTGGGAGTAAAGTAGCAAAGTTATTTACCTAAAATGTCCTCCTCCAGTAACACCACAATGCCTTTTGTTAATTGGTTCAATAATAATATATTAGACAATTGAAAGTGTGCACAGCAACAAGAATCATGATAGGAAAGGCTACACCTGTGTAAGTTAATAAAACCCAATAGTCTTCATTTGGTAATGCCTCAATTGTGAAAACAACAGTGCCACCTACTGCTTAAATGCAGCAACTAATAACATTCTTGACCTGGATATGAAGCACATAGGTCACAAAAGTGCATTGGAGATTATATATAATATTACTTATGTTAGGGCCTAATAAATTATATTGCATACCTCCCAAGAGTCCCTCTTTAGGCGGTAAGTCTTTCTTTGAGACTCAAATCTCACTCTTTCTCACCTTGGTGTCCCTCTTTTTAGAAGATAAGACTGTGTGGAGTATTACATTTTTTCACATTGCTCCACAGCAATAAAACTACCATTAACATTTAGTTATACACCAGTATATGTGTTTATAAGTTAGACTGTGAAAATAAAATACTTTGGTCTTACTCTAAATTATTTATTCAGTTATACAAAGAGGTCTCAGTCGGTCATGAAAGAACCTAAACTGCAAACTCCTCTAAAACAAAAGTGTCCTTCTCTGGCCATTTGAAATGTAGAGAGGTATGAAATCCTTGTGCTCTTGATAAAATGGATTGTTCCATCTTATTTCTGGCAGTAAGTACAATATGAAAATACTTGATTTCTAGGACTACACCTACAGGACAAAAACAACACAACATAACACTGAAAGGAGGCAAAACCTTGTGATTATGGGAAGAGATTGCCCACAAGCCTTTAACCCCTTACCGCCCGAGGATGTACACATACGTCCCGAGCGGATGTCCCAGGTGGACAGAGAATGTACATGTACGTCCTGGAAGTCATTTAATAAAATGAAGAAAAAAAGTTCGGCGTGCGTTTAGTGCCGGCCGCGGGTGCGTGCGGCTGGTCACTAAGGGGTTAAGCTATTGGATGCTAGAGAAACAGGGGAGGGCTGAATCATACAGGACCATATTCAGAAAGCTAATGATGAGCAATTGATTATCAAACCAAATGCACAATAATGGGAGCACTGAAAATTCCCTTTGATTTAAATGGGAGTTTTAACTCCTTGAATGCCGGAGTGGGCTCCAACACATTACTGCACAAGTCAATGGAAACCTCTGGAATAAATGCCCAATTTAAATCCTTCTGAAGCTGGGGAATTTTTATTGGTCCTCTATAGTTCATTTGATTTTCCCCAATAATTGTTCCTCTTTATCTTCTTAAATATGACCCAAAATGTGTCTGCAGAGGCCTCTTCAAAATAGATTTCACATACAGGCGGCTAGAGATTTAGGGCTACTTTTTCTGTAACAGGAAAGGTCAAACTCTAGCTGGAACCTCCAAATTCTATATATAAATTTGTATACACTGTATGAGTACATTCAGGCAGAGCTGGATCATCCATTATGGTAACCTAGCCTTCTGCCTAGGGCCCATGGCAATATTAGGGGCCCTGGCTGCAAGTGATGGGTCACAGATAAATGCCCTACTGGTGCTGCTGCTAACAACTTGTGTCAGATGCCCTTTTTTGTTAAGAGACCAGCATCATCTATTGCTCTCACTTAAATTAGAGCCACAATGCCAGTCCCTGCTCACAGCATTCTGTGTTAAAAGCAATGAATCAAGTGATGTGGGGCCCCAAATTGGTACTTTGCCTAGGGCCCTATGGAGCCTTAATCTGTCCCTGCATTCAAGTGCCAATACACTAACATTGAACATCATAAGGACCCATGTCTTTGCTAAAGGAGATGATGGTCTTGGCACGGAACATAGTTTGTGCTCACAGCGCTTCTGCGGGAATGCTGTGAGCACTAAACGGGTCTGAAATTGACCATTTCAAGACCGGAGAGGTTACTATCTGACCCCAGTTCAGCAAGCCGACATACGTGATCAGTCACTTGTGCCAGCCAAGATCAAATTGGTCCATAAGGGGAATCCAACCCCTGGACCGCTGGTCATTAAGGGATTAAAGATATGCCACCATGAACCCGATGTTTGAAAACAGAGCAAAGAAAAACTGCCTCTTTTGTGGCCTGTTTTACTGGACCAATCCAAAATCAGAGCATTCTTAAAACCAACATATTTTGAGAATTTTCTATTCCTTTTTTTCATGTTTTTTCATGTTTTTTAAAAACTACTATTTACCATGCAAGGGGGTAAAAGCAAGCACGCAAACACTTGATGGAACAACTGCTCTAAAGCCATTTTTAGGTTTTCTACAATTAGATTGTTAAAGTGCACCTGTCACCCTAAGAAACATTTAGTTTGTTTTACAGGGAATTTAAATCTGCCTATATGTTGTACTAGCCATTTTCTGTAAAATAAGAGGATTTTTGTGTACCAACAGATAAATCATTTTCTTATAGCTCCCGTGGAACGCAAGAACCATGGGGGCAGGGCATTTGCAGACCACAGCTCTAACACAGCAATATAGTAAATTAGTAACATAGAAATTTAGGTTGAAAAAAGACTTGCGTCCATCTAGTTCGACACTTTTCCTATTCCTGTTTACCATCGGTGATCCAAAAGAAGGCAAAAAACCTCCTCAGTATAGCAATTTCAAATTCTGCATTGAATGGAGGGAAAAATCCTTCTTGATTCCAAAATCAGATTTTATCTTGGATCAACAAGCCCTAACTAAATATTAATCCCAATACTAACGTACATAGCCCTCTATGCTATGCTCTTTTAAATAAGTATCCAGGCCCTTTTTAAAGGCATCTGATGTGTTCAATACAACCACCTCCTCAGGCAGAGAATTCCATACCTTTATTGTCCTTACTGTAAAGAAACGCTTCCACTGTGGTAGATTAAATCTCCTTTCCTCAAGTCTAAGAGGGTGGCCCCTTGTCCTTTGTACTGTTCTGTTAATGAACAGGTCTTTGGAGAGCCCTTTGTATGGGCCCTGAACATATTTTTATAGTGTTATCATATCCCCTCTAAGATGCTGTTTCTCTACTGTATACAAGTTTAACTTTTCTAGCCTTTCTCCATATCTAAAACTTTACATTCCCCTTACTAGTTTTGTAGCCCTCCTCTGCACTCTCTCTAGTTTCATAATGTCTGTCCTCATCAGAGTGTGCAGATGGGAGGTTGTATAAAGAGGAAAAGTAATCCCGAAAAGCCGAGGCTATTTGCGGGTAAGTCGTGAAGGGGGAGCCTAGAGGGTTCTGTATCTGGGATACATGGGTGGACTGCCGACGACCCTTAACAAACCGAGCAAGAGCTTTGCCACACTTATTATCAGCTATAAATCTCTGGTATTTGTACCACATGTGGGACTTTTGAAAGGATTCACGCAGCCTAGAGTTAAGTGTTTCCCTGGCTACTCTGAGAGCGTCTCTATCATCAAGGGATAGTGAAGATTTATGTGCGGATTCCAGGACTCTAACTATGGCGAGTAGTCTATCAAAGGACTGGACTCGTTCTCTTTTTTTACAGGACCCCTGTTGAATGAGGTGTCCACGTATAACACTCTTATGGGCTTCCCAAGTCATCGGCTGCGTTATATCTGGGGTGTAATTGGTGGAGAAATACTCCTGTATGACCGAAGAAACTGACTGGAGAATTTTGTCATCCTGTAGAAGGGTGTCGTTCAGTACCCAGGTTTTATTTGATGGTGTCAGGTGGGTCAATTTTATTGTAATAGATACTGTAGAGTGATCTGTCCAGGATATCGGGTTGATTTCCGTCGAGGTTACTGAGTGTAGCAAGTATTGTGGGACCAGAATGTAGTCTATGCAGCTATACGTGGAATGTGGATTAGAGAAGAAAGTGTAATCTCGAGTCGTAGGATGTAGAAGTCTCCATACATCCATCATCTGCAAGGTGCGATAATCGAAAAGAGGATCGACGAGAAGAGGAGTCTATATCGGGATTCAGCGCGAGGTTGAAATCTCCGCCTATGATGAGGGTACCATCAGCCCAAGAATCAAGTCTTCCCAATAACCTCTTGAGGTAAGAAATCTGTGATTTGTTAGGACAGTAAACGTTCGCGAACGTAAAGATTCGGTTGTGGATCTTACCCTTGATGAATATGTAGCTATCACAGTGCCTGTGATCCTCCTCTGTCACTCTCGCTTGTGGTGTGCGCTGATTTGCTGTACTGGTTTGGCCCGCCCCTGGTGACCTTTTTATGCCTGATTGTGACACCTGTCAGGTGCCCTTTCGTGGTGTTTCAGAGCCAGTGTTGCTGTTGCTGTGTTCCGGATTCCTGTGTACCGATTTGGCCTGTTCTGACTACGCTCCTGTGTTCCTGCTCGTGATTGACCCGGCTTGTCTGAGAACCACCTCCGTGATCTGACCCGGCTTGGCTGACGTTCCTGTTCGTGATTGACCCGGCTTGCCTGAGTACCTCCTCTGTGATCCGACCTGGCTTGGCTGACTTCCTGCTACGTGACCAGTAACGGCCTCCTCCAGTGACCCGCTTGTTCCTGCCTTCCTCTCCGGTTGTTGCCGTAGCGACATTCTGACTTCCGCTGCTGTTGCCTGCCTGGCTGGCCGTGTGACCTACTCCTGCCTTGTTGTGCTTGGTTCCTAGTGCTGAGTGTCCGTGCCTACTTGCAGAGCTGTGCTCCTGTTACTGAGCCTCCGAGATACTTGCAGAGCTGTTCCGCTTCTCTGAGCCTTCGATCCGTAAAGCTGCATTTAACCCTAACTGTGCGGCATTATCCTTAGCTGAGCCTCCTCTCTCCTATACAGTGCCTAGCCGTATTGCACTACATCTGCTGAGTCGGCCACTTATGTTCTGGTTGATCGGCGGCTCATTCTACCAAACTGCAGAGTAGTCCCGTTCGGTACCGAAGCTGGTAGGGCACGTGTTGCTCTTGCTCATACGATGACGCCCGTAGGGGCTTTAAGGCTCAAGCTACTACAGCTAGGGTGGGTTCCAGTGGAAGGCTATTGGCTTCTCCACTTGCAGCATAGGGTGCTCTCTGTTGTTACGCCCGTGGGGGCTACTGGCTCAAAGCTCTTGCAGGTTGCCTTAGGTATACTCCCGTGGGGGCTATTGGCTCACTACCTCTGTCCCGTTGGTCTCCGTTTGTATGCCCATGGGGGCTAATAGCCAGCTCTTGCAGTAAAGCTGTACCGTAGTGATGCCCGTGGGGGCTAACGACACACGCACTTGCAGATCAGGTTGTATCCTTGGTTAAGCCCGATGGGGCTATTCTGGGCAACTGTTCTGCTGATTCTACCTCTGGTCACACAGGGCCTAGCAGCATTCAAGAACTCTAGTTGTTGTTCCATCTACACTTAATACTCCCAATCACCACCTTGGGCGTGCCAAACTCCACAACAGAGTATCACGGTGCCCGTGATTGCTGCAGTTCTCTGTCTATCACCTGCAGGGGGCTCCCATTGGCTGTCTGCAGTCAGCCCGCCTCTGGTTGCCTTTTTAAACTCAGTCTGGGCACCCTTTAGTTGCTCACAATACTGTCAGTTGGTCCCAGCGTGCAGACGCTGGTTAGCTCCATTGGCCTTGCAGCTCATTCTACTACCTGTTGGTTCCAGCGTGCGGATGCTGGTTACTCCTTTTGCCTTGCGGCTTAAGGTACAGTTGTTGGTCCGAGCGTGAGGACACTGGTTTACTCCCCTGACTTGCAGTCAGGTTTCTAGGTGCTGTCCAGTCCTAGCAGCACTGGTTTCAGATGTGTACTGACACTAGTCTCTCCCTGGGTGAGACAGCTTGACCGTATTCTCTATTTACCATCCTACTGTCATTGTCATCTGACAGTCACTTGTCTTAGTGGTGTCTCCCTCCTTGGGCTGCCCTGTCCAGTATTGGTAAGGCCGGTAGAACCTTTCATGTTGCCACCTTTAGGTTGCCTTACCCGGTATTGGCAGGACCGGTAGAGTCTATCCTTGAGTATCCATTCTGGGCTGCCCTGCCCGGTATTGGTAAGGCCGGTAGAACCTGTTACGTTGCCACTCCACAGTTGCCTTACCCGGTATTGGCAGGGCCGGTAGAGCCTATTCCTTGTGTATTCCTCAGGCTGCCCTGCCTGGTATTGGTAAGGCCGGTAGAACCAGTACGTTACCATCTTACGGTTGCTTTACCCGGTATTGGCAGGGCCGGTAGAGCCTACTTACCACTATTCCTTCAGTATCGCTTAGGTTGCCTTGCCGGTATTATTTGCAAGGCCGGTAGAACCTATCTCAATTGTCATTTGCTTACATATATGTGATGTTTGTATGTGTATGAAAACCCTATGGGATTGCCTTAACTTTTCAATAAAGTTATGTTTTTACCTAAACCTTACGTCTGAGAGTCTTAACAAACCGTGACAGTACGAAAGGGCCATGACCTCAGACAATAAGAGTGACGGTAATATGCAGAATATCCATTGGAGGATGGATATGCATGAGCAACGTTTGGATCAGTTGGCGGTTGCAATCCAAACTATCCTTGAACGCACTGCCCTTGCTGACAAGTCTGGTTCCAGTCCAGTAGTCTTGCTAAATCAGCAAATGGAAAATGAAACAAGGCCCACAGGGGCCGCAGTCAAAGGGTTAACGCCTTCTGTACCCTTGCCACTAAGGTATGACGGTGACCCGCACCTCTGCAGAGGGTTCATCAACCAACTTGCGTTCCCGAACGACCGCAGCAAGGTTGGGTTCATGATATCCTTGCTGACGGGTAGAGCATTGGCTTGGGCTAACCCACTGTGGGAAAATGCGAAACCTTGCACTAAGAATTTCTGTGAATTTGTGCAATCCTTTCGGAGAGTATTTGAGCTTCCTGGTAGAACCACCTCTTCTGCTAAACGTCTTATGGAAATACAACAGGGCAGGCGCACGGTGGGCGATTATGCCATTGAATTCCGCACCTTGGCAGCAGAGGTAGGGTGGAATAACGAGGCTTTGGCGGCAGCCTTTGCCCAAGGCTTGAGTGACCAAATTAAAGATGAAATTGCAGCAAAAGATTTGCCTACTAACCTAGATGATTACATTGAGTATGTCATTCTAATTGACTCCAGAATACGTGAGAGATCGTAAAGTACGGTTAAAAAATAATAGGTCTAGTAGCATATTTTGCCCACCCATCCCTCCCTTGGCATGGGAATTAGGTGAACCTATGCAAGTAGGTTTTACTAGGCTAACCAAGGAGGAGAGACTGTATCGCAGGAAGCAGGGGCTGTGTTTGTACTGTGGTAAAGATGGGCATTTGCTAAGATCCTGCCCGGTACGTCCGGGAAACGAACACACCTAGGGTACCTTGGGGGACAGGCCCTAGGTGGTGTCCAATCGTCCCCAGTGATTGGCACACTTAAACCCACCATACAGGTGGTACTATCTTGGGCGCAACATTCAGTGGAGGTTCTGGCCCTGGTTGATTCTGGTGCAGCTGGGTATTTTATGGATAATACCTTTGCTGAATTACATGGGGTACCACACATTGAAAGAGAAACCCCTCTGGCTATTGAAGCAATTGATGGTAGACCCCTGGAACCCGCTCAAGTTACATTTGAAACCATGCCATTATCCATGACTATTGGAGCTCTCCATAAAGAAGAGCAGCAGTTTCAACTAATTAACTCTCCTCACCATGCCGTAATATTGGGTTTTCCTTGGTTACAGTTGCATAATCCACAATTTGATTGGCAGAAATGCGAGATCTCCGCTTGGTCTCAGTTCTGTATGGATAAGTGCGTCACCCATCCAGTTAAGGTCTTGTGCACCTCCCCTTCACTACCTGACATATACCAGCAGTTTAGCGATGTTTTCAGTAAGGGAGAGGCTGGCACCTTACCCCAGCACAGGCCATATAATTGTTGCATCAACCTAATGCCTGGAGCAGTGCCCCCCAGGGGACCCACGTACCCATTGTCTTTTGAGGAGAACCAAGCTATGGAAGAATACATTTCTGATGCTCTTAACAGAGGGATCATAAGGAAATCTACCTCTCCGGCTGGGGCCGGGTTCTTTTACGTTAAGAAAAAAAGTGGCGAACTGAGACCATGCATCGACTACCGTGGGTTAAATAAACTGATGGCTAAGAATGCTTATCCGATACCACTCATCATTGAGCTTTTTGACAGACTCAAGGGCTCCTCAATTTTCACCAAATTGGACCTACGGGAAGCATACAATTTGATACGTATCAGAGCCGGTGATGAGTGGAAAACTGCCTTTAACACGAGATCTGGGCATTATGAATATCTAGTCATGCCATCTGGTCTGTGCAATGCACCCGCAGTATTTCAAGAACTGATCAATGACGTTCTTAGAGATATGTTACAGTCATGTGTCATAGTCTACCTTGACGATATACTTATTCACTCCAAAGACTTGTCACAACATATCAAGGATGTGTCTAAAGTATTGTTGCGCTTATGAAAAAATAAATTATTCTGTAAATTGGAGAAATGTGAGTTCCACAAAACCAGTGTACCGTTCTTGGGGTTTATAATTGGCAAAGACGGCATTGCCATGGACAAGGAGAAGTTGACAGCAGTCTTGCAGTGGCCTAGGCCTACGAGTCTGAAAGCTATCCAGCGATTTCTGGGTTTCGCCAATTATTATAGGAAGTTTATTAAGAACTTCTCGTCCATTGTTAAACCCCTGTCGGATCTCACGCATAAGGGTGCTAATCCATCTCTCTGGCCATCGGCCGCGGAGGAGGCCTTTGAAAAACTGAAAGTGGCTTTTGCTAATGCTCCTGTGTTATCCCACCCTAACCCATTACTCACGTTCACCTTGGAGGTTGACGCCTCAGATATTGGGGTTGGGGCAGTACTTTCCCAACGGCAGGTCAAAGGTGGAACACTCAGACCCTGTGGGTTCTTTTCTAAAAAGCTCACTGGAGCTCAAAGCCATTATGAGATTGGTGACAGAGAATTATTGGTCATTATCCTCGCTCTTAAGGAATGGCGCCACTTGCTCAAAGGCACAAAAAATCCTGTTTTAATCCTGACGGATCATAAAAATCTAACTTATCTCTCTGAGGCCAAGAGACTGTCCTCTCGCCAGGCCAGATGGGCATTATTCCTGTCCCGATTCAATTTCATTGTATCATATTTGTCAGGATCTAAGAATGTTAGGGCTGATGCTCTGTCAAGACAATCTGAGGCAGAAATTGACAGAGAAGAGGCACCAGCACCTATCATTCAACCTGATCGAATATTGGCCACCATACGTACTAGTATCACTTCACCACTAGGGGATGAAATTCTGGCCTCCCAGGCCTCCGCTTCCCAGGAAACCCCGGTGGGCAAGTGTTTTGTCGCTGAACCATTACGTACTCGATTCCTTGAAACCTACCATTCCTCTAAGGCTGCGGGACATATTGGTAGAGACCAATTGTTATGGTCCATCTCCCAGTTATTCTGGTGGCCTTCTATGAGATCAGATTGTGCCGATTTTACTAATGCCTGTGCCACCTGTGCTCGTGCTAAAGATGTGTTTCGGTTGCATGGAGTACCCAGGGTACTGGTGTCTGACAGGGGGAGCCAGTTTGTGTCCAGGTTCTGGAGGGCATTTTGTGAACAGATGGGCATACAGCTATCCTTCTCCTCTGCATATCATCCCCAGACTAATGGGGCCGCTGAATGTGCCAATCAGGGTTTGGAAGAGTTTCTGCGCTGTTTCGTGACTGACCATCATGACAATTGGGCCGACTTGTTGCCTTGGGTGGAGTTCGCCAGGAACTGTGCTGTCAACTCTTCTTCTGGGAGCTCTCCGTTTCTGATCAATTATGGCTTCCAACCCTGTTTGCTCCCAGATTCCTTTCAGACACAACAGATTCCAGCTCTGGATGAGCATATCGAGCAACTCCGTTCCACATGGGCACAAGTTCAGAGGGCACTGGGCCAGTCATTTCAGCACCATGAGCGCCATGCTAATTGCAGAAGGCTTCCAGCGGTTTCCTTCCAAGTTGGGGATAGAGTATGGCTTTCTTCCAAGAATCTTAAGCGCCAAGTCCCATCTAATAAGTTGATACCTCGGTTTATTGGCCCTTACAGAATCATTTGCAAAATTAATCCTGTTTCCTATGCCTTGGACATACCTGCATCCATGCGCATTCATAATGTATTCCATGTGTCTCTCCTTAAGCCTCTTGTATGCAACCATTACACTACTACACCCGTGATGCCAGGGCCCGTTGAGGTCGAGGGTCAGGAGGAGTACGAGGTGCAGAGTATCATTGACTCCCGGAGGCTTAGAGGAAAGGTACAGTACTTGGTGCATTGGAAAGGTTATGGTCCTGAGGATTGATCCTGGGTGGATAGTAAGGACCTTCATGCACCCAGGCTACTGCAGATTTTTCATGCCAAGTACCCTCAGAAACCCAGACCCTATTCTAGGAGAGGGGGCCTTTGAAAGGGGGGTACTATCACGGTGCCCTTGATTGCTGCAGTTCTCTGTCTATCACCTGCAGGGGGCTCCCATTGGCTGTCTGCAGTCAGCCCGCCTCTGGTTGCCTTTTTAAACTCAGTCTGGGCACCCTTTAGTTGCCCTTTCGTGGTGTCTCTGACAGCATTCACTTTACCTGTCTGCTGAAGCTATTGGGCCTGTTCCTGAGTTTACCTGTTCCTGTATTCCTGCCTGCTTGTCAGTTCCAGTCCGGTTCCAGTTGCTGTCGTTCCGGTTGCCAGCCGACTTGCGGTGCTTGTCCCGGTTGAGCCTCAGCCTGCTCCTGCTGTTTCCTGTGTTCAGTTCCTGTGGCAATATTTCTCTCCTGTCGCTTCGGCAACATTCTGTCTGTTGGTTCCAGTGTGCGGACGCTGGTTTACTCCATTAGCCTTGCGGCTCAATACTGTCTGTTGGTCCCAGCGTGCAGAAGCTGATTTACTCCATTAGCCTTGCGGCTCAATACTGTCTGTGGGTCCCAGCGTGCGGATGCTGGTTTACTCCATTAGCCTTGCGACTCAATACTGTCTGTTGGTCCCAGTGTGCGGACGCTGGTTTACTCCATTAGTCTTGCGGCTCAATACTGTCTGTTGGTCCCAGCGTGCGGACGCTGGTTTACTCCATTTGCCTGGTTGACTCCATTAGCCTTGCGGGTCAATACTGTCTGTTGGTCCCAGCGTGTGGACGCTGGTTTACTCCATTTGTCTGGTTGACTCCATTAGCCTTGAGGCTCACTATATTTCTGTTGGTCCCAGCGTGCAGACGCTGGTTTACTTCATTAGCCTTACGGCTCACAATACTGTCAGTTGGTCCCAGTGTGCGGACGCTGGTTAGCTCCATTGGCCTTGCGGCTCATTCTACTACCTGTTGGTTCCAGCGTGCGGACGCTAGTTACTCCTTTTGCCTTGCGGCTCAAGGTACAGTTGTTGGTCCCAGCGTGAGGACACTGGTTTACTCCCCTGACTTGCAGTCAGGTTTTTAGGTGCTGTCCAGTCCTAGCATTGGTTTCAGATGTGTACTGACACTAGTCTCTCCTTGGGTGAGACAGCTTGACCGTATTCCCTATTTACCATCCTACTGTCATTGTCATCTGACAGTCACTGGTCTTAGTGGTGTCTCCCTCCTTGGGCTGCCCTGCCAGGTATTGGTAAGGCCGGTAGAACCTTTCACGTTGCCACCTTTAGGTTACCTTACCCGGTATTGGCAGGGCCGGTAGAGCCTATCCTTGAGTATCCATTCTGGGCTGCCCTGCCCGGTATTGGTAAGGCCGGTAGAACCTGTTATGTTGCCACTCCACGGTTGCCTTACCCGGTATTGGCAGGGCCGGTAGAGCCTATTCCTTGTGTATTCCTCAGGCTGCCCTGCCCGGTATTGGTAAGACCGGTAGAACCAGTACGTTACCATCTTACGGTTGCCTTACCCGGTATTGGCAGGGCCGGTAGAGCCTACTTACCACTATTCCTTCAGTATCGCTTAGGTTGCCTTGCCGGTATTATTTGCAAGGCCGGAAGAACCTATCTCAATTGTCATTTGCTTACATATATGTGATGTTTGTATGTGTATGAAAACCCTATGGGATTGCCTTAACTTTTCAATAAAGTTATGTTTTTACCTAAACCTTACGTCTGAGAGTCTTAACAAACCGTGACACAGAGACTGACTTTTTATTGCATTTAACCCTTGTATGTATTTCTACTATGTGCCTGTCCTGAGACAGTATATGTGATACTCTGATTCTATATACTGGGCCTGTGGGGGCATATCTGTCCATATTTTGCTATTATTTTGTGTTGCCTGTAGAGTTAAATGCATTAAGCAGTCCGTCTCTGTTGTGGAGTTTGGCACGCCCAAGGTGGTGATAGGAAGTAAAAGTGTAGATGGTGCAACACTTAGAGTTCTTAAGACAGGAATGCTGCTAGGCAATATGTGACCAGTGGTAGAATCAGCAGAACAGTTGCCCAGAATAGCCCCCGCAGGCGTAGCCATGGATACAACTGAGTCTGCAAGTGCGTGAGTCGGTAGCCCCCACGGGCGTAACAATGGTACAGCTTGCAATGCAAGAGCTGGCTAATAGACCCCACGGGCGTATTAACGGAGACCAACGGAACAGAGATAGTTTGAGCCAATAGCCCCCACGGGCGTATATCAACGACAACCTGCCAGAGCTTTGAGCCAGTAGCCCCCACGGGCGTAACAACGGAGACCACACTATGCTGCAAGCGGAGAGGCCAATCGCCTCCTACAGGAGCCTACCCTTTGCTGCACTAGCTTGAGCCTTTAGCCCCAACGGACGTATGCCCGAGAACAAACGTATGAGCAAGAGCCAGTGGCGCCCAACCAGAATCGTTACCGAACGTGACTACTCTGCGGTTTGACAGGATGAGCCGCCGACCAACCAGAACATATAAGCGGCCGACTCAGCAGATGTAGTGCAATATAGCTTAGGCTCTGTACCAGGGAGAGAAGGATCAACCAAGTATTAGGCAGCACATTAAGGGTTAAAATGCAGCTTTACAGATCGAAGGCTCAGTATAGCGTAATAGCTCTGCAAGTATTACGGAGGCTCAATGTCGGAAGCACAGCTCTGCGAGTAAGCACGGAGACTCAGCACTGGGAACAATGCACAGCAAGGGTGAAGTAGGTCACATTGCCAGCTTGGCAGACAGCAGCAGCGGAAGTAAGAATGTCGCTACGGCGACAACCGGAGTGGGAGGCAGGAACAAGCAGGTCACTGGAACAAGCCGGTTGCGGGTCACGGAGCAGGAAGTCAGCCAGGCCGGGTCGGATCACGGAGGGGGTACTTAGCCAAGCCGGGTCAGATCACGGAGGTGGTTCTCAGACAAGCCGGGTTAATCACGAGCAGGAACACAGGAGCGTAGTCAGAACAGGCCAAATCGGTACACAGGAATCCAGAACACAGGAACTCAGCAACAGCAACAACAAGTAGAAGGAGGGAAAGCATTAAATGCAATAGGAAGGACAATGTGACTGTACGTCTTGGGGGAGAGGAACAGTCGCTTCGTGATGCATGAGGGAGAGGTCAAGGAGAAAGTCCTGGCATACCCGAGGGTATAGAAGTTGCAAGCTAAACAAGGGTCTAGGGATAGATGTCATAGACTGGGGGCATGGGATGTGGAGGTCGTCTAATAGTGAAAGGCATGGTCTATGTTGAGTGTCAAAGGGAAGTGTGGGAAGGATGGGAGACAATAAACTGTCCCTATAGTCAAAGAGGACAACACTATGTACCGTTGCTGAGGGTTCGAGAGGGAGGACCCGAACAGGTCTGGTAGTTTAGAATTAGGCCACGAGTAGAGGTAAACCAAATCTCAAGCTGGCCCATACAAGGGAATAGAGGACAATATATGGGAGAACTGGGTTGTTCACCAGTGTCCAAGTTGTTGCACACGGCACCAAGCCGGCATCTGTAGCCGGACTGGTGGTGAACTGCTATATTATATATTCCGTGAGAAGACAGTGTGATAACCAGACTAGGGTGGAGATAAAAAAGGTGTGGAGGGAGGACGAACACAAATCTGGGGAGGGCCCAAAGAGAAGGGTTGCTTATAACCCAATAGGTAAGGGCAGGTAGGGGGAGGGAGGACAGAACCCCCTATAGGTCAACGCGTCTTACATCATGTACTGTCTAATATAAACTAGTATAGACATATGTGTATACACCAACATATATACTTCACAAACATTTTCTCTCTTTTTTTTTTTTTTTTGTTTATGTTTTGTTACATATATATATATATATATGTATATATATATATATATATATATATCAGTGTGTGTTACCTTCTCTGTCTCTTTCCTCCCTCTCCTGCCCCCTCCCCTAACAACATACTCAGGCCCGTCACCCCCTTATCAAGTATAGTATAGAGGAGCAACACAGAATGCCCCAATGCCTAACACAGCTTGGAAGGCCACAGACGGGACCTGGTTGATCCATCGATAGATGGCAACCCGTTGAATTAGACCAGCAGCACACTGTAGAAAAATTGATCCCCTGGGTTAGTACCTTCTCACAATGTATGAAGGGGGTGGAGTAGGACATAATGCAGTGTTAGGGCCTACAAAATAACAGTGCGTCCAACCTGGGGTGTAGAACGCCCCTTGAGGCGTGTAAAGAGCATGGTCAGTTGAGTATATCAAAGGATCAAGAGTAGATCTCAACACTAAATACTCCATGAATCATCCCACACCCCAAGGTGGACGCAGTCTCCTCAGACTCCAGCATCGCGTGAAAGTACCATCTCTGTAGGCAGGAACTTAGACACTTAGTGAACAATAAAAATAAATTAAAAAAAATACTGTATCCAACAGTGAAAGGTCGGGACCCAGAACCCGGAGATCCAAATCGGTCCCCCGGAATCAGAGCCCCCCCCACACCATAGTAGCCCCCCGGACATGAGAGCCCTCATCCCATTAAAGTAATTTACCCATCCCAAACTTGTAAGTAGCTATAAAATTAGGCTAAATGTCACTAGGTAGAAATATGAGAATAAGTAGATAACGGGAACAGGTTTATTAAAAGTAAGACTCAATGCGGCAGGATGCAGAGGCTCAGGGTCAGGGGAAGCAAATCGGTCCCCCGGCCCCCAGCCCCAAGCACCCCACCGAGGCCACAGTGAAACAGAGAGAAAATACACTGTACCATAGTCAGACTAGTGAGAATTAGAAACAATTAAAAATAGCAGTGGTGAAAACTACTTGAGGACCAGGAGCAACCCCGGACAAGGTCTCAGTAGGGACCTCGCAGAAAGTATAGAGTCCCAGTTCGGTATATTGAAGTCCCAACAATATTGAGAAGTCCAGAAAACATAGTCACCGTATAACATGGTTGGACCAGTGGTGACGGTTGGATCGAACCAACACTGGAGTTCAGAGACTGCCGCCATCAGAGACATCCAGCGGGAACAAAGGTGTTCTGGACCCAAGAGAAGGTACAGGCTGTGAGCGTGAAGACAGTTCAGGTCCAGTTAGATGTCGCAGGTTCTGTTGCAGGGGTTGGTTGCACCATGTCCAGTTGCCTCTGTTTGGAGCGTTTAGCTGGTGAAACAGGAGACCACTCGAGGCGTTTCTGTGTACGGTTAGATAGCGGAGTAGACGGGGGACCCACTGTTTGAGGTAGTGAAATGCCCAAAGAGGCGCAGAAAGATGTAACCTCCTCAACAGAATACAGAGTGGCAGAAGCTCCATTAAAAGTAGCAGACAAAGCAAAAGGGAATCCCTATCTGTAGCGAATATTAAGGCTCCATAAGTGCTCGGTCAGTGGTCGAAGTTCCCTTCTGAGCTGCAACGTATAGGGTGAAAGATCATTAAAGATCTGTACTTCAGGTCCAGCACAAGTTAAGGTGGGCAAATCTCTGCTCCGTTTAACAATGAGCTCCTTGACCTCATATCTATGGAGACATAAAACGACATCTCTAGGTGGGCTTGAGAGCTCTGTGTATCCGTTCAATCAGAAGTGGACCCGGGTGCAAGTCGCCCAAGATCTCGGAGAAAAAGGCCGTAATGACCGGTTTCAGGTCTTGCGGTTGGACTGACTCAGGTAGATTCTTGATTCTCAAGTTACACCGCCTTCCCCTGTTGTTGAAATCCATGATGCGGGTCATCAAATGGCGTATTTGTTTCGCCTGTGCAGCTGATTTTTGTTCCAACAAGGCAGTACGAGAATCCAGTCTGCCATAAGGTACTTCCAGCGAAGTCACTCGTGTCTGCATTTGAGCCAAGTCGGACCTGACAGCAGCTATTTCAGCTTGAAATGTGGGTTTGAGGTCCTCAATAAAGCCGCAGAAGTCTTCCCAGAGCATATCAGCTAGAGTTCGTAGGTCTGCTTTAGTCGGGTAGTCGAGTCCCACCTCAGTGGGCTTAAAAGTGGAAGCTATGGTGCTTAGTTCGGTGTCCGAGGTTGAGTCGTCACCAGAGTTAGGCATAACTGCAGACTCCCGCTCACAGGTCTGAGAAGAAGGCGTAGGTAAAGATGGCGTGGGGGTTTTCTCAGAGAGGTAGCCCAGTAGAGTGCCTGCGCTCGCAGAATGGTTCTTCTTTTTAGGTTCCATTTAGCTCTACGTCGAGTATAACACCGTGGACTGCAAAAAAAAAAAAAAAATCACTTAAATCAGCAATTAAACAGAAAATAACCCTTAGGTAGCCAGGAGCTAAGAGATTAAGCTGCTGCTGCTGCCGCCATGAGAGCCAGGACACGCCCCCCTCTCAGCTCAATTTAACCCCACCCAGCAGCAGCCTTTAGTTTTACATATAGCAAAGACGCAAGAAAAAAAGAAGTAGGGCAGTAATTATGCCAGAGAACAAAAAAGAGAAACACACAAAAAGAGGGTGTTTAATAGTGCCAATTATCCAGATATTTTATGCACTATTTATCTAGATAATAGGCACTACTGGGCACCCTCTTTTGTGTGTTCCTCTATGTACTCTACTCCTTCTGGATGGATGTTTTGAGGAGTGGCCCATTTACAGAAGTGTTCCAGTAGACAGTTGACCATCTATACCGTACTTGGGGCAGTATAAATATCTCTCCTACTTGGTTTCAATGAACACTACCTTTGTGAGTAGACTTCTTTAATTGGTGATTTCATTCAATCTAACAACATTGCAATAGGAGGAGCACCTCCTTTCTTTTTTTTTCTCTATGGAGATCAAAAAAGACACAACTGCCTGGAGTGCAAACTATATGTTTTTCTCCGGGAGGGATATCCTGTGTTCCACAAGGATTTATCAGTAAGTACACCAAAAAAACAACCTTTTCTCTTTCTTCCATTGTTGAAAGCAGGAAGCATGGGGACTTACCAAAGCAGTCAGACTCCCAACCAGAATTCCAGGGGGAAAGAGAAAAAACTCCTAAAAATAAATACAGCCTCAAAAGAAACATTCACACAAAAGCTAAGCAACAGAAGAAGACTTACTAGAAAGAAAAGAAAAAGGATCTACACAAGCACTACCGCCTGGGGGGCTTTCTCCCAAAAGTGGCCTCAGATGAGGCAAGCACATTGACTCTATAATGTTTAGTTAACATGTAGAATGATGACCATGTCTCTACAGTCTACAACTGCTCTGTAGAATCCTTGTTCTTGTAGGCCCAGAAGAAATACAAAAATGTGAGAGGCTCTGGGGAAGAACAAAAAGCAAAACGGTTTGTACAAATGGTAGTCACCACCAAACATCATCACGTTTTAGCTACTTAAACTACTCATGCCTAAAAGGGCAATCCAATTCCAAAATGATAGGAAAGTCCCCTCCATATGGGAACACCAGTTAACTTCAGAAGTGTGTTTCAGCCTTTGTATGTGTTTGAATACTCTTATGGAGTAATCCAGAAATCCTTGGAAAAAAAAATGTCCAGGTATTGAAGGTCCTGTTTTCATCTAATAGACGAAGCAGGACAAAGAGGAAGCACAATCAGAATCCACCTTGGAGAGAAATCGAAAGAAAGTATGCAGAACCAACTTATCTGCATGAAAAAACAGAAAGGGGGCTCTATAAAACAACTCCTGTAATTTGGGCATGTACTAGACCAGCGCGATCACCAGCACAATCTCCAGGCAGACTGTGGTCTTCCTAGTCAAGATACAAAGAGACACATAAGGCAAAGAGATCCCTCTAAAGTTCACCAACGACCAGAATTAGAACCCAGGGAGGAGTGAGATACCTGAAGGTGTGGTAGGAATGTGCTATCTGCTACACAAAAGTCAGAACATTCAGCAACAGTTCATATGCTTTTAAAAAAGAACTGACAGGGCCAAGATCAGGACCTTGATAGAGCAAAGATGAAGCTTCATGTGGAGGCCATCGTGGAGAAAGGCCAAAACCAACACATTGATTGAAAGCTGGTTCTCATGCCTGGACCAGAGGCCCTGTGTCACCTGATAACCAAAAGTGACCCCCAACTGGAGAGACCTAATTTAAAGGGAAGGAAAAAAATCCCCAAAAAAGCAAAGACCCATAAGAGAGGGATCACTTTTAAAAGGTTGCATGCAAAAGAGCTTACAACCACATGGCACATGAACCATGTCGCCATGATAAAAATGGTGACATGAGAATCTCGCACTACACGAAAGAGTGAGATTCTCAAGTCATGCCATGAAACATCACAAAGCAGCCTATTATAATTATCTTTATAGCTAACCATATAGATAAGCCCCAACCATGGTAGTATAGATTCCTTTAACTCCGGTCATCTAGTGGTACCCTGATCCCAATGCTGATGTGCACTGCTCCGGGCTCTCTCTCTCTTTCTCTGTATGCAGTCTGACAGAGCGGAACACGCAAAGAAGAGGAGACAGAGCCCGGAGCAGTGCTCATCAACATTGGGATCATGTTATCGCTAGATCTCCGGAGTTAAAGGAATCTATATTACCATGGTTGCCGCTTGTCAAGGTATGAAGTCATGGCATTTTAAAATAAAGATAATTATAAAAGGCTGCTTTGCAATGTTTCTTTTAAACAAGTACAGATACAGTGTACTCAAGAAATTGAAGGTTGCTCCAGTATTCATTGTGATATGGATTCCATGAGAACTTTAGTCTTACCTGTTAAATCCTTTTTCTCTTAGTTCATATAGGTTACAGTTAACTTGGAAAGGGTACTGCTCCTTTAAGTAGGCAGGAACAATTCTTGAAAAGAAGTGCAGGGTGGAACCTTCCTTCTCTCCTTAGCTGGTCAATATCCAATCCCCATCCGGTAAGATCTGAAATGCTAACTATTGACTAGGTAGCAAGATGGGAAAAGAAGACTCCTGTAAGCATGAACCCAAAAGAACTCCCACGTTCGGTCACAGGAGAACCAAGCATGGTCCCTTGACAGGGTGGGAGACCTGTAATCTGGACTAAGAGAAAAGGATTTAATAGGTAAGACTAAAATCCTCTTTTCTCTGTTGTTCAATATAGGTTACAGGTAAGTTTGGGATGTACCAACATTGAGTTTCCCAGAGGCGGGAATGAAGGCAAGGACCAGGCGCCGGTCCCCAAAGTAACCTGAGCATATATGAATCAATCAGATCATAACACAGAACTAGAGCCAACCAGGCTCAACAGTTAAGGAGTACTAAAAAGTAACAAGGAAAACCCTAGACAGTCAAGACTGCCTCTAGGATCTTCCTACCAAGGCTGGCATCACCCAATGCCAGGACATCAACACAGTAGTGTTTAGAGAAGATGTGCATAGATGGCCAAGTGGCTGCCTTACACAAATGATCAGTTTAGGCCTGATTCTTATGGGCCCAAGAGGCCCCAACAGACCTGGTAGTATGAGCCATGAAACAAAATGGAACAGGCTTCTTCCTAATTTCGTAGGCCTTAAGAATAGTAGACTTAATGCAGGAGGCTATGGTAACCTTGGACGCTGGTTTACCTGCCCTGGGACCCTCAGGAATGACAAAGAGCAAGATAGACTGACGAATGGACTCAGTGCGGTGCACATAGAACTTAAGGCAGCGCACCATATCCAACAAGTGAAGATCCCTTTCCTTGCCAGAAGTAGGGTCAGGACAGAAGAAGGGCACTACAATTTCATGATTGATGTGGAACTCCAAGACCACATTCGGGAGAAATTCCTGAGAAGTGCAAAGAACCGCTTTGTCTTTCTGAAAAACCAAAAAGGGTGGTTTGCAAGACAAGGCGTGCAACTCAGCAAACAGACACTATTGCTAGGAGAAAAGCCATCTTCCAAGTCAGCAGATGGAGAGGAATAGTAGCCAAGAACTCAAAGGGAGGGAGCTGAAGGACTCCCAAAATTAAGTTAAGATCCCACTGAGGAGCGGGGTTCTTAAAGGCAGGACGAGCATGAGCAACGCCCTGAAAGAAAACCTTAACATCAGGAAGGATGACAATGCGTCAGAAAGCTGAGTCCTTTGTCTACCCCGTCCTGCAAAAAGGACAGGACTGCAGGAAGAGCAAAGTCTTGGGAGGGAAGATCCTGATCAGTACATCAAGAGCGAAAGGTAGACCAGACTCTGTGGTATGCTTTAGAGGAAACAGGTTTCCGAGCACTAAGCATACAGTGGATATAAAAAGTCAACACACCCCTGTTAATATGCCAGGTTCATGTGATGTTAAAGAATGAGACAAAGATAAATCAAGTCAGAACTTTTTCCACCTTTAATGTGACCTATAACGTGAACAATTCAATTGCAAAACAAGCTGAAATCATTGAGGGGGAAAAATAAAAAGCTCACAATAACCTGGTTGCATAGGTGTGCACACCCTCTTATAACTGGGGATGTGGCTGTGTTCAGAATTAACCAATCATCTTCAATCTCATGTTAAATAGAAGTCATTACACACCTGCCATCATTTAAAGTGACTCAGATTAATCACAAATAAAGTTCAGCCGTTCTAGTAGGATTTTCATGACATTTGCTTAGTTGCATCTCAGAGCAAAAGACATGGTCCGCAGAGAGCTTCCAAAGCATCAGAGGGATCTCATTGTTGAAAGATATCAGTCAGGAGAAGGGTACAAAAGAATTTCCAAAGCATTAGATATACCATGGGACACAGTGAAAACAAGACAAGAAAATATGGCACAACAGAGACATTACCAAGAACTGGACGTCCCTCCAAAATTGATGAGACGACGAGAAGAAAACTGGTCAGGGAGGCTTCCAAGAGGCCTACTGTAAGAAGATCCGGCCTGCGGGGAAGCCAAAAGGGCTCAGCCACCAAGAGATCCAGGAGCTCTGGAAATCATGCCTGACAAGGCCAGTACGGAGTGTTCAGAATTACTGGAGAGCCCTCCAGACGCAGTTTCCTCAATACCCTGTGAAGCAAGGGAATGGGAGGAGAAATGTACGCTAGAGGAAAGCTCCATGGAATCGACATGGCATCCACTGTCAGATCTAGAGGGTCCCTCGAGCAGGAGCAGAACAATGGACGCTTCCAGTTGTGCCCGGTCGCCATCAGGTCGACGCAAGGAAGTCCCCATTTCTGGACAATGAGATTGAACACATCTTGATATAGTTCCCACTCTCCGCTGACCACTGTGTGTTGACTTAGGAAGTCTCCTAGAATGTTGTGTATGCCAGGAATATGAACAGTGGATTTGGCCGGATCATGTTCCTCTGCCCAAGATAAGATAGCCTTGACCTCTAACCAAGCTGCTAGACTTCTTGTTCCACCTTGCTTGATGATGTAAGCCACGGCTGTGGCATTGTTGGACTGGACTCGAACCGGACATCCAGATTGAATGTCCAGTACATGAGAGCATGAAATATCACTCGAAGCTCCAGAATGTTGATGGGAAGGAGAGACTTCTCTGGGTACCACCGGCCCTAGGCATTCAGGTGACCCAGGACCGCTCCCCAGCCAGAGAAAGGCTGGCATTCTTTGTTACTGTTGTCCAGAAGGATACAAGGAAGGGCCTGCCCTTCATCAGACTGGAGAGGTCTAGACACCACGACAGTCTCAGCTCCACATGGAGAGGTAGAGAAACTGACATCTTCAGGAGATCCATCTTGCCCTTGCAGACCTGGATCATGAACCTCTGAAGTTCCCTCATGTGAGCCATCGCAAACGGAACCACCTCCATGGTGGATATGAACTTCCCCACTAGAGAGGTCAACTTCTTGGCAGGGACTGGATTGCAAGCCAGGACTGCAGCCACCTTGTGGGTGATCTGGTGAGCCACCTCATCCATGAGAAACACCATGTCCTTCAGGGTATAGAATATAAGACCCAGAAAGACCAGTCTTTGGGATGGAATTAAATCCGACTTGTCCATGTTCCATATCCACCCATGATGGGTGAGAGCGTGAATACAGTCTTGGACCTGCTGATGAAGGAGTTCCGGGGAGGGGGCCTTCAAGAGCAAGTCATCCAGGTATGGAGTAACTCTGATGCCGTCCCTGTGCAGGATGGAAACTACAGCACCCAGGATACGATTGAAGACCTGGAGGGCCGTACTCAGACCAAAGGGGAGAGCAGAAAACTGGAAGTGTCCCTGGTTGCAAGCAAACCTGAGGTACTGCCGGCTCTCCAGATGGATGGCTATATGCAGATAGGCATCCTGAAGGTCCGGAGAAGCGAGAAATTCCCCAAGTCCCAACGGGTCTGACATCCTAACAGGGTATAAATGTCTGAAATTATTAGGTAAACCCCAAATACTGTGTCTTAGATTAAATTTTCACCTCAGAAATAACAAAAATACACTTAACTGGCAGATGAAGGGTTAATCTGCTGAGGAGAGAAGGAGAGTTCAAGACCTGCATAGAATACTTGTGAAGGGAAATGAGAAAACGGCGTCCGAGATGACAGCCAATCAGAAACGAACTCACGAAATGGGCGCTCATTGGAAATGTAGTTTCCCTTCATGTACCCAAAAAACAGTGCCCGAAGCCCCCCAAAAAACTCAGAACGTAAACTGGATGATCGGACAAGGGTAGACAAACAGAATGAACCATCTCTGAAGTCGCTACGTGGAGCAAATGCAGAGATATGCCCCAAAGTGTAAAGTCCCACAGAGGTGAATGGAGCATGGTGTCTATGCAGTAAATACTCAAATAATGCAAAATAAGCAAGGTTTGTCTAAAAGTAGAAAACACATAAGAAACACCAGAATAAGAGTAAATAACACTGAACCCAGTAGGGGTGCTCAACATGACAAACGAAGGGTAAATTTACCACAGTGCTCCAAACCCCATCGGACATATATATAAACCCAATGAGTGCAGGAGTATGTAATAGGAACTCCAAAGGAGACCCCTGTGTGGAGGGGATGCATGGGTCAAGTGGACCTCAGCACTCAAAGGGTTGCTCACCTTTTTTGCAGGTCTTCTGTCTTCAAACTACCACTGGTAAAGAAGAAGCCTCAGTGGGCTTCTCCTAGGGAAAAAACATGTGACGCAAGATTTTCTTCTCAGGGCTGAAAGGTCCACAACCGCACCTGGGAACTGAGCACTCCACCACTGGGATGTCAGTAATGGTAATCCGCCTAATGGGAGGTATTCCATATTTAACAGAAAACAATAACTATAATTAAAAACTATAGCAGAACTGTTCTCTTGCCTTGCTTGTTCAAGGAACAAAACTTATCGGATGGGGATTGGCTGGTGACCAGCTAAGGATAGAAGGAAGACTCCACCCTGCACTTCTTTTCAAGAATTGTTCCTGTCTACTTAAAGGGGCAGTCACCTTCCGAAAGTTACCTGTAACCTATATTGGACAACAGAGAAAGTTCATTTTGAGAAAAGAATCCAGGCGTTTATCTGCCTGGTCCTTAAAAACTGCTGCATCCACTATCCATAGAGCTGTGTGATTAGAGAGGTGTTATAGTCTCCCTTAGAGCCCTAAGCAATCCTGTGCCTCCTTCCTCTGTGGTG
The DNA here is from genome assembly GCA_037306005.1 of Rhinophrynus dorsalis. Classification (NCBI taxonomy): domain Eukaryota; kingdom Metazoa; phylum Chordata; class Amphibia; order Anura; family Rhinophrynidae; genus Rhinophrynus; species Rhinophrynus dorsalis. The sequence continues at coordinate 384,059,344 of CM074719.1, forward strand.
GTGTCGGCCGGCATGATTGCAGCTACTTCCGCATTGCTGACGTCATGCAAAAGGCACTGGCACGGATGCCTGTTTATGGGCCTATTTTATTTTGCCTAATTGGGTCCCGCCTTCTGCTACTCCTTTATAAACCTCCCTGGACCTAGGACTCATTGCCCTTACTTTGTGTTTCTGCTAGTATCTCTTGCTCTCCATTGTTACCCGCGCCTATCTGAGAATCTGCTCCGTGTATGACCCCGCTTGTCTGACTACCCACATCGGTTCTAACCTGTGGCTCTGGCTGAGTAACTCGCTCAATGTAGACCCCGGCTTGTCTGTCCTCTGGCCACTACTCACTCCATGTAGTCCCCGGTTTGTCTGACCTCTGGCAACTAACTCGCTCAGTGTAGTCCCCGGTTTGTCTGACCTGTGGCTTAAGCTTCCTACTCGCTCTGTGCACTCCTAGCTTGCCTGACTTGTGCCTCAGTGTTCCTTGACTCTGGCCTGATCTGGCTCCCTATCGCCTCCGGTCGTGAGACCCGGAGTGGTGACTTACGCTATATACTGTTCCCTCTGGTGCTCTCCTTGAGCCTCTTTTCTAGTCTCAGTTCACGCAGTAGTGCAGTGCACAGCGCAGAGTGCAGCTCCGGGGTAGGAACCTTTGTCCTATCATCCTGTGGTCTGGGGTTGTGTGGGCTGTACTATTATTACTGTATATATTAATAAACGTGGTTACATTTTATATTATGTCTGTCTTTCTTTACCTGAATACTGTGACAGTACTTAAGGGCCATGTCTACTGAAGGTATAGGCAGTCCACCTAATCAGAGCATCCTGTCCAGGATGGACTCTCAGGACCAGAGAATCGACCAGTTGTCATTTGCTATGCAGACACTATTAAACCGTACAGCTCACCTAGATTGCTTTGCTCAAAAATATATATTTTGTCCTTCACAAAAAAAGTCTTAATTCTGATAATGTATAGTAACGAGACTGATTTAAAGGTATAAGTCTAATAGTATTATGACAAAAGTTTTTTTGGGTGAAGACAGAATTTTAAATGATATTATGCTTTTACAAATTTCAATTTGGCTTCCGGTGGTGTTCTGAAATATTCTTTAGAAACCCCTCCTAGTTCTTTGGAGGCTGCCCTTTATTTCCAGCAGCGTGGCAGTCCCAATCTTCACAGAAAACTGCGTAAGCTACAGCAACAGAAAAGAAACGGGGCGCAGAGCCATCTAAGAGTGGATCTGTATTAAACTCCATGTTATTGAAATGCCCTGCTTGTATACACTCACAGGATCTTTGAAGTAATGCAGCCTTTAAATAAGGATAGATCCTGTCTCTTCTTTATTGTCAGACTCAAGACTCAAAATTCTCTCCAGTCACATTTTTTCAGCAAATCAGATCAGAATACATTTCTCAATATTTATTGTAATTTCAACATACTAAATCTTTACAAGGTAAATAATATTTTTATCAAAAAAGTCCTACGCGTTTCGTGTCTTAATACAAACACTTTCTCAAGGACAAAGTTAAGTAATATAATAATAACTAGGTTAAAGCCCGTCATTCGACAGGATGTAGGTCATGCAGAAGCATTTGTAGGAAAGAAATAAAAGGGCAAGGGACGTGGACCCCCTTCTGCGTGTTGCCCCTTTTTTTTTTTTTTGCATTTTTTTTTCCTAAATAAACACAGGTTTAGGTGTTTCTCCTCTCTCTTACACTCTCCCCTTGCTGGTGTCTATTCTCTCCCCCCCCCCTTGCTGGTGTTTCTCCTCTCTCTTACACTCTCCCCTTGCAGGTGTTTCTCCTCTCTGTTACACTCTCCCCTTGCTGGTGTCTATTCTCTCCCCCCCCCCCTTGCTGGTGTTTCTCCTCTCTCTTACACTCTCCCCTTGCTGGTGTTTCTCCTCTCTCTTACACTCTCCCCTTGCTGGTGTTTCTCCTCTCTCTTACACTCTCCCCTTGCTGGTGTTTCTCCTCTCTGTTACACTCTCCCCTTGCTTGCTGGTGTTTCTCTTCTCTCTCCCCTGCCTTTATATATACAACCCTTTGCCTTTATCCTATACCATGTAAAGTCAGTTTTTGGCACTCATATGTTATATATTTTTTTTAATTAACCTCTTTTAAGTCTTATTATGTTGTCTCTGATGTCTCTCACACTCTGCCTTCACCACATACACGGTGCGAGTGGCTGCCTGTCAGTTATACGCGTCCACATGCTGAGTGGGCTCGCACTGTGCATAACTGACAGGCAGCTGGTGTGGACTCCCATAACTGACAGGAAGCTGGTGTGGACGCCCATAACTGACAGGAAGCCGGTCGCGAGGGCAGAGTGTGAGAGACACCAGCTGCCAGTCCTCTGAGCTCTGCCAGCCTTCTGACCTTGCATGTGGACGCCAGGAAGCGTATAACTGACAGGCACCTGCAAGCGCGAGCACAGTGCAAGCGGGTTCCTGTGAAAAACGCGTTCATAGTTACCATAGATGGTGCGGTGGGGGGGAGCAAGTCACGTGGTGTCTGTCCCTGTGAGTCCGTGCTTTGTGCTACGCTCACAGGGATAGACGCAGTCTAATACTTTATGGTATAGGATAATGATTAAAACAGATCTTAAAAAGTATGGAACATAAATACTCTTCTATCCTGTTTCTCTTCTGACATTTCGTCTAACTCCGTGTACTGCTCATGTGCCAATTCTGTCTCAACTCTGTGTTCTTGGATGACTACTCTATTGTGCGTTCCACAGTTGGAACACACTGCGTTAAAGTTCTCTTCTTAAAATTCTCTATATAGAAAACAGTGAAATATTTTCTATATGAATAGAAGAGTTAAATATTTAGTTCCTATTATCCCTTAAATCCTTATTTGTACAACAGAATTTTAGAGTTAACTCCATATAGAGGCAACATCATTTCAGACAAATAGACTAATACTAATTTCTCAAATTTGAAACTCTGAACATACAAATGATATAAATGTATAAATATCAAAAATAAATTTATACTTATAAAGGAATAAATAAATTAAAAGGTTTTTTATAAATATGTATAAAAATATATAAAAAATAGCATTTTCTAATTATAGATACACGAAGCATACACATAACTGTGCAAGCACAACAAATGAATATAAAAATTTATGTATACACACATTATATATATATATATATATATACACATACACACACACACACACACACACACACACTATCTCACATAAGTGAATACACCCCTCACATTTTTGTAAATATTTTTATCTTTCATGTGACAACACTGAAGAAATGACACTCTGCTACTAAAGTAGTGAGTGTACAGCCTGTATAACATTGTAAATTTGCTGTCCCCCTCAAAATAGACACACAGCCATTAATGTCTAAACCTTGGCAACAAAAGTGAGTACACCCCTAAGTGGAAGTGTCCAAATTGGGCCCAAAGTGTCAATACTTTGTGTGGCCACCATTATGTTCCAGCATTGCCTTAATCCTCTTGGGCATGGAGTTCACCAGAGCTTCACAGTTTGCCACTGGAGTCCTCTTCCACTCCTTCAGGACGACATCACGGAGCTGGTGGATGTTAGAGACCCTGCACTCCCCCACCTTCCATTTGAGGATGCCCTACAGATGCTCAATAGGGTTTAAGTCTGGAGACATGCTTGGCCAGTCCATCACCTTTACCCTCAGCTTCTTTAGCAAGGCAGTGGTCGTCTTGGAGGTGTGTTTAGAGTTGTTATCATGTTGGAATACTCCTCCAAAGGGAGGGGATCCTGCTCTGCTTCAGTATGTCACAGTACATGTTGGCATTCAGGGTTCCCTCAATGAACTGTAGCTCCCCAGTGCCAGCATCACTCATGCAGGCCCAGACCATGACACTCCCACCACCATGCTTGACTGTAGGCAAGACACACTTATCTTTGTACTCCTCACCTGGTTACACACACGCTTGACACCATCTGAACCAAATAAGTTTATCTTGGTCTCATTGGACCACAGGACATGGTTCCAGTAATCCATGTCCTTAGTCTGCTTTTCTTCAGCAAACGGTTTGCAGGCATTCTTGTGCATCATCGTTAGAAGAGGCTTCCTTCTGGGATAATAGCCATGAAGACCAATTTGATGCAGTGTGCGGCGTATGGTCTGAGCACTGACAGGCTGACCCCCCACCCCTTTACACTGTAGCAGAGTGTCATTTCTTCAGTGTTGTCACATGAAAGATAAAATAAAAATATTTACAAGCATGTGAGGGGTGTACTCACTTATGTGAGATACTGTGTGTGTGTGTATATATATAGACAAAGATTAAGGCAAATGGCACACACTGCAAATAATTTGGCTATAAGAATAATGAAGGTGCACGTCCCATAGAGAAAGTGATATAAATCTACTCAGCCTGGGTGTCCCTGGAGGCAGCACAAGACCGCACTCTTCTTGGCAAAGAAAAAGCAGATTCCTTTATTGCAGCATCTTAATGAAGCCAAACGTTTTCGGTCCTGTATAGGACCTTCGTCAGGGAAAACGGTTGTTATACATAAAACAAAGGTTTTTATAGAGAAACAACATGGCAAACTCACCTATTCCCGCCGAAAACCACCTTTGGAAAGCAAAAACAAGCATTCTTCTACGTTCAGCGGGGATCGTGATGTCACCAAGTCACAGGCAGCCGGTTGTTAAGCAACCGGTACCCGATGAGAAGCACAGTAGCAAACTGGCTACACTTACGCTGCCGGCTGAAGGCAGCTCACAGGAGGGAGAAAATGCTACCTATCCAGCTAGAACGTGAAAAAGGCCAATAAATCAAAAAATCTAAATTATTAAACTTCATTACTAATAATATAGCGATAAAACAAGGTGTGAATGACTTTGTATTAAGTCCTGGGGGATATACTTAACCCAGGGGACCCTATTAACAAATACAATAAACCAACCAACTGGCTTGCACGACTTATGGGGGTCTATAAATGTAAGGGATGTTCCAACTGTGGCAATTTAATAACAGGGAAACACTACAAACACCCCAGGACAGTTAAAAAGATGTGGATAAAAGACTTTCTAAATTGTGAGAGTCGATACGTGGTATATATAATAATATGTCCGTGTAACTTGTTCTACGTTGGTAAAACAATTACCATGCTTAAAGAAAGGATCAATAACCATAAATCATCTATCAAGAAAGCCTTGAAAGACCGTATGGATCTTAAGGATTTCCAAACCCAACCTGTGGCTAGACATTTCCAGACTTTGCAACATAAGTTGAACGATTTTCACTTTATGCCCATCCTTCAAGCACCAAAGTCGCCAAGGGGAGGAGACAGGCACATAGCCCTCCTTCAATTAGAAGCGAGAACCATTTTTGAATTTAACACCATTATGCCAAATGGACTAAATCAGGAGTTATCTCTATCCTGCTTTCTGTGAACTTTTTACCAATGACAACCTTTGGCGACCCCTAAAGCCAAAGATACCTAGGGGTTAGGAACCTAGTCATTGGGAAAGGACTACTACTATTTTGCTGTCTGTGATTAATGGTCTACAGTACTAACCCATGATAAATTATGGCGACCCCTATAATAAATATAAGGGGTTATGAACCTAATCATTGGGACCACTATAAACTATCATCTCCTCTTGGTATTTCTGTAATGGATTGTTATTTCAAATGGAGCTAATGAACCAATGACAACCCCTGAAGAAGAAGGGGTTAGGAACCTAGTCATTGGGGGATAGTGATTGACACCTGCACTATGTCTAACTAATGGGCTTATAGCCACTATGTGGATGATTGGAAACCATTATTATGATAACATATGGATTTAGAGAACACACACAGATATTGTAATATGATTTACTAGTTTGGATAAAATATGGCATTTTTTGAAGTATTCACTGAAGAATTTCATATACAACCATATACATTTTGACTTACTTCCATATTATAAGGACTTAATACAAAGTCATTCACACCTTGTTTTATCGCTATATTATTAGTAATGAAGTTTAATAATTTAGATTTTTTGATTTATTGGCCTTTTTCACTTTCTCCTAGCTGGATAGGTAACATTTCCTCCCTCCTGTGAGCTGCCTTCAGCCGGCAGCGAAAGTGTAGCTAATTTGCTACTGTGCTGCTCATCGGGTACCGGTTGCTTAGCAACCATCCGCCCGTGACTTGGTGACGTCACGATCCCCGCAGAACAACGCTTGTTTTTGCATTCCAGAGGTGGTTTTCGGCGGGGATAGGTGAGTTTACCATGTTGTTTCTCTATAAAAACCTTTATTTTATGTATAACAACCGTTTGCCCTGACGAAGGTCCTATATAGGACCGAAAACGTTTGGCTTCATTAAGATGCTGCAATAAAGGAATCTGTTTTTTCTTTACTAAGAAGAGTGCTGTCTCGTGCTGCATCCAGGGACACCCAGGCTGAGTACATTTATATATGTATATATATATATTTATTTATAGACACATATATACACATGAAAATACATACACCTAAATAACATATGCATAAATATGTATGTATCAAAGTGGTTAAAAGAACTAGAAACATTAGAGCCAGGAGGCTTAAATGTAGATATTGATTTGGTAGCCTTCTTAGAAAGTTAATTTATTGTGGTAACTATATCTTTAAGAAATGTGAGAGAAGGATAGAAATGATTATTGAAGAAAATGTTTACGTTTTATTTTATTGTGTTTTTATATTTAAAATGAATATATCTTTTGGTGATTTTATTATGAATAATAAAAGAGAATGGGGTGAATATAGGGTATATTAGAAGTACTAGAACGTGTGTATGGAGATCATGGAATAGTTAGGGTTAATGCAGAGGGGTTGGTATGGATGCATGGGATTGGTGATAGGGACAATAGAGAGTATTTGATCACAGAGCTCTGTAAGCCCTGACGAAGCGGCCAGTGTAGCCGCGATACGCGTTGGTGTGTTACAATTAGTTTTAAATTGCTTTGAACAAGACCGAGTATTGTATACAGGAATCTCCCAGCAAAGGACCGCCCGTATTACAGCACCGCTATTGGGATACAGTGATACGGAAAACAAATACAAAAGGATTGGATTTGACCAAGGTGAGCGCTCACAGAAGAATATACAAAGGTAAACAAGTGGAAGATCGGACAAACGGGAGAGGAGACTCGTGCTGGGAGGTACCTGGAAGCTTCAATACTATATCAGTCTGGTGAGTGTTTTCTAACGAGTATTTTAAATTATTTTCTATTGTAGAATTCTAATGGTACCTCTGGATGGTGTTCGTTTGAGCTTCTAGATTTTAGATATTGAACTGCAATAACTTATGAAAACACCTCCCAGAAGGAGTAATCTTGTTTTAATCGAGAAGATAAAGCCAGCAATATATAGGGTTTTTTTTTTACATATTAAATATCACTATTCCTTTAGTCAGTTTCTAATCTTAGGTTTTAAGAAAATCACTACCTTAAACACAGGCATGAATAGCCACGAGTGCTTGTATGTTAATGGTCCTTGACAAATGGAGTGTCAAAATACCAGCTTTATGCATTTTACAACTAGAAGGGTGTGCATGCCTAAATAACATCACAACTGAGTGAGGAGCTCATGGGAGACTGCTCTTCTCTGCACAGTCCATTAAGAGAGAATTTGCGGACATTGGCATTCTATTGAGTTGAATACAGAACAATCTTCCAAGAGTTCCTTACTTGGTGCTGATGTCATCCAACGTTGCAGATAATTGTGATCTACAAGGCAAACTGGAGTGCAACAGGACCCCCTGCGGCACAGAGTAGCATTTTATAGAGTCTTGTATGGATCCTATACTGCCCATTTAAAGGGTTTAGGGCTATTCTGCCATTTTTCCCCTTATGTTATTAAATTATATTACATTAAAACTGCTTGACAAGTTCAAACAGGTTTCAGACAAAGAATACATAGGTAAGATTTTTGTTTTATTTTTGAGTACATCTAAAAAGGGAAAAAAGTCTTGATACTGAAATTAACTGGTGGTAATCCGCTATTCTCAAGAGATCATATTGAAGAACGTATACTAATGTCCACAGCTTTTCCCTGTTTTGGAAGAGAAAATGAAATAAGTTGATCAAAGCTTTAATACTGTTTTTGAAGAAACAAAAACAAAAAATGTATACATACTAGCTACAACACTAATACATGGGTCTTCTTCCTCTTAACACACATTTACAACACATGGTTTTCTGTTGCAGATGAAAGAGTGCTATTACTAAATACAGAAACTGTGAAGTTACCAGTTTTGAGAAATAAAAGTAATATAAAGGAATGCAAACACTAAACTAAATTTGCCCTGTTGTACATAAAAATGCCCATACCTTAACAGAACTTAAAAGATATAATACATGTGCATTTTTTCAGCAATTAAGAGAAGGAATTTTGCTTTGAAATACTCACTGGTCAGCGGGCTATACTATATACTAGGTAAGACATAGCATGAAGTGTGGCGTTCAAAGGAAAATTTCTTAACGTTTCGATGATTGCTTTCTTGTATACTCTAATAAAGGAGATTTTATCAGTCTGATAAAGCGGATTTTTCACCACAGAGTTTACAACATCGATCATTGAAACACAGGCCTAAATACATTGTGATTTTTCTTCACCATATTAAGCAGGACAGAGAGTGCTGTTAAATTATTTTACTACATTGGAATTTTTGAATGTGCATCCTGGCATTTACCTAAGTATTGGTGTGCATATTATAAGGTTTGCTGCCAGCCACGGCAGTAAAATTCCTCCTTACTGCTACCTATCCCATATTTGGTGGTGTTGATTTTGACAGGAATTACCAAAAGGTGAAGTCCCCCAGCTCCTCCCATCAAAAACACCACAGAGCCCTTGCCACTCCCTGTTGATTACAGGAGATAAACCAACTGATGCAGAAAGTTGGAAGCAGGATCCTCAGATCACAGTTGAAGCTGAAGACTACTACAGAAGCCCCAAGTAAAACACTAATACTGTAATTGTTGCTATGAGATGCTTCATTCAAAACTAAAAACTATGTGCACTTTCATTTTCTGACCATTTTACTTTAACCCTTTGAGTGCCAGAGGGTTATGCAACGCATTGCAATGTGTTGCATACCCCTCTGGTACTCAAAGGTTTACAAATGGTTAGTAGAAAAGCGGGGCTTTTGTCTACGGAGAGGTTAGACACCCACACACCTTTCTGGAAATGTCCCACATACACATTTTACAAAAAGGGGTTACAACTCCTTTAAACATGTATCACATGACAGGAATCTCAATATAGCTGTTCACATAACAACACACCCTTTTACATAACAGTAGGTTGTGTTTTGCATTAGAATGTCTTTTAAGATGGATTGCCTATTACTTATTTTTACTATTTAAAGGGATAGTATTACTTAAAAATGACTAATCCCTAAGTTAAAGCCCTTCAATAAGATGAAAAATGCCCCCATCAGCATCTCTCAAACCCTTATGGTTTGAGAGATAACCGCTTACAAAGCTCGCCCCTGGCTGACATCAGCATTCTAGCAGAGAGCAGGGGAATCCTCTCCCGAGATCAGCCGACGGCTCTGCAGCAGAGCCGAGATCTCGTTAATAAAGAAGAAATCCATCACTAAAAAGGTCTTATACATGTGCTTGGTTTGCAAGTACATGTAGAAGACCTTTTAAGTGAAGGATTTATTTTTTATTAATACGATCTCAGCTCTGCTGCAGAGCCGCAGACGGTCCCGGGACCGGATTCCCAGGCTGTCAGCTAGAATGCTGATGTCAGGCAGGAGCAAACTTTGAAAGCAGTTATCTCTCAAACCATAAGTATTTGAGAGATGCCGCTGGGGGCAGTTTTCATCTTTACTGAAGGGCTTTAACATAGGGATTATTCTTTTTTAAGTAATACTATCCCTTTAAATCACAAATACATGTCCTGGAAAAAAATACTTTTTAACCCCATAATGACCAGCCACGCAGCACGTGACTGGCAGTTAAGGATCAGAAGTCTTTTTTTTTCTTTGCACGATGAATTCTGGGGTCCCTGAGCGGTGTGCAGCCGTTCGAGGACCCTGGAGGATTCCATGATGTGCTAAGACTGTCACTGGTCCTTAAAGGGACAGTAATACTTAATAATTACTAATCCCAATATTAAAGTCATATTAAAAAGAAATGTATTGCTCCCAGTGTTATCTACAAAATCTTTCAATAAAACGGTCTTCCATGTGTGCTTGCAAACCAAGCACACACAGACGACCATTCCAGTGAAAGATTTTTTTTATTAACGCGATCTTGGATGTGCTGCAGAGCCGCCTGACGGTCGCACAGCAGGCTTCCCTGCAGTCAGCTAGAACGCTGACTTCGGGGAAGGGAGGGGGAACTTTAGGAGTGATTCTCTCTCAAACCATAAAGGCTTGAGAGATGACACTGGGGGCAATGCATTTCTTTTAAATATGACTTCAATACAGAGGTTAGTAATTATTAAGTATTACTATCCCTTTAAGTGAAGGACAGCCCTGATGGTCTTGGCAAGTCATTAGTCCTTAAGGGGGTTAAAGGATGAACCTTTTAATACTTTTACCAACCTAATTCAAAAAGATTTTCATGAAACTTATATAAAACGTGCCACACTTTTGATGTCAGAGTAATATAATAATAATTTAACACAAAAAACTCCAAGCATTAACCACTTAAAGACCACGTGGCCTGGGGTTGAGGCACTCTAGAGGACCAGGGCACAGTTTTTTTCTTTAAATAGCGTTATCTGTGACCATATCCTTCCGTGCATCCTCTCTGCAATCACAAACTCCCATCATGTGCCAGGACCATCACCAGTTCTTAAAGTTCGGACAGGCGTGACGGACCTGGTACGTCACTGGTCGTTAAGGGGTTAATTTACAGCAATAGGTCATATTCCAACAACAACTGGCACAGGAGTTTTTCAACCCCTGATATATGGGAAACTCATGGGAGCTATTGTAGTGACCCTGGCGTTGTGGTGTACTATTAACCATTGAGTAAACATCCAGTCTGTTTAGGAAGCCAGTCAGTTTTCCTCTTTACTCTGCTCCTGGAAGTCCAAAACTGGGTTGTCTAAATCATCCTTATGACATCTCTGGCAATGTGTTTGATGTTTTTTAAACCCTCTTGGATGGTCAGTCTGGAAACTACAGCGGGGACATTTAAATAAACCTTTGCTGTGAGATGCAAGATGGTTTTTCAAATGTGTCTCCATCACAAATGCTTTTCCACAGGTTTTGCATAGAAATGGACTTGGCATCTTATGCCTTGTAATTAAATGGTGCAACACAGGTCCCTTTTTTAAGGGCCGACACTCACATAACATACAGTAATATTTTCCTTTTACACGCCGAACATGCTTCATTATTTCCTCATCTTTAACATAGCCATCTTTTTCATCAGATGCATCCAGGGCATCTAAAGCAGTTGCAGAAACATCAGCCTTTGGAGAGTCATATAAATCTTTAGACCAAGATGGAATCCCTTCATCTTCTGAAAATGACAGAGCGCCTCTAAAGCGTGCTGGAGTGTTTTTGCTCTGTGAGATATCTAGTGCATCTTTTAACTCTGTAGAAGTTCCTTCAACAGGAGAGTCTCCATCTTCTGATATTGGGGATGTGTTTTTTAATGCAGAGGTATCATCGTCTAATGTTTCTTTTGACTGAGTTGGAGTTGAATTACCCTCAAAATATTTTGGCATATCTTTCGGATGAGGTGAAATATCCTCCTCTTCTGAAAACTCCATGATGCTTTTTGGCATTGCTGGAGTGTCTTCTTCTTCTGAAAATTCCATAATATCCTTAGACAAGGCTGGTGTTTCCTCCTCATCCTCTGAAAATTCCATGATGTTCTTAGAAATGTTTGGAGTCTCATCCTCTTCTGAAAATTCCATGATGTTTTTAGTTGCAATTGTGGTCTCATCATCTTCTGAAAATTCCATAATGTTTTTAGCGGCAATTGTGGTTTCTTCTTCTTCTGAAAATTCCATTATGTTTTTAGGTATACTAGTTTGTTCTTCTTCCTCTTCTTCTGAAAACTCCATCATGTCTTTGGACAGAGCAGGTGTATCATCTTCAGAAAAATCCATAATTTCCTTAACTCGAGCAGGTGCTTCTTCTTCCTCTGAAGACTCTGCCAATGACTTTGGTTGTATGGGAACCTCCTCTTCCTCAGAAGACTCTGCAAATTTCTTTATTTGTGCAGGGTCCTCCTCTTCCTCTGAAGACTCTGCCAAATCCTTCTGTTGTGCAGGATTTTCCTCTTCCTCTGAAGAGTCTGACAGGTCCTTCAGCTGGGCAGGACGCTCCTCATCCTCTGAAGACTCTGCTAATTCATTCAGTTGTGCAGGAACCTCATCTTCTTCTGAAGAATCTGCCAGTTTCTTTGGCCGTTTGTGTACCACCTCATTATCTGAAAACTTGGTCAAACACTTCTCTTGTGTAGGAACCTCCTCCTCTTCTGAAGTGGAATCTGCCAATACCTTTGGTTGGGGAGGAGCTTCCTCATCCTCAGAAGAATCTGTCAATTCCTTTGACTGTCCAGGAACTTCCTCATCCTCTGAAAAATCTGCCAATGCCATTGATTGAGGTTCCTGCACATCTTCCTCTGAAGAAGATGCTAGTTCCCTTGGTTGGGCAGGAACCTCCTCTTCATCTGAGGAATCTGCTAATGTCCTTGACTGTGCAGGAACCTCCTCTTCATCTGAAGACTCTGCCAATGCCTTTGAGTGCGTAAAAGTTTCTTCATCTTCTGATACATTCTCTATACCTTTTTCCTCAGCTGGCATTTCCTCATCTTCAGAAATGTCCTCAATCACCCTAGGCTGATCTGCTCTTACTTCATCTTCAGATGACTCTTCCAAGTCCTTAGGTTGAGTTATTGTTTCTTCGTCTTCTGAAAAATGAGGTACGCCACCAGGTAAAACAGGTCCTTCATCTTCTGAAAAATCTAGGTCTTTTAATTGGGATGATGCTGCATCATTATCAGAAAACTCCATACTCTCCTTTGCTTGAACAGAGGTTGCTTTACTTTGCTTACTACTACTACTGCTGCTGCTAATGCTATTACTAGACTCTGACTCCAAGAGGTCATGATCACTAACGGATTCTTTGTCCTTTTGAGAATCTCCACTTGCCTTCTCTACACTATTGCTTTTAAAATCACCATCAGAGCTCTCTTGATTTTCCTGTTTCATTACTTTTTCTGGCCAAGACAAAAGTGTATCATTTTCATCAAGTTTTTCAGCTTTCTTTATTTTGTGCTTCTGATCATCTGAATACTTCTCATCTTCACTTACCCCACTTTCAGAATCATTTTTCTTGGATTCTATGACTGAATTAGGTTCTGACTTAGCTTCTGTTTTCTTTTTCGCCTCGCCATTTGATTTTTCAGCAGCTGAATGCCGAGCTACAATATGATAATATACATTGGAAAACATCTTGCTTGTGAAAAAGCATCTATGGCAATGAAACAGTCTTGCACTTTTCTGATAAAATACTAGTTTTCCCAAACCAGCAGTATCCATTTCATCGCAGAATTCTGGATGAATGGTTCCCATGTGTAGCTGTACAGTTTCATAATCGCTGCCACGAAAGTTGCAGCGATTACAGTCCAAAGACTGTTCAAGTTTATGCATGATTTCCATGTTTCAATCTCTTCTTACAAGCAATGATTTGAGAAGGCTTTCTTCAAGTGATATAAATGTCTGCATAAGAGGTAACCTTAAAAAAAAAAAACAAAGATTGTATTAATCAAATTGTTTGCAAATAAGTAATTACTGTACATCAGATATACTGTATATGTGCATAAGTATACATTAACATGTTACACTCCAGGATGTGTTAGCAACGTAAAGGCAAATTGGCACATTTTTACAAAAGCAAACTGGAGTAAGCCAACTGCTTAAACATTTGTTTTAAATTAAACTGGGCTTTTCACCCCTTGAATGCTAGGGAGGTCTCCAGTGCGTTGAGAAGCAATGTATTTGGAGACTTCTCTAGCATTCAAGGGGTTAAAATACTCTATTCAAACGCACGGGAATTCAGGAATATTTATTTGTCACCTATGTTGCATTTAGTTTATGCCAAAATAACTCCAGTTTGATTTTATATATTTTAAATATAAGCTATTCTCGGACAAATATACACCACCATAAGGAACAAGTGAAAATTGTCCAAATCGTTATTTTGACCCCCTTTCTCATTTGAATGGATCTAGACAGAGCCCATACACCGGGATCATTCCTAATAGCACAGTGAGAAGCATGGTTGACCTCAAACAGAACTAAATCAGCATAATCTGCAGGCAATGATCACAGAATGCCACCCTGTGCCATGGAAACAAAAAATCATTTCTCAAAAAGCTATACTGTCTGACAAACTAAACTAAGTTTATCTGAGGTTGCCAGGTCTACTTTAAGTGTAACAAATGGAATACCAAATACCAATCTAATGTTGGTGCTGTATCTGTAGCTTTGTATAATAGGATATACACCAAATAATAAAAAAGTGATGCTATAATCAACTGTAAAGCATCAAAGAATGTGAAGAAAAAGAAAAAAAAAATGGTGCCATTTGAGTGTCATGATGACACTAGAAGTAATAGTATTAACCCTCTGAGTGCCAGAAGGGTGTCAAAAGAGTACAGTGACACCCCCCCCGTGCTGAAAGGGTTGAAATTGAACTTCTCTGTTCTGACCACTAACTGTTGCTTTCACATCATACCCAGTTGAGACACGCCCTTCCCATACCACACTACACAGAAAATACCCATTCAATTTGCCCAGCAAATATCCTATACTTAGCTTATTTCAGGTCACAGCTTCAGTAGAAGAGCATGTTACTATTATAGATCAGGTTATTTAGGTTATGGTAGGCTGCAATCTACTGACAACTGAATTTGCCTTGGAGCGGATTAAGATCTCATCCCTCACTCATTAAATGCTCTATACTGAGATATGTACTCAGAGACCACAACAAACACTGCCCCTGTCACTTCTCTCAGTCTCCCTCCTCCTCACACACACCCAAGAGAGACATTGTGTCAGAGTGTTTCCAGAGTTGCAGGCCTTGTTCCAGAGTTTAAATAGTTAAACAAAATACAAAAGAAAACCATTTTGTGATTTTTACAGTTATTTAGAGGAAGTTTAAGCAGGTTCAATGTATACATGAGTTTGGGTACTGTTTAGGGTTAGATTTAGCAGTACAGTTAAAAAAAAACAAACAAAAAAAACTATTTTTATTACAGGAATAGTCACCATTTGGGGTTTGTTTTTTTTTATAATTTAATTGGGTCCTGTTTTGTTTCCTTTAATTATTTAACATTCCAGTTAATTAAATAGTTTGGGTGGGAAGTTCCTGTTAATTTAGGCAGGGTTAATATTTACGTGGGTTAGGGTAAGGTTTAGGGTTAGGCACAGAGTGAACAGAAGAAAAATCTAAATCAAATTAATATTTGGTGTGCCCACCCTTTGCCTTTAAAACAGAACCAATTCTTCTGGGTACACTTGTACAAAGTCAGGGATTTTGTGGGCAGTCAGGTATATGATCATCAATTTAATAAGTAGGTTGAAACACAATAATTAACTGAAACAGAAACAGCAGTGTAAGAGGAATAAAACTGTGTGAGGAACAGCCAAACTCAGCTAACAAGGTAAGGTTGCTGAAGACAATTTAATATCAAAAGTCATAGACCATGGCAAGAAACTTAGTGCAGCAGATGAAAGACACATCATGCTTACTTCCCTTTGCAATCAGAAGATGTCCAGCAGCGCAGTCAGCTCAGAACTGGCAGAAAACAGTGGGATGCTGGTACACCCATCTACTGTCCAGAGAAGTCTAGTCAGAAATGGTTTAGGTGGAAACACATGAAGTGGGATGCTGAAAAATGGTAGCAGGTGCTCTGGACTGATGAAACCAAATTTGAAATATTTGGCTGTAGCAGAAGTCTGTTTGTTCGCCGAAGGGCTGCAGAGTGGTACAAGTATGAGTGTCTGCAGGCAACAGTGAATCATGGCAGAGGTTCCTTGCAAGTTTGGGGCTGCATTTCTGTAAATGGAGTTGGGGATCTGGTCAGAATTGATGGTCTCCTCAATGCTGCAAAGTACAGACAGATACTTATCCATCATGCAGTACCATCAATGAGGCATCTAATTGGCCCCAAATGTATTCTGAGGCATGACAATGACCACAAACGTACAGCCAAAGTCATTAAGAACTATCTTCAGAGTAAATAAGAACAAGGAGTCCTAGAAGTGATGGTATGGCCCCCACAGAGCCCTGATCTCAAAATCATTGAGGCTGTCTGGGATTAAATGAAGAGAGAGAGGCAACTGGGGCTGCCTAAATCCACAGAAGAACTGTGTTTAGTTCTCCAAGATATTTAGAAAAACCTACCTGCCAAGTTCCTTAAACTGTGTGCAAGTGTATGTAGAAGAATTGATGCTGTTTTGAAGGCAAATGGTGGTCACAGAAAATATGGATTTGATTTAGATTTTGCTTGTTTACTCACTATAATTTTGTTAATTGATAAAAATAAACTATTAACATGTCTATTTTTGAAAGAATTCTTACTTTACAGCATTATTTCACACCTGCCTGACTTTTGCACAGTACTGTATATATATTAGTATTGACATAGGAATAGTGACTGGTTGTAGTAATTTGTTTTTGTTTTGTTGCAATTTAGTTTGGTTTAGTTATATTGCTTGGGTAGGTATTTACTTAGTGGGGAATTTGGCAGAATGAGGCTTTAGGTTGCTTAATATATCTATATATAAAAAAGTATATAATTAAAAAATCATTTATATTGGTGGGTAAGGTTAGTGAGAGTGGGTAGTTATTTAGTAGAAATTACACATGAATTTAAGGTAGCTAAGTAGGTAACAATGCAACAAAGGTATACTGCAGAATAGGTGAATGCCTTTTTGGCTTCTGATTCAGAAGCCACTGATACTGCATCAGAATTTATAATGCAGTTTACTAATGGTGATAGCTCTCATGATGATAATGGGTCTTCTGTTAAAGGGATAGTAATGGCTTAAAATAATAAGAAGTAATATTGTAGATAATGCAAAAAGAAATAGATTGGTGCAAGCCCTATCTCTAAAACCTTTATGGTTTGAGAGATAGAACATTTTAAAGTTCCCCTGTCCATGCTGTCAGCTGTAAAGCTGACAGGAGATTTGAGTCGGCCGACTCAAATCGGCTCTTCAGTAAAGTCGAGATACCGAAAACTAAAGAAATACTTTATTATAATGATTTGCAAGCACACTTTGTAGACCTTTCCAATGAAGAATTTCTTTTTAGATTTGAGTATCTTGGCTTTACCGAAAAGTCGCAGGACGGTCTCCGGACCAGGATCTCCTGCTGTCAGCTAGCTGCTGATGTCAGAGAAAGGGGAGGGAGAGGAGGACTTTAAAATGTTCTCTCTCTCAAACCATAAAGGACTTGCACCGATGTATTTCTTTTTGCATTATCTACAATATTACTTCTTATTAGTTTAAGCCATTACTAACCCTTTAAGAACAGATGTATTGCCCCAAGTACTACCACTCATCCTGACCCTAGGGAATGGGTACCACTATTTCAATTATGCTCAGAAATTCCAGAATTTATAGGCAGCATAGGAATTCAAGTGGACGTGACAGAATTAAACCATGGGAAGTTTTCTTATTTGTTTTTGGTGGAAGATTTTTTTTTTTGGGGGGGGGGGGAGATAGTACCCCAAACAAATCTGTATGCAGCTCAATACATTCCCACAAATCCATCACCCCTAATAAATAATTTACAGAAAATGTTTTTTACAAGTATATTCGCCCCAGAAACACATACCGTAAAATCTCGGGTATAATACGCACAATTTTACCCCTCTTCACCTTATGTGAAGTGGGAGGTGCATATTATACCCGAGAGATTTTTGCCGAATAAAAAAAAAAATATTTATTAGAGCTGCCAGCTACCCTCCTCCATCCCCCGGCGCAATCCGACATTAAGGTGATATAGATCAAGCCATTGAAGTGCTACATGTGAAAAAGCTCCCTCATCTTCCTTGTGGGTGGCATTCTTGCATTTGCCGCCCGCTTCCTTGAATGGGTTTTCAGGACCTTCCGCCGCCAGCCAATGGTAATGCCCTGTGAGGATCTCAAGGCCCTCACAGGACAATACCGCAGGAGGAAGGTCTTGGTAGTCCATTGAAGGAAGCAGGCGGCAAATGCAAGAATGCCGCCCGCAAGGAAGATGGGAGGGAGCTTTTTCACATGTAGCACTTCAATGGCTTCATCTATATCACCAAGTAAGTCTTCTTTTAATGTCGGATTGCGCCGGGGGACGGAGGAGTGTAGCTGGCAGCTTTAATATTTTTTTGTAGTAAGGGGGAAAACAAGGGTGCGTATTATACATAGGCACTCTTGTTTTCCCCTAAAATCTTGGGTACAATATGCACCTGCGTATTATACACAGGTGCGTATTATACCTGAGATTTTACGGTATTCCTAGATGAGTTCCTAAGTGATCCATGTATGGAGTAAAATTTTATAAACTGTGCAAAATTGCCACGGCATATACTCAGACTTTCAGGATTTATGAGAGCAAGGACCAAAATTTGATCTGCCTGGCTGCCCAGACTATCTGGGAACCAAGGGAAAATTGTTTCGGATCTCATTTACCCCTTACTAAATAAAGTATATAATTTATATGTTGACAATTTTTATGCTAGCCCACCTTTTGTTTAACCCCTTAAGGACTGGGAAAATCTGAGGTCTTTTTCACTTAAGGACCAGAGCAATTCTGACCTTTTTGACTATGTCTTTGTTCAACAGTGTTTTCCTTCTAAGTCTTTTATTCCACCCCCATAAATTATATACTTTTTTTTTAAGCACAAAGAGTTTTTTGCATTTAGAAGAGCTTAAAAAGCTGAGCTAAATGCAAAAAACCGTATCTCTCAAACCACTAGGGTTTAAGAGATACAGGCATTTAAAGTTTGCTGTTTCCCATTGACAGCTGTAAAGCTGTCAGCAGGAGGTTTGTCTTGGTCGACACAGAGGCGCTTGAGAAGTGCCAAGATCTCGTTACTTACAAGGAATCCCTTCATTGGAATGGTCTAAAATGTGTGCCTGAACACCAGCCCTTTCAAAAAGTAATGGATATCTTTCAGGTGTAGAACTTTTTAAGAATTATGATGGTTGGTTTCAAAGAAGATATAATGTTGATCCAGGGTAATATCAGACTGTGTTGGAAGGAAATGGCTTCAACAGGTTGATACTGCTGCTGTTTGATCTTGATGGATGCATGTTTTTTTCACAGCAGGGCAGTATAGCAAGCAGTCCACGGTGCCTTTATAGGTCAAGTGGTACTTCACATGTATGTATATATATGTGTGTGTGTGTGTGTGTGGGCAGAGGGAAGCACTTAATTTGAAGCAGAAGCTACAAGGTGGTACTAAGGTGCTGTATGGTGGCAATGGAAGGCACAGAGAGGCAACAGGTGATAAATTACTTTGATAGATGGGCTAAAAACATACATGTAAGCAAGAGAGTACTAAGATGTGGCAATGGATAACATAAAACTCAACACTGTACTGCTCTACTGTGGTGGTTTGTATGTTCCAGGAAGTGTACAGACATCAATGACCATAATATACACAGGCATGCTGCATAAGCAATATAATTAGCTTAGGTGATAGATCTCATTTTTATGTTTGAGAAAGTGGCGGGTATTCGCCACGAAAAGCGTTACATGGAATAAAACAGAGATCATTGTTTTTAAATATAAACGTTTTGGAAAACATTTTTTTTAAGTATTATACTATACATAAGTTTTGTAAGTGAAGAAATAAATAACTTTTTGATATTTTGAAGCTACACTCTCTTATTGCTACTTTTTGGCTTGTTTAAGCCCTCATAATTATATTGAAGGGGTTTACATATTGCTTTTGTATGGATTGAGTGCAAAGAAAGAGATTTTCTATATTTACCCTGGCATTATTGGAGAACCAACACAGAGGATTACTTGAGCAGGGACAAGGAATTGAAATCTCCCTGCACGCTGTTTCAAACACCGGTGACAAGGATACACCGGTATTACACATTGTGTGAGTATAGATGATTATTGCTCCCGTTATATAGCTGATTCAAGCACTTCTTCTTTTATCCAGTAAGGATTGTACTGGCACTTTGTTTGTTTCTTTATCTACAGACTAATGTTATTGAGCCCTAGTATGGATGGAACTTGACTACAACATTAAACAAAATGGGATCACACACTGAAGATTGACAGGCGTGTTGGCATTAAAATCAACTTTATTGGAACCAAATACAAAATGCAAAACGCATTAGATGTTGCCCGGTGTCTGATTTTGTATTTGGTTGATTTTAATGCCAACATGCCTGTCAATCTTCAGAGTGTGATCCGATTTTGTTCAATGTTGCAAGTATATGGGACAGCTTGGAGCCCTGAGGGATATACACCTGATGGAAGGCACAGAGCGCTTGGTGAGTTAATATTCAAAAAAAGATGTTGGATGTTGTATATGAGTGTCACTTTCTTTTTACTATACAAATCTGGAACTTGACTACATCCATTATAGCCAGTAAGAGGATATATGGACAGGCTTTGCAAGTGAAGTCTGAACTTCAATGTATTTTGCTTTATGGAGACTGTCAAAAAACAGAATAGGGGAACAATTTTCTCACTTACAAATCTAATTTTAGAAGCTACAAACCATATAAAGCATTCCTCATTTTTAACATGGCAAATAACCAGACAGTCCTTTTAACAATTTTAACTGTCTAGCAGCTTCACGTGGCTTAGCCTTAGCAAGTGTTCATGCAGTTAACTTACTTTATATGGATGTGTTTTGTCCAGACCATGTGTCTAAATCACTCCATGGATGCTAGAGCTATCACAATGCATTGCTTTGAAATGCATCCCATGTCTCTAGCATCTAATAGGCTAAACAAATATATACAAAGAGCATCACCACAATGGTTACAGTAACAAGAGTTACGTATATATGCTATAACAACAGCTGCTAAATGAGCAGGCATTCCTTACCCAGAGAAACACCAATCAGTTCTCAAGGTACCATCAAGGGCTCTCTGCACCAGCAGCCAATAAGTATCATGTAGGAGGTGATCAGAGACTCCAAAATACAGAGAATCTGTCACTTAACCCTTTGAGTGCCAGAGGGCTACAGAATGCATTGCAACCCTCTGGCACTCAAGGGGTTAAAGAGATAGTATGTTTCAAAATAAATGCAGCTCCAAGTATTCTTTATATTTTTGGGGCCAACTGAATTGAGTAATTTAATTATAAAAGGTCCCCATCCCACCCCTTTTACCTATAGTAAGCCACCTCCCCTCAGATGTGGAATCTGGTCACTTGACTGGACAGCTCCCTGTGAGGGACAAACTTCTGGCTGTGAACATAAGGGGGGGGGGGGCATGGTTTTCGTTATGCTAAGGGAAGATTGTCCCTTGCTGCAATCTATCCGGAAGGCCTTACTGTGCAGCTTTACACGGTAAAAGTGTGGAAAGGGGACACTATGATTCAATTACTCTGGAAATACACATTGTAGAGAATGATAATGCACTACATGGCCCAAAAACTAAGAATAATCGGAGCTGCATTTATTTTTAAACTTTACTATCCCTTTAACCATGAGATATAGTTCAAAACACTTAAAGAGTTCCCAGCTGCGGATGTAATTTAGATGTAAAACCCTGAACAAACCTGGAGGTTTCAGAGGAAGCCAATAAATGCAGATTGTGTAGTATGTGATATTGTACTCTAGAACGCTGACATTTCACCCTGATCTTTAGATCAAACAAAAGCCCGTAGACTTGCCATTTACTGCTGGAACAGTTCAAGTGTTATACGAACTCAGACGTGTATGCGCTTACATTTTCCTACACTTTTCATACACTAGTATATATTGCGCTATCCCTCTCTGCAATTGAAATTGGTTTCAAAACGCAGAGCATGAATAGTCTGCAGACTTACAGAAGGACTACTATTATATTTAAAGGGTGTCTACAGCTTGCTCATGCTGCAGAACACACCCCCTCCGGAACGTGCACGCGTATATACACAGAACAGCAACACAGTCTGTCACTCAGTTACCACTATCCCGTCAGTATTAACTCGGTACCGCGCCACTTAACTACGTACATTAAATTTACCCGCGCTCCGGTTCACAACAAGGCCATCACGCATTGTCTACATTCGACTCTCACTCCCAAAACGTTTGTACAGTACGTCACCATACCACAAAGGACCAATAGCTGCTATGCACGCGTCATCACAAAGCGACGTATTCGGATTTCTGTGTTCGTGGTTGGTATAGTGGACATGTTGTGGCTGGCATTTTCGGTAGCCGATGAAAGACAACAGCATACAAACTGAAGTTGTTTTTTTCCTTATTCATTTTGTTTCCCTTCTAGTACGTGTAATTACAAAAAGATCAGACTATATGGGTGCAAACAAGCATTTCAGAGTGGTGTTTGAATAATAACTAAGCATACTGTACTATACGCCTATTCTGTATCCAACAGTCATTACACCTGTCCGAGAATAGAGCAGACGTGTGCAATTTGAAATCTGATAGATCCTGCTGGACTGCTAGTTGAGGCCAAATGTACCCAATAAGCAACCAAAGTACAGTGCTTTGGTTCCATGTCAATGGATACTGCTGTCCCAGGTTTTGGAATTTAAAGCTGAAGTATCATGCTAATTACATTGCGCCCCCATAAATTACTAATTTAGAGATATGCAATCCTTAAGCTCAATAAGTCCAACTTACTGTAGAAAAAAACTTAACTGGCAGGCATTGGGTAGCACAAAGCTTATAAGAGAGGCTCTGTGCGCCTGTGCGGTTAGGAACTTCCGTTACCATAAGGTAACCAACTAACCTCACCACCAATGCTGGCAGTGAATGGGACAGAGCGCACACAGAGAGGTACATTTCCTCTAACATGTCTGCGCTGTTGTCCTCTGGTTCTTGTCGCAGACGTTTTTTTTTTTTTTTTTTTTTCTGCAATAACGACTTGTTGAGCTTAAGGACAGTATGACTTTGCATATTGCTAGGTTAGTAATGTATTGGGGGTCAATGTTATTAGCATGATAGTTCCTCTTTAATTTGAAGCCCATATCATATGTGCTTGAGCTTAGGGAACTTTTTGAAACTTGGAGGTGAAAATGTTTGTAGCATTTTTGCTGATCAGCTATTTGGGTTTTTTCAATTTTAGGTAACCTTCTAGTTACATATGGAAAACTATAGCTCTCTTGGATCTGATTAGGAGTCACAAGGACCATGGGATAAATATTCTCCCTTGATCCTATACCGTCCCACCTTCCCAAACCTTTCTCATCCATCTTAGTTCCCATGTTATGTCATGTTATCATCTCCTCTGTATCCTTTGGCATCTTCCTTTCCTCCTTCAAACATACAATAGCAACTCAAATTCTCCAGAAAAGCTCATTAGACCCCACCTCCCCATCCAACTAACACTGGTATCACTCTTGTTCTTTGCCTCAAAATTTCTTGAACGCCTAGTCTATTCTCATGTTTTTACCTTTCTCATCTCCCATAACACTCTGGACCCACGGAAACTTCCCTTATGAAAATAACAAGCAATATCAATATTGCAAAAACTAATGGGCATTTCTCTCTTATCCTCCATGACCTGCATAGTTGAACATATCCTCCTTTCCCTAGTTCTCCAATATCTTGGCATCTGTAGCTTGGCACATTCCTGGTTTCTGTCCTATCTCTCTCAATGATCTGTCTCTGTCATAAACCCAAAACCTCCTATGCCCTTCTCAGTAGGTGTACCCCAAGGCTCTATTCTGGGTGCCCTTCTCTTCTCTCTGTATACCCTTTCTTTGGGGCAACTGATAAAGTCCTTCAGCTTTAACTACCACCTTTATGCCAATGATACAAAATCTATCTCTCCACACCCTCACTATCACCTGAAATACGGTAGCGAGTCTCAGAATGCCTTACTGCTGTCTCTTTCTGGATGGATCATTAGCGCTTAAGTGGATGTGTCACCTATGGACAACATCCCATAAATAGGTGACACATCCAATACCATAAAAACGTTAATTTTTTATTTTAAGCTTCAATTTTGTTTAAATTTCTTTCAAAAGTCTGGGCTGCAGTCTATGCTGAAGTGGCTGCACTAGGGTTTCCACCTTTTTTTCAAAAAAATACCCGCCATGGCATTCCCTCTATAGATTTAACATTGGACAGAAGCCAATTTTCTATCGGCCTGCTGGTAAAATTCCTGCTGGATGGCAACCCTAGCTACAGCCCAGACTTTTGTAAGTTAAATTTAGACAAAATCGAAGATTAAAATAAAAAATATCGATCTCTGCCAATGAGACAGCTCCAGCTTACAGACAGAGGCCTCTGTCATCGAAGGAGGGAATAGAGCAGAGGCAGAACTCTGTAACCACAGAGAACTGCAGTCATCCGGAAGTGTCTGCAGCACAGACTTTTGTAAGTTAAATTTAAACACTATCGAAGCTTAAAATAAAAAATAACGTTTTTATGGTATGGGATGTGTCACCTAACTATGCGCAGTTTTAAATGGGCACTGTCCCCCCTGGGTGAAAATCCCTATGTCCCCTATTCCCACCCTATTTTCACACTTTTTTATTGATGACATTAGGAGGTATATGTAAGTGTATTACACGGCTCCACAACTATCACACTCCCAGTTTTGTTTCTTGACATGTTTATTTTTTAAATAAAATAATTTGTTTGTCAAAAAAAAAAAAATGGCGGTGTGTTTTTTTTTTTTTTAAGACAAAAAAAAAATATTTTAGCAGGTCAAAAATTGACCTGCATCCAGCCAGCCTCCAGCACAGCAGTGAAGGGCTTAATACCTCCAGCTGCTGCATTTTTTTAATCACTAGGTGTCTCCTCTCTGCTTCTCTATCCCTTTGACAGTAAGGGACAGACAGGCAAAGTTGAGACACAGAGGCAGTATGCTTTCCATACTGCCTCATTCATTCATTCACAATGCCAGTACATGTGATCGCTGCTGCAGTGATCACATGACCTGGGACAAGTGAGAAGGGCTGAGACTGAACTCTCCGGTATCAGAGCACTCAGTCTCAGCCTGCACTGAATGATAGCAGCGTGCATGGAGGCGCGCTGCTATCATTTAACCCATGACATGCCAGGACCGTCATGGGTCCTTAAGGTAAATCTGTCCATGATGGTCCTGGCACGTCATGGGAAGTTAAGGGGTTAAAATCAATCTGCACATATAACCATTACACTTGCAAGAATAAAATGAATCAATTCTCTCTGTTCTGGTCCATGTAGCCATGGATCTATGCCTGCTTCTGTCCATGTCCTCCACCTCCTGTGACTTACAGTCCTGCCGATAATGTTGAAGAAGCCAGCAGTTGGAATGGACGCTTGGCATTCTGTAGGTTCTCCATGAGGTTCAGAGGGAGCTCCAGGGAGGAAATTCCCACAGGGGTCGTAGCCAGGAGAGTCCAATGTTAATTTTGAATAGCTAACCCCATACGTATCGCAGGCTCGTCTGTCCGCTTTGTCAAGGGTGATTACAATCACCTGTCAAGGTGTTCTTCTATATAGTCTCTTATGTCATAAAGCAGTTGTATTATTAAAACATCATAATTTTATCATATTAAAAATTTATTGTGCATTCGTAACCTCAGACTCAATAAAATTCAAGTTTTAGTGGGAACTGTTCATAAAAATAGAGCCATATAAACCTTCAAGGAATGAATGGCTTTGTCAATTAAATGTTCTCTCTGTCAATTTGATTAAGGTCAATAGCCAGACAGCCAGCACTGAAAATGGCACATTACAAATGTTGTATGGTTGAAAATGTTGCATGGTTGAAATGGGAGTCATTCTGATGTTGCAGGCTTAAGTGTAGAGACATCAGAATGACGCCCGCATTAGTAGTGAGTGGCGTTCCCATCGCTACCATGTTTGCTGCTATGAATGAGTTACTGAAGAAGCCATGCATTGAGATCCATTACTTGGCATACACTGTGCCACCCATGGGCCAAACCTCTCCCAATGCTTTTGATGGCAACATAAGATACAAAATAGTTCTCCACCAGATCTGTTTGCATTCCTGTCTGCAAACTGGACACCTTATCACTCCAACGTGCTGGATGTCCCCATTCGAGCCTCATCTCTGGGAGAACTTTGTAGGCATCTGTGGTGACATCATCACTTGTACAAATTGTTACTGTTATCAGCAGGAAAGGCCAGACCCTGTAAAAAAGGTGTTGATACTGAACAATTCACAGCGGATTGGCATATATGATCATTTTCCAGTATTGCTGTGGCTCACCCTTGATCTGCTGACATTTAATCAGTTATTAGCACATTTTGATGCTGGATATATCTGTATCATGCAAGTGGTTAAAGGCAAATGGTGAGTCTATTTTTATAATCCTACAATCCTTATACGGTAAAATATATATTTTACAACACTTTGCTATTTTACTTTATTTAACATAAACATTACTAAACAAAAATAGGCAATATTTTATTTTGAATGAGTGAATTACAACAGATAACTAATTCATTCAGGAGTTTTGTGGTGTGTTGTGCACATTAATATGTATTAACCCTTTACATGCTAGAGAGGTATCCAATGCATTGCAACTCACTGTGTTTTATACCTCTCTTGCACTCAGAGGATGAAGGAAAATGTGGAGTATTTCTGGGAAAACCCATTGTGCCAGAGGGAACTAATGAAACTTCTAATTTACTGAAATGTTTCACAATGCAATAGAAATTTATCTAGTATTGAAGGAGTTGAAATCCCATTTTAATCTAAGCGAATATTTATTTGCTTCCTATGAGTTTTCCAAAAAGTTGCTCTACTTTTTTCTGGTAGGGGTAGTCAATTCTCAGATATCCAACTGCTAAGGACCTTTGGTCAGTGAACCACTCCCTGGAGGCCATTGACCTACCAAATTTTATCTGTGGCTTTTTAATGTATAATCGCAGGACTGTGTGCACCATTACAGCTCTTGGCTAGCAATGCACCCTTTTGAACTATGCAACATTTTTATCCTTGCAATATTTATAATGCACCATTTTCAATGCACCCTTTTGAGCCAAGCAACATTTTTAACTATGCAACATTTACAGCTCTTGGTTAGCATGAGCATTTTTAACCATGGACTGTGTGTACCAATACAGCTGTCTGCAACATTTTTAATGATTTTTAACCATAGCTCTTGGTTATATGTAATGCACATTTTCAATGCACCCTTTTGAACCATACTGCATTTTTATCCATGCAGCATTTGTAATGCTCTATTTTCCATGCACCCTTTTGAGCCATGCGACATTTGTAATGTGCCATTTTCAATGCGCCTTCCCTGTTCTATAATTCATTCTTGTGGATATATGCTACTTTAGAGTTATCGTCCACATCTATATTGCCCTGATGATGTTCATATGTATCCATGTCTTTGGCATATTCTTGGTAATATACGGTCATATGTATTGCTTTTACTTTTGTGTAAGAATGGAAAATTTTCTTATTATACTTATCTAATTAAAGGGGGACTTATTTTCTTAAAGGGACAGTAATGTCCGAGATAAAATATTTAACATTGTGTAGTGCTTAAAAAGTTGAATTGAATGCAAAAAACTCTATCCCTCAAACCGCTATGGTTTGAGAGATATATGCATTCAAAGTTCCCGCCTCCTTCCCCTTTCCCTGACGTCAGCACTGTGCTGATTGCAGGGGAATCCTGTCCGGGGACCAACTAGCGGCTCTGCAGCAGAGCCACAATCTCGTTATTTAAAAAGAATGACTTCACTGGAAAGGTCTACTAAGCACATTTTTGTAGACCATTCCAATGAAGTAATTCGCTTTAAATAACGCAATTGCGGCTCTGCTGAAGAGCCTCCTCGTGTAGGCCGACACGGATCTCCTGCTGTTAGCTTTACAGCTGACAGCAGGAAACATCAAACTTTGAATGCATATATCTCTCATATCATAGCAGTTTGAGAGTAGGGTTGCCACCTTTTCTTCCAAAAAATACCGGCCATGGCATTCCCTCCATAGACAACATTGGACAGAAGCCAATTTGTTACCGGCCTGCCGGTAAAAACTTCCTGTAGAATGTGCCAGTGTTTTTTAGGATAGCTATGGTAAATAAACAAATTATCTCCTTCGCTCATTCCAAGTGTGCCACTTTTATCTATAACTGTACAATCTTCACAAAAAATCTTATACAATGAATATATCTATTTTAAAAGGAAAGGAAGGTATCCTGCATACACTACAGCAGCATAAACAAATAAAAAAGGATATATTTAGCACTTGGAAAACATCACAGTACATAGAGTTCCGTAAATCATGGGTAGCCCCTTAAATCCTGAATTCTTCCAAGTTCTTAGAGTCCGGAAATGCATCTTGTTCCCAAGACGTCAGAGAGGTTCTCCAATACCATATAGAAAAGAAAAAGGACAAAACAGTGAGATCCACTCTAAGTGTAGTACACTGGAATCAGTATCTCAAGATAAAGGTAAAGAAACACCCATTATTAGGGTACTCACATTTGTCAGAGGCTCAACCTGTGCCTAGGAATGTTCGCTTTGACCTCCAGTCATGGTTACTCTCCATGGTCACCCAGCTACTTGCTGGCTCCAAAAAAGTCTCTTCTAGATATACTTTACCTTCCTGGATCATCCATACAGCATTGGCATCACATACAACAAGTGTATATGTATTTCACCACTATTAAAGGGGCCACATCAGCATTATCCAGGAAGGATGAATAATGACAATAAAACAAGACTCTAAGTGGCTCCAGATAATTGTACAAATTTATTTATATAAAATATGCATAGGTAAATGGACTATACCGTCTTTATATAAAACCAATTAAAATACCAATCTCCCTATGCTTTTTGTAACTCTGAGTTATTTTGTCAAGGGAATCATCGCTATATCTTCTGAAATGTATTGTATTATTTTTATAAGGGTTATTATTCCAAATATAGTAATTTTCCTATTTGCCCATATATAAGTTTGCAAAGGATGGTGCAAAAGCACATCCCATAGCTATTCCAGTTATTTTTGCATAAAAAGTTTTTTCAAACAAAAAATAATCGTGTGTTAAAAAAACATAGTATCGTATAAACTAGGATTCTGTCATTACACCATCCATCTCTAGAAACATTCTGTGGTGTGGAATACTTGTGCATAATGAGGATACATTGCATGAAACCTACATGAAGGAATCTTTCAAAACTATGCCTTTCGTGCTTTGTATCACCTTATACTAGCTCTTAAAAATAATGGTAGTAGTTACACTAGTGGCAGTAGGTATAAGTCTATGTATTGTGAAAGATTATGTGTCATGCACTCTATCCCTGAAATTATAGGCCTTCCTGGGGGCTATTTAAATTATTGTGTAATTTAGGTAGGTGGTAAAATATTGCTATCTTTCAATTTTCATTCAAAATATACCTATATTCATCCTTGTCTAAAATTCCTGTTGTCAGAGCTCCTTACATCATATCATTTAGTTCAAAAGTATTATTTTGTGGGATCTGTTTTCAGAATGTCATAGGTAGCTTTATCCTGTAATAACCTCAATGCTTCTTCTCTATAATCCCTAAAATCCTGTATACATAAACCACCACCTTTGTCTGCCTGTCCTTTTACTATATTATTATGCTTTTTTAAGGTGTCTAGTGCTTTATGTTCACATTTGGTTATATTTCCTTTCATGTTCTGAGTCTTACCAGAAAAATTTCTCCATATCTTTACCAACCAAATCCTCGAACACTTTTATGTATTGCCCCTGACTTTGTACCAAGTAGAAATTAGAATTAAAGTTTTTGCCTCTATGTATAGGTTTTGTTTCTATTTCTATATTATCCCCTTCATTCTCAAGTTGTATAAGTCTTCTTACAAAGTATTGGTCTGCTATAGTCGAATATGATTTTTTTGGGGGATATTATTCACTAAAACTCCTGTTAGTGACCAGCTCGTGAGGGGTTTCGTCATCCCCCCACTAGAAGCTGATTGGATAGAAGGTGCATAAGCACACATCCCAGCCAAATGTAGCGTGGGAACCATTTTTAACAGAGACTGGCCATATAAAAGCCAGTCTCTGTTCAAATTTTCCACAGAAAGGCTATTGCCCAAGCCTGAAAGGCTGGGGGGAAGGGGGATTCTTGCTGCCGGTAACAGCGTACTTTTAACCCTTTGACTCCCACCATATCTTTTCACATTGTACGGCCAACAGCAATTTAACCTTTTGAGTGCCCGAGAGGTAAGCAAAGCATTACCCAGCAACAGGGACGTGCACAGACATTTTGGGGGGCAGGGGCTCAAATGAAAAAAAGGGCACATCTCATAATTTTTTTTTTTTTTTGTTAAAAGGTCACAAGGGCACTTTGGACAAAAAGGGCAGGTGCTCAAGCCCCCCCTCGGTGTCTATGTGTGCACATGCCTGCCCAGCAATGCGTTTAGTACCCCTCCAGCACTCTAACGGTTTAGGCCAGCATATTTTTGATGCATACTTTTTGGGCATATGTAATTTGATCTTTTTTTTTTTCTTGCTGTGACATTTGATTTGCCACAAAGAAAAAAGATCAGAAGAATGAAGATGAAGAGAAAGAAGAGGAGATGAAAGATAGTAGATGACAGAAGAAGACTGACGGTAGCAGACCGGGGTGCTGAAGACCCCTCTGAACACCTATCACGGTGCCATGATTGCTTGCCTGTTGTATAGTCCGGTGACCTGAGTGTGCTGCATGCTGCTTGCCTGAGCTGTCTGACGTCGCACTTGCTATTTTGTAGCATTCTGTTAGTTCTGTTAGTTGGTTGATCAGGCTCTGCCTTCCGGCGACGGCCTTAAATGCTGGGTGCGAACTGGGCTTAGTCGCCCTTTCGTGGTGTTCCTGTGCGCATCCAATTTGTTCCTCTGACCCTTGCTTGGTTTACGTTGTCTTCTGGTGTTCGATCCTTGGCTTGTCTGACTACTCGCTCCGGTTGTGACCTTGGCTGTGGCTGACTTCCTGATCCGTGTATGACCCTGGCTTGTCTGACTACCTGCTCCGTGCTGATCCTAGCTGTGGCTGACTACCCGATCCGGCTCCTGACTGTGGCCTGTCTGACTGATGTTTTGTCCCTCGATCCTGTCTGACTACCACTAGGCCGATCTAAGGGTGCACTCCATTACCCTGCTACTTAGCTACCAAGCTGGTAGCTTTGCAGGTTGCCTTCGCTCAGTAAATTCAGTTCAGTCTCTCTCTGTTGCCCCCACTCCATGCTCTACCTACCAGCTGCCTTTCTTAAGCACTTGCGGTACTACCTACGCTCTGTGCTTCCCACTTGCCTCCAGGTCGGTAAATTGCAGCTTAGCCTCGCTCCTTTGTCTCAGCTCTGTGTTCTCCTATCTGGCTGCCTCTATCTAAGCACTCACTCTGCTGCCTCGAGTAGTGCTATCAGTATACTGTCCTGGTATCTGCTGGTTATCCTACGCTCTATGCCTCCTCTGGGTATTACTCATATTTGGGCTACCCAAATCCACTAGCTGACATTCCTTCCCGTAGGACTGTCTGGGTACGCTCTTGTGCTAGTCTGCTCTTGTGCTAGTCTTAGCATTCAGATTCCTATCCAGGGTCAGTACTGTGTGTTCTGAGACTCAGTACTATCATACCTGAGGTGGTTCAGTGTCAGTTCCTGGGTAGTGGACTAGACACTGTCCTCACGTTTGTCTCCCCTTTGACTGAGGAAGTGTTCGCTATTATTTTTTATTATTTTTCTCAATAAACTGGTTTAAATTCACTTGTACTGTTTCGTGTGATTTTTTGCTCTACCGACCGTGACAACACCAGGATTACATAAGTAAGTGTTTATTTTCATGTAATAGCGTTAGCTTTGTTGGATTAACCCTGTGAGTGCCATTGGAGTATGCAACTCTCTTCAATGCATTTATACCCCACTGGCACTCATAGGGTTAATTTTACTAACATTGCACACATTTTTTTCAGTGCTTTGTATGTACTGAAATGGGGCTTAGGGCCCCATATCACTACATCCACTGGTCACTTAGATTTTTTTCTCCTTCAGTTCCTGCATTGGCAGGTTAAAACATGGGTTAGGGGACTCTGCGCCCATAAATAGTAGCTACAGTTTTTCAGGTGATAAAGTTGGTCCCTAAACACATGTTCCTGCCTAACACATGGGTTCAAATGGGTGCAACATTTAGCTCCCAACTTGCTTTTTTTTTCCTGTGGCATTTTTTTCATAGCATAGGTAATTGAAGGCTTGCTGTGCTTGAAAAAATAACGCTGGATGTTTTTTTTTTTGTTTGTTTTTTTTGCTGACAGGGAAAGTTAAATTGAGCCACTAGTTAATAATTTATATATATCCACTTAATTAATGCCCTTATTGTATCCCTCTATTCTAAAGGTAAACTGTAAAGTGCTAAGTACAACTGTTGGCGTATACATACATGCATACTCCAGGAGGCTGGGCAATTATCAGTTAATAACCTCTGAGCTTTAACTCCTCCCTTTCATCTGCCTATTTTACCTCTCCCCATTGGTCAGTTAAGCAGTTTTTTGTTTTTGTATTTGATTAAAGAAACAATAATGCCAAAAATGCAACAGGTTTATATAATTTTAAATATAACATCCAGTTAGCATTTGTAAAAAAAATCATTCATATATTATATCCCTAAAATATCCTACATTCACTTTTAACAGAAAGATTCATTTTTTTGTTTAGAAAGCATCAGTACAATGTTGTATGTGCTGTTTGTTTTGAGAAATAAAATCTAAACTCCGCTAATAGATTGTGATTAGTGCTCAGTAGTCTTCCATTGTTATTTTATAAGAGTCCATTCACAGATAATCTTGGACAGCCAATGGGTGCTCTGGAGTCCTAGAAAAAGCGTAGGATAATGACTTCCCTAGAACCTATATAAGACTAGATTTTAGGCCTCAGAAAACATACTTTTTAAGTTCTACCCAAAAGGAGATGACACATCCTCCCAAAGATTTTTCGTTCTGTCAGATTTCTCTGTGAA
Source organism: Rhinophrynus dorsalis (assembly GCA_037306005.1). Lineage (NCBI taxonomy): Eukaryota > Metazoa > Chordata > Amphibia > Anura > Rhinophrynidae > Rhinophrynus > Rhinophrynus dorsalis. Next base: position 384,092,376 of record CM074719.1, read on the forward strand.
GGTTGTCCATTGGCGTAGTGAAAACTGTATCCCTGGACACCCCCACCATTGAATGTCTCACATATTTATAGCTTGCTTTAAGGCTATGGTGTTTATAGATTTAGAGCCATTCCTTGAAGGGGGCACCCTTGCTGAGCAGAATTCCCTCTGTCCACAGAATTGAGTACCTCTAGAGATTGGGGGGAGGGTAGAGGTTCACGGAAGTTTATTCCCTCTATTCGATCTTTATTACTCTAATTTCTGGTTTAATTGGACCTTTTAGCTTATGAGTGCTTACATTTTATTGATTGTTCTTGAAAAGTGGACCAGCCTAACGACAGCACCCCTTATATACACCATCACTAGTGCTCCCCTAGGTTGCTAATGTCTCTCTCTGTTTATATAGCTATCTTGCTCTTATTTGATAATATGCCTAATTGTCAATCTTGTTTATATCCATTATAACCTCTTTACATTATAAAACCTATGTGTTCATCTGCTGTTAGTCTGTAGCTGCTGTGTATTATGTTAGTATTTTAACACTTTTTACACATGGTTATTGTGTATACACTGGTGGTCTTCGCTACTTCTACATGGTGATCAATAGCTCTGCCCACTTGCAATGATGTCATAGACATGACAGCACATGTGATTCCCTGAAGAAGTGTCAGTACGAGACACAAAACACACAGGCTTGGCAACGGCAGATGGATGCAGACCTAGCCCGCCGGTGTTTGAGATGGCTTTCATCGGCAGGCACTGACTTTGTAGTCAGGTCTGCTGAAGGGCCAGAAAAGCGGGCTAGTGCCAGGAAATGCGCTAGAGTGGGAGGGGAGGGGCATTGGGGTACAAGAGACGTCTTGTTTAATGCCCTGCTGATCCTCTTGCGATAGCAGCTGAGTGGGGTGGCTCAGCTGCTATCAGGCAGGAGGGGGTGGAAGGCTGAAGACTTCCAGCCTGCCTCCTATTACATGGTGGGGGTGGGGTAAGGAGGGCTCCACCCAGGATGGCGGCAAGAGGCCTGCTTGGGCTGGTCGCCGAAATGGGCTGGGTGCGGGCATGGCTCAGCCGGGTGGAGCAAGGAGGGCTCCACCCACAATGACAGCCAGAGACAGGCTTGGGCTGATCACTGAAAGGGGCTGAGTGCAGGCGTGGCTCAGCTGTTTCTTTTTGGGGAGGGGAATGCTACATTGGGGTAGGGAGGTGAGCTCCCAAAGGTCTTAGTCTGTAAGCTCAGTTAATAAAGTGACTTATTTTGCCATATATTATTGGTCTTATGTATTTCTTGAAAGGGTCTGAGTTGTTTTGGAGGCGTGTCAGTGGGGAGTAAGCACCTTAATATCACGGTTTACTTTTAAAAGGTCCACGCGAAAGAGCGTGCGACCAAGCGACAGCTACCATGTCGCCTGGATAAAAATGTTGACATGAGAATCTGGCACTGCATGACAACGCGAGACTCTCATGTCGTTTACTAAAAGGTTACATCAAATGTTTTAACCCTTTGCGGCCAATACATCTATAGAACAACCTTTCTGCATGACTGTACAGACTTAATCCTTCAGAGGAGTGTGCAAATGGGTGTCCGCGGGGGCACTCGCCCTCCTTTCTACACTTGTCATCCCGTGGGTAAACTTAGGGGTTATTCTAAGGGCACATTATGGTTTGTGCCTAATTTCTGCGGACATCCACGGGTGCACAACAAATTGTGTCCCACTGCTGTGCAGCTCTGTACCTCAAGCGCTGAGTGAAATACTGACATCAACCAGGTCTTTAAAATTACGATTTTAATGTTAAGCAAAAAAGACAAGCAGATCTCTTGTTACTCTATTTCAAGAGAGAATCTTATGTAGTAGTATGATATGTTCTATATCAGCGGTTCTCAATCTTTTTTTGTTCGTGGCACCCCTAACACATAATCTACAACATTTGGGGCACCCCTAACATATTTAATGTACTTTATCCAGGGCATAATGAAGGTACCATACATAAATATACAGTTATTATTAGGTCTTACAATCATAATAACAAAATTGAACATAATGTGCATAACAATTTCTATAAATCTTTATTTAAAAGTCCATTTTTGTTAGTGTGCCCCATGTTTTCTATGAAAACTAAGTTGATGTCCGGGTTCCCTGGTTGAGAATCACTGTTCTGTATTGTGTCTATGCACTAAGGTGTTTGTAGCTGGAGAGAAGTGAGTGCATAGGTTCTATGCAATAACGTAGGGAAAAGGAGAAGTTCCCATTTACCATACCTTTACTGCATCTTGCCCAAGGGTGACAGCAATATAGTATAGTTGATTAGGCTGAAAAATGGCATTCCTTCATCAAGTTCAGCCTTCCCTATATCACCCTTTATCAAGAGGAAGGCAAAACCCCCAGTGGAAGCCATTTCTAGGTGACCTTAAAATGCTTCCTAACCCCAAAAGGCAGACCGAAATATAACAGAACATTCTATCTGCTTAGGCTTCAAGGTATAGGATAACAATGTTTCTTCCTCTCCCGGAAGTTATGAAAGAAATAAACTCTGACGTCATCCAATTCTTTAAAATAAGACGTATATTCAGATTGGTCTAACACTTATTTTTGCATAAAAGTACTATGTTTTTTGTGTCTGGTGGGTACTTGCAATTAGAAACGTCAGCCTATTTGGTCAAACAGCTTGGTCATTACTGTGCACTGACAGCCGGCATGAGGCACTCAAAGAGTTAAATCTGCCAACCAGGCATTGTAGGGGAATGCAACCCAACACATGCACACAAGCTGCGTCAGCAGTAGTTGTACCAGATTAAACCAGCCGGCTATATAGGCAAGTGACACACAGCCTTGTGATTATGTATCTGACGTATTACCTGTGTATTACCGGCACTGTAAAGGTTAAGAGGCATATTTTAACATATTACTCTACAACCTATCCCAATACTGTCAATTGTGCACAAAAACCAGTATGATAGTTCCGGCGCTTTACTCGGGGCAGCATGATGGTTCCGGTGCTTTACTCGGGGCAGTATGATGGGATATCCGGGAAGTATTTGATGCAACCTTTTAATAAGTGACATGAGAATCCCGCGCTGTCATGCAGTGCAAAATTCTCATGTCGATATTTTTATCCAGGAGGCATGATAACTCTGTCACTTGGTCGCATTGTCTTTTGCGTGCAAAATTTTAAAAGGATACCATATATAACACTGTAGATTTTAGATAGTAGCCACCTCTGTGTAAACAATTTCATAATTTTATATTTGGTTCTGTATCATTAGGTCAGAGCGCCATTTATTTTTATTTGTTTTCTATTTATAATTTATAGTGAGACATCATTAGGCTTTCTTGACCTTAGAATCTCACATGTGGGTCCTAAATTCAGTACCACATTGTATCAAATGTTACTCCATTTTGCATGCTAAAAGTGATCTTCCTTCATTGCTCAAAAGAGATGTTCCATACACCCAGTTCCTATTAGCTATTAGAAACAATACAGATGTGATCAAGCAACAACAGACTCTATGAAAGGCAAATTTCTCCATCACACAAATGATTACTAGGAACTGAACAATCACTGTCCGATTGCAAGGATAATACATATTACATATTCACTGCAAACCTCTAAAGCTAAAACAAAGGACACTAGGATGACTTTTGTTACTAATATTTTATAGCAGAATATTATCCAAAATAATCCGGAACAATTGGCCTTTGCTGGTAACTGACATTACCATTTCATAATATGCGTCCACCCATGATGGCTTTTCAAAAAGGGAAAACTCTACATGATATTCTCATCAAACCCAGTCGACCTCCCACTTCTGAAAACACTAAGGGTACTTTGTGGCTTAAATAGCAACAATGCAAAATGGACAGCTTCATGTATACCAACTGTTATCCTGCAACAGCCTGATTTTGGGGATTGATTTATAACCCCAGTCCACTAATGAGAACATCAAAATTAGGCATAGACATCCCTGCACTTCAGACCATATAATATACAATCTCATATGTCCCTTTGGTCTATATTGTGTATGTAAGACCATAACTAATTTCAGAGAACCTATGGTAAATCATTGTTCCAGCAAAAGATCTGCTCTTCAGCTAAAGAAAACTGATAAACCAGTAGCAAGACACTTTTTTGAATATAATCATCCTTTGCCATCACTGCAATCTATAATTATAGATCACAAGGACTATTTCTCCACTTGGACTGAACGAGTATATGAGCTTTTCAGCTTTCTTTTTATATATACTACACTATGGATTTCCTAGCCTCCAGTATGGGCTTCCTTCTTTGAGCCCTCTATTCCTCCACTAAGGATAAGTTCCAGTGCATTCTCTACACCTCCCTGTTGTGGTTTGTGGCTTTAGATGAATAAATTTGGAGCAAAGGGTTTCGCAATGTGTTAAAGTTAAATCTAAATGTGAGTGGGGAAAAAAAGAACTTCAAACCCATATACCATGTGTTTGCCGAAAAATGGAGTCTTTGTTGGGAGTTACAATATGGCGTCAGGCCATGTGGCTTGGGAGTCCCAAGATGGCGTCAGGCCATGTGGCTTTAGAGTTAAAGACACAGGGAGTGTGACTTAGCACATTCAGACTTAAAGTAATTGTTGACACTAACAGTTTAGGACACTAGTACAGTTACTGGAACCAACATGCATTTGCCAACACCCCAAAAGTCAACCAATTCATTTTAGGATTTACCCAGAGAAGTTTGTTCTAATGACAATACCACAGTTAACACAATAACACCCCGGTACTAGCAATAAGCAATAATATTTAATAGCAAACTATAATATTATAATAAGAACAATACACTGTATACTGTCAAATATATACTAGCTAGACACCTAATAATACTATCTAGACAATTACTTACTGCAGTGCAAATGAAACACAATATGCAGCAATTATAACAGAAACAATATATCTTGGTTTCTAGGGTGTTTTCCTGGAAATGTATATAGTATTAAAAATAAAGCAGAGAGAAAGAGCAATACAGTTTACACTTAAGCCGAACTACCACCCCTGTTCAGATTTGGCCCAAATAAATACCCATCTGGCGATTAGCTGCTCAATAGCGCTAGGTCCCAGAATTATTACATTGTTATTGAGAATAACTCCTAGCAACGCCTCCTAGAGCAGGCTGGGACTGACAGTACAGTCGCACAGACGTCACTATGGAAAGATGTCTGTGCTGTTTCCTGCATGTCAGTCCGGGAACAGTGTTTAAATCTCAATAACCAGGTAATAATTCTGGCGACTAGTGTTACTGAGCAGCTAGTCGCCAGGTGGGTATTTATTTGAGCCAAATTTGAACAGGGGTGGTAGTTCTATTTTAGCTAATCATGGGAAACAGGGCAGCAGGAAAGAAAGCAGGCCAGAAGAACTGGATACATTTGGGCAATATACTGGGCTACTTCCACTGGAGGTCAGGGTCAGACTCTGGTCTGGAACAGTTCTTGGGCCTACGCACCACATGGAGGCCTGGCTGGATTTTGGGCCTCAGTCAGCCAGGCTGGCTGGTCACATCTACCCTCCATCCATCACTCAACTGCTCCACTCCAAGACTGCTCCCAAGCTCTCACTGGCAGTCTCTTTTATTGTTTGCAAGCCCTGCCCATCACCAGCCCACTGTACCTGACTGAACCACCCCTCCTCCCTTCCCCTTAGCAGCAAAGGAGACAAAGGGAGCTGGTGCCTTCTTTGTCCTTTTCCTGCCAAAACAGACCAGGTAGAAGGCTGGTAAAATGGTTCTGAAAACGAAGTGTGATTTAGTACATGAGAACATAATCATGTAATGGACAGATTGGGATGATTACATTGCCTTACTCTTTCATGACCTATTTGTCTTCCTCTTGGCCATTTGTTCCCTTTGGTGGATGATGGCAATGCCACGTAAGATTAGGCCTAGCTGTAGCCTTTCCTCATTAGGATTTTCTATCTAATGATAGATTGGTTAACTAAGCCTGATTTTGTATTGTTACTCTCATTGACCATATAGACATTTCAGTTGGTGACCAAATTGTTCTTGTTCACTGCTCTGGATGAAACTTGATATGATAGCTCTTTCACTTTGACAATTGTGTGCATTTATACATATGATTGACTTTTACTGTACCTTATTTCTAGCAGGAGCCATTTTACTCAATGATGCCTCTACATCTCATATTATTTTTTGTTTTATCTCATTTGTCAGCTATTCCAGAGTTCACTCTTTGTAATGCACTAGTACATGTGTGCCAGAAGTCAGAGCGGTATCCCTTTGTAATTAATAGGTATTCACAGTTTGACCCACTGGCCATACACTGTTCATCCTTTAACCATTATGTTTATTACTGCCCTGGATGACTAGGTGCTGCTCTTGAACCACTTGTAGTGATTCCGAGGCTAGGACCTATTAGCATCTCTTCTCACTAGACCTATTTGGATTTGTCATGTCATCTCTTGTAATGAATACTTTATTTTATTTCATTATATATTTCCAAGGGTTACACTGAGCGCCTTGGTCCCAGCTCACCTGCTCAGTGTCACACATATCACTTTGTGATGTGATGTGTTCCGTTGCCCAGCACGTGCGCCATTAGCAACATAGGAAATTGCATACTATCCACTGTGTCACACTTCTCTACTTTTCTATTGTCTATCTCGTGGTCTGGGTTGGCTTACTGTTTAATGGGAGCTATGCCTTGCTATGTTTCACACAGTGGCTGTACCCTGACAGGGGTGACTGATGATATCATCTTGACTGTATGTTTTTTTTCTAATTGATTGGCTACATTTTGTTAATTGGTTTTACATTATATTTAGTCCCTGTTGGGACTAAATATGGTATCCCATTTTTTGGTATGCCTCATGGTACTTTATTCATTTGTATTCATGTGTGTTATATGGGTAGTCTGGCTCTTGGCTCACCTGCCAGCTTACAAACTACTCTGAGATGTGGTGGTGTTGCTCAGCGGGTGTGCCACGAGTAACATGAGTAACATTACACATGTAGCACTGTTTTCTTTATTGTTATTTTCCCTTTTTAATTTTTTTCTCTGCCATCACTCTCACAGTATCTGAATTGTGGTGTATTGGATGCTGGAAGTCCTTCTAAGCAACACCGCTGGCCTTTGGCTTGCGGTTTGCTCCTGTGACTTCCTTGTGGCACATCTTTCCACCAACCCTCTGTGTGTGTAGTCGCCTGGGTTTTTATCCGCTTATTACATCAATCACTCTACTTCATCGTTATTATTCTCATTTCTGTTTCATTGGACCTTTTAGCTTAGGTGCACTTACATGTGGATTGATTGCTCTTGAAGGTGAGCCAACCTAATGACAAATAACACCTCTTCTACTGTATCCCTTCCCAGCATTAGAATGGGTTATGTCTCCACCCTCCAGCTGGGTAGGACTTCCTCTCCAACTCTTTAAATGTTAGCTTCCTTTTGCCTTAGCAGCTTGCTAGGTCACTTAAGTTTTCCTGTAGGCTCATGGGAATGTACCCCCCCAGCATGTCTTTTCTCTTTGCTTGAATCTCTCTGTAGTGGCTGGAGACCGGACAGCCAAAGTTAACATCCCAGTGATATGCATCCCACACCAGTCCAGGCATATCACATTCCAAATGGTGCAGGGAAAGGGAGATGAGTGAGCCAGGGAAACTGCCTGGTCCATTTTCCTGACCAGATCCCAGTATCTGTCTTGTACCATCAGCTCCTCTTTGACGCAAAGGTCTAGCTCTAGCTGCCATTCTACCAGGAAAGGTCATAGCGATGTATGCCAGCTGTTGTGTTCACCATGTCTCACCGGTATAATCCACTTTGATGAGAGAGATGATCTCACCTCTGCCACCAGTGTAACGGAAGCCTAAGACGCCGGGAAGTCTTGGGCTGTCTTTCCGGGCCTCTCCCTCTTGGATGCGGCTACAAGCTAGTAGCCTGGCCGGTGAAGCAAGATGAAAGCTGGTTGGAACTCTGTAGCTGCCTGCTAATAAAATGTTCCAAGTTCCCCATAGTTCAAAATAAGGGCTGACAGTCTGTATGTCCAGAGAAAGGGTTTTCAGTAACGGAGATCAAGACTTGGCTTCTTCCTCCCCAGATTGATGCAGCAGTTGCGCAGTTGGCAAAACGAGCTACTCTTCCCTTGGAGGATGGAACCTCACTTTGGGACCCCATGAAGAGGAAGCTTGATTGGATCCTAAAGTGACAGTTCACTGTTCTGGGGCAGAACTTTAAAGCACCCACAGCAGGAGCCTGCTTAGCCTGCATGATGATAATATGGCTTACAAGCCTGGAAGAAAATGTGTCAAGATCCAAATTACTAAAAAAAGTGTCAGTCATGAAGGAAGCCACAAATTTTTCCTGTGATGCATCCTCTGACATTATTCAACTCACTGCCAGATCATCTGCATTTTCTGTCGCTGCCAGACGAGCCTTATGGCTCAAGTCTTGGAATGCGGATACATCATTCAAGAGCAAGTTGGTGGCTCTTCCATTTACAGGAACCTCATTGTTTGGCGAACACCTTGACAACATTATTAAGAAAGCCTTTGGTGGCAAGAGCGCCTTTTTGCCTCAAGAAAGAAGACCTAGATTTTCACCTCCTAGATCATCAGGATCCAGAATTAGAAACCCTTCCTTTTGCAAACAACGGAGATTTCAAGGGAGAACTTACTACCAGAGGAAACATGGATTTACCCAGAATACCAGAGGGGGCTACAGGAAAGACAGGAAGCTCCAGACTAAGAAGGCGTTCCAATGAGGTCAGACTGACCCTAGCCCTAGATCCCCCTAGATCCAGTTGGGGGTAGACTGGGTCTTTTTCTTTCAGCCTGGGAGCAACTGGCGAAATCAGATCTTTGGGAGCGGCAGATTCTAGTGCTAGGGTACCCGCTAGAATTTAACAATGCCCCGAATTATCATGCATTTGTGCTGTCCAAAAATTCCTCCCAATTCAGCAAAAGCCAGAGCCTTCCTGGAGTCAATCACGAACCTTCAAGCAAACAAAGTGATAGAGCCAGTACCCTTTCAGCAGCAGGGTTTTGGCACCTGTTCAGTCCTATTTATAGTTCCAAAGAATTTGGGGGGATTTTGGACCATTCTGGACTTGAAAGCTTTAAACCAACTGCTCAGAGTATCCCATATCAAGATGGAATCCACAGCATTCATCATGAAAATTATCTTTCCAGGAGCCTTGATGTTGACAATAGATCTCAGGGACACATTCCATCACATTTCAATCAGACCGTCCCACAGAGAATTCCTGAGATTTGCAGTGGAAAGCAATCACTATCAGTTCACGTCCCTTCCCTTTGGGCTATGCACAGTACCCAGGGTATTCTCAAAGGTCCTAGCCTCAGCCATACAGCCTCTTTGAAAACAAGGAATACACATCATATCGTATCTCAACAACATAATAACTCTGGCAGAGTCTCAAGCTGAAGTCTGTAACACCCCCGATACTCTAAAAGCCAAAGCTTTTCATGCAGGTTAGCACTTCATCAGGGGTATCAATCAATTTACTTTCCGTTAATAACTTTTATAATGTCTATAAAATGTAGCCCTCCCCGGAACCGGATGATTAAGCCAATTAGCATGTCAATTCGAATTGCTATAAACTGACCAGAAGCATGCACTTTACTTGTGATATTGGCCAAATGCCGAGTGTAGGGGCACTTAAGGCTTTGGACAAGTTTATTGACTACTCGTATACATTGTCTTTGAAGACCGTATTTATCCCTTTTTCTGTGAGTATATATAAATATATAATTTGTAATAAACAGAGTGTGAACTTTACACCCTATTATCTGTATATTTGGCAAATATTATATCCAATAATGCTGATGAGGATATAAGCCATTGATTCCTATATTAATACAAAAAAGGAGAAACTGAATTTGAAGGTGAAGGGAGAGCTGTTTTAAACGACACCTGAAAAGCCCACGGAGAAACAGTGATCCGTTGGAGTCTCTCTGGGACCAGAGGAGTTAATTTGAAGGTAGAAAGAAAACTGCTTGACTGACACCTGGACATCCTATGAAAGAGATGGGGAGCCGATTGATTTCTACATAAACGTAAGAGGATATATCTATCTGTTTTAATTGTGGAGTCTAAAAGGTGATCGTGGTTTCCTTTTTTTACATATCACGGAGACATCGAATTTGATTTGTTATATTGAAAAGTATAGACAATAAAAAGAATATTAAAGGAATCGGAAGATTACCTCTTGGACTAAATAGTCTTGACATTTGAAATAAGAATCGAGCTGTGAAGCTGGATTATTGAAGAATTGATGGTGACTATTTATATACATTATCTATTTCTATAAGTTCATCTGTTTATCAAATTGCCTGGGTAATTTGGACTGTGTTTGTGAATATTCTGGTGGTGATAGAATATACCCGTGGCTGAACTGGACTTACAGTTGGGAAGATACATACCGTAGAGTAATAGCGCTGAGAATTTTCTATATTGATATATAGTGCTACCGTCTATTTTCAGCAGACAATAGTGTTGTCAGGAACAGGACTGGTTCAGCAACAGCGGATAAATACAGGAACGTGCAGCAAACAATATTATGATTAGGAAGAGGACTGGTTTAGCAACTGTGGATCAATTCAGGAACAAGCAGCAAACAATAGTGTGGTCAAGAACAAGAACAGTGGATGAATGCAGGAACAGGCAACAAACAATAGCATGGTTAGGAACAGGGTTGGTTCAGCAACAGCAGAGACAGAAAGGTCTGGAACAGGGCTAGTTCAGTAACAACGGACCAATACAGGAACAAGCAGCAAACGATAGAGTGGTCTGGAACAGGACTAGTTCAGTAACAGTGGATCAATACAGGAACAAGCAGCAAACAATAGCATGGTAAGGGACAAGACGGGTTCAGCAACAGCTAATCAATAAAGGAACAAGCTATGAACAGTAGTGTGGTCAGGAACAAACGGGGTAAACAACTGGAGAGCAGGAGAAAGCAGTGAACGCTGGACAAGGGAAGACAAGAAGCTTTAAGAAAGTACCATTGCAAGGAATAGGCGCTTATTTAAAGGAGACCAGGTAATCACAAGAACTGTACCATTACACTGGATCAGGCCACAAGAAAGGCTACAGGGAAAATCAGGACTGGACTATAACAATGAGTCTGTCCCCTGTCTGTATGACAGTAGGTGAGATGCATACAGTCCTGACAGGTGAAATGCACAGAGGCCTGACAAGCATACCAGGGAACTTTTTCTTCAACAGTCCCCATGTGGTGCCGATGGGAGAATATAAATGACACAATTCTTGTTACAAAGGGGTGGAGCTTAATAACTAGTGGTGGTGGGACTTAACAGGCTGTGTAAATAAGGGGGTGGGAAGCAGGCAGAACAGGATGGGAAGGAGGAGAAGTGTGTGGGAAGTAAGCTGGAAGTTATCACAGTGCCCGTGCTCTGGGCTACGGGCGACGACATTATGACTTCTATTTTGCATTACTGCATGCTGATTGGCTAGGCACCTTTGTCACTGCCCAGTGATGGCCTTTATATACCCTGTCATGTCTACCTACGGTGCCCTTTCGTGGTGTACGAGTTCCTGACGTGTATCTGTGCTTATCCTGTATGACCTGGCCTGCCTGACGACGTTCCTGAGTTCCTGTGTGCTGCCATTCCATTGCTGACTGCATATGGCTGAGAACCCGCTCCGTTGCTGACTGTATCTGGATGAGGACCCGCTCAGTTGCTGATTGTATCTGGTTGAGAACCCGCTCTGTTGCTGACCTATCTGGCTGAGAACCCACTCCATTGCTGACCGTATCTGGCTGAGAACCCGCTCCGTAGCTGACAGTATCCGGTTGTGTACCGCTCAGTGACTAGCTGCACCGGCCGAATATCTACTCCACATTTTACTGTGTCCGGTTGTACTGCTTGGTTGCCCCATGGGGTCACGGATAAGTGCTGAGCCATTGCAATAATATTGTTGGTGTGCGCCGCGTGGCATCCGTGCTTAAGCTGCTCTCTGAACCGCCAATGGCGGTGTGCACAAGCGAAGTACCGGTACAGTGTTGTAGCACTGACTGTGTTACTCTGATCACTCTCTGTGTCCACCTCCCTATCAACGCTGGGCTCACTCCCTTTGGGAGCTGCAGTTATTCTCTGGGCGTTACCTATTAACCCTGTGAGTACCTGGATCATCCAGGTAAGGGTGATTACTGTTCCTCACTGCAGAAGCCTTGGGCTCAAGAGCCAGTGTTGCATTATACCATCCCTCAGGTTGAGAGGACACTGGTTGCGTTCCATCTATACACCGTTATCTCGAACTACCCCTGGCCTTCTAGGGTTTTGCCTCCGTAGCAGTTGCCTTGGTCTCCTGGGGGAGTCAGTGCTGCCCACTAAGCAGTTGCTGCATTATCTGTGGCCTACGGCCAGGGTCAGTGTTGCCTCACTCCGGTTGGTTCTGTGCCCAGGCGTCTGGGTTGTGCCAGTGGTCCATAATTGGACCACCTGTCACCGAAGTCCTGCTGTCAGCTTCTGGACTGTGTGCCTTCAGTTTCTCTGGTTCTAGCCATAACCTTCATTGCCAGTATTGTTTCCAGCTCATCCAGATTACCTGTACTGGTTGCTATTGTTGTACCTAATTTTATATATATATATATATATATATATATATATATATATATATATATATATATTTATGTTTGTACTGTGGGTCTAAGGGCCTATATTCGTGTATGCACTTTATTCTAATAAAGTCATTTTTACCTTACCCTTCTGGTCTGAGTGTTCATCCAAAAACTGTGACAGTACGAAAGGGCCAATGACCTCAGACGGTTCTGGTGAAGGAAGCTCCGTGAATATCCATTGGAGAATGGATATGTACGAACAATGGACAAACCTGCTCCAGCCTCCCCAGTTCTGGCACCAACAGTTCAAATCCTGAATTTTAACCAGCAATTTAAAGGGCTATCTGCTACGGCACCCTTACTGTTGAGATATGACTGAGAACCTACCCTATGCAGGGGTTTTCTTAATCAGCTACAAATTTTTTTGGAACTAGCACCTCAAGCATTTCCTACTGAAAGAAGTAAGATTGGGTTCATTATCTCACTGTTAACTGGCAGAGCCTTAGCTTGGGCAAATCCTATATGGGAGACTGCGAAACCGATTACTGCCATTTTCAGTGAGTTTGTGAGGGCCTTTCGTAGTGTGTTTGAGGTTCCTGGGCGCAACATCTCGGCTGCTAAACAAATTATGTGCATCCGGCAGGGCAACCGTTCAGTGGCTGATTACTCAATTGAATTTCGCACATTGGCGGCCGAGGTGGCATGGAACGATGAGGCCCTTGTAGCGGCATTTGCACAGGGACTCCATGACCGTATTAAGGACGAGATAGTAGCTCGAGAGTTGCCGGCTATGTTGTACAAATTTATAGAATTCGTAAACCGGATCAGGGAGTGAACGCAGAATAAAGTCCGTATGCCAAGGTCTTCCACAGGGCATTGGAACAAAAATAAACTCCCACCCTTGCCTCCCTCTCCTCCCGTGCCTCCTGGGCAAGACTAATTGAATGAACCTATGCAGGTTGGGTTTACAAGACTAACTAGGGAGGAACGGTCCTTCTGCCGTAAGAATGGGCTGTGCCTTTACTGTGGCAAAAGTGGGCACTTGCTGCCTAAGGGGACAGGTCCTTGGTGGCATTCAGCAGTATCCAGATGACGTGCCTTCCCAACCTGTGGTTGATGTGATTATTTCCGGTGCCAGCCTCTCCTTTACCGTCTCTGCTCTGATTGATTCAGGAGCTGCTGGTTATTTCATGGATAGAGAATTTGCTGCATCACATAACATTCCGTTGGTCGAGCTGGTCAATCCTATGCAAATAGAGGCTATTGATGGGTGACCTTTGGTGCCTCCCCAGGTCACCCATGAGACTTGCCCACTCTCAGTGCAAACTGGAGCACTACATTTTGAGACCCTGTCATTTCAAATTATTCAGTCACCACATTATGCGGTTATTTTGGGGTTCCCATGGTTGCGAATGCATAATCCTAGAATCAATTGGGGCTCTCGTGAAATTTTGCGTGCAACAACCTACCAGGATTATGTGTACCTCTCCCTCTTTACCGCATGAATACTAGTCTTTCAGCGGTGTTTTCAGCGAGGGAGAAGCTAGCACTTTGCCTCCGCGCTGGGCATATGATTGTGCTATCGATATTGCGCCTGGTACAGTGCCCCCCCCAAGGGTAGAACAGGGCAATGGAGGAATATATTACTGATGCTCTGGCTCAGGGCATTATTCGCAAATCATCCTCGCCTGAGGGGGCTGGATTTTTTTCTTGTTAAGAAAAAGTCTGGTGAACTAAGGCCTTGTATCGATTATAGAGGGCTCAATCAGCTGATGATCAAAAGTGCTTATCCAATTCCACTCATCACCGAGCTGTTTGAGAAGTTGAACAGTGCTACCATATTAAAAAAATTGGATTTAAGGGCCACTTTTAATCTTATTCGCAATAAGAAAGGTGATGAGTGGAAAACCGCTTTCAATACACGTGATAGGCAGGCCGGTATAAAATTGGCTGCTGTCCAATGTTAAGTCTATGGAGGGAATGCCACGGCCGGTATTTTTTTGAAGAAAAGGTGGCAACCCTATCCACACACATGCCTAACATTTGAAACTCACAAAGGCCTGACAAGTTATCAACTCACAGGCCTAACAGGGGAGGTGCGTATAGGCCTGATAGGTAGGGCCACTCAGGCCTCACAGAGGAGGTACACCCAGGCCTGACAAATGATCCACATGCAGACCTGACAAGTTAGACACACATAACCCTGATAGGGGAAACACACACAGGACTAATAGGTGAAGCATGCAAAGACTGTAAACTAGCAATTGGAAAGTGGTGGAAATGTACTCTGTTTTCTTGTGCATTCTACATGGGAGATGTTTGGGACTTGCTTACATTAAAGTCCTAGCAATGGCACAATCTATGCACCTGTATGCATGAATGTCTTCATACAATGAAATGGAAGCTCCAGACAAAGCAACAACAGTTATAAAATGCTTAGAGCAATCACATTCTTTTAAATTGTTTTTAAATAATATTTTAATACTTTGTAAGAATAAACTATGGCTAACATTAGCCTAGATAAGCCTGAGTGCTATATCATTACTATCCTGCTATTGACACCCCAGCAAGGAACATCGGGCATCCAGACATCCACTTGGCTAGATACCTATTATGTAAGCTGGATAGGCCCTAGAGCCCTTTATTACAGCTACCATCAAGGATTCAGAGGATCTGGAGGCTGTTGACATGGGGAAAACTGACGTGGGGTTCTTGTAAATGTGAGTAACATTCTCTGAACACCAGGTGAAGGTTTTGGCAAAAAATATATGATCTACTATGCTTAAAAGTCATCTTCTGTGCTGCTCTTCTTTTTATCATACAACTAAATGCCTACCCCTGATTGCAGGTGCATGATATGGGAAACTGCAGGACTTACAGCTGAGAGACACATAAGGCAGGTAGATGACAACAGATCAAGTTAATAAATATGAGTGACATGTTTTTTTTTGTGCCAGTAAGTCAGAATGCTAATTACTGTACTAAGCTCTGTGACTCTGTAAAATGATCCATTTTTCATTTATCATAATAGCTGATATATTGTACAAGCTAATCACGCTTCAGGTTTTCACTATAATGTTTTGATCTCCACAGTTGCTGTCAGACTGCCAGGGATTGAACAAGTTACTCTGTAAACAAAGTTAAGTTTGTTTAAGGGATATTTGATTAGCATTTATATTTCGCAGGCGGGACAAAGGAATGTGAAGATCCCTCAACAAGGTTAATGTGCCAGACTAAGAAAAGAGAAGGGATAGATCACAGAAGTTATACTAGTCACATAAAAGGCTTAAGCGAGCAGCATCGTGAGGGCTGCCATTATAATATGTACCATGGCTTCCTTATTGCAGGACACTCTGTATGAAATCCAGCACCAGGCTCCTTCTCCCAGCAAAGACTATCACCACTTTGTCATCACAAAAAATCAGGTAATGGCTGTTTTTCTAAATAATGTGAGACTGGTGTACTAAGGAGAACTGGATCAAACCATGTGTACCAAAAGGGACAAAAAAACAAAAGCAATGCATTGGCTACTCCTCTGGCACTCAAGGGTTAAGATTTTTTATTTGGCCCATATGGCACAATTAGTATGCTCCAGAGCTGTTCCATTTCTTAGTACATCAATTTTAGTTTTGTTCCTTGTATTTCTAGAGTCAAATAACGAAAAGGGGGAGATATGATAAGTGGTGATAAAGAGGAGATGACTTCTCCAGTGATATCACTCCAGTTCCTATGTTATTCTATGGAGCTTATGCCCTAAGGTTTCTCCCACTTTGGAGAGCTTAGTACATAGGCTGTACAGAATAACATAAGAACTGGAGAAGTGATATCACTGGAGAAGTTACCTCCCCTTTATCACCTCATTATCACACTTTAGTGCATCTCCACAAGGACATACTGAAGCTGATGTTTCAGGAAGAGTTGGAGGTATTTGGAAGCAAACTAACTGCATGGTGGGAAAAGCCCTGAATCCCTATTGATATAACTCCTTCAGTGCCAAAGGGGTTGCTTTGATGTGGCACTCAAAGGGTTAAATGTGCAGTTTTAAACCCCCTTGAATGCTAGAGTGGTTACCAACACATTGCAAGGTGATGCTTTGGTAAACTCTCTAGCATTCAAGACGTTAAAAACTACATTTAAATCCAAGGGATGTTTTAATTGTCCACTATGGTGATTTTGGCTTACCCCAGAATTGTTCCAGTTCTGCTTAGTACACCAGTCTCGTTACTTCTCTTGGTTTCATCTTTCCACAGTTTGTTAAGCAGTCATAGCCCATTTGTATAAAAAAAGTGGAGAAATTCTTAAGCAAACAAAGCTACACCATAGGCATAGCTGGGAACCCTCCGGATTTGCCCCGGAGACTCCGGTTTTGACTCTGCATTACCGGGTCTCCGGGACAGAGTCTGATTCTCCCTGCCCACTTTTCCTCCTTCTCCAGCCTATTGCCTATATTTTTAACACATTTCTGTAGCACCACTCCCAGTCACCATTAAGCACCACCCCTTTAGATACAAATTGCATCATTTGTCTCTCTCAATTGTGAGTTCTCCTCCTCTTGGGAGGCCAGAAGAAAAAATTACCAGGTATAACCATAGGGGACAAATAATACTACCCACTGGGCTAAACTGGGCCTTTAACGGCTTGTATTCTGGATTCATTTCTGATACATTGTGAAGCAATGAATTGGCTGCCTCTCAAGTATTCAAGGGATTAAATAGCTCCATGTATGTCAATAGGGATTACGAGATTTTTTGTCATCTGTTTCCTGTGGTGCAATTTATTTTCTATCCGCCAAGATCCCTATAGACCTTGAATGGCTTGACAGACAACAGAGTGGGTCTGGGGAATGCATGCTTATACCTGGTGTTTGTGACAAGAATCCACAAACTTTTGTTTTGTTTTTTCAGCAGAGGAGGGGATATTTTCTGCTCATCCCCCCCCACACACACACATACACACAGTTGATAAGAACCATTTTGGGGATGCATAGAGTATACCCTGACTTTTTATGTAGTGTGCTCCCATAAAATCAGACTTAGCAACATGTTACAATTATCCTTTAAAGTGAAAGCCTTCCTAGCTTTACCGAGAACTAAAATATGGCTATGTGTTGTAACAGATGTTTTTCTGTAAAATTAATCCTTTTTGAGAAAGAGACTTTGTTTTAATGGCACAATATGGCATTTTATGCTAATTCCCTGCAAAATATGATAATCAGTTATGTTTGAGATCAACCTTATGGTTCACTGTGGTATTAGAAGTACCCCCAAGTGTGTTGGCTTTGCCTGGATTCATAGATAGAACACTATGTGCCAATATTGGCCCAGCACATTAACTAATTATCATAAAGTGTCAGATACATTTTTTTAGAAACATTATGTTCTCAAGTAGTTCTTAATTCCTTCCAAAATTAACTAAAGTTTTCTCCCAGTGATAGGTCCACTTTAAGAAAGCATATTTATTTTTATATTCATTTTGAGAAACTCTACTAACCAGAGGTGAAATCACTAGTGTTTCTGAATAGGACAGAAATTCTTTACTAACTTTTCATGCAAAATTATTTTTATGCAGATGTGAAAGTTTAAAAAGAAACTTACATCCCTTACTTATTTTCCAAGATGGAGCAGTTCCTCATAGGAGGGGCTAATTTTCCATAAACAGATCTCCTAGGGGAGATGCACTGAGGAATGATGCTATGGCAATGTGTGTCTGGTGATACATGGAAAGCACATCACCTTGGCGATGGAGGCACACACTGTGAAATGCACTGAAAATTAACCCATTGAGTACCAGAGAGGTATCCAATGCATTGTGCTGCAATGCATTGAATACCTGTCTGGCACTTAGAGAGTTAAGTATGCAAGGGGAGGGAGTGGAATTTGATCATTAGAATGCAAGCTATTTGTAAGTGATGCCCTTATTTAAATAACTACTACCCTGAAGTCTGAGCGTGTACTCTCTGCTCCCCCAGTTACTCAGTGGGGGAGCAAAGAAGATCTGCCCAGGCTTTAGCACCACATAAAGCATCCGTCCCTTAACGCTTTCAGTGCCATAAGGATGTGGATTGCACACCCCTGTTCCACTTAAAGGGTTCCAAAATAAGATAAAGGCAGAGAAGCTGTACATCACATCTTCTCTGCCCTTCTGTTCTGACAGCACCAGCAGAGTGGACTATCTGCTGATTCAGGTAAACCCAGGACTCGCAATGTACTCTGCAGCACTCATTACATGAATACCAGTTATGTTTAATATTGCATTGTAGCCGTTGAAGGGGACTAATAGGGTTAATAAAAGACCAATTTAAATGCTAGGCTGTGCCAAAAGAGTTACTGGAACAGAGTTCCCATAGCTCTATACCCCTCTATTGCCCTCTGGTATGCCTTTCAGATCACAGTGATCTGGAGAGATGGGAGGTATCAGCATCTAGTGAGGTGCTCATGGGAGATTGCGGTCTTGTGTTTTCAGCTCAATAGAAGCCTCATGTCAGTGAATCTGACATCATCTGCCATGAGTGTCTTACTTTCTGTTGATGTTACCCAGTCTTGCAGATTACTGTTTTACCAAAATGCAAGGGGAAGATCTAGAGATATGGGTACACTGTTCCCTTAGATCTTGCGACACAACCTAGCTTTTTACAGAGTGCTCTTTTAAGTTGAAACAAGTATTATATTATCCAGCACATCCCTACTAGTATTCAATGATTAAGTAAGGATTTTTTTAGTGATGGAAATTCTTTAAGCCTTTGAGCAGCAGACAGAGGCCCACACATTATGTATAGGTATGAGAAAAAAGTAGAGTTAAAAAATAAACAAATAAACCAAGTAACTTTTTGACTGATAAGTGACAGTGACCATCAGACATGCAGTTGATTCTTCCTACCTGAGCTCACTGAGACTGAGTGTCAGATACTGTGCACAGACACTGAAATGGGACTTTCCCCATCCCTACAAGTGATGTCAGTTGGCAGTCCTCATATTTACAGTGGGATAGGTTCCTGGAAATGGCACTGCAAGTCAAAATTATTTGAATCAAATCAGATTTGTCCACAGAAACAATGGGACTTTTTATATAGATATAGTGGAACAATTAAGTTGCAAACCAGCAACACAATAAGGGAGAAATTAAAATTCATGTTGATTTAAATGGGACTTTGAACCTCTTGGATGTAGAGATGTCTCCAACACACTGCAAATCAAAACATCGGTGACCATCCTATTAGTCAAGTAGTTTAAATGCTCCATTTAAGCCAATGAGAATTTGGAGATTTATCATTTGTCCCATATAGTGCATTTTATTTGTTCCAGAATTGCTCCAGTATGCATTTATAGATAAGGCCCTTTGTTCTGATAGTGGAATATATTCCCGACCAAGGGTCTGACGCCAGACCTTTTTTGTAGACTTTTCCATTAAAAAGCACATAAAGGGTGGCTTAAGTGCAGCACATTAGTTATATAACAATAAACAAGTACTACTGGCACTGGCGAGTTTCAATAAACAGAAATATATGTATATGTATGGCCCATATGAACAAAGACAAAAGTGGAAAAGTTGTGGGCATAATTTAAGCTAAAAAGATCTATAGAACATTGCTTTACAATGAGTTAAAGATCTCTCTAGTAGTCAAAAGCGTCATTTAAATCAATGGAAATTTGCTGAATTTTTGTTAATCACTGTATTGCTGTTGGTTTGTCCCAGAATTGCTCCATTCTTACTTTATGTACAAGGCCCAATGAGTAGTGGCATCAGTTATTAAGGCTTATATTCAATAAGCTGGGCAGTTCTGGGGCACATCAACTGCACCATAGGAGAAAAATAAAAATTCTTGTTGGAGTATCTATATCAGACCTGCCCCTCTCAGCAGGGCATGCCTCACAGTTTGTTAACCCTACCCTATGGGGCAGTTAGTTTGCACTAGAATTGTTTCCTTAATATGACCTTAACAAACTTAACTGCAGTTAACTCAAAGTTATGTAAGCCTAGGACTGCCTGTATTTGATTGCTGTATGAAGGATACTTATCTAGTTAACAAATTAAGACCCGCATATTTCAGTTCCCAGGTAAGTCAGTTGTCAGATGCCACAAGTCTGATACATCCTGATTTTTCCCAGGTGATACTAAGATCATGGAAGATTTCAGTTCGGGTTGAGCACAGGAAGGTACTGCCACTGGAAGTAAGAAAAACACACAGTGAATTCTTACAGGAAGAGGATATGCACAGTAAGGGCATTTCTAATGCAATATGCAATGAGCCTGATGTACTAACTAAAGGTAGCACCATGTCACTATTCTGGTGTGACCCAGGTGTATCAGAAGGAAAAATTAACAAACTCTATTAATTTAAATGGGGGAGTTTATGCCCTTGAATGCTTGAGAGGTATTTAATGCATTGCAAATCATTCAAGGGGTTAATAGCCCCATTATATCAATGGTATTTCTAATTGTTCCCCATGCTAAACTTGGATTGCACCAGAATTGCACCAAGTTTAGTTAGTAGATCAAACACTTTGTCCAAATCATTTTACTTTGTCTATAAAGTTTTTTTCATGACTAGGACTGATTTACTGTTGAACATTTCAAGCAAAACACATATTTAAACATATATGAGATTTTGACAAGCTGTTTTATAATAAATTATGTTTACACACCATTTATGATTAATTCAAAGTGCTCTTATCTTTAACTGGCATGCAGATGGCAATTAAATTACTTGAAATGAATGGATAAAATGCATAAGAGTAGCTGATAAATAAATATGGGGCATTAATTACTATTTTAACTCTATGTTAACTTCTTGGATGCTAGATTACAATGCTTTGTAATGCCCTGGTTCTCTCTCCACAATCAAGGGGTTAAAATGGTTGCAGTATGTAGGCTGATATATGCAATCCAAACCAAAATATAGTTTATTCAACCACGACTGGAACACTTAAACAGAATTAGGCTCTCTTTTAAATACAAAGAAACACAGTCTTTGATCAAAAAATAACAATCCACCTGAACATAAGAGCACTCCAATCTCTAGAAGTGGGGTTGCTTATTGCTCCAGACCCTTTAGCAGCAGAATAGCAATTAGAGTGTCCATGTTAGTTCTTCTCTACAACAGATTTTAAATTAGACCTATCACCCTATGGCTCCATTCAATTGCCAGTGCTACATATTTTCTATGTCCTGCATTTCTCAGATAATCTCATAACTAGAAGTGATGAGTAACTGATGCCCCACACATGTGGCCATCAGCCATATAGCACTGGCTGATGTCCACATGGGTAGGATTTTCACTGGAGGTTGCAGTGAGCAGCAGAACCTTAAATGTCAGCAGTGTGAACATTCTACACTGTGGCCCATAGGTTATGGCACAGACTTAGGATATGGAGCCTAATGGATTAGAACAGGGATAGATATAGTGTTAGTTTTGGCCACAGCATTGAAGTAACTATATGGGAGTCAGGTTGCTTCAGGCATGGATGCTGTGCGGGGAAATGACATGGTGTGGTTAGTAATCTAAGCAATGACAAGATGGATGGACGACAATGACAGTGACATATGAATCCTTGAGTGGCAGGATGGTATCCAGTGCATTGTGTTGTGATGCATGGAATAGCACCCTGGCAATCAATGATTGATGAGCTTGACAGGAGTTGAGTTTTGGGTATCATTTGTGTCCTGATGAGTGTGGATGGCCTGAAATACCTCCTTGACATCCCCACTCTTCAGAATCCATGTGATAACCAAAACTTAACCATCACAGTTCAACTGAGACAAACCGATTACACATACAACACATAGGCCTAGAAAGCAACAGCACTATGGCCTCGAAACACACCAGTTCCCCTGACTGTCATCCCCACTCCTCAGGAAACATAGGATTAGCAGGATATTTCTTCAACTTAGTTGTCTTTGTTTGCAAATGGTGCATTGATTTGCTTTGGGGCCCTGGTGTTCTTTAGTTCGAGGTGTGTGTGTGTTGTACATGCAATCAGTTTGTCTCAGTAGAACTGTAATGTGTGAACTGATCCATGTGGAGCAGTGCAATGTAACCCTTTTGCATTCTGTTGGTCCTCTGTTAACCCTTGGAGTGCCAGAGGGGTAGCCAATGCATTAGTCATCCCTCTAGTACTCAAGGGGTTAGGTGCTGATCTCCCTCTGGCTACATGTATAACATTGTGGAGGAACATAACAGAGCTTCAGGAGACAAGGTGATGGTAAGCATTGTTTGTGCGGAGTGGGTATCTTGAACAACACAGCAACAAGGGGGTTAACCCTTTGAGTGCAGAGCAATGCGTTGCGTACCCCTCTGACACTCAAAGGGTTAAAGCTGGACTTTGGACAGGGTTTTTTAGTGCTGAATCTTGCCCATTTTGGCTGGTATTGTCCAGTATTCTGTCCTTGTTTGAACCCTCTCAGTTCTGGGCAACCTCTGCCATTTTATTTTTTTCTATCTGCTTTTAGTCACCTCAGTGCTTCTTGATGGACTCTGACATGTGGAGACTGCATTGAACCTATTGAGCACCTGACACAAGGTGACGTTCTGTTCTCCCTCTCCAGGATGTTGTGGATGAGGGTCCTGTTCTCCTTGTAGGAGTATTTAGGGTCCCGCAGCCTATCGTTATCAGCCCCAGCCTGGGATGTGTCGGAGGTGTAGTTTTCATTGCCTGTCTGTGCTGACCCTGGCTGTGTGTGGTGCCCCCCAGGATCTACCCATCATTCCACTGACACAGCTGTCCCTGGCCTCTGTGTGCCTCTCCTTCCTCGGGTACCCCTCCGCCCAACTGATCTCCCACTCCTCTGACCGGGGATGCCCTGCTCAGCTTCTTCCTCTTCTGCTCCTCTCCTCATCCCTCTCTCCTCCTCTCCTCTCCTCTCCCTGACACTTTGCACCGACTCACACTCAGACACTCAATAACATTCACTCCCTTGCACTCACTGATTCACACTGTCAAAATAAAAGATAAAGTTGTACAATGTGTTATAAACTAAATATGAAATGAAACAACTAAGATGCAATTCAAGTGAAGACTTTCAGTTTTAATTCAAGGGGTTGAAAACAAATATCATATGAAATGTTTAAGAATTGCAACCATTTTCATACACAGTCCCCTTATTTCAGGGGCTCAAATGTAATTGGACAAATTAACACAATCATAAATAAAATGTTCATTGTTAAAACTTTGTCGAGAATCCTTTGCAGGCAGTGACTGCTTGAAGTCTGGAACGCATGGACATCACCAAACCCTGGGTTTCCTCCTTTGTGATGCGTTGCCAAGCCTTTACTGCAGCTGTCCTCAGTTGCTGTTTGTCCGTGGATCTTTCTGCCTTAAGTTTTTTCTTCAGCAAGTGAAATGCATGCTCAATCGGGTTCAGATCAGGTGACTGACTTTGCCATTGCAGAATATTCCATTTCTTTGCCTTAAAAAACTCCTGGGTTGCTTTTGCACTTTGTTTTGGGTCATTGTCCATCTGTAAAGTGAAGCACCACCCAATCAACTTTGCTGAATGTGGCTGAATCTGAGCAGACAATATATCCCTATACACTTCGGAATTCATCCGGTTGCTACTGTCTTCTGTCACATCATCATTAAACACTAGTAACCCAGTGCCATTGGAAGCCATGCATGCCCATGCCATCACACTACCTCCACTGTGTTTTACAGATGATGTGGTATGCTTTGAATCATGAGCCGTTCCAAGCTTTCTCCATACTTTTTTCTTCCCATCATTCTGGTGCAGGCAGTTCTTAGTTTCATCTGTCTTAACCCTTTGAGTGCCAGAGTGGTAGTGAATGCACTGCTTTGCAATGCGTTCTGTACCACTCTGGCACTTAAAGGGTTTAGAATGCTGTTCCAGAACTGGGCTGGCTTTTTTTAGATGTTTTTTTTGGCAAAGTCTAATCTAGCCTTTCTATTCTTGAGGCTTATGAATGGTTTGCACCTTGTGGTGGACAAGAGACAGGGGTAGATATACAGAATCACAGTGCACGGATACAAACAAAAAAAATATAGTGAGATACATGATTAACCCCCTGAATGCCAGAGTGGTACACAACTCATTGTAGAATGATGCAATGCATACCCTTCCAGCACCCGAAGGGTCAGACATGAACCAGAACAAAAAAAAAAAAGACAGGAATATTATATGAAATTTTGGTAATGTGAAAGAAATTCCTTATTAAGTCCAATGTGTTTGGTAATGAAGTGACAGATCATCTTAATTTCTCTCCTGTGTATTTTTGAAGTTGCCTCTGAGTAGTTTGATTTTAAGGTTATGGATGGAGTGGTTACCTTGGGTAAAGTGATGACCTACTACAGTATGTCACATTTGTGTAAACAATACTACACAACACAACCAAAAAATATACATTAAAAGGATCATATTCAAGTACATCAGCAAATATTGTATAAATGATACAATGCACTAAATGTGAATGAGATGTTACAATGGTGAAACAGGCCTACAACTAATCCTAAGGATGAATATACACAGACAACCTACTGAGAAATACCACAAAACTAAGAACCATACCCCAGTATGTAATCATTTTATCCTTGATAAAGGGAGCCTGTCTCTCGAAAGCTTGTCTCTACATTATTGAATGTTAGTCCAATAAAAAGGTATTATTACATACTACAATACTCATTCATTTGACCTCTACACCACTGGATTAACATAGCTAACTTATATAGAATATATATATCTACAGTAATGTGCAAAAGTTTTAGGCAGGTGTGAAAAAATGCTTTAAAGTAAGCATGCTTTCAAAAATAGACATGTTAATACTTTATTTTTATCAATTAACAAAATGCATAGTGAGTGAACAGAAGAAAAATATAAAGCAAATCAATATTTGGTGTCACCACCCTTTGCCTTCAAAACAGCATCAGTTCTAGATATACTTGCACATAGTTTTTTTAAGGACCTCAGCAGGTAGGTTGTTCCAAACGTCATAGAGCACTAACCAAAGTTCTTCTATGGATTTAGGCAGTCTCAGTTGCTTCTCTCTCTCTCCACCACTGACAGACTTGATGATGTTGAAATCAGGCCATACCATCACTTTCAGGACTCCTCCCTTATGGTATTGCATGATGGATAAGCGTCTGATTGTACTTCTCAGCACTGAGGATACCAAAAATTCTGACCTAATCCCCAACTTCATTTGTAGAAATGCAGCCCCAGACTTGCAAGGAACCTCTACCATGCTTCACTGTTGCCTGCAGACACTCATTCTTGTACCGCTCTTCAGCTCTTCGGCAAACAAACTGCCTTCTGCTACAGCCAAATATTTCAAATTTTGACTCATCAGTCCAGAGCACCTGCTGCCATTTTACTGCATACCAGTTCCTGTGTTTTCATGCATAATTGAGTCGCTTGGTCTTTCTTCCACGTCGCAGGTATGGTATTTTGGCTGCAAGTCTTCCATGAAGACCACTTCTGACCACACTACTTCAGACAATAGATGGGTGTACCAGGGTCCTACTGTTTTCTGCTAATTCTGAGCTGATGGCACTGCTGGACATTTTCCAGTTGTGTAGGGAAGTAAGCATGATGTGTCATTCATCTGCTGCACTAAGTTTCCTTGGCCAACCACTGTGTCTATGGTCTTCAACATTGCCCATTTCTTTGTGCTTCTTCAAAACAGCTTGGACAGCACATCTGTAAACCCCTGTCTGCCTTGAAATTTCTGCCTGGTCGAGGCCTTGCTGATGCAGTATAACTACCTTGTGTCTTGTTGCTGTGCTCAATCTTGCCATGGTGTATGACTTTTGACATTAAACTGTCTAGCAACTTCACCTTGTTAGCTGAGTTTGGCTGTTCCTCACTACACAGCTGTTTCTGTTTCAGTTAATAATTGTGTTTCAACCTACATATTAAATTGATGATCATTAGCACCTGTTTGGTATAATTGTTTAATCCTACAGATGACTATATGCCTACAAAATCCCTTTGTGCAAATATTCCTAGTATAAGTGATGCTGTTTTGAAGACAACGGATGGTCACAACAAATATTGATTTGATTTAGATTTTTCTTCTGTTCACTCACTATGCATTTTGTTAATTGATAAAAATAAACTATTAACATGTCTATTTTTGAAAGCTTTCTTACTTTACAGCATTTTGTCACACCTGCCTGAAACGTTTGCACATTACTATATATCATAAATTAAAACATTTCTGCACTTTGTTTATGGTTATGTGATAAATTTGCTGTATTTTAAATAAGACCTGTAAGTGCAGGAGTAGCGTTATCTTATGTAGTTTATTTTGCTAGTGGTTTGTATACATACAAACAATCACACACACACACATACACACTTTCCCCATAATAATCATTACTGTCTCTTTAACAGTTCTCTGGCATGTTATCAGATATAACATGGTGTACCTTAATCAAATCATAACTATAATTTATCAAGTTACCATAGTGCAGCAATGATGCAGATAAATACATGCTACTCCTTACACGTTCCAACTTTCTCCACTCCAATGAATAACCTAATTACTGTCAAGAGCAGTCATATATTGTGTATACCAGGAACTAAGTGTGCGTGTGGTTAAATGTGATATAAGTACCTATTCTATGCAAACTGTCTTTGTTAAAGAAACATTTTGTACTAGTATATCTATGACACACAGTGCTCGGGCATGCCTGGGCAGTTGTTTGCAAATTTTTATACTGGAGAGAATTTTATTCAGCTGCTAACTTCTTCTTAAAATAACTCTATCATCTAAAAATGTCAATGGGGATTGTGGGAGAGCTTTCAAAATTACCTGTAAGTTGTGTCAGCCATCTTCATTTAGAAAATTACATTTTTGAGTTAATTAGATTTTTATATTATGCTAATTAATACATGTGCTGCAGATACTTCCTGTCTTAGCCATACATTAACCCCCACCACTGACAATGATCAATAATGCCATGCCCACCTCCCATAGCACTGAAAGAGTTAAGTTCAGTAATGAGGGAGATGAAGTAGGGTTAAGACAGTAATTGCCTACATGGCATGCCTTAATTAGCATAATATATACATCAAAATAATAAACAAATTAATTTTCTAAGCAATAAATGGCTAACACAATATAGAGGTGTTTTTTAAGTTCTGTGTAGGTTTTTTAAGTTAATTGCAGGTGATAAGGTCCATCTAAAGTGGAGCTATATCCTAATAATGTTATTGTTTTTAGTTGTGTTTGATCTGTTATAGTCTACTGCTAACTGTTTCAGTTTTCAATCTGATGAAGTCTAATGACCCTTGTGAATCATTCAGGTCTTTTGACGTCTCTTTGTTGCCTTCAGTAATGCAGTTTGATTGCCACAACATTGATGTAGTTTTCTTAGCACATCAGCCTCTTTTTAATCACTATTATCATATTTAAAAGCAGAAGACTGCAATGACATACACTGAATATTGTAAAGATAATGGCCATGTGCAGCTGTGATGGGAAATCAGTGAGAACACATCATTTTTCTCTGGGTATGGCTACACCTCAAGTGCCTTTCAGTCATGTTTTTTGCTCCCTTGTGCCATTACATAGTAGAAATGTCCATATTCATATAAGTCTAGTTCTACCCAAGGACAGTCCAGCCCAGAAACGTTACGTAAATCTTCTCTGCATGAGAGAAACAGCACAAACCAATATATACAGTTCAGCATTCAGTGGGCATTATTTATTGAGGTTCAGCTGAATTCCCTTCAGTGGGCATTTGTTGCACCTCCTTTCATTTTTACCTACTAATAAGCCAAAAATCATCAAGCAATGAATGACTGAATGTGCAAGTATTATTTTCATTTCCTTTCTCATGCTCCATTTGCAGTATCATTAATGGCTGGATCCTAGCTGGTACTCATTGAAATATCATTGAGCAAGTACCTGGTAAATCTGCCATTCCCAACCTCTCAGTTTGTGGGAGAAATCTATAGGGTGGATATACACATAGACTGTATATATTATAAACTAGCATTTAAAGCATGGTGTTGCCCTTGCACCCCCTCCCCCCAGCTTTTTCCTCCAAGCTCCCAGCTTTTATTCGCCTTTGGTTGCATATCCTCATCTTTGCTGTAATTTACACTTTTGGTCTCAGCTCCCACATCTTTGTTGACAGCTACCACCCTCTTCTGCTTACAGCTTTTTTCTCCCGTGCTCTGTTCCTCCCTGTTGACAGCTACCCCCCCCACCCGTACTCCCAGGTTCTTCGTCTGTTTTCTCACACAAGTGAACTTCTTTGAAGTTCCCTCATGTGCTTCCTGGGCCTCCCCCGCTGAGGAAAATACAGTCTGTGACAGTGCAGTTCCATACTTACCTCATCAGGTACCTTGCGTTTCCTGAAAGAAACTAAATAACCCTCTAAGGGATTGATGGTTGCACTACTCTGAATGAGGATTATGGCTTGATTATACAGTGCCCAGGGTGAAACGAGAATAAGGTTACAAATTGGACTAAAAGCTACCCAGAAGGTAGCAAGAAAATATTGTCTTAACAGCACTCCTAAGTCCTCATGAGGGTTAAGTGTTATCTGCTCTATTGGATAATCAAAGGAATTTGTACACAGAATGAATAATTAAAGGTTTAAAATTTTATTTTTATTGTCCCACTTATATATTTTGGAGAAGTATAGCCAAAATAGACTAAGGACACTGATTATTGGGTCTTAAACCCTGATCTAGTGAATAAGTATGGTACCGGTTAGATCATAATGTGACATGACTCTAAATAGGAGGAGTAAAACTTTTGTATATCAAATGTTTATTTTGTCATATGTGTATTGACCGTAGTTTAAGTTGAGTTTATGTTGTAAATGAATTCATAACACATACACATCTACGTTATACAGGATCGGACCTGCATCCATTCATAGTGTTAAATGGCTGCTTGTTACTACTGGCAGTTAGTACTGAGAGTAATAGATGAATCGTTTGGTGTATGATTAATCCTTGGATATTCTTTTATCCAAAGTTCTTTACATTATTAGTTTCATATGTGTTTACCCTCAGATCACTAATCTGCCTTTTTATACATCCAAACACAACAGTGATTTATTGAAAATAATGAGTATGCAGAGTCAAAAAACTGCATCTTCCCATTACTAATTGTGTGGTTGTTTAACACTGCTGGCAAAAAGCAATTAGGTTAAATGGCTTACGCTGTTATGTTGTACTGCTGATCTCTTATATTTATATCCTCTGATTATAATTCACTGTGCCCTCATAATGCAGATATTTTCAATATTATTAGCATTTTTAGCTCAACCCTATCTAGGATGGCTCCTGTTTGTATATATGCTGTTCTTTGTGGGGTTAATTCCACACAAATATATCCTAAGATTACCAATCAAACTGTTTGTTCATGCAAACACATCAGTAACTTCTAAGTGGTGTTGGTTTGAATTGGTATGGCACATGATAGAGGAGATGTTTATTAACTCACCATTTACTTTATCAGAGTGATTGATTTTTAACTTTGCCCTTGAATCACCAAATCTCTTACAAATTTGCAACTTTATTATTACTGTGCAATGGATGCTTGTTAACAATTGTATGGATTGCAGTACTGTCCTGTTTTGAGACAAACATTTTTAGAGTATTGATGCTATCAGTTAGTAAGGCAGTTTCTTATTTCCCATTTAACCCTGGATGTCCTGTATACCGGGAGTTGAATATGAGAGAAACTGTGTTAATTTTAAATGTTATGAGTAGCCTCTCTCTCCTCTCGAAACTCGCCCTGTAAGGGTCCGGTCTCTCAGATGCTTTAGCAAGTGGCTAGGTATATCACAGCTTGATAGGCATGGGTATTGCTTAGATCTGAAAACAATATAATGCTCAAGAGCCAGATTAGCACCAATGATAATTCCCCATACACTCTCTTGTTAGTTCCTGCTGCAATTTTGTATCTGTTTAACAACTTGCTATTATAAGGTTACAACTGTTCATCTATTCTAACTCCTCGCATTCCTAAAAAAAGCCCTCAAATATCTATTGAATTGTTTTCACATAATTTCACACATAGGTCTGGATCATTCTTAGTAACGTTATTTTTTTAAGGCAAGAGACTGATGTGAGTTTCGCTTTCACGCTTCATCAGAGTCAAGTGTGCGTTTCCTGATAAGTGTGAGCAGACGCTTTCGGAACTTTGTGTTGTGATGTGGTGACTAAGTCATGCCAAAGACTGCATTACTTGTGATACCCACTTACATGGTGGCTGACGAGGTAAGGGCAAGGAGGCAGGAAGGGTAATAACAGGTGCAAGATAGAAGGCTTTGGGGTGGATGGGAGGTCTTATCATTTGGAGGTTTTCAAGTGTGGGATGAAGGGAAGCAAAGAGTGGTGCAAGGTGTGTTGAGTGTGAGTAAAAGGTGGAGAAAGGGAGCCATCTCTCCCATGTCCATTCTGGTATCTCAAGATCTCTGTGGCAATCCCTTGTCATAGTTTATTCTTCTTACATTGCCGTTAAGTAACGCCAGTCTAGGACTTCAAAGGCCACCAACTAGACAGATGATCTAATCATTCTATAATTAACCTCTTGGATACTAGCGATGTCTTCAGTGCATAGTGAAGCAATGTGGAGATATCTCTAGTATCCAAGGAGTTAAGGTCGATAATGTTCATGCTTAATGATAACTATAGAAACTGAAAATCCTGCCTGTTTTGGCTGCTTTTTAAGAATTGGATTTGGCAGCTAAGTGCCAGGCTCTCACCAGTCACTGTAAACTTAATAGAAAGCACTCACTTATAGGCATTAAAGGTGTTTACAATATACGTTTTTTTAAAGTAATCTTTGCCCCTTTAAAAATCTTTCCTTAACCATTTGAGTGCCAGAGAGGTATCCAATGCATTGCTCTGGCACTCAAAGGGTTAAGCCTTTTGAATACTAGAGGGGTTTGCCGCATGATGCTTAGCCTGCTGGCACCCAGATTATTAAAGGTTCTTTGTAAAAGCCAAGAAGAGATCAACTTCTACACCTACAACAAAGCGAGTTTGGGATGTCAGTGCCTGACTGAAGTGTAAGACTATCCTGCAACACATAACCGTAGGCTGTCTAACTTACATTGGTTATTATAGGTCCTCTGGAACTCAGGCCCAGCCACTGTACACATAAAAGAAGATAAAAGACCAATACTGGCAACAATGTAACAGCAACCTACTGTTTTGGTGTAGAAGTTTGGATGTGCTGTCATGTACTCCAGATTCTTGTCTTGCGCTGAGAGGAGGCTGGGAGGCGGATCTGAGAGGAGACTGAGAGCTGTCTGTCTCCTCCACATCCCAGTATACTACATCTCTTAGTCTCCTTTCAAGTCCGCCTCTCAGCCTCCTCTCAGTACAAGACAAGAATCTGGAGTATGTGATAGCACAGCCAGACTTCTACACCAAAACAGTAGGCTGCTGAGCCTGTCTCCTTTCTCAGTGTAGCTGTTTGATAAAGGAAACTGTATTTTTCAAAAAACAAAAGTGTTATGTCTTCTATGTTATGCCTGTTACGTTGTTGCCAGTATGGTCTTTTATCTCCTTTTATTAGTGACACGCATGCTCACCAGCCTATTGCTTTGGATGCACAGATGATGTGAGAAGAATAAAATGTGGCAAGGGATTGCCATGGACATATTGAGGCATCAGAAGCGGCATGGGAGAGAAGGTTCGATATGCCGATATATTTCACTGATCTTGTAATCAGGATTTTATTGTATGCGCTATTAGTTTTTTAAACATGGGTCACAATTATGTACCAATATTTTAAGTGGAGGAGTCCAGGATTCTCAAGATGTACTAACTGAACTTTTAAAATATACGGTTCAGTGTTATCTGTTCTGTCAGGATTATGGAGCACAGGGCAAAGCATACTCTATTACTGTAATATATATGATTAATCAATTGAATGTCACTCTATTTTGCAACCTTTAAGGCTGTAACATCAGAATGTTGCTCTTTTGACTGGAGAGAGATTCTGATATCACAGATTTGACTCCGGCAACATTTTTAACTTGCTGTATTGTTGGTCGCCCAACAGATGGAGGTGACATTTCAATAGTGAACCCTGCCATACAGTTCTATGTTTAGGATACACATAGAGTTGGAGGTGCACACCGCTACAATATGAACACTCTAAGCAACACAGATACACTTCACTACCTCAGTGGCACACAAACCTTTTCCTACGTAAAGCAGCTAGCCGAACATTCACCCAAAAATAACACATTCAAGGATCTCCTAGCTGCGACCTCAGTGGCACACAAACATTTTTCAGACCAAAGCAGGTGACTGAACACTGACACAAAAATAACCCATTGAGGGAGGATTTAAATTCAGTCTAATATTGCAACATGTCCCGAGCTCATAAACAGTCGCTTTGTGTTGGTGCACACCTCTAACTCTATGTGTATCCTGCTGCCAGACAGTTCTATGTATATCTGCAGAATACAGGTACAGTTGAAGATGTGCATACTTACAATACTGTATTAACTGCTAACTGCTTCCCAAGAAAGAGAACAGCTTGGTCAGACATGGAACAACCGCTGCCGCACACCACTTACAAACAACCACCAAAAACCTCACTGTATGTCCGGTAACACTTACCAAATAGCTTCTTAGCCATTCCTGGAACACGTTCGATTGATCCTTTCAGTGCCAGAGGGTTATGCTTTGCAAAACAATGCGTTGTATAACCCTTAGACACTCAAATGGTTAAAAATATGATGGTCTTTGCCTTCACTTCTCAGCTGCACAGTAGTTCGTTGCCCATGAACACTGATTCACCATAGGTAACAATCAACGTAACGCTTCAACTTCAAAGTGAACTTTGGATACAATTTTCTGCCCAAAGTAATGAATTGGCATGCTGTGTTTGCACTGATAAGGTCGGCACAGTGTATACAATGCTCTGCACAAGGTAATTGGGTTGGCACTTGGAGCACAATGTAACAAGGCTGGCACATTGGGTGCAATAATCTTCACAA
The DNA here is from genome assembly GCA_037306005.1 of Rhinophrynus dorsalis. Classification (NCBI taxonomy): domain Eukaryota; kingdom Metazoa; phylum Chordata; class Amphibia; order Anura; family Rhinophrynidae; genus Rhinophrynus; species Rhinophrynus dorsalis. Next base: position 384,125,863 of record CM074719.1, read on the forward strand.
AGTAAAGAACATTTTAATGGTTTGTGCAATGCTCTACTTTACCCCTTCGCGTCCACTGACGTGCCAGGACTGGTACTTAAGGACCAGTGACGGTCCTGGCACGTCAGTGAACGCCGCTCCGGGAGCCATGAACTGGAAGTCCAAAAAAAAAAGGCCCCATGGTCAAGTGCCAGCTGCGCGTGCGCGAGCCAGTCCTTAAGGGGTTAAGGAAATAAGAGTTTCTACACTGGGTGTGCCATTCTCCTGTGGGCATAACTGGAAACTTTGTCTTGCCAAGTCCCCGGAGGGGACTCCTGTGGTACTGGAGAAGATAAATGATGCGATTCTTGTAAAAAAAAATGGATGGGGCTTAATCACGAGTACTCTTATATCACAGTAAAAGAGACTATTACACAGCCACAATTTAACGCTTTCCCCTCCAGAAAACACACAACATGTCATACCAGTGTGTTGTCAGCTGGTAACACCGTGCCACCAGCCACCCTATGAGGATGTCTGTAGAGTGTATACATTAATATACAATATATATACTCGTGTGTATACAGTGCGTACATTAATGCACAGTATATATGTACTCCTGGTCACTGAACCTCACATTAACCGTTTGAGTTATATATATATATATATATATATATATATATATATATATATATATATATATAGATAATGGCTCCATTTACCTAATTTTCTTGTATTTCCATGAATACACAAGGCAGGGGAAATATAATTAAACATTAATGAATAACCAGATGTATTTGTAAATGATCTCAGTGAAGAGCAGTGTATTGAATAAACCCAAAGTTTGGTGAATGTGATAGCAAGGTGTTTTTTTGACTATATTTTATGCACTTGCATAATATGTAAAGTCAGATTTCCTATGTATTTGTCTTTTCAGTTTCACCTGTATCACTTTCCCTGCTTTCAGAGTCTCAGAGAGGAAATTTAGTGCTCTCTGTCAGGGATATAAAAGTGTAAAAAAATAGCTGAAGATGAAAAAATAGTAATACTAATAATAATTACAGGGAATTTGACTTTACATATTCTACACTAGCAGAATATGTAAAGTCAGAAGGAGGTTGACTGCTACTTTAAGTGCCACACACACACACACACACACACACACACACACACACACATTTCTGGAATGTGAAACCAAGACTTGTTACAACTTGTGACCAATGACTGACTCCATCTATTAATAGTTCTTATATTGTTTCAACATGGTTTATGTTGTTTACCTAACATTATCTTGATTTCTCTGGAAATAAACTTTAAAGTAATTACTGTGTATATATAAATCACGAGTAAGCAAATGAAACCACTTCCTAAATTACAATAATAGAAATCCCAGTTGTTCCCAGGATACACAAGGTTATTTAATTATTTCCAAAAGTAAAATAACTGTTCTTATATTTCTCTTATGTAGTGTGCCATTTGCTCAATAAAAGGTAATAGTGCTCTCAAACAAGTAATCATAAAATAAAAAGCAAACAAGTCACCTGGTATCCACAGCATTGACATTAGATCAGTGTTTCTCAGCTCCTGTCCCTCAGGACCCACTAACAGGCCAGGATTTGATGATTTCCTTGTTAGAACACAGGTGAGTTAATCAATGTGAATGAGCCTCTGATTACCACACCTGTGCTCTAGCAGAGAAATCCCTAAGTCCTGGCCTGTCAGTGGGTCCTGAGGACAGGAGTTGAGAACCACTGCATTAGATGAAGCAATGCTCTCTGATTGGTACTGAACATATGCAGGGGATGGAAGTTGCTAAATTCCAAAAAGACCTGGGTCTTAAGATAAGCTCATCAAATATTAGTGCACAATTACTATTACAGAGATTACCACCATTACATGCCCAAGCTGGCAATGCCTTAAGGAACCATGATGTGTCAGGACCATCATAGGTAAACTTGCATTAAGGACCCAAGATAGTCCTGGCATGTCATGGAATTCAGGGGGCCCGAGTAGTGTGAATCCATTCAGCGAAAAAAAAATAAAAGCTCTGTGGTCCTTAACTGCTGGCAGTGCGGCCAGTCATTAACTGGGTAAGGACTTTGCAGTGCATAGCAAATTAATGGTTTGCATATCACTCTGGTCATTAAAGGGTTCAGCATGGGACCAGGGGCTTTAGCCCACCTCAGCCAGTACATAGCAACACCCCAGTGCAGGGAACCTGTATCAAATGATGCTATGGTGGCATCAAAACTATTGTAGATGTTATCTGAAGATTTTCCAAACTTACATGATAGAAAGTCATTATTTTGTTAAATATTGTACATTGTCACTTTCTTTACAGCAACAAGAAAATAAATAAACATGATAGTCTCTGATATCATTCTTACCCAATCAGTGTTCCTCCTTTCCTTTACACTACCTTGTAACTGTTATAACCGCCTCTTCCTTTGAACCATGAACAAGATCTAATAAGACAAAAGAAAAATCCATAATATTCAAAAGTGTAGACAATGATCCAACTCTTAATTCTGGTTTCTTAATGCCTGTAGCTAGCAGAAATGTTCAAACTTTGAAGAGACAGAAACATATTATATGGTGGGGGTAATATAAGGAAGGATAATATCTGCCTCTGTGTTTTTAATCAAATCATGACTTTCCTTCATGAAAGTTAAAAAAAATCTTAACCCCTTAATGACCCATGACGTACATGTACGTCATGAGGTTGCGGTCCCTAAAGAACGTACATGTACGTCATAGAATTCCGGGCTCCCCGTGCGGCTGCACACTGTTCGGAGAGTCCGTAATCATATGGTTAAAAAAAAAAATGCTCCGTGGTCCTTAAGTGACCGCACCGTGTTTGCGCGGCTGGTCCTTAAAGGGGAACATTCACATGAAAAAAAAATTGGAGCGCTGGTTATAAGTCCTAATGCAATACTAGCGCTGGGTTTTGTTTTAAATTTACTGACCTGTGAGCCGAGATATTTATGTTGAAAAAGTGCCACTTCCTCATACTGCGGCACCCTGTATGTGCGGCACGGAGCAGCAGGACTTCCCACTTCGCTCCCAGAAGCCCCAGCGAGCGCGTTCTCGCTTCACCTCGGAGCTGTGTTGTTTTGGGCTAACGTTACATCCAGCTCAGTTTGAGATGCTACGGAGGTTGCAACCTCCGTGCCGCAGTATGCGGAAGTGGCACTTTTTCAACATAAATATCTCGGCTCACAGGTCAGTAAATTTAAAACAAAACCCAGCGCTGGTATTGCATTAGGACTTATAACCAGCGCTCCAATTTTTTTTTATGTGAATGTTCCCCTTTAAGGGGTTAAAATGTTATTACAAGACCAGAGATTCATAATATGTATGTATGTATCCATGTATGTATCTTTATTTATATAGTGCCATACATGCACACTATTACAATTTACAGAAATTGTAATGGTACAATATAAAAATACAGAACTGGGTTAAGAGCATCAGGCTAAAGTGTGATCAATGCATTATTAGCAGGGTGAAAAGTGCAGCAAAGTGAATCATACACTGGGAAAGGGACCTGTCCCAAGTAGCCTACAATCTAAATAGAAATCATGACAGATTCTAATGTGATTGTCAGTGTGCACAAGGAGGATATGGTTACTGAGATGCCTACCTGAGCAGGTTGTTTTTCAGGAGATGCTTGAAAGTGATGCCTGTGGGTGATTGGCGAATGGTGATAGGGAGTACATTCCAATATTCAGGTTTAACGCTGATTAACACCAATTATAGAAACATGAGTGGTAGGTTTGAAATATAAACTTTTCAAAGTAGATTCCCTAGTGCAATCTGCTGCCTTAAGAATTTCTTTTAATCAGCTGCCAGCTAATAATGCCTAGGAGGCCATGCTCCAAGGGAGGAATAAGCCCAAAAAGATTTGGTATCTGTACAGGTAGAATGCCTAACCCATCGAACCCAAAGAGCAAGAGTTGACAATGATATTGGGAGATGGAGTTCAAGAAAGGAGATTAAAAGTTGAGGACAATTGGTATGTTGGAGATTTGGAGTCCTAGATTGTAAACACTGTACAACTCAGAGTTGGCGTTTGTTAGGAAAGACCAGACAGAATACAGTTCTAGATGCAGATTTTGTCCTTCTAGATATCTTGAAGATCACTCCTTTTAGAGTGAAAGATCTGTTGTGTAAGCCCGAATCCCAAGCATCTAATACTCTAAAGGAGATAGACGCATAGTTAAGTTAGCCAATAACTGTTTTAAGGATAATTCCTCATTAGTCTGCTATGAATTGAAAAGTTCTAAAACGTCATTGATGTTCCTTAGAGGACTGTATCTGGATTTAGAAAGTCTAGATAATCAAATACCTTTCATGAGTCTGCATTCTATTTGGTGTCTACCCAGTGGTAAGAGCATGTCCTGTATAAATAGCCTATCGATACATATTAATAATTTTATAAGCCTTCCCTTGATCAAAAAGAAAAGAAAGGAAATTATTCTAACTGGATCATCAAGTACAGGATCCATGTCCAGTTCCAGGCACTGACCAGTCCATCCATTCCAAGCAGATTTATAAATGGATCTGGTACCTGCTGCCCACATCTCTGATAGAAGAGATTGAGCTGATTGCAAAATCGAGTCACTAAATGTGGTATGCCTGATATCAACCACACCAAGTAAGTTGTGAGATAACAAAAGATCATGAGACTCCCTAATGCATCTGTCAGGCGATACGGGATGGATGGAACCAGACAAGGATATTCTAATTCAGGAAGTGGAGGGAACCATGGTTGTGTTGGCCAAAAGGGTGACACAAGAACCACTGTCTCTCTATGTTTTCTGATTTGAAGAAGTAGTCTGGGAATCATAGAAAATGGCGGGAAAGTTTCATTTCTGTAATATTGGAGGAAGGAGTCTACCCCAAATGCTTCTGGATCCAATCTCCTGAAAAAATGTGATGTTGGCAATTCAGATGCAAAATAATCTATGTATAGAGGCCACCAAATTTCTAAGATCCATACATATACTCTCTTGTGTAACATCCAGTCACTGTGGTAATATAGTTTATGAGAATGAAAAAAGAAATGCGTCAATCAAGTCCAGCCCATTCCAAATCAACCTCTGTTGATCCAGAGGAAGTAAAAAAAAAACCCACTGAAGCTATTTCCATTTGAGCTCCAAGTGGGTAAAAACCATTTCTTCCTGACTCCAAATGGCAGTCAGATATTTCTCCAGATCAACATCCTATCTGCACTAACAGGTCCACGGATAGAAGCGACAATTACTTTATTTTATTTTGTTGCATTGGTGGATTAGAGAGTTAATTGGGTGCCATAACCACATTCAGTTTGGAGTAGGATATATATCTATAACTATATATATCTATATATTATTAACACCAATTTTAACACAAAAATTACTTTCAAAATAAAAATGGAGTAGTTCGCGGGCAAACCAACAGTACCAAAGGACATAAATAAAAAAAAAAATCAGCACATTTTCATTGATTTAAATTGAACGCTTAGCTAACCTAATTTATGTTAATTATAATTTGCATTTGTCCCCATAATGTAGTTGATCTGCTCCAGAATTACTCCACTTTCTCAAGTGTGCGTATAGAGATTTCTTCCTCAGTTTCTGAAAAAAAAGAAAAACAGTGTTATTACCATCATATTTTCAAAGTTAAATTGAACAACCTATTCTAAAAAAAATGCATTGCTACAATTGCCTTAAAGGGGAACTATCAACCCAAATAAAGTCCCCCCAATAATTAGCCATATAGCGATATTCTTACTAATAGTCATATGATCCAGCATAATTATCGCTTTAGTCATAAATCCTACTTTTGCCAAGAATGACGGCCAGTCTTCTTCCTTTAGAGGCATCTGCGTGCCTGCGCCGTCGGTCCCTTCTGTTACCTTAAGGTACCATGCAACACCTCCTAGAGGAGACCTGGACGGACAGCGCAGGTGCACAGATGTCTGTAAGAAAAGATGTCTGCTCTGTTGCCTGGCTGTCAGTCTCAGCAGAAGTAGGATTTCTGACTAACGCGGTAATTATGCTGGATAATATGATTATTGGTAAGCTTACTGCTATATGGCTAATTATGGGGGGGGCTAGGGTGATAGTTCCCCTTTAAATTTAGATGAAAATTTACAGTAATTTTTTTTAACATATGGCGTTATGACATTATTTCATTAAGTCCATTCAAAAGGAGATTTGGGGCACTATGTTCAGAAGAAGATCTGTTAGTCATTATGGACAACATAGAACTGTTTGAATAAAGGATGTAAATGAATAAAGGATATAAATGAATAAAGGATGTAAATGAATAAAATATGTAAATGTGGGAGCCCTCACATCCTGTTACGTACCAATTACGTGCATATATGCCTCCTAAGCAAAGGTTAGTAATACAAGTTCATCTTTGATTTATATAAATATGATTTTAGAAGATATATTTTCTTCATAACTCAACCGTACTTTGCCAAGTAGAACTGAGAGAGAAAGTGGAGTAAAGTGGATTTAAGAAAGCTTATATAAACATTTATGGTTGTTTATTAACCAGTACATTGACGATAACCAGTCTATAAGAATTGACTTTATTAATATCTTGCAAATGTTATAGAGCCAAAAAAAAGTTTAACCCTTTGTCTGTTGGAGATATCTATAGCATCGAAGGAGTTAATATTTCACTAAGGACTTAATGAATAGCTGTCACATATTACCTATTCTCAATTTATATATTAGGCTATAATAACGTATTTACCTTCACACTTACCAATAATATTAACAGCTTTTGTTTTTATGCAGAACAATTACAAAAGATCTTTGGCAAGGACACAGTGCAATATGTACTGAATTTGTGCAGGGGTCATTGTGATTTCATAGTTCGAATACCAGATAACCTGAAGATACGTATCCTGTCTCTTCTTGATACAAATGATATCAAAAGCATGTCACAAACATGCAGAGTTTTCCAGAAGGTAAGCAGTGTGTAATTTATGATAAAAAGTACTGTCATGGGCTTAAAGGGACAGTAATGTCCCAGAAAAAATCTTTATCGTTTTGTAGTGCTTAAAAAATTCAACTATATGCAACAAATCCTATCTCTCAAACCGCTATGGTTTGAGAGATATTCGTATTGAAAGTTTCCCGTTTCCCGCTTAACAGTTGACAGCAGGAGATCAGTGTCGGCTAACAGGAGGAGGCTCTTAAGCAGAGCCGCAATCGCGTTATTTAAAATGAATTACTTCATTGGAATGGTCTACAAAGTGTGCTTGCAAACCAGGCACACTTTGTAGACCTTTCCAATGAAGTCATTCTTTTTATATAATGCAATTTCGTCTCTGCTGCAGACCCACCAGTTGGTCTCTGGACAGGATTCCCCTGCAGTCAGCACAGCACTGACGTCAGGGAAAGGGGAGGGGGGGGGACTTTAGTGCTGAATATCTCTCAAACCATAGTTTGAGAGATAAGCTTTGTTGCATATAGTTGAACTTTATAAGCACTACAAAACGATAAAGATTTTTTCTGGGATGTTACTGTTCCTTTAAAAGCCCCCTCCAATTATTTTTTTTTTTTTTGGGGGGGGGGGGGGTATAATTTAATCCAGAGAGAGATATCCAATGTGTATACCTCTCTGACACTCAAAGGGCTAAATTACATATTTCCAGGGACATGTTTTTTCAGATAATCACAACAGAGAAGTAAGCAATATTGACATATAGGGAAGTTCGTGGCCTATTAAACATTAATTGACAAGCGCCGGAATATGAGGCTATAATTGCATTTTAAAACCAAGGACAAAAGAAGGGACAACAGGCTATAGGGACAGGAAGTCAAAACTAATGATAGGCCCTGGAAAGATGGTAGGATTGCTCTGTAACTGTAGATCAACAACTGCTGGTGAGTCACATGTTGGCTGCAATACTCTAGTAGGGGATTAACTACTAATTATTCAGAGATACATGTGACAGAGGAGGCCAACCTGTGGATCCCCAGCTGCTGGGGGAGAGATGACTTTGTGTCTGTGTGTGCACTCTGAATTCTAGGTGTTGGCCATCCTTCTGGAAGTCAAAGGGGTAAACAATATTATTTAATCCTTACAACCATATGTACATTCATGGAGTTAAAAGCCTCCTTTAAATCAAAGGAAATATTTTTTGTTGTGTGTGGTGCAGCTGGTTTGCTGTAAAGTTGTCCCATTTTGTTTTTGTACATATGGCCCAATATTGTTGTTCAAGGTTCCATTACTGACTGATTCTAAACAGCGTTTGACTTATTTATTATTATTAAAGCGGATGTATCACCTTATAAAAAGGTGTTACTATCCGCTTTGTTATTAAAAGTTATTTTAGGAAAGTTTTTATTTTTTAAATAAATCTTACTATATGTAGATATAATGCCTCTTCTGTGCTGTGCACTTCCGCATTATGTGCACAGCACAGATCTTCAGACCGTCCTATTTCTCCTCCCACCTCCCTCCCAGCTGCCCTAGGGACCGCGTTCACGCTTCCTTTCGGTGTGCCGTGAATGGCTCGTAGCGTTACGGCAAGCTGCGATTAGAATTATACTGAGGTATACAGTATAATGCTAATCGCAGCTTGCCATAACTCTACAAGCCGTTCACAGCACACCAAAGGGAAGCGTAAACGAGCTCCCTGGGGCAGCTGGGAGGGAGGTGGGAGGAGAAATAGGACGTGCAGAAGAGCTGTGCCGGTCAGCATAATGGGATACACAGATTCTTCGGCACAGCTCTTCTGCGATTGAAGGGAGGTGCCTTTGTTACAGCCTAATAGAAAGAAAAATGGCAGTAACATAAAATGTATGCTTGAAAGTACCCGTAGTCTGGCTGGTAAGATGAGGGAATTTGAACTAATTACAATGAATGGGCAGTATGATCCTCAAGATGTTGCTGAAACCTGATTGGATGATACATATTAATGGGCAGTCAATCTAGTGGGATATTCTCTTTTTATGAACTATGGGTAAAAAAAAGTGGAAGGGAATGCCAGTATGTGGGAAATTAGGGTAATTTTAGAAAAATACTTAGATATAGCAATTTTTTAACTGCCATCTTTCTGATTTAAGTCATCTTGACCTGATCAGCAGCTTCTATTGACTTGCATGGGGATCTGTTTTTACCTAACACAGAAAGTTAGAGATAAGAGAGAAAAACCATGCACAGTAAATACTGCTAGATTTGTATGATGGGTCATCAGCCGATCACCCAGAAAAGTACATATATTCATATTTGAAAAAGAAAAAAACATGAGCATGGTTTTGTGCTTCTGCCACCCCTTACAGTATGTTAGCTGATACTAATGAGGATGTCATTTTATTCAGGCGGGCAATACATACTGAAAGCATTAGGAAACAAAATGGTGTTTACAGATCTCAGTATCTTTGGGGTGGAGGAAATGAAAACGGGCCCTATTTTTCTGGAAACAGTTGTGCACACTAACCTAGGGGTAGAAATGCAGCTCATTTGATGAATCCAGTTGTCTTGTTTCCAAAAATGGTATATTTTGTCTATCCTTTCTTCATATCTGTGATTGTTACAGCCATTTTAGTACAGTCAGATCATATCAGAAGAATGTTAGAAAAACAACAGATTTGCTAAGGGTGGTTTTGTGCTGTTGGCACCCCCTGTGGTATGTCAGCTCTTATCAGTGCGGTGTTATATCTCTTGTGAGAGGCTCTATTAATGAATACAGTAGGAAATGCCATAATTTTCAAAAATGTCAGTACCCTTTGATAAAAATAGAAAAACGATAGCTGTATCTTCTGGAAACATTTAGGCACTCTGGAGTAGTGTTAGAAAGGCAAGTGATACCTCACTTGATGCAGCTGGTTTTCTACTTTCTAAATGAGTATGCCTTCTCTACATGTTCCCCATATCTGTAATTGTTGTGACTTCAATACTGAAGAAGTATGGTTTGAATACAATCCAAGTTGGTTTGTTTATACCAAGCCATTTAAACATATAGTTTATTCCTGCTTTGATCATAGGAACTTACACCATTGCCAGCATTTATATCATTTCAAAATTAGAGCTACGGTGTCTACCGTTTGCCGGCTATTTTGCGGTATCTACACTACTTCTGGCCACGTGGGGCACTTCTGTTTGGTGAGACTTTACATGTTTTCACCTTTGGCCAATGTCCATATGATCATAAGAGTTGCCATCGACAACAGTTAGCACAGCGGAACACAATATCACCCCCTGATCATTACTTGGCCAGTTGTCATTTGGGTCAATTTCTAAACAGTCACGCTGTGCATTGAAGAGGTAGAGCCCACCACAGCCTTCCATATCCAACCTTTGGAATGTAAAGTTTCCTATTTGCCATAATAGGTAAATAATTCAAATAAGAGAAACAAACACCCACAAACCCCCCCTCATCATAAGTCACCCCCTTATGGCTAACTTGTGTGTATCTATATACATGTGTGTGTCTCACTCTTTCTGTATGTTTGTTCCTGTGTGTGTCTCACTGTGTATGTTACATGTGTGTATCACATTCTGTGTCTTCATGCTGTGTATTGGATGTATGTGTATGTGTGTCTCTCACTTGTTACGTATGTCAGTGCAAGTGTGTCCGTATGTGTGTGTATCTCTGTTGCCTGTTTGTTTGTGCATGTCTGTTGAGTGTGTGTGTGCGTCTGCATGACTGTTACATATGTGTGTATCTGGTGTCCACATTTGTAACACTGTTACACCCAGCGCCATATCTTTGCTAACATTCACTGCAAACAAATTACACATTCCCCACATTGCTAGTATTCTACAAAAACAAAAGCAATTTAGCTTACAGATGTATGGTGTCTATTTATCACGGTGTCCGTGCTATACGGGCAACATTCTGTCAGTCTGACTCTCAGTCTGCTCCCATTGGCTACTGCGAGATTGGCCCGCCCAGTATGTATCCTTAAATACTGGGTCCTGTCACTTACTTGTTGCCCTTTCGTGGTGTTCCTGTGCCAGCGTTATTCTAGTCCTTGTGTGATATTAGTGTATGACCCAGATTGCCTGACCATTCTACTGCTGTTGTTCCTGCTCTGTATCCTGACCCAGCCTGGCTGAAGTTCCTGCTCTGATACCGACCCAGATTGGCTGACGTTCCTGCTTGTGTACTGACCTGGCCTGGCTGATGTTCCTGCTCTGATACCGACCCGGCCCGGCTGACGTTCCTGCTCTGTGTACCAACCTGGCTTGCTGACGTTTCGGTCATTCTCTGTTTCCGGTTGACTGACGTTCCTGCCCTGTGTGCCGGCCTGTTGGGCCTTCCATTACTGCCTGTCCTGGATTGCCTCTGTTTCGTGTAGTCTCCGGTTGGGCTTTGCATACGGGCAGTGTGGTCCAGTTCTGCAGCCCTGTGTCCGTTGTCTCCGTGTCGCGCGGGCGACACTCCTGTTCTGTGCCTCTTACTGCAGTCTGGCTCCGGTGTTTCCGTGTCGCGCGTGCGTCATTCCGGTGTGTGAACGTTTGGTGGCCAGAGACCGCAAGCAACGATCCAGTAATTTGGGACAGGCAAATCAAAATTTCCCACCCACGCCTCCCATACCTCCTGACCGTATCCAAGAGAATGGTGAACCTATGCAGCTCGGGTTCACCATGTTGTCTAAAGAGGAACTGGCGCAAAGTTGTAGACAGGGTCTCTGTTTGTATTGTGGCCAATCCGGACATATTTTGCGTTCCTGTCCGGTACGGCCGGGAAACAGGCGCACCTAGGGTACCTTGGGGGACAGGCCCTAGGTGGCGTTCAGCAGTCCCTAGACCCAGTTTGTCAGAAACCCACGATTAAGGCTGTGTTCTCCTGGGCAGAACACTCTGTGGAGGTTCTGGCCTTGACTGACTCCGGGGCAGCTGGATATTTTATGGATAATTCTTTTGCTACGCTTCACAAAATTCCACTGATAGAAAGAGAATCTCCTCTAGCGACTGAGGCAATTGACGGTAGACTGTTGGTACCTGCTCAAATCACCATGGAAACTATACCATTACCCTTTAAAATTGGGGCTCTCCACACAGAGAGAAAGCAGTTTCAAATCATCCAATCCCCGCACCATGCAGTCATCCTGGGCCTTCCATGGTTACATTTACACAACCCCAGGATGGACTGGCAGACTTGTGAAGTAATGTCTTGGTCTGACTATTGTTTGGAACACTGTCTCTCCCACCCTACTAAGATCATATGTACCTCTCCCTCCGTGCCAGCTGAATATCTCCAATTCAGTGACGTGTTCAGTAAGGGAGAGGCTAGCGCATTGCCCCAGCATCGGTCTTATGATTGCGTTATTGATCTGCCTCCTGTCATTGTTCCCCCCCAGGGGTGCACGTATCCGTTGTCGTGCGAGGAAAACCAGGCCATGGAGGAATATATCGCTGATGCCCTTTCATGAGGGATTATCAGGAAGTCTACCTCTCCTGCAGGGGCTGGGTTCTTTTTCGTAAAATAGAAAAATGGCAAGTTACGACCCTGCATCAATTATCGTGGCCTGAATAAGCTCATGGCAAAAAACGCCTACCCGATACTACTCATTACCGAATTGTTTGACAGGTTGAAGGGCTCTTCTATTTTCACCAAGCTTGAATTACGAGCCGCATATAACCTGATTAGAATAAGAGCAGGGGAAGAGTGGAAAACGGCATTCAATACTAGATCCGGTCACTACGAATACCTTGTTATGCCATTTGGGTTATGTAACGCTCCGGCAGTTTTCCAGGAACTGATTAACAATGTCCTCCGTGACTTATTGCAAAGGTGTGTAGTGGTCTATCTCGATGATATACTCATTCATTCATCTAATCTGTCACAACACATCAGGGATGTGTCTGAAGTCCTACTCAGATTACGTAACAACAAGCTGTTCTGTAAAATCGAGAAATGTGATTTCCACAAGTCCACTGTGCCTTTTCTGGATTTCATTATATCTAAAGACGGCATCGCCATGGACAATGACAAGCTTGCAGCAGTGCTGCAATGGCCACGGCCCAAAGGTCTGAAGGTAATTCAACTCTTTCTCGGATTTGCTAATTATTATAGAAAATTTATTCGAGACTTTTCCACGATTATTAAGCCTTTGTCTGACCTCACTCATAAGGGAGCAAACCCCTCCCAGTGGTCTGAAGCAGCTGAACAGGCCTTTGTGACACTGAAATCTGCTTTTGCATCCGCTCCTGTGTTATCCCACCCTAACCCCTCCCTTCCATTTACCTTGGAGGCTGACACCTCTGAAACTGGGGTTGGGTCTGTATTGTCACAGAGGCCATCTCCTGGGAGTGTACTGAGACCTTGTGGGTTTTTCTCCAAAAAATTATCTAGTGCCCAGAGGAATTATGAGATTGGGGAAAGAGAGCTCTTGGCAATTATTCTCGCTCTTAAAGAATGGCGCCATCTGCTGGAGGGCACTAGAACCCCTGTATTGATCTTGACTGACCATAAAAACTTGACGTATCTTTCAGAGGCCAAGAGGTTGTCCTCTCGACAGGCTAGATGGGCCTTATTTCTGTCTCGATTCAATTTTATTGTTTCTTATCTGCCTGGCTCCAAGAAGGTTAGGGCAGATGCCCTGTCTAGGCAAATTGGTACTGAAAACGATAGAGATGATCTACCTGTACCTATCATTCCGCCTGATCGTATTTTGACTTCTTTACGTACCAGCATCACTTCGCCCCTGGGGGAGGAGATTCTTGCTACCCAGGCTTCCGCCCCTCCTGATACCCCAGTGGGCAAGTGTTTCGTACTTGAGCCACTTCGTACCCGCCTACTCGAAGTATACCATGCATCACGAGCTGCTGGGCACATTGGCAGAGACCAACTGATCTGCTCCCTTTCTCAGTTATTTTGGTGGCCTTCCTTACGTGCTGACTGCGCTGCATTTACGGCAGCTTGTACTACATGTACCCGTGTCAAGTCCCCTAGACACCTCCCAGTTGGGTTACTTCAACCAGTACCTAATGGCGAGTGTCCCTGGTCCCATGTGTCTATAGATTTCCTGGGAGAACTGCCCGTGTCTAGGGGTTTTTCATTCATCCTGATGATAGTCGATAGATTCTCTAAGATGGCACACTTTGTGCCCCTCCCTGGCCTTCCCTCGGCCCAGGAGCTGCCGATCGTCTTTGCCAGAGAAGTATTTCGGTTGCATGGGGTACCCAGGGACCTGGTGTCTGACTGGGGGAGCCAATTTGTATCCAGATTTTGGAAAGCATTCTGTGACCAGATGGGCATACAGTTGTCCTTTTCGTCTGCCTACCATCCCCAGACCAATGGAGCCGCTGAACATGCTAGATCATCACGATAATTGGGCCGACCTGTTGCCGTGGGCAGAGTTCGCCATGAACTGTGCGGTTAACTCATCGACCGGGAGCTCCCCGTTTCTCATCAATTACGGGTGTCAACCATGCTTGCTCCCGGACTCATTTCAGACGCAGCAGATTCCAGCTCTGGACGAGCATATGGAGCAGCTCCGCTCCACATGGGCACAGGCTCAGTGGTTCCTCAGTAAATCATTTCAGCGTTATCAGCTCCATGCTAACCGTAGACATTTGCCAGCGGTCTCCTTCCAGGTTGGGGATAGGGTATGTTATCTTCTAAAAACCTTAATCTGCAAGTTCCTTGTAATAAGTTGGTTCCCTGGTTCATTGGGACATTTAAGGTTATTCGCAGAGTTAACCCTGTCTCGTATGCTCTCGACCTTCCAGCTTCTATGTGCATTCACAATGTGTTTCATGTATCCCTCCTTAAGCCTTTGATTTGCAACCGTTATACTACTACTCCTGCTGTCCCCGGTGCTGTCCAAGTGCAAGGTCAGGAGGAGTATGATGTTCAAACTGTCCTTGATTCCCGAAGGTTTAGAGGGAGGTTGCAATTCTTGGTACACTGGAAAGGCTATGGCCCTGAGGAACGTTCATGGGTCAATCAGGATGACCTCCATGCGCCCAGATTGCTGCATATTTTTCATAAAAAATTTCCCCAGAAGCCCGGTCCCTCATCTGGGAGAAGGGGTCATTGAGAGGGGGGTACAATCACGGTGCCCGTGCTATACGGGTGACATTCTGTCAGTCTGACTCTCAGTCTGCTCCCATTGGCTACTGCGAGATTGGCCCGCCTAGTATGTATCCTTAAATACTGGGTCCTGTCACTTACTTGTTGCCCTTTCGTGGTGTTCCTGTCCCAGCGTTATTCTAGTCCTTGTGTGATATCAGTCTATGACCTGGATTGCCTGACCATTCTACTGATGTTTTTCCTGCTCTGTATCCTGACCCGGCCTGGCTGAAGTTCCTTCTCTGATACCGACCCGAATTGGCTGACATTCCTGCTTGTGTACCGACCCAGCCTGGCTGACGTTCCTGCTCTATTACCGACTCGGACTGGCTGACGTTCCTGCGTGTGTACCGACCCGGCCTGGCTGACATTCCTGCTCTGATACCGACTCGGATTGGCTGACGTTCCTGCTCCATTACCGACCCGGCCTGGCTGACGTTCCTGCTCTGTGTACCGACCCGGCTTGCTGACGTTCCAGTCATTCTCTGTTTCCGGTTGACTGCCGTTCCTGCCCTGTGTGCCGACCTGTTGGGCCTTCCATTTCTGCCTTTCCTGGATTGCCTCTGTTTCGTGTAGTCTCCGGTTGGGCTTGGCATACGGGCAGTGTGGTCCAGTACTGCAGCCCTGTATCTGTTGTCTCCGTCTTGCGCGGGTAACATTCCTGTTCTGTGCCTCTTACTGCAGTCTGGCTCTGGTGTTTCCGTGTCGCGCGTGTGACATTCCGGTGTGTACTTTTCTTTCCGTGCCTCCATTCACCAGACCTTTACTCCTGCCATCAGCTGAGGTTGGGTTAGTTGGGCTCCTCAGGCTCTTCCATCCCGGCAGTCGACTGTGGTCTTTACGCATATATTCATACGGTCTGAAGGGCAGCACACCACCGGTTATTCGGCACTGTAGTCTCCGTTGGGCAAACCCTGGGCATACGGTTCAGTCCTCCGTTACTGCTATGGCAGTATACACCACCAGTTGGTGGCATTGTAGTCTCCGTTGGGCAAACTCCGGGCATACAATTCTCCTCCACTACTGCTACGGCAGCATCCGATTTGCTAAGGGCCTCCGATCCTATCTGTGGCATTACTCGACATTTCTTCTCTCCCCTCTCAGGGAGAGTCTCCAGGGAGGGCCTCACTCTGATAGGTCCTGTCTAGTCTCTTGGACTATCAGTAACACGTTCAGTGCTGTCTTGTATGCATATCACACACTATACCTGTCCTGTGTCAGTACATTGTTATCCTGTCTGTACAATTACTGGACCTGTGTGGGTATTCATCTGTAACCTGTCCTGTGTCAGTATCGCATTGTACTCTTGCTACTGGACCCGTGAGGGTTATTATTATTTTACCTTGTTCAATAAAACTGTGTTTTTACCTAAACTACTGTCTCTGATTGTCAAACAAACCATTACACTATTTTAGGATATCCTCTTACCAAAGCTCTAGCAATCATCGTTCCACCTAGCAAACCCCTCTTTACTCCTACCAAATCATTGTCACCCATCCTCCATCCTAACAAACTCCTTCCTGCCTCCCAATAAACCTCTCTCATCTGCTCAAATGCAGTTTTACACCCTAACAAATCTCTCTGTTATATGCCCTGCTAACAAACTCTGTCCTGCCTCCTACCAAATGTCACTCATTCATCTTTCCTCCCTACAAACTCCATTGTGGATGACTGAGAGAGGTTTGCTAGGAGGCACAACGGACTTTGTAGGGAGGAAGGATGACTGAGTGATGTTTGGTAGGAGGTAGGACAGCGTTTGTTAGCAGGGTGGATGACTGAGAGAGATTTGCTAGGAGGCAGGACGGAATTCAGGAAGATGACTGACAGGGGTTTGTTAGGAGGCACATAGGAGTTTGTAGACTGAGTGATGTTTGGTAGGAGGCAGGACAGAGTTTGTTAGGAAAGACTATGGATGATAGAGGGATAATACAAGGGAGTATGCATTCTAGAGGTTTTGTAGGATGCAGTATGGCTGAGAGGTTTATTGGAAGGAAGGAGGGAATTTGTTAGTATGGTGGATGGGTGACAGAGGTTTGATAGGAGGAAGGAGAGAGTTTGGTAAGAGGAAGAAGGATGGAATTTGTAAGGAAGGAGGATGGGTGAGAGAGGTTTGATATGAGGAAGGAGGGAGATTGGTAAGAAGAAAGATGGAATTTGTAAGGATGGAGGAGGAGTGACGGTGGTTTGATAGGAGGAAGGAGGGAGTTTGGTAGGTAGAAGGATGATTGATAGAGGTTTGGTAGGAGGATGTCCTAAAATGGCCACTGTACAGAAGGCGGTCCATGAAGTTTTGTGATCCTAGCACCCCGTAGGTATGTCAGTTCATTCCAGTGAGGTTCCAGTTTCTCAGGAGACCACTAGCTACTTAACCTAATAGATTTGTAGAGACTTCAGTTTATTTGAAAACTGGTCAAATTATAGAATAGTTGGACTTTTTAAAAGCCTTTGATACTGTACCTCACAACAGGTTACTTTATACATTTGGTTTGTGAGGAGATACCTGTGGATGGATAGAGAACTTTTTAAATGATAGATGGCAGAGAGCTGTAAATGGAACCTTTTCAAGTTGGTCTAAAGTTGAAAATCCAGTGTCACGGGGTTCAGTCCTGGGCCCAATGCATTTTAACGTGATTATTAATGATCTAGGAATGGATATTGAAAGTAATGTCTTAATCTTTGCTGATGACACTAAGCTGTGTAAGGAAATACATACAAAGCATGATGTTTTCTCTGCACAGAAAGATTTAGATAAACTGAGTGAATGGCGGAAACGAGGAAGATGAGGTTTAATATAGATAAATGTAAGGTTATACATCTGGGCTGCAGAAACAAACACACTACATATACACTAAAAGGGAAACTACTCGGGGAATCCTCATAACAGAAATATTTAGGAGCACTGATAGCCAATAGACTTCACAACAGTGTGCAATGTCACTTAGCTGTTGCAAGAGCCAATAGGGTATTATCCAGTATAAAAAGGGGTATAGCTTAAGGGATGCAAATATACCTCTATATTAATCCTTGGTTAGGACTTAACTGGAATATGATGTATGATTTTGGGCTCCAATTCTTAAAAAAGACATTATTGAACAGAAAAACGTGCAGAGGTGTGCAACAAAACTAAAAACAGGATTGGAGAATCTGAGTTATAAAGAGAGACTATCCAAACCTGGTTTGTTTACAGAGATGTCTAAGGAGTGGTCAATACAAAGAACTGTTGAAGGAACTATGTATACAAAAAGCTGAGCAAAAAATAAGAGTTCATCCATGAAAACTGAAGGAAATGTGCTTTCAAATAAAACAAAGGCAGGGTTTTTTTACATTAAGGGCAGTAAATCTATGGAAGTCTTTGCAATGGAATGCCTTGCTTTAAGATACTTTTAAAAAAAGTAATACATACCTTTCTAGTTCAAAACTATACTGACAATACAATACAATTATGACAGCTGGTTTCGCAGCAGATGCAGACTACCATTTGGAGCCAGGAAGAAATTATTTTACATACTTGATGCTTAAATGTAAATGGATTCAGTGTTGATTTTTTTTCCCTTCTTCTGGATCAATAGGTTGATATGGCATAGGCTGAACTTGATGGACACATGTCTTTTTTCAGCCTTATCAACTATTACTTTGTATACATAGCCTAAATGGGGACCGAAACATGGGACTCTTACTTTAATTCTGCCCTGCTACCCTTTTAATTTATTTCTGGATCAAGTTAAAAGTTTTTTTTAGACATGGTATCACATCCCTGGAGGATGTATGTAAGTGATTACAAGCTGGGTTGCATGCTTTATCATTTACAATTTCAGGTTCTTTTGATATTTCACTGTTACTTATTCTCCATTATTGTTTTGCAGCTGTGCAATAGTGAGGAGTTCTGGGAAAAAATCAAATCAAGACCGGAAAACCACCTCAATGCTGATCAGAGAGGGAGCTTTTCAGGTTCTCAAAACATGAGAAAAAGCAATCAAAAGGCAGAACTTCCAGTATGGATGCAGAGGAGAAGGAACACTTTGTTTTAATACAGCTAATACACTATCCCAAGGAGTGGACAAAGGTTACTGTGTGTAGTATTAAAATGTTAATTACCATACAAATTTACACACATGGGAAGAAAAAAACAGAGCAGTTCTGGGGTAGAACAATTACTCCATAGGAAAAAAATAATATGTATCCAAATCCTCATTCTCTTAAATGTCTTTTAACCCTTTTGCCAGAGGGGTACACAATGCATTTCAAAGCAATGCACTGCGTACCTCTCTGGCACGCTAGGGGTTAACCTCTTGAATGGTAGACAGATCTCCAATACATTGCAAAGCAATGCTTTGGCAACTTCTTGATCATTCTAGGAGTTAAAAGTCCCATTTAGTTAAATGTGACTTTTTGTGTGTCTTTTGTGTGGTTGGTCTGACACAGAATTGCTCCACTTTTGGTTTCATGCATATGCCCCAATAATATGATATGAGGGGTAGACACTAGATATATCTGTAAATGTGACAATTCTGCCTGTTACAAGCTTGTGGACACATATATTCTCTCTTCTCTGTAATCAGGGCCATTAGAATGCAGTCACAGAGAAAAAAGTAGTCATTCTGGAGCAAAACATCTGCCCCAAAGAAGGCAATTAAAAAAAAAAAATGATTTAAAAGAGGTATTTAACCCCTTGAATGCTAAAGAGGTCTCTAATGTCCCCTGTTCTGCAGTTGGTATGTCCCAGAGTTGCACTATTTTTTTTAGTACATCACCCAGCACCACTTCACCACACCCAGCTAGAAAAGTGCTCCTCCAAGGAGTTGAAGCAGAGCAAAGCTATCTTAGCTAGACATTCCTTTTTGATTTCCCTTTTGTAGGATATGGGTCTGTATAATCCCCCATTAGGCATACTCCTATTACTGGCTTCTTTACAGAACCCTCAGGAGCGGTTCTGTGGATGATGGCTTATAGTCATAGCCAGTTTCTCTCCTAGCTTCTATGAGGTTTATATATATATATATATATTCTTAACCCTTTGAGTACCAGAGGGGTACGCATCTCGTTGCAAAGCAATGTGTTTTGTACACCTCTGGAGCTCAAAGGGTTAATGGGATTCTGAAGACCGGAGAAAGGATTCTGTTGAGTGCATTGGTCCTGTAAGTATGTCCCTCCTTCTCTATATGTTATCCACTTGGTATGTGGATCATTGCCTACAGTGCACTCCAAAGCTGGTGTGGCTAAAAGCAGCATCTTTATTAACATTTCTTAAGTAATAGTCCTATGTTTCTATGGCATTTGTAGGGTTGTTAACTCTTGCACGGCTGGTCTATGAGTTCTATAGCTCTGGGGACTTCTACCCTTTCTGAGGTACAGTTCCTTTGTTGGCAGTGATCCGTTTATATCCATTCTATGCTTTATAGTCATTTTTCATTACTTTTCTACGTCGTTAACATTTACAATTTTATATCGCTATGCCTTTAACAATGGGCATACCTGGCAGCCATATTGCTTAGAACATTAGAGTGCAATAGTACTTTGTTGCCTCAGGTTACTCCTAAACATTCTCTTTTTCCTTGGAAGATGTGTGGCTTTCATTACTCCAGCCCATATGGGTACGCTCCCAGTGCTCTGCTCTACAACCAGATTCACCCCTCTCAAAAAGAAGCATGTGGAGAAGCCTAAATTGGACAGACCTACCCCCACATGACTCGTGAGGGCCTGGTCCATTACAAGCAACAAGAGTTCATCTCCGTTCTTTTCATAGCGCATGGGCCATTTCTGTGGCAGACTAGTGGGTTTTGCATGTAATGTCGTGTTCTACATAGATTTCAAGTCCCTTCCTTCATGTCGTTCTTCACATCCAGAGTTCCTCACAATTCTGAGCAAAGCTGTCTATTTTTGGACACAGTGACTTCCCTGGTAGGCATGCAGGTGTTAATATCAGTTCCTTCTCTGGAAAGATTCATGAGGTGTAACTCAAACCTTTTTATAGTCAACTAGCAGTTTGGGACGGCGTTGCCCGTCATGTTATGCAGGAAATGTTTTTTTTTTTTTTTAAATAAATGTTATGATAGTGAATTATAGCGTAGGGTGTACGTGTCAGAAAGGTACACACAGTGATAGACAGAGACACATGCAACACACACATATACACACACATGCACTGACAACACAAACAGTGACACACAGCTGCAAATCAGAACATAAATACATACAGTGTGAGCAGTGTAAGTAACATACCTCCCAACATTTCATATGGCCAAAGAGGGACACTTGTGTTTTCGGTGGTGTTACTGGGGGCGTGGCTGGTGGTGTATTTTAGAGAATTTTTAACCCTTTGAGTGCCAGGGGGTAAGCAATGCATTGCATCCCCTCTGGCATTGAAATGGTTAAGTTACTCTTTCTGTAAGTGAATGATTTAGAAGAAGATGAAAGTATTTTTTTTACACAGACTAATTTAACAGATATATACAGAAGTTTATTCCCACATTACTGTGGGTTTTATTGATGTGGAGCAATCTGATACACTGGTATATACACCACACAATGTGATCTCCTAAATAGAGGAGCAGAGGGATTTGGGTGTCAAACAGGGACTGTCCCTCCTATACTGTATAGTGCCAGTCCTTATACACAGACACATGCAAACTGTATACTATACAGCAGAGGTTCTCAGCCCATGCCCTCAGTGGCCACTAACAGGCCAGGACTTAGGAATTTTACTGCTAGAACACAAGTGTGTTGATCAGAGGCTCAGTCATATTGATTAACTCACCTGTGCTCTTAAAAGGAAATTCTAAAATCCTGGCCTGTTAATAGCCACTGAGGGCACAGATTGAGAACCACTGCTATACAGTGCCAGACCATTGTAGAGAATTTTTAACCCTTTGAGTGCCAGGGGGTAAGCAATGCATTGCATCTCCTCTGGCACTGAAATGGTTAAGTTACTCTTTCTGTAAGTGAATGATTTAGAAGAAGATGAAAGTATTTTTTTTACACAGACTAATTTAACAGATATATACAGAAGTTTATACCCACATTACCGTGGGTTTTACTGATGTGGAGCAATCTGATACACTTGTACATTAGGCTGACCAGACCTCACCTTTAACCAGTGACACATATGAAAAATGCATACTGCAGGGCTGCTTTGATTTTGGTGCACTCCTGAAATATGCTTATTTCCTATGTGTCCCCGGTTAAAGGTGAGGTCTGGTCAGCCTACTGTATATACACAACACCGTGTGATCTCCTAAATAGAGGAGCAGAGGGATTTGGGTGTCAAACAGGGACTGTCCCTCCTATACTGTATAGTGCCAGTCCTTATACACAGACTGTATACTATACAATGCCAGACCATATATAAATAGTTTGTCATACATGCTATACAGTGAGCTATGTACAGCATGGAGATGATTGCAGGAACTGGCACCTCTACTTACAGACAGACGGACAAACAACCTGCTCTCTTTCTCTCTCTTTGTGCAATATATAAATACAGTCACATCCATGTCTCTGGCATTTACCAGCTCAGCTGAAGCCTTGCTCTGCACTGCCTGATCACCTCTCTGCCGTTGTTTCCACTTTCTCAGCAAGCCAGTATCCTCCTGCTGATTGTTTAGAAATCAGCTCACTTGTAGTAATTAGCAGAGCTGTGTAGGCTCAAAGACAGGGAATGAAGAAGCTGCATAATACAGATTGGACCATGGCCTTCCAGCTGTAGCTTGAACATTGTTCCCATCATCCTCAGCGTGCGTGTGTGTATATGTGTGTATGTGTCTGCTAGTGTGTGTGTGGGAGGGCATGTGCATGTGTCTGTGGTGTAGGAGTGTGTGGCAGCCATTTTTTTTTTCAGCCTTAGATAGTGGTGGGCGGGCTGGATAGTGGGGGCAGGCCAAAAATCACACTCCCACAGAATCACCCAATGGCAGCAGTAATCCTTTTTACTGCCGCCCCTGGGTGTGTTTTGCCAGGCACAAAGTCTTCTTTTATATATATAGAAGACAAGAAGGACAACAGATGTTGTCCTATGTCACCATGTGTCCAGGGAAGTTTCTGGCTTCCCTAGACATAAAAGACATCTATCTGCACATTCCTATCCAAGCAGATCATCTCCTCTGGTTTACTTTCCAAGATCGTCATTTTCAGTTCATCGCCCTACCCTTTGGATTGGCATCCACTCTGGGGGTATTGACAAAGGTCATATCAACTCTGGCACTCACACCCATCTCAGGGGATTTTTATGACTCCCTATTTGGTCAACCTTTTACTAAGGACTCCTTCATAGGGGCTGCGGTGCACTTAGATTCAGTGCTGTGTGTCTATTCTGAAAAATACATCTGGATTTTCAATATCAAGAAGCCTTCTCTGATTCTGTCCCAGGTCCTTCACTTTCTTGGTATGAAATTTGACACCCTTCAGGAGAAGGTCTTTCTGCCAAATGACAAGATCCGGTTGTTATCCCTCCAGATGGCAGTTTCCCATTCTTCTGAGACAATGTGGACATTCATGAAGGTAAAAGACAGGCTTATTTGCTCAATTTCACACTTGGGAGCTGCAGCTGGAAATTCTCTGGAAATTGGTTCAGACAATAGTGTCAACTTTCCTGTGTAATGTCCCTGCCTGTCTAGACAAACGCAGACCTGCACTGGTGGATTCAATGCCCTCATCTGACCTTGGAGCGGCCCCTGGTCATTCCGACCAGGTCAGTCAAGACAGACGCCAGCCTGAAAGGCTGGGGTGTGACTCTGGGACATCTGACTATGCAGGGTCTTTGGATCAAGTGCTCTCTCCATCAGTGTTCTGGATCTTCAGGAGATTTACCTAGCTCTGGGGCATTGGTCTCAGTCCCTTCAGGGATCCCTTCTGCAGTTTTAGTTTAACAATGCAACAGCAATCAATTACATCAACCACGAAGGAGAGGCCAGGAGTGCGGCTGCATGGGCCAAAGTTTGAATGATTTTCACATGAGTGGAGACTCATGTCCCAGCTGATTCCACTTTTCACATTCCAAGGTAGACAATGTCATGGCAGACTTCCTCAGTTGCTAGATTCTGGATCCTGGCAATTGGGAGCTCAATCAGAAAATCTTGGACCATAGGATCTCCCAGTGGTGGGCCTCATGGCCTAATGGCTAAACCTTAAGTTTCCTCAGTTCTATGCCAGGTCCCGGGATCTACTAGCTCTAGTGGTAGACCCAATGGTCATTCCATGGTGCATTCCTCTGGTGTATGTGTTCCCGCTAGTGCCCTTGAGTTCTAGTGTATTAAGGAAAATCAGAATGGAACGCACTCATGTCTTTCTGATTGCCCCGTTGTGGTCTCATTGGGCCTGGTTTTTGGATCGCCTAAATCTATATGTGAAGGAGCTGTTTTTGCTGCCTCTGCATCTGGGCTTCAGCTCTTTTTGTCCTTTTCCAGAGGCATATTGTCTCTGGACTGTAATGTCCTGACATTTGTTCTTATTCCTTGACTGTTTTTTGTCTTGTTTCTTTCTGTTTGACTGATCCTTGCTTCCTGCCCTTGTTTTGTGCTCAGCCTGAGCCTTTATCAAGAGCCAGTTCCTCAGTACTGGCATGCGATCAAAGTATTATAGAGCTTGTTTAGTGGTTTCCAGTCGTGTTCCTGAATTCCCTTACCCTTCCTCCAGTGTATATTCCGTGTATCAACCTTGGCCTTGTTTCCTGACTACTCTCCTGCTTTTTGACTTTGTACCTTGCCTCCATTGATTGATTCTCCGTTACTGATCCCAACTCTCCTTTTCTACTACTCCCCTTCTTGCCACTTATGTACTACGTTGTGCACCTGTTGCCAACCCTGCTAAACCAACTATCCGACCATCCTGCTTCTAAAGCCTCCTGTTTGACTACATTGACCTCCTGTCAGTCCTGTTACTCCTTTCACCGGAGCAGGTGGAATTTGACTACTTTGATCCTCTGCCAGTCCTGTTCCACCATTCGACCTTCAGCTGGATCCCAGTCCCATTAGTTAAACAGCGAATCCTTCAACTTCCAGTCATAACTTTAAGTTGGAGGTCTGTAATTCTAGTTCATCAGCTCAGTAACCTTTGACTTGTACAGCAGGTATTTTCTGTGTTCTTGTCACCCTCACTTGACCCCAGCAGGAAGTAACATCCTTGGTGTGGGCTGGCTCCTCAGGTCGGCACTAAACTGACCTTGCAGTCAGTTCCTTTAAATTGGCCTTATGTCAAATAGCAGTCTGATCTTTTTCTGTAGAGGTGCCTTCCAGAGTGTTATTTCTGGTGGCTTACATTGGGTGATCTGTTGATAATTACCCGATATGCAAACTTTTGTGCAAGGTATGGATCATACCCTCCCAGTTATTTGGGATCCAACTCCTCCATGGGATTTGAACCTGGTTCTAGGAGTCCTTCAGAAGGCTTCTTTTAATCCTTTGTCTTTGGTTTCCCTGCTCTTCTGATGGTTCAGTGTTTTTTTGGGTCTTCTAACTTGTTCGAGTGATGTCTCGTGTAATTTTCTTTCACAGTTTTAACTTTGACAAAATTTGAGGCGTGCTTTATCGCATAGATGCCATTGCTCCTTTCACTCCTATGGGATTGTACAGTTTGGGACATACCTCTGCAACCACTCATCATAGCGACTTCAGAGAGGGCTCATTTTAATTGTCTGACCTTGCTCTATCATCCGGTTACTATTGCAAGTGTGCTGGGGGGCTCAGGGCACTGTTGGGGTACTTATTCTGGGAAAACTAAATTTTCCATGAGCGCTTGCTTTGCACGATCGTTTCTGATTGGCTTCCGCCACAGCAGCCATTTTGTGCCTTTTCTAGATCGTGTCAGCCATGTGCTCCAGCCCTTTGGGGAAGAACTGGACCGCCAGGGTATAAACACCGTCCAAGGGAGCTGCATTCACGGCATCTTTGCCCTAAAGGAGCTGGTTCAGTGTTGGAACGTCGGCCGGCCTGTGATTGGCTGAGGAGAGTTAAAGGGCTGCCATAGAATTAACATGGCAGAATGTCGGCCCCTCTCCCATTGGTCGAAGGGGGTGGGACCCGGAATGTCGGCCTGTTTCTGATTGGCCGCTACAAGTTAAAGAGACTCCATAGACTAACATGGGGAAAAGTAGGCGGCCACTGGATTGGTCGCTCTGTTGTCGCTCCCTTCCCTATTGGCCCAGATATTCAAGGCGGCCAGATTGAATTCCCAAGGCTCCGAGAAGTCTGCCCCTCTATTGTTTCAGTGTGTTCCTTTTCCCCAGGGGGTTCATTGTACTGTCGCCCCTCTCATTGTATTCTGGAAGTTAATATTGTTAAGCATTGTTGTTCATTGTCCTAATTTGTCATAAAAGAGCTGAATTCAGCCATAATAAAGTGTGTTACTGTTGGACTTTGACCTGCGTCCTGTCTCACGTTATTTGGGTGGTATCAAGGGTCTTCTGTTGACCCCCATCCTGGGACTACTGGAGCTGTTTTACCGGTGCTGTCAACGTTTGGCGGCGGACCTCAAGAGAGAGAGACCCGGCATAGCAGACTAAGTCAACCCTAGGACTTAGAGGTCTGTTACACTGGTGGCAAGCGGTGGGATCACACTGAAACCAACCCAGCAGGGGGAGATACAGCCGCTGGCTTGACCCCGGTTTCAACTACGGTTCGGGGATCAGCTCTCTCTCTCCTCACGGAAAGATCTGAAACACCACTTGAGGTCCAGCCGGCGTGATGGCCGACGTCTACAGACAGAGATCAGTTTCAGAATTACAGATTATGGCAGAGGAACGGGGACGTGACACCAGGGACTAAAGAAGGCAGAGCTAGTAAATCTCTTCCAAGCCATGGATGAGGAGATCGTGGAGCGAGCTAGAGTGACGGATTTGCCACCAGAGGACTCGTACAGCACTCCATCAAACCCCCCAGTGTCCCCGGCAGTCACGCCGCCAGCTACTGCCCCTTCGGATGTGGTGAATCAGCGAGTAGCCGCCCAATTGGCCCTGGCTGGTCCGGACACCTCAGCAGACTTCAGAATCCGGACAATCCTTGCAGTAGAGAAGGAGTATTTGGAGGAGCTGTCCCAAAACCGCCCTGGGCCCCTGAGCCAGAGCAGCAACTCTAGAACAGATTCCCTGGCACACCATCGCCGGCTCCCGCATCAGCTGTTCAAAAATTTTGACGATGCAGGAGGGGACATTGATGGGTTCTTAAAAGACTTTGAGCGGCAATGCCAAGTGGTCCAGGTAGAGCGCCAGGATTGGGTCCCCATCTTAGCCGGCAAATTCACAGGGAGGGCTGCGGATGCATACCGTGCCATTCCGGATGCCTGGATCACGGATTACCCAGAGGTGAAATGGAGATTGCTGCAGCGATATGCAATAACACCAGATGCATACCGGAGGCAGTTCAGGGAAGGGTGCAGACAGCCTAAAGAAACCCACACGGAGTGGGCGTACAGAATGGAGAGGGCCTGCCGGAACTGGTTACAGGGAGCAGGGGCCAGGACCTGGGAAGATTGCTGTCAGCAAATACTGCTGGAGCAGTTCTTCCATCAAGTCACCACAGAGGTACGAGATTGGGTGCATGACCAGGGACCCTGCACGGTCACGGTGGCCGCGGAGTTAGCGGACAAGTTTGAGGAGTCAAGACGACGAACCCCTAGAGCAACCACTGTGTTTGGGACCCCGGGGACAAGTCACCCTCGTTCAGGGGGGACCACAGTTCCTGCCTCCCGGACTATAATCCCACCACCCACACGGGAATCAAGCCACTTACCACCCAGATCCAATGCGGGACCCAGGTGTTACCAATGCCAGCAGTATAGCCATCTGCGGCCCAACTGCCCCCAGAACAGGGCTGCTCAAGGTCCATCGAATGGCCCCTCTCGATGGAATACACAACCACCTCAAACACGAGGGCCGCCACGATCTGTACACTGTGTCAGTGAAGCAGGGGAGGGAGAAGACATTTGGCCTGCCCCACAGGAAATTGTACGGGCCCCGACAGAGCACGCCCCGTGGGGCTACTATCATGAAGTGGCTCTGGCGCACGGGGGACCATCGGACAACAGGGATCACCACAGACAGACGATCCGACTGGATGGACATCCCGCTACCGGCTTAAGAGACTCTGGGGCCACCCTCACGTTAGTATAGCCTCGCAACCCTGCCAGCGCACGGATCAAGCCGTGGAGGTTCGTGTAGCTGGGGGGAAAATATACCAGTTGCCCATGGCCCGAGTTCACCTGGACTGGGGTACCGGTCAAGGATACAAAACCGTTGGGGTGATGCCAGGATTACTGGCGGATGTGCTGCTCGGCAATGACTTGGGACGTCTGGAGAGCCAGTTTGCCCATACACCACCGGAGGACTGCCAGGCCGTTACCCGCGCCCAAGCCCGACAGGCAGCAGTAAGCCCCCCGGCAACTACCCGTAACCTCTGCCCTGATGACCGGCCCTTTCAATGGTATCCCCCAAACGAATTTAGGGCAGCCCTACATACCGATCCCACACTACGGGGATACAGGGAACGGGCAGACACCGGGATGACTGGTCTCAATGGGGAAGTCTTTAGCTGGGATAATGGCTTATTATATAGACAGACTAAGTCGGTAGGGCAAGGACAGACAGAGGTTTTTAAAAAACAGCTACTTGTTCCCGCTGGTCATAGGGCCGCCTTGCTGTCTTTGGCTCATGAGGTACCGCTAGCCAGTCACCTCGGGGCCAAACGCACGGAACAGAGGCTCACACGAGCTTTCTATTGGCCTCAGATGTCCAAAAGTGTGAGCACGTTCTGCCGGACCTGTGACATTTGTCAGCAGGTCGGCAAGCGTGGAGACCGACCCCGGGCACCGTTACAGTCTCTTCCCATCATTGGGGTTCCTTTCCAACGCGTGGCTGTGGATATTGTGGGACCCTTGGCCAGGTGCAGCCGCTCCGGGAAAAAATTCATACTAACCGTAGTGGACTTCGCCACTCGGTACCTTGAGGCAGTTGCCCTGGCCAATATCACCGCAGAATCTGTAGCAGACGCACTGATTAAAATTTTCACCCGGGTTGGGTTCCCCCAGGAGATATTATCAGATCAGGGAACTCAGTTCATGTCTGAATTACTGCAGCAGGTATGGAAGTTGTGCGGAGTTAAAGCAATCCACACCACAGCATACCATCCCCAGACTAATGGGCTTTGCGAACGGTTCAATGGAACCCTGAAGCAAATGCTCAGAGCCGAGATTGGGAGCAGTATCTGCCTCATCTCCTCTTTGCCTACCGAGAGGTACCATAGGAGTCCACGGGTTTTTCTCCCTTTGAACTACTCTTTGGGAGGCGAGTTCGAGGACCTCTGAATATCCTCCGGGAATACTGGGAAGGGAAGTGTGAGGCAGAGGAAACTCCCGCAGTAACCTATGTGTTAGAGCTCCGGGAGCGCTTGGAGACTCTGATGGGCATGGCCCGACAGAACCTCCAAACCGCCCAGACCCGCCAGCAACAGTACTACAATATGCAAACCCAGGCCAGGGAATTCATAGTAGGACAGAAGGTACTGGCACTGCGGCCGGTCCGCCAAAATAAACTTCAGACAGCATGGGAAGGTCCCTACCAGATAGTAGATCGTCAAGGGGAAACCACCTACCTAATAGCCAAGGGACCCCAGTTGAAGGACAGGCGGGTCTGTCACATCAATGCTCTGAAGTCATACGAGGAGCGGCCCGAGGAGATTTTGGCCATATGTACCTTAGCCAGTCAGGAAGCTGAAGATAGGGAATTGCCGGACTTATTAGCAGACACTCACAGTAAGGTGGCCCCCAGCCCGGTACCCATAGGGGCCCATTTCACCCCGGAGCAGCAGATACAGCTGCGCAATATTGTCACCCGGTGGCCCACTCTCTTCTCAGCTTTACCAGGTCGCACGACCCTAGCAGAGCACAAAGTGGACACTTTAACCCAGACACCGCTCCGGCAACCAGCATACCGGGTACCCGAGGCTGTCAAAGCCTCTATTCAGAAGGAACTTAGGGAAATGCAGGACCTAGGAGTTATTGAGGAATCAGACAGTCCTTGGGCTTCTCCGGTAGTCCTGGTCCCCAAAAAGGATGGCACCACACGTTTCTGTGCGGACTACCGGCAACTCAATGAAAAGACAGTAACTGACGCTTATCCCATGCCCCGGGTAGATGACCTCCTGGACAAACTTGCTGGAGCTCGCTTCGTCACCACCCTAGATTTAAGCAAGGGATACTGGCAAATTCCCCTGGCTCCGGAGGCAGTGGCCAAATCTGCCTTCATCACCCCGTTTGGCCTGTACCAATTCACGGTCATGCCATTCGGGATGAAGAACGCGCCCGCCACGTTCCAGAGGTTGGTGGATCACTTGCTGATGGGGGCACAGGAATTTGCTTGTGCTTATTTAGACGATATAGCCATCTTTAGTGAGTCCTGGGAGGAACACCTGTTACATGTAGAGGCCATCTTAGGGCGAATACAGAAGGCAGGGTTGACCATCCGTCCCGACAAATGCCAGTTTGGAATGGGGGAAGTACAATACCTCGGCCACAGGGTGGGCAGCGGGTGCCAGCGACCGGAGCCAGCCAAAATAGCCGCCATTGTAAACTGGCCTCAGCCCCATACAAAGAAGCAGGTCCTTGCCTTCCTGGGGACCTCGGGCTACTACCGACGGTTTGTCCCTAGATACAGTGACCTGGCAAAGCCCCTAACTGACCTCACTAAGAAGGCCTTACCCCGGGTAGTAAACTGGACCCCAGACTGCACACGAGCTTTTGAAGCATTGAAAACTGCGCTAGGTCAAGATCAAGATCAAGATCAGGGCTGTCTTGACCATCTAGTTCAGGAGGTTCCTTCATATCTCTCTGATGTTTTCCAGGAGCCTAAAAAGCCCCTTACTTGTTTTCCACCTAACTCCACTTTTGACTGCCTTCTGTCTGATGAGTGGAAGTCTCCGGACAGAAAGCCTTCTGTTTCCAAGAAGTTTGCTAAGCTTTACCCCTTTTCTGAGGCAGCACTTGCTCAGTGGGTTCATCCCCCCAAAGTGGATGCTCCTTTATCCAGGCTTTCTTAGTCTACTGCATTTCCAGTTTATAATGCGTCCGCTTTAAAAGACTGGACTGACAAGAAGCTTGAGGTTTCCCTCAAGTCCATTTTTGCCACTGCTGGCACTGCCATGCGTCCAGTGTTTGCTGCAGCATGGGTTAACCGGGCCATTACGGTCTGGACTGAACAGCTCACCCTGGCTGTACGTCAGGGTGCTCCTTCTTTGGATATGTTGCGGCTTCTTGCCAAAATCTCTGAGGCCCAGCACTATGTTTCTGCTGCCTTATTTGATGCCATCCGTTTGGTGGTACGGGTTTCTACCATGTCCGTAATTGCCAAACAAGCTCCTTGGCTCAAGATCTGGTCTGCTGACACTGCTTCCAAGAAAGCCTTGCTTTCCTTACCCTTTCAGGGTACATCCTTATTTGGGCCAGATCTTAAGGATCTGATTAGTGAGGCCACAGGGGGTAAGAGTACTCATCTGTCCTTGGTCCCCAAGAAGAAACCTCCTCTCAAGCATAACAGGTTTTTTTGTTAATTCCAGACTGAGACACGTCCGGTGAACCAGACGGTTCCATCAGCTCCACGTGCCTCCTCCAGGCCCAAACAGCAATGGAATCCCATGGTCTCCTCCAAGCCTTAGGCTTCCAAGATGTCTTCGGCATGACTCACCAAATCCGGGTCCCCACTCGGCTGTGGGTGGCCGTCTGTGTCACTACCACAGCGTCTGGGAGGGTTCAGTGGCGGACCTGTGGGTTTTACAGGTGGTGACGGAAGGGTACAGGATCCCTTTAGTCTCTCTTCTCCCTTTTGCTTTTTTCCCTCTCATACGCCCCGGTCGCAGAGAAACGCCATCTGTTCAATGGCGCTATCCAGGCCCTTCTGGAGAAGGATGTTCTGGAGCCTGTTCCAGTTCAGGACAGAGGTATGGGTTTTTACTCAAACCTCTTTGTGGTCTCCAAGAAGGACGGCGGTTGTAGTCCCATTTTGGATTTGAAAGATTTCAATTCCTTTGTGATCAGGACTCATTATCACCAGGAGTCCCTAAGGACGGTGATTGCTGCTATGTCCCCGGGGGAATTCCTTGCTTCTCTGGATCTTCAGGACGCTTATCTACACATCGCCATTCTTCCAGAGAGCCGGCAGTATCTCAGATTTGCCTGCGATCAAGGGCACTTTCAGTTTTGAGCTCTTCCCTTTGGTCTAACTACAGTTCAAGTCTTCAACCGTGTCCTGGGAGCTTTAGTATCTGTCCTCCACCGGGACGGCATCAGAGTTACTCCATACATGGAAAACCTGCTTCTGAAAGCCCCCTCTGCGGAACTTCTTTATCAGCAGGTTCAGGTCTGCATTCATGCTCTCACCCATCACGGATGGATCATCAACATGGACATGGTGTTTCTCACATAGGAAGTGGCTCACCAGATCGCCCAAAGAGTATCTGCTGTTCTGGCTCTCGATCCAGTTCCAGCCAAGAAGAAGCGGTCCCATTTGCCACGGTTCACAACAGGGAACTCCAGAGGTTCGTGTGCAGGGGTCAGCCGGACCATCTGAAGACATCATTGTCACTTCCTCTTCATGTGGAACTGAGTTTGTCCTGGTGGCTTGACCTCTCCAATCAGCTGAAGGGCAAGTCCTTCCTAGTGTCCTTCTGGACCACGGTGACGACGGATGCCAGCCTCTCCAGATGGGGAGCCATCCTGGGTCGCCTGAGTGCACAAGGTCGGTGGTCTCCAGAGGAATCTCTCCTTCCCATCAACGTGTTGGAGCTTCGGGCGATATTCCATGCCCTTCGTCATTGGACTCCCCAACTGAAAGAATGCCCAGTCCGTGTACAGTCCGACAATGCCACGGCTGTGGCCTACATCAACAAGCAGGGCAGAACAAAAAGTCTCGCCCCTTGGTTAGCGGTCAAGGCTATTTTGTCCTGGGCAGAAGAACACGTTCCTGCCATATCAGCAATACACATTCCTGGCGTAGACAACGTCATGGCAGGCTTCCTCAGTCGATACACGGTGGACAGTGGGAACTGCACCCAGAGGTGTTCTCCCTCATTGTTCAGAAGTGGGGTCTTCCTTGCATCGACCTGATGGTGACAAGACACAACCGGAGGGTGCCGAGGTTCTGCTGTCACTGGAGGGATCCTCTGGCTCTAGCGATGGATGCCATGTCCATTCCTTGGTTATTTCCTCTGGCTTACATCTTTCCTCCCCTTCCCATGTTGCACAGGGTGTTAAAGAAATTGAGACTGGAGCGCTGTCCGATCATTCTGATTGCTCCATACTGGCCTCAGCAATTTGGTTTCCGAAGCTTCTGGATCTGTCAGTGGTGGAGCCATTCCGGCTGCCTTGCCATCCGGATCTTCTTCTACAGGGTTACCTGTGGAAAGAGGATGTTCATCGCCTAGCTTTGATGGCTTGGAATTTGAATCCTCAATACTGAAGAAGGGTTTTTCTTCTAGTGTGGTGGTTACTATGCTTAGTGCCCGCAAACCGGTTTCTTCTAAGGCCTGCCATCGTGTTTGGTCGACCTTCCTATCTTGGTGTGCTAATAGGGACCTCTCTCAGGATATTGATCTGCCTACGGTCCTGGCCTTGCAGAACGGTGTGGATGAGGGCCTCAGCTTGAGTTCCCTTAAGGTTCGGACTTCTGCTCTGTTTTCTTTCAGAGGCGCATTGCTATTCTTCCTGATGTCAAGGATTTCTTACAGGGCATTGCTCATACTTGTCCTCTCAAATGAAATGAACAGAATGACAAATATCTGGATATATATAAAACACACAGATATTGCAATCTGGTATTGAATAATGACTGACTTTTTGACATGTGATATACTAATACAAATAATGTATTTATATAAAACATAGTAAAGCTGGTGTATCCACTGAAGGATTTAATATATAACCATTTATATTTTGATTTAATAACATATTATTTGTGGGTAATAGGAGCCCGGAGTTGTGAGTAATGATGTTGGATACGTATAATACTTGTTTCTTTGATTCATTGGGCTCTCTCTACTTTCCCTAATTGGATAGGTAACATACTTCTTTCCCTGTATTCTCTTTATGAGCTGCCTTCAGCCGGCAGCGTAGTGAATCCAGCTTGTTGCTTTGCTCCTCTTCGGGTACCGGTTGCTTAGCAACTGGCTGCCCGGGACTTGGTGACATCACGATCTCCGTTGAACGCCAGTATTTGCGTTCCAAAGGTGGTTTTCAGCGGGGATAGGTGAGTTTGCCACGTTGTTTCCTTATAAATACTCTTGTTTTATGTGTATAAACCTTTTGCCCTGACAAAGGTCCCATACAGGACCGAAAACATTTGGCTCTACAAAGATGCTGCAACAAAGAAATTTGGTTTTTCTCTCTAAAGAAGTGTGCTGACTCGTGCTGCAACCAGAGATACCCAGGCTGTGTACATTTACATATATATATGAAATAATAGAAAAGCAAAAAAAAAAGCACTCTCAGGACTTCAAAGGTTGAAAAATCAAATCCAAGTTTATTGATCTTGCTGATATTTCAACTTTTGAAGTCCTGAGTGTGCTTTTTTTGCTTTTCTATTTAAATCTATTTGACGGCCCTGAAAATAGCACCCAAATTAAATTAAAACAAGGATACTCTTATTGCTAAGGGAGCTCAAACTTTTTTGTTTGCTTTTTAATTAAACTACTAGTGTAAAAGCCCGTGTACACGGGCCAAGGTCCGGGTGATGTTAACCCTTTGAGTGCCAGAGGGGTACGCAACGCATTGCTTTGCAATGCGTTGCCTACCCCTCTGGCACTCAAAGGGTTAAGATGCCGCTACCTCACTGCTCCACTCGATACAGTCTTGCGTTGCCTCACTCATGCGATGCAATCATGTGCAGTAGAGACTGCCCGAATGTGGGCAGTCTCTACTGCGCATGCCTGCATCGTGACAAACATCCTAGCGAGTTATTATATAGGATAGTTTTCTGTTGTGGTCACCAGGTGCTGCTCTTCCAATCATTTGCAGAGTCAGTGGGCTGGATTCAAATGCAGGTGCTAATTTTATCTCTGCTTTTATCTCCAGGTTCCCCGCAGACTTCAGTAGGAAATATTTTGATAAAACTGGAGGTAACATTGATCTCCTACATTTGAATCCAGCCCATAGTCCCTGACTCAAGGGGGGTTATGCACTATGGCATAATAAAGAGGTGATAAAAAGTTGATGGTCTATCAAGTGATATCACTTCTCCAGTTCCTATGTTATTCTATAGAGCCTATGCATTAACCCTTTGAGTTCCAGAGGGGTACGCAACGCATTGCAAAGCAATGCGTTGCGTACCCCTCTGGCACTCAAAGGGTTAAGATTGATAAAGTTGGAGAAATCTTAGTGCATTGGCTCCATTTTATCACCTCTTTATCACTCCTTACTGCATATCCCCCAAGCTCTCCCATACAACTATTTAAAAAAATTCCTTTTAGACAACAGTTGGTGCTGTTGCTTAAAATACAATTGAGCTACTGAATGATAAATCTACCAGCACTGGTAATAGCTGGATATTACTCAGCAATAAAATAATTTTAACATATTTTTCATTAAAAACATTTACAGCTCCTTTAAATCCTGACCTGCTGGTGTCACCTGAGTTGAGACTCACTGGTTTAAGAAATCAAGAGCTACTTAATCCTAGGCACAGTTTCCTGTTGCCAAAAGACCAACGTATGTATGGACACTTTCTGTCATATACCAAACTAACTTAACAATGTTTGTAAAAATAAACTTGATCGTTATTTTACACGATTGTTAAAACAAAATACAAATGTACAAATCAAAAACTTCTAATATTTTGGCAAAAAAAAAAAAGATTATTTGAGTTTGATTGTTTAATATCTTTATTTACTTGTATTGCAGATGTCTTCAGACTAGTATTCTTGAAATGTAGCAATTTACAAATAAGTTAAAACTACTTTTAACATTAATTTCTAAACAAACATTTACAAAGCACATTATGTTTCACCTGAAATTTAAAATGTCCATGTAATATTTTGAATCACCAAAATGTTTTGTTAGTTTGAGTAAATCTGATCCCTGAGGGGCATCTGGGAGGGAGGGGGGTTATGCACTGAAGTGTGATAAAGTGGATATGATTTCTCCAGTTCCTAGGTTATTCTATGGAGCCCACTTCACTTGAAAAATATTAGTGCATTGGCTCCACAGAATAACATAGGAACTGAGGAAGTGATATCACTGGAGAAGTCAGCTCTGCTTTATCACACCTTAGTGCATCCCCCTGGTATTTTTTACATGTACATTTCAGAGGTAATGACAATACTGAGGCTTGGAAACTGGAGAAAATCTGGAGCAAATTAACTGCACTATAGAGGACAAACAACAATTTCCCAAACACCTACTGTGTTGTTAACCCCTTCAGTTCTAGAATGGTCTTCAACTATTGGGAAGCATTGTAGACCTCTGTAGTATTCATGGGAATAAAGGCCCATTTAAATGAATGGGGGAGTTTTGTTTGTCCCCTATGGTACAGTTGGTTTGCCCCAGGTCTTTATACATCAGCCTCACTGTATACGAAGTAACTGGATAGGAGAAGCCAAGGCTAGCCCCACAATATTACCTTTTAGATACATTTGCATCTGTACTGTTTGTACTGCAGGTTATGTATTGTTGCTTAAACCAGGGGTAGTCAGTTGTTGGACCTCAAGATATTGGGAATTACAACTCCCATCATCCCCAACCAGCCAATGGCCAATGGCTGGTTGGGGATGATGAGAGTTGTAGTCCCCAACTGCTGGAGATCCAGCAGTTTACATTTAGAGATGTTAGTGCATAGGCTCTATATAATGACATAGGAACTGGATAAGTGATATCACTGGAGAAGTCTTCTCCGCTTTATCACCTGTTTATCACACCTCAGTGAATAATCCCCATGGAGACATTTTGGGGCAAACCACCTACAACAAAGTTCCCCTTTCTTTAAATGGGGCTTTTAACCTTTTAGATGCTAGAGAGATCTCCAACAATGCAAACCTCTCTGGCATTAAAGGGGTTAAAAGCCTCACTTACATCAATGGCAATCTTTATTTCCAATGGTGCAGCTGGTTTTACCAGTCCCAGTGAAATATGTTATCCAAATTATAAACAGAGCAAACCATTTAGAGGCTTATTTAAAGGGATAAGTAATGTTTCATAATCAAAGCAGCTCCAATTAATCATCATAGTATTTGGGGCCATGGAGAATGTTATTTCAATTCTGTCAGAGTTGTAGTTCAAGAGTAACTAAATGATAAAGTATCCCCCTCCTGCCCATTTTACTGATGTAACACTGCTCAGCTCAGAGCAGCAGTGTGGTGTCCAAGCAGACTGAATAGAGGGACAATCTTCAAATAACATAAGGATAAACCTGTTAAGGAGTCAGGGTTTTCATTGTTCTCACAGTAAGAAGATTGTCCCTTGCAGTGAGCTGTCTGGTCTGTGGACCAGATTCCACATCTGAGGGGAGGTGGCTTACACTAGGTTCTGAGGGGAGGTGGCTTACACTAACTAAAAGGGTGGGAGTACTCTGACAGTACTGAAATAACACTCTCTATGGCTCAAGTACTATGAAGATTAATAGGAGCTGCTGTTTTGTGAAACATTACTATCCCTTTAAACCTTCAAGTGACAGAGCAGTAAATAAATAAAATACTCTGAAACTTAAATCATTTAAACAGTACAGAGTTTTACATATATGAAGCTTTGTATTTGTGTGAATGAATCATTGTTTTCTGCCAAAATAATGTGGCATATTGGAATATTCACTTTGCAGAAAGTGATTACAACGCAAACCAATCCACAAAATTTGTTGTCTTTGGACAGCTTCTTTTGGTCGCTGATTGTGGGCCAACTGTAGTTCTCAACAGAAAGTAACAGCAACTGTGCCACCAAGTGGTGATTTTTCTGAAACTGGACTCTCATTTGAAACATATTATTTTGAGCTGTAATGAAGTTTGAATGATGCAACTCCTAGTAATGGGAATTTTCCCATATTGATATTAAAGATTACTAGTAATAAAACATGACTATACCTTTAAAACATACAAAACGTGTTCTACAAATGCCTGGATAGACAAACTGGAGTAGTTAAAAATGTCGTTACTAAGAGAACTCAGCATGAATATTTTCTATGGGTAATCCAGTAATCCTTTAAGGACCAGAGGGTTGTTTGTGTTCTGTGGTGCCTTGTACAACCATTTGGTCCTTAAGAGGTTAACGAAAAAAATGTGCTTTCTCACACACACACACACACACACACACACACACACACACACACACACACACACACACACACACACACACACACACTATATTATATACATATATTATACAGTAGTGGCAGTTTCTAATTCCAGAGTTATAGGCCTCGATTCAATTGGCCCCGTTGGCCAAAAAAAAACAGCCAACCGTATTTTTCAAGCAATTCAATAACCTGTGCTATGAAAAAATACTGTATTAAAAAAAAAACACCTCGGGCGATAAATGTTGCAGCATTTTTACCCATGTTAAAAAAATAACAACCAGTAAAAAAAACCCGCAGAGATATGCCATTCAATTCCATGTGTGAGGCACTAAGATCTGTTAAGGGACCCAGTTTATTTTGTGTAAATCTGCGCCAAGTTTTTCTGGGCGCAGAGTCCCTTATTGGATCCCCAAAGTGCAGAC
The DNA here is from genome assembly GCA_037306005.1 of Rhinophrynus dorsalis. Lineage (NCBI taxonomy): Eukaryota > Metazoa > Chordata > Amphibia > Anura > Rhinophrynidae > Rhinophrynus > Rhinophrynus dorsalis. The sequence continues at coordinate 384,164,522 of CM074719.1, forward strand.
ACAGGAATTGAAAGTAAGAAAAAAAAAAAGAAAAGAAAAGAAAAAGTGACCAATGGACGTATTGATATTGGGCCCTGAGCCCCATATCAATGCATCCAAAGTACTGAAAAAAATGTGTCAAAAGTTAGTAGAATTGACCCTATGAGTGCCAGTGGGGTATGCTTACCCCACTGGCACTCAAAGGGTTACAAAAAGCCCCTGAAAAGAAACACGTACCATTAATCCTGATGTCCAGCGGAGTCTTCAGCACCCTCGTCAGCTACTGTCAGGCTTCTGCTTCCTTCTTCTGTTTTGTAAAATCTTCTTTCTTCTTTTTCTTCTGTCTTATAAAACAAAAGAAAATTTCAATGTAATATTAAAAAAAAAACATGCCCACAAGATATGCAATAGTTAATCCTTTGAGTGCTGGAGGGCTACCCATCTGGTGCTCAAACAGTTAAAGTAGTGTGGCATATTTTTCACAAGTAACATTCAGCCAGTCCTTGGAAAATAAAGAAGTAAAATCTATGTGTGATCCATAGTGAAAAATATATATATATTTATGCTCCAATAAAATTCTAGAACAGACCCCCTTTGCATACATACTGGGCCATTGCCCGAGTCCCAATAAGGGAATTTTGAACAGAGACTGGCTTTTTATATGGCCAATCTCCGTTCAAAAAGGATGCCAGCCTGCCATTGGCTGGGATGTGTGCTTACTCAACTCCCAGCCAAACAGCTTCTAGGGTGGGATGATGAAACCCGCTAGAAGCTGATTGGCTGGGAGGTGCATAAGCATCCTTTTTGAATAGAGACTGGCATTATAAAAAAGCCAGCCTCTGTTCAAAATTCCCTCTCTGGGACTCGGGCAACGGTCCGGCATGGATGCAAGGGGGATTTGTGCTGGTACACATTGCTGCCGCCGCCAGCATATTAGAGCATATATATATATATTTTTTAAGTACTTCTTTATTTTCCATGGACTGGCTGAATGTTATTTGTGAAGAATATGCCACACTGCTTTAACCCTTTGAGTGGTGGAGGGGTAGCCCTTCTGCATTCAACAGGTTAACTATGGCATATCTTGGGGGCATAGTTTTCTTTAAATATTACACTGACGTTTTCTTTTCTTTTATAGGAATGAAGAAAGAAGATTTTAGAAAACAGAAGAAGGAAGATAGTAAAAGATGGACAGTGGATGACAGGTACGTGTAACACAAATCAGGTGTTAGGATAGTGTTGGGGTAGTAATGTTGCACTTTACTGTTAGGAGTAGTGTAGGGTTAGTGTTTGGGAGGGTGACTGTGTTTGAGCTAACGATCGGTGCTTGACATATACTGATCAATAACTTTTTCCTTTGATGTTCCCATTATTCATGCTACTTAGCATGATTTTTGGGAACTTAACACAAACAGATGTTTGTCCACAAGTCATTTTCTTTGGCCTAGTATCCATTTGCTTTTAGCTTCATAAGCACTGCTGCTAATAGCCGTTAGCCAATATTGCCCTACGGGCTGTTTTACTGGCTTCGGCTGAATTGAGGCCATAATGAGGAATACACAAATAATACTGTATTCCAGTAAGTGGATAGAAGGCATGCATCAGAACATGTAGCAACAATTACTTCAAACAACAAAGTTTGTGCTATATGTTAAAATTCACGTTAATAAATATGATACATCTTTAAGTAGACACATCTTTGTTTCCTCATTTTTTATATTATAACTGATTCTCTAACACAATCCTTTTTTCAGGTAATTAATACACGGGTATTAATTATTAACCACCATGGGGTGCCAAAGAGATCTCCAACAGATTAGTTGGCTGGAAACCAAGCTGAAGTTTCTAGGCAGCAAATAAAGAAGTTAACTCAATGGATGCTTTAGATGTATCCAATGCATTGGTGTTAGCAAAGCAATACAATTCACTCACAAGAGCTTTCAGGAAATATCAGTAATTTTCAATATGATTTGAAGCCTTCACCTTAATTAAAGTTTGCACATTTGAAAACTGCATTAAAAACTGCCTGTGTGTCATTCTAGCCAAAATATCAGCAAATGTACAATTAAGTACATAGTGACACTTGTTAGCATATGCTAATTGTTGTACACATGTGGTACCAGTGACATTTTCATATACTAATTAAACATCAGTAACATTTCATACACTACTGAAGCCTTTTCAGTGAGGTGTCATATGCTAATGAGGGATTCAATTACTTTCATATGTTAATGAACCACTGTACAGTACCAGGAAGTGTTCACTTTCACTTTGCCCAGAAATAAAAGTGTGAATATCTCCTAAACTATAAATCTGCTGGATTTGTGGCTAACATGACATATAGGTAGTTTTTAATGCAGTTTTCAAATATGCAAACTTGAAATAAGGTGAAAGTTCCACTTTAAGGGAACAATATACTTTATTTTAATTATAAAAAAGTGAAAAGACCTGTTTAAATACATGAACATTTTGACAGATGTCTAATTATTCTGTAATATGCAGTTGGTTTGCTCCACAATTTCTCCTTACTTCATTTTTTACTAAGGCCCTATGTGTTCTAGAAAATAACTCAAGAATTTGTTTGCAGTGGAATATACTGGGAGCTCTTTTGGCACAGTATGAGTTAATAGTGAATCGGTGTGCATCTCTGTGTAGTACTCCTGTAATGCACCTCTTTTCTAGGGAAGCAAAATGTTGTTTGGCTTTGGCTTCTATGAGGTGTGCTGTAATGCTCAGATGTACTGGTTTGGGCATCTGCTTTCAAGCTGTTCTTTTCTACAAATATGTATTACAAGATTTACCCAGCTTCTTCACTCTTCTCTGAGCTTCTTTCAGATAAATTATTTGCTTCATTCTTTCTATAGAAAACCTCATCAATGCATTTATTTGTAGATCCTGTAGTTATGCGACTGCGAGCTCCTGGTTGGTACAGCTGCATGGCTGGGCGATCCTGCACAAGACAGACAATAATTAGTTATTAACATATATAGCAGTTTTTGAACAACAGTGTTTGACACAAGCGAAATTATGAAATTAAATCTTATATAGCAGGGGTGAGCAATGAGAGGCTCACTAGGTGTTGCCAGACTTCATCTCCCATCATACCCATGAGCCAAGAGCTGTCAGAAGATAATCAGATTTATAGTCCAGCAGTAGCTAGAAAGCTGCCCATTGACCACCCGTTCCTTCAGGGCTGCCTAAAAGGCCAAGACCTGTGAATTTCCCAGTAGAACACAGGTGGGTTGATCGGAGGTTCAATCAATTTGAATAACTCACCTACTCTCTAACAAGGAAATCCTCAAATCCTAGCCTGTTAATGAGCTCTGAGAGAATGAGTTGAGAACTACTGGTGTAGAGTAAATGAGGGGTGTAAAAATTATTTGTTTATAGTTTTATCACTAGTTTTCATTAACTCTCTTAACCCCTTACGGACACATTACATGTCAGGACTGTCATGGACGAACTTGCCATAAGGACCCATGATGTCCTGGCACGTCATGGATTTCAGGTCTTCCCGCAAGACTACACGCCGTTCTGACAGCCCTGAACCTTACTAAGAAAAAGAAGCTCTGTGGTCCTTAAAGAGGAACTACCACCCCTTACAAACATGGCCCCAAATAATTACCCATCTGGCGACGAGCTGCTCAGTAGCGCTCGTTGCCAGAATTATTACCGCGTTAATGAGAATTATACACTGCTCCCGGACTGACACGCAGGAAACAGTGCAGGTGTGCAGGCGTCACTATGGAAAGATGTCTGCACTGTTTCCTGCCTGTCAGTCTGGGAGCAGTGTACAATTCTCATTAACCAGATAATAATTCTGGCAACTAGCACTACTGAGCAGCTAGTCGCCAGATGGGTAATTATTTGGGTCCATGTTTGTAAGGGGTGGTAGTTCCGCTTTAAGTGCTGGCCTTGCGTGCGCCAGTCCTTAAGGGGTTAAGGACCGTGCCGTATGGGGGTGGGGGCGATCTAGAGGACCATGGTACTTTTTTTTTTTCCGCTGACGTGTTCTGTGATCACGAGAGGCGTGCATCTGCACTGCAAGCACAAACTTCTGTGACATGCCAGGACAGTCACCGGTCCTAAACGCCCACACAGCCGTGACGGTCCTGGCACGTCACAGGTCATTAAGGTGTTACATACACATGTAATATATATTTTTTTTATCACAGTATTACTGTCTAATCACGTGATCTACATTTGAGGAAACACTAAATTGACCTGTCACCTTCAAGGCATTTAACCCTTGGTGAGCAAGGCCTTGTTTTAACCTCAGCGACAAGGAATTATTTAACATTAGAGGACAAGAACAATTTTAGACTTTTGAGAATGTTTTTGTTCAAACATATCTTCCCTCTAATTCTCTTAGTACACCCACACAAAGTGTATACTTTTTGGGCTTTCTTTTGATGCCATAATTATAGGTACAACCCATAATTTAGTTAATATTTAAAAAATAAAAAACACATTTTTATAGGTTTTCTGTGATTATTTGTGCTCAGTCAGTGCATTTTTAATTTGGACTGGATACAACATATGAGCGTTCATTCATCCCTCCCAAGTGTCTCTTTTTAGGGGATACTGTCCCTCAGACACAAATCCCTATGGTTCTCTTTCTTACCCTGTTGTCCCTATTTTAGTAGATCAGACTGTGTGTTGTGTATATAGCGTATTACATTGCTCTGCGATGAAAAAACTCACATTTGTATTTGTTTTAAACTCAGTATGATGTTCATAAATTAGTATGTATAAATAAAATACTTTGGCCTTGCCTTAAATCTTTTGTTCAGTTACATAAAAAGGTGTTAACAGGTCATGAAGTGATCTAAAAATTATGTTAAATGTTCTTCCCAGCAGTCCTGCTCCCTGTACAACCACCTAAAACAAAAATGGCCCATCTCTGGCCATTTGAAGCACTGGGAGTCATGTTTTCTGCCTCTCTCTCTGCCTCGCAATCACAGTGAGGGGCAGAGAGGTAGAGAACAGTGATAAAGGCAATATCTTCTTATATTACCTTTGTCATGTGGCTCCATTTGCACATATACAATGTATAGACACTGGGGAACGGCCGGAACTGACTGTTCTGGTTCTGGAGTAGTTATAGCCTCCCCTTCATGATCACAGTGCGCCCTGAGGTGGGCTGTGATTATTAACCTGTGTCGTGCTAGGACCACCATCCATCCTCAAAGGACAGATTCCTGTCAAGTCACCTGGCATTAAAAGGTTAAAGAAAATGAAAAACTGCCTAATGTTGTACTATCCATTTACAGGGAATTAGCATAAAGTGCCACACTGTGCCACCAAAATATAAGATAATTTTTGTAATACCATGGGTTAATCATTGCTCCTTTCTGGAGCCAGAACATTTTGACAGTCTGCTCTGCCCAAGTTATTAGTTTATATTTAGAAATGCCAAGCAGGGTCAAAGGCCAATTAATTAAAAAAAGAAGCTCTAAACCACCATTCCAAAGAAAGTGAGAAAAACAGGGCACTCATTCCTAAGATATCAGGGATAGTAATGTTTCACAATAAAAGTAGCTGCAATTAATCTTCATAGTATTTGGGCAGTGGAGAGTGTGATTTCAATACTGTCAGCGTTGTAGTTCAAGAGTAATTGAATGATAAACTCCTTCCACCCCTTTTACTGATGTAACACTGCTCACCTCAGAGCATCAAGACTGTCCTGGTGGATTGTAGAATCAGACAATCTTCAATTAGCATAAAGGAAAAACAGGAAAACCCTGTCAATGGGGCAGGGTTTTCACTGTTCTCACAGTAAGAAGATTGTCACTTGCTGCGAGCTGTCTGGTCCTAAGACCAGATTTCACATCTGAGGGGAGGTGGCTTACACTAGGTAAAAGGGGCAGGAGGGGGAAATGTATCATTCAATTACTCTTGAAATACAACTCAGACAGTATTGAAATAGCACTCTCTATGGCTCAAATACTCTGAAGATTAATTGGAGCTGCTGTTTTTTGAAACATTACTATCCTTTTAACATAATTTTCTCCAGGAGGGATGCACAGTGTCTCCCCCGGAATTCATAGATAATAATGAATAGAGATGTATCACAAAAACTCTTTTTTCTCTATCATCTAATGGGGGACACAAGGACTATGGTGATATCCCAGTGCTGTCCCAATCTATTACAACAACCTATGAACAATGAAATTCTATATCAGGTCAAACTAAATCAATACTTTGTCAACACATGCAACTGAAACCAGAATACATGGTGAGGTTAAAAACAGAACATGGATATGAACTCAGTTATCCTACATCTGTATTTATCTATCCAATGACTACTGCCTGCATAGTGTTTAGCCCAAAATATGTATAATCTCAGGTGAAAACTTTCACCTTATGATGTTTAGAAATAATGGGGGGATTCACTAAGAGGTGATGGCTTCTCCAGTGGTATCACTCCTCCATTTCCTATGTTATTCTGTGGAGCCCATTCACTAAGATCTCCAAAGAAATCTTAGTGCATAGGTTCTATAGAATAACATACGAATTGGAGAAGTGATAAACTGGAGAAGTCATCTCTACTTTATCACCGCTTTATCAGAGCATAGTGAATCTCCCCAATGTGTAGAGATATCTAGGTAGTGGCTTTGCATAAATATTTCGTTAATGCCCAATTTTCATTTGCTCATGATGCACTGAGATCATTGGTCAAATTATCTGGAACCCAAAATGGAATTAGTTTAAAATTAACACATAAACCTGTCTATTGGAAGACTTAACCCTTTGAGGGCCAGAGGGGTACGCAACGCATTGCAAAGCAATGCGTTGCGTACACCTCTGGCGCTCAAAGGGTTAATCTATATGGATACTTAGATGAACAATCAATAATGATAAAAAGTATATCCTATTTGCAAAGTGATTTTATATGTTCTATACAATATCTGAGACATCAGATTACACCTAGTGCATTGCCTTCTCTCTCTCTCTCTCTGTGTCATTTGAAGTGTTCTGACAAAGAGATGCAAGACCAATATTTTAATTTAAATGCAACTCAGGTACCACTTTCAGTTAAAATTCCTAGTTTTGCCTTAAGGGCTGCCTTTTCAGAATGCAATTACAGAAAAAAAGAGATTGACATGATAGTGTGTGTAGTGCGTGCCGATACTCTGCGTGATAATGTTATGGCCAGGAGAAATACTCTTCTTTACATGAGCCAACTAATTTTGATTGAAGCCATGGATACAAGTATCAGCGCCAGCTCCAGCAGTACAAACACATTTTATGAGAACTTTTAGAACTAAGACTGACTGATAACTGCCATCCTGCTTTGGCAAAACAAATTGGAGTAAAAACTTGTATTTTTATTTTTGTATTTATTGCATTCTCAAAAGAGAATACAGTGATTTCCTCAATACTTATATACACTGTTGGTACAGAATGCATTTTTAACCATGCAGACTGACGCTTTTTGGATGACCAGTTTGATTTTGGTTTGCTTTGGAAATGGGGGGTTGTTTTATGTTGCGAAATGGCCCCCTCGACAATGATTGCCTATGTTAAATGGTTTACTTCAGTGATAAATGAAAAAAAATAATCTATAATCATAATGAAATTCTGTCTTCTTTCTCAGTTGAGGAAGTAATGTGCTTTTGCCTCCTGTTGCCTTGCTAATAATTTTCTCCATTACTCGACCAAATAACTTCTTACACAGAAAGAGTAAGACATGAGAAAGAGTTTTGATGATATACTGTCTGTAGACATTTTTAGCCATAAACTTCTTATTACCACCAGTGAAAATGCTGAAGCCTTGGCCATATAATTCTCAGTGTCAAAAGCTGTATTTCAGGCATACAAATTAGCCTCTTAGAATTGTGAGGTACTCAGATGTGCTAAATCCTCTCTATGAGTATCAACGCTGCTTGCTCATAATAACTGGTCACACCAGAAATCCATTTTCTCTACATTCTCTTGCTACTGCAAAATATGGAGGCAATGCTGCTCCTGCTGATGAAAATATCCAGTCACTTGCCAACTGGATCTTTAAATGCTCCAGAATCCTCAATAGGCAAAGTAATTAGATGATCTAGAAACTGGTTGATCCTAAGTGAATTAGATCCCCATCTGTCTACATTTTGCAGTGTAAACGGGTGCGTCATGTTGAACCATTTAAATAACAAAAAATGTCCTATCCAGATGTTTCCCCATGTCTAACACAATCTGATCAACTGCTGATATGCAGGAAAAACAGCAGAGGATTACCTTTTTAAGTTTAAATATTTCATCAGTGGGCTTCACTGATATAGGTCCATCAGACACAGTCCTTCCACTGAATCTTTAGTATATCCACAATAATGTCATCTGGCACTACAGAAGTTAAACTGTCCTCCTCCCCACTGTGTAATGTTCCTCATGTGTTTAATAGCTCCCTGGTGTGATAGCTAACTCAACATCAAGCCATAGTAATCAAACCCTTTTCCGGTAGATTTAGGAGAATTTGGGAAAATTTCATATTTTGTGACTCAGCCAGTGCAGCCAAAATAAAATCAGAATATATTAAATTTACCTACATTCCTGATCAAAGCCTATTTCTTCCCTTAAGGGGTTAATATGTTTTGTTGTATTCTGTGAGTGTCCTACTGAGGATAATGGGTGGCTCATGAATGTCCTAATGGTATTATACACTTACTTGGGATGTTCATTCCAGAGCTTTTGAGACTCCCACTTTATGTAGAACAGCGTTTTGACCAAAACCAGAGTCCTTGTACTTCCTTCAGAAAATGCATTTAAAACTAAGGGAATGGGCAGAGCTAACTGTTAAGAGAGCTTGAGAGAGAGAGAGCGATTGGCTTCCTCATCCAGTGTTTTTTTCCTTTAAATTACCTGCCTTCTGAAAGGAGCAACAATTGAACCATGGGCTCTGTGTCCCACGTTTCTCAGAAACAATGTATTGACTGATGCACTTAAATACCGTTGCTCATAAATGTACTGATACAGTGACTGCCAATAAACCTCTACTGGAAGTAGTTACAAATTCCTGAATATATCTAGGTGTTCTGATGTTTATAACAACACAGTAAAATAAAAGTTGAAGTGAGAGTATTAGAGATGCAAATACTAAGCACATTCAAATGAACAGCGATGCATTAGTTAAGACATCATTTTAAGAAAACTACACTTACAGTAATCTAAAAAGTACCATTCAGTTTGATGAACACTATCTAGGGCGTGGTTTTGTACTACTGAAAAGTAGTAAGGGCTCTGTGTTCATAAGAAAAGTGGAGTATTTCTGGGGCATATCCACAGGAAATAGCAGACAAATTCCACAAATTCCAACTGATTTAAATGAGGTTTTAACCCCTTGAAAATCTCTCTTACCATACAAGGAGTTAAAAGCCACGTATAAATCAATAGGAACTGTTATGAGCCCATAAGGTAAAGATGACTTGTGGTCAGGGCTTCCAGAGTAATTGAAGAAAGTAGTAAGATAACCATAGTGGGGAGCCCCTGGGAATTTGAGTAGAGGGCTAACCTAGTGGTGAAGGATAAAAATGAAGGGGGGGACTCGTGACAGAGTGAGCCCAGTGGGAGTGGCTGCTGCCTGGTATTTTGACATTCTGCAGCCCCTCCCACAAATTCAGACATTGCCTTATAATTGCCAAGAGAATTACTCTAATTTTTCTTTAGAACAAACAGTTAAAGCCCCATTACCAATGGAAAATGTTATACTACCCATAGGGTACCTATGGGTAGTTGATTTGCCCCAGATTTTCAAATATCAGCCTCGTAAAAGTCACACAATATTTTGATTGTTATATTTACTGTAATAACAATAGATTATACTTTCCATGATTCACTGACAATGCTAGTTAGCAAAAGCTAAAAAAAGTATGCATATGCCATTTTATAAAATAATTAGTCTTACCATCCCCTGTTATTATATAGTTACATTAAAGAAGTCAAATGTAAGATTGCTTGATCTTTTACCCATAGGACACTCATTTTGTTCATGAGTCACCTTAATACTAAGGAGGGTGACTGTAGTACTTGGGAGACTGGCTGTTCAGACATTAAACTATAATAGTAAGAAGTAACATTTTTGAACGTTACTGACACAACTAATATTAATAACATCCAGAATGCACAAATACTGTGTTCCATATGTTGGCAATGTTTTACACAAAGAGCATCCTTTGGCCTTTTAGTGCATGATGGGCACTCATTACCAGGGGCATATTTGGCTAATGAGAAATGATCCCAGAAGAATAAAAGAACCTTATTTCTTATGCGCTCCTTTTTGGATGCCATGTCATCACACTTGTCCTCTTTACCCAGTTTGTCTACTGCATCCGATGCAAAGTTGGAGTTGTGGCTCCCTTTCTTGACTCGGTCTTGGTTGTACCCTTTTCCCCATTTCTGATCATCTTCATTCCTCCGCAAGAACTTCTCAAACTCATAGTGTGTTCTCTGCTTCCTTCCGTCATCCATCCGATATCGCTGCCTTTCTTGGTCTTTATCTCGAAACCTCCTAGCAATATCTCTTTGCTCTTTATCACTGTCATTTTGTGCCCTACAAAATAATATTTAATATTCATCAAAATAAGTAGTTTAGGCTAATTTACTAAAGTTTAAGAGATAATAAATATTTATTGTGAAAAATGTGGTATTTTCCAGCAAATCAAGGACATTCCATTGCTGATCCTTCAATAAAAAGTTGCTACAGCAAAAACTTGCATTAGTTGAGGTTTTGAGTTTAACCCTTTGTGTGCCATATGGGAGATCAACACATTGAAAAGCAATGTATTACTCACTTCCCTGGCACTCAAAATGTTAAAGTGCGAGTATACTTAGTTCTTGACTTTGCATATTCTGAACCTGATTACGGTACTATTCCACCTTATGCTTTTCATTTATTAATGAACCTATTTTTTACAGTTTCCATACAATTGACAAAGAACTCCCCGTATCTCTTGTTTTCAGATAGCTTTCTGTGAAATCAGGGATAGTGATACAATTTAACACTATCACTGTACCAGAAGGGAGGGTGCAGACAGCCATCTGCAAACAGGAAATGCAGGGACATCATTGTCAGGAATAGAAAAACTGTAAAAAATAGTATAGGGAAAAAAGGGATAGGAAGGATGACAATACATATTAAGAAGTTGCAGAATATGCAAAGTAAGGTTATTCATACTTTTAATTTTCTTGCAGCCAATCTATTTCATGTGACATTGTTGTTATTGCTAACTATGGACAGCTCATACCACATATAGACAATCTTTTCCTAAATAGCAATAGCAGGAATGCTATCATAAAACAGAATGGCCACAACACATAAGATTAAACTCTCAAAAATGCATGTTTGAACTATAATATATTTTGAAAAATGCATGAGAGAACAGCTGTTTTACTTAATAGGATCATAAACAGAATACTTTCATCCTGGCCCCATATACATACATTTATTCTTTTTTCAGGTTGCCCATTCGTTTGTTACATATTGTAAGGATCTCTATGCATCTTGAAACACTGATCTATACACACCATTTTCTATCTATCTATCTATTTATCTATCTATATCTATCTATCTATCTGAGAGAATATGAGAGAGAGACACACAGAGCATGAGAGATGTACTCACACAATTTTGTGCTACAGAAAACCCCTGTGGTTTATCAACCCATACCAAATGGATGTCATTTTACTTGGGAGACTCATATTCCATTTTATACAAAATCAAGCTTAGGTAGTAACTGTATACGCAAAATGTATTTTTATTATTTTCTGCTATATTTATCTTTTTTTGCTGAAGAACTACATTTTACAAAATTATCTATTTTCTGAACATATTGGTATAGCTATGCGGATGATGTATTCTTTGTGTGGCAGGAAGAAGAGGAAAAATTACACCAAATGCTACAGTATGCCAACTAAGCATATCCTACCATCAGTCTTACCTTACCGAGCACAGAGAATAAGTACACTTCCTTGACATGTTGGTGGGTAATAATGGGGTACACCAAACCAACCAGTAGGGATCCAGCCTTAAGACAAGATAGTTTTCATTCCCCTAGTGTAATTAGAGGGATTCCAAAGGGACAGTTTATACCATGACTGAGAATGTAACCAAATATAGGGTTATAAGATGAACAGGTTCCTTATAGTATCGATAAATACCAACAAAGAGGATACAGTGCCAATAGTCTGGAGTGCACTGCTGCAGACGTTCGTAAAGTTCAAAATAAATTAATTATTCACTACATCTGATAAAGATAGGATGGGTACCCTTTGTAACTACTTTTGTTAAAGTCACATAGAATCAAAAAAGTTTTTTCAAAATTTGGCCTATCATACAAAATGATTCAGAAGATGGTAAACTGTTTAAGAGTTTGCCTTTGTTTGTGTACTGATGTAGAAGAAATTTGGGAGATAGGCTTATAAGAATAGACATGATAAAACCCAAAATGAGTAATCAAAAATTCTTATCTACATCAGCAGTTGGTACTTTCCTATAACTACAATGTTCAAACAGCAGCAATGTCCTAAAAGGTCTTGTGATCATTTATTCACCACTGTACCTCAATATAAGGGATATTTTATGTGTAATAGCTCTGTGGAGGTTTACTTTATTAAATGTCCTTGTGGACAAACCAGCAGTGCTATTAAACAAAGGATCAATGAACAAGACATTTTTGTAAGAACGTTTAACGAAGAATTCCCCTTTGGGTAGATACTTCAGATTGAAAAGTCATGGAGTTTCAATCTTAACATTCTAGTGGCTGACTATGTATTTTTTGTATATTTAAATAAATGTCAAGCAAGTATATTGGCTTAATTAGAACTCAAAACTCTATTATTGTTTTCATGTATATATTTATATTGTAATTTATCACCATTATTTATGACAACTGGAGGATATGGAAGGAAGGGAAACAGCTAGAGGAGATGGAGATTAGTTGGCTGAGAAGACTGAAGGGACGGAAGTATGAAATGGGAAACTAAAGGAAGCGGCGTAAGCAAGAGGAGATTTAAGGGAAGGGAGCAGGCAAGAGGACATGGAAGAGGGGCATGCACCAGAGAAGATGGAAAGAATGGGAACGGGCCAAGGAGAGGGGAGCAGGCCTTGGGTAAAAAGGAAGACACAGCTAATAGGCTGGGGAAGGGGGAGAGAAGTTTCCTATCTTGAGCAGATGAAAGTCCTGGACAGCAGTATGCATTAAGTAATGTCTACAGATAAAGGAACAACTTTTTTTTATGAATCCTAGAACTGAAACAGCTGGTTCACAAGCTTGTTTTGGATGAAAAATAAAACAGATTAATTTTGCGCATCGTTACAAAATATATCTTTAGTGCTTTTTAAATATCTGGAAATGTCCCTAGCATGCAAGAAGTGAAATTATTAATTCAAGATTGTACATATTTTAATATAGTTTTGTCTCCGATACATTTTTATTACTTTTTGTCAGGAAAGAAATCAAACATGTTATAGAAATGAGATGCATACAACAGATACATGATTGAACTGCAATCTATTTCACTACATGATATTTTACAAATAATAGTAGTAATAATAAAAAATAAATAAATAATTTAAATAAATAAGGTTTGTAAACATTTGGTAAAAATAAAATGAATCCTTACTTTTCTTTGAATTCCTTGACAAAGTTTTCAAATGGCCGGACCTTTATACTTCCAGATACTGGTGATTTTTCCCATTTGGCTTCTTCCACCTCAATGTCTTCTAACTTCTCCTTCTGTTTTTCACTCACAGGTTCATCTCCTTTTTCCGGTTTCTTAAGTAGCTAAACAAATGTATAGTCATCTGTGATTAATGCTGTATAAATCTTGTACTTTCTAAAAGGAAAACAGTCCATCATATTTTTTAGTTTTGTTTTGGAATATGGACAACAAATATGTAAACAATATGAATGTGTTCAATAAATGTTCCTTTCTAAAAACAAAAAAAGGTGTCCCTGTTCCCTTATTTGATACTGACCGTACACACACACACACGTCAGAGGGAAGTTGGGTGTGCAGATATAATATTAGGCGGGAAAATGAAGGTCTAGAGCTACCATGGAGACACAAATGATACATAATTTAGAGTCAGGCTTTACAATGGTGGTTGGGCTCCTTAAGTTGATGTGCTGCCTACATACCTGCTATGAAAATATGAATGTAGTAGAATGCCAGAATGCCATCTATATATATATAAAAGAGAAAGGCTTGTAACATAATTTATGTCTCCTCAGGAAACACACACACCCAGGGGCGGCAATAAGGAGGGGTTACTGCTCCCATTGGGTGATTCAATAGGGGCGTGATTTTCATGCAGGGAGTTGGCCCGCCCCCACTATGCAGCCCGCCCACCAATATCAAAGTCAGAAAAAAACAAAATGGCTGCGACTTGCTCCTACACCACAGACAAACACACACATGCCCCACTGACACAGCACCAAACACACACACATGCCCCACTCACAGAGCACCAGACACACACGCCCCACTCACACAGCACCAAACACACAAACATGCCCCACTCACACACACAGCACCACACACACAAAAGCCAGAAAGAAAAGTGTCTGACACACAGTCACTCACCCTGACTCCCAGTGGCCTCAGCAGGACCTGTAGTACAGCCACTGAGAAACAAAATGGCACTCAAAGGGTTAAGGTAGTAGAAGCAGACACACCACAGGCAAGGCCAGACAGCTTGCAGAATCCGACCCTCAAAGCCTAAACTCAGCGCCCACATGCCCCCGGAAAACAGCAGCGCCATGGCAGAGAGACAGCACCGCTCCCGGAATGTCACAAAGACCATAGTGTACATAATCCACAAGGGAGGCAGGGTGTCGAACTAAACAAGCAACATCAAAACAATAAAAGCGGCTCAATATGCTACAGCCAAAATAAAAATTAAAAACAATATTAAACTAAATACATCTATATATATCGAGAGATGTCCACATTAGTTACAGATATGATTCCTCTTAAATAAAGGAAAATTGAGAATAAGCATAAACTATATCAAAATAAGAGATAGTCATACTATTTATACAATATAATAGTGGCTGGAACAGAGGGTATGAAGAGAGAGGTGCACAAGGATAAAAGTAACAACGATGGATTTAGGTCTATAAATTAAACATAACAGGTAACATCATAATCTCTATTTAACCCAAATGGATGCCTAGTGCTCAATTCAAACATCCAATGCACCTCTCTCTTCAGCAACTTATTATCCAAGTTGCCCCCACTCCCAAACAGACTTTTTCAAGTCCCTGAACACAGAAATGGTTAATTCCACATTTTCCAGAGTTGAAATGGATAGCAACATTAGAATGATAATCGGCATTGCAAATACTGCTCAAATGCTCATTAACCCTCTCTCTGAGACCCCTGATAGTCTTCCCCACATATTGTATATTACATTGTTTACACATCAACATGTAAATCACTCCCCTGGTAGCACAGTTAATATATCCTTTTACTTCATATTGTTTCCCTGTGACGTTTGAAACAAAATGTTGTGATATATTCAAACGTCCACAACATTTACAACGCATACCTCCACATTTGAACATGCTTCTGGTGGTTAACCAGCTACAACCAATCTTGGGGGCAATGGGATCAAATAAACTGTGAGACAGCATATTTGAGGTGCTTTTTTAGAAACAAATTAACAGCTATCTTCGATGATCCTCCTTAAACCTTCATCATTGTTTAAAATGGGCAGATGTTGTTTTAAAATCCTCACTATGGCATTAAACTCTAAGCTATAGGACGTGGAAAAGATTACTTTATCACTATCTTGACTAGAGTGAACCACAGCAGACAATTTATCTTTGTTGTTATACAGCAAATCCTTCCTGTTGGCACCCTAGGCTTTTTCCAATGCCTTATCTAAAATCTAAGGCTTGTAACCACTCTGTAAAAACCTATTATACAACTCCTCAGAGCGCATCTCAAATGTGCAATCATCAGTACAGTTTCTCTGTAAACGGAGAAACTGCCCAACTGGTATGGCAAGGATCGTGTGCTTCGGGTGACAGCTGTCCGCTCTTAAAAGGGAATTGACAGCAGTTGGTTTACGATAAATATCCATAATCACATGACCCAAAGGCATATTGCCAGCAATATGAAGATCCAAAAAAGAGATGGACTCTGTGGAGATTTCAGATGTAAATACTAAGTTGTAGGTATTATTATTTAAGTAGGTTACATATTTCTCTGCATCAGATGCTTGACCATGTCAGATGAAATAGGTCATCGATATATCTTCCAAATCAAACTATGCTGTCCCTGTAAGGATTCCGTTCCCCAAATATGTGGCACCCCTCCCACCAACCCATAAAAAGGTTGTCGTACTTCCACACAGAAGTTTGAGCCGCTATTCTTTTTTTGTGTATATCTGCTGCAAGTAGCAACCACTTCTTCTCACCAGTTGATATAACCGAAAATTCTGCATAGATCCTACTACACACTGGTTGTACTGGCTAAGATTGGGAGGATCCCAGAGAATAAGTGTCTTTGCTGCAGAGACGTGGTAGGCACATTTACAAACTTGAAATGGGAATGTCCACCAGTCCGAAAATTCTGGGAGGATGTGTGGGAGACTACCTCTGTAGTTCTGGATGGGAAAATAACATTCTTTATGAAAATATGTATTTTATCATTGCTACCTGATGAGATAGCAGCTTCTGTGGAAAAGACTTTGCTTTGAGAGCTTCTGATAATGGCAAGAAACTGGATGGCACATGGAGCTCCAACTCATTCTGCATGGTGCAACCTAGTAACACCCAATATTCCACACTACAGACTGGTATACTTCCATAGAGACATCATACACAAATTCAATAAAGTCTAGGAGAGGTGGCTAAATAAAAAAGGTTTTGCTCATAGAGGGAACATATTCTGTAGGCTTTTACTGGATGGCCTGTTACTCAATTTACATTAAATCCCTGGCTAAATCATTCAAAGAAAAGGATTGCAAGCAGATGACTATTAACAAAACAAAACACAAACAACCCAGCCACATACAACCCAGTACTAGAAGGTATGTGAAAAATAAACAACGATTTACAATCCATTATGACTAATAAGGCAACATATTTACCAAACCGTCCTCTCATTATGGCAACCTAAAAACCTCAAACAAAAATTAATAAGCAGTAAGCTCACCTATGACACTGATCATATATTCAATGGCACTTGCTGGCAAATTTGAAAACACATAAACTAATCCAACACAGACATCCATACCACAGGTACTTTCAATATCATAGGATCATTCTGCTGCACATCCAGTAATGTAGTATACATGACTGAATGCAAGGATGTTATATTGATGAAACATACCAAGAATTAGAAACTAGTACGAACAAGCACAGACACACAATAACAATTCACAATTCAGAAAATTACTATACTTCAATTGAACAACATTTTTCTCAACCAGATCACTCAATGAACAATCTTACAATCAGGATCCTTATAGACAATTTTAAAAGCACCCATGAAAGAAACACATTTGAAATAAGTATGATACTTCTATTTAAAACACATTAAACAGGACTCAATAAAGATCTAGGATTCTTCTCTCATTGCCAAAAATTTCTATAACCAGCGCCTCCTCTGTAGGTTTACCATCTCCCTCATTTTCTCCATGCTCTGCATCCAAATAACTGCGTAGACACCCTTTATTTATTGCCCACTCCAGTTACATAGCTATCACATTTTTCACCCTTTCCAAGCTTTCCCCGAAAGCAACCAAGATTTTATCTAATTTGGAAACTCTGCATTGTTTTGAACAGATTGTGCGTTTGAACAGACTTAGTCATTCAGTATTATTTTACCTGAGGAAGAGAGTTGATCTCTCGAAAGCCCACCTTGAAATATAAACTGTTACTCCAAATAAAAAGGGTATCACCAACTACCAAAGTACTCATATCTTTGTTTACTAAAACTGGGCTAATACTGCTACTAAATTGAATTCATGCACAACTGTGTGTAATATCCCCAAATATTCCTGTCCACTGAAAGGTGACTAGTGTAAAATGCATAACAGAGAAGAAGAAACAGTGATCACAGAGTGGCTGAATATTTGAGTCCATGCAAAACAGTGTCCGTTTCTTAGTGCAGAAAAATCCCTCATGAGGAGGAGCTCAGAAACATGTTGGACTTTCCTTTTTATAGGCAATTGCTAGCTTATTTATACAGTTATGTGAAATTATATGTACACTGTGGATGCAAAAGTGGTCTTCAGTTCATTGTGCAACAATGCATAGGAAACCTCTCTACCATTAAGAGGTTGTTTTTGTCAATTGCACCCCCCTCTCCTTTTTTTTTAGTTTAGCCAGCATTCTTGCCATCAGGTTCTTATCAGACTAGATCTATGGAGTTAAAGGAATTATCCCAAACAAGCATTTGTGTTTTTATATTAGCAATGTAATAGTCTAGCAGATGTTACAGTAACAATAAACACATATATGGTTTAATGCACCTTAATACGGATTTCCTTTTCAGATAGTTTCTTTTGTTTGTCTGCCTCTTTTCTCTTGCGCCTTTCTTCTTCTCTACGTTTTCTCTTTTCTTCCTCCCTTATGCGCTTCTTCTCCAGTTCCCGTCGCCTCCTCTCTTCCCTTTTTTCTTCCCTTATTCTCTTAGAGATAAAGACATCTGTTATTAGCCAATTTTGTAAGATTCTTCCATAATTCAAATGGTTTTGTTGCATGCTAATCCTACCTGCTTCTCCATCTTCCGATTTTTGATGAATTCCAAAAGAGGGGTTGTTCTTCTGGCTAAAAGACAAGATACAGATCTGCTGAAAATGTGGAATAAGAAATTATTTTCACTAACATTTGACTCAATTTATTAAGTAGGCAGTAAAATCTCCAGTCAGAGAAAAACTTTTCCAACTTTTCTGTTGAGCCTAATGATCAAGCACTATTACTAGTATTAATTTGAATTTTAAGTATATTTCTGGGTCCTGTTGACAACATTTCACCAGGGTTTTCATAAAGGCATTTTCAACCCAAGATTAAAAATTTAGGTTGTTTAGTAAATTAAAGGGAAATGTTATTATATTTTTTTACAAGTCTATAATTCTAGTTACCTTTAAAACAACTTCAATTATGTAAAATGTCTGTATGTCTTATACGCATGTATGTATACATTTTATTTTTATGATGCCACAATCATGGCAACAATAGGAGCTAAGCAGACAGGTGGCAAATGCTGTACAATCCAGTGCTGATATTGGCAATAAGCTGTGCACAATATTACACTGTCCTAAAATTTAAGGTAGTTTTAACAATGGAGGGGGGCTGTTCTAGACCTATAGAAGGGGTATGGGGTTTTAGAGGTACAGAGCAGAAGGTTAGCAATCTTTGAGGACAGAGGGTATGAGTGATAAACTATTTTCTGATTCAAAACAGTGCCATGTGCATTGTATTTTCTCTCAGGCTGCTAAACAAGGCTCTAAAGGCTTTCTCTACTAAACTAATATAAAAAGAGGCCCATATTAAGTAAGCTAAAGAACTGTAATTCAAAATTAACACTGATTTAAATCAGGCCCACAATATTAGTGAGGTCTCCAAAGCATAGCAACTTCTCTAGAATTCAGAGAGTTAAAAGCCCTGTCAATGGGAATTTTGGGGATTTAAAAATGTTCCCATATAAAGTATAATTGCTCCTCTTTAGTGTCATATTTACCATTCAGTATAGTAAGATAATATTTATAGTGGAAAGTATTCAAGAAGATCCCTCCAAAATCAGAAGTGGGCAACAACTGCACTCCAGGTTTTGTTGGATTAAAGCATTCATCATCCTCAGCCAGCCAACTGCTGAAGTTTTATTTTTTAAATAAATTGGTTTTACAACAAATAATTGGGGAATGGAGGGGGATACGCAGATTATGCAATGATGTATAAACAAAGTGAATCATAGAAACACAGAATTCAACAGCAGATAAGGACTATTCTGCCCATTTATCCTACAGTAAAACCTCAAACTCTATTTGGTTATTGGTCTTGTCTTTTGTTCAGGATAGCCTTATGTTTATCCCATGCAAGCTTACATTTCATCACTGTGTTAATCTCTAACACTTCTGATGATAGGCTATTCCACTTATCTACCTTTCTTACACTACAACTAAGTATCTGTCTCTTCAATTTTAGACTATGACCTCATCCAAACATTTTTACTCTTTTGACATGTACTCCTACACTTTCTTGAATTGCTTCATGTATATGAATGTTTCTATCATATTTCCTCTCTCTTCTCTCATCTAAGCTATACATGTTCAGATTCTTTAGTCTATCCTGATATGTTTCTACAGTAGACGAGTCACCATTTAGTAGCATTTACCTGAATTTTCTCTAGAGTATCATATATCCTTCTGTAGATGCGGTCTCCCGTACTGTACACAATACTCTAGGTGAAGTCTAACAATAGATCTGTAGAGTGGCATGACCACTTCCCTCTTTCTGCTACTAATTTCCCTAGCTATACAATCCAGCACCCTGCTTGCATTCCCCGCTGCTTTGTTAACAAGCAGAGTGAGACAAGACAGGTAGAATTTCTATGTTCCATTGATGGTAAAAATTAGATTTCTTAGTACCATAGATATTTTAACACACTGACAAACACAAATAGATTAATAAAAAATCTGCAGAGCTGTAAAAACTGACCAATGAGTTCTTTTGTTTTGGCTTCAATTTCTCCCAAAAGTGTCTCTGGATTGGCACAAAGTTTTTCCTCATCAGCACAATAGTTCTCTAAAAATTTCTTGTATTCCAGATCTACAAAATAAATATGAATTATTAAAATGTGTATTGTGAACAAACTGGGAAACATCTGAAAACCATTATGACATGACTGAAACCTCATTGGAGGGACACAAATAAATAGTCACACATGGAATTGTTGAATGTGATGCTACATTAGAACAAACTGCTAGTCTGCTCAGGCTAAAGAAGAGTTTTTACATAGAAATAATGAAGGGCAGATATCACAACATTTAACCACGCAAAAACCTATTTGATTTAGTATCTTATGCATAAAGTAAAATGGATTCATTCTGGGCAAACCATTTGCAGTATAGGGGACAAATACAAATTCCCATTATCTTAACTGTAAATATTAATCCCTTCAAAGCTACAGAGGTCTCCACTGCATTTCTGCTCAATGTACTAGAGTCCTCTCTCTCACTGAAGGAATTAAAATCCTGTTTAAAGCAATAAGAATTTGTACTGGTCACCTATAATGCAGCTGGTTTACCCCAAATTATTTCAGCTTTCTTAATGCATATGGCCATATTTACTTTATTTGCATTGTAGTTTTTACTGCGTAAGACATCTGTACATATGCGTATTAAATCTTGTCACCAAGCATGGAAGTATGGGCTAATGATGTTATCATGTAGCAGAAAGAAGCCTATTAGGCCTTATCCATTTTTTCCCAGCATTTGCAGGCAATATGCATGATTACTAATCTCCTCCCTTTGCTCATATACATATCCTACTTCTGTGGCCATTTTGACAATAGGGTAAAGTGGGCAGCTGGCCAGCGCCAACAGGAGAAAGGCCACCCACAGTGAAGGAGAAACTTGGACTGTCATGGAACACAATTTAGAACCCTCTGGATGTACAGCTTTCTGGTTATTTGGGGCACACACAATTCAGTTTCAGTTTGGTGTGAAAAGCAACTGAATAAAATCACATAGTTCCTTCACCCTCTAATGCATATCCCTATATTTGTCAAACATTGCATACTATAATCTGGATTCTACTGCAGGTGATAAATGTTTTAGTTCACAGATTGCTTTTGAAGTACAAGGGAACATTTAAGATAAAGTAACTGATAACATTTTCGCCAGAAACAGAATGGCCGCCAGTGTTGGTGATATGAGTGACACCATTGTAGCAGAGTAAATATGTTTATTAACAAAATATTGCATATGTTCAGGAGCTGCTAAAGTTGATTTCTTTCACTGTAGACCTCCGCCCCAAAATGCTATTCTATAGGTGTCTTATTTATTTTGACATTGAATACATTTAGAAAGTGGCATCCTGCTATTATTATTATTAATATCCTTTACTTACTGGGTGTGAAAATAGCATATGACATATAGAATCTGATTGAAATAAACACTAGTGAGGGCCCTGCTTGCTAAGCAGTCTATTTATAGAGCACTTGTTAGTATATATGGATCCCGTATTTATGGATTCTGCTATATATGGAGAATCATATAACAGTACTCTACTCACATATGTAAGCACAGAGGGAGTTGAGGATTTAAGGTGCACTTTGGAGATATGAAAGTACTGAAGCAGAGTCATTTATATGTTGTAAATGGGTCTGCACTTAATCATTGCACTTATGTACAAAGCACTCCTCATAATAAAATGGAATATTCTAAGCTTTCACAATCAGAATAATAAAAGCAAACATACTGTGTAATTGTGTATATCAATTTCCATAAATATTAATTTAAAAGCCAAGATTCATATTGTTGTCAAAGTCTTTATGGAAAACAGGGGCACCCTAACAGCTTGTCCATGGTGCAGCAAAGTTCCATGGCACCCTGGATGAGAATCAGTGATCTATCCACATCTTCATTTACTCTGCCCTTGAGCGGGTATAAAGAAAATGTAAAGGATCTGCACCATGTTCTTTTGCTCTTCTATAGCACACAGCCTGTGTCTGACTGCAGAACAAGAAAACATATTTTCCACTATTCAGACTTCGGGCACACCAGGAGGTGTCACAAAAACTATTTTATATACTTGTAACCTTCATAACCCATGACAAATGATATATAATATTTTAGGGTTGCCCTGAAAACTCCAGATTGCATGTTTTATCTGCTGGGCAGCCTGATAGAACATACATCCATTTGCCAGCATTTTGAATTTTGCACTTGTTTCACTGCTTACTTCTGAAGGTTCTTCCATGTCTTTCAATGTGTAGACTTATGGTACAATCAAATGTGAGTCAGCACACTGAATGACAGAATGTAGCAGGACCTGGAGAAGTAAGCACTGATGCAAGTGACAAATTCAAAATGCTGCCACCTGCTGGATATTATCTTTTGAAGTGCCCTACATTCAGTGCCTTTTTTTAATTCCAAAACTAAAATGCAGGTGGGGAGGGGTCACCTTATAATGAGGATTGCCTAGTATTCTGGGAAAACACGGTACTAATGAGCACTACTGTGTTCATTCATGGTCCTAGGCACAGGTGCTCATATTACCTGCTACAAGTTTTATGCTCAAATTTTGTACATGACTTAAACACACTGTAATAATACACTCTACAAAAAAACCTATAATTAGTACAATGCCAGAATCTTAACCCCTTAAGGACTCATGACCTGCCAGGACCGTCATGGGGAAACTTGTGTTAAGAATCCATGATGGTCCTGGCAAGTCACAGAATTCAGGGGTCCCTGCATGGTTGTATGCCATTGGGGGACCCCTGAATCCATTGAGGGAAAAAAATGCCCCGTGGTCCTTAACTGCCGTTAAGGGGTTAAATCAGCTTTGTGCTTTATTTTAAAAATCTGTAAAAGATTTGTGTTCGATAGGGCGGGGAAACTTATGGCACACCTTGTTCATGGGTATGGGGGTGGTACCACTATCTCCACCTTCCACACCAACTGGGGAGACCTGGTTTTTGATGATTAGGGTATCGCTCAAGAACTTGCTACATGTTACTCTGCTCTCTATGGTTCCCCTAATGATGCGTCTCACTCGGAGCTAGAGGACTATCTAGGAGACATTACAATCCCGTGTCTCCTGGAAGAAGATGTGCAAATGCTTGATTCCCCTATAGTGTTAAGAGAGGTGGCAGATGCCATCTGGAATTTACCTGCGGACAGGTCGCCCGGGTGTAATGGACTCCTGATGGAATGGTATATAAAAAAATAAAAAAAAAAAAATAAAAAAAAAAAAAAAATATATATATATATATATATATATATATATATATATATATATCGCACTAAGCTTGTGTCATGGGATCACCTTCCACTCACTGTTATAGGTAGAGTGAACCTCGTCAAGATGGTCTTTTTTCCTAAGTTTCAGTATGTGTTCCAGATGGCACCTGTGCACACCCCAAAAAGCTATTTCACTATGATAAACAAACTCATTATGTGATTCTTGTGGTCAGGAGGCCTCTCCAGGATTAAACTATCAACACTGAAGCGCCCAACAGATGAGGGTCAATTTGCCCTAGTATATAGCTCGCACTCCACTACACACACGTTCCCTGCTATAGAGGAACCCCATATCAAAAAAGAATATGAACTGGTTCACATTCCCATAGTTGGAGCTAAAATTTGCACAAACCTCTCGCAAGCTACTCAGGTGCTTTGTAAGATATGGTCTGCCATCTGGCGTATATCTGGCTACACAGCTATGGACCCCTCCATCCCACTATGGGGTGGGACATGCCTTACCCAATTGGGCACCCTGGACTTTGGCCAGAGTTGGGCCGCATATGGTATATCCATCTTAGGCCACTTACACGGGGGTAATATGCTTAAATTGTTTTGAGCAACTACACCACAAATTTGGGATCCCTCACAGTCTTTTCCTTTCCTACCTCAGGCTCAGACGCCCCCTTGCAGATGAATGGGCGGATACACATTCCGAGATACAGTAGTTCCCATTGATCGTCCTGCCGGACAAGCATCAGAACCATAAGCCTGTTTCTTTGATTTACCACACTGGCTGGAAGACAAGACGTCCTCTAATGAGCTGGCACTGAGACAGCACTGGGAGAATGATCTGGGGCATCTGGAGGATTGGGTGTGGAGGAAGGCACTGTTGGGCCCAAAGGCGGTGGGGGCCACAGCTAGACACCAGCTGCTCCAACTTAAAATCCTACATTGGACATACTACTCTCCTGTTCGACTTCCCAGGATGGATAGACTTCCCAACGGGGATGGTTGGGGTTGGGGGGCTTAGTTTGTTTGGGGGAGGGGGTTGGGGGGTGTCCTTGGGATGGTTGTGTTCTAATTTAAAAAAACTGTGAAAATGTACAGGCCTCACTGTTAAACTTGCTATATACAATATGACTTGCATACGTAAATGTGTCAACTTGCTGTACAACATATGAAATGGTGTATGTCTAACTCTTGCCTGTACACAATAAAAAACATAAGTGAAGCCAACACTGAGGCTGATGTACTAAAAACAGCTGAAGTGATTCTGGGGCAAACCAGATGCACCATAGGGAAAAATAAAAATTCAATTTTTTTAAATCAGACTTTTAACCCTATGAATGCTACAGAGGTGTGTTGGTGACCTTTCTAGAATTCAAGAGGTTACAAGCCCCATTTAAAAATGGAGGATTTGGGGAATTTTTATTTGTCCCCACAGTTGGTTTGCACCAGCTCTTTTTAGTACATAAGCATACCTGTTTCTTGCTGTTTTACTCTTTATTTACGTTCCCTAAAAACAAGCATACTTGCCTTCAGCAATACTTCCAGCTTTGGTATCTTTCTTCTTCAGCTTCTTTTTGGAAATCTTTTGGAAAGGAGCAAACTCGACTACAGCAGGATACTCCTGGCCTAAACAGAGATAAAGAAAATGTCATAGAGGATACCTTGTTTAACCCTTTGAGTGCCAGAGCGGTATGAAACTCCAAGCAATGCATTGCGTACCCCTTTGGCACTCAAAGGGTTAATATTTTGGAAGACTGGGAAATCTGGGAATGTTCTGCTTCTTTACAGTAATGTGAAAGTAAATTAACCTCTTTGTGAAACAGAAAGGACCTTTATTACTATAAAGGTTTTATTCTGGCTTAGTTCTCTATTATTTTGGATTTTATAAATAAATTATTTAACTGTATCATTTGACATTTATATCCATAGTATTTACATATTTTTATTCATAGTTCATTTTAAATGGAAAAAGCAGAGCTCATTTAATCCAAATTAGTAATTTATACAGTTCAGTTTTAAATGACAGATAGGATAGTTTATTTCCAATGTAACTGTGTAAGCTGCTATAGATTGTCTGAGATTTATCAAACACTTGCTATTTCTCTGCAGATGTTCTCCTATATCCATCCCTAGGCAACGCCTCTTGGAACATGGCACCTCAGAGTTAAAGCCAGTTCAAGAGCTCCCAATGGGACCCCTTCCCAATGGGAGCTCTTCAACTGTCTTTAACTCAGAGGGGTAATGTATTTAGAGAGAGCAGAAGTGGGTTCCCCTTGTCCAGATAATATTTTGATTATATTTGTATTTTTATATTCACTAAACCACTTACTGTATGTAAGTATACTTGGCCCACTTGTTATCCAGGAAGAGTATTGCCTTGACTGGTGTTCCCAAACAAGGGAGAGTTAATAACCCTTGTAAGCTTTTTAGCTACTTAGTGAGGCTGATGTAATAAGAGGAATAGGGGTAGTTTTGGAGTACACATGAGGACAAATCAAAATTGCCCAACATATCCATTGGTTAAATGTGGCTTTTAACCCTCTAGAAGACCCAGGTCCTGCACCGTTTGCAGTCTGGTTCAAACTGACAATGGAGGGCAACTAAAGGTGCCTGTCTAATAGGGTATTACACAGCCCAATCCTACAGAAAAAAAAACAAAAAAGAAGGCTAACTAAGAGAGAATACTTGCTCTGACGCATCTCCAGTGATGTCACTTTTAATACTGAGCTGAATTGGTGGGGGAAAGTCTTCGACTCCAGAGACTGCTTTGCCCTCCTGCAGGACAATACTTGACCCATAGTTCCTGTGTTCCATATTGGATCAAAGAGAATAAAGGGTATAAATCTATATGGTTCACAATGCCACTCATTCTTAGTACAATGTTTCATTTGTGTGTTGCCTCACACTATGACAGAGCTGTTTTTTTTCCTTTTAAGGTAAGTGTCAGCCAAAATGCCATCCTTATCTGTCTTTAAATGCAAAAACTCATAATGGTATGATGCTCAGTTCATTCATTCAGGAGCAACATAACACAATTACAGTTCTTATTTTATTTCATATTGAGTTATTTGAGGTAAACTGCTTTATATTACTTTGCAATAATTAATACAGTTGAGAATTCTCTCAATAAATTGCCTCCTTTTTCAAGGAATTTAAGAAATCACAAAATAAACAATAGGGGAGATACACTAAAAGTCGATTTTGTGGTGATATGATTTTATCGATGTGTGTAAAGCACTTTGCCTTTTCGATGTAGACACAAATCGTTTTGAGGATCCTCCTTCTCAACCAGGACATTTGTAGTACTCTGGGTTGCAGAGGAGGAGTTAGGGGAAGCCGGTGATTACCTTCCTGGTCACCTCACTGATCACCTATCCTATTGGATAGGTGATCAATGCAGGGGGGCATCAGTAGGGGTCCCGATGCCCCCCGCGAGGTCTGATTTTATTAAAAAAAAAAAAAAAAAATGGCACATAGTGCAGGATCCTGCGCTATGTGCATTTTTAAAAAAAATATACACATGATTGCTCCCATGCTAATGGAAGCGATCGTATATATAGTAATGTGTTGCCAGAATGGGGAAGCATTGTGGAGCAGCATTTCAAACATATTCATTGTGTGGACAGCATGTCAAATATATTCATTGTGAGGGCAGGATATTCAACATATTCACTGTTTGGGCAGCATATCAAACAATCATTGTGGGAGAGAATACGGAACATCACCATTATGATAGCCCCACATACACTGACACTGCTGGGGGTGGTCAGGCAGCATAAATGGGGATCTGTGGCTACCAGTGGGCAATGGAACAAGTCTGGGGTCCAGGCAGTGTACATGGGGTTCTATGGCTACCAGTGAGCAAGGGAAGGTTGGGGGCCAGGCAGTAATATATGGCTACCAGAGGCATAGGAACAAGGCTGGAGGCAGCTGGTAGCGACAAAGCCCCATGGATGCTGCCTAACCCCCAGTCTTGTACTCTTGGGAGTGCACAACAAATATTACTAAGATAAATCATACAGAGCTGAGGGGATGATTGTGCATTGTATACTGTGCTTTCTAACCTATGAATACCATAATGGCCCATTATCCTACATTTCCATATGGAAATGACTCATTATGCTGCATTTCCAAATAGAAATACGTCAGTGTTGATGTGATAAGTGAAAAATTTTAAACCTGTCGAAGGAATGTCAGATTGATGTCAATGTGGCAGATTTCTGTCAGATTGACGGGGATATGATGGGATATGATGTCAAAGACACTTTAGTGCATACTGTTGATGCGCCTTTGACACTGATCCGACAGGATATGGCCATTACGTGCTCTCTTCAACCTTCAGTGCACCTCGGCCCATGTATCTGTAGAATGTTCTTGCATTAAAGCCATCTTGGAAAAAGTCTATTCTAACCTTTGCTGTCAATGAAGATAAATCCATCAAAGCGATCTCTAAAAAGAAGGATGTCGTCTGGATTTCTGAAGTTAATATATGCTCTTGAAAAGAGATGAGGGTATAAGCTGTAAAAAGAGAAACAATTTGCTATTTTAGGTTTGTTTTAGAAAAGGATGGATACCTTACATTGTTAAGCTTATATATTTGCTGTGCATACTTATTATCCTGGACAAGTAGCACAACATTTTGGAGACATTATCTTACTGGCTGGTGATAATAAAATCTATGCAGTAACTGTAAAACATACTATCCTGTGTGTATATGCTTCTTTTTCTATGTCATTTTTTTTTACTAGACTTACCATGCCAAATAGAGTACACAGAATTGACTATTGAATCAAGGTATTAGTGTACTAAGAGTCCAAGGCAGAAAGTGAAAGATCAGCAATTCTGGAACATAACAACTGCACCACAGGGGAAAAAGATTAACCCCTTAACGACCGCATGCCGTGCTATGACCGTCATGCGGTTTTTGCATTAATGACAGGTGACGGTCATAGCACGTCACGTATATTTTACTTACAGAGCTCCTCCTGGAGTGCTGTAAGTAAAAACGTGGAGTGGGATTGACCGCGGTCTCTCTCAGTCCCCAGTGTGGTGTGCCGGTATGCATCACAGGTCACGTGTGCCGGCACGTCGGAATCTTCAAAGTGGTCCTTAAGGGAAGGTTACTTCCCAGGACGGTGGACGCCAAAGAGTTAACAATATGATATACACGTAACAGGAACTATAAGCCCTGTCGGGGGGTGGGGGCCTAGCAAACACAAAACAAGCACTCACCAAGTATATCCTATAAATGTATAATACTTTATTGTAAAAGGTAGCTACACCAGACTTATAGACAAATACATTTTAAAGAAAATGCACACATTCAGAACTAGAAGCAGTTATCAAAATGTAAAGTTTACAAAATTGCCAATCAAGACAATAGAGATGTTTTATACAAAGGTCTGATGCATTGCACAAATGATAAAAGTCACGTAAAATATTGAGCATCATAAATAAAGAAGTGCAATATATATATATATATATAAATATATATATATATATATATATATACACACACACACACATAAGAGGGACATGTGGTAATAGGGTCATGTGGCTAAAGTTCTAAGTGCCTGGCATACACATCAGGGGCAGCAGTAAAGAGAAGTTATACAAAACTCCTCCATGTTGCCTCTCTCATTGGTACAGGCATGTATTTCCACAGGACTGGGCTGAGAAGCAAAGCTTCCCCAGCCCATTCCTCTGTCCCAGTCCTGTGAAAATCTCGGCATGGGAGCATGATTTTCATGGGCGTGGCCACTCTGCAAGGGCTTTCAGAGGCTCAAACATATCACTCGCCCTGTTCATCACTCTCCCCTGTCCCTCTTGATGTCAGGCCCTCTCCCCTTATCACCTTCCTCCCCTGTGTTCTACACACTCCTCTCCTTCATTCCTTTTGTTTCCCTTCCTACCTCTCTCCGCTCCCCTGTGTGCAATGGCCATTACCACCTCCATGCAAACCTTCCGGAGTGGGAATGTGGGAAACATCATGATTTACATTAATTACATTAATTTAAAGCTCTTATGCTGTTATTTAATGATTTAAAGGCAGCTACTCTGCAACCTGGAATGTTGATGCTTATCAGTAACTGATTTCAGTTTTTGCATTACTCCATGGTGGGAGTTACACTTTAAAGAAGAACTTTCAGATAATAGCCAGTCGCCATGCATTCATTAAATGCATGGCAACTAGCTTGAAAATAAATGTCTTACCGTAAAAAAATAGATGTGTCTAAAGGAATCCGTCCCGTTTCGGGACTGACGGGCAGGTTAGTGTGGTCTGTGAGCCTGCGCCGTCAGTCCCTTCCGGTGACCATATGGTGCAAAGCAGTCTACTCTATGGAGACCGGGACTGACGGCGCAGGCACACAGACAAGATGTCTGCACTCTAGCCTCAGTTCCGGTTTCCAAACGGGGCGGATACCTTTAGACATGAGTATTTTTTATGGTAAGACATCTATTTTCAAGCTAGTCGCCATGCATTTAATGAATGCATGGCGACTTGTGATTAGCTGAAAGTTCCGCTTTAACCCTTTGGGCACCAGAGGGGTATGGAATGCATTGCAAAGCAATGCATTCCATACCCCTCTGGCACTCAGAGGGTTAACAGGTGAAGAATCACCGTCTATTATGTCACTTAATTTAGGACATCTCACATGGTACCAAATTTTACCTATATATTATACATAGACATAATACAATTCCTTCACACACCATGTATAGGAGTGAAATAGGAGAGTTACATTTTTTTTTTTATTAAAGGGATAGTAATACTTCGTTTTATCTTTATTTTATTTTGTAGGCATTAAAAAAACATGAAGAACGATATAAGTCTTATCTCTCAAACCTTTATGGTTTGAGAGATATTCACAAGCAAAGTTTCCCCCTCCCGTCCCTTTTACCTAGTGTAAGCCATCTCTTCTCAAATGTGGAATGCAGTCCATAGACCAGACAGATAACAGCAAGGGACAATATTCTTCCTATCAGAACAAAGAAAGCCCTGCCCCCCTTGACAAGCTTTTCAGCTTTTTCCCTTATCTTAACTGAAGATTGTCCCTCTCTGCAGTCTACCTGGGCACCTCCCTTCTGCTCTGGCTGAGCAGTGTTACATCAGTAAAAGGGGCGGGAGGGGGATACTTTGTCATTAAATTACTCTTGAACTATAACTCTGACAGTATTGAAATAACACTCTCCAAAGTCCAAATACTATGATGATTAATTAGAGATGCTTTTATTATGAAACATTACTATCCCTTTAACTGCATGTGCTTTGCTGTGCCAGTACTAATAGTACTTAATATAAATTACATGTGGCAGATGTTGCTGCCATGCATGTATATAGACTCCTGAGTCTACTAGGAAGTCAATATGGTTAAAAAGTCTAAGGCTACTTCAAATGTGCCTTAAAAATAATTATGATGAAGAACACTTTGAACTGGTCAAACAATACAGGTGAATTCAAATTCACTCTAGTACCCGCTAGTGAAATAACTGACCACTTATTCAACCAAAATATCTTATCATTATCCTAGTCTGACCAGCTGACAAGAATGTTACAATATCTCAGTGCTTCAGTCACTGCCCATCCCATTGCATCGCTAATTAATGCTTCCTTGACATATGGTTTACACTTACATTGTAAATCACTGTGTAAACTTGTGGTGCTATATAAACATATTCATCTGGTTATATACCGAAAGCTTAGAAAGTGATAGATTTGTACCTATCCACAATTAATGCTTCAAGTTATTCCACTCATTTATTAAAGTCCTGGAAAAATGTGTCCACGTGCCACTATGCAAGCATTACGGGTTGTAGGTCCCTAAAGGACCAAGGACGTACATGTACGTCATGGAATTCCGGGTTCCCTGCGTGGCTGCACGCCATTTGGGGAGCCCGGAAACGGAAGAGAAAAAAAAGGTCCGTGGTCCTTAAGTGCACGTGGCCGGTCCTTAAGGGGTTAATCAGGGAAATCCTTACATCCTGGCCTGTTGGTGACCCTTGAGGCCGGAACTTGGACATTCCTGACTTAAGTAAAGTGTTCACTGGCTATATTAACTGAACTATATAAATACAAATCCTTTTTCTTCTTGCATGTTACAGAGTGATTTTGACAACAAACATTTGGTTACTGTTGCATGCATTTAATTGAATTCACCTTTGGCATTACTAGTCAATACAATATGTCCCCTATTCATGTTATCAGTTCACTATGTTTAGTATATAATATATCTTTCTCTACGTCTGTTCTTTATTTGTCTTCAGTTACTGTGTCTGTCTCTAGTTGTGTTCATCTGCTTGTTGGTGATATGTACTCTATATTTATACTGTACATTTGTCCATTTAACCCTTTGATTGCCAGAAGGATATCCGATGAGTTGCGCTGCAATGCATTAGATACCTTTCTGGCACTCAAAGGGTTAAGATAGTCTTACAATTTGCTATGAAAGTTATATTCAGCTCCAAGTAATGCCATACCGAACGTCCACTTTTGTTGCCTGATTTATAAACCAGCAAGTTCTCCTGTGGAAAGGTGTGGTCAGCATGAGAAACACAATTGGGCTGTAGTTATAAATGGGGCTAAATAAAGTGGAAAAAATAGAGAACAATGTAAAATACATATATATCCACCCCGGGACAACTGCAGTGGCCAGGGATGATGAAGAAATTCATTTTCAGAGGCCAGAGCACCAAATATAGCAACAAACCACTTCCTAGAGGAAGACACTTTATGCATTGGTTCCTGTGTTCCACAATGGACAAAAAGAACATGCATTGATGCAACAAGGTTAAAATCAATTGATACCCATCAGCAAAAGCAAAACAAAACAAATAAATGGACACATTCTTGTTTCGGTTGGCAAGCAAAACCAGGAGTCAAACGGTATAGTTAATAGAACCTTTATTATGAGAATAATGACAGTAATGGTGACTGAAACGGCAAGCACTGTATCAGGAATATCAGTCTCCCAATCTCTGCACCACACTGTCCGAGACTAGGCCTCAGCACACTGAAGTCTCATGGTAAGGTAACGCCCAAGCGATACTGACTCAGCCTGCAGTCAATAGCTAGGAGTCTGCTAGAGCCCCAGGTCAGTACTAGGAAGGATGTCTGAATAACAGAACTAACAAACTGAGGGAACAGACAGAGCCTTCTAGTAAACACCAGATAGGATAGTCAGACGAGCCAAAGTCATACATGGAGTGGGTAGTCAGCCAGAGCTACAGGTTTGCACCAGAAAGGATATCCACTGAAGCGATGGAATGCTGTATGCGCAGTGGATAGAGCCCCAGGTCAACACAAGAGTTGGTAGTCAGAAAAGCCTAGGTCATACATGGAGCGGGTAGTCAGCCAGAGCCACAGGTTTGCACCAGAAGGGATATCTGAGCCAAATCGGAACCCCAAGGAGAATAGTCAGACAGAGCCACAGGTCAACACCAAAATGGATGGACATACAAGCCGGATTATACACAGGAATCAGGAATACTAGAAAATGAACTGTTCAGAACAACAAAGTAAGGGTGACTGAGTAAGGACCCAGTCTGCCCTTTCAACCCCTCCACAGGAAATAGGTAGGAGGAGCAGCTAAAGGGAGGAAGTGGGTAGGAGGAGACTACAGGAAACAAACACACATAAAACAGAGGCCTGCAGCATGCTTGAAGCCTCTTGCCTGCAGATGACGCATGGAAAGACGCCAAGCGTCACCGAAGCGGCGGCACTGTAAACAAGGTACTGTAACAATTCTCAACTGGATATCTCTAAACCCGCAGATACTATATATCCAGTGAAGCCTGCTTGTCCATTTTAATGCTGATGGGTATTTGTTTTTAATGCTTTTCTACAATAAATGCATATTTCTTTTATTAGCCCTCAGCTTTCAAGGATACATTCAGTGTGCGGGACTTTCCTCTTTCTAAGACTGTGCACAAACACCAGAGATTTGTTTCATTAATCAGTTAGGAGGACACAGAAAATAAAAGGATCAGATTGAATTGATCCAAACAAATAGCTTATGGACAGTAGGAGGGGGGAGAAAGGGCCAAGGGAAGCATGCAAGTGGGAGGGGTGGGAGAGGGAAAGCATGGGAGATAGAGCGGATGAGAATAGATGCTCTGTAGAGCTTGGAAAAATGGCAGAGAGAGATGGCAAAGGGTTGAAAGGGTGTGGAAGAAGGTAAGAGACGGAGTACAAGAATGGGAGAGAGACAAGCAGAGGAGAGTGGTCCAGCAGTCCTGCCCACCTACTAACCTTCTGAAGAATATCTTCTACATTGTTCAAATCTGTGAACCAGACAGTAGCCTGTTTAATCTACATCTGAAAGTAAGACATCATTGATTGTGTTTTAACTAATCGGATTGAAGGAAAAGCAACAAAACGAAAAACCTGTTTTACAAGATGTTTCATGTATTGCAAAATAGGCATATTTTGTGAGAATTCCAAATCTTACAGAATCAAAAATATCTGTATTGTCCCAGATGCAAACAGTAGAAGAAACTTGCATAACCAACGGCATACACATTACCTGTTATGTTCAAAATCCCTTCTTCTATATTTAATTTCCACATTACAATTTAAATCACTAGGTTATAGGAAAACCACATTACCTGGGATCAGCAGTACAAAACTCAAAATAATCATGTGCTGGCAAAGGATGTAGTTGTTCCTCTAGTTGTTCTTTACTAATGGAGGGAGGAAGCCGACGTATTACTACCTGCAAAAGACACCACAGAAATGAACATTGGGGTGTGATTGTGGGCATGGCTAAGGGCATCTGAGATGTAAATCCCCACTCGAAATCAAACCTGTGGTCCCAAACCTGCCCCACTTTCTCCTACCTTATAACAAGGGGCATTGCTAGATACTGTTTTAGGAGGTGAAAGCCCGAGGTCTCAAGTTTAAAGTCCTGGGTCATGTTGACAGTTTGGAGCCTGTATTTATGCTAATCTTCTTTAAATGAATGGGAAAATTGGATTGCAGAGCGCACTACTAATTCATTAGGTTGGCCTATGCCAAGAGTCTTTTAGGGGAAAGCTTATGGTCTGTGGAAACCTAGCAACTCCCCCAGTATAACAATGCAATATATTGTTTACTTTGTGTAGCAAAATAGTTTAAAGCAGGTACATCCAAAGTATTTTGAAAAGCTTTTTTTAGTGATCAGACATTGTGACACAAGTACAGGAATACAATATTTTGGTCCCAGAATAGCAGACCTTAAATAAGTCCACGCTTTTGGAACTAAAACACAAGATTTTCCTTGATTACTACAACTGCATGGCTTTGCTGTGTTTCTACAGTTAGGTCCGTAAATATTTGGACATTGACACAAGTTTTGTTATTTTGGCTGTTTACCGAAATTAATTCAAGTTACAGTTAAATAACGACTAACAGCTTAAAATGAAGTCTCTCAACTTTAAATTGAGGGTATTCACATCCAAACTGGAGGAGGGGTTTAGGAATTACAGCTCTTTAAAATATAGCCACCTCTTTTTCAAGGGACCTTGTGGGCTATTCCTTCATTATTTCTTCATCAATTAAGCAGGTAAAAGGTCTACAGTTGATTCCAGGTGTGGCATTCGCATTTGGAAGCTGTTGCTGTGAACACACAACATGCGTTCAAAGGAGCTCTAAATGCAAGTGAAACAGGCCATCTTTAGGCTGCAAAAAACAAAAAAATCCATCAGAGATAGCAGTAACATTAAGAGTTGCCAAAAATGAATGCACTGGTGAGCTCTACAACACAAAAAGGCCTGGACGTCCACGTAAGACAACAATGGTGGATGATCGCAGGATCCTTTCCTTGGAAAAGAAAAACCCCTTCACAACATCCAGCCAAGTGAAAAATACTCTCCAGGAGGTAGACATATCATTATCCAACTCTAACATAAAGAGAAGACTTCACAAGAGCAAATACAGTGGGTTCACCACAAGGTGCAAACCATTCAAAAGCCTCAAGAATAGAAAGGCCAGATTAGACTTTGCCAAAAAACACTAACAAAAGCCAGCCCAGTTCTGCAACAGCATTCTTTGGACAGATGAAACTAAGACCAACCTGTACCAGAATGATGGGAAGAAAAAAGTATGGAGAAGGCTTAGAATGGCTCATGATCCGAAGCATAACACATCATCTGTAAAACATGGTGGAGGCAGTGTGATAGCATGGGCATGCATGGCTTCCAGTGGCACTGGATCACTATTGTTTATTGATGATGTGACAGAAGACAGAAGCAGCTGGATGAATTCTGAAGTGTACAGGGATATATTGTCTGCTCAGATTCAGCCAACAGCGAAGTTGATTGGACGGAGCTTCACTTTACAGATGGACAATGACCCAAAACATACTGTGAAAGCAACCTAGAAGTTTTTTAAGGCAAAGAAGTGGAATATTCAAAGAGCTAGTCAGAGACGTTCAACTAGGAACGAGCCTGCCCTCGAAGTGATGAGGCTCTATAGGATAAGTATCCTACCCAGGGTGCAATCTCTTTTAGCTCACTAGTACCTTTCACAGAGAGGAAATATCCTAAAGCACATCATACTGATCCTATCAAAAGGCAGTCCAGCCATGAAGTGCCAGGCAATTCCTCTCTGAAAGAGACGCAGCCAACCCCAGACGTATGTTTTGGCCTTGTCAGTGAGGAGCAGCTGATCTCTCTAGGCACTGTGAGCAAAGAGTCCACATCTGGATTACCCTGTTACCCTTAGGGTGACTAGTCCCAAGGATAATTTGCATATGCAAAGAGCTAGTCAGAGACGGTCAACTAGGAATGAGCCTGACATCAAAGTGATGAGGCTCTGTAAGATAAGTATCCTACCCAGAGTGCAATCTCTTTTAGCTCACTAGTGTCATTCACAGAGAGGAAATATCCTAAAGCACATCATACTGATCCTACCAAAAGGCAATCCAGCCATCAAGTGCCAGGCAATTCCTCTCTGAACAAGAGAAGCAGCCAACCCCAGACGTACGATTCGGCCTTGTTGGACCTCGTCAGTGAGGTACAGTTATCTCTCTAGGCACCGTCAGCAAGGGGTCCATGTCTGGATTACTCTGAATATTCTGCATCACCTGATGTCAACCCGATCGAGCATGCATTTCATTGCTGAAGACAAAACTTAAGGCAGAAAGACCCACGAACAAACAACAACTGAAGACAGCTGCAGTAAAGGTCTGGCGAAGCATCATAAAGGAGGAAACCCAGTGTTTGGTGATGTCCATGCATTTCAGACTTCAAGCAGTCAATGACTGCAATGGATTGTCGACAAAGTATTAAAAATGAACATTTTATTTATGATTGTGTTAATTTGTCCAATTACATTTGAGTCCCTGAAATAAGGGGGCTGCAATTCCTAAACATTCCGTACAATATTTTTGTTCAACCCCTTGAATTAAAGCTGAAAGTCTGCACTTCAATTGCAAATCCATTGTGGTGGCGTACAGAGCTAAAATTATGAAAATTGTGTCAGTGTCCAAATATTTACAGACCTAATTGTATATAGGGTCAGAGATGCTCATCTAGGAACAAGCCTGCCAAAACTGTACCAAGTTCTATGCAACTTTTTCCTAGCCAGGGTGCAATCTCTTTTACCAAGATGGATGAAACTTACATCTGGGGTTAGCGGCTTCTCTCATTCAGAGAAACACTGCCTGGCATCTTCTGGCTGGACTGTCATTTCTGGGGGCAGGATCAGTATGAGGTGCTGCAGGATATATTGTCTCTGTGTATGGCACATGTAAACTAAAAATTACTGCACCCTGGGCAGAAAAAAGTCCTACAGAGCATGCTAAAGGATATGGCTAGCCTGAACCTACTTGAACTACCACCATATATAAAGTCACCACCTAATAATTAGGCATATGGCGACTAGCTTCTTAATACTGCTATTATCTTCCACAAGTACCGCGTTTTGAAGTAATCCTGTTTCTTCAGAGACCGGCAACCAGACTTAGGCAATGTCATGCCTGCTCCTCTTCTTCCGCATCGAGGATGCTCTCTATTGTATTTTGTGCATCTATGGTTCTTCCAGACGTTGACACATCCCAAAGCCTTGTTCTAGAGCCAAACTTCTGGTTCTGGGCTTTAAAGGGAAGCATGCAGGTCTCTCCGCGTGCAATTATAGCGTTCTGCACTATATTTTCTTTGTGCGTTTCCAGCCTGATCCTGTGATGTCTTTGCCTAACCTTCTGTGCTGACCCTTGCCTGTCTGACCTCTGGCTTTTGCCTTCCGATTTGGATTTCTCTGACTTCTGATTTCACCCTTGCTTTGCCTGTCTACTCGTGCAGCCTGCTTGTTTAAGACTTTGCCTGACAACTCTTGCAGCCTGCTTACTTAAGTCTCTGCCTACGGGTGCTGTCCGTTGCTTGACAGTCCTTCCTGCTTCAATCTGTTGACTTTGTTTCCTGTATTCCTGCCTGTTATCTACCATCTTTGCCTGACCTCTCTGCAGTATTGTTCCTAATTTCCTGTTTATACTCACTGGTGTTTGTTTCTCCATTCCAGTCTGCCCTATTGTTCCTGCCATTGCTGATCCAGTTCGTTGTCCAGTGTCCAGTATATCATCGCTGCCAGCTGCTCGAGGTCTCCAGGTCTCTACCTGTGACAGACCTTGCAGTTAGATGTTGTTGGCTCAATCAGTCATCTGTTTCGCTGAGTCTCCTACTCTTATATTTTCTGTTGTAAACATCCTCCCTGAGGTTGGTGGTGTCAGACCTTACTGTGGCGAGTTATCCTGGGCCTTCTTCGGCTCAACCGAAAGGGGTCATCTGGCTTCACGTACAGCAACTTTATACCGCTTTGGCTGCAGCACAACTCGCCACAGGGGGCCTACGACTACAAGCAACACACTCAAGTCTTCACCCTACCTATAGTCGTTTCATGCATGCAATTGCCATTGTTCACCTAGTCAGTGACAGGCGCAGACATCTTGCTCAGAAACATCTGCGTGCCTACGCTGTCCGTCCAGATCTCCTCTAGGAGGCACTGCATGGAGCCGAAAGAAACAGAAGAAACAGGATTACTTCAAAAAGCGGTACTTGTGGAAGATAATAGCAGTATTAAGAAGCTTGTTGCCATATGCCTAATTATTGGGTGGCGACTTTTTATAGGGTGGTAGTTCCGTAAGCATCTCTGACCCTCACTTTGCATGGCTACATAATGCATATCCCCCTTGATAACCTACTCCAAATGTTGGTATTCAAAAGGTGTACATGAGTCTGACATGACTCTATGGGCCCTAGGGTGACCACATGTCCCAGATTGCCCGGGAAAGTACCGGATTTTAATTGTGTGTCCCTTGTCCCAGGCAGCCGCCTTCTGGAACAGTACAAAGTCCCGAAATGAAGGCTCCAGAGCACATAGTTCTAAACACTAAAATGATAACTGCCTATTGCCTCCTGTGACAGAAAGTGATGTCTCTGCTGGGCTATATCAGAATGGCTACTAGACAGAGCTCTAAACACTATAGAGAGAACTGAGCCTTCATTCTAACATCAATCGGGTGCTGCGGTGCAATTTTGTTGTAGTGTAACGCTAGTCTAAGGCTTTGTACTCTATCTTGTAGCCCACCAAAGAATCATTTTCTTGCAAAAAAGAAATGGAAAACTCCAGTCTGTTTTTATGGGATAGCTAGAATGGAAGTTTTAAATTCTTTTTTTTTTTTCACTTTTCTATTTTTTACTTGATGAACATCCCAGTATGCACAGTGATATCTATTGGCTTGAGTTGCAGAAAATCTAAAAATGTGCCTTTTTTGTCTTTTCCTGGCAGAAGACCCATTCTTGTGGAATGAAATCTAGGCCTGTGGTAACATAACTCAGATTTATACCTGACATGGGAGCATATGTGATATGCATAAAGATAAAAGTTGTTTATTTCTGTGGAAAACCAAATGCACAATATGTATAAATGAAAAAGCTCAATAAAGCCTAAGATTCATTTACGTTTGATAATAATTTATGAAGTTGTTTAATCCAACAATTGCTTCAAATTTATATCTATATGCATAGCATAGAAGCAGGTACGAACAGTAGGGTCGCTTTCACATGACGCGTTCTATCCAATCACGACTTCCCGGTAGACCCTGCACGTTCACAATGCCTATACATTTACTTCTTACAGTGAGACTGATGTAGGATCAGGTTGTGGTGATGATGACGGTCAGCATCCTCTTACCTTGCTCAGAGCAGATTTCCTCTCCTCCCTGTTCCTGATGCAGTTGGTGATGGTGCCTCCGGGATCCAGCTCACGGCTCTGTCTATCACTACTCTTGTTTTCCCGTTTGCCCCTCAGCATGGACGTCGGTGGCAGCTCCCGCTCGCTCCTCATTTTCCCTTCTGATTTAATTTCCGACTTAGACCGTTTAACGAGACCTTAAGCAGCTGTGTCCTCCTCCACCCGCACCAAATTCCTTCACCGCCTTCTTCTGCTATGGTCCATCTCCCCAACTAGCAATATTGTGTTCTGCAACGAAGGAACGGTGGAACACCTGGCAGATGAGCGGTACCTCGCGCAGTTGCCAGGCTCTTAATCCATGCACCCCAAATGCTATGCCAGCTTCATCCCAGTCCTTGCGCGGCCTGGAGTTTTCCTGCTCGTGCATTTGCGCTGTTAGCACGCTCCCGTACTTTCTGGTGTATTGGCACTGCGCACGAGCGCGCATCCATCACAGAGTGGTCCTTGGAGTTGTAACTAAACTGGGTGGTCAAATTTGGCTTTCTAGCCGCTGTTAAACTACAACCCCATCAACCTCTAACGACGAATAGGCGGATCCTGATGAGTTAATCGGCAATCAAACAACCGCAGCTTGCCCATTAGCTTTTCTGTCAGTCTCAGTATTAGAAGCGTATAGACCCACAGGAATGCCTCGTTAGAAATATTAAAGATAACGTAACAGTTTCTTATTCTTTTATATATCACATTAGCTGGAAACGCACATTTGTTATATCTCGATAGACCCCCACATAAATTGAGAATCATGGAAATCAGAGGTAGGTTAGCTGTTGGGGACTACAACTCCCATCATCCCCATCCAGGCAACATGTGGATGGGGGTGATGGAAGTTATCGTTTTCAAAAGGTGAGGGGGCAAAGGTTGCCTACCTCTGATTTAAATATTCAGATGCTTCATTCAAGGCAATTTCAGCTGTCATTGCCACTTGATACCACACTGATCAATAATTCTGTAAATAACTTTGAGTACTGCAAAGCAAAACATGTTTATACAGCTCTAAATAATTGCATTGCATTTGTGAATATTTGATATTGGTAAACAAATCCGTTTAATAAAATTTCAGATTTTTGTAAAACATGTTTTCGGACTGCTGTCAGAGATGCTGATACATACATGCTGGTTTACATTGCAGTTGATAAGTGGTTCTCACTGGTTTAACAGACTCCCACTGAAGTTTAAGGATAAATTTGTAGATAAAAGTCTTTAAAAGATATCAATAGCAAAGGAATCCAGACCAGAGAAAAAGTGTAACACTTACATTTCATGTATTCAAGATACTAATACTAAAATATTGAACAATAAGCTGTGGAAAGAGAAAAAAAGTACTTCACACAAAAAAGACATGCTGGTAATGGAGTTTCTACCCAAGATGCTAACATATAAAATACAATGTTAGAGAAATAAACAATACCAAAACGCTAAATGTTTTTAATGGTGTTGTAACCACACTGAATGCTGGAGGTCTACAATGCATTGCAGAGTATTTAGCTGAGAACCACTCTAGCAGTCAAGGGCTTACAACCACATTTAAATTAACAGGGAGATTTATGTCTCCCTGTGTTTTGGTTGGTTTGTTCCTAAATGGCACTTTTTAAATTGTGCATAAAGCCTGAGATGAAGGAGACATGCATTTCTCCACTATTTTACAATTAGTTTGCTCAAGACTTGCTCTCTTTTCTTTAGCACAATATAGCCCAGACTGTGTCAGGTCCGGGCAACCTGCTCTCAAAACATTGATGTAACACAGGGGCTGTACTAAACTGGGCCTAGTTATTTTAATAAAGCCATAATAAGAGATGATGAATGAGAAATGAAATACATGCTGTCAATCTATGACTACTGCCCAAGAGGAATTCAACCAAGTAGATTTGCCAACAAGCTTTCTAACCTCTGACAAGGTAGCAGTGATATGGAATACTCAACAGTGCGAAATTATTTGGGGGTCAGTAACAGACTGCATATCACCCGTGATAACATTTTGGATATGGTAATTTATTATTTTTCACCTTATTAACCCTTTGAGTGCTAGAGTATTGCACACCCCTCTGGCACTCAAAAGGTTAACAGCTGTAAATATTTTCTCATAAGACATTTGTGATGCTTATGCCTAAATTTGTATTTTTATATATTTGTGTATAAACACATTGACAATATCTAATTTGAATGTTCAAAGCTGCTTTATTTTGAGGTCTTTTAACCTCTTGAAGACCACATCCTATATAATAAAATGCTAGAATGTTTGTCCGATACAGTCATGCACAGTAGAGACTGCCCAAATGCTCATAATGCTGGTAGCATTCTGTGCGTTCAGGGAGTTGCTACTGACAATGACTGCATCTCGTGTGCCACCAGTGAAGAGGCGGAAGTATGCAGAGCAGGACCAACTTCTTAACCCTTTGAGTGCCATGCATTGCTTACCCCTCTGGCATTCAAAGGGTTAACATCACCCGGACCTTGGCCCATGTAAACGGGCTTTTACACTAGTAATTTATAACGTATTAATTATCTTATTGACTTCACATTATTGTTCCAGGCTATATCTTCTCACTGATGATGATGAAACTACAATCCATTGCTGGTGAGAGACACGGAGGCTGATATACTATTGAAACATGGCGCATTTCAAGAGCATACTAACTGCAAATTAGTAAACAAAAAAATCCCCAAATTCTGACTGATTTAAATGAGTATTACCCCATGAATTGTAGAGATGACTTCAACTCTCTGTGAATCAATGTTTTGGAGATCTGCTCTAACATTCAAGGGGTTCAAAGCTTTATTTAACTCATTTGGAATTTTATTTGTTCTCTACAGTCTAGATGGATTCTCCAGAACTGCACTATGTTTCATAGAACATCAGCCTCATTGTGTGCATTAACCCTCTGAGTGCCAGAGGGGTACGCAACGCATTGCTCTGCAATGCTTTGCATACCATTCTGGCACTCAAAGGTTTAAGGTTCTGAACCTTGGTAGTAACATCAATAAGGTTGATGTACTAAGACAAAATAGTGCAATTCTGGAGAAAACCAACCACATCACAGGGAATAATTAAAATCCACACTGATTTAAATTGGATTTAACCCCTTGAATACTGGCAAGTTTTCAACACTGTGAAGCAATATGTTGGAAATCGCTCTAGCATTCAAGAGGTTAAATGGATAGTAATTTCTAAAATAAAGTAGATCTCTGAGTCTTCTTCATCATAAACATAACACTTTGCACTATGTTTAATAACTTACTTTTCTTTAGTTTTACTGATGTAAAAGGATCCCCCTTCTGGCGACCTCCCCTTGGCGCTGCAATCTGGTCGTGGGACCGGACAGATGCAGTGAGGGACAAACTTAATCAGTAAATATAAGGAAAAGCCTGCCCCCCTTGACGATGGAGGGCCACATTTTCCTTTGCTTACTGAAGATTGTCCCTTACTGTTCTCCATCCAGACCATGCTTAGATGAGCGTAATGTGTCCCGAAGGAGCGGGAGGGGGATCTTTTTACATTTAATATCTTTAAAACTACAGAAAAGTAAGTTAATAAACATAGAGCAAGGTGTTATGGTACCATAGTGAAGACTCGGAGATCTACTTGGTATACTCAGTTTGTTCCAGAATTACATTGTCTACTTTGCCTTAGTACATCAGCATCAGCATGGCTGGTATTCTGAGAATTGGAGCAATTCTGTGGCAAGTGCATCATAGGTGACAAATACAGTTTTCAAAAATGTACATTGATTTAAAAGGGGATTTTAGCATTTTGAATGCTACAGTGATATCCAACAATTAAACCTTTTAGGATCAGAGGGGTGTACAGTAAATTGCAAAGCAATGCATTGCACATTCCTTTGGTTATGAAAGTGTTAAGATTATCATGGGCAGTGGGCACAGTTTTTGTGCCCTGTGGTCCTCTTAACAACTGCTACGTCGTTATATATCCAGAACTGATTGAAGATATTATCTCTTGAATAAAAGCACAAGGGCAAAATTCAGTGGGGTCAAATAATTTTTGGCCATAATAAGTTGTGAGTGTTAATCAGGGCTCAAAATTTCCACTAGCTAATGGCAAGTGAAAATTTAGCCCTGGCGAGTAGAAATTCAGCCCTGGTGGGAATGTTTT
The DNA here is from genome assembly GCA_037306005.1 of Rhinophrynus dorsalis. Classification (NCBI taxonomy): domain Eukaryota; kingdom Metazoa; phylum Chordata; class Amphibia; order Anura; family Rhinophrynidae; genus Rhinophrynus; species Rhinophrynus dorsalis. The sequence continues at coordinate 384,208,757 of CM074719.1, forward strand.
GGCTTGCAGTGGTGAGTAACTTTTCAGGTCTGGCTAGTAGAAAAGGACAAAATTATAAGCCCTGGTGTTATTATGTACAGGCCTTGCTTTTCCTTTAAGATCTTACATTCACTGCTGAAGAACTGTTATGAGAAGAGATGAGGTAGAACATTGCAGGTGAATGGCAACTACATACTTAAAAGGATAGTAATACCTGAATTAAGCTTGAGGTCTGGGTCGTCTTTATATGTTTTTAATCACATAGCGCTATATTTCCACTCATGTTTGTAGTTCTCAAGCTATTCATTTGGAAAGGATCCCCCTCCCCCACTTTCCCCTGCATCACTCTGGCTCAGTCTCGTCTGGATGGAGAGCAGCGAGGGACAATCTTCAGTAAGCAAAAAGAAAATCCCCCCCTCCTTCATCAATGGATGCAGGGTTTTCCTCATACTTACTGAATGAAGATTGTCCCTCACTGCATCCGTCCGGTCCCACGACTGGATTCCAGATCTAATGGGAGGTGACCAGTAGGGAGGAGAGGGAGATTTTTTCAGATTGAATTGCGCTTGAACTACAAACATGGAAGTGGTGAAATATAGAGCTATGTGTTTAAAAACATATAAAGAAGACTCTGACCTCAAGTTTACTTCAATTATTACTATCCCTTTAAAGGGATAGTAATACTTTGTTTTATATCTTTATTTTATTTTGTAGGCATAAAAATCATGAAGAATGATATGTCGATATTCACAAGCAAAGTTTCCCCTCACTGACCAAAATGGTCAAGTCTGCCATCTAGCTGTCAGATCTGGAATCCGGTCCGCGGACCGGCCGTGGCTGTACAGCAGAGCCGAGATCGCAAGTTATAAGAAGAATTACTTCATTCTGATAGTCTACAAAGTGTGCCTGGTTTGCAAGCATACTTTTTAGACTCTTCCAATGAAATAGTTATTTCTATATCTTGCGATCTTGGCTCTGCTGAAGAGCTACCGGTTGATCTATGGACTGGATTCCAAATCTGACAGCTAGATGGCAGACTTGACCGTTTTGGTCAGTGATGGGAAACTTCGCTTGTAAATATCTCTCAAACCATAAAGGTTTGAGAGATAAGACTTATATTCTTCTTCATGTTTTTTTAATGCCTACAAAATAAAATAAAGATAAAACAAAGTATTACTATCCCTTTAAAGACATATGTTCAATCAGTGGAGCAATTCTAGAGCAAACCAACTGCTCCACAGGGGCAATTAAAAATTGCCATTGATTTAGACTGGGCTGTCTGTCCATAGAATGATTGAAAGGTCTCCAGCATATTGGTTTGCAGTTTGTTGAAGACTTTTGTAGCTTTCAAGGGGCTAAAATTCCATACCAATGGGACTTTTAGGAAGTTATAATTTTTTTTATGTTTGAGATGGGCGAAAAGTCCCATTTTCTTGTGGGAATTTTCATGGAAAACCCACAGTTTTCTGAGGAAATTCATGCACATTCAAATGACATGTCTGTCTTCCTGCTACAGTCATTTAATTTATTGAGACAGAATTGCAGATTCTCTCCTAAGCTTTCTATGACAGCAGTAATTCCTGCTGATGTACACCATGCTGGATACTGGTGGGGGTGGGGTTATTATCCCCACCGCAGAATATGATGGTGGTAATGGTATTCGGACAGGTGGATGTTCCATTTCCTGCTACTAGCATTAATGATGAGTCAGCAGCACCACAAGCCACTTCAGGTTCATCTGGAGAGTCAAGAGGATCCTTCTCTGACCCCCAAAGAAAAAAGTAAAGGTTTAGGGAATACTTTACTACATGATTAAAAATATATAAAGAAGACACAGACCTCAAGCTTAATTCAAGTATTACTATCCTTTTAAGTATGTAGTTGCTATTCACCTGCAATGTTCTACACATCCCCTCTCATAACAATTCTTCAGCAGTGAATGTAAGATCTTAAAGGAGAAGCAAGGACTGTGTGATTTCACACAGCTGCAACATGATACACTGTGACAAGGTTGTGGAATGTGTGCAAGCATCCCCCAATAAAAAAAGCAGGTGTTACTGTCACTGTTCCCCCGTCCATCCCCAAAGACAAGAATAGCAAAAAAGGTGTAAGGCAACTCCACACCAGCCCTGAACATCAACAACCTATGTCATTGTCATCTAATGCTAGGGCCTAGAGCCAGACTACTACTACTATCACATTTGTCCCCTCAGAGTCCCCCAACTTGGTCATGGTATGGGATAAACAATGCAAAGAAATACATTGCATATCCCTCGAGTCCCCAAGAGGTATGCCAGCTAATTATCTAGTATTGAACTTGTCAGATATGGGGCTGGCACAGGTCTATGCCTTACAGGTATACACACAGGGAGAGAAGTGACATATACATAATTATACTGTTTATCAGTAGGCAGATCAGGAAGGTCTGATAAAGACTAGCTTATTTGGTAGCAGGCAAGCTATAAAATTCTCAGTCACTGGGGTATAAGGCAAAGGTTGAACTTGATGGACTTGTGTTTTTATTCAGCCTAATTTACTATGTTACTATACTCATCTAAGTACACTATAAAGTATTAATACATGACAAATATTTACAGAAGTGAAATCATATTGGCATAAAACCATGTATTATGTACTTTATTTGTTGTATTCTATGATAAGCGTCTGAATGTTAGCACAACTAATTCCTGACATGTAGCATTTTTTTCTCACTTCTACTTCCCACATGTATGAATAAAGCCTAAATCCTTTTATTTAAAAAAAATGATGGGTAGTTCAACTCATGCTAGTGTTTGCTTCTGCAGATCCACTCATTTTAAGATGAATTGCTGTCATTGTCTCCATGATTGATGCTGGGGTTGGCGTTGATAAAAAAACTTGTCTTGCTGCTAGCAGGACTCACTAAAATCCAGCTGTCTGGGCTGCAGGCTTGACTGGCACTCCTCTTGTGTTGATCTTGGAAAGGAACTGTAAAACAAGACATACTACTGATTACTTACTTTGATGCACAACTCCAACACTCAAATCTATTTTGTAAATAATGTTTGCTCAACAGGTAATCACAGACATGAAACAGACCAAACGGACCCTTTTGAGAACAAAAGGGGTGTGTAGTACGTTCATAATGCGTCACATACCCATCTGATCATCAAGTGTTAACCCTTTAAGGGCCAGAGGAGTGTTAAATGCATTGCTTAGTAAGATTATTCTTATGTTCAACAGTTAAGCCCCTTGATGCTTATGTTAAAATGATCAATCCAATAATTTAGTACATCTGGTGAGGAAAAGCATTCCAAAGATTTCATTAACATCAAGCTAGATAGTAAGGAGGAGTAAGAGAGGCACTTGGATGTAATGTTAATGGGTCTGGTACCCTATTTATTTTGGAAGGTGCAAACCACAGAGTCCCACAGTATTTTAAAGATTGGTTAGCCACCCTTTATTAGGTAGCTACACAGGTTTGTCACAGGAGTTCAAACATAATGGAACAATGGCAGATCATAGGGTGAAGTTGCCTCCCTCTAGTGATCAAATAACAAAATACATAAAGCTAGGTATAAACAAAGTTAGTACTACAAAAAAAAAAAAAAACAGAACAAAAGTATGTATAATAAATAAGCCACAGAAGATGAGGAATATATAGCATAAAGGAAAAATTGCCATGCTAACATGGAAAGATGGAATTTGTTCAAAATGCTCTTAGATAAATATATGCGTCAATATATACAATTAGGGAATAAGTACAAGAAGAGCAAATTAAGACTAACGTGGCTTATAATGAGGTTTGCAGAGAAACGAGAAATAAGAAATTGGCTTTTCAAGTATTTAAGTCAGAAGGGTCAGATGCATCATTTAAAGAAAAAAATGGGTGAAATCTGAACACTAGCAATTAAACTAACTGAAACTGAAAATGAGACAAGTATTGCAGAAGAGAGCAAGAAAAATCCTAAACAGTTCTACAAATATATAAATAGCAAAAATGTTAAGGTTGGTATTGGTCCTCTTAAAGCTGAGATGGGTGAATTGATGAGTGAGGATAAGGCTATGGCTGATACCTTAAAAACATTTTAATTTATTTAGTACACAAATTATATACAGTTTATTAAAGGATAAGTGGGGATTTGTTTTGATGCCATATTTATACGTATAACCCATCAGTTTGCTAATATAAAAAGTGGGAAAAAAAGAAAGAACACACAATTGTTCATGTTTTACTGATATGTTTTGTACATAATTAGTGAATCTGATATATATATACATATATATATATATATATATATATATATATATATATTTACTTGTCTTAAATATGGGAGTAGCTCATATGACTGGTATTTTATTTACTTTTCACCATTTACAGGATACATTTTACAAGATGAGCATTTTTAAGCTGTGATTTTTCAAAATTTGGCATGCAAGATCAAAGCTTAGTGATAAGAAATCTAAATGCCTACTAAAGTATATGTTTCTGAAAAGTACACAACATAGGGTAATACATCAGTAGAATTTTGGAGCTTTTCATGCAGCTATTTTTCCTCCAATCTGTACCAAATTTGTGGGACTATTTCATTTTTTTGCATTTTGCTCACTTATATTCAGTTATGACAATGACCCACATGAACAGGTTTTTCATGTTTTACGATAACTACTGGACCGAAGTTGTAATTTTGAAGATATTCAAAGTTGGAATTTAGTAGACATTCATTATTACCTATCTAGCTACTTACCTTAAACAATTTAATGCCTAATTTCTACTAAATATTTACCCACCCACACTTACTGTCCTACTTAACGTGTGTGTGTGTGTGTGTGTGTATATATATATATATATATATATATATATATATATATATATATAGATGCTATGGACTCACGGACTCAAAGTTAATACATTTTAATCCATATAGCAACGCTTCGGTCCACAATCAGGACCTTTGTCGAGTCAACAGAACAAAGAATAAACAATGAAATAAATAGGTAGGGAGAGTGCCCTTTATCCTTTCTGTTGATTAATTATTAAATGTATTTAACCTTATGTGATGTTGCACTGTGCAATTAAGTGTCAGATTAAGATTACTTCTGTAGGAGCAGATTTATCAATGTATTTCATTGCAGGTAGTACATTTTATAACTCCTTTATCTTACATATTCCTATTGAAGTCTATAGGACATTTTTAGATAAAACTTGAGATAATTATATCACCTACACTGGAATCCATCCCTTAGTAACTAGTCAGAATTGGCAGAGTGCACCTCACATGTAGAGTCAATATTTGTACAGGTCTAAGAACTGATAGCCAAGGCTGGCAGGAAGTTGAGAAATAAAGAAATTAAGTTGTGGCTTAAGCCATAAACTTTCCTTGCTGCACGTTATTCTCTTATGCAGGAAGATATTCAGTTTTATTAGCTTTCAAATCTACAGAGGCTTCTTCATTATTTGTGACACAAAACTGATTGAGTGAGGCTTAATACAATGTGTATTCAGATATTTGTTATATCTGATAACAGAACAGAAGCATCTGTTCCTCTAAAAGGTTATGCAAAAAATATCTTCATTTGTTAACCCATGTCGGTGTTAAAGGGATAGTAATACTTCATTTTATCTTTATTTTATTTTGTAGGCATTAAAAAAACATGAAGAACGATAAGTCTTATCTCTCAAATACTCTGACAGTATTGAAATAACACTCTCCAAAGTCCAATTACTATGATGATTAATTAGAGCTGCTTTTATTATGAAACATTACTATCCCTTTAAATCACTGACCTCAACATAATAAAACACAACTCTCTGGAACGTTAATAGCTGTACACTCCTCTTCAGTTTTGCAGTAACATAAATTGGAACGTCACAAATAAATCATTTTGAAAATAATGTTTATCCAACCGATAATCACAGGCATAATTGTAGTTTCATATTAAGATAATGCATATTAAGCTGGTTAATATATTCACCTTTATCTATATGTAAAATTATATATATTAAGGTTCACAAACAGTCTATCCACATTTTAACTTTTTGCACTATTTAACCCTTCTTGTGTCAGAGAGATGCACAATTAATTGCCCAGGAATGCGCCGTGTACTCTTTGGCACTCAAAGGGTTAAACTTATAACTCAATAATAACACTTTTATAATGTTGCATTATTTTGTATGCTATGTTTTTGTTAACCACTTGAAATTGTAGCAGCTAAAAGAACCAAAATGGAGTAAAAAAACAATAATGGAAAGAGATAGTGTATTGTAGAAAATAAAGTGATAAAGTTAATTTTCTTGACGCTGCTCTCTCTTTTCCCTTATTTTAGGTTACCAAGTGCTTTTTTCCTTATGATGAACTCTAAATATATCTTGAAGTGAGCATACATTTTGACAAGCATAATGTTAATCTATGCTGCATCAATTTTCAAAGTGATTTCCAACATTACAAATGTTGGAACATAATTATATTTATAATAAAATTATTTTTGTTTGTGAACAGCATTTTAAAATTGCACACCATTGTGACATTTTATCAGTAAATAATACAATTTACTAAATATTTACTACCTAAGCTCCAGCTAATGAGATGAAACAAGCAATTTGCATTGTTGGAATAATCAGTTCAAATGTCTTCTGGTATAACTTACCATTAAGGAAAGATTGATTTGTACTGTGGCTGTCAGCACAGGACTGAATAGTTCTTCTTTCTGTAGTAGCTGAAGAAATTTTCATGGAAGAAATAAAAGTTGAACATGTATCAAAGTCCTTGCAGGCATCTTTAGGGGTATAAGTGATGCTGGATTTTGTAGGTGTGCATCCCATGTCCTTGCAAGAATACGCTGCATCTGATCCACACAATGTTCACTGTTCACACTGAATGAAAAGGTGAAGATCCTGATCTAAGTACTCAGTACTTGAAATATGTTTTGTTTTCATTATCGAAGGGGTTGCTGAAGCTGCTTTGATGTAAGAGCTCTTGTTGGACATTTGAAAAAACAAAATAATAAATCTATCAGTGCCTGAAAATTTTAACATACCTAACAGGAGATCCCTATTTAACTTAGCTGTTCTTCAAAAATGATCCAAGATTATCCTATATAATAAAAGGCCAGATGTATGTTTGTCCAAAGTAGTCATGTGCAGTAGAGACTGCCCAAACGCACAGAATGCTGGCCCATATAACCTGGCTTTTGCAGTCATGCGCAGTAGAGACTGCCCGAACGCACAGAATGCTGGCCCGTGTACACGGGCTTTTACACTAGTCATAAAATAAAGAGATAAAATTAAATTAGCATACAAAAATAAAGTATAAAATAATAAAAGGATTAACCATCTTATTCAGCTTGTGCAAATATCAGAGTGTGGTTTTATTAATTATGTTTATGATTATTGCTACATTTACTAAATCCAAAGGTAATAAATCATATGTAATCTCTTGGATGCTAGAAATTAAGTTTTAAAGGTGCCTTATCACTAAAAGCAAGTTTGTTGATCTTTAAAGTGCTTTCCAGATCACTTACATAGTGTATTCACCATGTTTTTTTTATTTAGAAAACTAATTTTTGTGTTACTTTGACTTGTAGCTTATGCAAATTAAGGTATGTCACACAAGCACTTCTGTTTTAGCCCAACATTTCCCCTTCTCACTGATACTTCACAGCAATGCATTGCCAACCTACATTAGCAATGAGAGGGATGAGTGTGAGTGGAGAGGAAGTGCCTGCATGACATGCCTTACTTACAGTTATCTATAAATCTAAATACTTCACAAATTAATTTTCTCAGTAAAAAAATGGCTAAATCAACAAATGTGTGATTTGGAAAGCTCTTGCAAAATCACCAAGTTGTTTTTAGTTGATAGTGTCCCTCTCATTGTCAAACATTAATGCGTTTTGTAGAAGATCTTACAGATGACATGACAACTGAGATTAATGAAATTAATAACATTTGATTACATTAGATGTCATTTGGGGTGCATAGTTACTGTTTAAAAAACTTTAATCCTATATCTCCCATATTTTTCATTCAAATGAGAAATTTAACATTATCTTTAAAAAGATTTGTTTGCCTTTTAATTAAACCATTTTTTCAAACCACATGTATTAAGTGCCTGTTGTTGTTGATCAATGTAAATTTCAATGGCATATTTATAACAATGCATGGATTAAACACAGCAGTGTTTGATCGATACGACTGCTGATTAAACATAGTAGGACAATATACTTTTTCAAAACTGCAGTAATGTATTGATTCAGACACTCAATCTCATTGTTGAATTGCATGAGAATCCATAATTTGAAAAATTAAGTTAAAAATATTTACAGTTTTTAAAAATAAAAAAATCCTTATCACTTATTTAATTTGTCCTCTGTTTCTGACAATGTAAAATGTGAGTGAAGTTAATTGGTAGCACTATATAATTGGTATCTCGATAAAATAATAAATATATTATTGTTCTTTGTCTTGATTGATCACACATTTAATTAATTTAAAACATAAAAGACCATACAACTCATCAAGCATATTATCCATCGAAACCCCTCAAAAATCCTTACAGTTCTAATATTTATTCTTATCCTTCTGTTAGGCAACTTTGAGTCACTTACACTGTGTGTAAGAATTCCCACATAAAAGAGGCATTTTTCTCTTTTTCCCCCACACATTTTATATTGCCTGACAGGCATTGCTGGATGTGAGCAGCAAATACAAGCATGCTACCTGCTGTAAAGCTGTCAGAGAGGACTCAGGAGGGGGATGAGGAGCATGAAGGTAAGGTGTGGCTTGTGGTTGCAGAAGAAATATTAATTTTTTTGTCCTCGTGTATAATACCCCAACACCACCACTTCACATAAAGGTGAAGAGAAGCAAAATTGTGTGTATTATACAAAAGATTGTATGGTAATGCAAATACCAAAGGAGACAGTGGACATCCCTGCTTACTTCCCTTATTAAGGTGAATCTTCCCACTGACTGACAGATTTAAAAAAAAAAAAAAAAAAAGCCTTCCTATTAGAATGTGGGCCATATATATTCACCAGTGTCAATGGAACGCCAAAAATGCTTCCTGTCAGAATTAAAACTAAACCCTCCTCTTCCCTTATCACACAGTTTTCAGTAAAGGGGATAACATTTTTCGATGTATCAACTTAAGTAAAACATTTTGTATCTCCGACTCATGAATGTAGTAACATTACTCTTACTTATATTTGTTTCCTGAACAAAGATAAAATCTGAATTGAAGTTTTTCAAACTTAAAAAAAACATTTTTTCTTTTATTTTGTGAACAGCCCCCCCCCCCCCCACACACACACACATTTATCGAAGTGAAAGTTTGGTTTTCCTTCTTTTACACACTAAACTTCTCAAAAAGGATATAACTTTCAGCTATAGGTCAAATAAGCTGTCGAACAGTGTTCCTGCCCTCACAAACTGTAACTGTTTTTTAAGACACTCAGACTAGCTGGTTAGAATAAAACACAGTTTTATTAAATGAAAATAAAGATGAACGATTGCCCTCTACAGGCAACACAAAATAATAGCGATATATTGACAGATATGCCCCCACAGGCCCAGTATACAGAAACAGAGTTATCACATATACTGTCTCAGGACAGGCACACAGTAGTGAAACAAATCAAGGGTTAAATGCAATAATAAGCCAGTCTCTGTTGTGGTGTTTGGCACGCCCAAGATGGTGATGAAGCAGCTATAGGTGTAGATGGTGCAACACCTAAAGTTCTTAAGGCTGGGAAGCTGCTAGGCAGTACTTGACTAGAGGTAGAATCAGCAGAAAAGTTGCACAGAATAGCCCCCACGGGCGTAGCAACAGATACAACTTAATCTGCAAGTGCGTGAGTCGGTAGCCCCCACGGGCGTAACAGCGGTAGTAGCTTGCACTGCAAGAGCTTGCACTCCGGTGGAGACACCTAATGGGAGATGTTTTGTGCCTGAATCTCTCCGTACCAGACTTCTGGAGACATACCATTGCTCAAAGGCTGCAGGACATGTTGGTAGAGACCAAATGATATGGTCGATGTCCAGACACTTTTGGTGGCCCAGCATGAGGGCAGATTGTTCCGCATGTTTCAGCATGTTCCACTTGTGCACGGACCAAGACTCCTCTTCACCTGCCAGTCGGCCTCCTGCAGCCCATCCCGAACAGGGAGCGTCCATGGTCTCACTTGTCAATTGACTTTATGGTTGAGTTGCCGATCTCTGACGGTTACACGGTCATTCTTATGATCATGGATAGATTTTCGAAGATGGCCCATTTCATGCCGCTTAAGGGACTCCCCTCCTTCAAGGAGCTGGCCAAGATCTTTGCGAAAAAGGTAGTTCGTGTCCATGGTATACCCAAGGTGGTGGTCTCGGATTGTGGGAGCCAGTTTGTGTCACGTTCCTGGAGGGCTTCTTGTGGTCAGATGGGGATCCAGCTCTCGTTCTCCTCAGCTTAACACCCACAGTCAAATAGCTCTGCTGAAAGGTCTAATCAGGCACTGGAACAGTTTCTGACCATCATGACAACTGGGCGAACTTGTTACAGTGGGCGGAGATGGCCAGAAACAGTGCAGTTAATTCCTCCCCTTGGAACTCTCCCTTTCTGATTAATTATGGGTTCCAACCTTCTTTCCTGCCTGAGTCATTTGAGGCACAGAACATTCCTGTCAGTGGCCCTGGCTACTAACCTCTCAGTGTAGCCTCCGGTTGCCTTTCCTGAGGGCCTGGTTACTTTTGCTCCTTGTAGTCCTCGGTTTGCCTGACCAGTGGCCCTGGCTCCTACTCGCTCAGCATAGTCTCCCTTTGCCTGACCAGTGGCCTGGTTACTCTCGCTCCGTTAATCCACGGCTTGTCTGACCAGTGACTCTGGCTGCCTACTCACTCCCTACACTACCTGCTTGTCTGACCTGTAGTCTCAGTGTCTCCTGGCTCTGGTCTGCTCTTGCTCTCTGTTGCCTTCATTCGCAGACCAAGTGGTGACTTACGCATATTCTACCATTCTTCTGTTATTCCACTTGAGCCGCTTCCCTTATCTCGAGATCTTGAGTAGTGCAGTGCACAGCACAGTGTGCAGCTCCGGAGGAACCTTGGGTCCTATTTACATATGTCTGGGGTTCTGTGTGGGCTCTACCATTATTGTTGTTATAATAAATAAAGGTGGTTATAGTTTATCTTTGTGTCTGTCCTTATTTGCCTGATTACTGTGACAACTATGCTTAGAGGACTGTTTGCGCCGTTTTCTCTCCTTTGTTCCTCTTCTTTTCCTCATAAGTAACAAACTCTCCACCACCACTTATACAATCTATAAGGTGAACAGTGAAACAGATGGTTCATAGTTCACCATCCAAAATTTCTTAGTACATCATTCATTAACAATGTAATTGAAGCTGTGCCACCCAGTGGGCTCACCACTCTCCCCCTTCTGCATCAGGGCTTGCCTCTATATTCTGCTCTCCAGCTGAAACCTCTGTTCTTTCTAGTTCCATGCTGCTTGATCTTCTTCTGGAAATCAGATGTATATGCCACAGAAATTTCAAGACAGATATTCACTCTCCAACTGCATAAAATTGCAAACTTGCTGCATGTGCCCAGCACACAGCCATATAGTACTACCAGATGTCAAACCACCCTGCTCAGTACAATTCTCAGCCAGGTCCTGAGGGCTTCTCTGCTTCATCCTTAAGACACCCTTCTTTCTTTGCAATCTGGAGAGGAGCTCAAGACCTTCCTCAGGGTATTTATATCCATCTGTAACATGAAAGGGTGAAGAGAGTAGAGACTTCTTTTGTATTGATGTAATAGCTATAGCCTATATTATAATTCGCTAAGGATGTTTGTCAGAAGCCGTCATGCGCAGTAGAAACGGCTGCACGTGCTGCAGTCATGCGCAGTACTGACTGCCCAAATGCGCCACGGCTGATATGGAGCGGGGCACTCCGAATTCAGACTGAGGTCCTCTCTGTGCACCTCCTGGGACCGCTTGGTCCTGGTCCCAGGAAGGTGCGCATAGAGGACTACAGTCTGAATTCGGTGTGCCCCAATCCATATCAGCCACGGCACAGGCAGTCAGTACTGTGCATAACTGCAGCACCGCCAGTGTACACAGGCTTTAAAACTAGTCTTGATATATTTGAGTTGACATGCCTTTTAAATTTCTTAGGTCCTTAAATCTCACCATTTTGAGTAAGTTACATCTAACTTCCCAGATGGCACATCTGATCAGGGCATCTCTTTTGAATTTGGTGTCAGGTAGCTTACAGCCAATTCTATGGATATTTGATATCCACAGGGAGGTCAGACCCATAAATATGTTTAACTCAATCCACATAGATACTATGCATATCAGAACAAAATTCTTCAATATCTTTAATTCTTAAGTTATTTATCCTTCACTCCTTATCAATAGACTCCATAGTAATTGATAGATCCGTTATCACAAAATAGTTGGCATCTCTATATATTCTGCTATCACTGATCATGTTCTTTTGGGCACCAATCTAATTAGACAGTTTGTTTTAACTGTAATTGATGGGATTTCAGACAATACCATTTACTGCAATCCTGACCTAAAGTTTCAGCTACCATCTAGCTTTGCTATTATTTGTGATCTGACATCATATCTAAGGCCAGATGAAGCTCGCTCAGCATCTGGGCCACCAAGTTTGGTGTATTTGGGACCATAGCTGAGCTGGAGACACTAGATATAATAAGGATCCGCATACCTTACAAGAGGCACCCGGAGAACAGGACTCCCTTTGATCGACCACAACCTACTTATGCTTGCTCCTTCTTATCCATTGCTAACTTTTGGGCAGGAGTATGAGTTGATTTGTTACTTTTCTCCATTATAGCTGACCCAGTATATTTGAATTAAATTTGCTGATGAGGAGTAAAATTCTAGAAGGGAAGGGAGCAGAGGTGATCTTTCAATCAGCCATCACTAAAAACCAGGATAGAGCTCAAGAGGACGCCAGCTTCTGGAAGCATCCATTTGAGAAATCTTGGGGCCAATATTTCTGATTTGTCCATTTTCAGGAGAGTGAACTGTCAGAAGACTGCTGTCATTTATTTGTTTTGAGTGTATGGCTTTTATTCCCCTGCAACAGAGCTTTACCTACAGGTTTAGTTCACTTGACCTCTAAGAACCTTTTTGGATGTAGGTCCAGGACAGGTACGGTAGGTACGGTGACATGGTTCTCAACTTCCATCAAGTTTTCATTAGCTGAATTGCCCAAGACAGTTGCTTGGGAGAATTCCGTTTCACCCATTTGCGGGCTGAAGGAACCAATATCTGAATAAACTGTTCCATTACCACCAACTCCTGGATTTACTCTTAACTGCAATCTCCAGGTTGGAGACAATGGGTACAGAGATCCCGCAGTCCCTGTGCCATGGCCTGGATTTGGTCTCTAGCCCTAAATTTGTAGGCACAGAAATTCTGGCAATTGGCCAGTTCTAGGATGGTGGCCTTGACTTGCTGATAGTTCAGCACTTGTGTCACGGAGAGAGCTTTGTACACTGCCTAGGCTTCCCCACTAAGCAGCGGGGCCAGGGTGGTTTCCCAGCAGTCCATGACCCAGCTCCTCAAACTTTAAAAGGAAAGCTTCTGGATCATCTGTTATTTTCATCTTAACCAAGGAAACTGATGAGTTGCCTGAAGGTTCTGTTCTAACTTGTGAAACAGTCTGAACCAAGGGCTGTACAGATTTTGTATCACAAGGAGCTCCCTGTGCATAGACTTGCTGTAGTAATTGCTGTGTTTTCTCACTCTGGAGTTGTAGGAGTGTCTGCAGAAATTGCGCCATCTTTCTTTTTTTCATGTATGGCCCTATGACTCAGGGGTCCTTCTGATTCTACTTATAACACCACTTGTAATGGATCTCAGCAGAAACGGAGTCTGGAAGACAGCTTTGTTTGGAAAGAGAGGTAGGTTTTATTTCTTCAGAAACAGCTTTAAGCAAAATTAAATGCCATTTTTTCTCTCAGGCAAAGAAAATCAAAACAGCACTCAGTCCAGGTCAATAACAGTTTGATAGTCATAGTTTGACTGCTAGCAGGATTGAAAGCATCCTTCTCTATCATAGACAGACACAGACTCATGAACGTATACCTGGTTAACAGATGCTACAGTTCATTAACCCAGCATGGTTACGAACAGATTTTAACTTTGTAGTGACCAGTAACTTTGTCATGCTTAATGTAACATGGTTACACCCAGGTTTTAACCTTGTAACAATTGGTAACCCTGCTACAGGGCCCTTTTTTCAGGGAAACTGGCTCCCAATCTCAGATTCGACTGCAATGTAATTGAGGCCTTTGTTGGAAGGCACAAGAGAAAAGGATTTTACAGGTAAATCACGTATGATTCAAATGCTACACTATACCGTATTAGGGCCATATGAAGTACTGTAGCACTGCACACAAGTGCGTATTCTTATAATACAGTATATGAAAAAATGTATATGGGCAATATGAAGTGAAGTGAAGAAGAATGAAGGGACTTTCCAGATCTGTAGTAATCAGTAGTAAAATAAAAGGTTAAAACTGCTCTATTTCATTATGATTGCTTGAAACTAAACTTTTGTATAATATTTATTTATGTGTATAATATCTACATCTTAGCTCACTTTCATGTTTGAGTTAAGGCTTTGGTTGCATTGTTTGGTTAGAATAGATATTAGCTTGCCTGCTGCATGAAAGCATGTCGGTCTGAAATAGAACTAACATCTAACCGGAGTGCCGGAGGTTTGGGGAATTTTGTCTACTGAGGACTTCAGGCACTTTGTCAACATTTAACTATCTATCTTTGATGATTATTAGAGGTAACTTTCTAGTTATATATGGAAAATTATATATATATATATATATATTTTTTTTTTTTTAACAAATTCATATTTTTCATGGTGCCTCAAATGAAGTATATTATACAATATGTAAAGCTATGCCATATGTACAAAAAAATAAACAATTATTTATTTAGCTAGTGTCATCGTTGTATTTTAAAAAATATTTAAGTTGGTTGTGATAGTTTCAATTATGTTTAAAAATACTGAACCCCTTAAGTTTTACCCACATGCATGGCCTGCACAGACACGCAATTAACAGGAATGCAAAAGGTATTTTCAACTTTATGAACTAAAATGCCCATTCCATTGGTTACATGGTTAAACTACCCCTAAAACAACTCAATAATTATATAAAAGTATATGAATCACAAAATGTCTGAAGTTTCTTTCTACATGAAATGATGAAGCAAGGAAATGTTGTTAAAAAAATTTGTTTTTTGGAAAGCTTTCAAAAATGTACATTAAGGTCACAAATTTCTGTACAATACCTCAAGTAAGCTTAGAGTAACAAACCAAAACAAGTATAAAACATAAATTCCACGTCTCCAGAGTACTCTGATACCCAGTATGTATAAGTGTACAAGTGTATGTCCTTCCCATGGGCCCTAAATTGGTAAGAGCACATAACAGAATTTCTACTGACATTTTCTTGGAGATAACAAGAATGCACCATATATAGTCTGAAGCAGGGGAGGGCTGGCAACTTGTGGCCTGGAGGGCAATTACAATCAAGTGGCCCAATTTTACTATCGTTCCAGCCCACTGTCCCAACCTACCCCCTTTTGTTAATTTTAAAATTGCCATTAACCCTGTGAGTGCCAGAGGGGTATGCCACGCATTGCTTTGCAATGCATGGCATACCACTCTGGCACTCAAAGGGTTAGTGTTGTGAAGTAAGGCAAGCAATACCACAAAGCTTACAATTGAAATGGGGTTACACTGGTGAAACTACAGAGCTTATAATGTAAGTAAAGCTGCACTAGTGATGCCATATAAGAGAAATGAGTTATGCTACTAGTGTAGATCCACTTGGATTGTAGCGCCATGTCAGTTGTAAGCTCTGTGGTATCACTAATGTATCTCCATTTGCAGCAACAAGCCGGAGTGGCCCACCAGTCCAGATATATGACTGGCCCAGGGGGCAATTGCCCCCCTGCCCCCCAGGCCAGCCCTCCCCTGGTCTGAAGGCATACTTAAAGCGATAGTAATGTTTCGTAATAAAAGCAGCTACAATTAATCTTCATAGTATTTGGGCCATGGAGAGTAGTATTTCCATTCTGTCAGGGTTGTAGTTCAAGAGTAATTGAATGATAAAGTATCCCCCTCCTGCCCCATTTACTGATGTAACACTGCTCATCTCAGAGCAGCAAGACTGTCCAGATGGATCGCAGAGAGGGACAATCTTCAATAATCATAAGGGAAAAATCTGAAAAACCTGTCAAAGTGGGCAGGGTTTTCATTGTTTTCACATTAAGAGGATTGTCCCTTGCTGTGAGCTGTCTGGTCTCAAGACCAGATTCTACATCTGAGGGCAGGTGGCTTACACTAGGTAACACTCTCTATGGCTCAAATACTATGAAGATTAATTGGAGCTGCTGTTTTTGTGAAACATTACAATCCCCTTAACCCACAACATCAAAATAACCCCCAAAAGGCATACATTTCTTTAAAATAGATATCCAACTGCTTCAAATGAGTGGTTCCTTGCCTTTCCACCCCTAGACTGACATGGCAATATAGGAAAAAATAGGCATTAATTACAATTCTTCCCCTTCAATGGTGTCACGGTTGGCAAGAATAGACTTAGTCAGACGGTAAAATTGAAATCACCTTTATTAGAATAGGTATGACATCAAATAGCATGAGCAGAGGATGACTCGAAAGGCTAGCAACTCTATCAGAAATATAGCCCAAGGTAAATCACAACTGCAAGAAACTATGCCAAAGCCACTGGTAGTCTCACTTCTCCTGGGAAATACTGAATAGACCCTGAAGGTCTGCCACAATGAAGGCAACAAGAGTGGCCACTGACTCACGCCTGCAGTCAGTAAGAATAGACCCTTCTCCCAAAAAAGATGGAAACAAGGGAGACTACTGACTCACGGCAGCGGTCAGTACACTGGAGTCCTCCAGAGTCACAGGTCTGCACCAGATAGAATGTCCACTAGTCTAGAGGCAACACCGAGAGCATAGATGGACAGAGCCCCAGGTCAGCACCAGATTGGATAGTCAGACAGGCAAGGGTCATACACGAAGCGAGTAGTCATTCAGAGCCACAGGTCTGCACCAGGTAGGATGTCCACTAGTCTAGAGGCAACACTGAGAGGATAGATGGACAGAGCCCCAGGTCAGCACTAGATTGGATATTCAGACAGGCAAGGGTCACACACAGGAGATCAAGAACACTAATACTAGAACTGCACTGTAAAACAATGCAAGGGTAACTGGATAAGGATCCAGTACCCTTATATACTCAGCCAGTAAGTAGATAGGAGGAGACTAGCCAGACCAACCTGCATAAGATTAAGGCCTGCGTCAATACGCAGCCTCCTACCCTCAAATGACGCAACAAGCTGAGATGCGTCAAACAGCAGCATTACTCCCACATCATCCCGAGCAGCCAGCCCACCTAGCAAGAGGATGCCAAGTGCGCCCAGGCCCAACACCAGAAGTGACACTTGGGATGACACTGAAGTGTAATTTCAGGCCATTTATTTTCAGCATCGCCCGAAGCGGCGGTGCTGGGTACAAGATACGCTGTGACAAAAGGTACAAAAATAATTGAAAACTATGGAATTTACTACTGTATTTATTAGTTACTGGTCTTCTAAAAAAATGGCACCTCATTGGTATGAGCTGAACTACTGTAGGGGGTATCAGAAGTACAAAACTATACTATCTGCAATCTAACTTTATCTTGCATTTTTTCAAATGTGTCTTGATTGTACTAAAATGTTTGTAACAGTTACATAAATGAAGAAAGGATAAACAAACCATACCATTTTGGAAAGAAGACAACCCACTCTATCAGATGAGGGTTCACTTGCTTTTCTAACCGTAGCCCAGTGTACACAAATGTTTCCAGAAGGTGGCACTAAAGTAGAAGTAGTCATTATTTTACATTTCCACCCCTTCAAAGTTATTGCAGTCATTGAAAATCATGAAATATACTACTGTATGCATTAGCTGCTGCTCTTCTGAGATAATGGTACTCCACTGGTATGAGCTGGATTACTGTAGGGGGTACCAGAAGTACAAAACGACATTATCTACAATCTATCTATTTTCTTACATTTTTTCAAATGCAACTTGCCTGTACTAAAATGGTTGTAACAAGTACAGACATTAAGAAAATGTAGACAAGCAATATCATTTTGGAAAGAAAACAACCCACAGCATCAAATGAGGGGTCACTTGCCTTTCTACCCCAAGCGTGATGGTGTCACGATGACACAAATAACGTTCAGGAGTCAGTAAGGTATAGTTAAATGCAAAATATATTAATAGAAAAGTAGATCACACTATATACACAAGTAGCAAGCAGAGGGTGCAAGCCAGCGAGCACTGCTATCAGGAATAGTAGAGTGACAAGCTTGACTACTCTGCTAGAGACTAGGCCTTAGCCAGTGGTAGTCTGTGCAGGAACCAGGAGCAGGAACAGGAGCAGGAACAGGAACACTGGATCTTGATCTGACGAGAGAGAATACTGACTCATGCCTGCAGTCAATATAGAGCTTTATCTGACTCATACCTGCAGTCAGTATAAGGAAATGGATAACTGACCCACTCCTGCAGTCAGTATCAGAGCTAATCTACCAGAGCCCCAGGTCCTCACTAGATTGGGTGTATGCTAGGTACAAGGAACAAACGTACGAATAGTCAGACAGAGCCACAAGTCAGCACCAGAGGGGGTAGGCAGACAAGTCAGGTCATACACAGTTTAGGTAGTTAGCCAGAGCCACAAGTCTGCACCAGGTTGGGTGTCCACTATAGGGGCAGACAAAAGAATAGTCAGACAGAGCCACAGGTCAGCACCAGGTTGGATGGAAGACTAGCCAGGTCATACACAGAGCCCAAGGTAATAGAACTGCTATGAACAACAATGCAAGGGCAAGTGAGTCAGAACTCAGACTGCCCTTTAAACCTCTCCTCAGGAAGTAGGTAGGAGGAGCAGCTCAGAGGAAGTAAGTAGGAGGGGACTACAGGAAGCATGGCACATAAAACAGAGGCCTGCTGCATGCTTTAAGCCTCGCGACTGCAGATGACGCTGAAAACAAGGTAAGCTGTAACAGATGTCCACTAATATTTCCAGAAAATGACATGAAAGTGATTTATTTTTGCAATCCCACCCCTTCAGATATACTGGATTCTTTGAGTAGTAGACGTTCACTGAATTGAATGAAGTGTTGTTTGCCTTTCTACCCTTATGCTGGTATGCACAAATATTTTCATAATTTTGTGCTATAGGGAAAATGTGTTTTTTTACATTTTCACCTCTTCAAATGTACTAAAATCTTTGAAAACCATGGAATTTTGTACCGTATTCAGTACCTGCCACCGGCCTAAGAAAAATCTTACTCCATTTGTATGGGTTGACATACTGTATGGGGTGGCAGGAGCACTAAACTACAACCTTTCTTTATTGAAATTACCTGCCTACACTAAAATGGATATAACCATTAGATATTTGAAGAAAATGTAAGCAAGGCATACTAATTTTGGAAAGTAGACATTCACCTGCAAATGAGTGGTCAATTGTCTTTTTACCCTAGGCTAATGTGGAGAATTATTTCCAGAAAGTGGTGCTATAGGAGAAAAATAATTTGTATTTTTAAACTTTAATCACTTCAAAGATAGTAAAATCTTTGAACACCATGGAATTTCTTAGTGTATACATTACCTTGTGCCAGCCATAGTGGGTACCAAGGGCATGGCTACCAATGAACAAGGCTGGGGAAGCAGACATTGTGTTTGTGTGTGTATGAATCTTTGGCTACCAATGAAACAAGGCTGGAATGTCAGACAGTGTAATGTGTGGCTCTGTAGCTACCAGAGGAACCAGGCCAGGGGGGGGGAAGCAGAAAGCATATATGAGCATCTGTGGCTACCAGGAGCAGGAGAACCAGGCCAGGTGGTGTATTTGGGTCTCTGTGATTAGCAGTCAAATCAGGCTTGGGGGGTCAACCATTGTATGTGAAGCTCTGTGACTGCCAGTGAAACAAGACTGGAGTATCAAACAGCGAATGCTGCTTATCTGTGGCTACCAGAGGGCAGTGGAGCTTTTAAACAGCAAGTGGAATCAGGCTGGGTGAAAAATCCTGTAGCATTGTAGGCAACTGACTCCATGGACACGACATCCAGGAATGATTGACCTTAATAAGATATTTGGGGTATTATTATTAGGATGTCTTAGTTTTCCATTAAGGCAAACCCTAAATAAATAATTGTGCCATATCATATAGTTTACCTGCTGCTCTTTGTATAAATCCCCACTACCCACTGATTATATCTTCTTAGTAGAGAAGTAAAACTAGAGGAACAGCTATTATGATTTCTAAGGATTTACTTTACTTGGAAATATATAGCGAGGTGGACAAAGAAGGTAGATATGTATTTCTTATTTGTGAAGTAGAGGGACAAACCCACATAGATTTACAAGCAGTTTAATTAATAAAATTGAGGATCATATTCAGAGTACTTTACTGATGGGTGGTCATTTTAATTGTATCTGAGATGCGGATTTGGATAAAAAGGTACCTCAGGGAGTGAAAATTAATTTAAAAAAGTTGATTTATTGGGATTTATATGATATATGGAGAACAATGCATTCTGAGGAGAGGGATTACACTTTTTTTCTAAACCGCATCTTTCATACTCTTGACTGGATTATTTTTTGTTAGGATCCTTTTCTTTTCAGAATTGTAAAGGCGTTTATTAAGGATGTTATCTGGTCGCATTGCATTGGGAGGTAAAAGTTTTGCCGGTTTGGAGACTGAAGGAACAATTATTGATAGATAGTAAAAATGTAGAGTATTTGTTGGACAAGATTAGGCTATATTTTGAAGAAAACAGTGGTATGGTGTGCTTTTAAAAGTGTGCTTCAGGGTTATCTTATTAAATTAGGGGTTGAAAACAAACAAAAAAAAACAGGGTTTGCCTTTGAGTCAACTTTATGTTGAATTATATGGTTTAAATAGAGATAATAAACGTTATCCCTTTAAAGAAAATTATTTAAAGACTGTAGAAAATATACAAAAATGTATTTACTCATTGACGCTAAAGTAAATTATGCACTTTTAAAATTGAACTAGAAATGATATTATAAAGGAAATAGAACAGATAAAATGTTGACTGAAAAATTCTCCATATAGAAAGACTGAGGTTCTTGTAGTAATAGATAAGTTGAAGGGGAACAAGTCACCAGGACCTGAAGGGTTTGCTAACTTTTTTACAAAAAATATAAGGATGAGCATGCTGAACATTTAGTAAAACATTTAATGAAATTAAAGATAAAGGGAGTATTCCGCAGGAATTATTACAGGCAAAAATATCTCCTATATTAAAGTCAGGTAAGGATAATACAAATTGAAAGACTCCCTCTTGGCTCTGACATTGGATGCTGGAAAGGCCTTCGACAGAGTCAATTGGGGATTCATTAGTTTAATCTTAGATAAATATGGATTTGTTGGATCCATAAAATCAGCAATAATGGCACTGTATCCAGATCCGACAGCAAAGGCAGTTGCTCCCAGGGTTACAACAGAGTGGTTTAAGATAAGTAATGGCACAAGGCAGGGCTGTCCTTTGGCTCCGCTTCTCTATATATTATCTTTGAAACCTTTAGTTGTTAGAATACGAGAAAATAGATTTATTAGGGGCATTGAAATTTATAATAATGAATATAAAATTAATGTCTATGCAGATGATATAATTTTAACTTTAACTGATCCATTTAATTCACTAAATATATGATACAAGATTGAAATCTATGGTATAGTGTCTAATTATAAGTTGAACATGGAGAAATCTCTAATCATGGATATTAATATAGGGAAAGAAATTAGTTAGAAATTGTTCCTGGATTACTCTGTTCATTGGTCCCCTACTAGATTAAGTGTTTAGGTATATAAGTAACTTTACGAATCAAGGATTTGATGAAGAAGAATTTTGATTTATTTTTAGCTGAGTCGAGAGAGAAATTATTAGTTGAATAGAAAATATCGAAGTCTCGTGGTTGGATAGAGTGAATATTATTACGTTCTACATTTTACCAAAATGGTCCTACTTATTCAAAATGGTCCCATAAATCAGCCACTGGTTAAACTTAGACAAGTTCAACAGTTATTTTTGTCATACATATTAAACTTTATGAAGCCTAGCGTTGCAAAACTATGAGGTGTGTCAATTGTTCCATATAAATAAGTAGCAGGATTATGTTGCAAAAGATAAACCTTGGTATACGACTGAATCAGACATATTGTGGATAAAAGATCTATCCCTAATGTTTTGGTTTAATCTTAGGATTTATAATAATTTTTTGGAAACCTGTGACATATTGCATATGAAATATCTTATGAAAAGCTGGATGAGATTTAAAAGGGACATTATTGATAGATAAAATACCAGCGCATACTTCCATTAGAATTATCGAGCAGAACATAGAAAATTAAGATTTAAGTAATTGGGTTCAGGACGTTCCCCTAAAAATTATAGATCTAATGCAGGTTAATAACGTAAAACTGTTCCCACAATTAAAGGGAGATCTTTACTTATTTAAGAATAAAAGATTATATAATACAACATGTAATTGATGAGAAAAGGATTCAATCTTCAAACAATTTAATAGTGAGCCGAACATTTGATGTAAAATTAATAAACTTTAATACCACAGAGAAAAAAGATTTTACAATTTAGATATACATAAAGTGAAGTAAAACCTAAGGCTTGGATAAAATGGGAAAGAGATATGGGAAGGGAAATTCCAATAGATCAGTGGTATAAGTCTATGGCAGATACACTGTTTTAATATTGAAGAAATATATTATAAAATATTATACCAGTGGCATGTGGTTCGATGATTGTAAATAAAATGAACCCAGAAACAAGACATTTATGGTGGAGGTGTAAGTCGCAACTGGGTATTTCGAAGCATGTCTAGTAGGATTGTCCAATAATACGAAAAGTTTGGAAAAGAGTTTTTAATGAAATTTCAGTATTAATGGGGGAAGAATTTAGGGAGTCAATTGATGTAGCTCTTTTTCGCTTTGATATCCAGAGCCTTCTCTTCTATAAAAGATACCAACTGATTCAAATATTGTTAGCCACTAAAATAGTAATTTGAAGAATGTAATTGCAACAAAAAGCTCTGACATGATCACAAATTACCAATCAGAATTTGTATCAATATAGAATGGGAAGGGGAATATCTTTTCAACTGGGTAATAACTCACTTTTTGGTAAAAAGTGGGATTTATGGATGAAAAAATTGACAAATTAGAAGAACCCAGAACGTTTTGGTCCTAATGTGACTGGATAACTTATCCTTCCCCTCCTCCTCCGCCGGGATTCAGAATTAATCTGTCAGCCTGTTAACTTTGTGAGAATGTTGATAAATATATTTATGGAATATTAGGGTGGGAATGTTTTCTTTGCTATCGTATATTTCTTCTTCTAATCCAAACAACCTGTACATCATATCTTAGCAAATATAAGTACTATAAATTACAAAGATGGCACAGATATAGACTTGCATGTATTTTAAAACAGCAGATATTTATGTGGAAATATATTTATCGTATATGATAATTTAAAGTACAGCATTTGCCATATTTTTTATTATTATTCTTTTTGTTATAATTATAGACATCAGACAATACATATATTTATCATTACAAAATACGTACAATACTATATAACATTATCCTAATTTATAATTATATATGTGCACAACTATGAAATACAGCTACCAACAAAACTCCTTCCTGGAGTCTGTTTTTGTGTCATGTTTGGGTGTCTCAGCCCTCCAGGCATCCCTTTACATGGAGATCTCTTTTATACTCCGCTAACTTCAGACCTTTTCAAACAGTGTGCTTACACTTCCCTGCCATTTCTTCACACATTATCTTCAGGTTCGAAAGCACAACACTTTAAGTGATATGCAAGCTAATCAGTTAGTCCAGGAACAATCACTTTGGTCATTGGAAAATGTAATTTTAGTTTGACTGGTTGCTGCTCAATCTTAGGGACTCTGATGTGGATGACATAACTGTAGCAAACCTTTCTCACCTTCTTTTGTGTTCCACTGCTGATCCAGATGCTGGAGGGAATTGTCTGACAGAAATCAACTCTTATGTTAGGTCTACCGCCACTACCCTATAGGCCACCATAGAAATACACCCCCTTAGATAGATAAATAGATAGATAGATAGATAGATAGACATTACTCTATTTGACAGTTGTAATTATGCATAGCTTCTGATTTCTAACTTAAACATGAAATAGGCTTGCACAAGTCAAAAATAATCTATCTTTGAAACAATATGGACTATAATAGTCTGGTGCACTCAAAGGACAAAAATTAATAACTTAGAATACAGGGAATCAAAAGAAGACCCCTAAGACAGAAGTCCTTTATAAAAGAGGCACTCAACTCAAAGTATAGAAAAATACAAAACTTATTTTATTGAGTGTTTCACACATATGATATACAAACGAAGACTCACATTTAAAACATCATTAAAAACACATAACAGGTAGGAGGGGTACAATGATATATCATAAATCATCACATAGACATATATCAAACACAAAAATATACAAGGTAAAGGATCCAAATGTAACCTGGAAATACATTCCAATAAAGGAGATCAAGAGAATATGGGAAAGAAAAAATATAAAAACAAAAAACAATATATAAAATATTATTCTTGTGCCCACAACAAAGTGATCATATGGAGTCCAAAAATAAAGGATTCACTTGAATGTGAAAAAAGAAAAAAGATGCCTTCAACTAAACAATTGTTGAAGCATACAATGTAAGATACAAGCAATAGACAGAATAATACAAACGATGCCAAAAAGAACCCATCAAACCTCAGATCATATAGGTACAAATGGATCAAACCCCTCCAAACCATGCCACAGATCTCAACGCGTATCGCCGCTAGACTTCGTCAGGGGATAACAGATAGTGGCACAGCTCCATATAAATCAGTGTCCAGGACCAATCCTCAGTCTCCAGAGACTCATGTGATATCATGATGCCGATGCCGCCTGTTAAAAAACCCTTTGAAAAGATTACAACACATGACCCAGGGCTAGTGACAAAAGTCACATGACCCGATCCCAAAAAGGGTAAACATCCGAGTCCCAGTCAGCAACGGGAACCATGTAAATCCACATCATCTTTACACAAGTGATACTAGATGATAATATCAATAAACTTATCTTCAAAGTGCATACATAATAAATAATATTATTCACCATATATCTCACTAATATAATAATAAACTCATTTGAAATATCTAGATATTAAAAAAATCGCAAATTACCCAACTGATGTAATACCATTGGGATTTATCATGGCCACAAAAAAAGAGATATGTATTAATACTAAAGATCATACAGTACCCCGAAAAAAAATATATAAAGTTTGGGATTTATCAAAATCACAAAAGGAGTATATATTGGAACATAAGATCATACACCAAATCCATCCAAATCACTTCACATTTTACCCTATATTAATATTCCAAGTGCGACGCATATATCATCCTGAATACAAGAGTAGAAGAGTATAGCCCATAATAGAGATATGCAAAAATCATGCACCAAATCCATTTCACAATTAACCCTATGTTAGTCTTCCAAGTGCAGCGCATATATCATCCTAAATGCAAAAATATAAGAGTATAACTCATAATAGGGATGTCCATAAAGGGTGAAAATGAAAAAAATATATATATGTATTTCCCGGGCATCACCTAACTCCACTACATATATGTTATTATTTTTTAAAACGACGCATAAAAAGGGTCAAGTGTACCATTTGTTTAGTTGTCCTCCCCTCGGCACATTGGTTTATTTCTATTCTTGCACGACTCACTGGGTGATCCTTCTTGCTGACGTATATTTATAGCTCGTATACATCCGTATTTGATCAGATGTTTAGCCTTTTTGGGATTGGGTCATGTGACTTTTGTTGTGGGCACAAGAATAATATTTTATATATGTTTTAAATGTGAGTCTTCATTTGTATATCATGTGTGTGAAACACTCAATAAAATGAGTTTTGTATTTTTCTATACTTTCAGTTGAGTGCCTCTTTTATAAAGGACTTCTGTCCTAGGGGTCTTCTTTTGATTCCCTGTATAATAGCTTCTGATATCTGTCACATTTTCCTTAAAGGGATAGTAATACTTCATTTTAGCTTTATTTTATTTTGTAGGCATTAAAAAACATGAAGAACGATATAAGTCTTATCTCTCAAACCTTTATGGTTTAAGAGATATTCACAAGCAAAGTTTCCCCTCCCACCCCTTTTTCCTAGTGTAAGCCATCTCTTCTCAGATGTGGAATCCAGTCCATAGACCAGACAGATAACAGCAGGGGACAGTCTTCTTACAATGAAAACAATGAAAGCCCTGCCCCCCTTGACAAGTTTTTCAGGTTTTTCCCTTATCTTAATTGAAGATTGTCCCTCTCTGCAATCTACCTGGGCACCTCCCTTCTGCTCTGGCTGAGCAGTGTTACATCAGTAAAAGGGGCGGGAAGGGGATACTTTGTCATTGAATTACTCTGGAACTACAACTCTGACAGAATTGAAATAACACTCTCCAAAGTCCAAATTCTATGATAATTAATTAGAGCTGCTTTTATTATGAAACATTACTATCCCTTTAATGACCCTGGTGTCTATCACTCTCCCTGTTTAATTAATATTAAAAGCAAAGGCCACCAAGGTATATCTTATGCTAACATACATTACTAATTGAAGATGTTATCTCTTGAACCAAGGCCCAAGGGCAAAATTCATCCACTAGGATTTTCTGGCCATGGCAAGCAAGTGATGTATTATTATTAACCCCTTAACATCCAGTGATCCTGGGGTTGGATGCACCTTAAGGACCACATAGATTTGATTTGGCTAGCCGGCACATGTGACTGATCACATGCAGCAGCTCGGCGAATGAGAGTCTGAAACGAACTGCTCCAATCTTGGAGCAGTCGGTTTCAGAATCCCATAGTGTTCACAGTGCTCCCGCAGGTGGGCTGTGAACACAAAACTCATGAAATGCCAGGTCCGTCACTGGTCTATCTTCTGTGTCTCTGTGTGCTACATATCTAGTGACATTATATAAATAACTTCATGCATACGTACATACATATATAGATACACACACGTGGATCTTGTCTGTTCTGCTGCACAGTTGTATTAACTTTTCATTATTGTATTTATATTTTTACAATGTATTGGAAGTTAACCAGATAAAACTCTGAGTATCCAGCAGTGCTATATACATATATAGCATATATATACATACATAAATTATAGAATTTTACACTGGCCCAACTTCACCAATTTGCGGTGAACTAGCTGTACCATAGTGGACAAGTAAACACCCCAAATTCCCTTTCATTTAAACAGGACTGCATTGTGAAGTTTTGGAGATCCACTTTAGTAAATAAAGACATATAAGAATCAAGGACATGAGGAAACTGAAGAATATTATACACACATTAAATACTTACTTCAACATTATTTTATTCATAGATGCAATCACGTTCCTCAACAAATATATTTAAAAATGCTGCAAAGCAAAAAAAAAAGTACAGTAGTGCAATTTTACTTGTTCCCACTAGATGTCTCATGTAGCCTGCTAAATTTCCTCCAAATGAGAAAAAGCAGTGATGTTTTTGTACTAAGGGGAGTTGGAACAATTCTTTCGCAAACTAACTGCAACATAGGGTACAAATAAACACCCCAAATTCCTGCTGATGTAAATGAAGAGTTTAACACCTTAAATATAAGACAGGTCTCCAACACATTACAAAACAATGCGTTGAAGACCTCTGGAGCTTTCTATGATTAAATAGCAAGTCCCTACTTAAACCAATGGGCATTATTTGCTGTCTATGGTGCAGCTGGATTGCCCCAGACTTGATCCAGTTCTGTTAAGTACATCAGCTTCAGTGAGTTGTCCTTCCTGTCTGTGGGAAAACAGACATTAACATCTTAAAGGGATAGTAATATTTAAAATGTAAAAGATTACGCCCATTGATGAAAAGAGTTTTATTCAAAAGCTATTACAGCTCTAAATTGTTTTTTTAGTTGCAGTATCACAGCGGCATGAAATTGTACAGTGGTGTTGTTGCTACACTATTCTGTGGAGATTTATGGTCAAGTGACCTAAGCTGTCCATGCCTGTAACCTCAATGACTCTCTGGGGCTTATGTACTTAGAAGACCTGGGGGAGATGCATTAAGGTGAGATAAACAGGTGATAAAGAGGAGATGACTTCTCCAGTGCATAAGCTATCCAAGTTCTATGTTATTCTATGGTGTCCATGCACTAAAAATTATCCAGCTTGAGAACTCTTAGTGTATAGGATTCATAGAAAAAAATTACTTGGAGAATTTATAACAATAGAGAAGTGATCTCCGCTTTATCACATCTTAGGTGGTTCTTAAGTCTTGTTCAAGGCACCCCAAACACGAAGTCTGGAATTTTCATGGCACCCCTATTGTTTTATGGCATTTGTAAAAGGTGTAATGAAGGTTACAAATACATAAATACTTAGTTATTCTTAGATATCACGACTAAAATAAACATATTGTGCATAGTAATTTCCATAAATATACAGTTGTAACTTTACAGTCACATTTTTGTCAAAGCCATATAGATAAAATAGGGCACCCTAAGTGGAGGTCTGTGGCACACCAAAATGCCATGGTACCCTGGTTGAAAAACAGGAGCAATTCTGGTTGTGACCCTGAGTTCCCTGTCCTGTTCCTGAGTGTTATCTTGTGTATTGACCTGGTTTCTCTTGCTACTTGCCTTGGAACTTCCCTTAGAACTGCTGAGTAAAAGGAAACAATGTTTTCCTAAACGTGTCAATACATTTGTATAGCAGTAAATATAAGAAAATATTGCTTTTTAAAGAATTAACTGTAGGGCTTAAAACAAGATTTTTACCAATATCGTTATTTATACTAGTCAGAAGATTGGTTATTGTTGAAGGACTTTGTAATACCTGCTTTAAAGCTTTTCCCCTGTTGTTCGATAAAATTTCCTGACAAAAGTAAGACCAAGTTTAACGATTATTATAAGCACTATGGATCCATAAATTAAAGAAGAAAAGTGTAATATAGACCAAGTGAAGATGGCAACAGTAAGTACACTGGACTATAATTTCAAGATACAGATATTTATACCTTCTACAAGGGAACATCTAAGCTGACTCACAATAAAGACTTGGTGAATAAATATATAGAGGTAACCAAGTGAAGAAGTTTGAGATCAGTTTATCTGGATAAGAGAGTGCCTGAGAAAGTGACCGGCATTTTACACGTTAAATCTAAAGCTTGTGTGTACAGACTGAGGTATCCTGTTGGCCCTATTATGCCTTGGTCTGAATATAAAATATAACTTGGTCAGGAGATGTTCATCAAGTTTGCGCAAAGTATAAATTCCTACAAATAGGAGTAACTTTACTATTTTTAACTTTTGCAAAAATATGATCATACGTAATGTTTTTATTTTAGTCGGTAGATTTTGGCAGACAGATATTGCTTTTGTTATTATTATCTTTGGCTTTGCCCTGTTGGGCTGGCACATTGGACACATTTGTTTGCGTTGTGATATCGGGGCCCTTGTGGTGCGGATACGTAGTGTTCGGTGTGGCTGTCTTTTGGAGTTAGTGTTAAGGGTATTTCCATTTTCTGGAGACACGTTAAGATTGGACTTGTATTAGTTCATTGTCCGAGTTAGTTGTGTACCTAGAATCCGGAAATTATTATATTATATTATATTGTTTAAATTGTCTGCCATTCTTTACTATTATGATCTACTTTCTCTGGGTCTTCTTATGGACTTCCCCGGTATCTAGAAGATCAACTATTAAAAATTGTAAATGTTTTGATATTTCAAGAGTCACTAATATTTTTTATTCACTTTTTAAGCAATGGAATATATATTTAGAGATATATTTTTGGCGCTTTAGGTTTATACCTTTATTGTGCCCAAACTGGGCACTTTGCCCTCTTTTGCCCAAACAAGCTGGGAAATGGCCAAACTTAGGGTATAGTGAGGGACCCACCATAAGTCTGTCTTCGGTTCTCTAAAGGGAGGACAACAAGTTTGTCATTTCTGTTTCATTGACCAGTGACAATAAGATAGTTTAAGTGTCTGCTTTTGTTGATTTTCGGGCAGAAGGCCTCTTTATGGATGTCATTTTTGCTGACCAAAGCTGGATCCCTTATATAAAGAGAAAAGTGCCCATCCATATTGTTGCCATACATGGTTCCCCATTAGGTGCTGTTCTCATTACTCACTCTACTGTTCTCCATACTCTGCTTGTAGACTCTACTCATACCAAGATATTGTCCTTTGATTTGATTTCTTGTTTTCCTAACTCTGTAGTTTTGGGTTATCCGTGGCTCCAGAGAAACAACCCTCACATTTATTGGTCTTCAGGCACTCTTACCTTGCACTGCACCCTGCACATGCTCCAGAGATCTCCTTATCAACTGTGGATATTCTGGGATGTGATTCTCTTCCAGTTACTGTACCTTACCAGGCCTTTGTGGATGTTTTCAGTAAAGTCAAGGCCGAAACCATATGATTGTCCCATAGAATTGCTACCACGTACCATGCCACCTCGGGGTAGAGTCTACCTTTTATCCATTCCAGAAACCAAGGCCGTGGAAGAATAAATTCAGGACAATCTTGCCAGGGAATTTACACATCTGTTCATGTCCTTTTGGCATTCGTAATGCCCCCTCAGACTTCAAATGTTTGGTCATTAATGTATTCAGGTTTCTCCTGTATTCCTTTGTCATTGTATATCTGTATGACATTTTGGTATTCTCCCCGACTCTGGAGGATCATCGTCTTCATGTTAAACAGGCCTTGACTCGCCTCAGAGAGAATCACCTTTATTGCATAATCGAGAAGAGCGAATTTGAGCAGACTTCTCTGGCCGTTTTGGGCTGCCCATGGACTCGCTATGGATCAAGGAAAATTATAAGCTGTGACTGAGTGGCCTCTGACTCATGTCTTAAAAATCATCCAGAAGTTTATTGGCTTTGCCAGTTATTACTGCAAGTTTATTAAAAGTTTATTATTTCTCTGCTACCATCTCTCCTATCACTGCCATAATACATAAAGGGGCTGACCTCATCATTTGAGTCCTGAAGCCTTACAAGCTTTTGAGACCTTGAAGTCTGCATTTTCCTTTGCTGCTATACTTAAGCATCCAGATCCTCATGCTCCATTTGTTGTAGAGGTGGATGCATTTGAGACTTTTGCTGGAGCTTTCCTGTCCTCTGGTTCAGGAGTGCTCCATCCCTGTTCTTTTTTCTCCCGGTCTTTCTCATCTGTGGAGAGAAACTATGATACTGGGAACAGAGAATTGTTATCAGTGACGTTAGCCTTGGACGAGTGTTGGGACTTGTTGGAAGGGTCATCTTCAGAGCCTACCGTTCCTCCTGCCCGGATTATTTCCTCCTTGTCCACGATCCTTCTTATTCACCTCAAGAGAGCCCAGTCTGTCTGCCCGCCTGGAGTCCCTTTTCCCCCAGTGTGTATTTTGTTTCTGACCAGTACCGTCCAGGTATTCTCCTGTGAGGTCTTTGTTCTATAACAGCTGGTCATCCTGGGCTTCTTTGTACCCAGGATCTCATCTCTAGGTACTTTTGGTGGCCAGCGCTTAATTCTGATGTATCCACTTTTGTATCTTCTTGTCCAGTCTGTGCCCGCATGAAGATACATAGATCTTGACCTGTGGTTCTCTTATAGCACTTACCTGTGCCAGCTCTTCTGTGGACTCAGATAAGATCTCCATGGATTTTGTATTAGACTTGCATCTCTCTGTAAACATGGTTATTTGGGTTATTGTGGATAGGTTTTCTAAGCATGGACACTTTATTCCATTGCCCAAACCGTCTACTTCTGTTGAGTTTGCTGAATCCGTCTTCAGCATTCATCTGCATATGACCCTCAGACAAATGGGCAAACTGAGAGGTTTAACCAAAATTTAGAGCACTTCCTCCACTGCTACTGCTTTCATCAGCAAGATTACTGGACCCGACTATTACTACTGGCCTAGTTTTCTTACAATTCCCTTCTCCAGTCATCCCTGAAGTGTTCTACATTTTTTGCGGGTCTTGGGTAGAACCCTCTATCTCTTACCCTCTGTCCCTCTGTGTATGAGGTTCCCTCTGCCAAGAGGTATACTCAGAATCTGGCATACCATTGGCAAGCCATTCACCTCAGTCTTCTGTCATCTCAAATGCAGCCAAAATTGGCAACGGATTACCATCATTCCTTGGCATGTAGATTTGCTTCTGGGGATCTGGTGTGGCTTTCTGACAAAAATATAAACCTTCACCATCCCTCTAACAAATTGGATCTTCTGTTTATAGGACCATTCAAGGTCAAGACACATCTCTCCCTTGTCTCTTACCATTTGATTCTTCCCCGGACGTTGAAAGTGCACCCAGTCTTTCAAGCCCTATGTGTCAGCACCTGCCTCACATCCTTACTCAACTCCTCCATCACCAATCTCTGTGGATGATTCTAAGGAATTCATCATTGATGCCATTCTGGACTCTCATCTTTTCCATGCTTCCTTACAGTACCTTGTTAATTGGAAGGGTTATGGCTGGAGGAACATTCTTGGGTGGTGGCCTCAGACATCCATGCCTCTTCTTTGGTTTTAGGGTTCTACTGGTCCTCCCCAGCTTCCAGGAGGTAGTCCCTTGGGGGGGGGTTTAGTGTCATGCTCTGCCCCTTTTTCTTTGTCTTTTGTTATTCCTTGTCTGGTTGTATGTTTGTGTTCCGTTGTTATCAGGATCCTGGTTCCCCGCCATGTCTTGTGGTTGCTTTGAGCCTTTATAGAGCCTCACTGCTTTTAGGCAGGGCACAATCAAAGCATTCCAGGTCATGACTCTGAGTTTCCTGTCCTGTTCCTGAGTGTTATCTTGCGAATTGACCTGACTTTTCCTGCAACTTTGCTCCTGTTTTGCGATTTAGTACCATGCTCTCTGATATCCTGTTACCTACTTTGGCTCCGTTGATTCGACCATTCCTCCGTCTGCTGCCTTGTACTGTATTGTAAGCCCATTCCTGATCTGGCTTGTCTGACTTCCCGTTTGACTTGACCCTGTTTGGCTTCTTCCTCATTGACCACCCTGTCAGACTTTGACTATCCTGTTCTCAAGTCAAGCTGTAGGCCTCTATGGGAAAAGAAAATACACAGAAAGAGGTACTCTCTAGCATATAGCAAACTTTCAATATTTCAAATATTATAGGTACTCACAATTCCAAGAACACCGGCTGAATTCTTCACAACCGGTTTAAAGCGACAGGGGATTTGTCAACCTGCCTCTGTATAGGCACTCCAAAGGTACCGCTTTACAGTATATCGAACCACGTAGCCAACAATCAGTGTTTAAAAATAGTTTATTGTTGATCCAGATTAAAAAACAATAAAATCACAATTTGGATTATACCAACGTGTTTCAGGATACTAGATCCTTTCTTCAAGGATTCTATAGTGAGCCGACCCACACAAGCCACTTGCATATCTAAATTTTCAAATGATCAAAAAGTGATCCAATTGGAGATGGGCATTTAAACCACTTGCAGATCATCTCTGTAATCTTCAAATAAAATATAGATGGGACTTACCCTTTCATATCTCTTCAATGCACAATGAAAAGACTATAACGCTGCACCGTATGGATGAATTAGGGGACTTTTGCGATAAGTTGGGAATTCCGTCTGCTGTTTCAATCGAGACACCCCCACCCAAGAAAGCTACTAGCGCCAGCGCACAGCCTCTGGGTCTGCCTAGGTGGGAGAGATTACAGTGAGCAACAAGCAATAGAAGAGGCAGAGAACCCTCTGGATGTTGGAACTTAGGCCCTGTGGGGACCCCCTGGGTGCCTTCGGGGGCTTCTGTCC
The DNA here is from genome assembly GCA_037306005.1 of Rhinophrynus dorsalis. Lineage (NCBI taxonomy): Eukaryota > Metazoa > Chordata > Amphibia > Anura > Rhinophrynidae > Rhinophrynus > Rhinophrynus dorsalis. The sequence continues at coordinate 384,242,745 of CM074719.1, forward strand.
TGTTTGGTATGAATTCTCTTTTGCACTTTCTTGACCCTAGTGGTCTTTATTGTATTTTCTCAAGAAGGAACATGGAGGAAATAGTTCCCCACTGTCTTTCTGTAAGACAACAGTTTGGTTTTTGTTCCTTTTTAGTTTGTTTATCCTGGTTGAATATTGTTTCTGTACTGCTTTGTCCTCTATTCCCATCTTCTCTTCTCCTCCCTTCTTCCACCTTTGTTAACTGAGATGAACTTTTTCCGTGGCCTAAACTTGATAATGGTTCTGTCCTGTGATAGTATTAGTATTGATTCACTTTTTTTACTCCTTTAGTTGAACACCCTACACTTAGAATAGAATCTTATCATTCTGAGAAATGCTTTATTGCCATAAGGGAGTTTTGTCGATATTGTCTTCCTCAAGGAGAAATATTTTGTCGCTGGCAAACTCCCAGCTGGAATCCTAATTATTTCCCACATTCATGGTTTGCCTCATCCTGGGGAAACACAGAGGTGTAGCTATAGTATAGCATTAAGTTATTCAGTGGAAGCGTTATGATTTTTCAGTGGTTTGTTTTTCTTCTTTTTGTTCGTTCATGGCTTTTATTTTAAGCTTTATAACTTGGAGGCTTCCATTCCCACAGTCTGATCCCCCTAATCTCAAATCAAATCAAGAAGCTTCTTTTCTTGCATGCAATGACTGTTGCCTTCCCAATCACAACTTCTTGAGACCCCCTTATCCATGGCTGAATTGGACTCTGTTATCAGATCCTCACCCATGGGGAAATGTCCGGGTCCTGATATATTCTTAGTGGCCTACTACTGTGTGTTACTCCCCATATTCATACCACATTTGCTAAACAGTTTTAATTCCTAGGCGGGACCTTTCCCAAGCAAGCCATTGAAGCACACATATGAGTGATACCCAAGCCAGATAAAGACCATTTAATTTGTGGTAAACATTGCTCTATTTCCCTCCTCTATATGGACACTAAACTATTTGCTAAACTATTTGCCAAGTTAATAGCTAATAGCCTGAAGCCCTTCTCCGTGTCTCATCTACTCTGACCATTTTTGCAGGTGTTCACAAGTAAACTAGACACAACACTGCAGACATGGCAAGTGTTCTTCATCATGTCTGTACCAGTAACCTCCCTATTATCTTCCTCTCTATAGAGGATGAAAAGGCTTTCAATAGAATCTGTTGGTCTTATCTGGTGGAAGTACTTTGTCACATCGAACTAGAAGCCAACTCTTTAAATTCCATTATGTCTCTTTATTTCTCTGCTTCTGCCCCTGTTAGGGTCAGTGGCTTGCCCCTTATTGCCTATCCTCTTCATCCTAGCAATAGAACCTTCAAACCATCTGGAATTCTAACTCTGTTAAGGGTGTTCAGGTAGGCCTCCACACCCAGAAACTATCATGCATTGTGGGTGACATCCTCTTCTTCCTTTTGGACCTCTGGTTTCCCTAATCCATATCCTTGAAGACTTCTGACTCCTTTCTCACTTCTTGGTAAACTTCAGTAACTCAGAAGCCTTAAACATCACCTTATCTCACTCGGATATGTCCACCTTGCAATCCCCCCTTCCACTTCGCTGGGCCTCGAAATCTGTTATGTACTTGGGAGTGCATATCCCAGCTCTTTGGTCAGACCTCATCCCCTTGAATTTCTTCCCCATCCTGGAATCTATCCAGCATGACTTACAAATGTGGATCTCCCTTTTTTATTTCATGGTTGGGTAGGATAAATGTCCTTAAAATTGTAGTCCTCACTAAGCTACTGTATTTCTTTCAGGTTCTACAAATATCTCTTCTCTCATGCTGGTTCCAGATTTGTCAGTCCACACTGAATAAATTTGTCTGGGCCTATAAGAGACAGTGGGTAAACTGGGAATCTCTCATGTGACTGTCAAAACTTGGCGGCCTGGGGCTGCCAGTTATGCAGCTAACCTCTTGAACATCTTGGAGTTCCTGATGTGCCACCAGAGAGCTTGGCTGTATCCAATGGCAAACTTGTTACTTCAGACTTATTTTGTTCAATTGCTTTTCCTCGACTTGTCTGAACTCCCCTGACGTTGTAGATCTCACCCTATATTGAATACCCTCTTACAGACTTGGTTACGTTGCTCAAAACAATTTCACTTTATCCCTACTCCTTCTCCCCTGATTGCCTTATGGGGCAACCCTAGCATACCAGCTTGGCATACCGAACAGGCCACTGTTCTTTCCCTTCCCCTACCTTGTGCACTTTTGTCCATGTTGATGTTACCTGATGATATCATCCTCACAGGCAAACTTCATGCTTCTGTTACACAGTGGCAATATCTGCAAATTAGGCACTTTGTCCAGTGCCACTTAACTAAAGGATACACTGATAGGAAGCTGTCCCTCAAGGAACACCTCCTCATGAGCGACTCTATTCTCCCCATACTTTATTCAGAGTCTAAAAACAGCTCTCTCTGTCCTCATCTGTCATGAAACCCTGATTTGCAAGGCAATGGGAGGCCAAGCTGCACTTATCATTAGACTTGCATGTTTGGCACAGGATTTACAAAGCTACCTTTCAACTCCGCCATTAGAGAACTGAATTACAAATTGTGTACTGTCTGTACCTCTTTGCTAGAGGTGTTTTGCCACCCCTGGTACTATGCTACATATCTGGTAGGAATGCTCACTTATAAATTGCTACTGGAAATAAGTACATTCGGAATTTACAGTCATATTATGGAGCCTAATCCCATTTGACCCACCCCTCTGCCTCTTTTCCACATCCCATTTCCTTCCTCACTATAAAAAAAGAATATAGATAGCTCTTATTTTGCCTACTGAATGCTGCTAGAGCCCTTATCCCTAATCTGTGGCATTCCTCTACCTCCCCCTCTTTAATGATGTGGGAAAAGAAGGTAACCAAGTACACCTCATTTCATAGGATGCGTGCCTCCACTAAGCTCTCACCTCCACTGTATTTTCAGAAATAGTTTCTCTGGTATGTTTATACCCATCTAGATGCTGACTCTTTCTCCACAGGTGTGACACCTCTTAGGCCTCACTGGATGGCCCCATATTGGCTGGTCCTAACCATTCTTCTGTTTTCTTTCCTTTCTCCCTTTCCTTCCCTTCTTTTTTTCCTATCCTCAGTCTCATCTAACCTGGGAGTTCTGCTTTGGATTCCTTCTTGGTCCAAGCATATCTCCCTCATTACCTAATCAAGGGGAATATTTTATAAACAATGATGTGTACTGCAGTGATATTCATCACGAAGCTTTTGTGAGCTTCATTGTAACCGCCATCTGTTCACTGCCATAAGGATCACATAGGGACATTTTGAGGATTATATCCACCCTTCCTGTGTATTTCTATTTTTACTGTTTATCTTTCAATAAAATTCTAAAATAAAATAATAATAATTATAGGTAGAAAGAAGAGGTTGACAAGTCATACCATTGTGGATAGTGCAAAACTGGCTGCTTCACCTTAAGGGTCACATTTTCAGAAGGTAGTGCATTTTAAAAACTATATATGTATCTTTCTTCAATTTCTAACATCCTGAGGATACTAATATCTTTGAAGAGCATGGGATTTCCTACTGAGTTCAGTAGAATACCTACCTACCACAACCTACTACATACTACCAATATAGTGCTAGATTGCATTTTTCTTTTTTATGTCACACCTGCTTTAAAATGGCTTGAAAACTGAAGATTTGTAGTGTACCCTTGTTTGAAAGAGGCATAAGTCCTCTTTCAACTGAAGGCACGCTTGCACTTCTGGAGTCACTGCAGATGTTCACAGGTTTCTGAAATCAACAAAGAGTAAATGTTGTTCCTATTATGGGACAGCTTGTAATCCATATGATATAATAAAAAGTGTTTGTAGGGCTTGCCTAAAATTGGCATACCTTAGCTTGGCAAGAAAGTTTGTTCATATTTTGGCAAAACTATGTAGCAAAACCTCGTCCTAAGAAAATGTGAATGAACTTTGTTTTTTATGCAGTAAATATGCTAGATACAGATTCACTTTGAAGCAATCTCTATGAAATACATCAGACTTGTTTTATATTTTTGTTCTTTCTTTAGGAATTTGTGGAGAGACCCTTTATTACATGTTAGGCTTTGTTCTTTGCACTGATGTTGCTGTTTGTATATGTTTATTAACGTTGGTACTCTGTAAGTTTTTTCCCCTTCACAATTGAGAAGACATGGCTAGGTTAAAAGATCATATGTGTTAATCCTCCAAACACCAGAGGGGTACACAACTCATCACTTACAATGAGATGTGCGGCCCTCTGTCATTCAAAGGGACCAAAAATATGTTTATTTTGTAGGATAATGTGACATAAATTCCATGTCAAGGTTCAAGCCACAGTTCAGGGTGTTAACCTTGGTTACCAGTTCATACTCCCAGATCTTAAAATTTAAATGTATTGTGCATTCAGACTTCATTCTTGTTATGCCTAGACCTAGTTGTCTGAATGCTTGCATCCAAATTCACTCAGCCAATAAATGTAACATTTTTACTTTACTAGCTTCCTGCATTTTCTGTGTCTAACATGGCACCACACTTTACCCAGGAAACAGATGATGAGACTGGAGGCAGGGTCATATGAATAGTGGAGATGTGGTCATGGGTGGAGCTAAGGGTACTTAGCTCCACCCATGACCACATGGGTGGAGCTAAGGGTGCTTAGAGTACCTTGAGAAGGAGCACATGTGATGTAAATCCTGCCTGTATCACAAACCCGCGTGCAGTCCCTCATACCTTAGATATGAGAGTTTTCATCCCAAGCATACCAAACACCAAGCTATAAGATACAAGCACGTCTGTTCAGACAGTACAGACAGGAAGCAGCATCTCCATTCACTAAGGAGAGGATTCAGAAACTAGGGATACCACCCAAAAATAATAGGCAATCAGATACATAGAGCCAATAAAATACCCAGAGAAACACTCCTTGAATACAGACCACAAGCAGAGAATAACAGTGTACCACTTGTGGTCACATGCAATTCTCATCTGGAAGACCTAAGGAGGATTGAAAAATACTTACAACCAACCCTCCATATAGATAGTAGATTAAAAGTAATTTTTCCAGATCCATCACTTATATCATACAGACAACCCCTAAAGTTAAAGAAAATTATTCTCAAAAGCAAGCTGCCACAAACCACAAATAAATGGCACATTCTGCTGTGGAGTAAAAAATGTTAGACCTATTCACACATTCAATGCATAAAGATAAAAATACCAAGTACTCAGCAAAATTATGAAATTAACAATTCCTTGCTTCTCATTAACTGCAGTATACCTTGTGACATGTACACAGTGCTCCACAGGACAATATTACACTGGGGAAACAGAACAGACACTGAGGAAAGAAATGAACCTCCATCTCCACACAGTATACAAAAAAAGTTGAAACACCATTTGGCTTGCATTTTTGCTGTCCAAATCATAGTCTAAGATATGATTGTGTAGTGATTGGTGCAGAGTACTGGTACAGTAAAAGTCATTCATTTATTGGCTAACCGAATAGCTTCAGAATGCAAGTTTTCATGATAAATGCCTCATTTGCATATTGAAGTGCAGCCTAACCTGGCATTGTTGTATTCTTTTGAGTGTGTGGCTGTTTACCACATACACTAAGCTCTAATAACTGCCTATGCTGTCTGAGTTCATAGTCCCAACTTCATCAACCTGAGGTCAGTGGAATTGGGATTTCCCCATAATTTTCTATGCAGTTATAACCATAGTCACAGTCTTCACTTAACCCTTTGAATGCCAGTGGGGTAAGAAACACATTGTAGAGCTGGTCTGTCAATGGAAGCTATTAAACATGTGAAAAATTAAAAATTTCTTAAATCTAATGCCAAAATGAGGGGGATAACTGTATCCAAAAGTAAAGCAAAGGGTGGTACCATGTTATTCGCAGAAAAAGCAGGAGACTGGTAGAATAAAAGTGATAGCTTTATTGGCTGAGTAGCTTTACTATGCAAGCTTTAAATGTCCCTTCTTCAGGCACATTTAAATTGAAGGCTGAATACAAAATATATGACAGGTTATAGAGTCATACAAATTCTTTCTAAATTTAATTTCCACATGAGGTGAATTTCTTATAACCATTGTTTGTGTAAATTATTCCGTAGACTCCAATCTCCAATAGTGGCATCTCTTTGTTGCTAGCCAAGTGGTACAAGGTTTATTTCCCTTTTGATGTGTGAATATCTCCAGTTAATTTAGTGTGCAGAGTAAATGTGACTGCTACCAAAGATGGTTAAGTATATAGAATGTATGAGTTAACCCTCCGAGCACCAGAGAGGTGCGCATACATTGCTTTGCAAACACTGCACATCCATCTGGCACCCAAAGGGCCCAAAATATGTTTATTGTGTAGAATAGTGTGACATAAATTCCTTAGTACTATTAGGGCCAGAGTTCAGAGAGTTAAACTTGATTATCAATGTATAAGTCAAGATCTTTCTGTCCCTCTGTGTCTGAAAATGTTCCAGCAGTACAGACAACTTGAGATCTTTTGCAAAAATGTTTATCCACTGGGGTGTGTCTTGTTCACACTGGTCCTATGAGAATTTATGTATTTTCTTAGCGTTTGTCCTGTGTCACCTACATACAATCCCGTGTTAGGACATTTTACACACATAATTAGGAAGACATTAGATGATATGCATGAGAATTTGCTCATGATATTTTGTTTTTGGTGGGAGTGTGGTATGGGGACCTTATCTGTAGTACATATATGTGCACCGGATCCACATGTCTTTTGTAGACTGGGAGAAAATCCAGTTTCTGTTGCATTCTTAAGGGAGCTTTTTACCACCAGTTGCTTCCAGTTGGGGGGCTGTTTATAGGAGAGCAGCGGAGGTTTTGGGAATATTCTTTTTAATCTGTCACCAGTATGTACTATTGTTTGGAGTTCTTTTTATATTTTACACAGTACTTCAAGCTGGGATTGTAAGTGACTACTAGTGGTAGACAGGCAATGTAACAAAGCAGTGGTGAATGTAAGCAGAATGCTGGGTTGTATAGCTCGGGGCATTAGTAGCAAAAAAAGGGCAGTGGTAATGCCACTCTACAGATCTCTGGTTAGACCTCACCTAGAGTATTGTGTACAGTACTGGAGACCCCATCTCTAGAAAGATGTAGATTCTCAAGAGAAAATTCAGAGAAGGGCTACTAAAATGGTGACTGGTTTACAGAAAATAACTATCAGGATAGACTAACGTATTTGAGCATGTATAGCTTGGAGGAGAGGAGAGAGAGGGGGTATATGATAGAAACATTCAACTACATGGAGGGATTCAACAAAGTGCAGGAGGGAAGTACATTTCAAAGGAGTAAAAATGTTAGGACATGAGGCCATAGTGTAAAACTAGAGGGGCACAGGTTTAGATGTAATGTAAGGAAGCTTTACTTTACTGAGAGGGTAGTAGATAAGTGGAATAGCCTACCAGCAGAAGTGGTAGACGTTAATACAGTGACAAAATTTAAGCATGCATGGGATAGGCATAAGGCGGTCCTGAACATAAGACAAGACCAAGGACCAAATAAGGTTTGAGGATTTACAGTAGGAAAATGGGCAGACTAAATGGGCCGTCCTTATTTGCAGTCAAAGTCTATGTTTCTATATAATGTTACTCTGTTATCTTCCTCTGTTTTTTTTGTATTCTAGGAGATTTATATTGGATACAATGGTGGCTCTATGAATTTGGATGTCTGTGTATGATCTTGGCATTCTATGTCTGATAAAAGGTCTCCTGAGACATGCTCCTCAGGGCATATGTGACTAAATAGGGCCTGGCTGTAAACAATCGAGTTTTTTTGTGTGCCTGGAATAGAAATTGTCATTTCTGAGAACATTAGGCCTGTCTTTTGGTTTGTGATATAGAGATGTTCAGATGGAGTTGTTTCTAATATGGATTGTGGTATCCAGTAAGTTAATTCGTGTGGTTGAATGGCTGAGTTTGAGGTTAATGGTGGAATTGAAGGCATTATAATTTTCATGAAATGACAAAAGTTAATCTTCTCTGGCTGTCCAAATGATTAGGATATCATCTCTGTAGCAGAGGTAGACCAGAAGCTTTATTTGGCAAGTGGACAAGAACGCCTACTCCAATTCTGACATGAATAGGTTGGCGTATTGTGGCGCCATTCACATTCCCACAGCAGTCTTTGTCTTTTGTTTGTATAGGCCTTGACCATATGTGAAATAATTATACATTAGTATAAAATGTATTAGCCGAGTTAGAAGATCTGTATGTAAACCCTCTTGCTATAGGAATGCTTTGCAGGCTGTTGAATGTTGAATGGTGTTGTAGAGTAAATCCACATCTATAGTGGCTAGAATGGTTTCCCCTGGGATGGAGCCGAGGTCAGACAGTTACATATTAACATAGTTGATGAGGCTTAAAAAAAAGACATGAGTCCATCAAGTCCAGCCCATGCCAAATAACCCCCGGTTGATCCAGTGGAAAGCAAAAATAAAACAAAACATTGAAGCCATTTTCAGTTAAGCCCCAAGTGGGTAAAAAAAATCCTTCCTGACTCCAAATGGCGGTCAGATATATCCCTGGATCAACATCCTATCTGCTTTGAAGCAAACTGTGATAATTCTCAATATTGTTCCATGCCAGATAAGTATCCGTTACTTTTTTGAAATCATTTACAGTATCTGAAAGCACAGTGTCCCGAAGCAAAGAATTCCATAACCATACTGCCCTTACTGTAAAAAAACCCTGCCTTTGTTTAGTCAAAAGCGACTATCCTGTAGTCTTAATGGATGACCTCTCATTCTTAGCTCAGCTTTTTGAGTAAATAATTGTACATTTTATCTTTGGAGATTACATCCCACTGAATATCATTTAACACTGCATTTAACCTTGTACAATTAGCCTTTTTAAAACTGAATGCTTTGGTTAAACCCTTGCTACTGTTTTTTTTATGACAAATTTCAAAGGATGCCACATTGTGGTCACTGCTGCCTAAATGTTCTTTTACCTGCATAGTGCTTATCATGTCAGAATTATTTGAGAGTACTGTCAAGCAAGGCCTCTTTTGTAGTTGGCTCCTCTACTAATTGGGACGTACTCATTAATCATACTTAAAAATAAGTTTAAGAGATTGTTTGTGTCCTGCATATAACTGGGTGTTCTTTTGACCAATGGTTTCAGAATGCTCTCCACCGAGCTGAGATATTTTCTGTGTGACACTTCCAGACATTATTTGTCTTCCAGATTTCCTTCCTTGTGTATTTTAGGAAACATATAGAAGCCTCACCCTTGAGTCTTCCTGAATGAGGGCCTCCAGGTCTCTAGTATTAGAAGGGAGCCCTTTCATGATTCTTTAAGTTCTTTTGTGTAGTCACATGTGGGATCAGTTGTTTCAGCCCCCCAACCTTAAACAGCTGTTGTTAAAGAGCTCCTTCAAGAATGCAACAAAAATGGTACTTCTCTTGTTCTACAAAAGAGATGTGGAACCTGTGAACACAAATGTGACCATACCATATTCCTATCAAAACCACAACATCAAGGGCAAATTCTCCAGCAGATCATATAATGTTGTCTACCTCATCATATGTGTGAAATGTCCCAACACAGGAGCATATATAGGTGAGACAGGACAAACTCTAAAATGAAAATGAATGCTCGTAGGACCAATGTGAACAAGAAAAGAGACACCCCAATGGGTCAACATTTTTACAAAACTAGTCACTTCATTAAATATATCAGGGAATCTGTACTGATGGGAAACTTTCAGACACAGAGGGACAGGAAGATCTGTTAGTATAAATTGATAACCAAGTTTAATACTCTGAACTATGGCCTGAACCGTGACAAGGAATTAATGTCACATTAATCCACACAAAGTATATTTTGGGCCTTTTGGGTACCAGAGGGGTGCGCAATGCATTGTTAGTGATGCACTGAGTGATGCATTGCACATCCTCTCCCATGCTCTGAGGGTTACCGCATACATTTCATATGCTTTGCCATCTTTGGCTGCAGTCACAAACTCTTTACATCAGGGGTAGCCAGCTGCGGTCCTCAAGAACTATGCATGTTTTTGAGATATCTCTGCTTGAGCACAGGTGAATCAATCAGTAGCTTAGTCACTTGTGCTGATTCAGGGTTATCCTAAAAACATATGCTGTTGGTTGCTGTCACAGTGCCTTACCTCGGCCTGCGCCATTTGGCCTGGAGCAGGGTTCTGGACTGACGCTCCTGCATCACTAGCCGTGTCCCTCTCTGCCTGCGTCCTAGTCTGATTCCTTGTTACTGGCAGCCCTGAATCAGGCACTTGCCTGGATGCCTGTTATAGGCCCAGCCTGGGGGACCTAATTGGTCCCACCTTCTCCTACTCCTTTATAAACCTCTATGGGCCTGTGTATCAGTTACCCTTACGTTGTTGTTCTGAGCAATTCATTGATTTGTATTCCTGATTCCTGTGTATGACCCAGCTTGTCTGTCCATCCATCCTGGTGTTGACCTGTGGCTCTGTCTGACCATTCTCTGTGAGCATTGCGATTTGGCTTAGACATCCTTTCTGGTATAAACCTGTGGCTCTGGCTGACTACCTGCTCTGTGTATGACCTGGCTTGTCTGACTACCCATCCTGGTGTTGACCTGGGGCTCTGTCCATTGCGCATCCAGCATACCACTTCAGTGGATAACCTATTTGGTGCAAACCTGTGGCTCTGGCTGACTACCCGTTATATGTATGACCTAGCCTGTCTGACTGTCCTAGCTGGTGCTGACTAGGGGCTCTGTCTGTTTCCTATGTGTGTTGGCTCCCGCTCCACAGACATTCATCCTAGAGCATCACGGTGTCCGTGATTCCTCTGTTTGCAACATTGCTACTTCCTGGATTTTCTACACTGCATTCTTATTGGTGATCCACGCTGACTCCTCCTATCGAGTACCTTTATATTCCTGGTGCCGTCATTATGGCAGCGCTCTTTCGTGGTGTACCAGTATCTTATGTTTGATCCTGTGGTTCCTGTTTATCCTGTGTATGACCCGGCTAGACTGACTACGTTCCTGATTGATCGCCAGTATCTGACTTCCGTTGTGACCCGTCTTGACTGACTATCCTCCTCCGTGTATCGACCCGGCTTGGCTGATTATCCTGCTCTGTGTATCGACCCGGCTTGGCTGACTATCCTGCTCTGTGTACCGACCCGGCTTGGCTGACTACCTGCTCTGAGTTCCTACTCGGCTTATCCGTTGTTCCTGCTCCTAGAGTTCCATTACAGCTCTGTTTGGTTCCACTCCCTAGTGACTCGGCATTCCCCGGTCACCTTGTGCTGCCTAGTCCCTGACACTCCGGTGTTGGTGAGCCTCCCCGGGTACCCGCACCTGTTGTATGCTTGACCCTGCACAGCCTGTTGCTCCATCACTACGAGGTTGGCTGCTGTTTCTCTGGGTGCCTCGTTAGTTCCTTGTCTGTGCGGCTTTAGGGCCTGGTTGGGGTCTGAAGCAACCATTTACCCTACATCTAGGGTTGGTACGTGGGTTTAGTGACTCCAGTTACGAGCTGGTTGCATTAGTCTTTTGGGTTGATCCGGTTGCCTTGCAGCTTACTGTCAGTATCACCTTACCACCTAGCGTACTAGGGGTTTGGTTGCCTTGCCGCTTACTATCAGTATCGCTATACCTCCTAGTGTACTAGGGGTCCTGTTGCCTTGCAGCTTCCAGTCAGTCTTGCTAACCACCTTAGAGTACTAGGGGTCCTGTTGCCTCGCAGCTTACGGTCTGTCTCACTGTTATCCCTAGCGTTCTAGGGATCTTGTTGTCTTACTTGTACTGTCTACGCCAGACAGCCCCCCTAGTGTTCTAGGGAGATTGCATTGGGGTCCTCCTCCCGACTAGGGCCTGCTAGTTCCGTTCTTTGGCCTAGTTGTTCCAGTTACCACCCTGTGGTATTCTCTGTTTCTGGACTAGATTCTCTCTTCTGCTGTACTAGTTTAGACCTTCTGGTTATTCTCCGGATACGTTCCACTGTCTGCTTAACAGTTCCTGTATCAGTTGTCTGTATTACCATTGTATTATATACTGTTCTGTGTGGGTTACAGTACTTGCCTTTCTCTTAATAAAACTGTGTTTTACTAAACCATACGTGTCTGAGTGTCTGAAAACCTTTACACAGACATGGGGTCTATCAGACTCCTATCTTACTGACTGCAGGTGTGAGTCAGTAATCTCCTTGGTTGCGTTCATTATTGGAGACATCTCTCCTAGACTGACTGCAGGCTGAGTCAGTGCTATTCCGTTGGGCATTTCTCCATATTCAGAGACTACAGTGGGCTGAGGCTGAGGCATTGTACAACGCATTGTGAGAAGGGACGAATTGTACAACGTGAGCCAGGCAGCCGGGCACAATGCCAACGTGAAAGGAGAGGTATCGGAGGAAGCGGGCAGCAAATACAAGCCTACCACCCGCTTCCTCCTATGTCTCTCTCCCCTCCTCCGCTTTCTCCAATGCCTCTCTAGTGCACAGGCTGTTCTTATGCTGCGGGCTTCACAGCCACCTGCAGCAAAGGGAGTTCTTATGAATGAAGGTGAGGGAAGCGCTGCAGCCTGCTCCCTCAGTTGTATTTTAACCCTTTGAGTGCCAGAGTGGTACGCAACGCATTGCAAAGCAATGCGTTGCGTACCACTCTGGCACTCAAAGGGTTAACTTAGATCTCATCCATTTATAATGTTCTACCTCCTTTGTCCCATTGCTATTAGTACTTTTGCTCCACACTGTGGTCCATACCTTGCCTATTAACCCTTTGGGTACCAGAGGGGTAGGAAACATGCTAAGCAATGCTTTCCTACCTCTCTGGTACTCAAAGGGTTAATTGTGGAATAAAAGACAGATTTGTCCACTACATGGAAGTCCATGAGGTGGATGGGGTTAGTATGTCACATATATGCAATATATGTGACATACTAAGGGGGGATGTGGAAGGGGGCATTGTGTAGTGCTTGGTGTACTAGTTTTATTGATTGTAACCCTTTGAATGCCACAGGGGTGAGCAGTGCACATCCCTATGGCATTCAAAGCTGTCCATGGTGCTGAAAGCCATCTCTGTGTTCCTCTAGTGGCTGGGTAGGGAAGCACAGAGAATGCTGTTCAGAATTGTCGATGTGGATTTTGGATTTTCTGACTAAACTTGATACTTTGCAGTGCTGTGATTGGCTGTGGTGCTAGGTAACATTTTTATCGTGTGTTTTTAGGTAAGATTTTCTATGCAACGCAGGTTTAAGGTTAACATGTATTTTGTTGGTTATCGCTCGTTAGCCTTTCTGGGTAAGGAAGATTTGAATCTCACGTTACCTGGTCTTGCTTAACGTGCGAAGGCAGTTTTTTTCTTCACGTTGGTTTTAACGCCAACATTTGAATCGAACCCTAAGATCCCCAAATTTGGAGAAATGTTAGTGAATTGGATTCATAAAATAACAGGAATTGGAGAAGTGATATCACTGGAGACGTTATCTCCACTTTATCACCTCTTAGTGAATCTCCCCCATTATGTACTAAAAAGCTGTTAGGAAATGCCATAAATTTACCACATTTCCATGTGCATGCTGTTGGTTAGTCTTTCTAGAGTTGCTGGCATAAAAATCTTTTCAATAGCAGAGTGTTTGCTGCAGGATAAGGCCTCTCCTTTACATGCAGTGAGCGGGGGTTTGGCTAAGACTGCAGGCAGGGAGACAAGTGGCGGTCCTCTTGGATTCTGCACACATCTTTGTCAAGCTGGCCCACCCTTTCAAACATAGGTTGTTCCTGTTAGACAATCCCACAGGCACCCCAGCCCTGTCCCCCTTCTTCCCCTACCTTTCTACTGTAATATCTCTTGCCCTCCCTCCCCTCATCCTCCTTTGGTAGCATTGTGACCCCCCCTATCTCCCACCCTCCTATAGTAATATTAGAGACACCCTGGTTCTCTATGTACCCTCAATCCTTTCTGCAGTTAAACCCTAACACATTTAACTTGTACAATGGGGTGGGGAGGCACCGTATGTGTAATTCTATGGTTGTCATTAGGACAAGGCAGGGGAGATTATGCTGTGTGTAGGTGGGTGCTTTTGATGAATTGATATGGGGACTTTTGCTCCCATTTTAATTCATGTTCTGGTTTCTGATGTTGCAATACCTCAGGGCACATGAGGGGTGTGTTTTTATTGCCCTTGTATGATGCTGTTCAACATGTTCTGTGGTCTCCAAGCCTGGGTTTGGGAGGCACAGAACTCCTGCACATACATTCTACTCCAAATTGCATGTACAGTCTTTGATGGCTGCACTGTCATTTGTTTGTGTTTGCTCTGTCATGCTTTAGAGGTCTGAGAGAGGTCAACTGGAAAAACATTATTTGGAACCCAGATGTCACTACTGAGATGTTCCAGTTTATAACTTGACACTTAGGCCAAGTACCTGCTAATAATCTTATCCTATTAACCCAACCAGATGGAGTAATTGTAAAGTGATAGAAACAGGAAACATAAATTCCAAAGGCCTGTTTGCAGAGGTTGGCAAAAACACTTTTATCGTACACGCAAGAAGGGCAGCAGCATGTATTCACATGTGACGTAGTATTAAGACTGGTATATGGACATATGAAAGTATCCTGTTAGCAAATGTTCTGTGCCATGGTTTCTAAGCTAAAGGGAATAGTAAACATTCAATAACTAATATGTTTTTATAACATAAAATTTACAATAGGGATGACATAATTTATTGTATTTGTAATTGATTTCAAAAAGCCTGCACAATGAATGATATAGATTACTGCCAAATTATTATTCCATTAAAAGAAATATAGATACAAGAATTAGATTGCTACTGATTGCCAATTTTTGTATCATAACATACATTGTATAGAAAAAACATCTACTCACCATGGCTCAAAGCCGTTGTGGATCCGGAGCAACCCCCCACAATCCTGGCCAGGGATTTCGACAAATGGGACGACTTGAGGGGAGTGCTACCACGGATCCACTGCTCATCCACAGCCAGAGAGGACCCAGTAAACTTGTTGAATAAAACCAATTTACTGATTCAAGTAAAATCATCCGCCAAGATGGAAATTACACGAACAAACACAGGAACAATGCACGGTAGGCCTATGAATAAGTGATACACTCACGAAACACATTAGGAGGTTCGTGTTCCTGATGTTCTTCCATGCATTGTTCCTGTGTTTGTTCGTGTAATTTCCATTTTGGAGGATGATTTTACTTGAATCAATACGTTGACTTTATTAAACACGTGCATGCATGTGTACATGTGAGCGTGTTTGTGCGTGTGTGTGTAATATCTTTGTGTTTATTGGAATGTTTCTGACAAACATTTCTCTTTATATTTATATACCAAAGGAGAGAGACTATTTTTATGTTCCTGAGAGTAGGCTCATTCAATTTCCGTTTCCAGAAAATTTCCTGGTCAGTTGACCATGACAGCAGGATAGTGATACAAGGTAACACTATCAATACTAGAACACTGGGTGCTCTGTATGCTTTTTTAAATAGTATCTATTACATATTGTATCAATATGCATGTTTTCAAAGTACCTGAGAGAAAGCTTTCTGGAAATAGATTTATGGAACTCACTGTCTGATTCATAAAAAAAGTAAAAAAAAAAAATAATAATAAAAAAAAGCAATGCGTTGGATACCCCTCTGGCAGTCAAAGGGTTAAATTGTGGTTTCACTTTTCCGAGCAGGGATATATCCTGTAGTTTATGTACATAGATATTTTCCCATTGACCTGCACTGGATAAATCAGCCAAAATTCAGCATATTGGAAATGCAGATATATACATGGTGTATGCTTGTTCTCAATCAATGAGCAAACACAACTTTCGATATAGTCACTAACAATTGTTAGAATGTCTAGTACACAAGGAAACAGAGGATAGTAACCTATTACTTTGACTTTACATACTGTTCAAGGGCATATTATGTAAAGTCAAATTGCCTATAACTTTTATTATTTTTCTTTCAAATTCTTTTAATTATTTTCTTTTTTTAACACTTATATATTTCTGATAGTAGGCTTATTGAATTTCTATTTCCAGAGAATTTCCTGGTCAGTTGACAATGCTAGCAAGATAGTGATACAAGGAGGGTTATGGACTAAGGCATGATAAAGAGGTGATAACATGGAGATGACATCTCCAGTGATATCACTTCTCCAGTTCCATGTTATTCTATGGAGCCATTGAGGATTTCTCCAGCTCTGGAGATCTTAGTGCGTAGGCTCCATAGAATAACATAGGAAGTTGAAAAGTGATATCACTGGAGAAGTAATTTCTGAGTTATCACGCTTTATTGTAATAAAATAAACAGAATGTATTGGCAATTTTATGTTATACCATGCACTTATAGTTTATGTAAATTAAAAATAAATGGTAACTATACTTTTCAAAATAAAATGCCTTATTTTTTGGAAAGATAACATTTATAAGTATGTACAGAGGAGCTGCCTTTTTATTACATTCTTTTAGTCCACTTTAGAAGGTCTCTTTTTATACAACTGAACATATAGGGCCGTACGTTCAAAGGGAGAATAACAAAAATTTGTCATATGTAAGACAAAAATAAGTAATTGAATGCATGAACGACATATTTTCTATAGAGTATACGTCAAAAAACTAGTAATGTCCGTTGTGTACAACACAACTCCAGAATTGATGGGTAAAGGGGCGGGACAAGGGCATGGCTAAACTAGTCTCCAGTCATATAGAGGAAAAGAAAATTTGTCGGAACTAACTACAAAAAAATGTCTTTCAAAAGACAAAATTTGTAAGTTAAAAAGTGGAAGGAATGTGTTCTGAATGTGAGATTTTTTGTCTTTAGTTAAGACATTTTTGTTGTTAGTTAAGACTTTTTTTTTACAAACTACATATTTCCAATCACAACTGACACTCTCTGAAAATATTAATGATCCCAACGACACTGTACTTTGAAAAGTCATTACAAACGAAAAAAACTATTTTGCTACTTCTTTGAACATATGGCCCATAGTCTATGGGAAAATGTAGCACTTCACTGTTGGTTGCCATGGAGATGAAACGTGCCATTAGTTTCTCCATGCTTATCTGGAGAAATGTGTAAGGGTCATGATGTGACTAGAGGTTAACCACTTTCATGCCATTAAACATTTGAGGCAATTTTATCACAGTAGTTTAACCCCCTAGATGCAATGCATTAGCAATGTCTCTGTCATCCAAGTGGCTTAATAGCAAATGTTGTTGTATATAGTGTAAACCACCCATGCAAGTAGCATGCATGCAGCTGACTGTTGGGAGCCCTCCCTGATAAGATAAATTTGTTCCACCTTTACTGTTGAGATAAGGGGTGAACATACCTGGGAACTTTTTCTTCTGGACTCCCCAGAGGGGGAGTTCTGTGGTGCTGTTAGGGGAGATAAATGAGCAATTTGTGTCAAAAGAGGGTGGGGCTTAATCGTGTGTGGGGGTGGGACTTACGAAATGTAGTAAAAAGTAGGAATAGGAGGCATAGGCAGGGGAAGGAGGAGAAGTGAGCGGGGAATGGGAGGAACAGATTGAGAAAGAGCAGAAGTGGGCAGAGTTTCAGTAAATACTCTCCACATCTGGAGAATCAGCCTTTGTCCCGGAGAACCGGTAATGCAGAGTCAAAACCAGAGTCTCTGGGACAAATCCAGAGCGTTCCCAGCTATGGGGGTGAAAACACAACTCTAATATAACTTGCAATATGAAAATATGCTTGTTATCATTCTACTTTAACCCCTTGGGGATCTTCAGGAACATTTATATAATTTAATGTGCTGATAGACTAATATAAATAAAATAAATGAAAACTGCTAAAATTGTAACTAAAAGATTATATAGAGCATTACCATTAATATGGGCAGAAAATCCTAATGACCCTTACTGTTTTTCCCTTTCTCATTGATTCAAGAGATAACATCATCAATCAGTCCTGGATGTCATGTTCATGGAGTCAGGCACGACAGATGCTAGCAGGACCAAAGGACACAAATTCAGCCCACTGCACCTCAGATCGTAACCCTTTAAGAAACAGAGGAGTGCTTCCATTTAAAAAAAACTGCCAGCAGCAATCATGTCTGCATCCATGGATATATTGACAGAAAAACAATGGCACCAATATATAAATCAGGAATAAATCAAAATCATCTCACCACTCCGCAATATGATCTGGTGCCAATTCACGATAGACCTCCAGAATGTCTCCTTCTTGTAAGGATTCAAGCACTTGAACAAAAGATTTTATGGCACTCTTATGCAGAAGTAGAAAGTATGATAAAAGCAATTTATTTCAGGCTACATATTGGCAAACAGACATAACGTATACACCCGCTTTCACATCTAACACGTTTCACACAACAAGGTGCTTACTCATAGTGAGTAAGGTGAGTAAGCACCTTGTTGTGTGAAAGCGGGTGTATACGTTATGTCTGTTTGCCAATATGTAGCCTGAAATAAATTGCTTTTATTATACTTTGTACTTCTGCATAAGAGTGCCATTCAATCTTTTGTTCAAGTGCCTCCATGGATATTACATACAGGATGGACTGAAGATGTTCTGTACTACACAAAAGCACAAATGCAAATGCATAGGGGCCAATACAGTGTTTGGCCATGGTAAGGTAAGGGGGGAATTGTTACTGGGTGCTACTTCTCTTTAATTTAAGCCCTTAAGGACCGGCCGCACACACACGCGGCAGTCACTTAAGGACCACTGGGCATTTTTTTTTCTCTTCCGTTTCGGGCTCCCCGAACAGTGTGCAGCGCGCGTGTACATGTATGTCCTTGGTCCTTTAGGGACCGCAACCTCATGACGTACATGTACGTCATGGGTCGTTAAGGGGTTAAAATATATAAATAGATAACATCAGTGTGCCAACATATATTATACGTATGGAAGAAGTACAGAAAATATAGATGCATACACGCATATATTATGAATACATACATATGCTTGGTCATACAGGTGCACCTATTATTAATGTTAGAACAGCTCTTCATTGTAATTTGCCAATTTTGTAATGCTTGTAACTTTGAGGAATGGGGAAAAAGTTGTTGTGTTGCCCATTATACATTGTTTGCCTTCATAAAAAATTAGCCAAAGCTCCATCAAAATCTACTGAACAGATTTATTTGATATTTGGCACAGAGATAAATTTTATGGAGGATGCAGTCCTTTTCTTACTGCTTATTGATTGGTGGTCCCCTTCCCGAGATACTGAGTTCCAAATAAAATGGTTTGTGCATGAGCATTACATTTACAGAAGATTGTGTATGATGTTTAAAATGCTTCTTTGATTGATCAAGAGGGCAAAGGAAAATGTGGGTGTAATATAAAAGGATGAAAAAATACAATTAAGCATTTGATGATTGTGCAAAAGTGTGATTGATTAAACAAAGAGTTTTACAAAATAATTGATTGTGTAGGACAATCATCCTTGAAAAAAGGTTGATAAAAGAATGTGGATTATGAGTGCAAAGTACCTTTGATAGAACAAAAGATAATATGACAAAAAAGGTTGATTGTGTGCAACAATAACATTTGATGAATACAAAAATTACATGATAAAAAAGGTTGATTGTGAAACAAAACATTGTATGATAAAATGGTTGATTATGCTTGTGAAGTGTGCTTGATTGAAAAACATATTTAAAGGGATAGTAACACTTCGTTTTAACTTTATTTTATTTTGTAGGCATTAAAAAAACATGAAGAATGATATAAGTCTTATCTCTCAAACCTTTATGGTTTATGAGATATTCACAAGCAAAGTTCCCCTCCCCGCCCCTTTTACCTAGTGTAAGCCATCTCTTCTCAGATGTGAGTCTGGTTGTATGACAGTACAGATAACAGAAGGGGACAATTTTCTTTGTATGAAAACAATGAAAGCCCTTCCACCCTTGACAAGTTTTTCAGCTTTTTCCATTATCTTAATTGAAGATTGTCCCTCTCTGCAGTCTACCTGGGCATCTCCCTTCTGAACTGGTTGAACAGGGGGGGGGATACTTTGTTTGTGAATATCTCTTAAACCATAAAGGTTTCAGAGATAAGACTTATATCATTCTTCATGTTTTTTTAATGCCTACAAAATAAAATAAAGTTAAAATGAAGTATTACTATCCCTTTAAAAAAAAGGTCAGTCATGTATGTAAAGCATGTTCAATCAAACCAGACATTAAACTACAAACATTACTTTAACCCCTTAAGGACCAGAGGTCCCGGGGTGCGTGGTCCTTTAAGGACCAGATTGAAAACTTTGACATGTCGGCCCACATGACTGATCACGTGTGCAGGCACGCCGAACAGGGGACTGAAAGAGATTGCTCTGGTCTTGGAGCAATCAGTTTCAGTCCCCGCTATTACTAAAGCGCTGTGAGTACAATGTATGTGACGTGCCAGGACCGCACTGGTCCTTAAGTGCCGGACAGCTGTGACGGTCCTGGCACGTCAGTGTACAGGAAGGGGTTAGAAAACATCAGTGGAAACTAAAAGGCCAACAAATAAAATTAAAGCCAATTTTAAAATCTCACTCATGTTATCAAAGGCATTGAAAATTATGGTTACAGTTGGGTGCTAGTTTTTGTTGATGTCCCCATTTTTCACACAATTCAGAGTGTATTCTGGGAATTAAAAAAAACCGCAACAAAGGTTGAGCCGCAAGTTAGGTTTTGTGGGCCCGGCTTGACTGACGATCCCGCTCTGTGCACCGACCCGGCTTGGCTGATTTTCCTGCTCCATGTACTGACTCAGATTGGCTGACGTTCCTGCTCTGTGTCCCAACCCGGTTTGGCTGAAGTTCCTGTTCCTGTACTGTTCCTGCTTGCAAGACGTCCCGCTCTTGCTGTGCGGCCCAAGTTGCCCACGCTCTCTGTGGTCTGTACCAGACCTCCGGTTGCCTCAGTTCTGCGCAGATAGTCCTGTCCGTGACCTGCTCTCCCATAGTGCCTGTTGCTCCATTCCGGTAGTATCTCCGGTAGCACCACGATCGCTTGGTCTGTTACTGCTGTCCCTGAGGTTGGGTTACTGTTGGGCGCCTCAGGCTATTTCTACATCTGCAGTTGCTGCAGACCGGAGCGTTCGTTAACCCCTTGCGGGGAGGTGCTGGGCACTTAGATCTATATACGGTAGTCTCATTTTGGCGTATGTTGCTCCTTACGGTGCCGTGCACTTGGGCCATTATCCGTTGCTGTCTCAGTTTGGCGTTACGCTGCACCATCAGGTGCTGTGCTCTGGGCCACGAAAACCTTGCAGTCTCCGGTGGGCGTTCTCTATATCGCTGGTAGCCACCTTCCTCTGGTGCCTTGTAGCCAGTTCTATCCTGGCTTCACCAGTCCCTTGTGATTTCAGTCACTATTGTTACTCTCTGCGTAGAGAGTGTACTTTGGGGCCTTCCACTATTAGGGCCAACTACTGTTCCTGGCCTAATAAGTATCATTCTGTCATATTCACTGTATCATACGAAATTTACCTGACCTGTGTCAGTATTGTATATTGATCTCACATACTGGACCCGTGGGGGTTAAACATATCATTGTAACCTGTCCTGTGTCAGCTTTCCATTTATCTGTATGCTGGACCCGCGAGAGTTACTGTTATTACTTGTGTGCTAATAAAACTGTGTTTTACCAAAACCTTCCGTTTCTGAGTGTACTAAACCGTAACAGTTATGAGGCAAGGGTTGAACTTGATGGACTTGTGTCTTTTTTCAACCTAATTTACTATGTTACTAGGTTAGTACTATGTTACTATGAGAGCTTACAGTCTAGAAGAAGCTAGGTGGGACACAGAAGGAGCAAGTGATTCCTGCTATATGAACTGTTGGTCAGTAGGTGAGAGAAAGAAGTGCTTTTCAGAGCAGTGGTCCAGAGAAGTAGTGGGTATGTTTGTGAGAACAAGACTGTTTGTGGTCTTGCTGGGGTTGTAGGTGGGAGATTAATTGTAAAAGGGAACAAGAGTTAATAGAAGTTGGACAGTCTGTTAATCTGGCCTTGTGTCACGGGCACCCAGGAATGCTCAGAACTCAGTACGATAATATAATGCAAAATATTTATTAGAATAAATCACAACTATAAATAAGTGGTACAACAAGCAAAGGGTTACTAGCTGGCGACACTACTACCAGAAATAGTAGGCCTCTTGCTAGACCACAATGTGAGAGACTGGGCCGAAGCCCCTGTTAGTCTCAGCAGGATACAGGAACGCCAACTCTTGATCCATCGACTGGAACACTGGAACAGGCGACCACTGTGAACACTGGCTCGGCAATCTTGATCCGATGAACAGGAACACAAAGACTGCTGGACTGGAGAACTGACCCAAGCCTGCAATCAGTCAAACCAGCAACACCACACCTTTGCAGCAACCCGGTGACCCACGCCTGCAGTCACCGCTAAGAGACCCTGTGATTCTGCCTGCAGTCACTATATCAGACCCCTGTGACTCACTCCTGAGGTCACATATAAAGACCCTGTGACTCACGCCTGCAGCCACCACACGAGACCCTGTGACTCATGCCTGCAGTCACTACACCAGACCCTGTGACTCTGCCTGCAGTCACTATATTGAGACTCGGTGACTCACGCCTGCAGTCACCAATCAGACCCTGTCCACAACAGTGGTCTGTCTTAAGCCAATAGCACAAATTGATCACAGTAAGGGATACTTGTGATCACTGGGTCATACACAGAGTGAGTTCTCGTACTTAGCTGGGTCATACACAGAGAGGGTTCTCGTACTTATCTGGGTCATACACAGAAAGGGTTCTCTTACTTAGCTGGGTCATACACAGTGCGGGTTCTCATAAATAGCCAGGTCATACACAGAGTGGGTTTTCATAGATAGCCAGGTCACACACAGAGCCCAAGTACTTCACCTAAAAACAACAACGCAAGGGCGACTGAGTCAGGACTCAGTCTGCCTTTTAACCCCTTAGTGACAGACGACTTACCTGGTAAGTCCAGGAAGTCATTCGCTATAATGTAAAAAAAAAAAAACCTTGTCATTAAGGGATTAAACCCCTCCTCAGGAAGTAGGAGGAGCAGCTCAGAGGGAGGAAGTAGGTAGGAGGAGACTACAGGAAACAAACAGATAAAACAGAGGCCTGCTGCTTGCTAGAAGCCTCGTGCCTGTAGATGCTGCTGCAAACAAGGTAAGCTGTAAACTGTAACACCTTGCTCATAATGGTTAAGGTGGAAGTTGACAGGCTACCCTGAAGAGGTGAGTTTTCAAGGGAGCACCTGAAGATTTGAAGGATGGGGTACAGTCCAGTTGGATGGAGCAGAGAATTACAGACCTCTGGTGCATTGCAGGTGAAGCGCTGTAGGTGTGAATGGGAGGATGTAATAGTAGCTGCAGAGAGAATAGAAGATCCTATGTAGAGTGAAATGGTGAATGGAAGTGTCGCTCCCCCTCAGCTATGACACATTCTTGACAATGGACACCACTCCTTTAGCTATCTGCTCTGCCATATTAACTGTGCTCGATCTTCATGCCGCGTATCTGAGAGTCTCAACTCCTGACATCCAGTGTTTTAAAGATTTCCAATGTACCGATTTTATTGTGTTGTGACTGCTTTGTGGCTGCTGATTTGGGCTATTCACCTCCTCTGACTTCGACCAGGCTTGTCCTCCAACTTCATCTCTGTCTCACCCCTTGGTTCTTCTGCCACCTGTTTGGTTCCGACCTCGGCTTGTCTTGACCGCTTCTTGTATTCGAACTTCACCTAGTCTGCAGCAGGTTTCGGCTCGCAACAGGAGTCCCTTCAGCTTTCACCTATCTGTGAGTTATGTGCCCAATGAATATATTTTCTGCTATCCTATCATTGATTCACACCTCAGGCCTTCCGATTAGTCGAGGGCGTCGTCATCGGTTCTCCGATGACCGCCTTGGGACCTCCAGCTAGTCGAGGGTGTGAATTGGTATTTGCTCAACTCCTTATCTCCTGCCTGTCTGACTTGTAGAGGGAGTTGTTGGTCATAGCCTCTGAGAACACCACCTCTGAGCTATCCTACAAGTCGAGGGTTGGGGTAGTCGAATTACTATCTTACTACTTCACATTGCAGCCCCGGGAGTCAAACTATATTGTCCGACTTCACCTCGAACGATATTCTCCGACTTCACCTCGAACTTCCTACGACTTCACCTCGAACTTCCTATGACTTCACCTCGAACTACTATTCTCCAACTTCACCACAGAGCTCCAGTAGTTGAACTGAAATCTATTTGAACTGTTCTGATACTTAGTTGTGACAGGAAGTGTTTGAATATTTTGAATTTAATTCTAAATGCTAACTGGAGCCAGTTTAGGGATTGACAGAGAGGTATTAGAAGAGAGATATGTGAGGGACAGAGTTCATTATGGGCTGTAGTGGGGTTAGTAGAATGAAAAAAAGGTTGGATTCTAGAAATGTTATGAAAATGGAGTTGGCATGAGTTGGAGATTGATTAAATGTGGGGGGATGAAGGATAGAGCAGAGTTGAAGGTAACCCTCAGACAGTGGTCTTTGGAGGTTGGTGTGATGGTGGTGACAGTGAGGGAAATATCAGGGTAAGAGTGGTTCAGGAGGAAGGGAATTTATAAGTTCGGCTTTGCTTAGATTAAGTTTTAGATGACAGAAGAACATCCAGAAAGACACAGCAGAGAAACAATTAGATATACAGGACAGAAGGGGAGAGGTCTGAGGAAGAAAGATAGATACTGGTGTCACCAGAAAAGAGATGATGGCAAAACCCAAAGGAGTGTATAAGTTTGCCAAGGTAAGAGGCATAGATTGAAAAGAGCAATAGGACCAGAACTGAACACTGTGGTACACCATCAGATAGTGGGAGGGGTGAAGAAGTGTAACCAGAGTAGGAAACACTCAAAGAGCAGTTTGGAGAGGTAGGAGGAGAACCAAGAGAGGGAAGTGTCACAGAGGCCTAGGGAGTGGAGAGCTTGGAAATGGAGTGGGTGATCCACTGTATCAAAATCAACTGACAGATCTAGGAGTATGAGTAGAGGGTAGTGGCCTTTTGACTTAACGGAGAGTCTTTGGACACTTTAGTGAGGGTAGTCTCAGTGTAGTCATGAGGGTGGAATGAAAATTGCAAGGGATCTAACAGGGAATGAGAGGAATGTTGTGAGATGGTTATACACAAAATGTTACAGGAACTAGGAGCTGAATGGGAGAAGAGAAATTAAGTGGTAGTTATCCCTTTTGTATAATGTATTCTTTGTTTCTTTTATGTGGAAAACTTTTTACTTGTAAACATTACAAAGATGTTCATGGAAAATGGGCTATAAATGTGACTATTCATATACATTTTTCTCATTACACTTTTTGGGCCATAAAAAGATAAACAATTCTAGGCCAAACCACATTCATTATAAGGGAACAATAAAAATTCCAGTTGATTTAAATAGAGATTTTAGCCCATTCAATGCTTGAAGGGTCTTCAGCATATTTTGGACAATTTATATTTGTCCTCTGTAGTGCAGTTAGTTTGCTCTGGAATTGCTCCTCTTTTCTTTATGCATATTACCTGTTATCTCTAAAGAGTTCTAATGTAATTTGTGATAGACATGAATGAAAAGATAAAACTCTTGAATGGAGGTTCTTGCCTTCACACACTGAAAACCCAGCATCAGAGGTAATTGGTCAGGGACTTGGATGGTGCAAACAAAATCACTTTACTTGCAGAGGGAAATATTTGGTTACTAAAGTCATCTATCACTTCTGACAGGCTCAAATTGGCAACTTGGATGCGGTTCCCATTTGCAACTCATGTAGCTATATTGTCCCTGATACATTAAACTTGACTTGTAATTTGATACTGTCAAGTACCAAGAAAATGATCACTGTGTACTATTTTAAAGTTATTTATTTTCAGTCTGCCATATAATTTAATATTTTGGAACAATTAACATAAGTGATATTTATAGTAAATGATCCAATCATATTATTTTTAAGTAATGCTTCTTCTCATCAGGATTGAGTCTATTGTTTTTTTCTATTTATTTAAAGTCAAACTGTACTGTTTTACATATTTGACTCACACTGCTAGTACATATGTGCTGTCATTTATACATGTTCTTATATTTCCAATTATAGTAAACTGACATGTGTGTGCCTTTGTGTGAAAAAACACAGTTCAAGAATACATTTATTCAAAAGAAAGAATGTATATAGTCAATTAAATTGCTTAACTCTTTGAAGTCCAGAGAAGTACGCAACTCATTGCTTCCCAGTGTGTTGCACATCGGTCTTTCGAAACAGCAAGTTTATTTGCAAACTGATATATGTATTTATTTGTTAAGCTGGCAGATTAGTACACTTGAAAAAGAAAGAAAGGGGTAGAGAGGGACAGAGCAAAATGTGCACTCTAAGTGTAGTAATTTATTAGGTAAAAAAATGATATATACATATGCATAAAAAATAAATATATAGCATTGTTATATATATTGTAACCCTTATCAATTTACTTCTGTTTGTTGGCTTTCGGTTACTAGCCTTCTAGCCAATATTCACATATTTCCTTTTATTGTATCCTGTGTTTTATTTTTTACTATGTATATGTTGTTTTCTTTTGTAATAAATGACTACACTTAGGGCCATATGTTCAAAGAAGTAGCAAAATAGCTTGTGTCATTGTAACGACTTTTCAAAGTACAGTGTCATTGGGATCATTAATATTTTCAGAGAGTGTTGGTTGTGATTGGAAATATGTTGTTTGTCCTGAGTGAAATTGTCATATGTAACGACAAAAAAAGGCTTAACTAATGACAAAAATACCTTAAAAAATGTCTTAACTAACGACAAAATTGTCTTAACTAAAGACAAAAATTCTCACATTCAGTACACATTCCCTCCACTTTTTTCTTAACGTACAAATTTGGTCTTTTGAAAGACATTTTTTCATCATTAGTTATGACAATTTTTCTTTTCCTCTATACGACACTGGAGAATACTTTAGCCACACCTTTCCCCACCCCTTTGCCCGTCAATTCTGGAGTTGTGTCGTACACAATGGACATTACTAGTTTTTTGTCGTATCTCTATAGGAAATATGTAGTTCATGCATTCAATGACTTATTTTTGTCTTTCATACGACAATTTTTTGTCGTTATCCTTTTGAACTTACG
Organism: Rhinophrynus dorsalis; assembly: GCA_037306005.1. Lineage (NCBI taxonomy): Eukaryota > Metazoa > Chordata > Amphibia > Anura > Rhinophrynidae > Rhinophrynus > Rhinophrynus dorsalis. The sequence continues at coordinate 384,269,873 of CM074719.1, forward strand.
GCCCTTAGAGTGTACATTTTGCATTGTCACTCCCCACCCCTTTCTTTCTTTTTCATATGAAAACTATGTATTGGAGGTCCTGAGACTGTTGGGACTAGCAGCACTGTAACACTCAAGGATTTACATACATCTTGGATACATAAGGAACAGAGGCTTCTTGTGCTACTTTTCTTATCAACTTATTCAATACTAGAAAAGTACGCTTCTTTTATGTCCTCTCAACCACCCACTGTTTCTTAGAGATTGATTGTTGCGCTGGTTTTACTTTTCTTTTTACTCAGGTTAGTAAATTTTCCACAAATGTTTTTTGTATTTCATACACACATTTAGCATACATTTAAGTACTACCTTGAGTTTATTCATTGATGTCCTTAATTATTTGTTTGTGCTACCCATTCAGTGCTTTGTATATGCTTTGTATATATCCTTAGATGATTGGGGGTGCTAGTGAAAACCTCAGTAATATGTTTTGCCAAATTATTTAACCAGAAAGAGTGGCAAGGAAATTATATGATGTCCATTTCCTCCACCCATAGCACATTTGGCTCCATAGTTAGCCCTCACTTTCTTTTGATGATGCATGGTAGTCTTGTACACATCCCAGTGGTATCACGGGGATGTTGCAAATAATAGGAAGACCTTACATTACTATGCGTGTTCCATCTGTTTTGTGTATACTGTACTATGAGCTCTTTACTTACTCCATATTATATATTAAAGAACCACACTTACCTCCAGCCTTGTTCCACTGCACTGATAGCCATAGAGTCACATATACTGACCCCCAGCTTTGTCCCACAGTAGGTTCTAACAATTAAAAGACGCATAAAATGATGCTTAGATTTTGTTTTGTGTAATACTGAATGCAAAAGGCCATTACAGATCCATGAGTATAAACTAGATGTGAGAAATCTGTGGTGATTGAGCTGTTGTTGGACTATATTTCCCATCATCCTCAGATGCACAGTGGTTATCTGAGGATGATCAGAGTTGTAGTCCAACAACAGATGGAGAAAAGCCCAAATGTACAACAGTGGAAAACATTTCTCAATTTTATGTGCTTAAAGGGATAGTAATACTTCATTTTAACTTTATTTTATTTTGTAGGCATTAAAAAACATGAAGAATGATATAAGTCTTATCTCTGAAACCTTTATGGTTTAAGAGATATTCACAAACAAAGTATCCTCCCCTGTTCAACCAGATCAGAAGGGAGATGCCCAGGTAGACTGCAGAGAGGGACAATCTTCAATTAAGATAAGGGAAAAAGCTGAAAAACTTGTCAAGGGGGGAAGGGCTTTCATTATTTTCATACAAAGAAAATTGTCCCCTTCTGTTATCTGTCCTGTCATACAACCTGATCCACATCTGAGAAGAGATGGCTTATACTAGGTAAAAGGGGCGGGGAGGGGAACTTTGCTTGTGAATATCCCATAAACCATAAAGGTTTGAGAGATAAGACTTATATCATTCTTCATGTTTTTTTAATGCCTACAAAATAAAATAAAGTTAAAACGAAGTATTACTATCCCTTTAAGGTTTGTCTTTCCCCAAGGGGGATTTCTGGGCAACCAGAAAACCCTTCTCAGTTTGCCCTTGAAAAGGCACTTTCTCTTAGATGAAATAAATATGCACAAATAAAATGTGTTAGTTAGAAAGTGTTTATTAAAAATTAATGTGCAACAATTTTAACAAGTCTTTTCAGTCTAATTTACAATTTAGCACCACTAGCCTTTCTTTATTCTGCTAAAATGTACTCAGCTAAAATAGAATAGTTTTTTCTATGATTTACTTAATTTATGTAATTTACCTAATAGAGCAAATTAAGAAAAATAACTGAAATAATTATATAATTAAAGAATTCTTTCTGTCTCTCTATAGAACCTAAGACTCTGCCTAATAGATCCGACATGAATGCTTCTGTCGATGCCCAGATAGAACAGTATGGCATGTCAGATGGCAAGATGATATTTTAAACTCAAAATCTAATTAAAGACAGATGAAAATGACTATTGTTCATTAGCATAATTGCATTTTTCAGCTACTAGAGTGATATTGCTTCTGATTTTTATGATTATTCTTTATCACTACAGTAAAATGTATATTAAACATCTTCATATTTGACTGACATTGTGATGAACTATTGGAGACCACTACTACACAAACTCTTATCTTAGAAAAACTGCCATTTCAAATGTTTTAATTCTATGGGACGTATATGTAAAGAAACAGCTGACAAATAAAGAGCTTTTTGATTTAAATTGGAGGCTAGAGAGGTCATCAGAACATTGCAGACTAATGTGTTAGAGATCTCGCTAGCATCCAAGAGTTTATAAATATTGTCTGCTTGTTTTCTGTGGAAATTATCCACTTTTGTCCTTATACTTATGCCCCCTTTGACTGCAACTTCATCCAGTGCAGCTTTCTTAACCATTAAAGATCACTAGGTCTACTATGCATTGATTCACAAATCTTTACTCACCACTATGGTCCTTGAGAGTTTAACTAGCATCAATGCAGGTTTTGGGAATATTACCAATGAGTTACCAATAACTCAGAGATCAGTGCTAGGTCCTGTTCTATTTCATATTAATGACATTTCTGGTGGACTACAAGTTAAGGTATGGCTTTTTGAAGATGCAACTAAGGCCTGTAATGTTCTTGAAGGTGTAAATCTAATTAGAAGTGATTTAAAAAGTTGAAAATGTAATACAACAGAATGCAGAGTAATGCACATTGAACACACAAACCCAAAGGTAGACTATAGATGTAATATATGATGATGATTTAAAGGTAAGCAAGCAATGCAGCAAAGCTATGGAGAAAGCTAGCAGTATATTATGTTATATAGGAACAAGTATTAGTAGAAAAGGGGAGTTTGTAATGCTACTTCAGACAATATTAGTTATACCTCATCTAGTGTATGGTGTACAGTTATAACAACCATATCTCCAGAAGGATATCTTTAAATTAAAGTCTATTCAAAAAAGGGTCACTAAAATAATGTATAGACTAAATAATAAAACATACAGCAAAAGACTCCAGGACCGTAGTATGTAGTGCTTGGAGGATAAAAAGAGTGGGATGATATGATTGAGACCTTTAAATATATTAAGGGATTTTATAAAGATCCAGATGTTTTTTTTTATAATAAAAGAATACTAATACAAGAAGGCATGCCCTAAAATTTTTGGTTGGAAAATTAACTACTTTACCAAAAGTGTGATAGATAACTGGAATAGCTTTACAGCAAAAGTGGTTGAGGCACCAACAGTAATTGTTTTTAAGAACTCTTGCAATAGATATTAAGTTAGTCGATTAATAAAATAAATATGAGCAAACTAGAGAGGGAAATTGACAGGCTAGATGAGCCAATGATTTTTATTGGCCATCAGACTATACATTTATATATATTTCCATGGCTCATCAACTTTGCAAGTAGCCAAGAGAGGCAGTGCTTATACCCTGGTGTCGAGAATCATAGAAAATGAATAGAAATAATTAATTAAATAAATCTGTAAAATGGTGCTGATAAATATGCACTGTAGACTGATTTAATAAAATACATCAATTAGCAATATGTAATATATATAAGAAGACTAAAATAAAGACTACTGGTTACTTCCTGGTACATTTTATATAGTGTAAGTATTGTCTGCAAAACCACTTGAATTGACTTTGCCCTTTACAATGTGGGATAATCCTTGGAGGACTAAACTTTTTTTTATTCGAAAACATATATTGTAGTGCAGGGAAGAAAAGGTAGGAGAACTATGCAGTATTTAATTAGAATTTGGGCAATTATTTGCTTTCTATGGTACATTTGGCGTGCTCAAGAATTTTTGAAATTTGTTATGTGCATACCAAATACTAATCACTGAGGCTTAAAGCAAACATGTCAAACTTGCAGACCCCATTTACATAACAGAATAATTTTATGTTTCAGTTGACTTTTATTGAGTCAGAACCATCATTAGTATCAGCAGCATCATCCATGTCCTTCACACTATTTTCATATTTGAAATATCTGAAAATGTTTCTTTTTACTTTCCCCCTTAGGGGTACTTATAGAACAATGATGACTAGTTTGCAGCAAGGTGTCACTGTCTGCTGCAGCAGTTGGTCTCACTGCTAAATCCTCATTCTCTGTGGACAACATTAAACTATGACTCTATGTCATATTTAGTGTTAAAAAGTATTGTACTACTACTGGTGGAACATTTCATATCCCTTTTAGGAGGAGGAGAAGAAGGATCACCATAATTTATTGAACAATTTGAAGAAACTATGGACGCAGTCAGTACTTTACTACCACCAACATGTCCATGCACTCCTTCTACTCATTTCCCCTTACCTGTACCCCAATCACATTTGTTAAAAACTGTCTACATAGCACACTCACTCCCTAAAAATGCAAGCAACTCCAGTTCCCCTCTTCACCTGTCTGCTACTACACTTGTAGATAGTATAAAAATTTCAGTAGTGTTCTCTTCCAAGAGCTGTATGTTAGCTTTGGAATCACCTGTGTGGATGTAGGACTGAAAGTTTGTAATTAATACTGTTAGTCAGGTTTGACCTGTTCTGCTTGTCTTGCCTTGAATGTGTGACATATTATGTCAATCTATGCACTGTCACTCAGTTTCAGTCAGGTCTCAGGCTAAGCCCTCTCAGGTAGTCTGGATCACCTTCCTTTATTACTATCACTTATCAGTCCAGAGAAGAAATAGCTACCACCAATTCTACTATATCAAACAACTCCAGGCCCCTTTCTTTGCCTTTGTGCCTCTACACTAAGTAGCCTCTATGATTAGCTGCTCTCTCTCTCCCACACACAGACTGATAATATGTAGGAGACCAACTCCCACATTTATATTTAATGTGGTGGGAATACATGGGAAAAACTCTCCAAGTGGAGAGGAATTGCTTTAGTATTACTAATGATTTCAATGCATTGAAAAAAGTGGGAAAAATGCAGGAAGTGACATTTTTGGCATGTTGCTTTTTTGAGGTGAACAGTTTTGCCTGTACCTAATCACATGTTAGTCAATTTAAACATGTAGCACATAGAAATTTTCACTAATACTCATTTCTCCACTGCTTAATTATTTGACCAATATGTTTATTTTTATATTGATTTTTTTATATTTAACATATGAAATATAAGACATCTATTATCTATATATATAAAAGAATAAGCCTCATTGCATAATTTATGGTACCTCACACACAGAACATAATTTATGTCTCCTCAGAAAACAAACACACATTGAACAGAATGCCTCATTACATAATTTATGTCTCATTAGGAGACACAACTCCTATTGGGTGATTGAATGGAGACTTTACTGCTCCCATTGGGTGATTGAATGGGGGTATGTTTATCATACAGGGAGTTAGCCCGCCCACCACTATCCAACTGACAAAAAAAATATAACTGCCACTCGCTCCTGAAGTAGTGGATATCAATAAATTATCCTGGTCCACACACACTCACTCAGGATCATGACCCCACAAACACACTGTGTCACCTCCCACAGATAACTGTAACCCTCCATACACTCTGTTTCAGTACGAGGGTGTAATGTTCCCATAAAATACAAACTCAGGTATAAACTTAATAGTAACTCTTTTATTTAACTCTTCATCTCTTCAGTCACCTCACTAACTGTCTCAACTGTCACTCCTCCACTTCCTGCTTCCTGATTCCTGCCTTTTCTCCTTAAAGGGAGAGAGATGCTTTGCTGTATGTTACAGAGGGCAAGCCTCAAACACCACTTTCTATTTGTTCCCTCAGCATATTGCTATGCTGCCTCAACTGAAGAGCCACCGTGTGTTATATTGCTATGTTACCTCAACTTAACCCTTTGAGTGCCAGAGGGGTACACCAGGGGCGTTTCTAGGTTCCAAAACGATCTGGGGCTAGAGCCCACAGCAAAATTCAACAGATGCACCAGTGGTAGTGATGATAACGCTATAGTGTGGAGTGAGTTATCCTTACACAACATATATGTTAATTTTACTAATCTATATATAATGCAATGTAAAGAGTTAAGAAGTAAGCCATTTTATGTTCAACTCTTGTCATTGTTTTTTGTTCTAACTAACTGAAGTTATTGTGGTGTAAACCAACTGTACCACAGGGAACAAATCAAAATTCCTGTCACATTAAATAGGGATTTTAACTCCTTGAATGCTAGAGCGGTCTTCAATACATTGCAAAGCAATGCATTGGAGACCTCTCTAGCATTCAAGAGGTTAAAAAAGTGCAGTAGATTTTAAGAACTTTTATTTGTCCCCTATTGTTGCTTTAAAACCAGGTTGCTTTAATACATATGAGCCATTGATGTAACTGAATAAATTATCAAGAGCAACACCAAAGTATTTTATTTACACAGATAATGTATAAACAAATATAATGATGTTGAAACAAACATTAATGTGAGTTTTATTGCTGTGGAGCAATGTGATACACTTATATACCCACCACACAGTCTGATGTCCTAAAAAGAAGGACACCAGGGTGTGAAAGAGGGACAGAGGGATTTGGGGCTCGAAGAGGGACACTTGGGAGGTATGCTTATACCCAGCATTGTTCCATTGCCCACTGGTAGCCATAGAAACCCTCATACACTGCCTGATAACCTTGCGCATCTAGCCCCTATTAGCAACACATCCACTGTCTGATACTCCAGTGGTTTGCCACCGGTACCACCAGGCCCACAAATGAACTGATATCTCAGTCTTCTTCTACTGGCAACTGGCAGCCATAGAACCATACATACACTGTGTGATAACCCATCGTTGTTCCACTGGTTACCTGTAGCCAATCATACACTGTCTGGTTGCTGGAATTTTTCCATTGGCCGCTGGTAGCCACAGAACAACGCACATAAACTTTATGATACCACAGCCTTGTTCCACTGGCCACTGGTAGTCACAGCCATGTTTCTCTGCCCAGATTTCCCAAATACACTGTGTTACCCCACCAGCCTTCTACAACTGCCTACTGGTCGCTACAGATTCCCCTCATACATTGTGCATCCCCACCAGCCTTGTTCTCCTGCCCACTGGAAGCCACAGATTCCCCACATACACTGCGTGTGCCCCCCCTGCCCACTGGTATCCACAGATTCCTCACATACACTATGTGATTCCCAACTGCATTTTACCCCTACCCACTGATTCCATACATACATTATGTGACCCCCCCAACAGCCTTATTCCCCTAACCTCTGGTAGCCACAGATTCTCTACATACACTATATAAGCCCCCTAGCCTTGCTCCCCTGCCCACTGGTAGCCACAGATTCCTTACATACACTATGTGACCTCCCCCAGCCTTATTACCCTGTCCACTGGTAGCCACTGATTCCCCGCATACACTGTGGACCCCACCAGCCTAATTATCCTGCCCACTGAAAGCCACAGATTCTACACATGTACTATATGACCACCACCATCCTTATTCCAATACCCACTGGTAGCCACTGATTCCCTACATAAACTGTGTGACCCCACCAGCCTTGTTCCCCTGCCCTCTGGTAGCCAGCCCACAAATTCTCCACATATACAATGTGACACCCACCAGCCTTGTTTACCTGCCACTGGTAGCCATATATTTTCCCCATCTATACTGTCCCTCATACCTTCTCTTCTGCTCTGCCCCATTCTGCTTTCTGTTTCAGTTTAGAGCCATGGGCTCCACACTGCCTCCTCTGGTACTTCAGGTGCATGTCTGACATTCGGGGCTGCCCACTGACACACTCGGGGCTTCAGCCCCCTTAGCCCACCCCTAGCGACGCCCCTGGGGTACACAACCCATTGCGTACCCCTCTGGCACTCAAAGGGTTAAGTAAGGAGGAGTTACTGCTCCCATTGGGTGATTCAATGGGGGAGTGATTTAAATCATGCAGGGAGTTGGCCTGTCCCCACTATCCAGCCCGCCCACTACTATCTAAATAACTGAAAAAACAAAATGGCTGCCACTTACTCCTACACCACAGACACAAACACATCAGACAAAAAACACACACTCCCACACACTCAATCACACACACTCACACTCACACACACACTCTCACACACACTCAGTCATACACACTCAATCACACACACTCAATTACACACACAATAATTCACACACTCAATCACACACTCAATCCCACACACTCACAATCTCTCACACACTCACACTCTCTCACTCACACTCGCACTCAATCACACACACACTCTCACTCAATCACACACTCACGCAATCACTCAATCTCGTACTCACACACTGGGAGCCAGCACGATCCACCTTCCACCATAGTCTCACTCACACCTCGGGAGCCAGCATGATCCACCTTCCACCATAGTATTTGCAGTTCCCACATGCATTTCAACTACATGAATGAATGCCACTCACTCACACACTCACTCACACCCCAGGAGCCAGCACGATCCACCTTCCACCATAGTATGTGCAATTATCACATGCATTTCAACTATATGAATGAATGCCACAATGGAGGCATACGTACAAACACAAACTCACTACAATGACACATAAGTCACCCCCTTATGACTCACTTCTGTGTGTGCATGTGTGTCTCTGTGTGTGCCTGTGTGTTCCTCACTGTGTGTGTTGCATGTCTGTATCACACTCTATGTGTCTGCATGTTGTGCATTGCATGTATGTATGACTGTGTCGATCTTTATGCATCTCAGTGAATGCATGTGCATTTGCGTGTGTGTCTCTGTGTGTGTTTGTCTTGCATCCGTGTGTGTGCGCATTAATTCCCTATATATCCTGACGGGCATCGCCGTCCCACATTGCTAGTAATTAAATAAATTTATTGGTACAGTATAATGTTTGTGAATTAATAAATTGTTTTTCATTAGCATGATATTGCTGTGATATTACTGATCGTTTATTTATAAACTCAAATAATGTTATGGAAAACAAGTCTAATGTTTAGATTTCTATATTACTTTTTTTTTAGAAAAAAAACCCTAAATATTTTGGTGTTGTTGAGAAAATAATATGTACAATACAGCTGACATTGATATGGGATATGTAATTTAAAAGCAGGTGTAGCGAGCTGTACCTTTAAGAAGCAGAGATTCTCTCCAGCTTAGAAACATAGCCACAATTGCAACATCCCCACTGCTTCTTTTGTTTGCTTTTGTGTGACAGCCAGTAATCAACGGGGGCTCTTTCTCATGGTGATTAGAAACAGCCTAACATAAGATGATCTTTTTTTTCATTCTTTCTTATTTCCGTGAGCCTTGAAATAAATATTGAGCAAGTTGTAAGGACAGAGATATAAAGCTCCAACACACATTTAAACAAAAGAGGTAGAGGAAGACTTCTGAACAAGAAAAGAAAAGGCTGTCTGTGAGCAAAACCTCCTTCATTGTGAAGTGCCTGTTGTGGATTCTAATGATAGCGAAAACTCCTCTTGGATTTTTACTAGGCAACTGCAATTCAGTGCTTCATCTTTTGAGTGGGCAACATATTCCTCATATATTTCCATACTGGCTGAGAGATCGTGTAGGATCCTTTCTTTGACTAAGGAAATAACTCATGATAAGGAGTAATTTCACATTGAAGAATGCTTGTTCATCAATAGATCCACCTACAAGTAGGTAAGGGATGATTAACTAAAGTAGAAATAATTGATGATGCTCCATATATTTAATCTCTTTCAACATTATGTTGCAAACCTACCATTAGCTATGCATGTGGTACAGAATCCCTTTGTTTATTATTATTATTCATTAAGTGCCAAAATTTGTTGTCAAGTACCTTATTTTCTCTATGAATAATATTTGAATGTAATAAGGGTCAACATAAACAGCATAGTCTCAGAAATAGTAATACTCATGTCTAAAGGTATTCTGTGTGAGAAAGCTCAGGGAATGTAAATATTCTTGTTGCTAAGGACAGGGGCTGCTTGTGGATCAGAATGTGACATGAGACATAGCCTGAGTTCATTTACTGCAATGGTACACAGACTAATATAACTAATTTACAATGATTTTCAAATACTTACTAAAAAGCAACAATTTGTTATGATTAAATTAACCCATTGAGTGCCAGAAGGGTATCGAACGCATTTCAAAGCAATGCTTCCGTACTCCTCTGACACTCAAAGGGTTAAAGTGGTAGACATCATTGCAGAAATCTCTAAAAGGTATTAGGAAATTGTATTAAAGAATGGTGTGTTACTTACATTACAAATACCAAATTTAATGAGAAATATTATTTAAAGTGTTTACATGTTATTTGTAAGGAAAAGTCAAACATTTATTTTACATGCAACTTTCTATCCTACTAAATATGCAAACATAAAAGTTTCTAAACCATGCTAAATTTTAAGATATATACTATTGCATTTGCTGTATTGTAGCAAACTATGGGAAGGAAAGCAATCTTCTACAACTCTTACAGATTTCTGTCCTTTCCTAGAAGTGGAAAATAAGGGATTCTGCATCTTGAAGCACTACAGTACTTGTAACAGAATGTACTTTAACCCCTTAAGGACTAATAACATGCCAGGACCATCATGGAGGTTCAGCACTTCAGAACCAGTGACTGTCTTGGCATGTCATGGAATTTAGGGGTTCCTGTGCAGCTGCACACCACTCAGGAATCCCTGAATCCATTGCAAAAAAAAAAAAAAAAGCCCCATGGTCCTTAACTGCCGGTCGCCCTCTGAGCAGTTGGTCGTTAAGGGGTTAAACTCTATCAATGTATGTAACTGCTTGAGATGATCATTTCTATGATTATAATTATTACAACCTGGTGACAGTGGAGAGGGGGTTATGCATTAGGGTGTGATGAATAGGAGGTAACTTCACTGATATCACTTCTCCAATTTCTATATTATTCTATGGAGCCTATGCACTAAAATCTCTCCAACTTGAAAATTCTTAATGCATAGGTTCTATAGGATAACATAAAAACCGGAGAACTGATCTTACTGGAAATTTTATCCTTATTGCCTCTTTAACATACCTTAGTGCAGGGCTGTCCAAGTTCAGTCCTCAAGGACCAACAGGCCAGGATTTAAGGAATTCCCTGCTTAGGCACATATGAGTTAACCCTTTGAGTGCCAGAGGCGTACGCAACATATTGCAACGCAATGCGTTGCGTGCCCCCCTTGCACTCAAAGGGTTGATCAAAATGAATGAGCCACTGATTGACTCACCTGTGCTTAATCTGGGAAATGCTTAAATATTGGCCTGTTGGTGGTCCTTGAGGACTGAACTTGGACAACTCTGCCTTAGTTCATCAATGTCCAGGGATATAAGCATGAGAGATGAATAGAGATCAGAAATGAGATTCCTGGGGGGAGATTCACTAAGGCATGATAAAGTGGAGATGACTTCTCTAGTGATATCACTTCTTTAATTCCTATATTATTCTATGGAGCCTATGCTGGAGAAATCTTAGTGCATAGGCTGTATAGAATAACCTAGGAACTGGAGAAGTGAAATCCCTGGAGAAGTCATCTCCACTTTATCACCTCTTTATCACACCCTAGTGCATAACCCCCTGGTGTTTCTGCTGAACTGCAAGATTGAACAATGAGACTTCCAGGCATGTGCCCAAATCTGCTTGTTCAGACGATTTCATCTAGCTCCCCAGATTGTGGACAGGAACATATTCAGGGCTGCACAGAGAAGCCATTTGTGCTTCACTAAGCTTGATTCCTTAGTAGTTGACTTTTGATGTGATAATTGCCCTCAAAGGAAAACTTTTTTTTCAGTTGAGGGCAATACAGTTGTAGGATGCCCTTTAGTGTGTATATTTATTTCTTGAAATATACCTTACTGTCCTTAAATAAAATCCCCACCTTGACCCATGCTTAAAATGGAGCAGCTTTTAACTATGGGATTTACTGCTGATTAAATTGCCATTTAGAGAGAAAACAAATTTGATGTTTTCACCAATTTCATTTACTGAGGGAAATAAGTGACTAATGTATATATTATGTGAGTGTGTGTATGCTTGTGTTTATGTGCATGTATGAATGTGTATGTATGTGTGTATGAGCATTTCATCTAGACACAAACTCTTTCTAGTTTAAGAGACGTTTCTTTTTTTATGAAAATGAATTACACTTCAGAAGTAACATAGGAGACTTTTATGCATACATTTCTGCATGTAGAACCACAAATTTAAATGCAATATTAATTTTGCAGCTTAGAAAATCCTGTGCGTTGAATAGAAATGTTGTATGCGGTAGAATATTTTTCTTTAATAAATGTTTTATTATGTTATATATAATGTCTACATTTTAAATACATATGTACCAAGAGTCTGCTAGTGGCATAATTGGATCACATATTTAGTACTGAGAGCATTTTGTTTTGGGGAATATTAACACATAGAGGCATAGGTATGAAGTAAAAAATGGAAGTAAACTAAATGCCCCAGTTGTTTCAAACTGCATTCTCAGAGGGCTGAAATAACAGGATTTTGAGGTAGCCCTGCTTTTGCATAGGTGCTGCAGTAAATATTACTGACCTAATAATAAACCCTGTGCAAAACAAGGGTGACCTCTAAAACATGCACAATCTCAACACTCTAGAAATGCAGTTTAAGACCCATGAAATAGTGGTTCCTAACCTTATTTCAGGACACCTAACAGGCCATATCTTTAGGATTTTCCTGCTTGAGTACAGGTGAGTTAATCAGAGGTTCACTCATTTAATAAACTCACCCATGGGAGCACTGTAATCACTAAAAGGATCTGAAATTGACCGCTCCAAGACTGGAGCGGTCTCTCTCAGACCCACGTTTGGCACACCGGTACACATCATCAGTCACGTGTGCCAGCATACGACAGCGATTGAAGTGGTCCTTAAGGGAAGCTCACTTCCCCGGATTACTGGTCGTTAAGGGGTTAAATGAGACTTTTAACCTCATAGAATGCTAGGAAAGTCACCAGTGCATTCATAACACATCCAATCTACAACCTAAATATATAGCAAATATAATTTTAGGTAACAAAATGTAAGACAATCAAATACACTTTTACCCTTTTGGAAGACCTGTCATATTACAAGAAAATCATTCCATACATTTTGTAATAGAATGTCTCAATTAACAGTAACTTTATGATATGAAGGGTAAAATTAATAAGTATGGTTGTTATTACAAACCTTCAACAATAATCTATATCAATAGCTAATTCATTCAGCAACTACTTTTTTGGCTATATCACCTCCCTGATTTCATTACTCAAAAAGTAATTATGATAAAAACTTGCAATAAACAGACCCCAGCACACTCCCACTGGTCCAAAAGTACCTTATAGTAATAGAAATGATTACCTCCTCAGTCAAAAAAATGAAATCAAAAGCTGGGTCTGACCAACTGCCAGCAATGTTACTAAAGATCAGTGCTTCTGTTACTACCCATTAGGGATGGGTAAAAAATCACATATTGTTCCTGTAGGAACTTTCATGAAAAAGAGCATGATTTTCCACCCACCCACAGAAAAACTCAGGGCTTTTTTGCCATTTTGATGACACAGCAGATTTGTGAGAACGTTTCCATTTTCCACCTATTTTTTTAATGTTGGTCAAACTTTCTACCCCCAGGCAGCATGTTATAGAATAGGACGGAAAGAAAGAGAAACAGAGCGCGTGAGAGAGAGATTTTAAAAAAATATATAAATAAAGTTGTTTTATGTGTTGGCTAGCAGGAGAAGCTGGAGGGACACAGTGGATGTAACTGGATAAGATATGGAGGAATCCAGAAGCATCAGCAGTAAAGGGAGCCCACTTTCCTCTACCCCCATGATCCCCAGTGCATACCTAGGCATCTGGGGAATCATAATAAAGAAGGGGTCCCTGGGCAGCAGTAAGAGCAACACAGATCAGTTACCTATGTCTGATGCTGCAGCTGCTGTCAGTGGACCTCCTTCTGAGGTGACAACTAGTGTGACAGCATGGGGCCCTCTGTCACATTTGTCATCACCAGCAAGAGACAGGTGGTGGTGGTGCTGGTGGTGATGAGAGTTAGGGTAGTGGAACAGTTGGTGTGGAAGAGAGTATGTGGGCGTTTTTGGCAGACAGTGATAAAGAATGTGTGAAAGAGTTAGGCATCACCACCACCACCGGCAGTGACATTGTAGACTTTGCTGCTGATGTTATTCCCGATGCTGAGGTCATCAGAGACAGATGTTCTCCTGTCTCAGCAGCAGGATGATGATGAGCAGGCTAGTGTGCCACAGACCACTGTGGACACCATGGGATTGGGTTCAGGAAGCAGTGATATGGAACTAGATCAGGTTCACCTTGCCACTATGACTCCTGTTCCTAGCTTTAGTCCTGATGTTAAGGCAGCAACAGAAGAACAAGCAAAAGCACCAGCCCCACCCAGTGAAGGTGCTTCTGGAGGAGAAGGCCATTCTTCACCTCTCCCCTAACTGAAATCATGGGTATGGGAATATTTTCCCTTGGGATAGGCACAGTGAAATTATCAATTACTGCAGTGTGCACTATGTGTGATAAGGTAGTGAAAAGGGGAAGGAAAGGACACACCTTGAAACATCTGCTCTCATAAAGCACATTCAACATAAACACCATGGGTTAGATTCTATTGCAGGAGATAAATGTTAACAACCGTTTTATCAAACATTTTCTAATTGAAATCTATGGTGAAACCTGGAGATAAAAGCAGTGATAAAATTAGCACCTGTAATAGAATCCAGCCCCGTTACGTTTATGTTAACATGTAAAAACCAACCCCACCCCCCAAAACAAAAAATTAAAAAATTGAGTGCCACTGTCACTGTGTCTCTTGTCCTAAAGGCACAACAAACTACTGGGGAGGAAAGCCCAGATGAAGACGGGAGAAACCCAGCATGGAAGTTTGCTGAATAGCGTATCACCTGCATTGCCATATTTGTCTTCTGGTAGGGTCCAGGTACGGGAAAATGTACACAAAACATATTTTTCAGGCTTTGCTTTGTGTCAAAGTATTGGTCAGGGAAATGCTCAACTGGGCTTATAAACATGCAAGGAAATACAACCAACTCATTAGGACATTTTAAGTATTATTATCCCTTTATGATTTATCAGCCATGCTCCTCATTTTTTTCTACAGTAAATATATCCATGGAAGAATCTCACTAATTCCTGCCCCTACATGACAATGCAGCAAGGTGGCCTACATAAAAGGCTTCAGAAACTCACTCAGGTCACACTTTAGTAACCACTGATCCGATGACAAAGATATTCTCTCCGAAGCCTTTAAATTTGGCATTGTGTACTTGCTAATGGCCTTATTCTATTAGTTCAAATGCATTAGCACGTGCAATGTGGAATTTCTACCATTGGCGACATTCATTCTTAGCTCTTGAAGGGCAGGTTGTCACATTCTTTGTGGCTAAAATTGTTACAAATTTTGTGGGTGATATTTAGAATCTCTCTAAGGGTTTCCGATTCTGTGAGGAATCTAGTCCAACTAAATTGAGGACATGGGCAAATCAGGATACATGCACCGTATCACCCATTCTCAAGATAGCTATTAAGTTATAAGTAGACAAATAAAATCCACTCCTCTGTTACCTGCTCTTCTTTATTTAATACATCTATGGCTTTTTGGGATTGTCTCTCAAAACTCTGCATACACAAAGTGGCATGCCAATAGTATGGATTACCCTCCTGCTGTTCTTTAACCCCTTAAGGACCGGCGCGTGCATGTGCGGCCAGAACTTGAGGACCACGGGGCTTTTTTTTTTTTTTTTTAAGTTCCGGTTCAGGGCTTCCGGAGTGGTGTGCAGCTGCTCCAGGAACCCTGAACTCCATGCTCTGCCAGGACTGTCACTGGTCCTGAAGTGCCGGACCGCCTTGACGGTCCTGGCACATCAATGGTCCTTAAGGGGGTTAATAATATTGACAGAATTAGAGGCAATATTACTGGCTGTGACCATATACTTTGCCGCTTTTCCACATATCTGTTGTCAGGTGAATCTTCTTGTCATATGAGGTTTCGATGCCTTTTCCTACCACACTAGCCACCTGCTTGTACAATTCTGGCACAGCCATCCTTGACAAATAATTTTTGCTTGGGATATGGAGGGTACAACATATGACATGAGTCTGTAAAACCTCTGTTATCTACAAAAGAATAAGGCATCATGTCAACTGCCAACATTTTGGAAACTTTTCCATTCCACAGACTTACAATGGGATTATTTTTATGAAGTTTTTGACTCTGTCCCAATAACTCAGTAAGCATGGGTTGGCAGTACATAGAAGAAGAACTGTGTAACTTTATTGCTTTAACCCTCTGATTGCCAGAGAAGTGTGCAACACATTGGATCGCAATGCTTTGTGTAACCCTTTGGCATTCAAAAAGGTCAACAACATGACATGTATGCAGTCTACGACCCTTGTAATCTCCTCCAACAAACTCAGTCATACTCCCCTGTGTTTGACATTTGAAGGACACTAGCAGGAGCCATAGGTGTTACTGCAAAGCAACAAACTATTGGCACACTTTCTGACATATCAACAACACTTCTATTATGTGCCCCAGACCCCTGGGAACTTTTAAGAGTGCTTCTGCTACTGATAGCTATGTCACCTCTGATATATTGATGTTGTGTCTCTCAGTTAGACCTGTGATTGTGCTTCAGTTGAATGAATGTTTGCTTATGTGTGATCCTGCTTGCCCTCTGGTCTCAGGATTCTTACACAGAAAATAGATTAGCTTTTGGATCATGAGTTAAGTATCTCCATACTCTAGAGTTCATGGATGGAGGGGTTCCTGAGGGGATACTACTGCTACTGTGGCTAGATATTTCAATTGTGCTAATTGTTGATGTCAAAGGTGCTGCACTTCCAACAGCAGCATAAACACTAATCATAGTTAGGATTGTGTATGTTGAAGACCTTTGTTTCTTATTATTACTCAACAATAGTGTGTGTGTGTGTGGCTGATGGGGTTTGGACTTGGAAGTAGTGACAATGCTGCTGATGATTGACAGTATGATTATATATTACTAGTCATCTTTACTTGTCCAGAGTCAGACCTTCCAACTGATTTCTCAAACAGTTTATAAACTGTCCCTTTCCAGTGGTGGAGGATTTAGCCCTTTCATTAATTCCATGGCCATATCATCATCTCTCTCACTCTCAACTTCATCTGTATCTGAAGAAAAGGAGGATGGTGAAGTAATATATTTTACATCAACATCATCATCATTATCATCAATGATTTTGTCAACTTCAGGTTCACCTTCCAGTTCTTCCCACTAAATTTATATCCATCTAGGCTTTTTTCTAAGATCTAAGTAATTTTTAATCTTGCATTATATTGATATTCAAAATGTTTGCTGATACTTTTAGGACAGTTGTTGTGCTTTATTGTCAGATGCAGCTGTTGGTTCAACAGCTACACCTTCCTCCGTCATGCCATCGAAACTAGAATACAACTCATTGTTGTCTTCAGTGTTTTCAGATGGTTTCTTAATACAGCTAGTGTTGGTGGATGAATGTTTTATGTCAGTTTAACAACCAGCCTCCTCAGGACGAGAAGAATCAGCATCTTTTATTGCACATGCTGAAGCAACCATGGTTGCATTCAGTTTTTGGACTACCACTCACGTCAATGCACTACTCCTACTCTGTTTCCTTTTCCCTGCCCCTAGTACAGTTCATTGGTATTATCAAAGTATTAACAGTGACATCCACAACAGAAATGATTGTGTGTGATGTTTTCTCACCCTTTACAAAATACTGCATCAAAAACCGTAAACCTCTGTCTCTTCTAGCTTCAAATCAGGGTCCCTGTCATCTATGAGTTACCTATTTTTTATGTTTTTTTTTAATCATTTTTTTTTTATTATGTGTCTTTATCAATGTCTACTATATATATGTGTAAAAGCCCGTGTACATGGGCCAAGGTCCAGGTGATGTTAACCCTTTGAGTGCCAGAGAGGTACTGGCACTCAAAGGGTTAAGAGGCCGTTCCTGCTCTGCGTCCTGCTGCCAACGCAGTCATGCACTGTAGAAACTGCCCCGAAAGCACAGAATGCTCCCAGCATAGAACTCCCAGCATTCTGTACTTTCAGCAGTCTGTGCTTCCAGCACAGAACTCCCAACATTCTGTGCTCCCAGCATTCCGTGCTCCCAGCATTCCGTGCATTCGGGCAGTCTGTACTGCGATTGACAGCTTCTGACAAACATTCTAGCGAATTACTATATAGGAGATATATATATAAAACTCTCTGAGCAACTGCTGCTTTCCCTCTGTGCTTATAGCTTATTTTTGCTGCTGCTTTCTCTCTCGCATTGTCACAGCAGTCTAAAAAATTTTTGTGCAGTGCAGATGACAAAAAATCTTACTAAATATGCTGGCCCCTTTTCTTCAGGCTGTTGTAGGAGTTAGTGTAATGCTGAACTTGTCTGTCTTCTGAGTGTCAGTGTGCATATTATTCTTTTAGTCAGCCATTGTGTCAGTCAGTCATTGAGGCCCAGCCAGCTCAGAAAGGAACGTGGATGACCTGCCTGTCTCTTATCAGTCAAACAAGATTTTAGGATATTTGGATAAATCTCCTGTCTTCTTTCAAACTCCTTAGACTTCTCTCTCTCTCTCTCTCTTGCAAACACAGAATGACATGTTGTTTGAACCTAACGCCTCTTTTATACTATCCCAGCAGGAAAAGAAGATAAACTTTCCATGTGGTGGGAATATCAAGTCTTAGCATTGATTTAAAAGCAAAGAGGAAAGTTAAAAAAAAATCAGGAAATTGGCACTCTTTGTGAAAAAATTTGCACTCAGTGGGAAATGCCATTTTTTTTTATCTTTTTCATTTTGAGGTGAAAAATTTTGCACATCCCTACTGCCCATCTCTTTGCATGCTTAAGAAATGTTTTCTTCTCATTCGGTTATATACACAAAGTCTGTAAAGTGGCTAGAGTTGAAACTATCCACAAAATTGATGAAACAATGCATGCATATAACTATATATGTATTACCATCTTCCCAAATGTCTCACTCTGCTTCAATCTGCTTGTCTTTCAAGTGACTCAACAGTAATTGCTTAGCTAAACGTATCAAAACATATTCAGGGTGTCATAGGACATGGGGAAATTGCTGGAGCTATTTTCCTATATTTTGAAAAGGCTTTTGATATAATAGTCCATAATATTCTGATACATAAGCTTGAAAACCAAGGCTTATGTAAACTACTGTTATTTTCTGTGACTGGTACCCGTAACATAGTAACATAGTAAATTAGGTTGAAAAAATACATCCATCAAGTTCAAACTTTGCCTCTATCACAGTATTCCTAGGCAGCCTAGTGCTCCTGTGCTTCCTACCTCTGTATGGACGCCGGCCAGCATGGCCTCTGGCCACTTCCTCATTGTTGACACCAGGTAACAGGCACTAGCATGGACACCTGTTTATGGGCCTATTCTGGGTGGCCTAATTGGGTCCCGCCTCCTTCTGCGCCTTTATAATCCTCCTTG
Organism: Rhinophrynus dorsalis; assembly: GCA_037306005.1. NCBI lineage: Eukaryota > Metazoa > Chordata > Amphibia > Anura > Rhinophrynidae > Rhinophrynus > Rhinophrynus dorsalis. Next base: position 384,289,355 of record CM074719.1, read on the forward strand.
GGGCTAGGAGTCATTGCCCTTATGTTGTGTTTCTACTCAGTATTCTTTGCGCTCTGTTGTGACCTGTGTCTTTCTGAGAACTCGCTCCATGTATGACCCTGGCTTGTCTGACTACCCACATTGGTTCTGACCCGTGACTCTGGCTGACTAACTCGCTCTGTGTATGACTCTGGCTTGTCTGACTACCCACATCAGTTCTGACCTGTGGCTCTGGCTGACTAACTCGCTCCGTGTTGAACCCGGCTTGCCTGACCAGTGGCCTTGGCTACTACTCGTTCAGTGTAGTTCCCGGTTTGCCTGACCAGTGACCCTGGCTACTACTCACTCAGTGTAATTCCTGGTTTGCCTGACCAGTGGCTATGGCTAATACTCTCTCCGTGTAGTACCCGGTTTGTCTCCTGTGGCTCTGGCTACTACTCGCTCTGTGTACTCCCGGTTTGTCTGACCTGTGGCTCTGGTTGCCTACTCACTCCCTGCACTACTGGCCTGCCTGACCTGTAGTCTTGATGCCTCCTAGCTCTGGTCTGCTATCACTCCCTGTTGCCTCCGATCGCAGACCAAAGGGGGTACGTACGCATATTATACCATTCATACTGTTGTCCCACTCGAGCTGCTCCCCTAGTCTCGGTTTCTCACAGTAGTGCAGTGCACAGCACAGTGTGCAGCTCCAGAGGGACCTTGGGTACTATCAGCCTGTGTCTGGGTTTACATGCGGGCCAATACCATTATTGTTGTATATATTTAAAAAAGGTTGTTATATATTATCTTTGTGTCTGTCCTTCTTTGCCTGAATACCATAACAGTACGTAAGAGCCATGTCTACTGAAGGATCAGGCAGTCCACCTAGTCAGAGCATCCTGTCCAGGATGGATTCTCAGGACCAGAGAATCGACCACTTTTCTTTTGCTATGCAGACAGTATTGAATCGCATGGTTCACCTTGATCGCTTCGCTCAGCAACCGGTGGCTTCCCTAGTACCTGCACCGGTTGTGGCAAATTCCTCTGAGGCTGGCATGAGTAGAGGGTTGTCTGGCTCCATTCCATTACCCCAAAGATATGATGGGGAACCTACATTGTGCCGGGGGTTCCTTAATGAGTTGGGAATTTTTTTTTGGAAACGGTACCACATGCCTTTCCTAATGAGCGAAATAAGGTGGGATTCCTGATCTCCCTCCTGTCTGGCAAGGCATTGGCGTGGTCCAACCCAGTCTGGGTGACTGAGAAACCCATAATTCATAACTTCACGGAATTTGTGGCCTCGTTCCAGACAGTTTTTGATGTACCTGGGAGCACAACCTCCACTTCCAAAAGGCTTATTACAATACGTCAGGGCTCACGTACAGTAGCGGAAAATGCTATTGAGTTCTGTACTCTGGCAGCAGAGGTAGGATGGAACAATGAAGCCTTAATTGCTGCCTTCTCCCAGGGCTTGTCTGACACGATTAAAGATGAGACGGGAGCCTGAGACCTGCCTGGTGATCTGGACGAGCTAATCTCAGTCACCATCCTTATAGACACAAGAATCCGTGAGAGGACTTCGTTCAAGGAACAGGGACGCAAACAGTTACCTCAGTTGGCACTTAACTTCGTACGCCCACCCTGTCCTCCCTCTCCTCCCATACCTCCTACTTCTGACCTCGCCAGGGGGGAACCGATGCAGCTGGGCTTCACATGCCTGTCAGTGGAGGAGAGGGCTCAGTGCAGGAGGAGGGGTCTTTACTTATACTGTGGGGAGCCGGGCCATATGTTGCATGCTTGCCCTATCCATCCAGGAAACGCTTGCACCTAGGGTCATGTAGGGGACAGACCCTGGGTGGAATTTCACAGTCCCCAGAGAGACTTCAGGACAAACCTATTCTTGAAGTTGTACTATCTTGGACCGAGTCTTCAGTGGTGGCTCCGGCATTACTGTACTCCAGGGCCGCGGGATTTTTCATTGATGCAGACTTTGCGGCCAAACACTCTATCCCTTTGCTGCCTTGCTCCACTCCGTTGGCTATTGAAGCCATTGACAGCAGACCCCTGCAGCCGGCACACGGTACTCATGAGACTCACCCCTTGTCTCTAAGAGTAGGGGCACTCCATATGGAGACACAACAATTTCAGGTGATACATTTTCCCCATCATGCCATCATTCTGGGATTTCCCTTGTTGCAGACTCTCAACCCAAGAATTGATTGGCAGGCTTGCGATATCCTGTCATGGTCCTCTCATTGAATGAAATCCTGCTGAGTACCAGTCCTACAAAGAGGTATTTAATAAGGTAGAAGCCAGTACATTACTGCCACACAGGCCGTACAATTGTACTGTTGATCTGGTACCAGGGGCCAGACCTCCTAGGGGCCGAGTGTATCCCGTGTCGGTGGAAGAGAACAAGGCCATGGAGGACTATGTGGCTGATGCCTTAGCCAGGGGCATTATCCAGAAGTCTTCCTCACCTGTGGCCGCAGGTTTCTTTTTTGTTAAGAAAAAAGATGGGAAACTCAGACCTTGCATTGATTTCAGAGGCTTGAATAAACTGATGGTAAAGAATGCTTATCCGATTCCGTTGGTCACGGAGCTATTTGATCATATCAAAGGTTCGACTGTTTTCATGAAACTTGACTTGAGGGCCGCGTATAATTTGGTATGAATAAAAGAAGGAGATGAGTGGAAGACAGAGTTTAACACACGGAGCGGGCACTATGATTACTTGGTAATGCCTTTTGTATTGTGCAGCTCTTCCGCTGTTTTCTATTCTGGGTGGCCTAATTGGGTCCCTCCTCCTTTTGCTCCTTTATAATCCTCCTTGGGGCTAGGAGTCATTACCCTTACGTGATGTTTCTCTTTGCGCTCTGTTGTGACCTGTGTCTGTCTGGGAACTCGCTCTGTGTATGACCCCACCTTGTCTGTCTACCCACATTGGTTCTGACCTGTGGCTCTGGCTGACTAACTCACTCTGTATATGACCCCGGTTTGTCTGACTATCCACATTGATTCTGACCTGTGGCTCTGGCTGACTAACTCGCTCTGTGTATGACCCCAGCTTGCCTGACTACCCACATCGATTCTGACCTGTGGCTCTGGCTGACTAACTCGCTCCGTGTTGACCCCGGCTTTCCTGACCAGTGGCCCTGGCTACTACTCGCTCAGTGTAGTCCCTGGTTTGCCTGACCAGTGGCTCTGGCTATTACTTGCTCCGTGTAGTCCCCGGTTACTCTCCTCTGGCTCTGGCTACTACTCGCTCAGTGTAGTACCGGTTTGTTTGACCTGTGGCTCTGGCTACCTACTCGCTCCCAACACTACTGGCCTGCCTGACCTGTAGTCTCGGTGCCTCGTGGCTCTGGTCTGCTCTCGCTCCCTGTTGCCTCCGATCACAGACCAAAGGGGTGACATGCATATTATACCATTCATACTGTTGTCCCACTTGAGCTGCTCCACTAGTCTTGGTTTCTCGCAGTAGTGCAGTGCACAGCACAGTGTGCAGCTCTGGAGGCACCTTGGGTACTATCAGCCTGTGTCTGGGGTTATATGTGGGCCAATACCATTATTGTTGTGTATATTTAATAAAGGTGGTTATATATAATCTTTGTGTCTGTCCTTCTTTGCCTGAATACCGTGACAGCCTCATAACCCGGAGACATGAGGATTATATCGCTTCCTGCTGCCAAATAAGTTTTCATACCTGTTTTGCCGACTAATACACAGTATAACCCTGTATGTACCATTTTGAAATAAACGTATCTAATCTTTTCTTAAATATATCCATTGTACCTGCCATAACCACATCCTTGGGCAAGGAATTCCATAATTTAACAGACCTCACTGTAAAAAAAAACATTCTTCTGCTGAAATTGAAACCTCCTTTCCTCTAATTGTCCCCTGGTTATTTGATCAGGCCTTGCAATGAAAAACTCACCAGAGAGATCCTTGTATTTATCTCTCCTATAAATGTACATTGGGATAAGATCTCCTCTTAGTCTTCTTTTCTCTAGAGTAAATAGACCAAGTTTGTAGATCCAGCAATAAAGGTAAATCCCAGGGAATTTGGTAGCCCACCCCTTTTCACCAAACTCTAGTAATTGTGACCCTGTTTTCTTAGCCATGAGGAAGCAGACTTAAGTGTATTATGGTTATTATGTGAATATTTTGTATGTGTATAAATTATGCCTAACAAATATTGTTGGAATATATATGTATTGGGGCCTCGTAGGCTTATTGTGTTCTAGTCAATATATATAATGTGAAATGTGGTTTAATATTGTATTATACTGTATTGTATTGTAACATACGTTGTGTTACTGTTGTATATTGTATAAAGGAGGATTTCACTACATTAAAATGGTATCTTTCAAAATATTACCAGGTTGTTTATGTATATCCTGTGATTTTTATATTTTAATGACTTTAATTTAACAGTTTGCTTGTGTCAGGGAGTCTTCAGGTATTCAGGATAAACATTTGTTCTGTTAAACAATGGAGGGCACTCCCAGGGATCCTCCAGTAACCTGGAAGGCCAGCACCAGGCAAGGGGATATATACTGTGGCCAGCCCAGCATTCAGAGGAGCTGGGTATAAATGCAATGTCCTTGCCATAGCAGAAGTTAGTTATCTTGAGTTGTTCCTAAGAGGTAGGTACATGCTTCAGCTGTACTCCAATGCCCTATGTCCCTGATTCTAAAGTAAAGTGATGTTATACCCTCTAGTCTGTCTGACCATTTGCCTACAAGAATCCAAAGTGGAGACCTCTTTTTAAAGGACGGGTCTTCCTCCACAACTGGTGTTGGGGATGGGCAGAATGACCTTTGAATGTTTGAATTCACCCACTGGATATTGGTATGGTTGCAGATATAAGCTTCTGAATAGGTTCTGGGACATGGAACTGTCAGAATGGCACCCCAGCTCAGGCATTGGTTCCTTTTCTTCTAGGTCTGACTGACACCACATGAATTGCAGGTGCAAAAACTGTTACAGTTGATTGCAGCAGAGCCCACTGATACTGATAGAAGGTAAGCAGTCATCTTTAAGATGGAGCTGGAACTGTTGTAACAAACCATGGATCAACTCCATTCTCCTGCATTGAGCTGGAGGAGTATGTCCCTAAATTATGATGACAGAATTTCTTTGGAGAGTAAAGGTCTATGACATTCCTGAAGGAGGGCAACATAGGACCCCAGTTAGATCCCATCAGCAACAAGACTTCGGCAAACTCCTTGAATGGAAAGCAGAGATATTCATGGCCTCCCTAGGGTTCACCACCCTGGGCATTCATTTTGTAGAGGCCCCTTGGCAAACTCCTTTGCAGCATTCACCATACCTGTACTGGCCAGAGTGAAAATTCATGCTGAGATTAGGGACATTTTGAAGCTAAGGGACATTCAGACATCACAGAGTCCGTGGTCCTTGTCTATAGTCCGCATGCCCAAGAAAAGTAGGACCACCAAATTTTTGTAGACTATTGGTGCCTGAATGAGTGTACTATCATGGATGCATATCCAATGCTTTGGAATGATTACCTGCTTGACCAACTCACTGTAGAATGATATGTATCCACCCTGGATCTCACCAGAGGTTACTTGATTTTCAGGCCCCACCCAAGTCTGCATTCATCAACCCATTTGGCCTGGGCACTGCATAAATGTATTTCTAATTTCAGCTTTTGATGTACCTTACTAAAAATGTCCTAACTCCACAACACTGTCTTAAAGATAAAGTATGCAATAGCAGTCCCACAAATACATACAGATACCTCAGCCTTTGGCATTGAGCTCTTCTTAGCCAGGTAACAGACTCTGAAGAAGAAAATCCTGTAGCATATCTCATTTGCAAACATTTGGACTGAGAGGAGGGATACATCAAAAATGAATGCTTGACTATTGTGTGGGTACGCCATAAATTGCAAAAATACTTGGAAGGGAGTGTACTGGGTCACTGACCACAACCCCCTGACATGACTCAACTAGGTGGCAGGGGATTTGCATTGCCTAACACTCCAACTGTATAACATTATCATGGGGTATGGTGAGAAGGCCACAATGCAGATAGGCACTCCTGTTAAAAGAAACATGAACATGCATGTTGCATGTTATGGGAAGTGGATGGCCTATACTGTACCAGCCCCTGATCCCTCTTTTTCTTGATGTGGGGGGATCAATTGTTACAGGACCCTGTAGATGCCTCAGCCAGTGGGAACCCAGCAATAACAGTAACGCCAAGTGAACTCTTTGGCATTTCTCCTACCACCAAAAACAAGTAATGTTTCCTTAGCCATGGGGAAGTGGATTTATGTGTGTTGCTGTTATTATGTGAATATTTTGTGTAGGTAATCAGGGATTTCATTAGATATAAACTAAGCCTAATAAAAATATGAATATGGCCCTAGCAGGCTTATTATGTGTAATTAATATGTATATGGTGTGTAGTATGTATGTAGTATGTGTATTGTGTTTTATTATAATATAAATGAGTTACTGTTTCAATTTGTATGATAGGATTTTGTTAGGTATCTATCACAATATTGTGAGTTTGCATATGCTATGTTTATTGTATTTAATGACTGAATCAATATGCCAGCACAAGGGTGTCAGGATAAACATTGCATGTCCATTGTTCTGGTAAACAGTGGAGGACAGTCAATAGAATTCTTCAGCAAGCTTGAGGGCTACATTATTCTAGATGTCCTCTAGCAAGCACCAGGCTAGAGGAAATGTATTCTTTAGCTAGAACAGTTTTACAGGGTGCTGTATATAAATGTTGGGTCTGTGCCACAGTAAAATGTGTTTTCTTAGGTTTTTATTGTGGAGTGGGTACAAACTTCATATTACAACTTGATATCCCTGAGGCTGAAAGGGGAATCACTAACACAAACTGTTCTTAAACACTGACAAAACAGACACAATAGCATTTGGTACAAATTACTTATTGTCCCAATACCCATTTAAGAAACATAACAAAGTCAAATCATAACTTTGCCCCATGGGTGAAGTGTATGTTTCTGCACCACAAAATCATCTTTTGTAAATTCAACACACTGTATAATTCATTATGCCACATTGTTCTGAAACATAATTACATTATCCATCATTTTGATACATTAAAAGAAAAAAACCCAGATGTACCATTTACCATTATTGTCTAGTTTATAATCACTTTACTGGAAAGCTACAGCACTACCTGAACAGTATGCTCCCCCCAGCTCTCCACACTTCCTATAACCTCTGCTCCACTGTCAGCAATGTACTTACTATTCCACACTACAAGAAAGAAGCAGGCTGAACTGCCTTCTCGTACAGAGCTCTTCAAGCTTGCAAAAACATACCAGGAAAAAAAAATCTAATTCTCTGCCAGTGTTTCATCTCTAAAAACTGTTCTTTATGTTAAAAAAGATCATGTAACTGTATATATATAAATACTATGTTGTCACTTTTATTTTCTTGTTAATGTTTTTGTGTAAATGCTAAACTTTATATCGTAACTGCTCTCCAGGACATACCTGAAAACACAAGAAACCATAAGGTATTCTCCTAGTAAATCATTTATAAATAAATAGGTTATCCTGTATAAAAGGAGCATGATGTGAAACATTGTTAGATTCATGAAAGCAGTTGCTCTGTATGTTTTGCTAGGCATTGTTGTTGGGATGGGAACTAAGACGCTGTAGTTTAGTAGCTATAAAGGATCTGGAGAATGCTAAGCTGGCAAACTAACAGTGACATGACACTAAAGCTGAATGATATGTCCATTTTTTACTATAGATGTGAAAGTGAATCTCAGTTCACTTTTATACAACATTGTTTGCTCACAGTTTCGTAGACCAATTTAACTTATTTGAGTGAATATTTACAAATCATTCCAAATATTTGCTGTCTGCAATATTTCACCAGGTTCAAATGAACAAAGTTTGCCAAACGTGGGTGAATGGTTTTCCCATAACCTCCAGCTGACCTTTATGGCAATGCTATGAAGACAAAGTAAAAAGGGCAGTGCCTCCTGTGACAAAATTACTCAATTTCTGTATACTGGATTTTGGCTTTTGCATCCTACATAATTCTATAAGATGAACAAAAATTGTATGCATGCACATAGTAGAAAGTCCCGAGAAGTCCTTCTTACACTCATCGCATAGCAAATCTCCTTGCCTAATGGGCTTGTATACTCTAGTTAAGGAAATATGCTCCATTGTTGATGAATACCTTTTCTCAGTAATCATGTTGAACAGCAGCAAAGAGCAGATCATCAGATGCATTCCTTTCCCTGCTTAAAGTGATAGTAATGTTGCACAAAAACAGCAGCTCCAATTAATCTTCATTGCAATTGAGCCATAGAGAGTGTTATTTCAATAGTGTGAGAGTTGTAGTTCAAGAGTAATTGAATTATAAAGTTTCCCCCTCTCGCCCCATTTACCTAGTGTAAACCCCCACTCCTCAGATGTGGAATCCAGTCCATAGACCAGACAGCTCACATAAAGGGTCAATATTCTACTGTGAGAACAATGAAAACCTTGCCCCCCCTTTACAGGTTTTTCAGCTTTTTCCCTTATCTTAATTGAATATTGTCCCTCTCTGCAGTCTACCTGGACACTCCCTGCTGCTCTGAGGTGAGCAGTGTTACATCAGTAAAAGGGGTGGGAGGAGGATACTTTATCATTCAATTACTCTTGAACTACAACTCTGACAGAATTGAAATAACACTAAGGCCCAAATACTATGATGATTAATTAGAACTGCTTTTATTATGAAACATTACTATCCCTTTAAAGGGATGCTATTAAGTAAAAACAACTTTGCTAATTTTGAAAAAACTTTCAAAGTCACTTATACTGTATGTTGCATTAGACATTTTGTATTTAGAAACTATTTTTGAATTGATTAAATTGATAGATTATGCTAATTAGGCATGACACACAGGCACTTTCTTTCTTAGCCCTACATTTCCTCCTCACTCACTGACACATCCCTTTCAGTGCTAGGAGTGGTAGGTAATGTATTGATGAGCAGTGTCAATGAGTTGGGGAAGTAATGCAAGGTTAAGACAGGAAGTGCCTGTACAGAAAGCCTTCATTTGCATAATCTAAAAATCTAATTAAAATTAAAATGGTTAATAAAATACAAGATCTTTCAAAATCACTGAAGCTGTTTTTAGGTGATAGGGTAGGTAAATAAATAAAAGTCCTAATATTAGGGTACGTCAACTGCAGCATGGGGAATATTTTAGGGTACGTCAACTGCAGCATGGGGAATATTTTAGGGTACGTCAACTGCAGCATGGGGAATATAAAAGGAAGGGTTGACACCTGAAACGCATTACAGACGCAGGCTTTGTTTTATTTATAACTTTTTATTTAAAATGATTTATTGAAGAAACATTGTTATTTATTTCATATTCCGGTCATCAATACCTTTTTTTTTGATTCCATGGAGATTGCTGTTCCTATAGCTTTGATCCCAACCAATATGTCACATAAAAGTGAGTAATCAGATTAGCGTTTTATAATTGATATGTATCGATGTGTTGATAAGAGCACTCTCCTGTTTTCAATGGATTCTGGCTTTCTCTCTCTTCTTCTGAGAAGTGTGTTTGTGGTGAGCTGCTATGAACAGTCTGTGTGGTGGGCAGTATAAGATCCCCCCACATTCCCCTATAGCCAGTTTAAATTCATCTTATATTATTGTGAGTACCCCTTTTTCATGTATCTTCTATTTGGACTGAATCTTACATATTAGGGGCTGTCCAAGTTCAGTCCTCAAGGGCCACCAACAGGTCAGGATGTAAGGATTTCCCTGATTAAGCACAGGTTAGTTAATCAGTCGCTCAATCATTTTGACTGATTCACCTGTGCTTAAACAGGAAAATCCCTAAATCTTGGCCTTTTGGTGGCCGTTGACAACTGAACTTGGACAGCCCTGATTTACGATATACTAATTAATCCAGTTATTAAAAGTTATTTTTGTTTACGGAAATATGTTTGGAAATATAATTTCTAATAATGAGATTACATTTTTTGTAACTTGACAAAGATCCAGTTTTCTTATCCTTTTTGCTATCCTTTTTTAGGTTAGTGAGGGTGTTTCTACCACAACAGTTCTGGACTTTTGAAACAGGGAAAAAGGCCTAACAGGCTGCAAAAGTCCATGATTAAATGATCCCCACATCTTTCCAATTACCTTTCCACACTTGACTAAGTCCGACTATTAACCTCTCTCATGCTATATGAGTATGGAACGCATTTCTGTGCAATTCATTGCAAAGTCGCTGGCAACAGATGGGTTGGCTTACACTAACTTTACTAATAAATGACTCCGCCATCCTGACTAGCCTAATCTAACCTATCATTAACTCTTTATTGATAATTGGCTGGGAAGTCATTACTATCGGGTTTACCCAATGACCATGGCAGGGTTACTCCTGTTAAAAGGAAATATTTAATATCTGACCAAAATGGCCTTCAATTGTGAAGGATACCATAAAGATCAGGAAGAAGAATGTTAAAAATGTTATGATATCCTAAGATCCCATATTTTGGTTTTTTTTTTTACTAAAGAGAGAACTGTTGAATAAATTAAATAAAAGTAGGGTATATTTTTTAAACAAATGAAATATGGGGTACAACATCCCCCATTTAATTTTTTTATATTACTTTAAACATGAAATATGGGGTCCATATTTCCCATATTAATTTATAAAAAGCATCTATTTAAACAAAATACATTACTATTGGATCTATAATTCCATATTAATGAATTTAATTCCCAAGAAGGGGGACCATGACCCTTTCCTCTACTTTTCCTTCCAGAAGACCCCATATTAATTGAAAAAAATCCAAGGAAGGGGTCAGGGTATTATTTCTCTAACCTGTCAAATGAGAGGAATTTAAAAGAGATTCATATTAGGTCTGGAGCATCCATAATAATAGTTAGTTTGCCCAAAGAAAGGGTCTCATATGAAATGTTTTATATTATTTAAAAAAATAATACTTGAATGGATCACACACCATTTTATGAAACTATCCACCCTGATCTCATCAGAATGGAGATATGGAGGGGGTGATGTTATCTATTACTCTAAGGCAGAGAAAAAAATAATTCTTGGCTCAAAAATGGCTCAATTGACTAAAAAATTCTTCTGATGTAGTATTGGCAACATTTTTGGCCTAAAAAGCAAAACATATGAGTAACAGCACTTCCTCTTCAACTGCTTCAAACAGTGCTACATTTCAGCTTTTTTTCTCTTTTATCATTGTATTGAATGAAACTATAATAAGGTAATTTGCCCCCACGTGAAGAATTCCCCCATGTATAACCTCTGTGATAACTCATTAATGTAAAAGGGGGTGTCAGTTTAGAGCATGTTTTCAGTAGAGAGAGAGAGAGAGTAAGATGAATTTTGATTCTAGCTATTATAGAAGCAGATAGAGAGATGAGGAGTTGCTTGAATTAAGCAGTATTGGTGGTAGCAAGTTGAACAGGTGGCGTGCAGGGAGAGTGAATGTGAAGAGAAATAGGAGAGTTAACAAAAGAAACTGAAAAATAAATACAACTTTTTGACTGATAGGTGACAGTGAAAGATAGACAGGCAAGTGATCCTAAACTAAAACTGAGAGTTAGTGACAAATACTAGAGACATGCCAAAGGATGTGAGAAGCTCTAAGCAAGAACAAAAGCAATACTGCCTATTCTACGGATAGTCACCACTCAAGAGCATCATATTTTTGATCTAGTGCCATTGCAGGATACATTTTCACAGACATTTTTGAATAATCCATCCCAAAAGGGCGGTCCAGTTCCAAAATGATGGACAGATCCCCTCTCCATGGGAAATAACAGCAAACTCCAGATGTTTGTTTCTACTTTGTTTGGACCTCGTCACTGAGGTACAGCTGGTTTCCCTAGAGATAGACATACATCATACATTACTCATGATCCAAAAGCTAAACATGTTACTATATGTTGTGGGAGATTCACTAACCGGCGATAAAGATGTGATAAAGTGGAGATGACTTCTCTGGTTTATCACTTATCCAGTTCCTATGTTATTCTATGTTAATTCTCCAAAGTTGAAGAAATCTTAGTGCATAGGCTCCATAGAATAACATAGGAATTGGAGAAGTGATAAACTGGAGAAGTCATCTCCAATTTATCACCTCTTTAAACCCTCCTTATCACCTCTTTATCATCGTATGGTGAATCTCCCACCAGGTCTCTGTAAAAAAAATTGTGAGCTGTATATAACAAAATTAGTAATGCCTGGTACCATGTTAACCGTAGAAAATGCGGGAGACTAGTAGAGTAAAAATAATACTTTTATTGGCTTACTGATGCAAGCTTTCTCTTCTTCAGGCATAATGATAATGAAGGCTGAATGCCAAATACATGACTTTAAAACTCATGCACATTATTTTAGCATTTAAATTCTACTGGCAGTAATATTTTTATCAGATGTACCACAAATCATTATCTAGCCTCTAGTAAAGTCTCTTTGAAGTGGACTAGAAAATGGCAACACGATTAATTACCTTTTTCAAAACAAAATCACATCTAGGCACATCCTCATTGAGGACTGATTGGGAGGGAGACACGCCTGCAGAATGTCAGAAGTGAGATGACTAGTGGCTATAGCAGCGTTCCTAAACATGCACAGGGCTTAGGGGGCAAAATAGTAGCTGTCTAAGGGAGTGGGACAATATTTTGCTTCATAACAACAGAACCCATGTCTCCTACTGCTGTTGTACAAATGTTAATCTTGGAGGAAGATGACTCTGCATTAGCTGCTGGCAATGAGTCATTGATTGAACACAAGTGTTACAATTGCCACAACCACCACCTATACCACCATGTCATAATAAAGCAATTAAGTTACACTGTTCTTCTTCTATTTGCTGCCAACCCAAAAATGCTGAGTTCTCAAGAAGTAAAAAAAGCACAAAAAAAGCCAAAAGTATGCCTACGCAATAGGAAAAAAAGTTGATTGTTTACATATTGCCCTATCATACACTGATATCATATGTTGTAACCCACTGGGATAGCCCAAAACCATTAATTTTTTAAGACTTGCTTTGCCAGGGTTGTGTCCCATAGGCAAAGATCTGACAACATCATCATCATCATCAAAAAAGTTCACTTGAACTATTACTGTCACATCTCACTGGGTATATTTTCTATCAGAATGCTGCAGCCTCTGGCACCAGTAGTAAAGACAAAAAGCACAGTAACAATACCATTAGACAACTGGACCAGTTACTAATATTGCATTGGGAATTCTCACCAGCATAAAAAGTATAGGCAGAAATTGGCAAAGTTCTTGCAAAAATTTAATTGGGGTCTGAAAAAAGAAACAGAACTTGACAGCAGATAAGAACCATTTTGGCCCATCTAGTCTGCCCATTTTCCTACTGTAAAAACCTCAAACCTTTTTTTTGGTCCTTGGTCTTTTCTTACGTTAAGAACAGACTTATGCTTATCCCATGCATGCGTAAATTCTGTCACTTTATTAACTTCTACCAGCTGGTAGGCTATTCCACCTATCTACTACCCTCTCAGTGAAGTAAAACTTTCTTACATTACATCTAAACCTGTGTCCCTCTAGTTTTAGACTATGGCCTCTTGTCCTAACATTTTTACTCCTTTGAAATATACTTACATCCTGCACTGATGAATACCTTCATATATTTGAATGTTTCAATCATATCCCCTCTCTCTCTTCTCTCCTCCAAGCTATACATGTTCAAATCCTTTAGTCTATCCTGATATTTCTTTTCCTGTAAACCAGTCACCATTTTAGTAGCCCTTCTTTGAACTTTCTCTAGAGTATCTATAATCTTCTGGAGATAGGGTCTCCAGTACTGTACGCAATACTCTAGGTGAGATCTAACTAGAGATCTGTAGAATGGCATGACTACTTCCCTGTTTTCTGCTACTAATGCCCCTAGCTATACAACCCAGTACCCTGCTGTCATTCCCCACCGCTTTATTACATTGCCTGCCTACCTTTAAGTGATTAGAGATAATTACTCCCAAATCCCTTTCCTCTGTTGTCTTTGATAGTATAGTACCCTTAATAGTATATTTTTCCTTTGGATTTTTATGTCCCAAGTGCATTATTTTACATTTATCAACGTTAAACTGCATCTGCCACACTCTTGACCATTCGTCTAATTTACCTAAATCATTTGTCATCTGGCTTATTCCCCCTGGAATGCCTACCCTATTGCAGATCTTGGCATCATCTGCAAAAAGGCATACCTTACCTTGAAGACCTTTTGCAATATCACTAATAAAAATATTAAAAATAATGTGTCCCAGTACAGATCCCTGAGATACTCCATTCGTAACAATCCTTTCGTCCGAATATGCTCCATTGACTACAATCCTTTGTCTCCTGTCACTCAGCCATTGCCTTATCCATTTAACCAGACCCAAACAGTGCAGTTTATTTATGAGTCTTCTATGAGGGACAGTGTCAAATGCTTTACTGAAATCTAGATAAGCTATAGCTACTGCTCCCCCTTGGTCTATTATTTTAGTTACCCAGTCAAAAAAATCTATGATGTTAGTTTGACAAGATCTCCCTGCTGTAAACCCATGCTGTTTGGTATCTTGCAAGCCATTTAAATTCAGATATTCAAAAATTCTTTCCTTAAACATTATTTTTTCCACTACTGATTTAAGACTTACTGGTCTGTAGTTACCAGACTCTTCCCTGCTACCTTTTTTATGAAGATGTACTACATTTGCTAACTTCCAATCTTCTGGAACTATTTCTGTTGTTAGTGACTGATTGAATAATTCTGTTAAAGGTTTTGCCAGAACACACTTAAGTTCTTTTAATAACTTTGGGTGTATCCCATCTGGTCCCATTGATGTATCTGTTTTAACCTTAGAAAGTTGAAGTACAACTTCTTCCTCTGTAAACATGCATGTTTCCCATGTCTTACCATTTTGTTTTTCTAACAGAGGTCCCTTCCCTTCATCTTCCTCTGTAAAAACTGAACAGAAATATCCATTGAGACAGTCAGCTAGCCCTTTATTCTCATTTACATAGTTTCCATTTTTTGTTTTCAGTCTAACTATTCCTTGTTTCATTTTCCTCCTTTCACTTATATATCTAAAAAATGTTTTATCCCTGAGACTGAGCAATTTTTTCCTCTGTTTGTGCTTTGGCACATCTAATAACGCATTTGACCTCCTTCAGCCTAGACTTGTACCGATACCTATCTTTTTTCTTCTGCGTCTGCTTATATTTCTTAAATGCTTCTTTTTTCTCCTTTACTATATTTGCCACTTCTACTGAGTACTTCAGTGGTTTTCTTTTTCTTTTACCCTTGCTGACATGTCTAATGCAATGCTCTGCTGCATTTAGTAAAACACATTTCAGATAATTCCATTTCTCCTGGACTCCATCTAAAGATCGCCAAATTGTTAAAGACTGACATAAACATTTTTCCATTTTAGAAAAACCAGCCTTTCTAAAGTCTAGAACCTTTGTTTTTGTGTGGTGCAACTCAGCCTCTGTCTTTATATTAAACCACATAGAAGGATGATTACTGGAGCCCAAACACTCTCCTACAGCTACATCTGATACCAAGTCTCCATTAGTAAATAATAAATCTAGTGTGGGTTCCTTCCTAGTCGTCTCTTCTACTAATTGACTAAAAGCTAATCCTTGTAAAGAATTTAGGATATATCTACTCCTGGGTAAACCTGCTGCTTGGTTTTTCCAGTCCACATCAGGAAGATTAAAGTCTCCCATAATTATAACCTCACCCTTCACAGTCATCTTAGTTACTTCCTTTACTAGCAGTTGATCCAACTCCTCTGTTTGTCCTGGGGTTTTATAGATCACACCTATGCAAGGGAACATCTTATTCTAAAGTTATCCAAACAGTCTCTGTGTTCTCCTCCATACCCTGTATAAGATTAACCTTTAAGCTGTTTTTGACATAAATGTCAACCCCTCCTCCTTTCCTGTCTTTTCTAAATAGAGAGTACCCTGGTATTTCTACATCCCAGTCATTTTTTTCATTGTACCAGGTCTCGGTAATTCCCACTAAGTCCACATCTTCACTAGTTATTATTGCAGTGAGTTCAGGGATCTTATTCCCTAAACTGCGGGCATTTGTACACATGGCTCAAAGTCTACTGGTTTTTTGACCTATGTGCCACAGACATACCTTGATCAAATTAATCTGTGCAATGCTGTGGGGGGGCAATTGGTTTTATCCTGTATCATTCCAGTGCTCCCTCTACTAGTTTAAATTCCTGTTAACAAAACATCTGAATTGCTTGCTGAGAACCTCTGTTCCCTTTTGAGAAAGATGCAAACCATCCTTTTTGTACAAATCCTTGTTACACCAAATAGGGCTGGTGTGAGAAACAAAGCCAAATCCATGTTTTTGGCCCCACTTCCCTAGCCATTAATTTAAATATCTAATTCGTTGCATCCTACCATCATCTTCCTTATACACTGGTAGAACCTCTGATACAGCGGAAGCAACTTGCTGCAGATCCTTACATAGCTTCTTAAAAACATCTTTTACCACACTCACCTCATTACAAGCGAAATCATTTGTCCCTAAATGGTAGAAACAATTATGGATTTTCTATCAGAGATATTTTTTTAAAGAGAGAGATTGTGATTGTATGTGAAAATTCCAAAGAAAAGAAAACTGGACTTTTTCTCTATTCAGATTAGCCTGATAATATTAATTGAAATACTGTGCTAATTGTAACTCTTAGTTTAGAAATATATTTGAGAGAGTAATTTTTGTGTAATATTAAAATAAGCTGTGTATTGACAGCTTTTTTGTCCCTAAAGAGGAATGCATACAAAGTCCTTTCTCTCATTTAGCAATTGTATGTATAACATTTCATTCACCTTTCAATCAGTTTTATTTTGTTATTACAAATATTTTTACCCACTTTATTCTACTGCTAACACGGTAACACACTAAACACACTAATCTTCTAAAAGATATCTGTTGTAGCTGCAAACAACACATACCTTGTAGTGAATTCCATAATGTAGAAGTCCATACTCTAAAGAACCCTTCCTCTATTGAAGTTGAAACCTTTTTTCTTCTAGTAATTTTTTGGACCGGAGAAGCAATGCTTTCATGAAATGTTTTTATACAGACCTTGGGCAACGTAATCAGATTCCCCTCTAGGCTGAGATTTATAAACTGGCAAGCTGAGCAATGCATACTAGTAAGGAAATATTCTTGAAATTTGCAAACGTAGATCCCATTTTCTGTCTCTGAATACTCACATTCTATATTTACATTATATGTGAATATTTGCTTCCCATTTGCCAACACTGTTACACCAGCCACCTATCATATGGAAATATCAAATTTGGTGGCATATCCTTTTACGTTCTCATTGATAAACAGGTACTTTTTTCTAGTAAACAAATTAAGTTTGACTAGTTGTTCTTCATGTTTCAATTCCTCACCTTGGACGATGTGTAGAAAAATAAGTCTGTATCTAACTCATTGCATGTGCAAGCTGTTCATTTTGTTGCCCTTTTCTGTACTTTTTTACATTTACAGAATGTTTTGAACTGATGCCCAAACCTTTATTCCATATTCTGGTTGAGATCTTAAACCCTTGAGGAATAGGGGTTGTGCAAAACATTGTGTTGTGTACTCTATAGTTGTAAAGGCATTCATAATTATTTATATAGTAAGAAAATGATGCATCAATGCCCCTTTGTGCACTTTGCACATTGCTTACTTTTGCAAAAGCTGTTTGACCTCCGCAAACGCACTGTGTAATCTTTCTCCATCTACATCTGAAAAAAATACCTTTGATCGCAAAACAATTTTTTGCAATTTTGCAGTTTGAACAGATTCCATAGCTGGTGCCTTAACCAACTGAGATATCTCGCAGTCAAACTGAAATCAACTAATAATTGCGCTTTCCGCTTGGTGAATAATTTCCTGTGAAAAGTGCAGTTTTTCCGCTTTTTCAAACCTTTTCTGCCCATTGAAATCAATTGGAAGAAAAATATTTCTACACCACAGGAAAGTTTTCTACAGCCATATAAAAGGCTCTCAGGCTCTCACAGCAGCCATTCTGTGTTTGTGAGAGGAGAGAGCAGCATGTTTTTGAGCTAGAGGAGATAGGCAAATAAATGGGAATTGAAGGGGGAAGGGTGGAGCAGTGTAGGGATGTGAGAGTAGTAGTTCAAAAACTGACTGCAGCAATGGTTGCTGCAGCATTTGCAATCAATGGTGATGATCACTCTACTCCAAGGGAGGATGCAGTTTGTCAAGGTCCCAGCAAAACTAGTTCCAACACCAACAGTGCCAGTAGAAATATACATACTGGCAATAGCATAATAGAGGAAGGTGTAGCAGCTGAACCGCCTGCTGCATCAGACAGTGAGACAACCAAGAACCATAACACCTGTCCTCAAAGTAGTAGCAAATTTTGTTACAGTAAAAGAAAAAAGAAATTGTTTGAGACCTCTAAAAGCTTAGAGGAATATAAGCGTAGTAGTGGGTAAGAACTGTCAGGTGATGCTGATGCTGCTGAGGATGACCTAATGATGACTGATGATGATGCAGATCTAAACTATATCCCTCAAGCATCCTTCTCTTGTTCAGATACAGATGAAGTTGAGAGTGAGGATGATGAAGGGCTATAAGGTTAGCAGAAAGTCAAAGGCTGCATCTTCCGCCACTTTTAAGGAGCACTGTGCCTGTCTATAAATTGTTTGAAAAAGCCACTGGAAAGTCTGACCCTGGACAAGTACAGATGTCAAAAAGCACACAGTCACCCTACCAGTCATCATCAGCATCAACGCATATTCAAAGTCCAAGTCCCACTCAGCCACACACACCTGTTTTGAATATCCAGCAACAGCAACACAGGTTAACATCCACAGTGTTAGATATGATGAGTACCTCTGGTGCTTCTGCTGTAAGTGCTGCACCTTTGACACCTAGTATTGATAGTACAATTACATCAACATCTAGCTCCAGTAGTAGTAGCAGAAACCACACATGACAGACAAAGCCAGGACAAATATATTAAAAGCAGCTTAGATGAGGAGGTGGAGGGCGGATGTGAAGGTTTGCTACCATCTACCCCACTTGGGACCACTGCTATGACCGATAAGTAATGTGTGTCAATAATCTGAGAAGGAGGATCGAGTATGACAATGGTAAAAATACATATACAAATCACACCATGCCAGTCCTCTACCACCACCACCACCACCACTAGAATACACATCTGCCACATTGTAGGTTGTACTTTATTTTTTTCATTATTTGAGATCATCCTAAATATGTGCCAGTGTCACTTAAACAGGAAGCTAGTGTTATGGGCAAAGTACAAATGCACTCTGCATGCTAACACATTTTTCAAGCCATATATTGCTGTAGGACTCACAACTTTGACTTTCATCCACTTATTTCTAAACTTCATCCCTATATATAGGCAAAAAATGTGTTAAAATAGGCAAAAAAAGTATTAACATGGGCAGAAAATTTGTTTAAACAGGCGAAAAGGAGGACATTTTTGCATAGGCGGAAAGGTGACATTTTTCACGGGAAAAGTGAAAAATCGACACATTTTTGCGAAAAGTCATGCAGGAAATTTTTCACACTTTTCGCCCACCCCTAATCATGTTCATAGTTCCGCGCAGTGCAAATAACAAAGTGCTTATACATTATATTAAAACAATTCTGTCTTGGTCTCTAATACACTTAATTACCTATTCAAGGCTTTGTTTCATTATAACAAGGGTTTTAGGAAATTAAACAAGTTTTTGTGTAGGTATCAGAAACCTTTACTACTAACGAGATGCAATGCAATGCAATGACTGCAGTGAGCTTGCAGTATTGTAGTAATTTTAGTAATATGTAGTAATTTTAATAACATTTGCCTTTGATGGCACGAACAAGGAGAATAAATAACAACGGTTATGTTTTCAAACTTATAAAACATATACAAATCAAGTTTTAATAGGCTACATATCTAGTAAAGGTCACTTATGGTTTCTGTATGTGTGCTCTATATACCAATCTATAGCATTTTCATCCACCTGGAAAATGTACCTCATAACTTTGACAAGCAAATCAAAAATGAGTTAGACCTCAAAAGGGTGTGGTTAAATGAGGAGGTGTGCACCAGAGGGTGCTGTGCCTAGGGGTGCCTAAGATGTAAATTTTGGGTCTAATTACAAAAAAATGTAAGTATTAGTCTCTGTGATCAGAGATTAACCTTATTTTACAGAATAATCATATCAAACAACTAACAAAAGCAAAATAGAAAGCTAACATAAGTAGTCTGATAATTAGAAGATTTTAGGCTGCTTTGCTGCAGTCTCTAAGCTTCAGTTATAGCTAGCATTTATGCAGAACAGTTATGTTGTGAAGCATACAACTCCAAAGCAATACACCTGCCACATTTAGTAAAAAAGGCAATTATAATGCAGAGTGATAAAACATAAAGTGTTTTTTTCTGCATTAAGGATCAAATCATCTACTCTGACAGAAGATGTTTTAGGAATTTGATTTCCATTGATTTTCTTTGTCATTGTACTCAAGATCAAAATACATTGCAATTATTTTCATAAGATCATGGCAAGAATTATTTATTTAGAAAATGTTTTACCAGGAAGAGCACATTGAGATTTCCTTCAGGGTCCCCTTAGTAGCACACAAAGAGAGATCCCTTCCCTCCCCCACATACCCAGGGTTTTTACTTGTCCTCCCTAGGAAGGTTTGTTGTTCAGTTCATCCTGTTATCGCTATGTGCATAATGATTTGGTGGGTACTTTAATTTGAGTGAAAGTTCTGATTTAAATTTTTGCAGCTAAGTGTATAGACTTCCTCATCAAGAGCATCTGGGCCTCCCTTTACCTTAAGGAGGATGAGAATCTTAAGTTGGTATCTGACAAGCTTTACCTACGGTACAAAAAACAACATAAGTCGTTTCCAGTGCATGGGGTGATCTCGGAGCTTATCAGGAAAGAATGGTCAAACCCTGAGAAGCACCTTTCCTTTCCAAGGAAATTGAAGAGCTAATGGTTTAATACTGAATGTCCATGATGTCCATTTAAGATTTACTTATCAATATTGGAAAGTTACCATT
Source organism: Rhinophrynus dorsalis (assembly GCA_037306005.1). NCBI lineage: Eukaryota > Metazoa > Chordata > Amphibia > Anura > Rhinophrynidae > Rhinophrynus > Rhinophrynus dorsalis. The sequence continues at coordinate 384,310,432 of CM074719.1, forward strand.
TGGGAGCATATTATTGTTTAGTCTTCACATAGAACTTTTATACTGTTCCCTGGGGACAGAGGAGTATATTTTTTTAAGAGACACAGATTATTATTATTATATATGTTTGTGTTACATTGTTAGTTTGATTTGAGGTATTAGTCTGCTTCTTTTCACATAATTTTATAGAGCTTAGATGTGTGGTTGTATAAGGGCGCTTATACTATCACATATCTTGTGTTTGGTTGCTGCAAATATATCTGTGTTTCCGCTATTTTTTTCTTATTTATTCTCTTGTACAGGACATATATGTTTGTAGTTGGTGGTGTTCTGTTGAGATTCACCCTTAATAACTGAATACAGTTACTGCATAATACACCAACACTATAGTGTTTCTGTCCATTTGTGTGTATATTTTTTCTGGGTCTCTGTTGTGTAGCATTAACATTTTTGCAACCTATTTTCAACTTAATGTGGCATCTACTTGTGTCTTTAAGGCACTGAGGTTATGGTTTATGCAACTGGAGGAGAACATTGTTAATAAAGTCCCCAATGAAGAGCTTTTGAGGTCCGTATCTTTGCTCCACCTAGCTGCAGATTTTCTCTGTGATGCCTCCATGGAGAATGTCCAGATTTTCACAAGGTTTATGGCTTTATCCTTTGTGGGGCAGCAGACATGTCCTCAAAGAACAAGCTCAGTGCTGTGTCCTTTGAAGGGAGAGTCATTTCTGGCATGAGCTAGATGCCCTTCTTCAGAATATATCTGAGGAAAAGAAGTTCTTATCTCAGGATTGGAGGTTTTCTTCTCAGTGGAATTTTTTTGGACCTTCAGAAATCAGCAAAAATCAGAAAAATGGAATAAACCAGCCTTGAAGCAATTGTTTCAAAAGGAAGAAGATCCCAGAATGCTGCCCAAGGTTAGTCTAAACCTCAGTTCTACTGCCAGACATCAGATTCCATTGGGGGGAAGGTTGCATAATTTCCTTCCTCAATGGATAATATTACTTACAATTCTTGGGTATTAAGTATTGTCAAAGAAGGCTACAAGATTTACTTTGCATCCCTGCCCCACAGAAAAGGTATCACTACTTCCTTACCTCAGACTCTTTAAAAAAACAGAAGCTTTTTTTGAACAGAAGTCTTTGATTTGATTCAAGCAAGAGTCCTAGTTCCGGTTCCCCTGGGGTTTTCACAAAAGAGGCATCTGTTGTACAGTGTTCCTGGTGGATTCCCTCTCATACTAAACCTTACTTTTCTCAACCTCTTCATTATAAAAGAACATTTCAAGATAGAGAGTTTATAGTCTATATTCTGCAGGAAAGGGACTGGATGGCAACAGTCTGTCTTCAGCCCCCAGGCTCTTTACCAAAATAATGTCCACAGATGATTGGTTAATAATAGTGATGAGCGAGCGTGCTCGGCCGATGCTCGGATCGGCTCGAGCATCGCTCTGCTCGGCACATGGCGGTACTCGTCGAGTACCGCCATGTGCTCTCCCGCCATGTTCGGGTGGCGGGGATCTGTGCCGGAAGAGGCACAGATCCGAAGACGCTCCGCTGGACCACCAGGGACTGGAGGTACGGGGGCATTGCGGAGATGAAGGGGGCATTGCGGAGATGAAGGGGGACATTGTGGAAGAGGGGCATAGACTCTATGCCCGTCTTCCACAATGTCCCCCTTCATCTCCGCTATGCCCCTCTTCCACAATGTGCCCCTTCATCTCCGCTATGCCCCTCTTCCACAATGTCCCCCTTCATCTCCTCTATGCCATAGAGGAGATGAAGGGGGACATTGTGGAAGAGGGGCATAGCGGAGATGAAGGGGCACATTGTGGAAGAGGGGCATAGCGGAGATGAAGGGGCACATTGTGGAAGAGGGGCATAGCGGAGATGAAGGGGCACATTGTGGAAGAGGGGCATAGCGGAGCTGAAGGGGGACATTGCGGAGCTGAAGGGGGCATTGACCAGGCACCCTCCCCTCATCAGAGCAGGGGGTGCCTGGTGTCGCCCCATTGAAGTCAATGGGGCTCGGGTGCTCGGCCGAGCACTCGAGCCTCAGGGGGTGCTCGGTCAGAGCACCCGAGCACCCGAGCATCGGGGTGCTCGCTCAACACTAGTTAATAAAGGTTTCTTCTCCTTCTCATCTTTAACAGCATACCACATAATCATATCAACTGTGGAATCTCTTGGTTGACTCCTGAACCTCAAGAAATTGAGTCTGGCTCCAGAAAGAAGGAAGCGTTTTCCAGGAATGATCCTCGGCGGGGAAGATGTTTCTTCCAGAGGACAAGATTCAGAAGCTGTTGGACAATATTTCTCTCCTCAAGTCCTCCAATTGCATGAGACAAATGATGTCTATACTGGGTCTAATGCTGTCAGTCTCTGAGTAGGATCAAGCAAGGAAAAGGACTCAGGTTAACCAGTTCACAGTTCCTCTGAGTTCGAGACTGGATCAGCAGGAACTAGGAGGCTCGGGAAGGTTCAAGACCGTAGTCAGACTGCAGGACTGAGTTCCCTTTAATCGAGGGTCTCGAGGTTAAGATAAGGTTCGAGGCAGGTTCGAGGTCTTGGGGTATCAATAATGTTCGAGACAGGTTCGAGGTCTTGGGGTATCGATAAGGTTCGAGACAGGTTCAAGGTCTTGGGGTATCGATAAGGTTCGAGACAGGTTCGAGGTCTTGGGGTATCGATAAGGTTCGAGGCAGGTTCGAGGTTTATGGACTACGAATCCTCTATTCTCTGCTTGAATCGAGTTTGGACTCGAGGCCCAGGAAACTGGAAGCAGGTAAGGGGAATACGAGTTCCTACACCCTCGACTGGCCGGGGCAGTCACCGGAGCGGCCGGTGATGGCAACCCAAACCAGTCGGAGCCCCAGAGGTGAAGAAACTGTAGACTGGAACCACCTTGAGAGCAGCTGGAGGGACTCTCGTTGCGAGGCAGAAAGTTCCGAATGGAAAGCGTAGTCCGAGAATACTGGGTCAGGCCGGAATCGAATCAGTAACCAAAGGAGCAGGCAAAGACGTGGTCAGGCAAAGCTGGGGTCAAGATCCACGGGCAGAAGACAAGACTAGGTCGGTATTCAAGCAGGGTTCGGTACACGGAATCAGCAAACACAGGAACTCAACGACAAAGGTTTCTCTCAGACTTTTGGCGCTAAAATCGAGCAAGGGTTGATGGAAGATCCAGGTACATAAAGCCTACAGCCGCCAATAGGATTATAGGTAGGAGGAGCAGTCAGGAGCAGCATGACAGTGCCCCCCCTTCAACGGCCGACCTCCGGACGGCCTGGAGCATCAGGATGCAGGCGATGAAAGGTCCGTACAAGGACCGGAGCATGGACCTCAGTAGCTGTCACCCAGGAATGATCAGCAGGACCATAGCCCTTCCAGTCGACCAAATAGTGTAATCGGCCCCGAGATAGCCGAGAATCCAGAATCTTGCTGACCTCATATTCTGGATGACCGTCCACCAGAACAGGAGCAGGAGGAGTGGCCGGTTGGTAGAAACGGTTCTTAACCAAGGGACGTAGAAGGGAGACATGAAAGGAATTGGCCACCTTCATGGTTGAAGGTAAATCAAGAGAATAGGTGACAGGAGTGAGCTGAGTCTTGATAGGAAAAGGTCCAATGAACCTGGGACCCAATTTACCAGAGGGCTGCTTCAAGCGAAGGTGTTGGGTGGAGAGCCAGACCTGGTCACCAGTCTGGTATGAAGGAGCAGGTTGCCTTTTCTTATCTGCCGAGGACTTATAACTGGAAGAAGCGGCTGTCAAAGAGCGATGAACAGAAGCCCACTGAAGACGGAGATTCCGTACTCTATTATCAGCTTCGGGAACATCGGATACCGGGAGGTTGGGCAATGTCTGAGGGTGATAGCCTAGAGCGGCATAGAAAGGAGAACACTTTAAAGCAGAATGGTAACGGTTATTGAAGGCGAATTCGGCCAGAGGAAGCAATGATGCCCAGTTATCATGATGTGAGTTGACATAATGGCGGAGGTAGATTTCTAGGGTCTGATTGGTTCTTTCAGTCTGGCCATTGGACTGAGGATGGTATGAGGAAGAAAAGTTTAATTGAATTCCTAGGCGAGAGCAAAAGGCTTTCCAGAATTTGGAGGTAAATTGAGTACCTCTATCGGAGACAATTTGAGCAGGGACTCCGTGAATACGGAAAATTTCTTTGATGAAGACATCTGCCAGAGTTTGAGAATTAGGCAATCCCCGGAGGGGAACGAAATGGGCTTGTTTCGAGAAGCGGTCAACTACCACCCAAATTACAGTACAATGGTCTGAAGGTGGCAAGTCCGTGTTAAAATCCATAGCCAGGTGAGTCCATGGAGACTGAGGAATTGGCAAAGGTTGAAGAAGCCCAACAGGTCTCTGATTGGATGGCTTATTTTGTGTGCAAAGCGTGCAAGCTTTGACGTAGGCTTCCACATCTTGTTTTAAGGAAGGCCACCAGAAGCGTCTAAGAAGAAATTCAGTATTTTTTGTAATGCCTGGGTGACCGGCCATAGTAGAATGGTGTGACCATTTTAGGAGAGAGTAACGAAATCGCTTGGGGACAAATAGCAGATGAGCGGGTTTTCCTTGAAAACGTCCACTAAAATGATGTTGGAGGGACTTGATCCTTTGTACTATAGACAATGATAGAGAGGCCACAATATGATTAGAAGGAATTATGGGTTCAGGAGGAGGGTCTGGCTCTGTAGTGAAGAGTCGGGACAGGGCATCCGCCTTCCGATTCTTAGAACCTGGAATGTATGTAATAATGAAATTAAAACGGGTAAAGAAAAGAGCCCATCGGGCCTGCCTTGGATTCAGGCGTTGAGCTTGTTCCAGGAATTGAAGATTCTTGTGGTCAGTCTGGATTATGACTGGAACTTGGGAACCCTCCAAGAGATGTCGCCATTCTTCTAGTGCCATTTTAATGGCCAATAGTTCTCGATTTCCGGTATCATAGTTCTTTTCTGCAGAACTGAATTGTTTGGAAAAGTAAGAACAAGGATGAAGGCGGTTAGTGACCTCGTCCCTCTGAGACAGGACAGCTCCAGCTCCTAATTCAGAGGTGTCAACCTCAATGAGGAAGGGTTGTGTAGGATCAGGGTAGCGTAACAATGGTGCGGACACAAATAGTCTTTTTAAACGTTCAAAGGCCTCTACTGCCTCAGTGGACCAGACCTTGGGATTTGCGTTTTTCTTGGTGAAGGCTACCAGAGGAGCAACTATAGCAGAGAAATTTTTAATGAATCTTCTATAGTAATTTGCAAATCCTAAGAAACGTTGTACCGCTCTCAGAGTGATTGGTCGTGGCCATTGAGAAACGGACTCTACTTTAGAAGGGTCCATCCGTAGTCCTGAGTCAGAAACTATATATCCCAGGAAAGGGAGCTGGGAGGTTTCAAAGATGCATTTTTCCAATTTAGCGTAAAGATGATTTTCTCTCAGGCGATGTAACACGGTACGGACGTGTTCTCTGTGTTCGTGGAGCAAGGATGAAAAGATCAATATATCATCAAGATACACCACCACATAGGAGAGCAAAACATCCTTGAAGATCTCGTTGACAAAGTGTTGGAATGTGGCGGGGGCATTGCAGAGCCCAAAGGGCATGACGAGGTACTCGTAGTGGCCGTACCTGGTGTTGAAGGCCGTCTTCCACTCGTCGCCGTATTTGATGCGAATCAAGTTATATGCCCCACGTAAATCCAACTTAGTGAAGATCTTGGCGTCTTTCAGAGCATCAAAGAGTTCCGGAATAAGGGGTAGAGGGTATCTATTTTTAATAGTCACCTTGTTTAGACCCCTATAATCTATACAGGGTCTCAAGGTTCCATCTTTTTTTGAGACAAAAAAGAAGCCGGCACCTGCTGGCGAGGATGAATGTCTAATGAAACCCCTGGCCAGGTTTTCTTGTATATATTCCAACAGGGCCTTATTCTCTGGTTCTGATAGGAGAAAAGTTCTTCCTCTAGGAGGCATGGTTCCGGGCAATAAATCAATTGAACAGTCAAATGATCTGTGTGGAGGTAGCTCTGCTGCCTTTTGTTTAGAAAATACATCGGAAAAGTCTCTGTAGGATTTAGGAATAGAATTCTCAGGGGTTCCTATGCCACCCACAAGGCCAGGTACAGGTATCTCAGAAAGGCAGTTCGAAAAACAGGAAGAACTCCAGTTCGTTATTTGATCAGAACTCCAGTCAATTACTGGGTTGTGGAGGCGAAGCCAAGGAAGTCCCAAAATCACCGGAGAGGAAGGGCACTGTATGACATCAAGGTGAATAGTCTCGGAATGAAGAATGCCGGTCTGAAGAAGTAGTAGCTGAGTCTCATGGGTAACGAAGCCCTTTCCCAAAGGAGCCCCATCCACAGTAGAGACGCGCGAGGGTTTGGCTTTCTGGACTAGTGGAATCGAGTGCTTGGAAGCAAACCCAGCATCAAGGAAAACTCCAGCCGCACCGGAGTCCAAGAAGGCTTTGGTGGAGACCGAGCCTCCTGCCCAACTTAACCGAACTGGAACCATCATACGGTTTAGGTTAGACAAGGAGGTTACATTTCTTATGCTTAGGGAGTCGTCTCCATGGTTCCCTAAGCTTAGAAGTTTCCCGGACGGGTCGGACACTGGCGTAGGAGGTGGCCCTTGAGTCCACAATAAAGACAAAGTCCCTGACTTCTTCGCCGACGTTTCTCCTCCTCGGGGAGTTTAGTCACAGACCCAACATCCATGGGTTCAACAGAAGTCTGTGGTGTCTCGGTGGAAGAAGATGAACGTGGAACAAACTCAGATTTATGACGGCGAAAGCGATCTTTCTCAAGCTGTCGCTCTATTTGCCGACGATCCAATTCTAAGCAGATGGAAATCAGGCCTTCCAGATCATCCGGTATCTCTTGATTAACTAGGGCGTCTTTGATGCGCTCACTCAGACCCCTCCGAAAGGCAGCTCGCAAAGCTCCATTGTTCCAGTCGGTTTCATAGGAAAGGGTTCTGAACTCCACTGCATATTCAGCCACCGTGCGAGTGCCCTGTTTAAGGCCCAGTATACTGGCTTCAGCAGATGCCTGTCTTCCAGGTAGATCAAATACGGTTTTAAAGGCAGCGATAAATGCATTGGAGTCATCAAGAAGAAAAGATCTGTTCTCCACCAGAGGGGAAGCCCAAGCGAGGGCCTTGTCAGTCAATAGAGAGATTATGAATGCCACCCTAGTAGAATGAGAGTTAAACGAATGAGACAAGGTCTGAAAATGTAACTGGCACTGGTTCAAGAATCCACGACAATGTTCAGGTCGGCCAGAGTATCTCTCTGGTAAGGGTATCTTGGGTGGCTTGTACCCTGAGGTGGCTCCTGTAGACCCTGTGGCCCCAGGGGGCTGTGGTGGAGCTTGAGCAGGGGTAGATGGAGAGAATGTTCGCAACATTTCCATCATAGCATCCAGCTTATGATTGAGGGTTTGTAGTTGTGCTGCGTGGGTAGACAGAACTTGCTCCTGTTGTTCCTGTCTGGAGGCTATGAGGGAAGCCTCAGCAGCATCCATTTTACTGGCTTGATTTTACTGTCAGTCTCTGAGTAGGATCAAGCAAGGAAAAGGACTCAGGTTAACCAGTTCACAGTTCCTCTGAGTTCGAGACTGGATCAGCAGGAACTAGGAGGCTCGGGAAGGTTCAAGACCGTAGTCAGACTGCAGGACTGAGTTCCCTTTAATCGAGGGTCTCGAGGTTAAGATAAGGTTCGAGGCAGGTTCGAGGTCTTGGGGTATCAATAATGTTCGAGACAGGTTCGAGGTCTTGGGGTATCGATAAGGTTCGAGACAGGTTCGAGGTCTTGGGGTATCGATAAGGTTCGAGACAGGTTCGAGGTCTTGGGGTATCGATAAGGTTCGAGGCAGGTTCGAGGTTTATGGACTACGAATCCTCTATTCTCTGCTTGAATCGAGTTTGGACTCGAGGCCCAGGAAACTGGAAGCAGGTAAGGGGAATACGAGTTCCTACACCCTCGACTGGCCGGGGCAGTCACCGGAGCGGCCGGTGATGGCAACCCAAACCAGTCGGAGCCCCAGAGGTGAAGGAACGGTAGACTGGAACCACCTTGAGAGCAGCTGGAGGGACTCTCGTTGCGAGGCAGAAAGTTCCGAATGGAAAGCGTAGTCCGAGAATACTGGGTCAGGCCGGAATCGAATCAGTAACCAAAGGAGCAGGCAAAGACGTGGTCAGGCAAAGCTGGGGTCAAGATCCACGGGCAGAAGACAAGACTAGGTCGGTATTCAAGCAGGGTTCGGTACACGGAATCAGCAAACACAGGAACTCAACGACAAAGGTTTCTCTCAGACTTTTGGCGCTAAAATTGAGCAAGGGTTGATGGAAGATCCAGGTACATAAAGCCTACAGCCGCCAATAGGATTATAGGTAGGAGGAGCAGTCAGGAGCAGCATGACAAATGCCGTCATCCATACAGGCAGTACCTTGGGTGATGCTGCACATGAGACCCTTATAGCAGTTAATTCTTACTGGTTGGAACAGAGATTTTCAAGATCTCCATCACCTAATTCAGATATCTCCATCCATCAAGTGCTCCCTCTCCTGATGGTCCAATAAAGATCTGTCTGCAGGACTTTCCTGGAGGATCCCAGATTGGACAGTCATTATGACGGACTCCAGCAAGACATATTGGGGAGTGTTTCAGTCTCTCAGGGTCACATACTTGTAGGAGTCCCCATCCAAGATGACTCTCCACTTGAATCAGAGTTACTGGTTGTTTGGAGAGCTTTAAAGGCAGTGGCTCCCCTGATCAGAAGGAAGGCAGTAAACATCCGTTCAGACAATATTACAGTGGTGGTTATTTATCATGCAATGGTGGAACAAGGAGTCCTTCTCTTCCGCACCTATTATCATTGATTCTTCAATGGGTAGAAAACAATTTGAAGGCCTGACGGTAGTACAAATTCCAGGGATATGCAACAACTGGGTAGATTAGTTAGAGAACATCCATATGACTGGGGTTTTCATCCACAGGTCTGACTGGCACTAACAGAGAGATGGGTAATGCCTCAGATAGATGTAATGGCTACAAGGCAGAATGCCTTTTCTTCTCTCAGTTTCTTCAGAATTATCATGTGACAATGGACACACTGGTGCAGAGGTGGGACTTTTACCTAGCCTGTCTTTTTTTGCCCTTGAGACCTTCAAAGAAATTTGCCTTCCAGCAGTATTTCAAGATCCTAAGATGGAAGAGGAAAAACGATTTTACAAGTTGGATGTTAAAAGATGTTTACTGGTTTACATTCACAGGACTGCAGAATTCAGAAATTCTTCGTCTCTTTTTGTCAGTTTCTTTGGCCACTTGAGAGGGAAGACAGCCTCGATTGCTATATGGATTTGCTCGGCAACTGACAAAGCGTACAAAGCAAGTAACTGTGAACCTCTGAGAGGCCTGAAGGTTCATTCAACCAGACTTGTTTCCACTTCCTGGTCTGAGTAGGTGCAAGCTTTAGTGGAGCAAATGTGTAGGGCTGCTGCCTGGCAGAATGTGCATACCTTCACCAAGCACTATCGATTGACCTGGAGGCAACCTTCAGTCAAAAAGGTTCTGGTGGCAGTCTTATAATCCACCCTAATTTGTTAAGCTTTGTTTTCTCTCTTGGTGTGCTACCAAGGAGACACTGAAGGAAAGAGGAATTTTTGCTTACCTGTCTATTCCTTTTCCTTCAGGTCTCCATGGGCAGCACAAATACTTCCCTACTGTTGAAATGCATTTTTTTTTTGAGCAATCAATTTTCTTAGCACCATTCCAGTCTTTTGGTCATCTTTGTTCAACACTGGAGATGGGGTAGGTCCTTTTATAGTTTTTTTTTTACCTGTCCTGACTTGGAAGTGTACTACCCATGGAGATTTGAAGGAAAAGGAATTGACAGGTAAGCAAAAATCCTCCCTTTCTCTCATTTTCAACTAAGTCCTGGAGAGCTTTTACAGTAAAAATGTACATATTTATACAAATAGAGAAAGATTATATAAAAACACACAAACATATGTACAAAAATGTATAACAATCATATATATTTTTTTTTAGATACAAAGAAGCAGTTATTTTTAAGGATCTGTAGACTGGGAGTAGATCTGATTTTTTGGGCAGGTTATTTCAGGATTTCAGAGCTCTGAAGGAGAAGGCAAATTGACTGGCTTCTTTCTTGTGGTGTGGAATACTCAGTGAGTTGTTAGCAGTAGAGCTGATGTTATAGTTCATATAGAAAGCTGGAGTCTGGTAGCTTTCTAGAGAAGTGGATGTACACTGTACTAAGCAAGAAAGGTGAAGGGCCAATTTAGATCTTTAAATATATCAAAGTGATGGGTAGTGTAACATCTGTTGAACAATACATTTTCTTACCAAACATTTTAAACAGGATTTGTTTCTAAACAGAACACTTAGTTTGGGATAAAGTTTTGATATTAATATCAACATGAAGACCAAAAGTGAGGTTGGAGTCAAGTCACATACTTGTAGGAGTCCATATTTGTAGCAGTCCACAGCGCCAAGTTATGTTTAGACTTTGTTACAATGGATAGATGGGTATTGTGGAGGATATGTAGTTTTTGCTTTGTACTAAACACCATTCTGTCCATTTTGTTAGTATTTAAGAACAGTTTGTTTTTAGCTATCCATCTTTCAACTTCAGAGAAATCATGATGTAATACGGCATCAATTTAAGATACGTTTGAGTTTTTAGTGAAGATTATGGTGTCATCTTCATATATGTGCACAGAAGATGTATTGCAAACCATGGGCAGGTCACTTATAAACAGATGTAAACCAGGCAAAATGGTCCCTTCTGAATGTATTCAGAGACTGAATATACAGATGAAGTAAGAGCTATAAAATTAAATTGTCTGTAACCCTTTAAGTACCACTCACAGGGTTAATTATCCATGATTCTGAAAAGATGTCTAAAATGAACTGGTGTTTAAAAACAGCAAAAGCATGTGTCAAGCATGTTCATGATTAGGGATGGGCGAAAAGTAAAACTTTTTTCCTGTTCTATTTCTGCTTTGGGACAGGGATGTGAAGGTTAGCATGTATAGTTTTATGACTATCAGGTGAATGGGTGGGGGGGTTACAGGAGTAGAGGGAAACATGAGGCCCTCCAGCTACTGCCAGACTACAACTCCCTTCATTCTCAACCAGGCTTTGGCTGGTGGGAACTGATGTGAGATGTAGTCTGACAGCAGCTGGAGGGCCTCACATTCTTGTAGGTACCAGGCAGAGACACAAGGGTGGGTAATCAGTATATGTGGTTCAAGGCCGGGGGTTAGAATGATTCAGAAAAAGTGGAATAGCATCACTTTTTCATTGAAATTACAGCAGTTGGCAAAAGTGACATTTTATCAATTTTCTCTTTTTGTGCAAAAACTTTCAGGCCTTCCTATTTCTAATGTAGAAGGAGAATGTTTACTCAGGATGCCTGTATAGGGAAAGCTCTCACCTCTCAGATATACTTAAAGTGGAACTTTCATCAGATTAACATAAAGCCGCAAATGATAATTACATTGTATTTTCAAGAATAATTGCTGCATTAATGGAAAATAGAACCTATTACTCAGACAGGCAGCGGTGAACAGCACAGACATCTTGCAAAGATGGCATCTCTACGTCTGCGTTGTCCATCCCCTGAATGCTTTTGTGCCTTAAGGCACCAGAAGGGACTGACAGCACAGGTTGCAGAGAGCACCTACAGCATGATCCCTGCTGCTGCCTGCCTGCCTGCCAGAAAGGTTCTATTTTCCTTGCTGCAGCAATTATTCTGTGCATATTGTTCATGTAATTATGATTTGTGGTGCTATATTTATCTGGTGAAAGTTCCGCTTTAAAAATGAAAGCATTCTCAATTTATTCTTCCTGGTAAAATACTTGCAAAGTAAATAAGTTAATTCATAAAATAAATAAAGAGATAGAATAATAAGTAAACCTAGGACTGCATTCAGGAATTTAAATACTTTAATTTCCTGCACAAATCAACTGACCCATAGGGAATAAATAACAATTCCCAGGAATTCCCATGGACTTAAATGCATCTTTTGACCCCTTGAATGTCAGATACTCATTGCAGTGTGTTACAATGCGCTGGAAATCTGTCTACCATTCAAGGGATTTAAAAGGATAGTAATACTTGAAAATAATTGTAATTTATATTGTAGCCCTTAAAAAACATTAAAAATGATAAAAGTCTTATCTCCCAAACCTTTATGGTTTGGGAGATATTAGCAAGTAAAGTAAAGTAAAATTCCCTTTTCCTGGCTGTTTTAGCCAAGTCTGCCATCTAGTGGACAGATTTGGAATCCGGACCACAGTTCAGCCGGCAGCTCTTTAGCAGTGCCGAGCTCACAATCTTTAAAAAGAACTACTTCATTGGAACTGTCTACAAAGTGTGCCTGGCTTACAAGCACACTTTGTAGACCATTCCAATGAAGAAATTCTTTTTAAAGATCGTGATCTTGGCACTTCTGAAGAGCCGCGGCCAGTCTACAGATTTCAAATCTGACTGCTACAGCAGTGATGTCACTCCAGGGGAAACTTTACTTGCTAATATCTCCCAAACTATAAAGGTTTGGGAGATAAGATTTATATAATTGTTAATGTTTTTAAGGGCTACAATATAAAATACAATTATTTTCAAGTATTACTATCCCTTTAAATCCCCATTTAAATCAATGGTAATTTTTATTTCTCCCCTATGGCGCACTTGGTTTCTCCAGAATTGTCCCTCTTTAGCTCCTGACTGCATCCCAAAGTACTGATATACAAGGATAATAGTCAAAGTTTAAAGGGGAACTAACACCCTGCAAAAACTTTACATTAATTAAGTCTTCATCTGGCGACTAGCTGCTTAGTCGGCCGGCTCCAAAAGGGACTGACAGCCTAGGCGCACAGACGTCACTATGACAAGATGTCCGTGCTTCCTGCTACTGTCAGCCTCCGAAAAACTCGAAAATCTTTGAAACCAGGTAATATTTCTGGCGACTAGCGATATTAAGCAGCTGGTCGCCAGATGAAGACTTAATTAATGTAAAGTTTTTGCGGGGTGGTAGTTCCCCTTTAATACATTGCAAAAATATAAACAACTTTGCTGGAGTATACAAAAACACTGCAATTCAAGCCAATGGAGCTCTAGTATAAATGCACTAGTGAAGCTTTTTCACACGCAAAGTATTGTCTTTGTGTACAGCAGATACGTTTCTACTTTATGTTGTCTACAATGCATTACTCATCAAAATGGCCACTTTTGTAACTTTGCACCATTTTTAAACTCCACGTCCAAGATGAGGGAAGTGTTGGGGTGTGTAAGTTTGTTCTTAATCTGTGACATTCACCTGTCTCATGTGTACCTAGATGTACCAGCAGAGTTGTGCATTTAAATGCACATATGGGCACAGTGGAGTTCCTATATATGCATAGGTGCCACTTCTATAACTTCTATATTTGGTACACCTGACCCTGTGTTTGAGGCGTACAGTTTACATACCGAAATCTGGTAGGCAAGACTTATTTTCAGATTGTTAGAGTTTTTTTTTTTCTTTTTTGCATAACACTGCACACATATCTCTGTATATATAGTTTAAAAAAAAAAAAAAAAAAAAAAAAAATATATATATATATATATATATATATATATATATATATATATATATATATATATATACACACATAAAATGGCCAAGAATGCTCAAGTTGTAACCCCAAACATCTCAAAATTACAATTTATTTGTATAAGATTGTAAGGTATTGTATCATACCAATTATGTGCACTCGTGCAGACAGGACCACATATTTACCGTACTCAGAAAATAAATGGAGGCTTTGCTCCTATTTTTATAAATATATTTGAAATGCCTTATGCAATATCATGTATTAAGTGGAAATGAAATTAGGCAAAGATAAACATTATATTTGATGTGGTGTGAAAACATAGACATCTGTTCACCATACACTGGGATGTGAGCAGCTCTGCTTGGATAGTGTCACATGCTACCTCAGTTGCCATAGCAATATCAAACCAATGAATGAACCACAGCACAGAGGAATGAGGTGAGTAAGTGTGAAATTGATTCAGTTGTAACCAGGAATATGTGGGAGCTAAAATTGTCAGGATGCAATTTCTGGTAGGGATTACCTTTTATATTTACTTGTTACCACAGCTGTATGTCTTAATTCTCTTAAGTCCTGATCACATTTTTTTTATTTTTTTTTGTGTAAGCTTTGTTGCATTTAGAGCAGAATGATACACTGCATGTTTTACCTATAACATGAAAACATTATATACTTGATTCATTCAAGTATATATTCAAATCAAGAATGCTTTGAAAATTGGAATTTAATAGAAATGAATCTTGGATTTGTTACTCTGACAATTATTTTCCTAGCACAGCACATATATTCAAATATATTCAACATTTTGCTGAGCACCTGATTGCGTTCCTGAAGTCATCACTGATTTCCATTGTTAACTAGCTGAGCAACAGAAGAGTGTACATTATTGTACCTTGCATTGCTAGCCTCCTCTCTTATCAAGGATTTAAAAACAAAGGGAAAAAGTACAATTTTATTGCAATCACGGAGGCTTCATATTATGCTTAATTCTTCTCCATTGCTCCACTCAGCAGCAAGAGAACTTTATTGTTTCAAACAGACAAAATTTAAATCAAAGGGGAAAAGTACAATGTTATGTGATGTTTTTTCAGTTTAAAATTTGCATGGACATAGTTCATTATATCAGCTGAAACGTCTACAGCACATCGTGAAACAATGCTGTTTCTCAAAGTGGTTAAGAAATCTACCTGCTCCATCTAGTATATGGTTAATTCCGATGCACAGTGTTATATATTACTATATATGTTCTTTCAATGTTCTACCCATGACTCATATTTAATTTTTGTGTTTTTAATGTACAACTGTATTTTTTTACTTTCGTTGTTCATTTACACATCATATTTGACGACTGTGTTATCGCTTTAATGATATATGATTTACTGTTTGAAATATTAATAATGTATATACAGTTGTTCTAAAACTATGAAATTCAGACAAAAGTTGAATTGTTGGTCATCACTGTATGAAATGCATATTTCAGTCTTATATCTTCATACCTTTATTGATTTGTTTTAGTTTTGGATACTTTGTAAAACCCATTATCAAATAGTATGGGCAAAAATTTGTAAAGAACTCATTACATCGACTGAAAATGTTTTAGATAGTTTGCATATTCAACGTTTTACTAATTTGATCAACTGTTTGAAAACATGTTATGTCTATTGTATAGCTATATTTGTGCATTATACATTTAGCTCTCACTATAGTGATAACTGAATCTCTAAAAAATGCTACTACAGGTTATATATATTGGGCTCTTTGTACAAAATAAAAGTGAAACAATTCAAGAGAAAACCAATGGAACCATAGAGGTCATATACAATTTTCTATTGATTTAAACAAGGAGTGAACTGCATAGTACTCTAATACATTGCAAAGCAATCAGGATTTAGGGAATGTTTATTGTTCCTTCTGGTGCAGTAGATGTCCTGAGAATTGTTCTTTAAGTTTGTGCTAAAGACACTAAGGGGCTTATTAACAAAAGAAAGGGAAAGCATTTCTGGTGCAAACCACCACAGGGGAGCAATCGAACTTCCCATTGATTTAAGCAGTGTTTTACACCCATTGAATGTTAGAGAGGTCTCCCATACATTACGAAGCAATGATTTGGAGATTTCGCTAGTATGCAAAGGGTTAAAAACTGCATTTAGAGCAAAATAATTGGGGTATTGTTGTAATTCCCCCCCCCCTTTATTTGAGATGCTTTGCTCCAGAATTGTTCCTCTTTTCTTTTGGGAATAAGGCTTTTAGTGAACACCAATGTTCACTCTAAGGTGAGCAACCTGCACTGAAAGAGTGAAAGGTGTAATTAACCCTTTGAGTGCCAGAGGGGTACACAATGCATTGCAAAGCAATGCATTGAGTAACCCTCTGGCGCTCAAAGGGTTAAAACTGAGCTGGGCTGCATAATACGTATATTATTCCAATGCAGTCCTTGCATGAACAGTTCTCTTTTACTCTGTCAGTGCTCGGTTGTACAGTTTTGCTCATCTTAGGCAGAACAGTGGTGAGCACAGAGTACTGTATATTAGCAGTGCTCTTAACCCTTTGAGCACCAGAGGCGTGCCAAATGCATTGCAAAGCAGTGCATTGGGTACAACCCTGGCACTCTTAAGAAAAGCTTATGCTTCATGATAAAACATTGTTTTGCCCTATTTTTATGTCAGTAACCCGATGATGGTATTTTGTAGGTCATCATCAATGAACCTTTATCATGAACCTCTAATCAGTCTTGTAGTAACTGATTATTTATAAATATTTATTGTTTCTCATCTAGAAATATGTAACTTCACCAGTATTTTGTCTTAATTTTTTAAACTCATCCTCACCATTGGTTCTAGTTTTGAAGTATATGTCGTCAACATAAATTATTAGAAAATGAACATGAGTCTGTGTTATGTTAGACAAAAAGTGAAAGGAGATTGTCTGAATTTCCAAGATGGAGCATGCAAGAGGTTGGTAAAACATCAAGTGTAGTTTAACATGTTATCTGCTTTCAAATGTTGAAGTGTGAATCATTTCTCTTTTGCTATTTCAGATGATAGTGTGAGGACTCCTTTACTTACAGTCATAGAGCTGTTTTCATGTGTGAATATATTTAACCCTTTGAGTGACAGAGGGGTATGCAACGCATTGCAAAGCAATGCGTTGTGTACCCCTCTGTCACTCAAAGGGTTAAGGTGCTCAATGAAGAATGAGTCTGAGGTACTGAGAACTTGGGGTTATGCACTAAACTGTAATAAAAACATGATAAAGAGGGAATAAAGTATAGATGACTTATCCATTGTAATATACTCTCCAAGTCATGTTATTCTGAGGAGGCTATGCACTAAAATCTTTAACCCCTTAAGGACCGGCGGTCATGGGACATTTCCGTCCCATAATAACCGCATTGGCGCACTTGGACGCGCCGGTACACGTGACCTGTCGCGTGTATCGGCGGGTCATTATGGGGCCTGATAGAGATTGCTCCGATCTTGGAGCGGTCAATTTCAGGCCCTATTTTTACTTACAGCGCTCCCGGTAGAGCGATGTAAGTAAAAAGTATGTGACGTACGTCAAGGGTCCTTAAGGGGTTAAAGATGTAGAATAAAATAGAATAGAATAGAATAACATAGGAATTGGAAAGTTTACTACACTGGAGAAGTTATCTCCACTATATCACCTCTTTATCACACTTTAGGGCATTTCACCACTGGAGTAACTCTTGAGCAAACCATTTGCACTATAAGGGACAATAAAACTTCCAATTTTGTTTTTAATGTTTCTATTGCAATGTATTAGAGACTCCTCTAGCATCCAAGTGGTTAAAAGCCTGTTGAAATATATGGTGATTTGGGGAATTTGTCCCCTATGGTGCAGTTGGTTTTCTCCAAAATTCATGCAGTCCCAATTAGTACATCAGCCTCTACGTATTTAACCCTTCTGGTGTTAGAGGGGTGAGTAATGCATTGAAAAACATAGCTCCCACCATTTCAAATGGCCATAGAAAGACACTTTTGTTTTAAGTGGCATTGCTGGGGAAGTGGCTGGTGGGCAGGGCATTACAGAGAATTTTTAGGTTATTTCATGACCCACTGGCACTTCTTTGGGCTGTATGTTCAAAGGGATAACAACAAAAAAATGTTGTATGAACGACAAAAATAAGTAAGTGTATGCATGAACTACATATTTTCTATAGAGTATATGCCAAAACAATAGTAATGTCCATTGTGTACAACACAACTCCAGAATTGCCGGGCAAAGGGGTGGGGCAAGGGAGTAGCTAAGCTATTCTCCAGTGTCGTATAGAGAAAAAGAAAATTTGTCATATAAAATGAGAAAATGTCTTGTAAAAGACAAAATTTTGTGGAGGGAATGTGAAGTTCTGAATGTGAGAAACCTATAATAATTGAAGGAAACACAAGCACAATTACTATACCTATATACCGACATTTTTGTCTTTAGTTAACCCCTTAAGGACGGCCGATCTCGCATGCGGCCGTCGCTTAAGGACCACGGACCTTTTTTTTTTTATTTCGACATCTGTTTCTGGGCTCCCCGAATGGCATGCAGTCACATTGGGAGCCTTGAATTCCATGACGGTCCTGGCACATCATGGGTCCTTAACGCAAATCTACCCATGACGTGCCAGGACCATCAAGGTTCATTAAGGGGTTAAGACATTTTTATCATTAGGTAAGACATTTTTGTTATTACAGCAATTTCAGTCAGGAATCATGCTTCAATGACGAAACAACTTATTTCTGATCACAACCGGCACTCTCTGAAAATACTAATGAGCCCAATGACACTGAATTTTGAAATGTCGTTACAAACGACAAAAGCTATTTTGCTACTTCTTTGAACATATGGACCTTTGTGTAACTGAATAAATTGTTTAGAGCATGACCAAAATATTTTATTTACACATACTAATTTATAAGCACAGATACTAAAGTTTAAATAAACATTAATGTGATTTTTATTGCTATATATATGCACTTATTATAAACTAACACACCTTACTGTCTGACCTCCTAAAAAGAGGGACACTATGGTGGAAAAGAGGGACAGAGGGATTTGGGTCTCAAAGATAGACTGCCCATCCGAAAGAGGGACAATTGGGAGGTATTATCTGACACTCAAAGGGTTAAGGTGTAAATGGAACCAATATCTTAGAATAAGTGGTTCACTGAATAAGGAATTATCTTAGTATCTTAGCATGCACCAGACAGGTATATCTATATACATTTATATTATTCATTTGATCACTGTTCTAGTCTATAACTGACTAATAGCATACTTCTATCTTGAGAATGTTTTCATGGTTCTAAAGCAAGGGTAGGTAGCTCCAGTCCTCAAGAGCTACCAATAGTTCATATTTTTAGGATTTCTTTGCTGGAGTACAGGTGGGCAATCGGTGACACAGCCATGTTGATTGATCCATTTTACTCAACAAGAAATATCCTGAAAACATTGCTGGTGATAACTCATATACTTTCCAAAAATAAAAGAAATATGGCATATGCAACCAACACACACACACACACACACACACACATCCCAGCATTGCATTGGATACTCCTCTGGCACTCAGAGGGTTAAATATATTTGTATTTATTGCTAGTTAGGGCTCCATTTAAATGTTTAGTCTCTATGGTACAGTTGGCTTGCGATATAATTGCTCCACTTCTTTATACATATAGCACTGTGTTTTATGTTCAAAGAGGTTTAATATCCAATAGCTAATTATTTTTACAACATAATGCATTTTAAATATATGTTGTCACATCTTATAAAAGCACTACAGTTCATGTGTTGACAGTAGCACAAATAGTTGATGGCACTGGCTGAGGGACGGGTTGAGTTCACGTTCATATGCTCTCAACCAATGTGATAATTTCTGGTTACTTATAAATGCAGGGCATGCTTCTGCATGTAGCACCCCTCCTACAGATATTTAGCAGCATTAGCAAACACTCTTATGATGCCTGGTTGACCTCTGCAGTTATGGTGAACATGGGAAAGTGTGAATTATTCTTTATCAGCATCTGCACACAGCAAAACACAGACAGTTGTCTACAGGAGCTTCCAGATCTGCATGAGTAGAGATCAATGCACCTTCATGGTTGCAGTGTGGAACAAAGCACCCTTAGCAATAAGACATTTAGGTTTACAATAAATAAATTGCCTAAAGGGTACATATGTATGATTCAGTATGCATGTTTATGTGTAACTCTCTATGTGTGTTTCTGTATTTGTGTGTTAGAGAGTTAACATTATGTGTGTTGGTATGTGGACTTGTACTCACTTTTTATGTTTGTGCATGATATGTATTTATGTGTTGGTGAGTTAATTATGTTTTAGTATGTGGAAATTAGTGTGTAAATCTATATGTGTGCTACTCTATGGATCTATGTGTTAATGTGTGTATCTCTATGGGTGGGTTACTGTGCAAATATATATTTGGTTGTGTGTATACTGAGTATTGGTGAGTGCGCTATGTGCTGGTGTGTAGATAATAGTGTAGAACAGCATGTGTTTGTTAATGTGTGGATCTGCTTGTACTGTATGTTTATATTATGTTATCTTGCATCTGCAAACTATGTTGGAACAAAGATTCATGTGTGTGTGTTAGCATGGAATCTGTGTGTGTGTTTATTCGTGCACTTTGTGCTGATGAATGGACTGTGTGGATTAAATTGTAGATCTGTTTTGCATACCTCTCAAGTGTCCCACTTTAGGAAGGACAGTCCCTCTTTGAGACCCAAATCCCTCTGTCCCTCCTTCCCACGCTGGTGTCACTCCACAGCTCCACAGAAATAAAACTCACATTAATGTTTGTTTAAATGTCAATATATGTGTTTATAGATTAGTCTGTGTAAATAAAATACTTTGGTCTTGCTTTTTGCCATTTATTGAGTTATATAAAAAGGTGTCATGAAAAACACTAGAAATTCTCATTAATGGCCCGCCCACCAGCCACGCCTCCAATAACACCCCTAAAACAAAAGTGTCCTCCTTTGGCCATTAGAAATGTTGGGAGGTATGTGGTTTTGTGTGTTAATATGGAGGGCTGTCTATTATTATGCATATTAATGTTTGCATTTGAGTGTTGGTGTGTGTGTGTAATTCTGTATAATTGTATTATCTAGTCCCCTATGTTTCTGTGAGTCTCCTATGTGTTGGTGCATAGCTTAGTGTTTTCTGTAGATACTGAAAAGCTCTTAGCCCCTTCTTACAGCAAGGAGAATTTGCTAATATTAAACATTAACCTATCCTGTGAATGATTGCCGTATACAGGACCCATGCAAATAATTTATGTAAAAAGTTACATGCCATGCTTTGAGCAATGACCTCCCTTTGGCAAGGCTTATAATAGTTCTAAAAAGTGAGACATAATGGTACATCCCTCTCTCTCTATCAACATGGTGCTGACCTAGTATTCCAAATAAAGATACATTCGATCATGTTACAAAGGAATCTAATTCACCACATAAATTAGGGGCCCTATAGAATATATACAGGGACTTACTATGTCATGTAGAAGAGTTAAAAACTTGTATGAGAAGTAGGCAGTTCGTAGGGAAGCCATGGAATGGTGTCAATATCATTAAGTGTTTTTAACCTTTCGAGTGCCTGAGGGGTGCCCAATGTTATGCTTTGCTTTGCAATGCATTGGACACACCTTTGGCACTCAACGGGTAAATCCATTGAAGACTAGAGGGATGTGTAACGTGTTGCTTTGTAATGTTCTGAATACCCCTCTGACCCTCAAGGGGTTAAAGGGCAACTAGCATGAAAAATCATGTCTGCTGTAATGGCAGCAGACCTAGTAAGTAACCAGTGGCTGCATTGTATATATTTCGGGCCATAGGAGAAGAATAAAAAGGCCAGGGGAGGCTTAGCCTCTCCAAAAGAGACAATTGGAAGCATTTATCTTATGTTAAAATATTATTATGGTTTTTCTCTGGTGTAAAATTATTTTTGGGCCAACATTTCAGTAACACAACTGTGTCTTAGTGCTTGGCAAAACTGCACCAGTGGTATGCCTAATAATGCATGTAAACTTTAAGGGGAATGTACAAATAGAATGGGGCACACAAAATATGCCCAAAGAACTGTTTTTGTGTGATGCACTTGCCTAAAATGTATGTTCAAAATAGCTGCTCTATTCTGTATTGTCTAAGGTTTTTGCATTGTGGGAATGTGTATTTGTTTCAGGGTATGCTGGTCATCTCTTGGTGCATATTACATAAAAACTGGGTACATAGGAAATCGGTGTAAAGTCCTCCTTGTCCTAACACTGGGGTATATGAACACTAACACATATAAATGAGCTGGGGTTATATAAACTTAAATACCCTGAACTTCATGTTAGCAATTAGCCTCTGCAAAAAAATCTCTCTTCTCTGGCCTAAAATCTAGTCATACATGTAATCTGTGGGAATATACATTTACAGGGTTCTAGGACTCCCGTTGATTGTCTAGGATTAACTGTAAATGGGCTGGGATAAGATAACAAGCATTCTGAATACAAGAGCAGTTGTCTCTAATCTCAAGCAATTAATTGACATTAGCTTTTATCTATTAATAAAAACAGCACTAACAACATTAAATAAATGCTCTCTGAACAGGTCAATTTACACATGGAAAAATCAAGTTTATCATTATATTTTAGGGATGTAACATATGAATAATTTTTTTACAATTTTAGCTGTAAGTATGATAGCTTAATCCATTGAGTGCCAACGCATTGCAGAGCAATGTATTGGATATCCCTCTGGCACTGAAAAGTTAATCAATGTTATCCTATTTCATTTTTGATGTCAGTGTTCCTTTATGGAGCTGTTCATATAGATGATGAGCACAGGGGAAAGTTTATATCACCATATCTCATGTGCTGCCACCCCATTTCAGTGGACTTTAAAACAATTCTAGTTTATATTACAGATAATTAAAATATTTCTATATTGTATATTAGCCATTTTTCTGTACAATGAATATTTTTAAAAAATTACACTTTATATTTTCACATCATAGTATGGCACCTTATGCTAATTAGTTATGGTTTGAGGTCACACTTATTGCTGTTCTGTTGCCCAATGTGTGGGATCTGTCTAGATTAATTCTCACTGAGTGTCATAATATTGCCTCAGCACATAAACTAATCAGAATAAAATGCCACACTCTGCCACTATGCCACCAAAATATAAAAAAATGATAAAATAAAGGTTAATTTCTCAAAAACTATTCATTTTAGAAATACGCAGAATACAATTCTATAGTTATATATTTACAACTACTGTTCTGTCACCTAAATTTAAACTCATGTTTCTCCCGTGTTTCAATGGTGATCTGGTTGCAGGAGGATTGTGTCTGATGGCTGGCTTATTTGGGGGCCGATCATATATTACTGGCTGGCACACATGTGGGTCGACCATTCATTGGATGTTGAGAATCACAACCTCCACCATCAGTCATTTCAAAGGTCTGCTGGCGGCCTATAGTGGAGACCTTCCTTTCAGTATCTTTATGGATGCTGTTGATGACCTGCTTTACTGATTACTCAACACTAGTGTGTGTGACTGAGTTGGGGTTGGACTTTGACACTGCGATGATGATGATGATGATGAATGACAGGATGACTGTGTATTTTTTTGTCATGTTTACTTGTCCAGAGTCTGATTTTCCAATTGATTTCTTAAACTGTTTACAAACAGGCACAGTGTTTCTTTTCAGTGATGACAGATTGCCTTTGCCTTTCAGCTTATTTTCTGGCCATGTCATCATCTCTCACAATTTTCACATCTACTTTCAGGACAGGTGTTTTACTTGTTTGTGTCACTGTCAGATGCAGCAGTTGGTTGAACTGCTACATCTTCTTCCATTATGCCATTAACACTAGAATATAACATATAAACATAGTCAGGAGGAGGAGAAGGATCACCATCTTTTATTACCCATGCTGCAGCAACCATGGCTGCAGTCAGGTTTTTGGACTACCAATTTACTAACTCATCCCTGCACTGCTCGTACTCCTTTAGTCCTTCCCCTGCCCCTGGTATATTTACTGAACATTATTAGACTAGTGTGTGTATTTTAACAGTGAAATGCACACCAGAACTGATTGTGCAATGTCTTGCCATTTCAAAATACTCTTTCACTTCTAGTATCTGTCTGCCTTAGTCACAGCATTCAAAGTACTTTTAACTTTTTACATTTTTTAAAATTTATTTTTTATTTCTTTATTAACTGCCTCTATCATCACTGACAAACCCAACACCTGTACAACTGCTTCATCCCCCAGACTCCCCTAACACAGAGAAAAGTAAGCTGGATGGAACTTGGATCCCAGCTGTCTGTGTCTTCCTAGTCAGTCAAACAACATTTTTAGGTACTTAGGGTAAATCTACTTTGCACACACAGAATCCCCTAACACAAAGAACAGCCAGCAGAAAGGAACTTGGATCATAGCTGCCTGTGTCATCTCAGTCACATAACATTTTTGATAAAGCTTGGCACCTTGTCAGCCACAGAAGAGAGCAGAAAACTGGTAGAGTAGACATAATACATTTATTGGCAAAATCAGTGGCTCTAGGATGCAAGCCTTCAATTCAACTTAGGTCTCTTCTTCAGACATAGTAAAAATGAAGGCTGAAAGCACAATACCGGGCAGGTTAAAAACATGCAAATCATTTTAACATTTAAATTCCACTGGCAGTGAATATTCTTATGAGTACTGTTTATAATACATTAGCTAGGCTCCAGTAGAATCTATTTGTAATTGATTAAATAATACAATCAAGATTTATTACCTTTTTTGATGCTCCAGTGAATTTAAGTCTTTAGCCAGAGATGGCTAAGTCTATAGAATGTATAGGTTAACCCCCTGAGCACAAGAGTGGTGCACAACTCACTGGGCAGAGTCAGGGGGTACAGCGAAAGTGGTGCCTGATTTCTTTGATGGTGGTTTATTTTTAACGTGTTTCACATAATTGTCATGGTGTCTGTCTTTAATGTGTGTTATCAAGGCTATTGTGCTGATGATTACACTGTGCCTGCTCCAAGAGAATAATAGCCCATTACGTAAGATTTTGGTGGGGGGTGGAGGAGAATGGCCTCTTTCTTCTCCACAGCTTCTTACACAGGTCCCTAGCACCCAAAGGATCCAAAATATGTTTATTTGTAGGATAATGTGATATAAATTCCTTGTCACAATTCAGACCACAGTTCAGTGTGTTAAACTTGGTTATCAATTTATTCTCCTAGATATTTCTGATAAAGGCGTATTGCATTTTACCTTTTTGTGTCCTGCCTGGTTCCTGGTCCCTAACAGTACGCTGACCACATATGGTAGTGTGTTGGAGTATAATCACAACCAGGGCATCAAATGGCATCTGAGGAGATTCCATCCCACAGAATACACTAAGCTGGTGGCAGGGAAGGTTCATCGTTAAAATGAAAACTGCAAGTTGCAGGGTGTCCTGACACTCATGGCGCTGGCAGCATAATTCTTGTGCTCCGGTACATCCTTGAGCTTTTATTGAGTTTCACCCGACCTGCTTCTCCCCTTTCACTAACTGGGGAGTTTATTGCGTTCAGGACCGAATGAAGACTAAAAAAAGCCTCCTGCGACCCGTACAGGCACTATTAAGGGCTACTTTGCTCAGGAGCAGGCTAACGCGCCTTCTCCCTCTTCGCGCCCTTCCACTCCTGACTAGCAGGAAGAAGACGCCATTTCTGCTTGCCGAGACCGGAGCACGGATACCACCCCGGTTATCATGGCTAGCAACACTTCTTCCTCTATGAGTGAGTCTGACTCACCGACTAAAGCGGATTTATTATCTTTGGCTGCCTCACTCTGGGATGACTTTCGGAGCTTTGTGGATGACATCAAAGAGGCCTTTCACTCCGAGATTGCCGCTATCAGGGCTGATCTTGCTCAGATTCAAACCCGGGTCTCGACCATGGAGCTGAAACACTCTAAACTAGAGGAGCGTTTCTCCGCCCTGGAGCAGAAGTCCGTCAGCCAAACAGAGCAACTCCGCCATTTGATGACCCGTCTAATGGATCTCGACAATAGGGGACGGAGATGTAACCTAAGGATTAAAAATCTCCCAGAAACGGTTCTACCCTTAGACCTTAAACCGGTTGTTACGATGTTTTTCGCTGATCTCCTGGGTGAGTCGCATACGGACCCTATTCATATAGAGAGGATCCACAGAGCCTTGAAATCCAGGGATAATAATTCCCCGAGGGATGTTATAATGTGTTTCAACAGATATGGAGTCAAGGAGCTGATAATGAAGAAGGGCCATGAGCAACCCACGCTACATTGTGCGGGGGCTGAAATTCAGCTCTTTAATGATTTGTCACCTTATACCCTCCAGCTCAGGAGAGAGATCCGGCCTTTGACAGAACACCTATGGAACCTACAAATCCGTTACAGATGGGGCTTCCCCTTCGCCCTTACGGCTACCCTCAGTGGTACAACTGCTACTCTGTTCTCACCGGAGGAGATGGCTTCATTGTGTGCAACTCTGGGCATCTCCATGCCCGCTCCAGCTGAACACCCTTCTACTCCGCCCCACTCTCGTTCACACATACACCTGGAATGGTCCCCGGGCTCACCGGCTAAAAGACCTAAACAACGGAAACTGGAAATGGCGCCTCCTACCGCTGCTCCAATACCTGTCGAAGCGGCCTGGACCTGAACTATCTCTGGAGGTATCCCTATAGTTCTGTTCCTGTTACAACCTGAGCTGACTTATCAGGTTACGAGATGGATGCAATTGATGAAGATTGATGAAGATTGTTGATCTTCTTTATGGGACCCTCTCCATTTCGAGGTATTGTTCACCAGTTCTGTTGTGTTCTGACTTTCTGGGAGCCCACTGCCGCACTCTTTATGAGTGGTCCTTATATTAGTGGACTAAGGATAACATCTAGCTACGAACAGTGACTCTTGTTTGTTTATTATCCTGTCTCTCATGTCTAATGCATGCTACAAAAGTAATAGGGGGTTTAATGCTGTTGTTTCTTGTGCCAGTGGGTTTGTGCGGGGTCTGAGGGGAGGCTAGGGAATCAGAGGCGAGGAATACTTTGTCTTCCTCGACTCTGAGTCTCAGCCATAGACACGCTTGAGCGCAGTGTTCTGTTCTAATAAATGGTATTAATGCTTTTACAAGGCGATTCATGTTGTACAATGCTTTACTGTGGGATTCCTGGGTGGGTGGGAAGTGGGGATGCATGGAGCGACTAATTAGGGCCTCAACCTAACACCATATCTTATTCCTGGCCTTGCTATTGGGACAACGTCTGTATTGCTTTGGATGTTTTTTTTTTTTTTTTTTTTCCCGCTACGGGGTGATAGACAACACTTCCCGGGTAGCTTATTTAGGCTCTCTTAGTTGTTGGGCTTTTCCCCTGCTCTATCTTTGGGTCCTGATTGTCGCTCTATGGATCCACTGTGGGTACTCTGGATGTTGAGTTGATCTCTTTTTGGGCTACTTTAGCATGTTTTTTTTTCTTTTTCTCCCTACATTATACCACACCTAACCAGGTACTACCTCTCCTGATGCACTGCCCTTGGTAGGGTCTTTCATAGACTTTTGGCCCCCCTGTTGACCTCTCCGGAGCAGCGACTTAATGTCTGCCCGAGCGCACTCTGTTAACCCCCCGTGACACTCCCGCACAGACCTTTTCATACGGAAACCCCCTATACCTTTCTATGTTTATACCTTTCTCTGTTCCTTGCCTTTCGCTTAGACCCTACTCCCTTCTAGGTCTTCCCCTCTCAAACCACCAACATGTGTAGGTCTGACATCACTTTTCTTTAGGATGCTTCCAGACACTGTTTCCCCTACTCTACTTTAGTATCATGGCTGTGCACATTCCCCGTGACAATTTGTCACCTCAGTCCGACTCGCTCTTTGCTACTAGGTCCTTTCTGTCTTATCCTGCCGGATTTCTTCTAACTTCGTCCTTTTCGGAATCTCCTCCTTCGCTCATCCTATCTTACTTTCCCTCATCTCCACTGACTTTTTCCCCATCTCTCTCTCTCTTTCTCATCCCACCACTTTGGTGGGCGGTTCTCTTGGCGAGCTGGGGGGCTCTGGGACAGGTTCACGGTCTACAACGTAATGCTTCATCTGAAAGTGACTTCGCTTAATGCCAGGGGTCTAAACACTCCTGAAAAACGGTCCAATCTGTTGCGGGACTGCAAACAGCTTAAATCAGATATAGCTTTTGTGCAAGAAACCCACTTCAAAAGTCAGGCACACCCTCCTCTCTCTAACAAATTTTTTCCGCACACATATTTCTCCTCATCACTCGAGAGGAAGCGGGGTGTGGGAGTCTTGATACACTCGACAGTCCCATGGACTCTTATAGATTTGTTGATGGACGAAGAGGGATGGTACATTTTTGTGAAAGGTAAGATTCACAATCAGTTATATACCCTTGCAACTGTGTATTGTCCTAATCGCGCACAAATTTATTTTCTTAGGAGTGTGTTGACCAAACTTGATTCCTGGGCTGATGGTACCCTTATACTGGGGGGTGACTTTAATCTGGCTATCAATCCCACATTGGATACCTCTTCCGGCCAAACTCCTTTTCGCCTCTCTCACCTTAGCCAACTGCCCAGAGTTTTGCACGACATGTACCTTTTAGATGCATGGAGGATCCTATATCCTTCAGGTCGGGATTACTCTTTTTATTCTAACCCTCACTCCTCCTATAGCCGCATAGATTACATTTTCCTTCCACATTTTATGTTACACCACCTAACCTCTGCGGCTATCGACCCGATT
Source organism: Rhinophrynus dorsalis (assembly GCA_037306005.1). Lineage (NCBI taxonomy): Eukaryota > Metazoa > Chordata > Amphibia > Anura > Rhinophrynidae > Rhinophrynus > Rhinophrynus dorsalis. The sequence continues at coordinate 384,338,837 of CM074719.1, forward strand.
TCTTGGTCCGATCATTCCGCTGTTTCAATATCCTTCAATCTCTCGGATATAGGACGTTCTGAGAGAATTTGGAGGCTTAATGACACCCTATTAAAGGACGAAGCAATTCTGCGTTCTGCCTCTCTAGCCATTCAGGAACATTTCCAGACCAATTATACTTTGGATGTTTCGGTTCCGGTTACATGGGAAGCACACAAGAGTTCGGGGTCGTCTCATTCAGCTAGGTTCCCAGAAAAACAGGGAAAGGGCTAAATCTTTTAACAGACTTCTTTCGGTCATCAAAACTTTGGAATCTGCCCACAAAAAGTCTCTTTCTGCGTCAGATCTCGACTCCCTCAAGACAGCGAGGGCCACCATAAACTCGAGGCTCAGGGCCTCATTCCAAAAATCTTTCATGTTGCACAAATATCACAAATACACCCAGGACAATAAATGTGGCAAGGCTCTTGCGAAATGACATGCATTAGGTCCTCACAGGGTGTTTCCTGCATGACATATCCACAAATAGCCTCTGCCTTCCGTGATTTTTATCAGTCACTTTACAGTCTTCCCCCTGAAAACCCTACCCCTGCTACCCACCACATTGACATCAAAGCATTTCTCAACAAAGCTAACTTACCGACAATCTCGGCCGAAGCCCAGGAATCCCTAAGTGTTCCGTTCTCTGAAACAGAAGTCCTGGATGCTATTCGTGCATTGCCGCTGGGGAAGAGCCCAGGCCCTGATGGGTTCACGGCACCTTACTACAAAGCTTTCCGCCACCTGTTAGCTCCTTATCTGACCCGTTCGTTCAATGCAATTCGTGAGGGTGTTCCTTTCCCTAAGCAGGCATTAGATGCCACTATAGTGGTTTTGCCCAAACCGAATAAGGATGGGTCTCTGTGCAGTAACTACCGACCAATTTCGCTATTGAATATAGACGTAAAGGTATATGCTAAGATTTTAGCTAATAGGTTGAACTCTCATCTCACACACTTGCTCCACTATAACCAGGTTGGATTCACACCAGGGAGGCAGGCATACCATAATACGGCAGCGGTGCTATCGCTTGCTCAAACGGCAGTTTGAAATGGTATTCCGGCTATCTTTCTGAGCACCGACGCGGAGAAAGCTTTCAACAGAGTGAATTGGTTATATTTAAGGAGTGGTAATGGAAACGCAGGCCTCGGACCCACGTTTGTAAATTGCGTAATGAGCCTATATGCCTCTCCCTCGGCTAGGATCTTGGTAAATGGTACTTACTCTGCTCCGTTTGGTATAGGCAGTGGCACCAGGCAGGGATGCCCTCTTTTCCCTTTATTGTTTAATCTCTCACTTGAACCTCTATTACAACTGGTTAGGGATGATCCTTCTACACATGGCTTCCAAATATGCAGATCTACTTTCAAGGTGGTGGCTTTCGCTGACGATGTCCTACTAGCTCTTACTAATCCGGAGGCGTCTTTGCCCCGCATCCTGGAACTACTATGGTGGTACTCACGTGTCTCCAGGACCAAAATAAATTTGGCCAAATCCGAGATACTTAATCTGACTCTGGATAAGAACTCCTCCGCTCTGCTCCAGAGGCAATATCCCTTTAAATGGGCGGAGTCCTCCATCAAGTACCTGGGGATTCACATCTCCCCGGATCTACATAACCTGGCCCTCCTTAACATGACTCCACTCTCACACTCAATTTCATCCCTCCCTATCTCCTGGATGGGTAGGGTGAATGTAGTTAAAATGCTTGTCCTTCCTAAGATCTTGTACATCATTAATGCGCTACCTATCCAGATTCCCATGTATGTATTGAGATCTTTGCAGACTTCTATTAATACTTTCATTTGGGCTAATCTTAAACCCAGGGTTCGCTTCCATATCCTGAAGCAGCCTTTAACACGTGGGGGGCTGGGTCTCCCTGATATAATTTCATATTACCAGGCTTCAGCAATGGCTAATTTTTTTGATTTAAAGGGATAATAATACTTCATTTTATCTTTATTTTATTTTGTAGGCATTAAAAAAAATGAAGAACGATATAAGTCTTATCTCTCAAACCTTTATGGTTTAAGAGATATTCACAAGCAAAGTATCCCCCCCCCTGTTAAACCAGATCAGAAGGGAGGTGCCCAGGTAGACTGCAGAGAGGGACAATCTTCAATTAAGATAAGGGAAAAAGCTGAAAAACTTGTCAAGGGGGGAAGGGCTTTCATTCTTTTCATACAAAGAAGATTGTCCCCTGCTGTTATCTGTCTGGTCTTACAACCAGATTCACATCTGAGAAGAGATGGCTTACACTAGGAAAAAGGGTGGGAGGGGGAAACTTTGCTTGTGAATATCTCTTAAAGGTTTGAGAGATAAGACTTATATCATTCTTCATGTTTTTTTAATGCCTACAAAATAAAATAAAGTTAAAACAAAGTATTACTATCCCTTTAATGAGACATAATAGGCGATGGTGGACCCTGACTGTGGCAGACCATCTCCGATCAGCCGACCCTCTCAAACTATTACTGATGGAGAAGAGGCGATTGCCCAAACATTGCTGGGACCACATTATTATGGGTCATTTCCTTTCGGTTTGGCATGATCTAAACAGGTCTGGCTCTTTCCCCCATCCCCTTCCCTTCTCAGGTTGCTGTTGGGCACCCCAGACTTTCCACCGGGTATGCCCCCGTCAAACTTTTCTGATTGGCGCTCATTTGGCATTGATACCCTACAATCTTTGGCAGCTCTCCCTCAGCTGGTTACTAAAGGTACCCTCCAATCGAAATGCCACGGTTATGAAATCAAATGGTGGAGTATCTACAAGCCTGCAACTGGTGGACTCCCCAACTAAGTGATAGAGGCGGCTTCAGGGATCTCACTCTTTTTGAGAATGTTTTATCCTCTACTCCCACTCGCTTTAAACCGTTATCCTTTTCTTACTTGATTCAATGCTTCTCCTCGAGTCATGTCACGCACATGCTACAGACTCCACCGACTCTCACACCAAAAGATGGGAAACCTGGCTAAGAGCTTGAAACAGCCGTAAAGATTGCTTCTGTGTTTTCTCTGGCATTGGGCCTTGTCCCTAATTATTTGGACTTCGTCTATTCTCTCCTTGTGAGATCCGGTAGCCCCCCAGCTCTCTGTGATGTTCCGACTCGCCGCGTTTCTCTGCATACTTCTCCCTTCCTTATCTACTCCTCTCTCTTTCTATCCCCATTTATTGACTCTTTACTTTGCTTTCTTCCTTTTCTCTTCACTCCTAACACACTCTGAACTATCTCCTTTGCCTCTGCTCTATTTAGTCATTGATGAGGACCAGCACTTCCTCTACGGATTGGTTTCCTCCTATCCCCCATACTGTAGGTTGCTTTATGTCCTCTTCTGTTATTAGCTACGGACAAGACTATTGATTGGTTCCTGCGATCTATCTTCCTTCGGGAACCTATCTCCTTCTATGTAAGGGGGGTATGCGGGTTCTTTCATTATCATTGTGCAAGATTTGTTTTGATTGCTGTATGTCAACTAGTTATTTCAAGTTGGTCCAACTTTCTGTACGCACCTTATATGCCTTATGTATTATATCAAACTGTATTCCTTGATTTGTACAATTTTTCTTTGACTCAATAAAAATTTAAATTAAAAAAAAAAAAAAAAAGAAAACTGCAAGTTGTCACATGTCCTTAGTGGGGGGTAGACAAGGGACATAGTGACAGCAACGGTACTTGGTTTCTGGGGGGGATGATTTCACATTGGGGACCCTAAGCGTCATTTGACAATGGCCAGTGGTCACAGGACAACACAACATGAAGACATTTTTCCCAGGGCTTATTCTTAAAAAAGCAAACAAAAAAACAAACAAACAAACAACAGAGGACTATTAAAAATCCCCCAATTTTTAGATACTTGTTGTTTCTATGTTCTACAAATCATTGATTATTCAAGGCTTGTGACTGTAAGAAGCTGAACTGATAAAAATTATCTGTGATTCCTGAGGGCTTGTGACACTAACAAGTCAAAGTCCTACAAATCGACGTTTTCTTTTTTTTTTTAATTGGATTATTTTTTTATTAACTGTCCCCTAATGCCAGTCAACAACACCACCCCAAAAAAATCATTGTTCAAATGATTCTTTCCACAGTCTCCACCAACCAACACAGCCAACCTCCTCAGACACTCTTTTATACTATGTTATATGTTTTTTTATAAATTGTATTTATTTTTTATGTTTTTATTAACAAGCCCAGTCAACAAACTCCCGTCAAAAAAATTCCCTGTTAAACTGCTTTTTTCCCCACATTGCCCACACTCCACCCTCATACCCCTTTTATAGTATGCCTTTGGGAGATAAAGTAGCATTTGCAATTTATTGTGTGTAAATTCAATGTTCCCATTGATTTCAAAGAGCTAGGCGAAAAAAGTGAAAAAACGTAACTTTTCGCTGGAAAATTTTCACCAAGTAGAAAATGCCATTATTCACCGATTCTGGTTTGAGGCAAAATTTTTGCACATCCCTAGTTATCAATTTGTAATCAGGGTCTTTTTTATTAATAACAATCTATCCAGGAAAAGTATAACACTCAATTCCTTCTCCCATTCAGTCATATATAATGGTTATGTAGGATCAATATGAAAATGCTGTGTTTTATATAATGTAGAAATAGGTCTACTAGAAAAGACACATTTTTCCAAAGGTCTCTTGAAGGGAGTTAATTGTCTAGGAAGAAGGCCTCTGGTGGAGAATAAAAGCAGTAAATATGACTGCCTATATTTCCACGGTCCAAAAACAATTTGGCTAAAATATGGAGCCCTTGATTTTTCCAAGTTAAAAACTATGATAATAACCTGGTATGGAAATCTGAATGGCCCTATGTAGAGAAAAGGGCAGAGGGGTAAGGAGATAAGCTTGTGCCATATGTGCTATAAATGGTTAAAAATTGGATGATGAAAATATAAGAAATTTATTGACTTTACACCCACCATAAATAATCTGAAAAATGTAATCCATTCTTTGTAGTGACAAGTGTAGCATTACATCAGTCTAGAAATATTAGACAATATATAGGACCTGTTTATATCAGTTAGGCCTATACCTCCGTGTCAAAGGGGTTTCATTAGTGGGGCAGACTTTACCTTCAGACATGTTTATGCCCAGCCAAATTAGTTGATGGCCAATTACATGTCGTATTGAAAATCTGGGGACGCTGCTAATGGAATTGTATTTTGTAAGTAAATAATTTTAAGGAGAACAACTGTTTTCTATGCAACAAAGGGATGAAGAGGCTATTTCAGTGGGAGAAATTGGTTTCTATGGAGCTTAATAATTGGACAAGGTTGTATTTAACATTATCTAGTAAGTTCTTAGTTTGGAATATTCCCAAAAATGTTATTTTATCGTCTGACTTCTGTAATGGAGTCACTCTCTATATGCATTGCTAGGATAGATGGTACATTAATATTCAGAACTATGGATTTCAAGAACATTATTTTGATTTGCAAAAAGAGCCTACATATTTTGAGATCTATTATCAATTGAATGTGAGGTGAGAAATGAAAAAGAGAATGTCCTCTGTAAAACTGGCCATTTAAGTGGAGCTCCACAATGTACTAAGGACCATATACATGAGAATTGCTGTGGATAGTTTCAGGTTCCAGTGCTAGAATAAACATTTTAGGATAAAGTGGATAACCCTGCTGGTACTGTATTGTAATAAGGATATGAGAAATATCCTTTAAATCAATTTTTGCAGACAAGCAGGAATATAAGAATGCAGCATTCATCGCCATAGCTTAAATTTTTTAGACGTTCTAATCTATTGAAGACTTTTCAGCATGTGTGGAAACCAGGATTGCAGGGATGTTCTTTTTAATGTTAGTAAAAGTGTCAATGATAGCTTTGGTAATGTTAGCTTTGGCTTCATCCCTGGCACAAAAAAACACTTGACTGGGGTGTATGTATGTATATGAGTGGCAAGAAGTTTAGCAAACATCTTAACATCAACATTCAATAGTGGAATTGGACAGTAAGTAGAACATAAAGAAAGGTCCTTATCAGGTTTGGAGATTACTACTACATGGGCTTCTATTGCTGGATGGGGGGAGTGCAATACTGTTACTAATTCATTATAGTATATAATCAGATTAGTGTTGAGTACCTGTTAAAAACATGCAGTTTAACACTGTTTTTATAATACTCAAATTCTGGAAAATGGATATTTTAAATTCTTCTCTGACTAATGCTTTCTGAGCAGTTTTGCCGTACATTCAACATCTGCTTATCACAGAACTTTTGCACTTGTTTAATCAGCTCCATTGAGCTTTTAATCATACATTTCAAAGTAAATCATCATTTTAGGTACAGCTGTAACATACATTATTGCGTCAATGAAAAATTAGGGTATTTAAAAACCAAAAAGCTCAACCAGAGTACTGGAATTTTCATGCTACGGTTTGCACATCTTTGATATAAAGCTGACACATTTCCCAGTTGGAAAATAACACTTATTACAATATATTTACATCTCAACCTACTTTACAGGAACAGTTATGCTTACAAAAATTGTTCTAATTTTCAAAAACAACATTAAAAACAGCAATATAAAATGTTCCTATGTTCACAGTAACACTCTTGATTTCCTACTGTGTATTTTCTCATAGGTTTGCAGGGTTATCTGACAAACTTTGATGAGCTCTCATAAGTTGAACTCTACAACCTTAGAATGATCCACATTTTGCATAGCTGTTTCTCACTATATTGTACATAAATGCTATTGTGTGAAGTGCTTAAGAGCAATAATATTCAGCTTCAAGGTTCGACTTTCAAAATGTATGGTATTGTTCTAACTTTCATTTTACACAGTTGCATGTCTGTCATACATATCAGAGCACATAAGGAAACATTTGAGAAGTGAAAGGTGTTAGCACTTGGTAAAGAAATGCTTAGTGAAATCATTGTGCTTTAGCATTATGTAAGAGCATTACAAAACCCTGAAAACCATTGTCCCCTTATATTTAAATTAAAATATATATCTCCTAATAATAACCTTCCACTCACACACTTACCTTGCTATGGCCAGAAAATTCTGTTGGACCCTATGCATTTTCTCCTAATTCCCTTGTTTAAAAAATAACCTATTCCAGGGCTCAAAATTTCAAGTCTTGAGCTACTAGCCAGGCCTGAAAAGTTACTCGCCACCAGTTTCCACTCCTAGCCCCACCCATATCCCCACCATTAACCCCACCCATACCCCCGCCTTTAACCCCCACCCATTTCATGGTCTAACAATAGTGCCACTATAAAAGATCAGGCTATAGAGGTACTACTAACAGTTCCAGCAGCAATAACTTGTGAATAAAACATCTATCAACAGTTGTAGTTTCCACATTTTAATCAGTAGTATAAACTCTGAATTCTCCAAAAACAACACAACAGATGGTGCCAATAGTGAAATATTGTTTAAAACCTCTCAATATGACAGGTAACTCGAAGTTTGTACTCACATTTATCTTTGGTCAGCAATGGGATTTCTCCATAACTGACAATCTCACATGTAGGGTAATCTCACCGACCCTACCCGGTGCCATCCGGTCAGCTGTTAAATTGTGGAATTCCTTGCCAGGGAGGTGGTTATGGCAGATACAATGGATTCATTTAAGAGAAGATTAGATACATTTCTTTCAAAAGGGAACATACAGAGTTATACTGTTTTAGAAGGCAAATCAGGAACTTATCTGGTAGTCACTGGGGTATGAGGCAAAGGTAGAACTTGATGGACTTGTGTCTTTATTCAACCTAATTTACTATGCTACTATGTTACCATGTAATGTCTTCTGTACAGGAGCACTAACAAAAGCCAGACACTTTTGGCACACGCTCATTGAGATCTCACCTGTAGCACAACCATAGGCCTATTTGGGAGATACACTAGCAGCAGAAGAAACACTGTTATATGTTTCCAGGGCTCTGGAGCACATATTAGAAGTGATATTGATTTGTCAGAGAGTGTGCCAAGTTTTTCTTCATTTGAAGTAACACCTATGGCCCCTACTGCACAGGAGTATGTCTCTGAGTTAGTTCTTGAGATGACAAGAGTCATAGAATGCCCACACATACCACCGCCACCCCCACCACTTCCACTAGTCATGTTGTTAAAACAATAATGTTACACAGTTCTTCTGCCATGTACTGCCAAGCCATACTTTCTGAATTCTTGGAAAGAAATGAAAAACTTCATAAACTTCATAAAAACTTCATAAAAATAATCCCATCATTCTGGCAAGTTGAAAACAGAGATTTTAAAGAACTCATGTTATGTGTTACACCCCGCTGGCAAATCCCAAGTTGCATTTATTTTTCAAAGACAGCAAAATCGTACAAGCAGGTAGTTATGGGTAAAAGGCTGGAAACCTTGTATGGAAAAAATCACCTGACAACAGATACGTGGACAAGTGGCCAGAGTACAGACTATATATGTCATTTCTCACTGAGTTTCCCTCCCACCGTTAGGCAAAAATAACTTGCAATATCAGGTCCCGGCCAGTAATCTTGTCTGTGGTTCTGGCAGTTTTATTAAAGGACAGTAGCTTGGTAGCCCATACTATGAGCACTCCGCTATGTACATGCAGAGTTTTGAGAGACAATCCCACAAAGCCATAGATGTGTTAAATAAACTAGAGCAGGGCTTGGACCCCACTCCTTGAAAGCTGGTTTTGTGTTTGCTGAGAATAAGTAAAACATGGTATCATGTTAGCTATAGAAAATGCAGGAGACTAGTATTCATAATCTGGGAGTATAAATTGATAACCAAGTTTAACACTCTGAACTGTGGCTTGAGCCATGATGAGTAGTTTATGTTACAACATCCCACAAAATAAACATATTTTGGTCCCTTTGGGTGCCAGGGGGCTGCACAGCTCATATGGTGCATGTACCCTGCTTTGCCTATGTCCTGCATTTATTGTAACTGGATTCCCCTCAGAATCTGAAACTGCCAAATAGAAGCTGAATATTAAACACAAAATCTGTGCACGTTTTACCAACTACTACAGTGCTCGCAATTCACTATATTCCATAAAAGTGAATAACAACATGCTTCATTAGCAGCTGAGAAAGGAAGTGCCTACCAGGTGATTTCCACATTATACATGCTAGACCATTGGCACAAGCAAAATACGCCCATTAGAGAGTATACAATGCTAAACTGGGAGTCTTTGGAGGAGGCATCTTTGTCACCTGGGCAATGGCAACTAATGTGTGATTTATTTGAGCTGTTGAAACATTTTGAGGAGGCCACATTGTTTGTTGTGAAGGGACATGAATTCTTCCACTAATATATATTTCTGCAGAAAAACTGTAGAACATGGCTGTGGAATATTACAATAATGACAACATAGCCATGCGCCAGCTAGTGAAGGACATGTTAAAATGCTTTGTCCAGGATCCTCACATAGTGTCCATTAAAAGCAATGAGAAATACATTCTTGTTACTTTTCTAGACCAGTTTAAATAACATTGCTTAACCGTGTGGTCAGTTTGTACCAAGGCATTATGATCAGCAGCATCTGTTTGAGGAATCAGATCCTGTAAAAGAATATAAAGATATGCTTATAGATAGAGTAGAGGGTTGCATTGTGGAGGATAAGAAAGACAATAGTAGGGCCAAAAATAGTAGAAAGCATAGTAAAAAAGAAGTCAAAAAAGGGTTTATACCAGCAGCAGCAACAACATAGACAAGAACATCCTAACATTTCTAAACACATGTCATTCACCATCACAGAAAGCAACTTGTGTCTCAGGGGTGGCAATCAAACATTTGTAGTGTTGGTGGTAGTGACACATCTCTATGGAAATTGTGCACAGAATAGGGGTTGGTAACTGATACACAAAAATATGTAGCTCTTAGGAGTGGTTCCACTCCATGTGAGATGGTTACAGTATACCTGCAAGATAGCTACTGTATGTATTAGGAAAGCACAATGACCCATTGACTACTGGCAAACAAAACAGTGTGTGTGGCCAGCACTGATGTGCATTGCCATGGAAACCCTTATTTGCCCACTAGCAAACCTGAAGTCTGGGCTGGTTTTCAGTGCAACTGGTTATATTGACTTTAAAGTAGCCGTGTTGGGAGACTTACATTTCTTAAAATTAACTAGCATCTAATATCATCTAAGTATCAGGTAGCAGAAGTGGACAAATCCCATAGCATATTTACTATTAACAGCAGCACTGAGGATGAGAAGTAGGAAGAATAATTTAAAGGGTTACTACTATCTACAGCAGTTGTGACTACCGCTGTGACCACTTATTAATGTTTGACAATAATCTGATAATAACACAAGCTTAACTTAGATTTACAGATGATAATGCAAATAATTTGTCTAGCACTCATTCTTATGAACCATGATCATAAATATACATTAATCACATCACTGCCACTACACACACCTGCCACATTAATTGTAACCTTATTTTCATAACTCTTTAAACTTAATAGTTAGCCTAACAGCAGAACGCAAGGCTGCAAAAAACAAGCCCTGAAAAAAATATCTAGTGTCAGCAGTGCTAGATGGTGGTAGTGAATGGCACCAGTGACATTTTGGCATTTGCTACTGATGTAATTCCTGCTGCTGAGTCATATAAGCAGCAGGAAAATTAGGATGCTACATGGGACTGGGCTCATCAGCACTGATATGAAACAGGAGGTGGTATGATGATGCTTCTACTCGACTCCTAGTGCTGCTGAGGCAGCAGCAACAACACAACAAGTCACCACACCACTTTAGGTGCATCTATAGAGAAGACTTGTCACAATTATACTTCCCCTCTTGCACTTTCTCTAAAATCATGGGTGTGTTGGAATATTATTTTTTCCCTTGAGAGCAGGAAGGAACTGTGTCTTATCATCAGCAACTGCAATCTGCACAGTATGTGTGTAAGGAAAAGTTGTGAAATAGGGGAAGGACTGGCAAGTATCATAACAACGGACACATCTGTTCTCATATTAAGCAACAGGCACAACTGCAAGCAACCACTTTGACTTTTAGTCAGCAGTTTTAAACCATCCCTCAATAAATCAAGTACTGCTGTCACTATGGTCTTTGCCCACTCAGCTATGGAAATGTGATGTCAAGATGACTTAATAAAAATAACGAACCTCCCCTATCATCAGCTTAGCATAATCATTAGGATGGAATGTCTGCAGATGCTCCCTGATACTCTGCTTTCAATTGCTCTCTGCCACATTGCAATGTGTGGTCAGTGCTCGACACAGTGTGCAATGGGTGGACACAAACTTCCAGATCCTCCTATACACACACTCACCATCAGTTGGTAGGGGAGGTAATAGAGGCAAAGATAGTACATCAGAGCAGGAAGATGACCCCAAGGGTGCTGCAGGTGATGTTGCTGCTGCCCCAGAATCAGCACTAGAGCTAGGACCAGGTGTATTGGTGGCAAGCGGAAAGTGTCCTAATGCCATATCACTGCTTCCTGAACCAAGTCCCATGGTGGCCACGGTGGTCTGTTGCACACTAGCCTGCTCATCATCATCATCCTGCTGCTGTAACAGATGAGCTTCTGTCTCTGAAGACTCAGCAGCAAAATTAGAGCAGCAGCAAATACCAGAATGGAACTAATGGTGGTGGTGATGCCCAACCCCATTTGTATTTCTCCCATTCCTTTTTGAATTCCATAAAAAATTTTCTCATACTCTCCACCACACCAGCTGCTTGAACGCCACCCTAGCACACATCACCACCACCACCACCACCAGTCTCTTGCTTCTCTGTAGGACTAGACTAGTTTGGGATGACAAATGTAATAGAGCCCCCCCTGCTGTCACACTTGCCATCTCCACAGAAGATGACAAACTGGCAGCAGCAGCAGCAGGCACAGGCAGCTGATGTGTGCTGCTCTTACTGCTAGCCAGTTCTGTCTTCTTTAATATAGCTCTCCACATTCCAAGGAATGATATCGATGGGATTGGGTTACATTGGGTCAAAATGGGATCACAGGAAAATCTGTGGTGTCAGTAAAACATAGTAAAGGTCTATAAGTGTTTCTATTGGCAGGCATTCAGTAAGTTTGAGCTGCTACGTTTTTTGTTTATAGTTTCAGCATCAACCTGGGTAAAAGGTTAATTAAAAAAAGAGCAAAAGTATAATTGGATTGTGGTTAGGCAACAGCTCTATGATTTGTGGTTAGTCAACAGCTAGAAATTTAATCTTTTAGCTCCCTAGTGCTATTAGAGACAAAATATCCATATGCATACCAGTCTGACACCACACATACAGTCAAATCCCTTATGAAGACAAACAGATTTTTATATGTAATTTCTGTAATTTTGTATTGTCCTTCTGGTGTCATGCAACCGTGTATGGCCCTGTTGGTCTCATGAAATAAAATATGATGACACCAACAAGACAGTGCATGGTTTCATGAGACCAGAAGGGACTTACTTTTATATGTACACACACATACATACACTCACACACAGATACATACTTTTCTGGTTGATAGGTATATTGTATCCTACCTATCTTTTGAAGTACCCTGAATAACCAATGTAGTGGTTGGAGGAACAATTTAATTTCAAATTAGTGTACAGTATATATACACCATATTAATTAACTTGGTATTTTTGTATCAATAGATTTTTATTAAGAGTTGACCAGCATTATACATAGAAGTCTTGAAACACAAGATAACAAAGAGAAGGCAAATATAATGAAGTACACACCAATTCAAGTAATGGCAATGACAAACTTCGATGAATTGTGAGGTGATTTAGTCACAACAAAAAGTTGTGGGAATTCTATGAAGCTAAAGGGAGAAGACAAATTGAAAATAAATTCACTCTTGTGCAGGAGGTCAACTCCATCTGAGATAAAGAATGAGGACAGATAGAAAAGAAAGATCGGATATAAGAGAGAACGAAGGTAGGAGGAAAGAATCAAGGTAAAAGATATAAACATAAAGTAAAGAAGAAGGGAAAGCGGCGAGGGCAGGGGGGGGAGGGAGGGATGGGGTATAGACCTGGTCCCAACTACCTACTTCCTATCATTATTTGTGAGTAGCATCGTTCTGCAAGGAATGCCAGCAGGACAGTAAAGGATCTAATACAGAAATATCTCTGTAGGAAAGCCTCCAGGATAGACGTATAAATAACAACTGTTCATCAAACTTTTCATACCAAATTGAGAGGTCCGGAGGGGAAGAACTTCTCCAATTCAGTGTAATGAGAGTTTTAGCTGCATTAAGCAAAGTGTAGAGAAACAATTTTGTAACCTGGGGTACTAGAGGGAAAGTCTTTAAACAAAAGGATGTGCCAAGGTCCCTGGATAAGGAAATATCTAGCAGGTTCTCAATATGTGCGAGACAAGTTGACCAAAAGGGTGATATCAAAGGGCAATTCCTCCAAATGTGCGAGAAAGAACCAACATCCGATGTACATCTCCAGCAATGATGGGGAAGTGTCCTGTCAAAGGATTGTAGTCTGGATAGGGTATAATGCCATCTGAAAAGAAGTTTGCAATTGGTCTCCACAAAGTGGTTGGAGATGGAAGATTTACGGGTGTTCCTCCAGATAGTATTCCTTCCTTTGGTCGACAGTTTAGCTCCTAGTTTCTTTTCCTACGCAAGAACGGATGCCGGTTTTATTGGAAGTTCGTGGTCAGATAAAAGTTTATATATTTTGCCTAAGAATCCCTGGTGGGGACCCTGAGATAGGTCTAGGAGTCGTTCGAAGGATGTTAGGGGCCTAAGGATATTTGGATTAAAATAAGGTAGGGAGAGGAAGTGTTTGATTTGGAGGAATCTCAACAGTTTGTCAGGGGGCAAATTATACTGGGATTGTAACGAGAAAAAATCTCTCTAACCCGACCTATCCCGAAAGTCTCTTAGTTCTAAGGAAGGGATGGCATAACAAACTGGGAATTGCCCAGATGGCAATGAATGAGGGGATTCCGCTGGTAAAAAGACCTTTGAGAAAGGTGAGGGGTATAATATCAACTTCTTAGATTTGTTCAGTGTATAACATATCCACAAAATGTTTAGTATAATAGGATTGTATATTGGAGATAGAGATATCGAACGGGCTTCAGTAAGTAGCAGATTGATTGGATCTAATGGGGAAGAGTCACGTTCGAGACCCACCCAGAGTTTGTCATCTCTATGGTGCCTCCAGTCAGGAATACTCGCTAGTATCACCGCTTTATAATATCGTTCCAAATTAGGAAGGCCAAGACCTCCACTTATCTGTGTCTATACATGGTGATTCGGTTAACCCTAGCATTTTTGTCACCCTATACAAAACAAGATAAGGTGTGAGACGCTTTACTAAAGAAGGAATGTGGGACAGAGACTGGTAGGTTTTGAAAGAGATAGAGGAATCTTGGTAAAATCATCATTTTAAATGCATGGATTCTGCTAATCCATTAATTTGGTATTTTTTATCACCTGGATTGTGTGAGAAGTGGAGGGAATGAAGCATCCTCCCCTTATGCAAATTATTATTAATGTGTGGTCTTTGAACTGTGTTATTTTTATTAAAATTTTCTTCACAACTATTGTATTGTTTCAAAATAAAAGCAGCTCCAATTAATCTTCATAGTATTTGGGCCATGGAGAGTGTTATTTAGTGTTATATACTGTCAGAGTTGTAGTTCACAAGTAATTGAATGAAAAAGTATCCCCCTCCTGCCCCTTTTACCTAGTATAAGCCACCTCCCCTCAGATGTGGAATCTGGTCTCTTGACCGGACAGCTCACAGCAAGGGAGAATCTTCTTACTGTGAGAATAATGAAAACCCTGCCCCCTTCACATGTTTTTGAGGTTTTATTCTTGAAGATTGTCCCTCTCTGCGATCCACCTGGACACACCCTGCTGCTCTGAAGTGAGCAATGTTACATCAGTAAAAGGGGCGAGAGGGGGATATTTTATCATTCAATTACTCTTTAACTATAACTCTGACGAAATTGAAATAACAATCTCCATGACCCAAATACTATGAAGATTAATTGGAGCTGCTTTTATTTTGAAGTATTACTATCCCTTTAAATTAGTATTTAATCCCTTGAACACAGAAATCTCCATCGCATTGCAAAACAATGCGTTGGACACCTCTAGCATTCAAGGTCAGAAAGGTATCCAACGCATTGCTTTGCAATGTGATAACTCTCTGGCACTCAAAGGGTTAATAGCCCCCATTTAAATAAGTGGGGAATTTTATCTTCCACAGTGGCGATGGTTTGCCTCATAATTGCTCCAGTTGTTCTCAGTGCCTCACCCTCAGTATGTTGCCTCTGGAGTTTTGTAGGGATTCTCTTTTTCTTTTTTCTCTTTCTAGCTGGATTTCTCGTCATACAGTGCTGTTATACATTTTGTATTTAGAAGTTTGGATCCTACGGGTCCTACCCTTTTGCATATGTGATTTACCAAAGGCTATATCTCATGTTATCTCACTGTTTTCAGAGATCTGTGTATCTCTTGCCTTTGTATCCCATTTGTATTCTGTATTTGTTTCCTAATAAAATGTTTTAAATAAAAAATAAATAAAAAAGGGATATATCAAATAAAGGAATCAATTCACATGGTTGCTCATCAAACAATGAGTACAAATAGAAGCCATGAAAATACAGAAAAATATCATATACCTGGCCCTAGCTGGATTATCCCATGCTAGTCTAAAGCAGTATACATCCACATCCATAAAACACATATCAATATCCATTTAAGGACCAAATGGTTGTACAAAGCAGTGCTTTGCATTGTGATAGATCTTTCCTCATGGAAAGTCCTACTTTCTCCAGTGTATTTCCTTATCTGGTGTGAGCAGTCTAGAGAAGGAAATACATTGATGGTGGAGAAGAAAAGCCACGAGCAGCATGTCTGATACACTATTTTTTCCACTATTTAGGAAATACACCCCATATAAGTTCATAGCTAATAGTTTATCAGCATTTAAACCTTGAGTGCCATGGTGAGGGGGGGGGCAGCTAATGAATTTGCTTTTTTGCCTTTGTTCAAGAGTTAACATCGTCAATCAGTCCTAGATGTCATGTCCATGGAGGCAGACATGATAGTTTTTAGCAAGTCCACAGGACACAAACTCCACTCACTGTACATGCTTAACACTTTAATGACCAGAGGGAATTTGAGGTCCTTCTATTAGTCCCTTACAGTGCAGCTGGTTTGCTCTAGAATTAATCCAGTTCTTGATAGTACATCGGTGTGCAGCCCTGAAATCCATGACATTCCAGGACCTTCTCCTTATTGCATGTTTTACCCATGATTGTCCTGGCACATCATGGGTCCTTAAGGGGTTAAGGTGAAGGTGCTAAGAAAAGTGGAGCAATTTTGGAGCAAAGGAACTGCACCAAAGGGAACATATTCCTTTGTAACCCATTCAATGCTAGAAGGGCCTCCAACAGATTGCAAAGAAATACATTAGAGGCCACTCTCTAGCCATCAGTTGGTTAAAAGTCTAACTGAAATCAGTGGGAATATGTATTTGTTCCCTAAATTGCAGTTGGTTTGCTCCACAATTATTCCACGTTTCTTGTTACATTGGCCTGTTAGCTTTAGTAGAAAGGTACTTCTGTCGTTGCACACCCCTCTGGCACTCAAAGGGTTAAAAAATGACCCCAAAAGAAATACATTTCCCATCAAAGTTTTATTTTCATAAACGGAAAAGAAAAACGCAGATGCTGAATAGAGATTATCTTAAGCAGCTGCTACCAGCGTGCTTGTCATACAACAACTGGTGGTGCTTAAAATAATCTTTATTAACAAGGGCTAGGAATCTAGTGGTGTCTTGACAACATCCACTGTTTAAATGTAATATGCTTCTTTCCCTGCAAGTTCATACAATCAAGTAGCCAGTCTTACTTTGTTTCTATCTGAGCACCATTGGAAGCTATTAACAGACAAAACAGTGAGAGCCGCAGTACTGCAGCAGCAGCTGTACACCTCTGATCTGCGTGAATGAGCCTGCACACACCAGTTATATCCATCTATTCCCAATGATGTAGGATTAAGAGCTGTGCATATGAAATATTCTACACTAGCACGTGCAGTGGATATGGTTCAAGACACACACAGAGCTATGGTAACTTCAGCAGGCAGGTAAAAATGAAAAGAGGCTCGGTATCTTGGAATTTAAACTGCACTAAATTATGCATTGTGGGGTGAACTGGATACCTGATGAAAGGGTCTAAATAATGTATATCAATACACAAGAGTTCTAACAGAGGAGAATGCAGAAACCTGTACCAAGACTGTCGCTCGAGATTAAAGAATGTCTCACTATCATTTTATCAAATGCTGTAAGTACTAATTTCATTTTTTCTAAGCTAATGTTTTGTGATGAGTATGTTAGGTATTAATTGATTAAGAGTGATTAGTAGGTTGGTAAATGCTGTCCACAACACGAAGAAGCTTTTTGTAAATACATTGTCCTATCACTTGTGTAATGATAATATTGAAATATAATGTGCCTGCCTTTACTCTGCTATGAGAACACGTGTGAAATACACATTTCGTTTTGTAACTAATCAGATATGCCACATTGTTAACACAAAATATCTTTCATCCATGCAGTACTGAGAAGGGTAATATTTTATCATTGTAATACAGAACTGGATAAATATATTAACCCTTTGAATGCAAGAGGAGTGTGCAAGAATTGCTTCTCAATGCTTTGCATATCCTTCTGGTGCTCAAGGGGTTAAATGCAAAAAGACGCAATGGAGGAAGAAATCAATATAGCTTTACAGTTTTCCTTTGGACACTTGCAAATAGTGTGCCATTCCATTTGTCCTGATTATGCTTTCAAGGTCATTCGTAATAATATCCAATTATAATCCAGGAAGATTTTGGAGGTTTGAATGCTAGATATGCTGCCCTGTAAAATGTGTAAGGGGATTTCAGTACAGTGGATGGATTGATTTGGCAAAAAACTGTCTCTTACTGTCTTATAGTAATCATATTATAATTATAGCTTTTAAGTTTTCTTTATAGTATATTTCTGTCATGACTTTTATCATGAGAAATTGAAAGTAGAAGAAAAAAATATATATTTTCATAGAAAATCATAGCTGAAGTGTGGATTTGATAGTATTATGATGGATGTGATAGTAACCCCTGCACCGTGATATAGATTTTTATTACATTAAAAGAAACGATAATGTAGCATTATATAAAGCATGTAACCCTTTGCATGCCAAAGAGGTATCCAATGCATTGCAATGTTAATGCTTTGGATACTTCTCTGGCACTCAAAGGGTTAATAGTAGTATGTCAAGCTAAACTACTAATAACCTATGTGGGTTTTATGGTGCTCCGCAATAGCAAAGGTTTGTACTTAATGTTCGTTTGGTGTACCAGCTAGATATTACAAACTCATGTAAGATCAGAGGAATTGGTACTGGAGGTACTAGCTGAAAGGGCTTAAGCCCCAGGACTCATATTTAAAGACCTTGACTTGTTGACAGCTAGGTGCATTTAATGGTGCTAATCTCCCTGGTAGTAATGGTGCAGTTGGACTGCATGGCGCACTAATGCTTTGGGTTAGCCTGAGCACTGGGTGTTTTGGAAACCTAGCACCATCCAATGTAAAAACGCTTGACAGAATAAGCTTAAAGGGAAAATAAATAATAATAAATATGGGTCATATACATAAAGAAAGTTGACCAGTTCTGAAGCAATCCAACTGATCCATGGGCTGCAAATACAATTCCTCAACTTATAATTGATTTAAATGGGGGCTTTAACCATTTGAATGCTAGAGAGGATTAAAACAAATTGCTTTTCAATGCACTGGGGACCTCGCTTGCATTCAAATCAATGGTGATATGTATTTGATCTGTAATGTGCAGTTGGTTTTCTCTATCATTTCAGCACTTTTGCCTTTATACATATTCCCATTTAACCTTTTTGAGTACCAGATAGGTATCCAACACATTGCAATGCCACGCCATGCCATGCATTTGATACCTCTCTGGCACACAAAGTCTTAATTGCTGAGCATAAAATTGCATTTGTATTCTCCAAGCTTACAATCAATTTAATTTAATGTACAAGTACAAGCTGCAATCACCAATGTATTTTAAGATACTAAAAAATTACATCTTTTAAAAATTCCTAAATTACAAAACATGAATAAAAGATATTCTTAACCTCTCAGATACTAGAGACATCTCCATTGCATTGGGAAACAATGTGCTGTAGCTGTGTCTAGCATTTAAGGATTTAGTTATTGTTAATGTTAAAAGTAGCTTAATTCTACACAGAGACACACACACGTACATGCATGTGCTCACCCACCCACCAACCCACCCACATGCACGCACTCGTACACATGCAAGCACACACACACACACACACACACACACGTACTCACTCCCACACACATGTACACACTCATACACACACCACTCTCAAACGCCTTTCTCTCTCTCTCTCTCTCTCTCTCTCTCACACACACACACACACACATATCACTCTCACATAAACACCTCTCTCTCTCTTACACACACATACATATACTCATACATGCACACACACATACTCCTTTCATTCTTATACACACACCCCAAAACAACACGTACAAAGAAGAAGCATTCATGAGACTTAAAAATATTTAAAAACACTGTGATGCAAATCAATTCCCACTGAAGTCTATGGAGGAATTTGTAGATGCAATTTTCAATAAAGTATCCTCTACAATGGAATCCTTGCTATAATTTGAGGGATGTGCTGGTTATATATACTGATTTTTAGGATTAATCCTATCAGCATCAGCATCAGAATTATTTGTACCTTGCTGGCCACATACATTTTCAACATTTTTGCTATCCAGCTGTATGATTCCCTACGGTAAATATCTAGTTATGTAAGTAAAACTATATAGACTATATAAATTCAACTGTTTTCAAGGTACCTTAGCAGAACTAAATTTTTCATTGTGTGACAAGTTATGATGTAATAAATAAAAAAGTAAAAAAATAAAATAAAATAAAATAAAATACATATTTGGCCAGTTTCATAAACTATATACCCAAAACAGTTATGTTGGTGGTAGAAATTTCAATTCTTTTTAATCCTCTTAGTACAAAAATACCTAATATGTATAATTTTACTTAAATGCATGACTTGCACAGACCTCTAATTCAGGAGCATAAAATGTTATTTTCAACTTTTATGAACTAAATGACACATGCCATTAGTCACATGGTAAAACTACTCAAAATAACTCAATAATATAAAACTATATATTTCCTGAAAGTAAATAATGCACCACATCAAATGAGGGGTTATTTGCCTTTTTACCCCTAACCTAATGTGCACAAATATTTTCAGAATGTGGCACTAAAGGAAAAAGTAGGCATCTTTTACCCCCCCCCCCACAAATATACTGAAAACAATGGCATTTCCTAATGTATTCAGTAGCTACTTATCTTACAAGAAAAATGGCACCCCATTACTATGAAATGACATACTGTAGAATTTGCCAGAAGCACAAACCTATACCAACTACAGTCTCAATTTTATTTTTATATCACTGGGGTGGATAGGCACTAGAACCAATGAAGTCACTTCAAATAAATACGTACCATAAAGATAGGGTACACTCTAGAGCCAAAAAACAACCAATTTTATTGTTAAACATGACTTGCCTGTACTATCAACTACAGAAATGAAAAAAGATACACAAAGCATACCATTTTGGCAAGAAGATAACTCACCAGATTAAATGAGGGGTCACTTGCTTTTTTACACCTAACCTAGTTTGTGCAAATGTTTCCAGTATTTTGTGGTAAATTAAACAAATAGGCACTTTTTACATTTGAACCCCCTCAAATGTACTAACATTTTTTGTATGGGACCTGGGTCTGACTTCATGTGGGGATCCCTGATGTTAAGTGGTAAGTGGAACCAGGTGTGGGGGATCAGACCGCGTAAGTGGGTGATCTGTGACTATCAGTGAGCAGTGGAATGAGGCTTGGGGGTAAGACAGTGTATGTGAGGGGGCTTGGTCTATCATTGAACCGTGGATCGGTGGGCATTGCGAATTAATGTGTTAAACATTCCTCTGGAACACACCACTCTTTCTTTTTTTTAATTCATACATTTTTTTAGCTTGTGGGGGCATTAAGACTCCTCCTGATGTCCCCCTAGCTACTGAACTTCCATACAGAATGGCTTGGAGATCAATAGAGGTGACACAGGGGAAAAGCAAGATCACCAGTGACATAGGAAGGCTTTCCTTGAGCCACTCGTACCCGGTAGTTGAGGTAGGTTGGAAATAGGGGAGCTACTCTGCTTCCCTGCATCACCTCAATTGATCTGCAAGAGCTCCAGCCATATTAGCTAGGAAATTAATAACTGGGGTGACATCAGGAGGGGTCCTAATGCCCACCTCAAGATCTGGACTTTTAAATGCAGTTGCAGCCTGCCGTTAGCACAGCCTCATCTGAGCTGCACAACATACGGGCTTTGCACATCAGGAACAGCTGTCCAAGACCGCATGTTGTACTACCATGGAACACCACAGGTTAAGAAACAAGTGAGCTAATGATCTGTATTATTTGAGATTGCAGTCAGTATTTATGTCACAGTCAGTATTTATGTCCTAATCATTTCAATTCCAGCTATTTGGAAGAGGAAAGGAAGGATTTTAATTTGAAGAGACTGTTGCCCTTCTCTCCACTGGAGGTTTTTATCCTCCCTGAGCTTACTTTAGGTTAATGGTCTTATAGATACAGACCTACTTCCTCAGTCAAAATAAACAAAATAAATAAATACGTTTTGCTTTCAACTAAGTAAATAGTATTAATAATATTTCTCTGTTGCCCCAATGAGGTCCACAGGAGTGATGGGGTAAAGTATCCTCTGGCACCGAAGGCAGGGCATTTGCCTTAAATGGCTCTTTGGAGGTGAAGACTACCTCACTACTCCACTTTACCTTTACCAGATATGCCTGGTTGACTTCAAAGGAGGTGCTTCAGGGCAAAAATTCTCTTAGCTAGACTTTTTTATTTTCTTAATTTACATGGGACTGTGTAATCCTTTATTAGGTGGGCTCCTGTCCCTGGCCTCTTTGATGAATATTGATTAGAGTTCAGACCTTTAAAGGACCTGGGACTGCTAGAGTTTGGCTTTCTCCCTCATCTTTGTTTCTTCCTTCTCGGTCTGAGCAATACATTATGTATAAGAGTCTGGATAATGAAGAGTATTCCTGTTTCAGAGTGCACATGTCCCACAAGGATGCCCCCTGTCTAGCAGACATGTTCTGAGAACTGTGGTAAAATTGATAGTTTTGCACTCTGTTCTTCGTTTTTTTCTGCTCCAATCCTTTTCTCTTCTTTAATGGAGTTAACCTCTTTAACTACTTTACTAAAATCTATATTTTAGTCAAGAAAGACTTCGTTATGGGCCTGTATGCCTGTAAGAAATGAGCGATTGCCTCAGCCATATTGGATGTGACATTGGCAGCAAAATTACTGAGAATTCCAGGGAATGGAAGGTATTATGTCTTCACTTTTTTCTCTTCCCTGTCTAGCTGAGATCTCCCTCCTAATGTTATATCTTAACCCTTTCCAGGCAGATAGTATTTTCTTTTTTATTTCTGCTCTGCATTCTTTATGTGGGAGGTGTCTTGGCTATGTTTGAGCACATGTGGGACAGGGGCAAGTCTTAGATCACCAGGGTATCAAGAGGTTTTCTATTAATCCTTAGTTCCTCATGTCTTCTAAGGAACTTCACTGCTTCAGTATCACCTCTTGTTCTGTGGCCTCTACACAGCAACTCATGGGCCTCTCTTCTCCTGAACAGAGGCCTGCATGGGTTACAGCCCTTCTTTCTCCTATGACTATTATCCCTTACTCTGTTAAGCGGGTTCTTGATTCCTGAAACCAGGGCCAATCTGTTGCCCCCACTCTGCATACCAGTGATTTTTCTACTGAGGAAGGGAAAACTGATTATCTTTCTCTTCTCTTGTGATGCCCTACTGCAGTGATCTACTGCCTTACATCACTTTGGCTTGTGTATGCCTCTGTACTTTAGGATCAGGGAGATAAGCAGCTGCATTCTCCCTGTAAGGTGAATTTTGTGGCATTTGGTGCCACTTTATATTCCACCTTCACAGCTTCTTTGGTGTTCAGGGCCATTCATGTCTGGGGAAGAACAACTCTTGAAGGGTGTTCATGCGGACTCACCTAAAGAGGATTTTGTTCTGACTGTTTCTAAGATCATTCAGTCTAATGCAGTGGTTCTCAACTCCGGTCCTCGGGACCCACTAACAGGCCAGGACTTAGGGATTTCTCTGCTAGAGCACAGGTGTGGTGATCAGAGGATCATTCACATTGATTAATTCACCTGTGCTCTAACAAGGAAATCATCAAATCCTGGCCTGTTAGTGGGTCCTGAGGACCGGAGTTGAGAACCAGTGGTCTAATGCTTATGTTACTGAAGCAGCCTTGGATTCTGCTAGGTTACTGGGGAGGCCTTAGCACTAGGGGTGGGCGAAAGGTCCTGTTGTGTTCCCTTGAAAAAATCAGTGAAAACCATATGGTTTTCAGATTTTTCACAGGAAAGTCCACCTTAAGCAAACCCCTTAAAATCTTTACCTATTTGCTTAATGTCTTCACTATTGATTCAATGGCTAGAAAGTTCCTGCCTAATTACTTACGTGTACTTCACGTTTTCACTTAAAAAAACATGACTTTTACAGGGCGTGAAACACAAAACCAAACAGCTAGAGAGATAGAAAGGGTGCTACTCAATTTTGCAGTAAATTACATAGTGAAATAAGGGCAGCAGAGGCTTAGACTGTTGGCTAAGAGAATAAGCAGCCATCTAAGAAAAGGAGGAGCTTGAAGGACCGTGATGCATCCAGTGAGTCAGAGGAGGATGTGACCACCACCAGAATGAAAGGGTCTGAGAGCCCAGATTCACCAGACCCAATGACACCCAGTCTCCCTATATCGTACCTAGGGATCTGGGGGGAATTAGTGTTGTCATCATCCTCAAAGGCACAGGAAGAAGTAGGTAGCAGTGTGAGCTGGACAGGTCAGCTACCTGTGCCTACTGCTAGTGCTGCCAATGTGCCTTCTGATACACAGGAGGAGGAGGATATTATGGCAAGTGTGACAGCAGGGGACCCTAAGTCACACTTGCCATACCCATGCAGTCCCACTACTAGCAGCTATAGTGTTGGGGGTGAGGGAAGATGAAGGTGGTAGTGAACATAGAAACATAGAATTTGACGGCAGATAAGAACCATTCGGCCCATCTAGTCTGCCCATTTTCCTACAAAAACCCCCCCAACTTTTTTGGTACTTAGTCTTTTCTTACGTTCAAAACCGCCTTATGCCTATCCCATGCATGCTTAAATTCTGTGACTGTATTAACTTCTACCACTTCTGCTGGTAGGCTATTCCACTTATCTACTACCCTCTCAGTGAAGTAACATTTTCTTACATTACGTCTAAACCTGTGTCCCTCTAGTTTTAGACTATGGCCTCTTGTCCTAACATTTTTACTCCTTTGAAATATACTTCCATCCTGTACTTTGTTGAATCCCTTCATGTATTTGAATGTTTCTATCATATGCCCTCTCTCTCTTCTCTCCTCCAAGCTATACATATTCAGATAATTTAGTCTATCCTGATATTTCTTTTCCTGTAGACCAGTCACCATTTTAGTAGCCCTTCTTTGAATTTTCTCTAGAGTATCAATATCCTTCTGGAGATGGGGTCTCCAGTACTGTACACAGTACTCTAGGTGAGGTCTAACTAAAGATCTGTAGAGTGGCATGACTACTTCCCTTTTTCTGCTACTAATGCCCCTAGCTATTCAACCCAGTGCCCTGCTTGCATTCCCCACCACTTTATTACAGTGCCTGCTTACCTTTAAGTCATTAGAAATAATTACTCCCAAATCCCTTTCCTCTGTTGTCTCTGACAGCACAGTACCCCTAATAGTATATTTTTCCTTGGGATTTTTATGTCCCAAGTGCATTATTTTACATTTATCAGTGTTAAACTGCATCTGCCACACTTTCGTCCATTCCTCCAACCTATCCAAATAATTTGCCATTTGGCTTATTCCCCCTGGAATGTCTACCCTATTGCAGATCTTTGTATCATCTGCAAAAAGGCATACCTTTCCTTGAAGACCTTTTGCAATATCACTAATAAAAATATTAAAAAGAATGGGCCCCAGTACAGATCCCTGAGGTACTCCACTAGTAACACTCCGAATATTCTCCATTGACTACCACCTTCTGTCTCCTGTTACTCAGCCATTGCCTTATTCATTTCACTATTTTTACATTTAGACCCAAACACTGCAATTTATTTATGAGTCTTCTATGAGGGACAGTGTCATATGCTTTACTGAAATCTAGATAAGCTATATCTACTGCTCCCTCTTGATCTACTATTTTAGTTACCCAGTCAAAAAAAATCTAGGAGGTTAGTTTGACAAGATCTCCTTGCTGTAAACCCATGCTGTTTGGTATCTTGCAAGCCATTCATATTCAGATATTCAACAATTCTTTCCTTTAACATAGTCTCTATTACTTTTCCCACTGCTGATGTAAGACTTACTGGTCTGTAGTTACCAGACTCTTCCCTGCTACCTTTTTTGTGAAGCGGTACTACATTTGCTACCTTCCAATCTTCTGGAACTATTCCTGTTGCTAGTGACTGATTGAATAAATCTGTTAAAGGTTTTGCCAGAACACACTTAAGTTCTTTTAATAACTTTGGGTGTATCCCATCTGGACCCATTGATTTATCTGTTTTTACCTTAGAAAGTTGAATTAGAACTTCTTCTTCTGTAAACATGCATGTTTCCCTTGTCTTGCCATTTCTTTTTTCTAACAGAGGTCCCTTCCCGTCCTCTTCCTCTGTAAAAACTGAACAGAAATATTCATTGAGACAGTCAGCTATCCCTTTATTCTCATTTACATAGTTTTCATCTTTTGTTCTCAGTCTAACTATTCCTTGTTTCGTTTTCCTCCTTTCACTTATATATCTAAAAAATGTTTTATCCCCCTTTTTTATTGACTGGGCAATTTTTTCCTCTGTGTGTGCTTTGGCACATCTAATAATACATTTGGCCTCCTTCAGCCTAGTTTTGTACTGATACCTATCTTCTTCCTTCTGCGTCTGCTTATATTTTTTAAATGTTTCTTTTTTCTCTTTTACTGTATTTGCCACTTCTGCTGAATACCACAGTGGTTTTCTTTTTCTTTTACCCTTGCTGACATGTCTAATGCAATGTTCTGTTGCGTTTAGTAAAACACATTTCAGATAATCCCATTTCTCCTGGACTCCATCTAACAATCTCCAAGTTGTTAAAGACTGACGTAAAAATGTTTCCATTTTAGAAAAATCAGCCTTTCTAAAGTATAGAACCTTTGTTTTTGTGTGGTTCAGCTCAGCCTCTGTCTTTATATTAAACCATACAGATTGATGATCACTGGAGCCCAAACACTCTCCTACAGCTACATCTGATACCAAGTCTCCATTAGTAAATAATAAATCTAGTGTGGCTTCCTTCTTAGTCGGCTCTTCTACTAATTGACTAAGATATAATCCTTGTAAAGAATGTAGGATATCTCTACTCCTGGCTGAACCTGCTGCTTGGTTTTTCCAGTCCACATCTGGAAGATTAATCTCACCTTTCACAGTCATCTTAGTTACTTCCTTGACCAGCAGTTGATCCAACTACTCTGTTTGTCCTGGAGGTCTATAGATCACACCTATACGAGTAACTATCTTATTCCCATATTCTAAAGTTATCCAAACAGTCTCTGTGTTCTCCTCCATTCCCAGTATAAAATTGACTTTTAAGCTATTTTTAAAATAAATGGCAACCCCTCCTCCTTTTTTGCCTTTCCTGTCTTTTCTGAATAGAGAGTACCCCGGTATTTCTACATCCCAGTCATTTTTATCATTGTACCAGGTCTCGGTAATTCCCACTAAGTCCACATCTTCCCTAGTTATTATTGCAATGAGTTCAGGGATCTTATTCCCTAAATTGTACACATGGCTCAAAGTCTACTGGTTTTTGACCTATGTGCCACAGACATAACTTGATCAAATTAATCTGTGCAATGCTGTGGGGGGCAATTGGTTATCTCCTGTATCATTCCATTGCCCCCCTTTACTAGTTTAAATACCCATTAACAAAACTTCTGAATTGCTTGCTGAGAACCTCTGTTCCCTTTTGAGAAAGATGTAGGCCATCTTTTTTGTACAATTCCTTGTTACACCAAATAGGTTTGGTGTGAGAAACAAAGCCAAATCCATGTTTTTGGCCCCACTTCCCTAGCCATGAATTAAAATCTCTTATTCGCTGCATCCTACCATCATCTTCCTTATACACTGGTAGAACCTCTGAAACACATACAGAGCAGCTGAAGCAGCTGTAGATGCGACTAGTGTGGCTGCTGTAGATCCTCCTGCTGAGGTGGAAGGGGAAGTGATGCTGAGCAGCCAGACTAGTGCTCAATGGAGCCCACAACATCTCCCTGACCCCGTGATTCCCCTCTCCCCTGATATTGTGCCTCTGGGACCTGATGCTGAGGAAGGGAGAGCTAGCTAGCAGCAGTATTTGCATCAGCGCAGATCAGCTGTCTATGCCTGCTGCTCGTGCTGCCAGTCTGCCTTCTTCACCTCCAGAGATGGCAAGTGTGACAGTAGGGGACCCTCTGTCACATTTGTCATCGCCAACCACTATGATAGAGCAACAGCAAGGAGGGACTGGTGGCGATGAGGGTGATGGTGAAGCAGTTGGGGTGGAAAAGACATTAAGGGCCTTTTTATTCAAAAATGAGAAGGATGGGAGACAGATATGTAAATGGGGATGGGCATCACCACCCCTACCAGCTATGAGATTGCACAGTTTGCTGCTGCTGTAATTCCTGCTGCTGCTGAGTTGCAAGGACAGCAGGCTAATAAAGGAGGCTAGCTGTGATGCAGGACTAGGACAGGTCCCATTTGCCAGCGATACTCCTGGTTCTAGTTGTAGTGCTGATTCTGAGGCAGCAGCTGCATCATCTTCTTCCCCAGGCAGTGAAGGGGATTGTGGAGCATAAGAAAGAGGCAATTCTTCTCCACATTTCCCCTCCCTCTGAGGTCATGGATGTGGGGTTATTTTTCTCTTGGGGTAAGCACAGTGCAGTCATAAGTGATGGCACTGTGTACTATATGCAATAAATCAGTGAAAAGGGGAAAGGAGCACAGCCACGTTCATAACACACATGAAATACAGACACCATGCCATTTATGAGAAGCATGTTAAAACCATACCCCCACAAAGTAAATTGGGAGCCATTGTTTCTGTACACCCTTTCTCTCCCCACAAGAAATAAGAGTTGAGGCAGAAATTGAAGAGGCTGAAGAATAGAGAAACCCAACCAGAACCTGAAAGTTCGATGATGAGTGAAACACCTGGCTCACCATCAAATTCTTCCTCTCGGGTGCGGGAAGACATAGCAACGTCTTCTGGTTATCCACCTCTGTCATGGTTACCTTCTCCACCAGCTGATAGTGATTCTGTAGATGCAAAGATATGGCAGTTCGTGTCCACCCATTGCACATTGTGTGGTATGCTGACCACACTTCGCAATGTGGTGGAGTATAGTCCCGCAGAATGCACTAAGCTGGTGGAAGGCAGGAATTGTCATTATTATTAGACTGCAAGTTGTCAAATGTCCTTAGCGGAGCAGGCAAGGGGCATTGTGACAGCAGCAGAACTTGGTTTTTGGGGTGGATGATTTGACATTGAGGACCTAAGCATTAAGATGTTTGATTAAGTTGTGCCAGCTGTTTGATTTGAGTGCAAATGTGTCCATTGTTCCCAACCCTATTTCCCACACACACTGTAAACATTGTAGTTGCTGATGAGAGGCACAGTTCCTTCCTGATGTCAAGGAAAAAAGTTGTATTCACCACACACATGATTTTGGAGGAGATGAGGAGAAGAATTATAGGCAAACTTCATTTCTCTAGATACACCTGAAGTGATTGGGGCTAGTTGTGCTGCTACTGCCTCAGGCACATCACTTGAGCTAGTGGCAGGTGGAACCATGACCATCATCAACCATAACACCATTGTTATTGATCCATTCCCTTTGAGCTGCCTAATCTTGCTGCTTAAACAGTAGTTGCAAATGCCGCAATGACACAGTGGCATTTTCCAATGGCCAGTGGTCACTGGTCACCATAACATGGCCTGCTGGCACTAGGCCAGTATGGTATATATATATATTGTTTCTCAAGGATTGTTCTTTAAATATACCACTGAAGCCTATAAAAAACTATTTCGGTGGGGCTTGTTTTCTACAAATCCCTGTTTCCTCAGGGTTTGTGCCTCTAATAATCCCGATACCAGAAAATCACTGATTTCTCAGTCAAAAAAAATCATCAAAGATTCCTCAGGGCTTGTGCGTCTAACAATCCTGAGTCCAAAAAATCATCACTGATTCATCAGGGCTTCTGGCTATCAGTCTTGCTCTTTTGAGGACGCTCCTTGGGAGGATCTCCCAACTCGGAACGACATGGAAAGCCTCATGTTCTCTATCTGAGATTCCATTAAGACTGATATAGTGGACCTACGTTCTGACCTTCACTCCCTCGGTTCATGAGTGGGGGATTTAGAGGATGCACAAGACTCCTTCGCAACAGTGCAATAATGCTTGCACAAATGGCTGGTCTATCAAGAGGAGACCATAGATTTCCTGAAGGTCCAAGTGCATGATCTGGAGAACCGCAGTAGGAGGTCCAACATCCTTGTGCGAGGTCTCCCGGAGACTATTCCTCTTGCTATGATGACGCAGACTCTTCAGGATGTTTTTGGCAAGCTCATCTAGGCTCCTTCTGATATTATACGTCTAGAGAGAACTCATTGGGCGTTGCACCCCCGCAACCAATTAGGGGACCGACCCAGGGATGTCATTTGCTGTTTGCATTCGTTCTGGCAAAAGGAACTTATGACCCTGGCCAGAGATTCAGGCCCTATACCTGTAGCTGATGCCCAGATCTCCCTCTTCCAGGACCTATCTCCACTAACCCTACAAAAGAGATGCAAACTCAAACCGCTGGCAGACGAGTTGAGGAACCTCCATATCCCCTACCGCTGGGGATTCCCCATTTGCTATGATATTCACTTACACTATCAGGAAGGCGGAGGAAGTACAAGATTTCTATAAGCTTCTGAACTTTTCTCTAGCCCCGGATCTGGTGGACCCCTTTCGTCCAGCCCCTCCACGAGATGTACCCCTTCCTCGACGAGACATGTGGCAATCTGCTCCTCATAGATGCCCCAATGTCCCAGTGGAATCCGTGGCGACAGCTGATGCCACTTGATGATGTTCCAGGTTTCCTTCTTACCCTAACTGAGGACTTGTATGTACCTGCCTAAGGTTGCCTACATGTGTTTTCTATATGCATTTGAAGCTGTCACCCACCTCTGCGAGTGCTTGCTCCCTGTTAAGTTGTGGTCTCCCCCCCATCCCCTACTGGTTTGCTAGATGGATCCCCCTCCTCTGTGACCGGGGGGGGGTCCTTCTGGCAACCCTGCCTGGGGTGTGGGATTCTTTCTGCCTGATTATCTAATTTAGTTTACCCCTTCGCTACGAGTTTTACAGTGGGCCTTATTTCCTATGTTTTTGTTGGCCACTACCCCCCTCCCGCATGCCTTGCCCACGGCCAAGTGACTGGACCCCGCTTAGGGTCCCATTGTGACACGGGGGGCTCATCGAGTCGCTTCTCATAGTGGATTGCCTTCGGGACCTTTCTCCATGTGGCGTGATGCACCTATTTGCTGCCCTTACCTACATAGTAACATAGTAGATAAGGCTGCAAAAAGACATGCGTCCATCAAGTCCAGCCCATGCCAAAAACACCCCTGTTGATCCAGAGGAAGGCAAAAAAAAGCCCTCTGGAACCATTTCCAATCTAGTCCCAAGTGTGTGTATGGGGGAAATTATTCCTTCCTGACTCCAATTGGTAGTCAAATAGTTCCCTGGATCAATATCCTATCTGCTTTGAAGCCATCAATCATAATTGTCAATATTGTTCTGTGCTATCTTCTTAATATACGGTTAGTTGGTTGCCAATTATATTATTACTCTTTTTTTTACCACAATGTTATGTCTGCTTTTATAAGAGCAATGTCAGATACCGCATATGTTTACTACTAAGACTCGGTGGTTGCTGCCCGCTTCCCTTGGCTCTTTTATGCCCCTTTTTTTGGTGCGTCCCAGCTGCTCCTTGGTGCTCTTGCTTGGGGGATGCGGGCCGTGTTCATCTGACTCTTTCAATTTGTTTGTTGCGATGATTGGTAGCTACCTGAGTTCAGTCACCTGCTTCTTGTTTTACTGCTGTTGTTTGGTACTGAGCCTCTGACATCACCTATGGGGCTTATGTCTGTCCCTCACCCTGATACCTGCTACTGTTTTTTCTACTTCCCTTCCATCTTGCTGCTGTGTCATTCCCTTTCTCTCCCTCTCACTCCTTTCTCCCCCTCTCTTTATCTCTTCTATTCGGCTTACTCAGATGATTTCTGTAGTTTTCACTGCACCTTATAACACACATTTAGTCCTCTCTGATACAGATTTTCATCCACTCTCATTTAATTTCATCCCAGTGATCATACTTAGCTCCTGTCCTGACATGCTGCGGACCCCCTGTGACTGCCGATATGTTGCCTTCCTGGTTTGGAATGTCGCCTATAGTGCAGTTTATAATTGCTGGTCTAAGACTTCCTATTTTTTACAGGCTTGGATCTGCCTGGCCTGGTTCTCTTCTCTTACCTCTTTTCTCCTGTCCCCTTTACTCTCCTCTGTGTCCTTCGCCTGCTCCCCCATGTTCCTCCCTTTCCCTCCCAGATGGGCACTCTGTAATTCCCGGTGTGTGATATAATTGGGCTGCTGTCACTCTGCTGGTGCTACTTCCTGGGTACAGCGTGACTTTTGACTTCAAAGTACTCTCAATCAATGCCAAGGGCCTCAATACGCCTCAGAAGTGCTCCCTTTTGTACCTGGAGTGTTCCAGGTTGGAGGGTAAAGTATGCTTTGTTCAGGAAACCCATTACTCAGCCTCCCATTTGCCTACACTTTATAATCTTCTCTACCTTTATCAATAACATAGCTTTGCTCCCACCAAGAGCTGCGTGGTCGATATCCTGCTTCATAAGTCATTCCCCTTTACTGTAATGGATTCTCTGTTGGATTTAGAGGGTCGTTTCCTTTTTCTTAAAGGCAAAGTTGGTGCACAAACATGCACTTTTGTTACACTCTATGCCCCAAATTCTCAACAATTTCCTTTCCTCTCCTCTACTATCTCTTCTTTGGCTACTTTTGCTGAATGGTTTTTATTGCTAGGGGGAGATTTTAATACTGTTCTTAACCCTTCTCTTGATTGCTTCCAGGGCTCTTCTTTGCTCCCAACCTCCCATTCTGCTAAATTGCGGACTCTGTTGTCTAGCCATTCTCTTTTGGACCCCTGGAGCCTTCTACATGTTGCAGAGCGGTCATATTCCTTTTACTCAGCCCCACATTCCTCTTACTCCCACATCGATTTTTTTCCTTGTATTATAGACTTATATCCATCTTATTACCTCAGCATCTCTACACTCAGTAACAAGGTCAGACCATGCTCCTGTGGAGCTTGTAGTGTTGCTTCCCATGTGCCTCTCCTCCTCTGGGGTTTGGAGACTGGATAAAACTATTCTCTCAGACACTTCTTGTGTTGCTCATATTCACTCCGCCATCGAGGAATATTTTCAATTTAATGCCATACCTTCTACGCCCTCTGTGACTATTTGGGAGGCTCTGAAGTGTCATTCGAGGGGAATGTATCCGCCTCCTATCTGAGAGGAGAAGTTGATCCAGACAGGAGTTGGATCTGCCCTCTGCTCCTGCTATCGGCCCATCTCCTTATTACCTTTATTTTCGGCCAGGGTTCCGTTTAAGTGAGCAGTTGCTTCGCTCTCTTACTTGGGTATTCGTCTGACCTCTACGATCTACTCTCTTTTCCAGGCTAACTACCTACCCCTTTTGTCCCGTATTGATAGAGAAATTAGAACTCTTAGGCCTTGCTTCCTCTTTTGGTTTGGCTGCATAAATCTCTTGAAATCTGTCTATCTCCCTAAGGTTCTGTATGTGATGCAGGCGGTGCCTATATCTCTTTCCAAGTCCTATTTAAAGTTACTCCAGAGCACCTTTACTACTTTCTCCTGGAACCACACGCCTGCCAGGCTTCATTTTTCTATCCTCACGAGTTCACGTAAGATTGGTAGTCTGGGTGCACCGGACCTGTTATTACCAGGCTATCCACTTATCCTCTATCCTCCATTGGTTTCATTCCTTGGTGGACAAACCTTGGATCCCAATCCTCCAATCCTTCTCTTCAGCTGCACCTTTGACCTACTGGCTCTGCTTTCCACCTTCGACTAGACCTCACTTCCTTCTTAATTCCCCCATACTTCAACCGATTCTGGCGACTTGGGACTTGGTCTCCTCTTCTATATCAAGTTTCCCTTCCCCTATTTTGTCTCTATTGTCATATTCAGATTTTCTTCCTGGTAGATCAGCTTTAGCTTTCTTGCCTTGGCGCACAGACGGCTGTCTCCTAGTGGCTGACTTGACTAGGGATGGCTTTCTAGCTGACTTCTCCTTGCTACAAGACCGTCTTCACTTGCAATCCCAGGACTACTGGGGATATCTTCAGATTTCTCACTTTCTCTCTATCCACTCCATCTAAAGCCCTTCTTCTTAGGTAGCTGACTCCCTCTGAGAAACTTTGCCGCCTGGATAACCCTTGTCATACCCCCTTGTCCCATTCTATCTCTAAGCTATACTGTTTGTTAGGTGATAAAGAACTTTCTATCTCTCGCTTCTGCCTCTCTTGGGAGGAGGAACTGGGGATAACCATTCCAGAGGACGTGTGGGCATTGGTGATCAGGGACTCTCTCTACTCCTCCCGGAATCTGACGGCAGTAGAAGCCAATTATAAATTGCTATTGCGGTGGTATAGGACTCCGGCTGTTTTACACGCCTTTCATCCTTCCACTCCACCCACGTGCTGGAGATGTGGAACTACGGTGGGGAATATGTAGCATATCTGGTTGTTCTGTCCATCCATACAGCCCTACTGGGCTGCCGTCCTGAAATCCGCTCAACCCTCTCACTAGACTTGCCGTCAGACCCTTTGCTCTTGCTGTTTTCCATAGGTCTTCGTTCTTTGGCCAAGACTAAAGCTTCAAAGTTTTTACTTACCCATCTTTTAAATGCGGCACGTATGTGTATCCCACAGTTCTGGAGGAGCACGGCCCCCCCTACTGTCCACATGTGGCTATCGAGACTGCATGCTGTGGTTTTATATGAAAAATTGACGTGTCTGCTCTCTGGAAACATTGCCTTCTTCTGTGATGTTTGGGGCCCTTGGCTTTACTCACATCTGGTAGTTGTAATGCCTTCCACTGCGGCCCCTTATTTCTCCCTCTGTGGAGCTGCAGGCTGCCCATCCCCCCTCCCCTTCTTTTCTCTTCTCTCTTCTCTTTCATTTCCTCATTTCTCTTATCTCTCTTCTTTTCTGTTTTCTTCACACCTGAGATATGCTTCCAAACTTGTATCTCTGGAGTGGCCTGCCTAGGTCGTCCTCACTCAATCCATTTTAGAGCTCAACACCCTTGCTCATTTGCCGTTGAATATTGTTTAGCCCATGGATAAGGGTTGATCTAATTTCTGTTCTTATTACTAAACTGTTATCTGCTACTTTTTGTTCAATATGTATCTCATGTGGCTGTATTTGACCTTTCATTTTCTGTACACTCTTTATCCTCAATAAAACTTGGAAAAAAAAAAAAAAAAAAGAATGAACCCAATGAATCATTTGAATCATTGATTCATCGGGGCTTGTGATTCTAACAAACCTGAGTCCATCCAATCATAACTGATTCCTCAGGACTTGTGCCTCTAACAAGCCAAAGTCTTACAAATCAGTGTTTCCTCAGGGCTTGTACCTAAAAAGTCAATGTCTTACAAATCCATGTTTCCTCAGGGCTTGGGCCTAACAAGTCTAAGTCCTAAAATCAAGGTTTCCTGAAGGCTTGGGCCTAACAAGACTAAGTCTACAAAAACAATATTTCCTCAGGGCTTGTGCCGAACAAGTGTAAGTCCTACAAATCAATGTTTCCTCAGTGTTTGTGCCTAACAAGTCTAGGTACTGCAAATCAATGATTCCTCATGGCTTAGGCCTAACAAGGCTAAGTCCTACAAAACAAAGTTTGCTCAGGACTTGTGCCAAACACATGTAAGTCCTACAAATCAATGTTTCCACAGGGCTTGTACCTAAACAGTCTAAGCCCTACAAAATAATGTTTGCTCAGGGCTTGGACCAAACAAGTGTATGTCCTACAAATCAATATTTCCTTGGGGCTTAGGCCTCTAACAACAAGTCTATGTCCTACAAATCATCCTCTACAAAATACTCTATCCCATCAAATATCAGCCTGCACCAGTCACAGCTTACATAAAGGTGTTTTCTGTCTCTGTCATGTAACCTACATTTTTTTTAATTTTTTTATTAACTGTCGCCTCAATACCAGTCAACAAACCTCCCTCCAAAAAGTCTTGTGTTCAATTGATTCTTTCCCCAGACTCTGCCAGCACAGGCATTCACAGACCCATTTTATAATATGCCTATGGGAAATAAAATACAATTTGCTGTGTTCTGTGTAAATTCAGTCTTCCCATTGATTTCAATGCAATGAACTAGGTGAAAAAAAGAGAGAAAGTGCACTTTTTGCAGGAAATGCCATTTTTCTCCTATTTTGGTTTGAATCAAAAATTTTCACCCATCCCTACTCAGCACTGTCTGTTTTTGTGCATCACAGTCTTGGGCTAAAAATATGGTTGGTAGACCAGTCTTCCTAGATGTCCTTGGCCTCTCTCCCATTCATGTGCATGCCATTATTTGACCCAGAATTGGAGAAGGTTTTCAGCTATGCTACTGGGGGTAAGAGTACTGTGTTACCTCAGGTTACCCCCAAGTGTTACATTTTTCCATGGTTTTCATTTCATTACCCCCACCAGCAAGGCTACGCACCCAAGGTGTATACTCCTACAGGGCCCTAGGTATGCCCTTCCTCTAAACCCAAACAGGCTTGGGCAGGCAAGAAGCCATCCCAAAAGCCACAGCTAACAACTCTACCTTTGCATGACTTTCAGGGGCCGGTCTGCATAAGGTAATATGAGGTTGTCTGTTTCTCTTTCACAGTATGTGGACTCTATCCATGGCAGACCAGTAGGTTTTATGGGTGATTTTGAAATTGTATTGCATAGTTTTCAAATTCCTTCCTCTGTGTCACTTCTTCATGTCCATGGTTCTTTGTGATCCAAGATTTGGTTTCTTCCC
This sequence comes from Rhinophrynus dorsalis, assembly GCA_037306005.1. Taxonomy (NCBI): domain Eukaryota; kingdom Metazoa; phylum Chordata; class Amphibia; order Anura; family Rhinophrynidae; genus Rhinophrynus; species Rhinophrynus dorsalis. The sequence continues at coordinate 384,375,239 of CM074719.1, forward strand.
TTGTGAACAGGCACGTCTTGGTGCATGTTCCTCCTCAGGAAAGATTCATGGTATTCTATTACAATCTTTTCATAAATCCCAAAAAAGATGGCAACTGTCATCCTATTCTGGACTGGACCAAAGTTGTTTACACTAAAGGATGGCTAATCCATTGTTGAATACTGAATTGTTTAGCTTTCTACAGTCATACTGTGTGTTTCTGACTGCTTATAAAACAAGCATAGTTAGATATGAATTTTCAATGTTAAACAAATAGTAGCTTACATAATAATTTTAAATAGACTGGTACAATGTGAGACAATGAGAGAGAGGTCCAGACTCTTTCAAATACTGCATATTCTCAATTACTAAATAATCATTCTACAGATATAGTTATAATCACTAACCCATGTGTTTTCTGGAATCATTAAACATTTTTTATTACATAATTTTGTTTGCTCTACTAATTACTAGAGAATTATTTGATTTTTACTCATTTTTATTTTGTAATCCTTTTACTTTAAAGTTTGTTTAGAATATTTGCCTGGATAGCCTATATAGACATAAAAACAATGGTACAGTGACTGTTTGCACATCACGCCTCCAGCCTACAACAGCCCAGGTGCATAATAGCAAAGTGGAGCAATTCATGGGCAAACCAGCTGTGCCACAGTGGACAAACAGAAACTCTCATTGATATTAAAGGGTATTTTAACCCACTGAATGCTAAAGAGGTCTCCATGTGTTGGATACCTCTCTAGCATTCAAAGGGTTACAGAGTCCCATTTTAATTAATGGGAATTCAGGTAATATTCATGTGTCAGTAATGGCGCAATTGGTATGCCCCAAAATTGCATCACATTGCTTTTACACATATAGGCCATACTCTGACCAAGGAGGTGATATGATGTCAGAAAAAAGTAAAGCTACACATACCATCCCTGTTTTTTTGTCATAAGTTCATGGTTACCGCTGATTAAACAATGTAAGAGAACTGCTGGTGCAGGGTACTACTCATGTGGACAAGACATGACTGCTGCAGTGTGTGTGGTTATCCAATTAAACTGAGTTAATGAAAGTACACTGTGTGTCTGTGTGCACAATTATTAGGCAAGTGAGTATTTTGACCATATCATCATTTTTATGCATATTTTACAACTCCAAGCTGTATAAACTTGAATGCTTATTGGATTTAAGCATATCAGGTGATGTGTATTTCTGTAATGAGAGAGGGTGTGGCCTAAGGAAATGAACACCCTGTGTCAAGGTGTGCATAATTATTAGACAGCTTTATTTCCTCAGGCAAAATGGGCAGAAAAAGAGAGATAACTGACTCTGAAAAGTCAAAAATTGTAAAAAGTCTTTCAGAGGGATGCAGCACTCTTGAAATTGCTAAAATATTGGGGCTTGATCACAGAATCATCAAACGGTTTGTTACAAATGGTCAACAGGGTCGCAAGAAACGTGTTGAGAAAAAAAGTCGCAAATTAACTGCCAGAGATTTGAGAACAATCAAACATGAGGCTACCAGGAACCCATTATACTCCAGTGTTGTCATATTCCAGAACTGCAACCTATCTGGAGTGTCCAGAAGTACTAGGTGTTCTGTGCTCAGAGACATGGCCAGGGTAATGAAGGCTCAAACCCGATCACCACTGAACAAAACACATAAGTTGAAACGTCAAGACTGGGCCAAGAAATATTTGCAGACAGATTTTTCAAAGTTTTTATGGACTGATAATATGAGAGTGACTCTTGATGGTCCAGATGGATGGGCCCATGGCTGGATCAGTAACGGGCACAGAGCTCCACTTACATTCAGATGCCAGCAAGGCGGAGGAGGGGTACTGGTATGGACTGGTATTATCAAAGATGAGCTAGTTGCACCTTTTTGGGTTGAAAATGGACTCAAACTCAACTCCCAAACCTATTACCAGTTTTTAGAAGACACTTTCTTCAAGCAGTGGTACAGGAAAAAGTCTGCATCTTTCAAGAAGACCATGATTTTTATGCAGGACAATGCTCCATCACATGCATTGAAGTACTCCACTGCGTGACAAGCAAGTAAAGGCCTTAAAGATGATAAAATAATGACATGGCCCCCTTCCTCACCTGACCTAAACCTTATTGAGAACTTGTGGGCCCTTCTTAAATGGCAGATTTACACTGAAGGAAAACAGTACACCTCTCTGAACAGTGTTTGGGAGGCTGTGGTTGCTGCTGCACAAAAAGTTGATTGTCAACAGATCAAGAAACTGACAGACTCCATGAATGGAAGGCTTATGACTGTTATTGAAATCGAGGGTGGCTATATTGGTCACTGATTTTTTTTTTTGAAAAGTCACAAAGGTTTATTTGTAAGTTTTGAGTTGTTTATTTAGTATTCTCACTTTAATAGATGAAAATAAACATGTAAGATGGGAAAATTATAATTTTCATTTAGTTGCATAATAATTCTGCACACTAATAGTTGCCTAATAATTGTGCACACATAAATATTCTCCTAAGAAAGCCAAAACCTCACTTTTACTTTCTTAAATATTCAGGTTTAAGGTTTCTTAACATTTTGGATTGATGGAGAGCACTGTAGTTTTTCAATAATAAAATTAATCCTCAAAAATACAACTTGCCTAATAATTGTGCACACAGTGTAGTTATCACCGTGCCTGTGATTTGGATTTCCTGTTTCTTTACCTATCTTGTCCCCACCGATGGATGAGCAGCAGCATGGCCGGTTGCTGCCTGACTGCTGGCCTCTCTGTTGCGGGAGAGTGTCACTGACGTCTCGCTTGCTATTTTGTACCTTCGGCACTAATTGGCTGATTGATGTTCCGCCTTCTCCGTTGGCCTTATATGTGGCCTGAAGACTAAGCTTCACTGCCCTTTCATGGTGTACCAGTGCGTTAGCTTAGTATTCCGCTCACTGTTGTGACCCTTGCTTGGCTGCTGATTCCGCTCTGTGTATGAACCTTGGCCTTGTCTGACTACCCGATCCATGCATGAACCTTGGCCTTGTCTGACTACTCGATCTGTGCTTGAACCTTGGCATCGTTTGACTACCCGTGTATGAACCTTGGCCTGGCCTGACTACCCTCTTTTTGTATGTACCCTGGTCTTTCTGACTGCCCGATCCGTGTATGACATTGGCCTTGTCCCTCTCCGCTTGTGTATGTACCTTGGGCCTGTATTACTCACTCTCCATGCAGGTACTTGGGCCTGGTCTCTACCTCTCTGTGTGGCCTTGGGCTAGTGTGCTGCCTTCTAAGCCTTGCCAGCGCTCTAGGTGTTTACCGTGTTTATTGGCCTTGGGCACTACATTCTAGGGGAAAGCCTATCTGTTTGGGACCCTAGCGTTCTAGGGTATCGCTTATCTGCTGTGGGCCCTAGTGCCCTAGGGTAGCGTGTGCTGCCTCCCAGCCACCCTCTCTCCATCTCAGGTAGGCTGCAAGAACCTTGGCTAGGTTCTCTCCCATTCTGCATTACCTAGTTCCAGTATTCCACCTAGGTTCAGTGTTCAGCTCCTGGGTATTGGACTGCTGCACTGTCCTCACGCCGGACCACGGGAAGTGTTGGGGAAGTGGTTATCTGTATATTTGCATTAATAAAGTGGTGTTGATCTTACTGTACCTATCTGAGTCATTAATTATCTGAGTCTCTGTGACAGTAGTCTCAGTTTTAAAATCTGGATTATAATTCAGTTGATCTTCTTATCATATGAAAGCAGTCTTAATAAGAACAATCTACATCATTTTTTGTAGGTTTTTGCATTAACTGTATAGAACTCATGAAAATTGTATCCTTTTCTATCATCAGCAGTATAACACCTGTTACTATAGTGATCACAGGCTAATGCAGAATTGGGTACCTGTGGTTCTCTAGCTGTTGCTGGACTTCAGCTTCCATCATCCTCAGAATGAGAGAGAGGCAGATGGAGAGACAGCCAGAGATATAGACAGACCAAGGCAGACAGAGAGAAAAAGTGAGAGAGACTGATAGAGAGGCAAACTGACAGAAAGAGAGATAGAGACAGAGCAAAAGACTGAGAGAGACAGACTGGCCGATAAAAAAGAGAAAAAAGAAAGAGAGACAACCAGACTGACAAACAGAGTGACACAGACACATGGGTAGAAAAACATACAGAAAAACAGACACTCATTATTTCATCTAATAGAAAAAATGTACATGTATGTAAGTATGGAAAGCAAATTTAATTACCAAAAAATATTAATAAAAAAAACCTCAGGTATTAATTAGGGATGAGCGAGCACCCCGATGCTCAGGTGCTCGGGTGCTCTGACCGAGCACCCCCTGATGCTCGAGTGCTCGGCCGAGCACCCGAGCCCCATTCAAATGAATGGGAGCACTCGAGCATTAAACCAGGCACCCCCTGCTCTGATGAGCGGAGGGTGCCTGGTCAATGTCCCCCTTCATCTCCGCTATGCCCCTCTTCCACAATGTCCCCCTTCATCTCCTATGCCATAGCGGAGATGAAGGGGGACATTGTGGAAGAGGGGCATAGCGGAGATGAAGGGGGACATTGTGGAAGAGGGGCATAGAGTCTATGCCCCTCTTCCACAATGTCCCCCTTCATCTCCGCTATGCCCCTCTTCCACAATGTCCCCCTTCATCTCCTCTATGGCATAGGAGATGAAGGGGGACATTGTGGAAGAGGGGCATAGCGGAGATGAAGGGGCACATTGTGGAAGACGGGCATAGCGGAGATGAAGGGGGACATTGTGGAAGAGGGGCATAGAGTCTATGCCCCTCTTCCACAATGTCCCCCTTCATCTCCGCAATGCCCCCTTCATCTCCGCAATGCCCCCGTACCTCCATTCCCTGGTGGTCCAGCGGAGCGTCTTCGGATCTGTGCCTCTTCCGGCACAGATCCTCTTCACCCGAACATGTCGGGCGAGCACATGGCGGTACTCGTACGAGTACCGCCATGTGCCGAGCAGAGCGATGCTCGAGCCGATCCGAGCATCGGCCGAGCACGCTCGCTCAACACTAGTATTAATATAAAAGGCATCAAGATAATCTATTATTTTTATAATATTGGATTAATAAATCCAACTTCATAAAATGTTTCCTCTAATATCTATAGATAATGTATGATTATTAGAAAATGTTTTAAAAGTCATTGTTATTAACCTGCCCATAGTACTGGTCGATTTCTCTTGGAATATATATTAGTAATCTGTAATCAAAAATACCCCATTCTGTTGCATTATAATCAATATTTGTGTTTACATTATTCTAATTTAACATGAAAATTCTTAAGGTTTTAAAACTGAAATTGAAACTTGAATTATTAATGTGGCAGCAGCTGTCATAAAAGGGTGGTAGAATGTTGAGGATAAAGTATTGCTTTACAGAAGAAATAAGAGCTTTAAGAAAAATACATAAATTAAATAAATGCCTAATAATGCCTGTAATTAACCAAATTTTACAAAAAAATAAAAAATATATATACATATATATATATATATATATATATATATATATATATAGAGAGAGAGAGAGAGAGAGAGAGAGAGAGAGCTAAAATGTCTATTAAAATATGTTTTACAGACTGAGATTTTGCTCACACAATTTAGCCAAACTACTGTATGTAATTTACTTTTCTTTTGGGTCTACTGAGACCCAGATAAGTGTGGTTTAATGTAACATTTCAACATTCCTTAATGAAATTAGTTGTATGTATGTATATATGTATATCTTTATATGGCACCACACAGTACCTTACAATAGATGTACATAACAATAAATAAGAAACAATAGAAACAATAGGAGGAGGTCCCTGCCCCAAGGAGCTTACAGTCTAAATGTGTAATAGGAGACAGACAACAGGGTATGAGGGTGCCAAGTGCCGAGATTACAAGTGCTGAGTTTGGCCAAAGGTAGTGCATTTATTAATCAACTAGTGCTGAGTTTGGCCAAAGGTAGTGCATTTATTAATCAGCTAGTGTAAAAGCCCGTTTAATAGAGAGGCAAACTGACAGAGAGAGAGAGAGAGAGCAACAGACTGAGAGAGACAGACTGGCCAATACAAAAGAGAAAAAGAGAGAGACAACCAGACTGACAAACAGAGTGACACAGACTCATGGGTAGAAAACATACTGAAAAACAGACACTCATTATTTCATCTAATAGACAAAATGTTTCTTTATGTATGTAAGTATGGAAAGCAAATTTAATTATCAAAAAATATTAATAAAAAAACCCTAAGGTATTAATATAAAAGGCATCAAGATAATTTATTATTTTAATAATATTGGTTTAATAAATCAGACTTCATAAAATCTTTCCTCTAATATCTATAGATAATGTATGATTATTAAAACATGTTTTTAAAGTCATTGTTATTAACCTGCCCATAGTATTGGTCGATTTCTCTTGGAATATATATTAGTAATCTGTAATCAAAAATACCCCATTCTGTTGCATTATAATCAATATTTGTGTTTACATTATTGTAATTGAACATGAAAATTCTTAAGGTTTTAAAACTGAAATTGAAATTTTAATTATTGATGTGGCAGCAGCTGTCATAAGATATACTGGAAAAGGGTGGTAGCAATGCATTACGTACCCCTCTGGCACTCAAAGGGTTAAGAGGCCAGTCCTGCTCTGTGTGCTGCCGCTACCTCACTGCTCCATGCGATGCAGTCAAGCGCCGCCTCACTCATGTGATACAATCATGCGCAGTAGATACTGCCAGAATGTGGGCAGTCTGTACTGCGCATGACGGCTTCTGACAAACATTCATAGCGTTTTATTATATAGGATTTCTTTCTTAGCACTATTGTTCTGAATTTAATCAGAAGCATTTAAAACATATGGTGACATAAAATAAAGCATAGTTGGTATAAATAATCATTTATTAAGAGGATATAGTAAATATCTCACTAGCTAATAAGATCCAGTCTGTTGGTGTTTCATATGCAATCTCTTTTTTAAGCATTTTTCTTTACCTTAAGCCCAACTAAAGGAAGGAAAGTAACATCTTACATAATCAAATGGTATAAAAAGCCAGGAACATTTGTAATCCAACTGTACAGTAGATTATTTCACCAACTAGTTGCAGGGAAAGAGGAAGATATTACAAATAAAAATGGTTTGCTACAATATCAAGAGTGCGAATACATTCATATGACTAACCATGTTAGGTTTGGTGCTGCTCCCTACAGCTACAGAATGACTTCAGCAGACAAGAAGATACAGGACAGAAGAGCTCCATGGACACCACCCAGGTCTCAGCCAGTGATAAAGTCCTTACAAATCATAATGCTTTATTAGAATTCTTTAAGCCTTTGAGTACCACTGGGTACACAACACATTGCTTTGCCATGTATTGCGGTCCCATCTGGCACTCAAAGGGTTAAAAACTGTTTACTTATTCATAGGCAAGAGGCAGGTGGGAAAAGCCTTCTTGTTTTACATTATCTTACTGAAATTAATTAATGTTTTTCTAGTGTCTACTGGGGACACATGGACCATGGCGTAAAATATCTTCCACAAGGACCCAGGACACTTAAATTGCTAACTTAAGGACAGAATAATAACTCCTCCCTCTCTTCTGTCATACTTTACCCCTCACACGCCACCCAACCACTAGATTTTCAAGTATCTTTGAAGGAGGCTAAGGACTACTATTTTTTATATTTATTACTACAGGACATCCAGAGCTAACCATTCTACACCTCTGGTTCCCATCCTATGTGGGACAGCTTCACCACATTGTACATTACTTTTTATCACTCCTAGTGCACAGGATCTGCTAGGAAATTGGATGTAACATAACTAACGATGGTACTCCTTTCTCCACATGCTGGGTGCTATGATTAAACTTCCTATGGAACATTGGAGGGTATGGTGCTGATGGATATATGTGGCTATGTGGACATGCTCCAGTGAAATAGCTAAAACAATGTGAGAAGTCCAACACTATCCTCATTTGAGTTATATTGTAAATGCATTTTGAGAACTGAATGTGAGGTCTACTTTGTCATTCTCTATGCAGTATTATTCCTGCTATATATCACTGTGCATTTGAAGTTATTAATAATGCTGACTAATAAAAGTGAATTGTGTAAATACCAGACAGTTCATGAACATTCTGGTCCCACTGGCAGCAAACATAAGAATACAGGGTCAAAGTCACCCTTAACCCCAATGTTCTGATAGTTAAGATATAGACTGCATATTTATTGACAACACAGCTGCTCCTTTCAATGCAAATTCATGGGAATAACAAATGGATACTCATATTAGCCAAGTAGAGCCTAACAGTTGCTGCATGCCTTTCTAGTGCTAGAGCTGGACACCACACAACAAAGCATACTTTCTTCCCATAGGCAAGTCCTGAGCAGCATGTGTTCATCATTCCAAATGGTATGAAGTGCAGCCATTGAATTTTCGATAGAAATAATCCCATTCTATGAGTCCCACACAGTGTTACACTGGACCTTTTGCATAAAAGCAGCAAAGAGTCAGCCAGTTTCCACAACCACATCTGGTTGTCACCAGCAGTGTGAAGGTCTTTAGAATGGTGACTGCACAAGTAGAATTTACAGCAAAGAAACACACCATCACTCTTCTTGTTCATGTCTGAGAACTGTGGATTAGTTTATAGATCTATTTTTCTGGGACTGCCCCCTTCAGGGAATATCCCATTAGAGTCCAATCTGACAACACCACCACTATCACAAATATCATTTCTTAAGGAAAAAACAGGCACAACACAGCCCTGTGTTCCCTGTTGAGTAAAATAAGGGTGCTCCCACTTCTCAGAGGTGCATATTTCCAGAGTTATTACAGTTTAAACCCATCTTTTTTTACATTAGCAGTTCCCTCTAGTGATCAAATTCCAATTAGTTTTTCAGTTACATTCTAATAGAAAGGAAAGTCAGTGACTTACAATTCCCCATTGAATGTGATAGAAATTTCCTGTCACATCCTGTTAGTTAGAACAATCAAGAAGTAAACACACAGTAAATTCACTTCCTGATTATTTGAACTGTTATAAGTTCTGAATAAAATAACTGACAGTGGTGGGAGTGACCTTGTTTTACTCAGCAGAAAAAGCTCTACAACATATATGTTTTCATAAAAGACATTCACTGCTCCTTTAACTTGCTTTGGGCCTGATTTAAGTGTAACAAAGCTTTCAATGCCTTAGACCTTAGCCTGCTGACATTTTTTTCAAGACTTGCATTGCTGAAGGATTCAGCTTGCTAACAATTTTTTCACTGCTTAACTTGCAGTAGGCCTGATATTTTTTTAAGGCTGAGGCTTAAGGCAAGGTCAGCCTTGAAAAGTTTTTAATACACTGAGGTTTACTGCAAGATAAGCCAGATTATGTGACAGTTGAGGTTTAGAGGACTCAGCAGGAACCATATTACTGCTAGTTCTGTTATGCATTCCCATTTGAAGATCTCTCAGTCCTCATTTCTCTGAGAAAAGAAAGCTCTTATTTCACTATATTTATTATCACCATGATCATAATCACCACCCTCATCATCATCAGCAGAACCACCACCATCACCACACTCTTCCTCTTCTCTTGGTGTTGACATAGGTAGTACACCTGGTGATACACTCACAGACACAGCAGGCTCAGGCAGCTACACCTCTGTGCTGCTACTGCACACAGCCTCCTGTGGAAAATAAAAAGTTCCCCTTTATAGAAACAACATTCCCAGGATGTTGTAACTATCTTCTGGTGCTTGGCTTCCACTGCTACTACTAAGACTACTGTATATGTATATATATATATATATATATATATATATATATGTGTATATTTGTTATCTATATAGCTCTAACAGATGTACTTAGCACTTTACAGTTTGTGTTTAGTACAGAAGGAGTACAATAAGTTCAGTAATTAAGTGGTTATACAAACAATCATAAGGGAATCACCAGGGGAGCATACATTAGGATAGGCGGCTCCTACCCCATAGACCTACTGCCACTGCTAATGCTTGTACTGTTACATTCAATGGGGATTTCTTCACTTCACACTCAGCAGCAGCAGTATTGCAGCAGGAATTCCCAGGAATAGAAAATGTGACTTTACACCATTCCTTACTATGGTGCAGTTGGTTTGCCCCATAATTGATCCACAATGATTTATCCAGGATCAATATACCTTCTGTGTTATAACCAGTTCTGAGATCACAAAACTTTATGCAAGTTTCATTGACCTGAGCAGAATTTTTATGGAACAACACCCATTTTCTGTGACAAAAAGGTGCAATTTATAGAGAAAAAAAAAGTACACTGTGATTTTCTGGAGGGAGGGACATAGAGACATAGCAAGCATGCAAGAAACAGGTAGAGAGATACCACCACCACTTGTTTTTGCCCTTGTTGCAGACTGTATATGATCACAATCACATCCCTCCTCCAGTTTTCTTTAATGTAACATCTATTTCCTGTCTTTTTGTCTGTCTGCACTCATTTGCATAGTCAGTGCCAGCAGCTCAAACCCTCAGGGCAAGTCACTGTTTTAGGAGCATAGATGCCCATCATCACTACTATATTCCATTCAAGATTTGTTGCTAGTAACTGGATTCCAGAATTAGAAAAGGGTATATTGCAATCATATTTTTCTTTGTAAATATCCATATAATATTTAAATACAGCAGATTGAGAATAAAGGTTGAACATTCACTGTGTATTTAACAGACGTGCTCTAATAAGGACTACGAATGTTTGTAACTGTGTACAACTGTGTATGTCTACATATATACATTTAATTATGTGGCACCATTGAGTATGTAGATCATTACTTAGTTAAAAAGGTACACAATAAATTGGAATAAATACAAAAGCAATACTGAAAACCAAAGGAGTTCCTTGCTCATGGCATTATCATGGAGCGCAAACAGAAACAGGTTGATAACATTGCAGTATGAGTAATTCAGAGGTGTGATAGAATGCAGCTCTGAATAAGGGTAGTTGCTGATAGGTTTTGAAGGTGCAAATACTTGGTGCCAGATGTAAACTTTAGGGATAGGGAGTTCCAGAACATGGTGCAGCATATAAACATTGTTGTTGGCATTATTAAGCAGTGAAGAGAAAAGACAATGCTCCTTTGAACATAAAGAGCAAATAGAAAGACTAGTATTGTTAGTCATGATTGCATATATGTCAGGCGATCTTTAAAGTATAATATATGGATAAAATGGGCAATCTATAAGAACATCTACACCTTACCTTCCTATGGATACAAGCGTAAATTTATTTGAAAGAGGAGAACCTCCTCTTTCAAACAAAAAGGAACTTGGGTGTACCTAGTCCACATGTTCACTGAGCAAAATTGACAGTAGATAAAAATAAATAAATATTGAAGTTTAAGACTGGAGAAAGTTTAGGGGCAGCCTGTAAGGCAAAAAAAAAAAAAACCACAGACCGGCAAACCCACTTGTATACCACAGCTATTCTATAGCTGGCCTGCTACATGGAACAACCATCATTGGTGGCCAAAACTCACATTGTGGGCAAATGCTTGTTGTTGAATTTTGTATTGTGTATTGTGGGAACCTCAAATGAAAAAGTGAACTCTTTTGCCTGACACAGTGTCAAAGAACGAGAGTGAGCTCAGAACAGTCACCTCCCCACATTTCCCATATACTAACCCTACACTATCCTAACATGATACTTAAATAATACTACCTCTAACATTACCCTAACACCAAGAAATGTAACACTTACCTGTCATTCACTGACTGTCTTCTTCAATCTTCTACCTTCTTTCTTCCCTTCTTCTTTTCATCTGCCTTCATTAAAATCCGTTTTAAAAAAAACAAAACAAAACAACATCTATTGAGTTTCTTTTGGAAATAAAAGAATGCCCCCAGAGATGCCATAGTTAACCCTCTGAGTACCAGAGGGGTAGCTCTCCAGTGCGTAATGGGTTAAAAGAAATGTGGCATCTCTCTTCCAAATAATAAGTTGTCATTCCTTTTACTAAAAATGCTTATCTTTTAACTTTAGAAAAACATTTCCAAATTGCTCTGCCACTGCCACCTCCTCTGACTCTGCTATCAGTGGCAGCAGTCATGCAGATGGTCACAGACCTCCACCTTGCCTACCTATCAGGACAGGTATCGCCCTGCTAGAAGCTGATTGGCTGGGATGTACGTCAGCACACATCCCAGCCAATTGGAGAATGTCAATAATTTTGAACAGAGACTGGCATATAAAAGTCAGTCTCTATTCAAAATTCTCTCAGTGGGACTTAGACAATGGCCCGACAGGTAGGCAAAGGGGGTCCGTGACCATCTGCATGCCTCCTGCAGGCAGAGGAGCCAGTGGCAATGGCAGTGGACATTGGAGAACAATTTGGAAATAGTTTTCTAACGTTAAACAATAAGCAAGTTGTTAATTAAAAGAATGACAACCTATTATTTGAAAGAGAGATACCACACTTTTTTTTAACCCTTTGTGGGCTGAAGGTGTACTACTCCAGCACTCAGAGAGTTAACTGTGGCATCTCTGAGGGGCATTATTTTTTTTCCTCATAGAAACTCAATGGATGATTTAAAAAAAAAATAATAATAATAAAAAAAAATGAAAGACAGGAGATAAGAAGAAGGGAGAAGAGAAGATGGCCAGTAGCTGACCAAGGTGCTTAGGACCCTGCTGGACATTAAGCCATTAGGATTACAGATGTTTATTTTTCAGAACATACTTTAACTTTATTGAGATTATCCCTGTGAGCAGGGTTTGGAGAAATGTGTGAAAAATTTTCTGCTCGACTTTTAGCAAAAACGTGCAGATTTTTCTCTTTTTCCGTGAAAGATTTTGCCTTTCTTTTTGCCTATTTTAACAATTTTTTTGCCTATATTTCCTATAGTTTCTACATTTCCCACTGTAATATTACTTCTTCTGAAGGCTGTAGTTTTGAAATAGGTGTCTGAAAGTCAAAGTTGTGAGTCCTACAGCAACATATGCCTTGATAAAATGTGTTAGCATGCAGAGTGCATTTGTCCTTTGCCCACAACACTAACTTCCTTCTTAAATGACACTGGCACATATTCATGATGATGTCAAGTGATAAAAAAAAAATAAAGTACAACTACAATGTGGCAGATGTCAGCAGACACAAAACCAACTTTTAAGGAGTGAGGTACAAGCCATTCCTCTATCACCTGCTCTAGCTTACTTAGAACATCTATAGCTTTGTGGGACTGTCTCTCAAAACTCTGCATGCACAAGGTGACATGACGATGGTATGGGCTATCCTGCTGCTGCCGCCTTTTAATCACACTGCCAGAACTTGAAGCACAATGACTGGCTTTCACCTGATGCTTTAAGCTAGTGTTGTCCACTTTTGGTGCTGGGAGGTAAATCCAGTGAGCAGTCACAGTCATATAGTCTGTGCTCTGCCCACTTGTCCACATATCTGTTGTCAGGTGGATTTTCTTACCATACACACTTTTCAGCCCTTTGCTCACCACAATAACCACCTGCTTGTACAATTCAGGCACAGCAATCCTGGAAAAATAACTACGGCTTGGCATATTCCAGCGTGGAGCTACACATGACATCAGTTCTCTGAAACCTTGCTTTTCTACAAAAGAATACTGAAGCATGTCCACTGCTAACATCCTGGCAACCTTGCCATTCCACAGGCTTACTTTGGGATTGTTTTTGTGAAGTTTTTGACTCCTTCCCAGAAACTCAGTCAGTGTGGGTTGGCAGGACATTGCAGAAGAAGTCTGAAACTTTATTGCTTTCAAGAAAGCTCTTATTTCACTATATTTATTATCACCATGATCATAATCACCACCCTCATCATCATCAGCAGAACCACCACCATCACCACACTCTTCCTCTTCTCTTGGTGTTGACATAGGTAGTACACCTGGTGATACACTCACAGACACAGCAGGCTCAGGCAGCTACACCTCTGTGCTGCTACTGCACACAGCCTCCTGTGGAAAATAAAAAGTTCCCCTTTATAGAAACAACATTCCCAGGATGTTGTAACTATCTTCTGGTGCTTGGCTTCCACTGCTACTACTAAGACTACTGTATATGTATATATATATATATATATATATATATATATATGTGTATATTTGTTATCTATATAGCTCTAACAGATGTACTTAGCACTTTACAGTTTGTGTTTAGTACAGAAGGAGTACAATAAGTTCAGTAATTAAGTGGTTATACAAACAATCATAAGGGAATCACCAGGGGAGCATACATTAGGATAGGCGGCTCCTACCCCATAGACCTACTGCCACTGCTAATGCTTGTACTGTTACATTCAATGGGGATTTCTTCACTTCACACTCAGCAGCAGCAGTATTGCAGCAGGAATTCCCAGGAATAGAAAATGTGACTTTACACCATTCCTTACTATGGTGCAGTTGGTTTGCCCCATAATTGATCCACAATGATTTATCCAGGATCAATATACCTTCTGTGTTATAACCAGTTCTGAGATCACAAAACTTTATGCAAGTTTCATTGACCTGAGCAGAATTTTTATGGAACAACACCCATTTTCTGTGACAAAAAGGTGCAATTTATAGAGAAAAAAAAAGTACACTGTGATTTTCTGGAGGGAGGGACATAGAGACATAGCAAGCATGCAAGAAACAGGTAGAGAGATACCACCACCACTTGTTTTTGCCCTTGTTGCAGACTGTATATGATCACAATCACATCCCTCCTCCAGTTTTCTTTAATGTAACATCTATTTCCTGTCTTTTTGTCTGTCTGCACTCATTTGCATAGTCAGTGCCAGCAGCTCAAACCCTCAGGGCAAGTCACTGTTTTAGGAGCATAGATGCCCATCATCACTACTATATTCCTTTCAAGATTTGTTGCTAGTAACTGGATTCCAGAATTAGAAAAGGGTATATTGCAATCATATTTTTCTTTGTAAATATCCATATAATATTTAAATACAGCAGATTGAGAATAAAGGTTGAACATTCACTGTGTATTTAACAGACGTGCTCTAATAAGGACTACCAATGTTTGTAACTGTGTACAACTGTGTATGTCTACATATGTACATTTAATTATGTGGCACCATTGAGTATGTAGATCATTACTTAGTTAAAAAGGTACACAATAAATTGGAATAAATACAAAAGCAATACTGAAAACCAAAGGAGTTCCTTGCTCATGGCATTATCATGGAGCGCAAACAGAAACAGGTTGATAACATTGCAGTATGAGTAATTCAGAGGTGTGATAGAATGCAGCTCTGAATAAGGGTAGTTGCTGATAGGTTTTGAAGGTGCAAATACTTGGTGCCAGATGTAAACTTTAGGGATAGGGAGTTCCAGAACATGGTGCAGCACATAAACATTGTTGTTGGCATTATTAAGCAGTGAAGAGAAAAGACAATGCTCCTTTGAACATAAAGAGCAAATGGAAAGACTAGTATTGTTAGTCATGATTGCATATATGTCAGGCGATCTTTAAAGTATAATATATGGATAAAATGGGCAATCTATAAGAACATCTACACCTTACCTTCCTATGGATACAAGCGTAAATTTATTTGAAAGAGGAGAACCTCCTCTTTCAAACAAAAAGGAACTTGGGTGTACCTAGTCCACATGTTCACTGAGCAAAATTGGCAGTAGATAAAAATAAATAAATATTGAAGTTTAAGACTGGAGAAAGTTTAGGGGCAGCCTGTAAGGCAAAAAAAAAAAAAAAACCACAGACCGGCAAACCCACTTGTATACCACAGCTATTCTATAGCTGGCCTGCTACATGGAACAACCATTGGTGGCCAAAACTCACATTGTGAGCAAATGCTTGTTGTTGATTTTTGTATTGTGTATTGTGGGAACCTCAAATGAAAAAGTGAACTCTTTTGCCTGACACAGTGTCAAAGAACGAGAGTGAGCTCAGAACAGTCACCCTCCCCACATTTCCCATATACTAACCCTACACTATCCTAACATGATACTTAAATAATACTACCTCTAACATTACCCTAACACCAAGAAATGTAACACTTACCTGTCATTCACTGTCATTCTTCTACCTTCTTTCTTCCCTTCTTCTTTTCATCTGCCTTCATTAAAATCTGTTTAAAAAAAAACAAAACAAAACAACATCTATTGAGTTTCTTTTGGAAATAAAAGAATGCCCCCAGAGATGCCATAGTTAACCCTCTGAGTACTGGAGGGGTAGCTCTCCAGTGCGTAATGGGTTAAAAGAAATGTGGCATCTCTCTTCCAAATAATAAGTTGTCATTCCTTTTACTAAAAATGCTTATCTTTTAACTTTAGAAAAACATTTCCAAATTGCTCTGCCACTGCCACCTCCTCTGACTCTGCTATCAGTGGCAGCAGTCATGCAGATGGTCACAGACCTCCACCTTGCCTACCTATCAGGACAGGTATCGCCCTGCTAGAAGCTGATTGGCTGGGATGTACGTCAGCACACATCCCAGCCAATTGGAGAATGTCAATAATTTTGAACAGAGACTGGCATATAAAAGTCAGTCTCTATTCAAAATTCTCTCAGTGGGACTTAGACAATGGCCCGACAGGTAGGCAAAGGGGGTCCGTGACCATCTGCATGCCTCCTGCAGGCAGAGGAGCCAGTGGCAATGGCAGTGGACATTGGAGAACAATTTGGAAATAGTTTTCTAACGTTAAACAATAAGCAAGTTGTTAATTAAAAGAATGACAACCTATTATTTGAAAGAGAGATACCACACTTTTTTTTAACCCTTTGTGGGCTGAAGGTGTACTACTCCAGCACTCAGAGAGTTAACTGTGGCATCTCTGAGGGGCATTATTTTTTTTCCAAAAGAAACTCAATGGATGATTTAAAAAAAAATAATAATAATAAAAAAAAAATGAAAGACAGGAGATAAGAAGAAGGGAGGAGAGAAGATGGCCAGTAGCTGACCAAGGTGCTTAGGACCCTGCTGGACATTAAGCCATTAGGATTACAGATGTTTATTTTTCAGAACATACTTTAACTTTATTGAGATTATCCCTGTGAGCAGGGTTTGGAGAAATGTGTGAAAAATTTTCTGCTCGACTTTTAGCAAAAACGTGCAGATTTTTCTCTTTTTCCGTGAAAGATTTTGCCTTTCTTTTTGCCTATTTTAACAAATTTTTTGCCTATATTTCCTATAGTTTCTACATTTCCCACTGTAATATTACTTCTTCTGAAGGCTGTAGTTTTGAAATAGGTGCCTGAAAGTCAAAGTTGTGAGTCCTACAGCAACATATGCCTTGATAAAATGTGTTAGCATGCAGAGTGCATTTGTCCTTTGCCCACAACACTAACTTCCTTCTTAAATGACACTGGCACATATTCATGATGATGTCAAGTGATAAAAAAAAAATAAAGTACAACTACAATGTGGCAGATGTCAGCAGACACAAAACCAACTTTTAAGGAGTGAGGTACAAGCCATTCCTCTATCACCTGCTCTAGCTTACTTAGAACATCTATAGCTTTGTGGGACTGTCTCTCAAAACTCTGCATGCACAAGGTGACATGACGATGGTATGGGCTATCCTGCTGCTGCCGCCTTTTAATCACACTGCCAGAACTTGAAGCACAATGACTGGCTTTCACCTGATGCTTTAAGCTAGTGTTGTCCACTTTTGGTGCTGGGAGGTAAATCCAGTGAGCAGTCACAGTCATATAGTCTGTGCTCTGCCCACTTGTCCACATATCTGTTGTCAGGTGGATTTTCTTACCATACACACTTTTCAGCCCTTTGCTCACCACAATAACCACCTGCTTGTACAATTCAGGCACAGCAATCCTGGAAAAATAACTACGGCTTGGCATATTCCAGCGTGGAGCTACACATGACATCAGTTCTCTGAAACTTTGCTTTTCTACAAAAGAATACTGAAGCATGTCCACTGCTAACATCCTGGCAACCTTGCCATTCCACAGGCTTACTTTGGGATTGTTTTTGTGAAGTTTTTGACTCCTTCCCAGAAACTCAGTCAGTGTGGGTTGGCAGGACATTGCAGAAGAAGTCTGAAACTTTATTGCTTTAAAGAAAGCTCTTATTTCACTATATTTATTATCACCATGATCATAATCACCACCCTCATCATCATCAGCAGAACCACCACCATCACCACACTCTTCCTCTTCTCTTGGTGTTGACATAGGTAGTACACCTGGTGATACACTCACAGACACAGCAGGCTCAGGCAGCTACACCTCTGTGCTGCTACTGCACACAGCCTCCTGTGGAAAATAAAAAGTTCCCCTTTATAGAAACAACATTCCCAGGATGTTGTAACTATCTTCTGGTGCTTGGCTTCCACTGCTACTACTAAGACTACTGTATATGTATATATATATATATATATATATATATATGTGTATATTTGTTATCTATATAGCTCTAACAGATGTACTTAGCACTTTACAGTTTGTGTTTAGTACAGAAGGAGTACAATAAGTTCAGTAATTAAGTGGTTATACAAACAATCATAAGGGAATCACCAGGGGAGCATACATTAGGATAGGCGGCTCCTACCCCATAGACCTACTGCCACTGCTAATGCTTGTACTGTTACATTCAATGGGGATTTCTTCACTTCACACTCAGCAGCAGCAGTATTGCAGCAGGAATTCCCAGGAATAGAAAATGTTACTTTACACCATTCCTTACTATGGTGCAGTTGGTTTGCCCCATAATTGATCCACAATGATTTATACAGGATCAATATACCTTCTGTGTTATAACCAGTTCTGAGATCACAAAACTTTATGCAAGTTTCATTGACCTGAGCAGAATTTTTATGGAACAACACCCATTTTCTGTGACAAAAAGGTGCAATTTATAGAGAAAAAAAAAGTACACTGTGATTTTCTGGAGGGAGGGACATAGAGACATAGCAAGCATGCAAGAAACAGGTAGAGAGATACCACCACCACTTGTTTTTGCCCTTGTTGCAGACTGTATATGATCACAATCACATCCCTCCTCCAGTTTTCTTTAATGTAACATCTATTTCCTGTCTTTTTGTCTGTCTGCACTCATTTGCATAGTCAGTGCCAGCAGCTCAAACCCTCAGGGCAAGTCACTGTTTTAGGAGCATAGATGCCCATCATCACTACTATATTCCTTTCAAGATTTGTTGCTAGTAACTGGATTCCAGAATTAGAAAAGGGTATATTGCAATCATATTTTTCTTTGTAAATATCCATATAATATTTAAATACAGCAGATTGAGAATAAAGGTTGAACATTCACTGTGTATTTAACAGACGTGCTCTAATAAGGACTACCAATGTTTGTAACTGTGTACAACTGTGTATGTCTACATATATACATTTAATTATGTGGCACCATTGAGTATGTAGATCATTACTTAGTTAAAAAGGTACACAATAAATTGGAATAAATACAAAAGCAATACTGAAAACCAAAGGAGTTCCTTGCTCATGGCATTATCATGGAGCGCAAACAGAAACAGGTTGATAACATTGCAGTATGAGTAATTCAGAGGTGTGATAGAATGCAGCTCTGAATAAGGGTAGTTGCTGATAGGTTTTGAAGGTGCAAATACTTGGTGCCAGATGTAAACTTTAGGGATAGGGAGTTCCAGAACATGGTGCAGCACATAAACATTGTTGTTGGCATTATTAAGCAGTGAAGAGAAAAGACAATGCTCCTTTGAACATAAAGAGCAAATGGAAAGACTAGTATTGTTAGTCATGATTGCATATATGTCAGGCGATCTTTAAAGTATAATATATGGATAAAATGGGCAATCTATAAGAACATCTACACCTTACCTTCCTATGGATACAAGCGTAAATTTATTTGAAAGAGGAGAACCTCTTCTTTCAAACAAAAAGGAACTTGGGTGTACCTAGTCCACATGTTCACTGAGCAAAATTGGCAGTAGATAAAAATAAATAAATATTGAAGTTTAAGACTGGAGAAAGTTTAGGGGCAGCCTGTAAGGCAAAAAAAAAAAAAAACCACAGACCGGCAAACCCACTTGTATACCACAGCTATTCTATAGCTGGCCTGCTACATGGAACAACCATTGGTGGCCAAAACTCACATTGTGAGCAAATGCTTGTTGTTGATTTTTGTATTGTGTATTGTGGGAACCTCAAATGAAAAAGTGAACTCTTTTGCCTGACACAGTGTCAAAGAACGAGAGTGAGCTCAGAACAGTCACCCTCCCCACATTTCCCATATACTAACCCTACACTATCCTAACATGATACTTAAATAATACTACCTCTAACATTACCCTAACACCAAGAAATGTAACACTTACCTGTCATTCACTGACTGTCTTCTTCAATCTTCTACCTTCTTTCTTCCCTTCTTCTTTTCATCTGCCTTCATTAAAATCTGTTTAAAAAAAAACAAAACAAAACAACATCTATTGAGTTTCTTTTGGAAATAAAAGAATGCCCCCAGAGATGCCATAGTTAACCCTCTGAGTACTGGAGGGGTAGCTCTCCAGTGCGTAATGGGTTAAAAGAAATGTGGCATCTCTCTTCCAAATAATAAGTTGTCATTCCTTTTACTAAAAATGCTTATCTTTTAACTTTAGAAAAACATTTCCAAATTGCTCTGCCACTGCCACCTCCTCTGACTCTGCTATCAGTGGCAGCAGTCATGCAGATGGTCACAGACCTCCACCTTGCCTACCTATCAGGACAGGTATCGCCCTGCTAGAAGCTGATTGGCTGGGATGTACGTCAGCACACATCCCAGCCAATTGGAGAATGTCAATAATTTTGAACAGAGACTGGCATATAAAAGTCAGTCTCTATTCAAAATTCTCTCAGTGGCCCGACAGGTAGGCAAAGGGGGTCCGTGACCATCTGCATGCCTCCTGCAGGCAGAGGAGCCAGTGGCAATGGCAGTGGACATTGGAGAACAATTTGGAAATAGTTTTCTAACGTTAAACAATAAGCAAGTTGTTAATTAAAAGAATGACAACCTATTATTTGAAAGAGAGATACCACACTTTTTTTTAACCCTTTGTGGGCTGAAGGTGTACTACTCCAGCACTCAGAGAGTTAACTGTGGCATCTCTGAGGGGCATTATTTTTTTTCCAAAAGAAACTCAATGGATGATTTAAAAAAAAAATAATAATAATAAAAAAAAAATGAAAGACAGGAGATAAGAAGAAGGGAGGAGAGAAGATGGCCAGTAGCTGACCAAGGTGCTTAGGACCCTGCTGGACATTAAGCCATTAGGATTACAGATGTTTATTTTTCAGAACATACTTTAACTTTATTGAGATTATCCCTGTGAGCAGGGTTTGGAGAAATGTGTGAAAAATTTTCTGCTCGACTTTTAGCAAAAACGTGCAGATTTTTCTCTTTTTCCGTGAAAGATTTTGCCTTTCTTTTTGCCTATTTTAACAAATTTTTTGCCTATATTTCCTATAGTTTCTACATTTCCCACTGTAATATTACTTCTTCTGAAGGCTGTAGTTTTGAAATAGGTGTCTGAAAGTCAAAGTTGTGAGTCCTACAGCAACATATGCCTTGATAAAATGTGTTAGCATGCAGAGTGCATTTGTCCTTTGCCCACAACACTAACTTCCTTCTTAAATGACACTGGCACATATTCATGATGATGTCAAGTGATAAAAAAAAAATAAAGTACAACTACAATGTGGCAGATGTCAGCAGACACAAAACCAACTTTTAAGGAGTGAGGTACAAGCCATTCCTCTATCACCTGCTCTAGCTTACTTAGAACATCTATAGCTTTGTGGGACTGTCTCTCAAAACTCTGCATGCATAAGGTGACATGACGATGGTATGGGCTATCCTGCTGCTGCCGCCTTTTAATCACACTGCCAGAACTTGAAGCACAATGACTGGCTTTCACCTGATGCTTTAAGCTAGTGTTGTCCACTTTTGGTGCTGGGAGGTAAATCCAGTGAGCAGTCACAGTCATATAGTCTGTGCTCTGCCCACTTGTCCACATATCTGTTGTCAGGTGGATTTTCTTACCATACACACTTTTCAGCCCTTTGCTCACCACAATAACCACCTGCCTGTACAATTCAGGCACAGCAATCCTGGAAAAATAACTACGGCTTGGCATATTCCAGCGTGGAGCTACACATGACATCAGTTCTCTGAAACCTTGCTTTTCTACAAAAGAATACTGAAGCATGTCCACTGCTAACATCCTGGCAACCTTGCCATTCCACAGGCTTACTTTGGGATTGTTTTTGTGAAGTTTTTGACTCCTTCCCAGAAACTCAGTCAGTGTGGGTTGGCAGGACATTGCAGAAGAAGTCTGAAACTTTATTGCTTTCAAGAAAGCTCTTATTTCACTATATTTATTATCACCATGATCATAATCACCACCCTCATCATCATCAGCAGAACCACCACCATCACCACACTCTTCCTCTTCTCTTGGTGTTGACATAGGTAGTACACCTGGTGATACACTCACAGACACAGCAGGCTCAGGCAGCTACACCTCTGTGCTGCTACTGCACACAGCCTCCTGTGGAAAATAAAAAGTTCCCCTTTATAGAAACAACATTCCCAGGATGTTGTAACTATCTTCTGGTGCTTGGCTTCCACTGCTACTACTAAGACTACTGTATATGTATATATATATATATATATATATATATATATATATATATATATGTGTATATTTGTTATCTATATAGCTCTAACAGATGTACTTAGCACTTTACAGTTTGTGTTTAGTACAGAAGGAGTACAATAAGTTCAGTAATTAAGTGGTTATACAAACAATCATAAGGGAATCACCAGGGGAGCATACATTAGGATAGGCGGCTCCTACCCCATAGACCTACTGCCACTGCTAATGCTTGTACTGTTACATTCAATGGGGATTTCTTCACTTCACACTCAGCAGCAGCAGTATTGCAGCAGGAATTCCCAGGAATAGAAAATGTTACTTTACACCATTCCTTACTATGGTGCAGTTGGTTTGCCCCATAATTGATCCACAATGATTTATCCAGGATCAATATACCTTCTGTGTTATAACCAGTTCTGAGATCACAAAACTTTATGCAAGTTTCATTGACCTGAGCAGAATTTTTATGGAACAACACCCATTTTCTGTGACAAAAAGGTGCAATTTATAGAGAAAAAAAAAGTACACTGTGATTTTCTGGAGGGAGGGACATAGAGACATAGCAAGCATGCAAGAAACAGGTAGAGAGATACCACCACCACTTGTTTTTGCCCTTGTTGCAGGCTGTATATGATCACAATCACATCCCTCCTCCAGTTTTCTTTAATGTAACATCTATTTCCTGTCTTTTTGTCTGTCTGCACTCATTTGCATAGTCAGTGCCAGCAGCTCAAACCCTCAGGGCAAGTCACTGTTTTAGGAGCATAGATGCCCATCATCACTACTATATTCCTTTCAAGATTTGTTGCTAGTAACTGGATTCCAGAATTAGAAAAGGGTATATTGCAATCATATTTTTCTTTGTAAATATCCATATAATATTTAAATACAGCAGATTGAGAATAAAGGTTGAACATTCACTGTGTATTTAACAGACGTGCTCTAATAAGGACTACCAATGTTTGTAACTGTGTACAACTGTGTATGTCTACATATATACATTTAATTATGTGGCACCATTGAGTATGTAGATCATTACTTAGTTAAAAAGGTACACAATAAATTGGAATAAATACAAAAGCAATACTGAAAACCAAAGGAGTTCCTTGCTCATGGCATTATCATGGAGCGCAAACAGAAACAGGTTGATAACATTGCAGTATGAGTAATTCAGAGGTGTGATAGAATGCAGCTCTGAATAAGGGTAGTTGCTGATAGGTTTTGAAGGTGCAAATACTTGGTGCCAGATGTAAACTTTAGGGATAGGGAGTTCCAGAACATGGTGCAGCATATAAACATTGTTGTTGGCATTATTAAGCAGTGAAGAGAAAAGACAATGCTCCTTTGAACATAAAGAGCAAATAGAAAGACTAGTATTGTTAGTCATGATTGCATATATGTCAGGCGATCTTTAAAGTATAATATATGGATAAAATGGGCAATCTATAAGAACATCTACACCTTACCTTCCTATGGATACAAGCGTAAATTTATTTGAAAGAGGAGAACCTCCTCTTTCAAACAAAAAGGAACTTGGGTGTACCTAGTCCACATGTTCACTGAGCAAAATTGGCAGTAGATAAAAATAAATAAATATTGAAGTTTAAGACTGGAGAAAGTTTAGGGGCAGCCTGTAAGGCAAAAAAAAAAAAAAACCACAGACCGGCAAACCCACTTGTATACCACAGCTATTCTATAGCTGGCCTGCTACATGGAACAACCATCATTGGTGGCCAAAACTCACATTGTGGGCAAATGCTTGTTGTTGATTTTTGTATTGTGTATTGTGGGAACCTCAAATGAAAAAGTGAACTCTTTTGCCTGACACAGTGTCAAAGAACGAGAGTGAGCTCAGAACAGTCACCCTCCCCACATTTCCCATATACTAACCCTACACTATCCTAACATGATACTTAAATAATACTACCTCTAACATTACCCTAACACCAAGAAATGTAACACTTACCTGTCATTCACTGACTGTCTTCTTCAATCTTCTACCTTCTTTCTTCCCTTCTTCTTTTCATCTGCCTTCATTAAAATCTGTTTAAAAAAAAACAAAACAAAACAACATCTATTGAGTTTCTTTTGGAAATAAAAGAATGCCCCCAGAGATGCCATAGTTAACCCTCTGAGTACCGGAGGGGTAGCTCTCCAGTGCGTAATGGGTTAAAAGAAATGTGGCATCTCTCTTCCAAATAATAAGTTGTCATTCCTTTTACTAAAAATGCTTATCTTTTAACTTTAGAAAAACATTTCCAAATTGCTCTGCCACTGCCACCTCCTCTGACTCTGCTATCAGTGGCAGCAGTCATGCAGATGGTCACAGACCTCCACCTTGCCTACCTATCAGGACAGGTATCGCCCTGCTAGAAGCTGATTGGCTGGGATGTACGTCAGCACACATCCCAGCCAATTGGAGAATGTCAATAATTTTGAACAGAGACTGGCATATAAAAGTCAGTCTCTATTCAAAATTCTCTCAGTGGGACTTAGACAATGGCCCGACAGGTAGGCAAAGGGGGTCCGTGACCATCTGCATGCCTCCTGCAGGCAGAGGAGCCAGTGGCAATGGCAGTGGACATTGGAGAACAATTTGGAAATAGTTTTCTAACGTTAAACAATAAGCAAGTTGTTAATTAAAAGAATGACAACCTATTATTTGAAAGAGAGATACCACACTTTTTTTTAACCCTTTGTGGGCTGAAGGTGTACTACTCCAGCACTCAGAGAGTTAACTGTGGCATCTCTGAGGGGCATTATTTTTTTTCCAAAAGAAACTCAATGGATGATTTAAAAAAAAATAATAATAATAAAAAAAAAATGAAAGACAGGAGATAAGAAGAAGGGAGGAGAGAAGATGGCCAGTAGCTGACCAAGGTGCTTAGGACCCTGCTGGACATTAAGCCATTAGGATTACAGATGTTTATTTTTCAGAACATACTTTAACTTTATTGAGATTATCCCTGTGAGCAGGGTTTGGAGAAATGTGTGAAAAATTTTCTGCTCGACTTTTAGCAAAAACGTGCAGATTTTTCTCTTTTTCCGTGAAAGATTTTGCCTTTCTTTTTGCCTATTTTAACAAATTTTTTGCCTATATTTCCTATAGTTTCTACATTTCCCACTGTAATATTACTTCTTCTGAAGGCTGTAGTTTTGAAATAGGTGTCTGAAAGTCAAAGTTGTGAGTCCTACAGCAACATATGCCTTGATAAAATGTGTTAGCATGCAGAGTGCATTTGTCCTTTGCCCACAACACTAACTTCCTTCTTAAATGACACTGGCACATATTCATGATGATGTCAAGTGATAAAAAAAAAATAAAGTACAACTACAATGTGGCAGATGTCAGCAGACACAAAACCAACTTTTAAGGAGTGAGGTACAAGCCATTCCTCTATCACCTGCTCTAGCTTACTTAGAACATCTATAGCTTTGTGGGACTGTCTCTCAAAACTCTGCATGCACAAGGTGACATGACGATGGTATGGGCTATCCTGCTGCTGCCGCCTTTTAATCACACTGCCAGAACTTGAAGCACAATGACTGGCTTTCACCTGATGCTTTAAGCTAGTGTTGTCCACTTTTGGTGCTGGGAGGTAAATCCAGTGAGCAGTCACAGTCATATAGTCTGTGCTCTGCCCACTTGTCCACATATCTGTTGTCAGGTGGATTTTCTTACCATACACACTTTTCAGCCCTTTGCTCACCACAATAACCACCTGCTTGTACAATTCAGGCACAGCAATCCTGGAAAAATAACTACGGCTTGGCATATTCCAGCGTGGAGCTACACATGACATCAGTTCTCTGAAACCTTGCTTTTCTACAAAAGAATACTGAAGCATGTCCACTGCTAACATCCTGGCAACCTTGCCATTCCACAGGCTTACTTTGGGATTGTTTTTGTGAAGTTTTTGACTCCTTCCCAGAAACTCAGTCAGTGTGGGTTGGCAGGACATTGCAGAAGAAGTCTGAAACTTTATTGCTTTAACAACATGACTAGAGGAGGTGGTGGCTGTAGAGGAAGAATGTGTGGGCAGTTTATGACTCTTGCCATCTCCTACAGCAAATTCAGAGTCATCATACTCCTCTGCAGCAGGAGCCATAGGTGTTATATGGACTGAACTAGCTGTTGGCACTGGCAGTAGCACACTGTCTGACATAAATAACTTCAGTACTTATTTTTTCTGCCATAGAGCCCTGGGAACTTCTTCCTAGGTGTGAGCCTGTTTTCCCTCTGCTCACATGCTTTTTGCACAGACAACAGATAGCAACATGCTTAGCTTGAGGATCCTGAGTGAAGTATCTCCATACTGTGGACTTCATGGAATGAGGGGTTCCGGTGGTGGTGGTGCTGCTACTACTTTCACTGGGGCTAGATGTTGATGCAGTTCTACTGCCACTGCTACTAGTTGCCAAAGGTGCAGCACTTACAGCAGCAGCAGAAGCACTCATCATATCTAACATTGTGGATGTTAAAAACCTGTGTTGCTGGGTACTTAAAACAGTTGTGTGTGGCTGAGTGGGACTTGGACTTTAAAGAGGCAATGACGCTGATGATGACTGATAGGGTGACTGTGCATTTTGACATCTGTGACTTTCCAGAGTCAGACTTTCCAATGGCTTTCTCAAACAATATATAGACAGGCACAGTGCTCCTTAAAGGTGGTGGAAGATTTAACCTTTGACTTTCTGCTAACCTTATAGCCATGTCATCATCCTCACTCTCAACTTCATCTGTATCTGAACAAGAGAAGAATGCTGGAGGGATATATTCTAGATCTGCATCATCATCAGTCATCAGTAGGTTATCCTCAGCAGCATCAACTGACAATTCTAGCCCACTACTTTTATATTCCTCTAAGCTTTTGGAGGTCTCAAACAATTTTTTTTACTTTTACTGTAACAAAGTTCTCTACTACTTTGAGGATGGGTGTTTTGGTGCTTGTTTGTCTCACTACCTGATGATGCAGCCTGTTCAGCTGCTACACCTTCCTCTATTATGCTATTGCCAGCATCATCAACACTTGAATGTGACTTGTTGTCGTCTTCAGTGTTCTTCTTATATGGTTCTTTATTTCTACTGGCACTGGTGGTGCTGGAACTAGTTTTGCTGGGACCTTGACAAACTGCATCCTCCGTTGGAGTAGAGGGATCATCATCATTGATTGCACATGCTGCAGCAAGCATTGCTGCAGTCAGTTTTTGAACTACTACTTTACTCTCAGGTCCCTACACTGCTCCACCCCTCCCCCTTCCTCTTCCCCTTGTGAGTTTGCTGGACATTCCTCAACTACACTTTGTTTTTTTACTGTACGGTACATAACACAACTGATGGAGCTGTATGATGCCCTGCCTAAGCCCAGTCAGCTGTCTATCACTGTCATCTAATATACTTAGTTCTTTATTCTTTTGTATTTATTTATTTATTTTTTTTTTTTTAAGTTGTCCACCCTGTTGTCTTATCACAGTCTGTTCAAGAAAAGAATATAGCTCAAAAACATAATCAACAACTTCTTTCCCCAGACTTCCCTACCCAGCACAGAAACAATAACAAAAAGATCGGCAAGCAAACAGGTCCCTAGCTGCCTGTGTCTTGCCAGTCAGTCACATGGAATTTTGGAGTGTTTGGGTCATCCTCCTTCCTCCCTTCTTTTCCCCAGAGTGCCCCACTGACTCTCCTAATACACACTTACACGGAACAAATGTCCTACCTAAAAGATTCCTTAAATCAACTTCAATTCCCCTCTCTTCTCTAACTCCAACAAGGTGCTGCTCCCTCCTCTCACAAACACAGAATGGCATGCTGTGAGAGCCTGACACCCTTTTATATTGCTGTAGAAAGCTTTCATGTGGTGGAGAAAATGTTTTTCTTCCCATTGATTTCAATGCATAATGAGCTAGGTGAAGAAAAGGTGGGAAAAAGCAGAAAAACTTCACCTTTCACAGTAAATTATTTGCCAAGTGGAAAGTGCCATTATGTGTAGATTTCAGTTTGAGGCGAAAATTTTCACCCATCCCTACCTGAGTAGCAGTGGGGTATGCAACAATGTAAAATGCTCTGCATACCCCACTGATACTCATAGGGTTTATTTTTCTTTTTGTTTTTAAGCACAGTGTGTGTTAGAAACCACTTTTCTAACACACCAGTGGTTTTCACCACACGTTAGGGACTCTGCTCCTCCTTTTCATGGAGCAGGTTTTTCAGAAGGCGGTGGTTTTTGACAGAACAGTTAATAGAACAATCTGTGCTGTCAAAACAACCATCACTAGTTTTAAAAAAATAGCAGGGGGGAATAGAATCAAGCACCCAGAGAGGTGGCTCTTTTAGAGCTCACTTAATACACCTTTCATCAGCAGAAACAAGAGCATACTCATTTGAAATAGGTAATAACTCTCTTCAAATACAAAGTAATCCTTAGAATAATAATGTTGCAATATCACCCAAAATAAAAAAATTCAATATGGAATTACTTATTCATGAAGGTGGTGGGAAAGTGGCACAAAACTTGCCTCCTTAACTAAGTGTGAGTGAAACTTTTCAGCCAAAAGAGAAGTGAGAAAAACATCTCTTTTTTTCCCTTATGTGTTAATTCCTGCAAAAATGTTTACATTTTCTGTCTTTTTCTGCCATACTAACCCCTAGCCTTGTCTCACATTAGTCAAAAATCACAAATACTGATCCCCAGCCTTGTCCAGTGATAGCCATAGAACCACACATAATGACCACTCACCATTGTACTGCTGTCTGGTAGTCTCCTTGTAGGGCAACATGAGGCCCTCCAGTTGTTGCCATCTAAAAGCTGGTGGGGAATGATAGGAGTTGTAGTTTAGCATCAGCCAAGGGGCCTCATTTTCTCCACTAGTTCTGTCATCCCCAGTTCCATGGTAGCCAAAAAACACATGCTAACCCCCAGCCTTGTCCCATGGTAGCAACAGGACCACACATTCTGACCCCCCCACCAGCCTTGTCCCATGGTAGACATAGACACATTCACAGTAATCCCCCAGCCTTGTCCCACTGTTGACATAGAACCACACATACTACTGACATCCAGCCCTGTCCCACTGCACTGATATTCATAGTACCAGACTTGTTCTATTGCAGTGTTATAACCAGAACCTCACAAATGAGTCTAACCAGTCCTCCACCCAGTTCTATAACTGGAAATTTTAATTGAAAAAGCAGCAAATGTATGTTTTTCTTGAAAATTCCCACGGGAAAATATTTCGCCCATCCCTATCCCTATCTTTCTAGGCTTAAAAGGGACCTAATTTGAAAGAAGGTGGTCCCCTCTTTAAGAAAAGTGTACTTCTGAGAATACTAATGTGCAATTATTTGTTCTTTCAATATTAGTACTTAGGTCTGTTATTGTGGAGCATTAGTGGGATAATACACATCCCCAGTCTATCCCCCACACTGAAGAGTAACAAGATTGTACTTATATTAAAGCAGAACTATCACAGAGATATAAGTGCCCCTCTATTAATAGCTAGTATAGCGGTAATCATTTAAATATTGTTTCAATGTTTATTAAGTGCAGGCATTATATGGAAACATAAGTTCTCCTGAAACTCACCTTAAGAAGACCGAGCAGACATATTACAGAAGAGGGATCTGTGCGCCTGAGCTGTCCATCCCTGTCTCTTCACTGATAGGTTATTTGCCAAAGGGGGAGTTGCATTGTACTATATGGTACAAGCAGGGGCAGACAACGCAGGTACACAGATTACTCTTTGACACTGTCATCTTGAGGTGAGTCTCATAAGAACTAATGTTTCCATTTAATTTCGGCTCTTAATAAACATTATAGCAGTATTTAAATGATTACCGCTATACTAACTATTAATAGAGGGGCACTTATATATCCGGGATACTTCCACTTTAAAGAGAAGTTGCTCCTATCAAAAAAAGAGTGCATATGTCTGCCTTATACTTTCATACCATTTAATGCAGTTGTGACACTAAAAATGCAAATGAGAAAATCTGTCCAAAACTATATTCATTTTGTGCTTCTAGCACCATCTAAAATATGTCATTCTATAACAACAGCGTCTTATTTTTCTTGACAGAACAGTAGAAAATGTTTTTTTTTAATTGTTTTTAATGGCATCGTTGAAGTGATAGAAATGTAAAAATATGTATTTTTCAATACTTTCAAGTTCTGAAAACATTTGTAAATAACATTCATGAAGGATAAATTAGAGTGGTCAATCATTTTATGTGGTTATACCACTATCTTGTTTTGTATTCTACTGAAACCTGTAGACTGTCAACCTATACAAATGGTTTAGAACTTTTTCCTCAGAAGAGCAGTAGCTACTTAATAATGTACTCTAGGATTTTTAAAAATGTCACTCCCATGGATTGAAGCCTTATCATGGTTGGAGAATTTGTGTTTGTCAATGATGCCAAAAACTATGCCATCGGGAGAATATACTCCTGACAGGGTCCCCTGTGGTGGGCAGATCAAAGCTAAGATGCCAGACTAAATTGACCCAAAATCTGCCAAACCACTCTGGACCAGTATGGCAGATTATGGTTCATTCCCTCAACATGACTTCACAAAAAATACATTGCTCTCATTCCTTGGAGACTTGTGATCTACTACTACCTATGGCAGTGGGAAGACCAGCTCAGTGGCAGAGGGTGCTAAGAATCACGGGGTTCTATCAGGCTGCCTTTGGACTTGTATTTTGTTGTGTATTTTAAAATGAGTCTGACTTTGAGTGTTTCCAGCCTTTTTAAAATGATTCTGACTTTGAATGTTTCTACTTTGAAATTATTCTTATATATAAACATGTTTTATCTCTATATTACAAAATTTAGTTAATATAGTATTGATTCTATGGTACATCTTCATGAAGACACGGCTCTTCATCTTAACACACAAGTCATTACTACTTAGGAATCAGACGCATTATTGAGACCCAGCCGATAACTGGACGAGTAGCTATGGTATAGCCCCAGGTGTTTTCAGCAAGCCTATCAAGACAGATGGAAGTGTTAATTCATGAAGTACAGTTGCTAAAAAAATCCAGTATAAGAGATAAATCAATCTTATCATTAGAAACCCAGAAAATAATATTATTTTGGTGGTTTGCAGCTTAAATTATGATCATGTGTGCTGGCTCACTAAAAAAGTGTCTGATACTGACTGCTCCAGTCTTTGAGCTGTCAATTTCAGACTCCGGTAGTGCTCACAGCTCCCCTGCTGTAGTGCTGTGAGTAAAAAACCCATGATGGTCCTAGTATGGCATTGGTCCTTAGGGGGATAAAAAGTTCAGTTTCTTTATGTTTGATCTCCATATTGCAGAGCTACTATTTGAGCACCTACAAGACTGGTCACAAATGCAATCCTACAAATTGTTTTCAATATGAATTTACTGCAACACAAGGACCTTAATGATGATTTGGTCTACATGTCTAACAACAGATTTATAAGACTAGTGGAGAAAAATGTATTGGATTTATGTTCGAAGTATATTAATATTTAATAAATATATTGAATTAAAGAAGTAGCTCACTTTATTTTTCCAAGTAGGACGATTTTTTAATTATTTACTGTGTGTAAAACAGTTTGTGATAGCAGCACCAAAATACATTTTATTGGACTTGAAATTGGTTAAATAGTTCTTTGGTGCGTGTTTATGTGTGTGCTCTTTTCCACCTTTATGAGTAAATTGAAATCAATTATAAATATGGATTTTTGCCCAATGTGAAGAATGACCCCAGGTATTCCCATCATGCTAGTATAAAAAGGTGTGTCAGATTTTGCATGATGTCAGTCTGTACTTGGGAGAGAAACAGAAATCAGCAGTTAGAGGAAATAGGCAAATCTGGAAATGATTGTTAGGAGTCTTGCCTTCTGTGTGTGGAATATGAAGGGAGAAATGAGAGTTTTAAAAAAGTTCATTTTTTATTAATTGACATGTGATAGTCAGTAACAGTCAGACAGGCTGGTGATCCAAGTTTCTCCCTGAGTTGGTTGAGCTTTTACTGTCACTGACTGACAGTCCATATACTTTGCAAACAGATAAAAATACATGATACATCCAAGAGACAGTACAATTTACATGACCCTCCTACAACAGGTGTGGTGGTGTTGCATACTTGCAGCAGCTCCTGTACAGCACACTTTATACTTTATTGCAGACTATTACTTCTGAAGGTAACTGGTCCACACCCATCCTGTACTGTACTGTAAAAACTGACGTTGGCGGTTGACACGTTACCCTTTTTTTTATTGAAACTTTAAAGAACTGATGTCATGTGTTGCGCCCTGCTGGCATATCCCAACCTGTGGTTATTTTTCAAGGATGGTTGTACAAGCAGGTTAGTGTGGTGGGCAAAGGACAAAGATTTAGGTTGCTAACAATTTTGAGGCATATGCTGATGTAGGGCTCAGCCTTCTCACAACTTTTTCTTTAGCTATTTATTTCCTCAGCAGCAGCATTATTATTGTGGGTAATCTTGCATCCATAGAGAGCACAAGTGAAAAACACAAAGTTCTTGTGTGAAATTCATTAACAGTGGCAAATAGATGACATTTTATGTATTTTCTATGGATGGGGAATTTTCAAGAACAAAGAGGAAAAAATATTTAACTTTTTACTCATCCTTCATAATGAATATCATGTAGTGTGGAATTTGTTATAATTGAATGGATTTTAATTTTTTTTAATGCTGGTACAATTACTAATCCTATATTATAATTCACTAAAGATATTTGTCAGAAGCTGTCATGCGCAGTGGAGACGACGGCTGCGCGTGCTGCAGTCATGCCTGCGCCGCAGCTGATGCTGAGTGGGGCGCTCCGAATTCAGACTGTAGTCCTCTCTGCACACCTTCAGGACTGAAGCGCCGCCAGTAATGGCCCGTGTACACAGGATTTAAAACTAGTCATGTCATATTTAACATTAAATTCTATAAATGACAGAGAAAAAAATATATCAGCGTGACTGTTTCCATCAATCTGTATTTCTATTTTATTTTCAAAGGTATTTAAAATGTAATATATTAATTTTTCCATATATCTCATATGTTGATATATGTTATTTACCTAAATGATAAGAAATTGTAAACCTGAGCTGCTTCTTAATTTAAAAAGGATTCTTATTGTCACCAGAATATGCATTTAGCCAAGTAATTATGCATAACACTAATCTATGTGTCAAATATTTACCATAAAGCCACAAGTAACATATTCTAAATTATTTATTTAACCTAGTTTTGTATGATATTATTCTCTTAAGGTTAAGGTTGAGATTCCAAATATGTCATATTTCTATTGCTTTAAAAATAATTAGTGCAAGTAACACTCATTCAAAAATATTACTTTCTCATAAATGACAACATACTTGTTTAATATTAATTTTTTTTCTCCTGGGTTTATATTTTGAATATTTGTTTGAAATTTGTTTGAATGTACAGGTTGCCAAAGAGTGAACACAGCTGCATGCATTTTATACAGCACTGGCAATAAATAAAGTCTTACTTCTGCACCTAAACAAATACTGTACAATGTAATAATGTCATATTTCTTTTCCATTTTGTTCAGGGTCAAAGGCACCCACTCATGATCACACGTACCCACTCTCTATAGAACTCCATCCCCATCCAATTTCTGATAGGATAGTAAATAACCTTATATCAAACACTAAAGAAAAAAATATTTTAACTCCTTGGCTGCTAGAGAGGTCTCTGCATGTGCATGTGTTGGAGGCCTTTCTAGCATCAAATGCTAATTAAAGGCCAGTAAACCAGCTTCCCTAAACTGGGTCTGGGCCAACAGTGCTGGGAATACTCTGGCCATACCCACAATTCATAATATGTATGTGGTCACTTGAGGCATGCCTCAAAATGTTGTGTTCTAGGCAGTTGCCGACTTACCTAGTTGGAAATCAAGCCTATGATCTTGTTAACCCCTGTCACTCCAGCTGTTTCTAAGCTTGCTCTTGACATATAATTTTTTTTGTTGAAACAAAACATACATTGTAGGAGGTTTTAATTTTTTTTGTTTTTACTAAATTGGGGCTTTATTTCATTGCTGAAAAACTTTACCACTGGTTTTATCACCAACGTTCCAATAGATTTTAGTAAGAATTTGTGAGATACAGCCAGTGAAAACATTTATTACCTACAATGAAATCCAGCTATTTATTAGGACTCAGGGAGTACAAAGGAAAGGTAAAATCTGAACCCCTGAAGTTAAGAACTGGCTTTTAAAGAGATAATAAATAGTTGCAAGTAGGATGTATTCAAAATAGTGAGCATGATTAATATTTGTATTTCCCATTACAAAATATTCTGCCTTTTTGGGCTTTTTCAGTGAGGCACAACTTTTTCCTAGGCACCTGACAGCAAGGGATCCACATCTATATTTCCCTATAGCCCTTAAGCCCAAGGTTTATCCATCCCTATTGTGCATCTGGTTTACTCCAAAATTGTTCCAGTTCTTATAGCATCAGCCTCATGTAATGTTTAATTTAATTATTTTTAAGACTTGAAAAACTTGACCTTTGTATATATATAAATAATACAGAAAAAAGAACATTTAGTACATCATAAACAGAAAAATATGAATTAAACATACCTAATCCTTAATTGTTAAATATTGAGTGCAAAGAGTGTCATATGGACTAATAGAGTATAATCTGAGACAAGCCCTCAAAAATCTGGAAGATTCCAAACAAGAATTTGAATCATCAGTAAATATTCATTCATAATAAAAAGGGGTGGGGGCTCTGAAAGGTCAGCATTAAATGTGACCATAAACTAGCCCAACAGAGACTCATAGGAAGGAATGATCTATGGGCTATCTTACACTAAGGGCCCCACATTTTGTAGAATCCTTTAAGACTGTCATTGAAATGAAAAGACATCCTTTCATAAACCATACTTTCATTTATATGCACAGCTACCTCCTCCCAGGTAGGTGGATTAGGGGACTTCCCAATACCTATTAAAGCAGAAGTTAAAATATGAGCTATCAATATTTTAATTGGTCTAGTTTGAGATGTAGCAATGATATTTCAGGGGTAAGCTAGATAGTATAGTTAATAATTGAGTTAATTTCAGAAAATCATTTACCCCAAAAAGTTATGATACATACACATGTCCACCAGATAGCGAACATAGTGCCCACTTCATCACCACATCTCTAACAGTTATTAGATATTATGGATTTTAGAGAGTCTTAAGTGGTGAGATAATTCTTAAAAGAATTAATGAGAACATTGATTTCAAGGACGTGTGATGAGGATGGGAATCTGTCCTATATACAGTTTAGTAAGAGATGATAATTGAAAATGTAAAGATATTTATAATGATCCGGGTTGGGTAAATTACTTTTCTGCTGCAGTTTTTGGAAAGCAACAGGGTTCTCTGCAAGAGCTGAACGGAAACGCAGCCAATGGCGCACAGTCGCAGCAGTAACGGAGGCAACAAGGAGTGCTGCAAAGGTTAACGGAAGGCTCAACCAATGGCACACTGCCGTAGCAGTAACTGAGGCAACAGTGAAGCTCTGCAAGAATTAATGGGAGGCCCAGTCAATGGCACACTGCCATAGCAGTAACGGAGGCAACAGTAAGCTCTGCAAGAGTTAACGGAAGGCTCAGCAATAGGTACACTGCCGTAGCAGTAATGGAGGCAACAGTAAGCTCTGCAAGAGTTAACAGGATGCTCAGCAATTGATACACTGCCGTAGCAGTAACGGCAACACGGAACACTCTGACAGTTAGGCCCAGACAAGCGGAAGTCAGAATGTTGCCCAAGCGACACAACGAAGCAGGAACAGAAGAGCCGGGCCGGATCATGGAGCAGGAACATCAGACAAGCCGGGTCAGATCACGGAGCAGGAATGTCAGCCAGGCCGCGTCGAATCACGGAGCAGGAACGTCAGACAAGCCGGGTCAGGTCACGGAGCAGGAACGTCAGCCAGGCCAGGTTGAATCACGGAGCAGGAACCAGATGCAGAGTAGTCAAACAGGCAACTCAAATCAGCACTGGTACAGGAACACCACGAAATGGCACCAGACAGGTGCCAGAGCCCAGTATAAAAAGGCCATGCTGGGTGGGCCAATAATAGCTCAGCCAATAGGAGCGCATCACACAGAGACTAACAGAAAAAGCACGGGCACCGTGATACCTCCAAACAACCGTCTAGTACATCTATGTATATATTTTTGTATTATGTATGTTTCAAGAGCCTTGTTGAGATAAACCATAGATAAAAACCCTACCCATGGTTCATTGGAACCATGCAAACATTTTTGCATACTGAAATGCATTGTCAAGCTATAGCAGAGCTAGCAAACCTGGTCTTCATGAACATTTGTTTTTAGGATATCCCTGCTTCAGCACAGGTAAATGTGTACTTTTGGGAGCTCTTGATGACCAGGATTCATCAACCTAGTTATAGAATACAAAAAAATGAATTGCAAAAAATGCACATAAATATATTAGATTGTTGTATCCTAAATACCTAAGATGGTAAGTCATTTTGTTAAACAAACTAAGAGCCACTTATAGGAATTATATCTTTAAATGAGAATGCAGGATGTTTCATCTTATAGGACATTTACTGACATACACTCTACAACATGAGAATGAGTCCTAACCCCTCTGTAATCTGTTATAAACTAGGCCAATAAAAAAAGCAAAAAAAAAAAAAAATAGAAATACAACACATATCTTCTAACTAGATGTACAACTGAGTGACCCAGGTTTATACCACACCTATAGATTGAAAATACAGCAATTTATTGGAAATTGGTCTGAACTAAATGCAAAACAGGTAATGCAAAGGGAGTTTACTGATTACTCCTGTTTTATGGCTCCCTAATATACACAGAGTAGTTGCCAAGGGTCAAGCAAATCTCACTAGTGGTTTTATATACAGTATATTGTAACTAGAATATTATATCAAAACACTGGATTAAAAAAATAAACAAACAACTGTGCTACTCTGTTGTTAGATGTACTGTATATTGTGAGCGTCTGTTTACTAAACAGTAGATAAGATATGCTGTTCTATTGTTATTCCTCTCATTCACTGTTAAAAAACCTTTGGGAATTCATGAATGTGTGAGCTGATCAGTTATGAATGAGTTTGTCTCTTTGCCTTGCATATACCCATTACATAAAAAATATTAAATGGGCTTTAATGCTGATTTACTGTTAACTACCTGCGCCATATGTAACAAAAATTATTGCTGTAAATTGGGATATTAACCCCTCACAATGGGCTTTTAATCCCTTATGTATTTTTCAGTAAGTGATTTTGTGTACACATGTATCTTACATCAAAACATATGAAAAAATCAAAGGACAAATGGAATTTTTGGAAATTACCAATGTACAATGGTGTAAAGCAGCTATAGGGCAGGGGTATAAGGGGTAATCAATTTTCAGACCACCAGCTGATGTAGACTATAACCACCATCATTTCCAACCAGCCATTGAGTCTACCTCACATTTTTACTGGTCACAATTTAAACATTTCCAGCCATGAGTATCATTTTTCATGCTCAGTGATAAGTAAGCGAGTGACATTTTGCTACCTTTCGTTGATAATTACATTCCAAATGTGTCAGAATATTAGAGTGTTTTATGGTGTATTTTCAATATGCCCTTTAGCAAATAAATTGCCTGGAGTCTTACAGAATTAAACAACTGACAAATGAGTAAATTATGACTGCACTTTATTAGTGACAGTATAGTTCTCTTATTTATATGCCTGTAAGATGCTTTCCAAAGAGAAGCAATCAATCAAAAGCAAAATATATGCTTACAGTACATAACTCCTGCTTAAATGGAATTAATTAGCTATAGATCATAATCCCCTTATCCACATGGTTACTTCCACAGTAACATTTAAAACCTAATTATTTTTTTTAATTGTACATTATTATGTAACGGGCAATTGCAATCAATAAGCAAAAAAAATGCTCTTTCAATATTCCTCACCAACATGCTACCATGACATACTTTAGTGCTGTCAATCAACAGGCAGGCAGTATGTAGTTTAACAAAAAGTGAGACCAACAATGTCTACTTCTTCCCCTTCAGCCCTCCATCTTGTGTTTCTTTCTTCCTAAATGCAAAAGTCAAACAATAAGATGGGTGACTGGAGGTGTGGGGGCACCCATCAGACAGGTCCGTATTTTTAGTCAATGCAGGAAGAACAATGACTCGCTGCATATTTTAGTTCTCTATATTCACAAGAGTTAATGTGTAAATGTAGTTATTTCAAATGAAACATGGAAAAAGAAGACATTCCCCACCTTCCAGAATATTTCCTAAATAAGCAGTGTCATTGTCTGCTTTTTCCACTTTTCTTTGCATTGAATTTAATGATAATGTAATTTCCTCATGTGCAGTTTTGCATGTATTCCTTCCTTGCTAACTAGAAAGTATAAAAGGGGGTGTCAGTTTACATGTCTGTGTTTGCTAGAGATGGAGTTATTGTGGAATCCCTCAGGTAAAGGGCGTGAACCGGAGTTGTTTCATTTAATTAAGTATTAAGTATTGGCAGTAGCCAGTGGTTCTCTAGAGAGATTGGGTGCAGGGAGTGTGTATGTTATTTGCAGATAGTGACACTGACCATGACAGGGACTTTTGACTGATAGGGAAGGTAAGGTGATCCTAACTGGGCTGACAGTGACAGATGCTAGAGACAACAACGTACATTTTTCCATTATTTTGAAACAAACAACACTAGACAAGACATCATATCACAATCAGACAGATACCACTTCCAAGATGAATCCTTGCCAAGTGATACTATTATTGTAACATAGTTTTTAAGGATGAAGTAAGGTATGTGTCTATGACGTACGCCATGCCATAACACCCTTGTTGATGCAGTGGGGAAAAAATAAAATAATAATTATTAAAAAAATAAATAAATATTATGAATTATTTCTCAGATTCCATTTTATTTATGACCACTAATGATTTATGTTGAAGAACTTAGCCTCTGTAGTGCCCCCTTCATATCCCTGTACATATTTTTCTATAGTGTCTCCAACGCATTGCACAACATTGGGTCCAGCATTTGAGACTCTATAATGACAGCTCGATCTAATTTACATTCTTTGAGAATTTAATAACATACTGTCTACAATTCACTGTATTATAAGTATAAATATCACTTATTGTCCTCATCATGTGCATGTTGTCTCTTTCATGCAACTCATTTTTGTAAATTAACAAAATGTATAAGTTATACAACATATTATTTTGCAGCACTTAGTGTTTAGATGCAACATTTATGCTTTTATGTTTTAGGTTTGTGGAACACTTAATTCACGTTCACTTAACCCTCACTAATTATGAAGTTCTAGTCAGTTTAGGATGCTGGTTTTGATGCCCTCACCAGGGAAGGGTTTATAAGAGTCTATTTTTACTATGCTCATTGATTTAAATGGATCTTTCAATCCCTTGAATTCTAAAGAGGTTTCCAGCGCATTGCTTTCCAGGTGAGAACCTCTCTAACACTGAAAGAGTTAAAAGCCCCATTTAAGTAAAGTGGAGTATGATGATGCTTTTTGACCCTTGTGGTGCATTACATATGCTAAGGAGGGTATCCTATTTCAGTTCCACAATTCTAGGTGCTGGAACAGATTTCTTAGTGCTACACCTGCCTAGTGCCAAATTATGGTTACTTGCACTAAAAATTGTCCTCTGCATACGTCTTGTTCCAAGTCCAGAAGCCATTTCCCAGCACTTTTTTCCTCTAGTTTAACACTATGTGCTAACATTTCAAAGGAAAATAATGTAACATTACTCAATTTTTCAGCACATGCAATGGGGAGGTTTTTGTATCTTGCTTAACAATGGCAGAGTTTGTGCATAAAAGTGTTCCAACTCTCTACTGTTGGCCCCCAAAGTGCAGCCTCCTGAGTTAGAGGTTAACACCAAGGGAGTTATATATATTTTTTTTCTAGGATAATTTTTGGATTTGACACAAAGGAAAATTAAATCCAAACTTTAACCCTTTGAGTGCCAGGGGCATTGCACTTAAACGTTGTGTTGACCCTTCGAGTGCCAGAGGTTTGGTATTCAAAAGATTAACATTAAATTTAAGTCAAGTGTCTAAAATGCAAGTGTTAATTAACCTCGTTTATTCACCTATACTACAGATGTCTCCAATGTACTGCTTCATGATATCATTGCTATCCAAAGTGTTAATCAGAGCGAAATCTATGAAAGACTATAATAAATAAAGCTAAAAATAGAGGTCTTTTCACACTGACTTGGGAATGTTGGGAACATGATAGCATGCCTTGTGTAAATGTGCAAATTAAACCATTAAAGTTTATTGAAATGTGTTAAATCAATTGATTATTAATAACCAGAGGTCCAGGGATAACATTGTTAACTTTTTCTTCTTATTTATTTTAAGTAATTCAATGAAATAAAGAACTGACTTGACACAGACCACTTGAAATGATCTTATAAATATACAACACATTTAAAATATTTGCAATTTTTATTATTTATATTTGAATTCCTTATTTAATTTCCCTATCAGTGATGACTCGAGATGGATGAGCACTGCTCTAACCGTATCTGACCACAAAAGCAGGGATAGTGGTACAATGTCACTATCCCTTGTGGAGGACAATACATCTCACACTGTGATGGTGGGAAGACAGGAAAACACCATAACCACTTATCACTTAGACCAGAAATGTTGCTGAAAGACTGACACAGGATGGGGAGACTAACAGAGCAGGGGTGACCAGGCATAATGCTATATATCTAAATGCAAACAGAAAACAAAACCCATCATCCAAATGAGAATGATGGTATAAAGGCATAAGCCCAGGCTAAAAAGGAATAGGGGTATCCTAAGTAAATGGAAGGTCCAAAGATAAGACCAGTAGACCAAACCTAACATATTAGGTAACACTATGAAACAAGAGTCAAGGACTGGCTCCAGGGAGCCTGGTACTAGGCTTCCTGGAGCCAGTTCTTGACTCCTGTTTCATAGTGTTAACTAATACCACCATAGAACCAGGAGATAGCAGGGAAGAGCATAAGGTTGAGTCATTGTGTGCACCAATAAAAAGGCCATGTGGGAATGATCAAGCTTGTATGAAGAAAGGCTGCACAGGGCAATATGCAAGAATGGCTAAAAATGATGAAGGAACAATAATAATGACAAGATCAGACAGATATGAAAGGACAATCAGAAAAAAAGAAGCAAGAAGGACATCATCTAGTTAATATGTTTTCAGAAAATTAAAAATCATAGGAGTTGAGGTTCTACTCATAATTATGTGTGGCAGCCAAAATGTTGTATTGTGGCTGTACGAACATGTACATATAACAGTACTATCCTTATTGTATTTTATGATATAGAACTGTATGTCAATACATTATTATTATTTTCATTTTATAATAGTTGGGGCATCTCTCTTTTTTGTGAGGGAGGCCAGCTGTATCTTTATAATGCAGCCGGTTATTCTAGCACCTGACTTGATTTCTATCTATCACCCTTTATTGTTACAGGTTATAGATATTTGATGGGTCAGATAAGCATACCCCAACTCATAATTGTGGAAGTTCCTGTCCCTACACTGTATGCTATTTGAAGTAGTGCAGAAATGTGAGGGAGACCTGCTGTTGGTATCAATTGCGGTGTTCAGCTTATTTCTTTTATTTTATATTTGAGACACTATCAGTATAATTGCAATAGCTGGGTACTTTTTCTGTTATGCACTGCTAGATGAAGGAAGCAAGTTATTTCCTCACATTTAGACTTGGGTGGCCAGCATTCTATTAGTTTGATCATTATCTCAGTCAGTGTGTGTGATGAATTGTGGATGTTTTCAATTGTACATCCAATCACATAATTGTTTTTATTTTGAATAATAAAGGTTATTATCTTAACAAAAGTGCATCAATCGTACACTTTACTAACGCCATACTTATGATGCCCTTACTTATTCATAAATCAGACCTGACATCGCCAGCTGCCCATGATTTAGGGACAGTTCTTAAAAAAAGTACTAAAATGTTTTCATAAATCTCCCCCTAGGTTATTTTGGAGTAAACCAACTGCACCATAGGGGACAAATAAAAATTATTCTTAAATTCTCATTCGCTTGAATAGAGCTTTTTAACCACTAAAATGCTAGAGAGGTTTCATGTGCATTGCTTCACAATGCAATGGAGCCCTCTCTAGCATTCAAGGGGTTAAAAGCCCCATTTAATTCAATAGCAATTTGTATTTGTCCCATATGGTGCAGTTGGTTTACTCCAGAACAACTCTAGTTTGCTTTTATAAATATGGAACCTAGAAATCATATTCAGGAAGCTGAAGAGCAATTCTGGAGAAAACAAACTGATTTAACCCCTTAAGCCCCAGAGAGATGTACAATGCAATGCTTCAAAATGTGTTGCTCACCCCTATGGTGCTTAAAGGGTTAAATGGAATGTTTAACCTCTTGAATGAGAGGTTTCAAATGCACTGCTTTGAAATATGTTGGACAGCTAGGTACCATTCCAGGTGTTAAAAAGCTCCATTTATATTAATGGACATTTTCATTTGTGTCCTAAGGTGCAGCTGGTATGCTCCAGAGTTGATCCACTCTGGCTTCCTGAATACAACTCTATGGAGTGAGAGGAGCAATGCAATATAGATCTCTCTATATTCAAGCAGAACTTTCATCAAAATTAAAGTGCCCCTGCAAATCATTATTAACATAGTGATACACATAAATACTTTTATTATGCTGAATAAGTCTGGCATTATTGAGAAATACAACTTGTTTGGCAGGCATCAGCGTGCAACAGCACAGACATCAGGATGAAAAGGCATCTGTGAGTCTGTGCTGTCTGTCCCAGTCTCCTCCAGGATTGCTGAAGGGAGTTCCATTGTACCTTAAGGTACAGTAAATGACTGATGGCGCAGGTTCACAGATGCATCTACAGCAAGATACCTGCCCCTGATGCCTGCAGAACAAGTTGTATTTCTCAATAATACTTATTCAGCATAATAAAAGTATCTATATGCGTGTTAATAATGATTTGGGGTGCAAAGTTCCACTTTAACCATTTGAATGCCACAGGGTTGTGCAATGCATTGCTCTGCAATGTGTTGCACACCCCTCTGGCACTCAAATGATTTACCCCTTTGCATGCCGGAGAGGTATCCAACTTATTGCAGTGTAATATGTTGGATACATGTCTGGCACTCAAAGGGGTAAAACATGACTTTGTTGGTAATTTGGGGAAATTGATTTTACCCTCTATGATGCAACTGCATTTCACCAGAATTGGTCTTTATCTTCCTGAATATGTCCTTAAACTCCTGAATGTATGCTTATTAAACTTTAGTGCATATCCCCTTTGGCCACGCAGTTGCTTTCAAATGACATGAACAGAACACATTTTAAACACCCTGGCTGATATACTGCATGTGCCAGTTTCAGGGTTGAACAGTAATAATATCAGTGGAATAGGTATTGAAAAAGCATTGCTTCTATGATCCCTAAAATCTCTTGTAAAACTACATAGATCATATTTTGGAGAGACTTATTGTTATGCAAGTTTCATTTCTGCACTGTGAGTTATTTTTAATAAAGTTTTGTAGATGCCACACCATTTCTCAAGCCTGCAGTTCTGAATGAAAAAGGAGATTAATGTCTGAAAGTAGCAACTGGATATGGGATTATGTTTTAAAGAAAATCTCTCAAGTAAAACCATCTATCTTCTTTTTTCTGATGCATTTATGATAACTTTACTATCTACCTCTTTGAAACCCTCGCTCAGAGTAACTTAAATTTTAATCTCTAGTAGATGATTTATTACCTGTGGAACAGAATATGACACTTTTTGGAGCAATGTTTGTAAATAGAAATGTATCAAATAGTCAAGAGGAAATTATTGTTGACAAAATAGTCTAAAAATACTGCACTACATTGTAATACATTTTTTGCACATACCTAAAAGTTACATTGA
This sequence comes from Rhinophrynus dorsalis, assembly GCA_037306005.1. Classification (NCBI taxonomy): domain Eukaryota; kingdom Metazoa; phylum Chordata; class Amphibia; order Anura; family Rhinophrynidae; genus Rhinophrynus; species Rhinophrynus dorsalis. The sequence continues at coordinate 384,419,792 of CM074719.1, forward strand.
GTCTATTGTACTAAGAAGAATGTGAGCAATTTTGAGGCAAATCAACTACATTGTAAGGAACAAATAAACATAAGTATTCATTTAAGTGCGCAATAAACTTTTTATGAAAAAGGACTTTGTCTGAGTAAAACTCATGTTACTCCACTGAGAGTTTCTAATTTTAGTTATACATACAAAAGCATAATAAAAAACTTTTTTTCCATTAAACTTTATTTTTCTGTTGTTGACACAGGATGTTGCAGTTCCTATCACTTATGGAGTGCTGCAGTCAGTGGCTCAAGCTCTCCCATGAAGTGTATTATAAGAAAAAAAATCCTTTTGCACACCAGTTGGATGTTTTGTTTAACCTTTTCAGTGCTAGGGGCTTGGGCCATTACCTGGATCCTGTATGCCAGACACATGTTGAGCATTTGTGCTATCCATCTACTTAGGTCTGATTCTTGTAGGTAACTTACTAGTTACTTATGGAAAACCATATATATATATTTTTTTCAGAACAAAGTAAACTTTGCATTGTGTGAAAAGCTATGATATTATAATTACAAAAACATTTAAAAATGATTTAATATACTAAAATCACACACTATATATCAAAAACATATACTTTGATTGTGAAAGTTTCAATTAGCCCTGAGTCCTCCAAGTACAAAAACACAAAATTTGTGTAATTGTACCTAAGTCCATGGCTAGCTCAGAACCTTAATTACCAGGAGCTCAAAATGGTATTTTCAACTTTATGAACTAAAATGCACATTCTAGTGGTTATGGTTACCTGGTAAAACTACCTTAAAACAGCTGAATAACTATATAAAGCTATATTTCCTAAAGTATATATCCTACTGCATCAAATGACAGGTGACTTGCCTTTCTACCCCAAGCCTGGTGACCACAAATGTTTTCAGAAGTGATACTGAATGAAAACAATTAGATTTTCTTTTACATTTCCACCCCTTCAAATTTACAAAAATCTGTGAAAACTATGGAATTTCCAACTATATTCATTAGCTAGTGCTCTTAGGAGAAAATGGTACCTCATTGGTGTGAGTTGGCATACCTTAGTGGGTGTGAGAAGCATAAACCTACACCTATTACAACCTCTCAGTTTTTCTTGCAGTTTTCCAAACATGACTTGCCTACAACGAATTAAATGAAGAAAAGGTAGACAAAGGGGTCACTTGTGTTCCTGCCCCTATCCTGGTGTGCACAAATGTTTTCAGATGTTGGCTTTAAAGGAAAAAAATTCTCAATTCAACTGTACTGAAATCTGTCAAAACCATGGGATTTTCAACTGTATTCATTAGCTACTGCTCTTACAAGTAAAATGGCACCCCATTGGTATGAGCTCAAAACTACACCTACCTGTTTTCTTCTTTGAAAATGGCTCCCTGTACTAAAATTGCCATAACTATTATAGATCAATATGGAGAAAAGATATGCAAGGTATACCATTTTGGAAAGTAGATATTCACCCACGTCAAATGAGGGGTAACTTGCCTTTCTACCCTTAGGCTGAAGTGCACAAATATTTCCAGAAGATGGCACTATAGGAAAAAATACAGTACAATTTTGGTTTTACATTTCCAACACTTCAAAGATACTAAAATCTTTGAAAACTATAGAATTTCCTACTATATTTTGTACCTGGTACCATTTGTGTGGGTTAACATGCAATATGGGGGTGACAGGAACACTTACCTACACCTGTCACTTTCTTTTTGAAATAACTTGCCTGCACTAAAATTGTCATAACCATTACAGTTATACATGAAAATAGGCAAGGTATACCCTTTTGGTAAGTAGACATTCAACAACATCAAATGTAGGGTCAGCTGCCTTTTTATCCATAGACTATTGTGCACAACTATTTCCAGAAGGTAGCCCTACAGGAAACAATTGAGCTGTATTACATTTCTACCTCTTCAAAGATACAAATAGCTTTGGAAAAAAACTTGGAATTTATGACTGTAGTCAATAGCTACTACTCTTCCAAAATTATTTCCACCCTGTAGTTCACATACTGTAGGGGGTGCCAGAAGCACAAAACTATGCCAACCACAATCTATCATTTTTTTAATGCAGGACTGTGTAAAAGCATTAGGAAGGTGCGAAAAGATGCAGTAAAGTAAGAATGCTCTGAAAAATAAACATGTTAACAGTTTATTTTTATCAGTTAACAAAATGCATAGTGAATGAACAGAAGAAAAATCTAAAATCAATATTTGGTGTGACCACACATTGCCTTCAAAACAGCATCAATTCTTCTAGGTACACTTGCACACAGTTTGTTAAGGAACTCAGCAGGTAGGTTGTTCCAAACGTTTTGGAGAACTAACCACAGTTCTTCTGTGGATTTAGGCAGCCTCAGTTGCTTCTCTCTCTCTTCATATAGTCCCAGATAGACTAAATGATGTTGTGATCATGGCTCTGTGGGAGCTATACCATCACTTCTAGGACTCCTTGTTATTCTTTAAGCTGAAGATAATTCTTAATGACTTTGGCTATATGTTTAGAGTCATTGTCATGCTGCAGAATACATTTGGGGCCAATCAGATGCCTCCCTGATGATACTGCATGATGGATAAGCATCTGTCTGTACTTCTCAGCATTGAGGAGACAATTAATTCTGACCAAATCCCCAACTCCATTTGCAGAAATGCCGCCCCAAACTTGCAGAGAACCTCCACCATGCTTCACTCTTTCCTGCAGAGATTCATTCTTATACTTCTCTCCAGCCCTTCAGTGCACAAATTGCCTTTTGCTACAGCCAAATATTTCAAATTTGACTCATCATTCCAGACCACCACCACCTGCCATTTTCTGCACCCTAATTCCTGTGTTTTCATGCATAGTTGAATCACTTGGCCTTTTTTCCATGTCAGAGGTATGGCTTCCACGAAGACGACTTCTGAACAGACTTCTTTGAACAGAAGATGGGTGTACCAGGATCCCACTGTTTTCTGACAATTTTTTGAGAATTCTGATCTGATAGCACTGCTGGACATCTGCTGATTGTGAAGGGAAGTAAGCATGATGTGTCTTTAACCTGCCATTTTTTTTTGTACTTCTTCAAAAGAGCTTGGACAGCACATCTGGAAACCTCTGTCTGCCTTGACATTTCTGCCTAGAAGAGACCTTTCTTATGCATACAAATAGGTCAGGTTGAAAAAAACACTTGTGTCCATCAAGTTCAACTTTTTTCCTATTATTTTTTACCACTGATCCAAAAGAAAGCAAAAAAAAAACCCTTATTTCAGCAATTTCAAATTCTGCCTTGACTGGGGGCAAAAATTCCTTCTTGACTCCAAATGGCAATCAGATTTGCCCTTGGATCAACAAGCACTAAATAAATATCCACCCACCCCCACAAGTCACATGGGGTTTGCACAGTGCCTTAATTGTAATGAGACCTAGGTCAGACAGCCCAAACACTAGGCCAGAACCTTGCCTTTAAAAACCCCTCTGCAAGTGGTAGCAGATGTGCAAATAATTTTTAAGTGTATAACATTTATTATGAAGTTAATTAATGCAATAGTGTAAAAGCAGCTTGAATGAGGAGAAAATGTGCAAAAAAACCCCAAAAAACAGAAAACTCACAGCGCTAATGCGCATAAGCTTATACATTTAATTTCACAGATATACATTAAGAACCAAAGTGAATAAATATAGATAGCAGCAAGAAATGTGGGAGTTCTCAAGGCTCCCCAGAATCAGGCCTAGGGGATCAGCCAGTGTGTGTGCGGGCCTGCAACTGCTGGTGGATCTAGGTTGGGGGGGTCAGTCAGGCAGTGTATGTGGGAGTGGAGCAAGACAGTGTGCAAAGTATGTCTCCCACATACCGTAAAATCTCAGGTATAATACGCACCTGTGTATAATACGCAGGTGCATATTATACCAAAGATTTTGGGGAAAACAAGAGTGCCTATGTATAATACGCACCCTTGTTTTCCCCCCTTGCTAAAAAAATTATAAAGGCTGGTCGATCCCTTCCCTCCCTCCCCCGGGTCAAACCCGCTCTCAAAACAAGCCTTACTAGCTTGAAGTCCGCTTCTTCTGTGGATGAGGCAAAATAAAGAGCTCTGCACAGCTTCCTTGCGGGCGGCACGCTTCCCTATGCCGCCCGCTTCCATCAATGGGCTTGCAGGACCTTCCGCCTACAGCCAATGGTAATGCCCTGTGTATCAGGGCAGGGAGGGAGGGAAGGGATCGGCCAACCCTATTTTATTTTTTATTTTTTAAACTCTCGTGTATAATACGCACCCCCCACTTCACATAAGGTGAAGTGGGGTAAAATTGTGCGTATTATACCCGAGATTTTACGGTACACGCTTGATTCCCAGCCTGATTTCAATGCATACTTGGCCCATTCAACCCTAATACACCAGTACAGGGGCGGATTGTACTATCGGGCATTCGGGCATGCCCCGGTGGGCCGGTTGCTTCTTGACAGGGAAGGGCCGCTCCGCAAAATTACAGTGTAGACTCCAGCCCCACGGAAGTGTCACAGGCAGTGACAGCAGTGTCACAATGTGAAAGAGACTGCTGCTCTGCATTTCAAAGGTGCCCCGGGTGAAGCAGCCACTTGACAGCCCTGGTTGTTATTTTTATGATTTCTAACTTAACCCAGTGCTAGAGAGGCTTTTAACACGTTGTGAAGCGATATAAAAGACCTCTCTAGCACTCAAGATGTTAATTTGCTCCTGTACCTGCATTCCTGTTGCTGCCCTGCTTCTCTCCTCCGGACTCAGCCTCCCGTTCCCCGGACCTTATCAGGCATGTAAATCATTCACATTCCTTTTCTGTCCTCGTCTTTTCTCCTGTTTTTTTTTTTTTTTTGAGTCATGACTCATGATCTCATAATTGAAAAACAAGAACCCTTTGAATGCCAGAGGGATACCCATGTGCATAGCGTTTGATACTCCTCTGGCACTCAAAGGGTTAAAATCAGAAACATTCAGGGTAAGAGGAAATGAGCAATGTTCAGGAACACATCAAGATAAAGAGGATAAGTGTTGAGGAAAACTACTCAGAGAAAATAAAATTCTGCATATTCCCTTTGATTTAAATGGGGCTTTTGACCTCCTTGAATACAAAGGGTCAAAAGCCCCATTTAAATCAATGGGAATATGCAGAATTTTAGTTTCTCTGTTTGAGTAGTTTTCCTCAAAACTTATTCTCTTTATCTTGATGAGCAATGCTCAGGGACACATTTCCTCTTACTTTGAACATCTCTGATTTTAACCCTTTGAGTGCCAGAAGAGTATTAAATGCTTTGCACATGGGTATCCCTCTGGCATTCAAAGGGTTCTTAATGTTCTCCCATTATGAGATCATGACTCAATCACACACACACACACACACACACACACACACACACACACACACACACACACACACACACACACACACACACACACACACACATGTAACTATTGTAGCCCCTTCTACTACCCAAATGCCAGCTCAGAACCCCCCATATCCTCCTAAACTAGTAGCCTCCCAAATGTGTCCCATCTACTCTATGGCCGCCTCCATATGCCAACCTTTGTACCCAAGCACCTCCATGGGCCCATGTTTAACCATACTGGCCACCATATGCACCCCAAACAGCCCACATGTGTATATATACACATACATACATATATGCATGTATCATGATATACCAACTAAGGGGCCAGTTTTTTTAAAAATGCCCCGGGCCAGTATCTGCCCACAATCCGCCCCTGCACCAGTAAATAGTTTTGTACTCAACCAGGGTGCCATGGCATTTTAGTGTGCTGCGGATATAAGCTAGGATGCCCCTTGTTTTCTATAAAGATCGATAAATACATGAACATTGAGTTTATTGAAATGTTATATGTTACTTATTTATAGCCTTCATAAAAACACATACACTTCAAATACATACTTTTTCACTGGAAAGTCATCAAACAGAACCAACTGCCCCCATTATGATATTTTGTAGCTATCAGCAGGTTCTTCAGCATAGTGATGTCTACTGTGTGTAATTTTTATACATGTAAAACATTTTATTTTCACTGGTTATTAAAAAAATATACTTCAGAACTCAAGGGGGGCATCGGGACTCCCTAGTTGATCAACTTTCCAGTAGGATAGGTGATCAATGAGGGTGACAAGAAAGGCATTTTCTGCCTTCCTTTGCTCGCTACTGGAGCCGCTATTAAGCCGGCTCCAGTAGGACTCGTAGTAGTGAACCCTGTCACTGGCTTAATTCATTTATGAGAAGCGCAGCTCTGTGCTGCTCTTTCATGAATTAATCAATTACCCGGGCTTTGAAAAACAGGATGAGTGATTCATTCATGAAAGAGCAGTGCTGCTTCTTTCATGAATGAATGAACCCAGTGACATGGTTCACTACAAGTCCTACTGGAGCTGGCTTAATAGCTACTCCAGTAATCATCAAATGCCTTCCTTGTCATCCGCACTGATTACCTATCCTACTGGATAGGTGATCAATGCTAGGGAAATATCAGGAGGGGTCCCGATGTTCCCCTTGAGGTCTGAAGTATATTTTTTTAATAACAAATGAAAAGTAAAAATGTTTTACACATATAAAGGCAAGGTATGCAGCCTTTACCAGAGGGGTAGAAAACGCATTGCACAGCAATGCGTTGTGTACCTCTGTGGTACTTGTTACAGAAACCAATGGGCCCTTGGCTCCTGGAGGGGCCTGGGGGCCAGTCTCCTTCCTGCAGACTATGGTCTCTATGCATGGGGAAGTGGCTTTCCCAGCTTCCCTGCCCCCTCATGGGACTAAGTCACCCTGTGCATCTCAGAGGCACAGGATGTCACAGTAACAGGACTGCCCTTGGACTGGGGAAAATTAGGTGTCACCAGATGGAGTGATTTGGGACTATAACATTTGAAATATAGCTCATTGTATTGTATATTGTGTGGTTTAATGTAATAGTGTGTGGTGTTATACTATAAAGTCTGTAACAGCATTTGGTAGCTGGGTGTCAGAGTGCAGAGAGAATGGGGGTTGGACAAAGCTTGCAATATACTCAATGTCTATGTATCTTGTGCTAAAGAGTGATTGGGATGTTGAGTGATTCCTGCTGAGTTTCCTTGACCAATCAGGGGAGGTTATTTATGATCCAGTGAGAATGTCCCTTTTTCAAATCCTAATTTGCATTCTTATCTTGATAAGGGTGTTAGTGGCTGATTGGTCAAGTGTAGCAACACTGTCTCAAGTCCTAGTTTACATGCTGATCTTGATAAGAGTTTCTTCAAGTGTATATAAGCTGTGTGTTTGAATCAATAAAATAGTTCTTATTCTAAACCTGCTTGGGGCTGCTTGCTGTCTCCAGAGTGCGCTCACCCTACACTGAGTGACTGGGTGAATGGAGCTATAATCCTGATTCCTGGTCGGTGGAGTCTTGAGTGTTATCCTGGGTTAAGGAAGCACAATTTTGGCAGAGCTACTCAGTCTGAGTACGGGTATCCATCACAGTACTCAAAGGGTTAACTTGGTCATTCATGTTGAATTACAAAGGGGGGGTTAGCATGTTGAAAGAAGCACTCTATGTCGAAGTCCAAAGTGGGAAGTTGGTATGTTGAAGGAAAGCACTCTATGTCGAATTACAGGGGGTTAGTTTAACGGTTTGTTTGACACACAGACACAGTGGTTTAGGATAAAACACAGTTTTATTGAAATCACGGTAATAAAATAACCCTCACAGGTCCTGTAGTATATAAGCTGAATAAAACAGACACACGACAGGTTACATATACATATGCCTACACAGGTCCAGTATAAACAAAGTCCACTACACTCTATACTGACACAGGTCAGGCTGAATATAAATGGATTCCCAGGAGCAAGATATGGCATGGGTTAATGGTCTTCTTTGAGTGTAAACAGTCCCATGTGCAGAGAGGTCTGTGATGGGACTCTCTCCATATAGACAGCTGAAGGATTCGTAACGCCCAGAAACAGGTTAGCAGAACAAACGTGAACTGCCAAAGTAATAATGGGAATTGAGTCACATAAGGCACTGCCGTAGCAGTAATGGAGACTAGACCACTTGCACTCTGCCGGAGCAGTAACGGAGACAAGACCAATGGCACACTGCCGTAGCAGTAACGGAGACAGGCCACTTGCACTCTGCAGGAGCTGTAACGGAAACTAGACCAATGGCACACTGCCGTAGCAGTAATGGAGACAGACACTTGCTCTCTGCAGAAGCAGTAACGGAGACTAGGCCCAAGACACACTGCCGTAGCAGTCACGGAGGCAGACACTTGCACTCTGCAGAGGCAGTAACGGAGACAAGACCAATGGCACACTGTCGTAGCAGTAACGGAGAGAGACACTTGCTCTCTGCAGAAGCAGTAACGGAGACTAAACTGGTGGCACCCTGCCATAGCAGTAATGGAGGCAGACACTTGCACTCTGCAGAGGCAGTAACGGAGACTAGGCCACTAGTAAACTGCAGGAGCAGTAACGGAGGACAAGGCCAATGGCATACTGCCGTAGCAGTAACGTGGACTTGGCCACTTGTACTCTGCAGGAGTGGAAATGGAGACACAGTTGCCTGACAATCAGAATGTCGCCAAGGCGACACAGAGCAGGAACGCCAACCAAGCTGGGTCGGATCACAGAGCAGGAACGTCAGCCAAGCTGGGTCGGTACAAAGGAGCAGGAATGTCAGCCGAGCCGGGTCGGTACACAGGAATAGGAACATCAGCCAAGCTGGGTCGGTACACAGGAGCAGGCGCAGAAGAATAGTCAGGCAATCCGGGTCAGTACACAGGAGCAGGAGACAAGATGCAGAGTAGTCAGACAGGCCAAGTCGGTACACTGGGAATCACTGAGTAGAAACAAGCACTGGTACAGGAACACCACGAAAGGGCACTGGAGGAGTGCCAGAACCCAGTATAAAAAGGTCATACTGGGCGGGACAAACACAGAGTAGCCAATGGAAGCAAGGCACAGGATTAGACTGACAGAAAACAACACGGGGAGCACGGCACCGTGATAGTTAGTATGTCTGCGGGGGCACTCTGTGTCAGATTTCTAACATGTTGTGCAGCATGGGGAACAACCCCATTGTCTGTTATCTCCATATACACTGCATTACACCCTCAACCTTCTTCCCTTTCTCAGGCAGTGCCAATGGTGATATTTGGCTAGCAGTGGTCAAGAGGAAAAAGCTGGAGAAGTCAGACAGTGTACATGGGGATCTGTGGTTACCATTGGTCATGGGAACAAGTCTGGGGGCCAAGCAGTGGATATATGAGGTTCTTTGGCTACCACTGGAATGGGAACAAGGCTGGGGGGCAACTGGTAGCCAAAAATCCCCATAGATGCTGCGTGATCCCCCAGTCTTGTTCCCCAGGGAATGCACAACCTGGATAATATATGATACATAGCTAAGGGGATAATTGTGTAGTGCTTGGTGTACTATTTTTTTTAATTTTAACACTTTGAGTGCTACAGGGGTGAGCAATGCACATCCCTATAGCTCTCAATGCTGTCCCCTACAGCAAAGTAGGGAAGCAGAGAGAATGCTCTTCAAAACACGAGGTCTCTAACACATTGCTAAGCAATGCATTGAACACCTTCCAAGCATCCAATGAGTTAAGATCTAGTGATGGGCAAAAAAATCAGTGGGACAGAAGTTTCTGTTGATGTTTTCCCATTACAAGATGAGATTAGTTTCTGTGTGTAGGCATGCATGGTTCATTGTTTATATATATATATGTGTGTGTGTGTGTGTGTGTGTGTGTGTGTATGCAGAAAGTTTAAGTTAATTTAAATCAATTGTCTAAACCTTCCAGGTATATGACTTAATGCACATTTTTGTTGGCATTTAACTTCCTGTAGAAATTTCAGTGAAAAGGAGAAGCGTATTTTTCATGAACATTTCTGTGGGGGAAATGTAACTTTTTGTTGATTTAAATCAAAGGAGAAGTTCTGTTTGTCCCTATGGTACAACTTAAATAAAATATTGGTGTTGTTGTTTTTGAAACAGTTAAGAGTGACATTTTGCATAGTTTATTTTTGCTTTCTCTTGTCTCTATTAGGCTGTTTCCAGCTTTGTAATGTTTTTCGATCACATGACATGGAAATTGACCAGTGCTTGCTGGAAACCCTACCTTTGGGGCAGCGCCAGAGGTTGGTGAGGCGTATGCGATGTGATCAAATCAAAGCTTACTATGAACGTGAAAAGGCCCTTCAAAAACAGGATGGGTACAAAAAAAGGAGCAAACAAAGGAAAAATTACAAAGTGAATTTTCAGCACTCAGAGAGGATACAAGATGCAATCATCCACCATGATGACAAAGAAGGTATGAACTAATTTTATGGGCATAATTAATAAATTAGATGCATATCAATTATAGTATAAAATCACATACCACTCAACTTTCCCAAACCCAGCAGGATTGTCCTGATTTGGAGACTAAATCATACTGGCCAATCAATGTCCCATTGTTAGCATGCAGCTCCATTTTAGCCTCTGTAATATCTAGCTGAAACTAAACTCACTCAGTATTATCAGGACTGCTTTGCTTCCATCAGATTCAGGGGGTAAGGGCAGTACTTGAAGCAGTGAAAATTATTGTCTGCCTCTCAGGCACCATATGCATCAAAGTGCAATTTGTCTCACAGGCAGCATCCTTCTTTCTGAATTAATTCTTTGTTTAGAAACAGCCAATCAGAAGAAAGCTAAGGAATCGACAGAACTTTCAAACTAGGTTGCCTAGCCTGTAAACTGTTCAGTCATTGAGTTAACATCCAATACAGACATCACCCCTCTCTGCTAATTTGTCTCAATATTAAATCTTTGAATGCCAGATATATAGTACCCTCAAAATCAAGGAGCGTAAGGTTTTTGTATATACACTGATGATACTGATAAATACAAGATGTAGACAAAAAAAGTGGTTAATTACATTTAAATACAGTTTTACTTTTATGCTTGTTTATTTTCTCAATACAAGCACAAAGGCATTGGTCCAATAGGCCTGCATGTAAAAATCCCTAAATAACTGCATTTCTTCCATTAAAGTGCTGCATGTGTAGCATTAACCAAATACACCAATGCTTCTCTTTCAGAATTGCCAAGGTGGGAGGTATGAAATAATAGTGAATGTGTTTGAAATTTACAGTATAATAATTATCAAATTATTTAGAACTATAGCAACTGCTATACTAAAACTATGCAAATTTGTTAATGCTACTAAGAGATTGTCAAAAATAAATGTATATGTCGTTAAAAGCAAATTAGATGTATTGTATGCTAATGTAATCTGCACGAAGCACATATCCTAAGCTAAATTAGTATATACTCTATGTCCTTTAGGTTCATTACTTTGCATACTAGCCAGATGCATAAAAACACAGCATTTTCCTGAAAGGTGAAATTCAGTCTTCACTTGACATCTGTGTCTAGCCTTTAATCAGTTGTTGACATTTCCAAATAAGCATATATACAGTAGATAAACTGTTATTTTATTTTGTTCTTTAAAAGATAAGATGGATGTGCAACGCATTGAATCTCAATGTGTTGATATACCTCTAGTCCTTAAAGCAGAACTACCACCCCATAGCACCATGGGCCAAAATAATTCCCCACCTGGCGACTAGCTTCTCAGTAGCGCTAGTCGCCAGAATTTTTACCATTTTCAAGAGATTTGTAGACTTCTCCGGGACTGACAGGCAGGACGGAACGCAGACATCTTTTCATAGTGACGTCTGCACACCTGCGCTGAATGGCTCCTATCAACTCCTCATAGAGCCGGCTGGGACTGACAGTGCAGACGTCACTATGGAAAGATGCCTGTGCTCCGTCCTTCCTGTCAGTCCAGGAGCAGTCTACAAATCTCTTGAACATGGTAAAAATTCTGGCGACTAGCGATACTGAGCAGCTAGTCACCAAAAAGGGAATTATTTCGGCCCATGGTGCTAAGAGGTGGTAGTCCCGCTTTAAAGGTTGAATGGACATGCTTTAGTTTACTGTGTTCTGATAATAACATTGAGACATGTAAAACATATGTAATAACTAGCACTACATTTTGCTGGAAGGCACTTACTGTGCTTGTTCTTTGATAAGAATAGGTCATAAAGAGCTAGCGACATCTTATGACTTTGCAGTGTAAATATGACAATCATGCTCATATTAACTATTCTGTTTGCATGAGTAGACACTGGCAGTAAAATATGAAATTGGTGATAGAGAATAAAGTAATTTATGGATGAATTCAGTTAACAAGAAACAAAATATATGATGCATTTTGACAAGCTTGTCTGATCAGGTGTAATATTTTTATGGTTAGTTTTAATGAACGATACGCACAAAATTAAAATGTGCTATGCTGAAGAGCTCTCCAACATTTCAGTGTTAAAAGGCCCAATAATTCAACTGGAATTTTCTTCAGCCCTATGATCCAGTGTTTTTTTCTCCAGAACTGATTAATTATAATGCTGTTACTTCCTTGTAATACCACTGTGAATGAAAACAAGCTATAACTATGACATATGACATTTAACTCTTTGAGTGTCAGAGTGGTGTCCATCCCTCTGACATGTGGGCGTCTGCAGGAGGGGGGCAAGAGGGGGCAGTTGCTCCCCTACTCTAGCCCACACTGGATAAACATAGTTTCAGGGTGGGTTGGCCTAGGGGACATATTATAGCTATGACCCCCTTGGAAACATTTCTACGGGCACCCATGCTATGACATCAAAGAATTAAAACTTAAGACATATAATGCCATTCAGTATAACATTGAAATCAGTGAATGTTTTTGTATTTTCAACCACATGATGGCCTAGATGCACTAAAGGTCGATTTTCGAAGTGCTGTCTGTGTGGAAGGGATCTCCTTCCTTCACACATCATCATCACTACAACAATTCTGAACAGCATTCTCTGTGCTTCCCTACCAAGCAAGTAGGGGAACACAGAGAAGGCTTTCAGCACCATGGACAAGGTTAGGTATATATGATATTTAGTTGAAACGTACTAACAAAGTAAATTCATTTAACCTAATTTATGATTGAACAGTGTCTATTTTTGATCCCAGCCACTTGATATAATTGTTATAAGAATGGAAAAAGACTTGCTATATTTGCTGGGATATTAATAGTGGTATTGCAACAATATCTGAGTTGTGGGATTTTAAGTTGTTCTACAAGCTGATTAGGCTCAGAAATTATTTTATTTCCAAAAATATGATGTTATATAGGTATACGGTAATTCAAGGGTTAAAAATAAATATAGACATATGAGTAAAACATGTATCAAAGTAACTAGAGGGAAATATTATATAAAATATAAGTATTGTGACAGGAATTTCAAGTGCATATTCAGTCCAGTGTGTTTTGTGTTGAAGTGACTGAGTGTCTTGATTTCAAGTGTCTTTCTGTTCTGTGTATTCTTGAAGTTCCCTCTGGGTATTTGATTTTCAGAAAATGGAAGGAGTGGTTATCTTGGGTGAAATGATGACCAACTGATAAAACTAAGAACCATTTGACCTGTGTCTGGGACACATCAAGCACAGTTTTCTGTGCCTATATACCTCTAGTAAAGCTAATGGCAGATATCGCCATCCTTGCCATCAGCCGACAAGTGCCGATTTAGTTGTGGTAATTGTTGATATAGGTTGTTTGGCAACTGGGGAATATCCTGCGACATCATCCTCCTGAGTGCTGAGCAACGCCACTGCATTTTGATGCTCTCGGACCACAAGAATGAGGGGGTCAGTCCCATATTTTACTAATTTTTTACATATATATCCTTTGTAACTTGATGCAGACCATTTGCCCTGAGGAAGGTCCTGAGAGGACCATGTTTGGCAGACATGGATGCAATAAATAGAATTTTCAAATTCATCTTCTTTAAGTGCTATCTCATGCGATGCTGGGAGCATCATCAGGCTGAATAGACTTAAAAATATCTACTAACACTGTATATATGCAATAGGGTCCAAAAGTCTGAGTCCACCATCATCAACTGGTTTTATTTGGTCATTTATTAAAATATTGTAATCAGTTGATACCTATTATTCAGGAATACATTATTTAACACTTTTCCCAATTTTCCCACCACTATCTGCTTATAAATTATAAAAACTGTTGTGACACTATGTATTTTATTCAAAGAGTAACATCCTAGCATACATGTGAGTTGTATGTGTCTTTTAAAGCTTAACCCTGATATTAATTCTATTAGTATGTCCTTGCTAGAGCCTCTACTACTGCTGCAGCAAGTGCTTCTGCTAGGGTCTTTGAAGAAGGATATCAGTTGAAATACTTTTTGTAATCGTGTCAAAGGAGCTTAGTGAAGTAATTTGAGGATAAGTTGTTCTCCTCAGTGCTAAAAAATTTCCCAGTGCCAAAATCATTTTTATCGAAAGCAAGACCAGGCAGACCTAAAGTGTCCACACCATCAGAAGTCCAGTACATCAAGGTAACATCATTATGGAATAGAACAGCACCTGCATGCACAGTTGAAGCCCAGCTAAACCAGGGACTTCCTACCTCATTAAGCAAAAGCACAGTCAACAGATGACTGGCAAAGTGCAGCCTTTGTGGGAAAGTAGCAGTCTCTAAACCACTTCTTAAAAAAAAAGTCTAAATGCTTTGCATAGACCAAACAATACAGTACAAGCTGCATGAGAGGCTACCATCTTTGTGTGTAAAACCTACAATTAAATATGGTGCAGGAAATATTCAAGCATGGAGATACTTTGCCTATTCTGGAGCTGGTGACTTGCAAAGATCAACTAGATCAAGATCAATGGAGAAGTGCCACTCTATTCTGCAGAGGTATGCCATCCCTTCTGGCTTAAATTTATGTGGAAGAGGATTCATTTTCCAGCAGGACAATGATCCTAAACACACATCGAAGGTATGCCAGGCATATCTGAAGTGCAAGGAAGAGCAAGGAGTGCTAATTTGCATGGCTTTCCCACTGCAATCACAGGATCTCAAACCCACTGAATAACTTTGGAAAAGACAAAACACACTGTGACATCTCCAGACACTCTCTGGAATGCTCTAAAGGAGTACTGACATAATTGTAGAATCAATGCCAGACAACGTTAAAGCAGCCACTAAGACAAATGGTTGACATACCAAATATTGAAGATTTTTTTTGTTTTAACTTTTTTAAATTTTGGTGGAAATGTAATTATTGTTTTGAAAAATACTGTATAATTTGTCAAACAAATTCGTTTTTTGAGAAGTGCTGAAATAAAAGCAGATTGCGGTAGTGAACTTAGACTTTTGGACCCTATTATATATATACTAGTTGAAGAGCCCGTTACACGGGCCACAGTGCCAGTGCCAGCCAGTCACGGGGCAGTCATGTACAGTAGAGTCTGCCCGCGCAGCGGCTGATACAGAGCTGGACGCTCAGCCGCTGCGCTGGCAGACTCTACTGCGCATGATTGCAGCACGTGCAGCAGTCTCTACTGCGCATGACTTCGCCGTTACACACGTTTTAGCAAATTATTATATAGCATATATATAATATACTAGTTTTAAAGCCCGTGTACACAAGCCAACGCTGGCAGCGCTTCAAATTCAGACAGTGGTCCTCTCTGCGCAGAGAGGACTCCGGTCTGAATTCAGAGCGCTCTGCTCCATATCAGCCACGGCGCGGGCAGTCTCTACTGCGCATGACGGCTTCTGACAAACATTGTTAGCGAATAATTATATATACAATGAGAGAGAGAGAATGAAATAAATAAAACATAACAACATAGAGGTTGAAAGTTCAACCATTGGCATACTAACTTTATTTGTAAAACAGGGGAAACAACTTAAAGTATTATTCTTTGAGATATATGTTCCGTAGACACTAGAGATGTCTCCATGCATTATGATCTTCAGTGGAACTCAGTAAGACTCATCAATAAGATGTGTATGATCAATTTATTCACAGAAAGCAGAAGATCCATATGTGGATTACCTTTCTCCCATGATATTTAATATGGGGAAAGTTAAACTCTTGAGTCCATGTATTGTGAATCAGTGCTTTGGTGATATCGCCAACAGAGTGTAATGAATAAATTAATAATGCATTTTGACTGCATTTTTTTTTTTACATTTCAGTTTTACAGTTACTAAAAGATGGTACTGACCCTCATACACTTGTTACTTCTGGGGGATGTCTGCTTCATCTAGTAAGTATATATTATGTTCATGCTTATATGATAAACTGTAAATTACACATTAATTTAATGCAGTTGTGAAAAGGTCTATATTTGCCTATATTTGTAGACTTTCAAACATGGACTATTATTTTCATTGATTATATGTTGGAGAAATATAGAGTAATTTGTATTAGACTGATTTGCTCATCACTGTGATACTAGTGTTACTATAGATTGATAAGTTATCTTAGTATTTCACTGAAAGGGAAACTTTAATTTATTTAATAGATTAACTTACCTAGATAGGCCTGCCTTTCTTTCTTTCTTTCTTTCTTTCTTTCTTTCTTTCTTTCTTTCTTTCTTTCCCCTTGTAATTAATAACTAATATATATATATATATATATATATATATATATATATATATATATATATATATATACATACATAGAGTTACATGTAGTTACATAATAGTTTAGGTTGAAAAAAGACTTACGTCTATCAAGTTCAACCCTTTTCCTATTCTTGTTTACTGCTGTTGATCCAAAAGAAGGCAAAACCCCTATTTTTATCAATTTCAAATTCTGCTTTCATTCGCGGAAAAAAATCCTTCTTGACAAATGGCAATCAGATTTCTCCTTGAATTAAAAAGCACTAAATATATATTAATCCCAATACTAACATACATAGCCCTCATTATTCTGATCTTTTAAAACATGTATCCAGGACCTTTTTAAAGACATCTAATGTATTCGATGCATCTAATGTATTTGATAGCACCACCTTTTCAGGCAGTGAATTCCATACCTTTATTGTCCTTACTGTAAAGAATCCCTTCTGTTGTTGTAGACAAAATCTCCTTTTTTCAAGTCTTAGCAGGTGACCCCCTTGTCCTTTGTACCATTCTGTTAATGAACAGATCTTTGGAGAGCCCTTTGTATGGGCCCTGAACATATTTATATACTATATACTATACATAGTGAGACAATGCAAATGATTTGTTGAAAACATTACCAAAAGATTGTGTCCTACATATTTGAATCACCCAATACTTGTTTTCTTTTTCTGGGATTAATTTTGATACAAGGCACCTCCACATACAGACAATGTGGGAGAAGCACTAAGGTGTGATAAAAAGTGATAAAGTGGAGATGACTTCTCCAGCGATATCACTTCTCCAATTCCTTTGTTATTCTATAAAGCCAATTCACTTTCATGTCTCCAGTTTTGAAGATATTGGTGCATAGGCTCCAAAGAATAACACCAGAACTGGAGAAGTAATATCACTGGAGAAGTCATCTCCACTTTATCACGGCATATTGTATAAATCCCAATATATCCTTACTTCACCAAACTCACTGTCACACTTCTGTGGCATCAGTTTACATTACAGCTATGAACCTATACATTTTCACTGAATTCACCACACAAAATAAATGAATAGTATTTGTGTAGCATTATGACCTAATGGAGAAGACCAACTGCTCCAAGGGAAACAAATATCAATTCCCCACATTTCTGTTGGTTTAAATAAGGTTTTAACTTATTGCATGCAAAAGCAATGCAATAGTGAACTCTCTTGCATTCAAGCAGTTAAATGCCCCACTTATATCTCAGGGAATTTAAGGGTTTACTCATAAATAACTCAAGTTTTCTTTTAAACATAGGACCCTTGATATCCAGATAAATGTTACCATTGCTCTCTTTTTACAAAAAGAAAGGACTGTACCAAAAATCATATTATGTTCAGTTCATATTAAATTAATGTAAAAACAAAATGTACTTTTGCAATTAAACAATCTAGTCAAAGCATAGGTATTAGGAATTTATCTTTTAAATACCAGTCAAAATATTTGACACATTTACAGTTTGTCAAAGTACATTTAAAATGTCACTATTCAAGTGCTTGTAGTTGTATTAATACAGAATTCAGTGAAAATAATTTTCTTCACTCTACAAGGTTAACTGACAAAAATCAGACTTGACAGGCAGTACAATAAGTAATTCCAGCCATATTATTCATCATCAATGGTCAAGCCATGTATTATTAATGCATTTCAAAAGTAGTCCACAGTTGTATTTTTATGTATTTTTATATATATTTCACCTTTTTTTTAATTTAACCATTTTCTATGAAGGCTCTAAAGCTTCTAAGGGCTTTACCATTATAACTGATTAAATACAGTGATGTTAATTATAAAATAATTATAATTTGGCATTGCATCATTCAAAACAGTGTTTAAACTAATTTATATTTCATGTCAGCTTAGTACTACAAATTTGCAACATTACGTAACATTACTTCTTCCTTCTTTGGTTCCCATATTAATTAATAATACAGCATATTGATATTTTGTTACTGAGCTTGGTTACAAAATTATTTTTAGCATTCTGAACGTGCAACAATTTGTTCAATTTCAGCTTTATGTTTAAATGGAAACCCTTAAAATTGGTTTTGTACATATAAAATTGAAATCCTCTGAGACCTTATTCACATCTCTTCCAGTGTGCACGATATGATAATGCCTTTGCTGCAGAAATTTTAATTGACAGAGGAGTTAATGTTAATCACCAGGATGAGGAACACTGGACACCAATGCATGTTGCCTGTGCATGTGACAATCCTGATATTGTTCTTCTGCTTCTTCTCGTAAGTAAAAAAATTTGAAAATAATTAACTAATTCAGATTTTATAAATATTTCTTAATAGGAATTGTCAATGGAAATGGCTTTAGCTTCCAAGAATTTAAAACAATGATGATAAAAAAAAGTAAAATAACAGAATTGTATTTGATGTAAGAGAAAATGATAATTACAAATAATTCTGATTGCATCTGGAGACAGAGCTGCAAAATGACATCACTGTTGTCTGTATCAAGCATCAGCTAAATGCAATGTTGTTATGTGGTTTCACTGGGCTGCACAGTGTAAGTGCTTGATTTATATGTAGGTTTGTCAAAGTAGAGGAACAACAAATGAAAAGTGTTGGTTCTGCTACACAGGAAAGACAAAAATATATACACTCAATGTAATCAGTTTTTAAGAGTATTAGACTAATAATAATCATAATAAACCAGATACACAGCTAGCGGATCCAGCCTAAGATGCTAAACTAAGTGGAGGGCAGGTAATTAGAACAGGCAGATGGAGTCTGATCTCAATTTGTACGTATCATTCCACCTGTTCTCTAAACCATGCCCGGTGTAGGCCTATTTACTAAAGGCTCTCTTTATCCTCTCCTCATACACATACAATCTGACACTCCAGCCTTGTTCTACTGACTCACTGATAGTCATAGATCCACATACACTATCTTCTTCCCCAGTCTTGATCCACTGTCCACTGCTAATCACAGAGTCACACAAACACTGACCCCAGATTTGTTCTACTGCCCACTGTCAGCCATAAATTACACATACACTTACACCCCATCACACTTCAATTGTCCCACTAGTAACCATAGAACCACACATACTGACAACCCCATCTTTTTCCATGAACATATAAATTAATGTGGGGGCTGGAGCCCACATACTAATTAAAAAAAATCCGATGAAGGTGTCCCCGGGAACGTTACACCCCATCCTTCACCCATATATGTGTTTATTGTTAATCTACTAATCTACTACTACAACTACTACTCCAGCAATATCAAGGACCAGGGCTGATCAGGAACCAGCATGGACAATAGCCTGCCAGTCAGTTTTGTGCAGACTCATGGCACATTTCATACAGGACTGCATGTAGTTATCGATGTAGTTCCTCACTGAAGTCCACCAGAAGTGGCGAGAGATGAGGGCCACAGTCGGCTGAATACCTGGTCCTGGCTTGCCTTCTAATTCATTGTTTTGCAATGCGTTGCGTACCCCTCTGATACTCAAAGGGTTAAACCAATAATAAAATGACTGACTAAATTTTTCATGATGCTTTATATTGTGACCCTTTTACAGGATGAGTGCTAATATTTTGTGATGTAACTAAATGGTTAACAACGTAACACCAAAATTGCTGAGTAGCAGACTGCACTGTGACATGAACGATATCTTTATCAATGTCATGGCTCTGTGGAATGTGTTTATGTGCTTGGAATTGGTTTTCTTCTCTTCTAACTCAAAGCATTTTTCCCAGTGAGTGCACATCTGATACCAGTAATTGCTTTGCCTCAAGGCTGTGATGCTTCATACAGTGTAGCTAATAGATAGTGTGGAATTGCCTATGTTAATGTGTGCTACCAGAAACATTTGCTATGCAGCAAACGTATATCAGAATTAAAATATAAATAAAATAATCTGACTTTGGATAAACTCTAGGGAACCAAAGGATTCTCTAATATGTAACAGAGGCTCAAGAAGTTAAATCTCTGTTGTATGTGTAAATAATCTACATTGGTTTGCACTGGCCTTACATTACTGTTTCCAGGCTGTTTGTTTGTAATATGTTGGATACACTGCTCTTAGTTTATAGTGGAGTCCTTGAGGCTGATGTACTAAGAGGAACTAAAGCAATTCTGAATCAAACCAATTGCCCTATGGGGACAAAAAAAATTCCTGTTAATTTAAATAGGGAATTTAACTCCTTCTATGCTAGAGGCTTCTCCAATGCATTGTTTTTTGATGTGTCGGGTACTCCTCAGCATTTAATGGATTAAAAGTCTGTTTAAATCAATGGAACTTTCTTTTTATCCCCTACTAGAGTAAAAAAATGTGAACACAGGCCAAGGTCCGGGTATTGTTAACCTTTTGAGTGCCAGAGGGGTACGCAACGCATTGCTTTGCAATGCGTTGCGTACCCCTCTGGCACTCAAAGTGTTAAACGGCCGCTACCTCACTGCTCCACATCATGCACTCTTGCATCGCCTCACGCACGAGATGCAATCATGCGCAGTAGAGACTGCCCGAACCCTTGCTGTGTCTACTGTGACTGCTTCTGACAAACATCCTAGCGAATTATTATGTAGGATGGTGCAGTTGCTTTGTCTGAGAATTTAGCTCATCTTAGTAGATCAGCCTCACAGTTTCTACATACTGTAGTTCAGACGCCCTAAATTCCATACTACACCATTGAACAAATTGAATAAAACTGTGATTTAAAAATACAGCGTTTGTCATATTTAATAATGATGGAAAATAATTTTACATCCAAACATTTGTCCTGTTTATATAAAAAAAACTTGCTTATAAAAGCATTCACATTGCTCACAGCAAACAGAAACCAATGTTTTGCATTCGCTCAGAGAAAAATGTTTATTTATTTGATTAAAAAAGCAATGCTAATAAAATATTATGTAAAGCTGACAGTCTCAATGTGTGAATTTTTGGTTGAAATGAAAATATTATTTCAAGCAATGGGACTTTCAGTGCATTGAAAAATGTGCAGCTGGTACTAAATGCATAAATAATTTAACATATAATAATTTAACATATCCAGCACTATTATCTGTTTCCACCGAGAACTGCATGTGCAGTCTTATTCAGTTTGGCTGTATAACTGTTTATCATTTAACCCTTTGAATGCCAGCGGGGAATGCAACTAAATGGGTTATTGCATACCAATATCTGGTTTAATCCCCTAATTGGCTGTGTGTAGGAAAGCTTTCTAGCATCCAGAGGGATAAAATACACATTATTTGGTCACCCTTCGCTCATAATTCCAGCAAGCCATTTCATCCTGGAAGTTAGCTTGATTCTTTACATTTGGTGCTACAGTTTCAACAGGCTAATATACATTAGAACATTAATTATTTTTAGATTAATACTATTGCATTTCCAACTTTGCAAAACTCAAAGATCTAGCAAAAAAATCTGCATAATCTTTATTACATTGTCAGCTGTAGATGAATAACTCTCCCAGAGTTCAGTTCAGTCCATGGTTCTCAGAAGTGTCCCAAAGGTCTGTGATTTGAAAAACCACCACTATAAAAATAGCATATTAACAGTACCCTGCAGTATAGTTCTCCTAACAATACCATGATGTACAGTTCTCCTAACAGATATGACATCCTAGTCCAGTCTTATCTACACTGCTACCTAGAGGTACTAAACTCTGCATGAGTCTGCTCTATATAGTGACATCATTTGATTGCCTGAAATCCTATGAGTTGTAAAGAAAGATGTATGAATAGATCCACAATACACTTGTATTTGGAGAACGTGCATCATGTCTAATCTATGAGAAACACAAACGAAAATACCGATGTATCTCTGTTGTTAACCAAACCTGTTCCATTGCACCATTGTCAACCAAATATTCTGTTGGGGCTGTGGATATCTAGGTTTTACACAGTATATTTTATTATAGGTAATTATTAGTGTTGAGCGAGCATGCTCGGCCGAAGCTCGGTTCGGCTCGAGCATCGCTCTGCTCGGCACATGGCGGTACTCGTACGAGTACCGCATGTGCTCGCCCGCCATGTTCGGGTCTCCTCCCCGCACGTTTCGCGGCTGCTGCGCAGCCAATAAACGTGCAGGGAGGCTCTGACATCAGTGTAATGCCAGCAGCCATGTTGGCTGCTGGCATTACACTGATTGGCTGGCCAGAACCCGTGATCGGGTGCTGTATAGCACCTGACCAGCGAGTTCGGCTCAGTCTTAGCCAGGGAGAGATGAGGATAGGAAGGGAAAGTCAGTGTAGGGAGAAGAAAAGCAAATTTGTAAAAAAAAAGACCCAAAAGTCCTTTTTAGGACTACTGTGTGTGGGGGCAGCAGTTTATTTTGTGGGGGGGGAAAAAAACAACAAAAAAAAAACTTCATATATTCTGTTTAGTGTGCAAAGTTGCAGATTAGAGCACATTCTGTTTAGTGTGCAAAGTTGCAGATTAGAGCACATTCTGTTCAGTGTGCAAAGTTGCAGATTAGCAGCACATTCTTTTTAGTGTGCAAAGTTGCAGATTAGAGCACATTCTGTTTAGTGTGCAAAGTTGCAGATTAGAGCACATTCTGTTTAGTGTGCAAAGTTGCAGATTAGAGCACATTCTGTTAAGTCTTCAAACTGTAAAATATCAAAGTCACATATTCCATTCACTGTGCGTCGCCGCAGTTAAGAAGCAAATTCTGTGTACTGTGCACAGTTTCAGAATAGGAAAAAATTCTGTTAAGTCTTCAAACTGTAAAATATCAAAGTCACATATTCCATTCACTGTGCGTAGCCGCAGTTAAGAAGCAAATTCTGTGTACTGTGCACAGTTTCAGAATAGGAAAAAATTCTGTTAAGTCTTCAAACTGTAAAATATCAAAGTCACATATTCCATTCACTGTGCGTCGCCGCAGTTAAGAAGCAAATTCTGTGTACTGTGCACAGTTTCAGAATAGGAAAAAATACTGTTAAGTCTTCAAACTGTAAAATATCAAAGTCACATATTCCATTCACTGTGCGTCGCCGCAGTTAAGAAGCAAATTCTGTGTACTGTGCACAGTTTCAGAATAGGAAAAAATTCTGTTAAGTCTTCAAACTGTAAAATATCAAAGTCACATATTCCATTCACTGTGCGTCGCCGCAGTTAAGAAGCAAATTCTGTGTACTGTGCACAGTTTCAGAATAGGAAAAAATTACTGTTAAGTCTTCAAACTGTAAAATATCAAAGTCACATATTCCATTCACTGTGCGTCGCCGCAGTTAAGAAGCAAATTCTGTGTACTGTGCACAGTTTCAGAATAGGAAAAAATTCTGTTAAGTCTTCAAACTGTAAAATATCAAAGTCACATATTCCATTCACTGTGCGTAGCTGCAGTTAAGAAGCAAATTCTGTGTACTGTGCACAGTTTCAGAATAGGAAAAAATTCTGTTAAGTCTTCAAACTGTAAAATATCAAAGTCACATATTCCATTCACTGTGCGTCGCCGCAGTTTAGCAGCACATTCTGTTGACTGTGCACAGTTTCAGAATAGGAAAAAATTCTGTTAAGTCTTCAAACTGTAAAATATCAAAGTCACATATTCCATTCACTGTGCGTCGCCGCAGTTTAGCAGCACATTCTGTTGACTGTGCACAGTTTCAGAATAGGAAAAAATTCTGTTAAGTCTTCAAACTGTAAAATATCAAAGTCACATATTCCATTCACTGTGCGTCGCCGCAGTTAAGAAGCAAATTCTGTTGACTGTGCACAGTTTCAGAATAGGAAAAAATTCTGTTAAGTCTTCAAACTGTAAAATATCAAAGTCACATATTCCATTCACTGTGCGTCGCCGCAGTTAAGAAGCAAATTCTGTGTACTGTGCACAGTTTCAGAATAGGAAAAAATTCTGTTAAGTCTTCAAACTGTAAAATATCAAAGTCACATATTCCATTCACTGTGCGTAGCCGCAGTTAAGAAGCAAATTCTGTGTACTGTGCACAGTTTCAGAATAGGAAAAAATTCTGTTAAGTCTTCAAACTGTAAAATATCAAAGTCACATATTCCATTCACTGTGCGTCGCCGCAGTTTAGCAGCACATTCTGTTGACTGTGCACAGTTTCAGAATAGGAAAAAATTCTGTTAAGTCTTCAAACTGTAAAATATCAAAGTCACATATTCCATTCACTGTGCGTCGCCGCAGTTTAGCAGCACATTCTGTTGACTGTGCACAGTTTCAGAATAGGAAAAAATTCTGTTAAGTCTTCAAACTGTAAAATATCAAAGTCACATATTCCATTCACTGTGCGTCGCCGCAGTTAAGAAGCAAATTCTGTTGACTGTGCACAGTTTCAGAATAGGAAAAAATTCTGTTAAGTCTTCAAACTGTAAAATATCAAAGTCACATATTCCATTCACTGTGCGTCGCCGCAGTTAAGAAGCAAATTCTGTGTACTGTGCACAGTTTCAGAATAGGAAAAAATTCTGTTAAGTCTTCAAACTGTAAAATATCAAAGTCACATATTCCATTCACTGTGCGTAGCCGCAGTTTAGCAGCACATTCTGTGTACTGTGCACAGTTTCAGAATAGGAAAAAATTCTGTTAAGTCTTCAAACTGTAAAATATCAAAGTCACATATTCCATTCACTGTGCGTCGCCGCAGTTTAGCAGCACATTCTGTTGACTGTGCACAGTTGCAGATTTGCAGCACATATTCCGTGTAATATGAAGAAGGCGGGTAAAAAGGGACGGGGAAGTGGACGTGATCCTGATAGTTCAGGGCGCGGGTCAGGACGCGTAGAAACTGCGCCTGGTTCCAGAGCACAAGACAGAAAGACATCCACCATACCTAGCTTCATGTCTCATTTTACAGGGCGTCGCAGGACATCACTCTCGAGGTCCGACCACTGCGAACAGGTGGTCGGTTGGATGTCAGCTGATACTGTTTCCAGTCGGTTAAGCACCACCCTGTCTTCCACCAAGTCCACTCTCAGTAGCCAAGAGTCTGGTCAACATAATCCTCACTCTGATCATCCTTCCTCCCACCATAGAGGGTCTGGTCAAAGAAGTGATCCCACACTGGGATATAGTGAGGAGCTCGTCTCATCACCAATCCTTCATTTGACCCTCTCTCCAAGCACGCTTGCAGAGGAACATGACATCTTGTGCCCTGATTCACAACCTCTAGAGGGTACCCAATCACAAGAAGATGACAGATGTGAACAGCATTTAAGGTCAAAGGAAGTGGATGATGATGATGATAAGACACAGTTGCCATTAAATCAACCACTATTACTGTCTCAAGACCTTGATGAGGAGGATGATATACAGTTGTCAATGACTGAGTATGTGGTGGGATCAAGACATGAGGAGGATGATCAGAGTGAGGAAGTGGAGGAGGACTTGGTGGACGATGAGGTGACTGATCCCACCTGGGAAGGTGTAGAGCCGAGCGATGACAGCAGTCCTGAGGGTGAGCCATCTGCAGCACCGCAACAGGCTGGAAGAGGCAATGGTGTGGCTACAGAAAGAAGGCGGCCCGCACAAAACCGGCCCGCAAATGTTCCACGGAGCACCCCCTTGCGTAAATCTCCCTTGCCAAGGGGTAGGTGTTCCGCGGTATGGCGTTTTTTTAAGGAAAGTGCGGACGACAAAAGAATTGTAGTTTGCAACCTGTGCCACACCAGAATGAGCCGAGGCATGAACACTAGAAACCTCACCACCACCAGCATGATCCGACACATGGCATCCAAGCCCCGTAATAAGTGGGAGGAACGCCTGGATCGCCCATCTGTGTCTGCAGGCCACACCACTGCCTCCTCTTCCCCTGTTTTCGGTGCCGGCCAATCGCCTGTCGAAGGCGCAGGCCCGCATACCTCCCGCCCTGCACCTGTACCATCTGAAGCACCATCAGCGACCACATCCACTTCCCTGTCCCAGCGCAGCGTCCAAATGTCGTTACCCCAGGCATTTGAGCGCAAGCGAAAATACCCAGCCACCCACCCACAGGCCATAGCACTAACCTCACACCTTTCCAAATTACTGGCCATCGAAATGCTGCCATTTAGGCTTGTGGAGACTGAGTCCTTCCGCAGCCTGATGGCAGCAGCTGTCCCTCGGTACGCGGTCCCCAGCCGCCACTACTTTTCCCGGTGTGCCATCCCCGCATTACACCACCATGTGTCCCGTAACATCACCTGTGCCCTGACCAACGCAGTTACTGGGAAGGTCCACTTAACGACTGACACATGGACAAGTGCTTGTGGCCAGGGACGCTACATTTCCCTGACGGCACACTGGGTGAATGTCGTGGAGGCTGGGAGCGACTCGGACCCTGGGATGGCACAGGTGCTACCCACGCCGAGGATTGCGGGCCCTACCTCCATCAGGGTTTCCGCCAGCACCTACGTTATTGGCTCCTCCTCCTCCGTTTCCACCTCCGAATTCTCTGCGCTCAGCGCCACTCACCCATCAGCCGGTAGCTGGAAGCAGTGTAGCACTGCAGTGGGGAAGCGTCAACAGGCCGTGCTGAAGCTGATCTGCCTTGGGGACAAACAGCACACGGCCTCAGAGCTGTTGCAGGGGATTAGTCACCAGACCGAGCAGTGGCTCTCGCCACTCAACCTGCAACCAGGCATGGTTGTGTGTGATAATGGGCGTAACTTGGTGGCGGCTTTGGAGCTCGGCAAGCTCACACACGTACCATGCCTAGCGCATGTATTTAATTTAGTGGTTCAGCGATTTCTAAAAACCTACCCCAATGTGCATGATCTCTTGACCAAGGTGCGCCGCGTGTGTGCACATTTCCGTAAGTCATCTACAGCTTCAGCCGGCCTGTTGAAGCTGCAGCAGCGCTTACAATTGCCAGCTCACCGGCTGCTGTGTGACGTGAGCACGCGCTGGAACTCCACCTTCCACATGTTGGCCCGGCTTTGTGAGCAGCAGAGGGCTGTAGTGGAGTACCATCTGTTACACGGTCGTCGCCTCTCCGTTCAACTTCCTGTAATCAGAAGTGAGGAGTGGGAATGGATGTCAGACCTCTGTGAGGTTTTACGCAATTTTGAGGAATCGACACAGATGGTGAGCGGCGATAACGCTATTATCAGTGTAACCATCCCACTTCTGTGTCTACTGAAACGCTCGCTGCTCACAATTAAAACTGACGCTTTGCATGTGGAAGAGGTGGAAATGCGGGAGGAAGAGCTTACACAAGGTGATAGCCAGAGCACCCTCACTTCGTCTTCTCAGCGACAATTGGAGGAGGCGGAGGAGGAGGAGGAGGAGGAGGAGGAGGAGGAAGACACGGTTGCCTCCGCTACAGAGGGTAGCCATGGAACTTTAGTTCCATCTCTTCAGCGTGGGTGAGCAGAAGAGGAGGAAGAGGATGAGGAGATTGAGAGTCATCCTCCTGGTGAGGGTGAGGACAGCGAAATCTTGCCTGTTGGTACTCTGGCACACATGGCTGACTTTATGTTAGGCTGCCTTTCCCATGACCCACGCGTTACACGCATTTTAGACAACACGGATTACTGGGTGTTCACCCTTCTGGACCCCCGCTACAATTTCTCATCTCTCATTCCTCCGGTGGAGAGGACAAGCAAAATGGTGCAATACCAGAAGGTTCTTGTTGAAAAATTGCTCCAAAATTTTCCATCTGACAACGCTGGCGGCAGAGTACGTGCTACCTTGGCCAACCGAGAAGGGGAGAAAAGGGGAGCACACAGCAGTTCCGACAAAGGCAGGGCAACACTCTCCAAGGCGTGGGACACCTTCATGACACCCCGCCAGCACCCTCACCCTGATGCGCAGCCTAGTGTCACAAGGAGGGAAAAGTTTTGGAAGATGGTGAAGGAGTACGTAGCAGACCGTGTCAGCGTCCTCAATGATCCCTCTGTGCCTTACAACTACTGGGTGTCCAAGCTGGACACGTGGTATGAACTGGCACTCTACGCCTTGGAGGTGCTGGCCTGCCCTGCCGCCAGCGTTCTGTCTGAGCGGGTATTTAGTGCTGCTGGTGGCATCATAACAGATAAGCGTATCCGCCTTTCCACCGACAATGCTGATAGGTTGACACTTATAAAAATGAACAAGGCCTGGATTTCCCCTGACTTCTCCACTCCACTGGAGGAAAGCCCCGGGGGAACATAAACTCACTTTATATATGTTATTTACAATGATGGGAATACTCTGTATTCCCATTTACCCCTTCCACCCAAAAAATGGGTATATGGTTGACTCTCTTCCATATACCCTGGGATATAATTTTTATATAGGGCCAGCTCACCAGCGGGCCCAGTGATATAATTTTTATATAGGGCCAGCTCACCAGCGGGCCCTGTGATATAATTTTTATATAGGGCCAGCTCACCAGCGGGCGCAGTTTGACAATTTTTGTATAGGTCAGCTCACCAGTGGGCCTTCTCATATAATGTTTTATTGGGTCAGCTCTCTAGCGGGCCCTCTCATATAATGTTTTATAGCGTCAGCTCACTAGCGGGCCTTCGCATATAATGTTTAGGATGGTCAGCTCCGCAGCAGACCCTCACCCATAATGTTTTGGATGGTCGGCTCAGCGCACATTTCCCTCTTAATCATGGCCCCAGTTCAGAAAAATCGAGGAAATTTTTGGGAGAATTTGCCTTTGCGCACGTTTCCCTCTTAATCATGGCCTCAGTTCAGAAAAATCGAGGACATTTTTGGGAGAATTTGCCTCTGCGCACGTTTCCCTCTTAATCATGGCCTCAGTTCAGAAAAATCTAGGAAATTTTTGGGAGAATTTGCAGATGATATACAAGTAAATATACAGCAAATACTGTTTGGTAACAATTTTTCGCCTAAAGTCGTTTTTATCTGCCTTTTTGTGTGTTTTACGGTCAGTCTGTAAAAATGGTGTACTACGGGCGAAAGATCGTTCCCAGCAGCGATGTTGGAGTCCAAGATGCATCCAGACATCCTCCCTATGTTGTCCCTGAACCATTTCTGTGGTGTTTCCATCATTTTCTGACCTTTTCCTATGGACCAGGCACCCTCCCCTCATCAGAGCAGGGGGTGCCTGGTGTAATGCTCGAGTCCTCCCATTGACTTCAATGGGGCTCGGGTGCTCAGCCGAGCACTCGAGCCTCCGGGGGTGCTCGGTCAGAGCACCCGAACACCCGAGCATTGGGGTGCTCGCTCATCACTAGTAATTATAAACTAGTCTAAATATAAAAGAACTAGCAGTGTGGGACAGCATTGCTCATCTTTTTTTTTGTTATCCTTGTATTTAGTTATGTAAAGTGTCAATTTATTGTGTTATTAGACTGTACGCTGTAGAGGTGCAATTGTGGAGCAAATCATCTGTGTCACAGAGGACATTTAAAAAAGTCCCCAAATTTCTATTGAGTGAAACATTCTCAGCAAAGCAATGTGTTGTGCACCCCTGTGGCTCTCAAAGGGTTAATCCTTTGAAGGATATAGAGGTGTCCAATGCATCCTGTCAGAGTGAAAGAGGTTTGGAATGCAATATGGCCCTGGCACTGAAAGTGTTAACCCTGTAAGTGCCAAAGAGTTATGTCATTCATCGCAATGCGTTGGGGATCTTTTTTGCACTCAAAGGGTTTAACAAAACAACAGTGACTGGCAAAAAGGTATGCAGTGCATTCACTGCATGACACAGAAATGGTTAACCCTTTCAGTGCCAAAGCTATATCCAATAAGTTTGATAGCTCTGTGCCTGCGGTGAAACACACACAGGCCCACCCAAAAACACACATAATATTTACATACACATAAATACATATTATACAGGCATACACAGACACACATACATAGACACAGACAAACATACATACATATTATCATACACACACACACACATACATACATACACACATACATAGACACACACATAGCTACCTACCTTTGTCTGATATGAAGGGGAAGGTGGGAGGAGACAAACAGGACATGTATGTTGGACAGTGAGGGTAAAGAGGACGTCTGTCATTTGGGAAGGGTGGTAGAGGAGAAAGGGAACATATCACACAGATGGGAAGGCTGGTAGGGGACAAAGGGGTGATGGAAAACAATGAGCAATATAGATTTGTCAGCAAGACCCCATAAAAACAAGAA
Source organism: Rhinophrynus dorsalis (assembly GCA_037306005.1). Lineage (NCBI taxonomy): Eukaryota > Metazoa > Chordata > Amphibia > Anura > Rhinophrynidae > Rhinophrynus > Rhinophrynus dorsalis. The sequence goes on from CM074719.1 coordinate 384,450,345, forward strand.
AGCGCCATATAGTGTAGTAAATATAGATAAAAATCTTTATAGAGTCAATGGAATATTACTCACATATAGATTGGTCAGGGTTCCAATACCAGAGTCCACTGACAATTAGGCTTGGGGAGAACACAAATCTGTCTCCGTTCAGGTTATTCATGAAATCCTGCAAGTAGATCTCAGGATTCTCAATATATAGCAGGCGGGAGCATTCAGTTGTAGAAGATTTTTATTAAAATGTAAAATAAAATAGGCTTAAATACGAGAACGCGTTTCATGGCTTAAACACCTCTTTCTCAAAGCTTAAGACACCAAAAAGTTCTTCAGTTGTACAAAAGAAACTGCCACCAGAGACACTCAACATTTAAATACCTGTAGAACACATGTGATAGGTGGATGCATCCGAGCGTTTATTCGGACGTCATTATGAGAACTCTCAATTTTGTGAGGATGACAGGAAAATGAGTCCCAAAACAGATCCATAGATTTTAATGTGAATGGAAGGAATGCGAGGCTAGAGGCTCGTCCACTATCATCTAACAAGGGCACTATACCCCCACCTCACTCCCATATCACATGTAAAACCCAGATAATGTCTAGCGATACAAATCGTACAAGTGTCCGATAAAACGCAAGGGCGCTTTAACATCATCAACTATAATTCTTAACAATAATAATTTATATATATAACCATACATAATGTGTAAATATGATAAAAAACACAACAAATAAAATACAAAAATAAATAATAAAACAATGAAAGAAGACAATAAAAAACAGACCAAAAAAAAAACTTATAAGTAAAATGTATTAAAATTGTAACCTGGTATATATATATATATATATATATATATATATATATATATATATATATATAAATTATATACTAAATTTGGAATTGGCACAGATCATCACAATAAAAAGGCCGTAAGATGTAATAAATAAGCCATAAGATGTAATAAGTAACAGTAATGTTTACAACAATATCGCTTTGCACCAAATCCATGTAACTCAATAATTGAGTGTAGGCTATTTTGAAATGAATAAAAATTCCAAAGTATATATAAAGATAAAAACGACTACACCTACAATCAACATGGTTCATCGTTATGTTGATTTTTACAAGAGTAACAACATAAGTCCGTTTTATGTCACAGTCATGTGTAAGCATCATAACAATTGACTAAAATTAGTGTTCTTTCACCAAAAACTTTATCAAATAGTGCTTTAAGTGGATCTCAATATATCCTTAAAAAGCATAGTGGTAGCAGATCGGTTCATTCCCTCAATTGGGTTTAATAAACAAAATTCTTTTAGAAATTCCACCGATACTCTTCCATTGAGATATCGCAAAACTGTCAGTAGCTACATGAAATATGTTAATAAATTATATGAGTGAATATAGAAGTAAAAGAGATAATAAAATAATGAAAAAATAAAGAAAACATATTTTTCTTTCTATTTCTCCTTTTTTCCCTTTCTTTTCTTATCTTCCTTTTCTTTTTCCTTTTTTCCCTTTTTCCTTTTCTCCTCTCCCATTACTTTTTCTTTTTTCTCTCTTTTTCTTTCCTTCTTTCCTTTCTTTTCCTTTCCTTCCCTTTCCCTTTCTTTTCTTCTTTTTCCTTCCTTTTTTCTCTTTATTTTTTCCTCCTATTCTCTTTCTATTTTGAATGTCCAAAAGTAAGAACCCTAATGGGAATTAAAATTGCGCTTTGTGTGTGATAGTGTTATAATTTAGATGGCGTATAAAGAGGTGTATAAAAAAAACCATGCTTAAATATATAAGAATGGTATAAGTAAGCTTAAGTGTGTGTTGTGACTAATTATGTGTAAAGTAATATAGTCGCCTAATCTAGGTGTTGAAAATAAATGTTTAATGTTGTTTGTTAATTAAAGAATATAGACAACATATCATATATAATATAATATATAATATAATGAAATATATGATATGTGGTGAAATGATTAAAGTAATAAAAAATATATAAAAATATATAAAAAGATGAGAGAAAAAAAGTTAATTATAAAGATGTGTGATAATAAAATAAATAATAACATAATAATAATAATAATAATAATAATAATATAATCAGGGCTTATAATTTTAAGTCATTTGCTACTAGCCAGACCTGAAAAGTTACTCGCCACTGCAAGCCATTACATAACCAACCAGAGCTGAATTTCTACTCGCCATTGGCTAGTGGTGAGTGGAAATTTTGAGCCCTGATATAATATTAAATATAATATATGTGTAGAAAAATAATAATAAAGTGCAAATATGTGAATATGATTAAGAATACCCTAAATTAATATACCCATAACATAATAAATTAGGATCTAGGTGTTTCGAAAGTAATATTATATATTTGTGCTTACTTTAACCCTTTCAGTGGAAGAGGGGTACCAAACATAATGCAAATCAATGAATTACGTAGCTCTCTGCAACTTAAATTGTTAAGGAGGTCTGTTATAACCTGGCTTGGACTGATTCTGCAGCCTTATGGACAACAGGAAGGGGTAAAAAGGTAATGTGTGTTATAGGCTAAACAGCCCCAAGCAGGCAGGAGTCCTCTATGTTTGTAGTTGTAAATATCTAATGAACTTCAATACATAGAAATGCTGGACGCGGTGCTCACCAGATACTTAAAGGACCCTTGTCCGCTTGGGGCTGTTTAGCCCATAACAGATATTAACTTTGTAGCTCTTTAGCCATAGGACTGCAGGATCAGTCCAAGCCTTTAAGATTGCACAGTGGAAGTTGCTGTATATTTCTGTGATTTCAAGATCCATTTGCACAGAGTGCACCGGAACACACTTTCCCATAGCGCTTTACAGGTGGCACAGCATAGTAAACGGGCATGCAAAATAATAGAGAATGTAAATCAAAATATTGACTGTGCAAATATATATATATATATATATATATATATATATATATATATATATATATATATATATAAATAGTTCATGAAGAGAGACGGCAAATGTTGATGAAAGCAAACAATGTCACAATTGGGGTAGTATACAAGGAAATAAAACAATAGGTACAGATGTACTCTTACATTAATGGAGTCTTGTGGAAAGCATGTCTCAGTTTCCAGATGACTGGTATCATGTTAACTGTCTGCTCTGAGTTGTGAAGTGACAGGCAAGCTCATCTCTGGTACTGGATAATATGTCAGCATCCTGATGCCACTCTCTCCTGAAGAGTCTCTGTCAGCTTGGCAAGGGAGGAGCTGTTGTTATTATGAATACTGCAGACTACATTCAAGAAGCAAATAGGCAACTCTCTGATGAAAGATACCATATGAAATTACAGATAATCCCACAAAAAATATACAAAACAACTCAATAGATAAGGCCCCTAATACCAGCAGATCCAAAAGTAGGCTCCTTCTGCATGCTACTAAAAATACACAAAGAAGGAAACCTGGGAAGACCAGCAATTTCAGGAATTGGCATACTCACAGAGAATATCTCTGGCTGGGTAGAAAATACTCTGAAACCCCTGGTAAAACAAACACCCAGCTTCCTTCAAGACACCACGGATCTCATAAACAAACTAGCAGACTTGGGACCCATTCCAGAGCGCACCATCATTGCCACTATGGATGTAGAAAGCCCTTTTCACCATTCCAAACACAGATGGCATAGCAGCATGCCAAGAATATCTGGAACAAAATAACACAACCATGGAACCAGTAACAAAACTCATACAGTTTATACTCGCCCACAGCTACTTCAAGTTTGGACAGGACCTCTACCTTCAGAAAATGGGGACTGCAATTGGTACCTGAATGGCACCACAATATGCCAACCTGTTTGTGGCTAGGATAGAAAAGGACTTCCTGTTCACCTGCCAGACAAATCTCCTGGTCTATCTCCACTACATAGATGATGTTCTTATCATCTGGACAGCCAGTGAAGAGGAACTTCTCAAATTCCAAAAAAATTACAATGCATTCCACCCCAGTATCAATCTAACACTCATTCACTCACTCACAAACATTAACTTCCTAGACACGACTATCAGTATTCAGAACAACTCCATTCACACATCCCTGTACCACAAACCAACAGACAGACCAACCTACCTGAAAAACAATAGCTTTCACCCAAAACACACAAAGAACTCCATCATATACAGCCAGGCCATCAGATACAACCACATCTGTTCTGACATGGCAGACCATGACAAGCACCTCCAGAAACTCAGAAGAGACTTTATAAAACAGGGTTACAGTGTAAGGATTATTGACAGTCAAATACAGAATGCTACTCGCATACCAAGAAAAGATCTGTTGAGCTACAAAGAACAGCATAAGGGAAACCTGTGCCACTTGTGGTCACTTACCACCCCCAAGTTGAAGCTCTGCGCAAAATATAAAGAGAACTTCAAACAACCTTACATACAGATGAAAGACTTAAGAACATATTTCCACAGTCTCCCTTACTCTCCTTCAGACAGCCTTCCAATTTAAAACAACTGATGGTAAGGAGTGCCCTGAATAATACTACAAATGGCACATATACCTGCCTACAGAGGATGTGTAAAACCTGTGCACACATTTACACCACTGACAAGGTACCCATTCCAAACAACCAGTTACACCATAAGATCAAGGGTACCTTCAGCTACAAATCATCCAATGTAAAATACCTTATCATGTGTGCAAAATGTCCAACAGCAATTTATGTTGGTGAAACTGGACAGCCATTACATAAGATGTTTAATTCCCACAGATCCAGTGTTAAAAACAAAAAGACAGAGACAACAGTGGGAGAACATTTTTGCCAAAATGGACACAGTGTCAGGGGCATTAGACTGACTATACTGGTGGGACAATTTTGCTCTCAGAGGGACAGAAAAGTTTGGGAGGTAAAATGAATGCTACGATTTGATTCTTTGACTTATGGGCTGAATAGAGACAGAATTTCTGTCACATTATCACCTTGTGGATTAACCTCTACAACAGTCCCTCTGGGATCATAAATACCTGGACTCCTCAGAGGAAGAATGCAATTTAAATCACATCCTCTACCACTGACTGATCAAAGAATCAGTGTCTGGCTGAACTTTCTTATCTGATTTCCATTATAAACAATGTAATGTGTACTTGTATTTAAGAGAAATGTTTTCATATTTATCTGTATAACATGCCTGAGGAAGAGACCTAAGAGGCCTTGAATGCTTGCATTCTAAATCTGTTTAGTTAGCCAGTAAAGGTATCAACTTTACAAAATGTTTGCCTCAAATGTACAATGTATTGGAGATGATCAGTTGCATATAGTTATAGTCCATAGGTGATTGTGATGTAGCAATATGCAATGCATTTTGGATTTTTAATCTCTCATTTTTATTTCCTTGTATACTAACCCAATTAGGACATAGTTTGCTTTCCCACACACTTTTTTTAGATGGTTCATTGGGTAATTATTTATTTATTTACTTAGCTTTACTTAATAAATAATTATTTATTTACTTATCTTTACATTAGAGTATTATTGACTATATATCATATTTCTTTATATCAGGATATCCATTCTGCAAAGGTGCTATCATGTATAGCAGCAGTATAGTTGCTGGAGATGGAACTATAATTCTACCTCTCTAATGCTTGGTAAGGCCTGATCTAGAATATGGAGTACAGTTTTGGGCACCATGTTTTAAGAAAGACATTTATGAACTGGATAAGTTCGTAGATGCAATAAAACATAAAGGGATTGGAAGTTTTAATTATAAAGTGAGACCAGCAAAACTGGGTTTGTTTACATTGGAGAAGAGTAATCTAAGGGGTGATAGCATTATCATTTTACCAGTATATGAGTACAATACCAAGAATTTTCTGGGAAACTATTTATTCCAAGATCTGAACAAAAAACAAGGCGTGATACATAAAGACTAAAGGAAAACAAAGGCAAGGATATTTTTACGGTAAGGGTAGTAAGGTTGTGAACTTCTCTCCTCTGGAGGCTGTGATTTTAGATACTTTCGATGCTCTCAAGAAAGTATTGTATTCTAGCTCAGAACAATATTGAGAAGCATGACAGTTTCATTGCAGATAGGATGTTGATTCAGGGAGTTATCTGATTACCCTTTGGAGTCAAAAAGGACATTTTTACCTCCATGGGGTATATTTGAAATGGTTTCCACAGGTTTAGAGTTGTTTTTGTCTTATTCTGGAGCAACACAATTGATATTGGATAGGTAGATCTTGATGGGCACGTCATTTGTCATACTGATTAGCTTTGTTAATATGTTACTTTGTTACTATGTTATTGTATTATATAATCTTCAAGGAATATCAAGACAAAACATATGAACAAAGCAACACAAATTCATATATAGATTTAATTTCATGGCCTGATCATATCCCTGTTGGCATGAATATTTCTGAACCTCTCGCTGAGATGGAATGAGTTACCTGGAAAATTAATAACTTTGCTCTAAATAAAGGCCCCTTATCTAAGAACATTCAGCACCAGCTTGAAATCTATTTTGAACTAAAAGATGTGGAGATTGCACATATTTCCACTCCTGGTGTACCTATGACATGGTGTTAAGAGGATGTATCATTAAAATTGCAGCACTACACAAAAAGAAAGATAATCATATATTACTTTCTTTGAATTAAAATTTGAAAAACCTTGAAACCATAAACCATCAATCTGGCTCATATGACCAGCTTAAATAAACTGATCCAACCAGAGAAGAATTAAACAATCCAGTCATAGAAAAAGCCAAATATATAACCTATTATTTCTAAAGCAGACATATTACACTAAGGTACACAAGGCTTATAGGTAGTTAGCTAATAAATTAAAAGCACTACAAGCCAAAACAAGAATGACCTTCCTGAAAGTTTCAAAGTGCTTACTGATATATTACCCAAGACTGATAGCTGAGGAATTTGCTCAATACTATTCTAAATTTTAAAAGATCAAATTAGATTCAACTACTCCCAAAATAGATATCATCATAAAGACACTTCAGCTCCCCACACATGAGACAGTGCTGGAGATTCTAGAACCCACTCATCATTATCAGCTCACTTATATTAAGCAATGTACCAGGGCAAGATGATTACTCAGATAGCTAATATAAGTGATCTGAACATATCCTTTACCCGTCTTAGAATTGTTAACACATTTCTTGAGGGATTCCCAAACCCTACCGAATTCATACTAGTTACGATAACAACTCTCATTCAGCAGGACTCTATAAGTACCTCTAATTATCTCTAATCAGCCTACTAAAAGTAAACGTAATACATTAATTAGAGAATGAAAAAATGGTTTACTGATCGATACTGATAAAATTGGATATGCTTATTCTAGATATGCCTCTGATAATACTTATTTGTAAATCTAATAGAATATCCAAAGAAGTCAAACACAAAATGTCTTATCCTAGCATTAGACACAGAGAAAACATTTGGTAGGCTTTATTCTTTCAATGCCAGAGTTTTTTGGAATATTTTGTACCCTGGCATCTAGGCACATTTCAGTAGAAAGTTACTTAAAGGAACCTTACAGGTCTAGCCTTGTCTTGTATTGTATTTAACACTGCAGTCAGGTTAAAGAAGAAAGCTGCTGCTGAAATTTTTACACTAACTATGTGTAAAGGCAGAAAGCAGAGGGGGAGCAGGATTTCCTTGCAGATGCTGTAAGTTTGGGTACGATTTCTTTGTATACAGTGACAAACATGGACATTTTAAGAAGTAAAACAAAAACAAAAAAGCAAAAAAAAAACAAAAACTTTTTGGAATGATAGATAGGGATGGGCTAAAAGTCCTAATATTTTAAATGGGGATTTTCTCAGAAAGCCCATAATATGCCACATTTCCTGTGGAAATTAAAGCATATTCAAAAAACATACAATTTTAAGACCTTAATTGTTTCCCACTCCACTGTGATAAAAATCCAGAACTTCCCATCGTGCTGTGAAGAGTAGATGAGACAGAGGAAAGGTTCTGGTCCACAATAAAGCCTAATTGAAAGTGAGGGTGGAAGGGTGAAAAAGGCCACAAAATGCAGGTATGTTATACATCCATGGCCTGGGAGGAACACCAGGCTTCATAAGAACAACATATGTCTGTGGCATTCAGGGGTTTAAGTTTGGTTTCCAATTGAAAAAAAATGAAAAATATTGTAGCTATTGAATAAGAAAACAAATTTCAGTAGAATAGATCTACTACTCTAAATTACAAATGGCACAAGACAAGGATGTCTCTATTCCCCAATATTTGCTTTGGAAATGGAATCCCTTGCATAGTAAATCAGAGATTCTTCAAATATGTTAATGAGCAACAGTTCATGATCAGCCTGTTTGTAGAATTACATAAAGAATTTGACCATTTTAGTGGAATATTTTACAAAATAAACCCAAAGCAGAAGCTTTAAATGTTTGTGTTAGTGTGATGGCCATGATTAATCCATCACTCAAACACTTAGAAATTCCTTTTCACATGTCTAGAAGCATTCTTTTCATCAAATATTTAGATATCAGAGTAACAGCAAATAATTTTTTTAAGGAAAATTTTCTTCCACTCCTCCTGCTAGATGAATAGAATAGATATGAATATGATGGTTTGGGAGGATTGCATCTAATAAGATAATAATCCTAAAAATTGTATTTTCATACTGTTCTTATTCTCATCCCTTAATGTACTTTTATAAGCCATTTATTTCGAGTTTGAAGGAAGCTAGACTGCCATTGAATATTTTTCAAAGAACAAAACACATAGTGGGTCTGTCCGTAGTAACTTTCAAGACTATTATTACTCATCGGAGCCTTCAGTAGTTTGGAAAACATGGTTACAAATTCAGAACACTCTGGCCTAACCATATGGATTCAAAGCTTAATCAGTTTATTTGGCTTCCACAAGATTACAGGAAAAATATTACACTAATCACTCATAACCCCAATCCACACTTCACTGACAGTTTGTGATCAACTAAATGATAAAATAAATGTAACCTCTTTTTCCCTCCATAATTATCTAGCACTCTTGCATTAATATAATCGCCCCATGATAAATATTCTTTGTAGAAGTCCCTAAGACTTTTGGGGAACAACACATTTCATATGGCCTTTGGCTTCAGATCATTATACTTTCTTGCAGGATTCTTGTTGATGGAAAAACATTCAGGACCAAATTCATATCATCAGTATAACCAGTTTTAAAAAACTCAGATTTATTTGCCAAAACCCAACATATAATAGAACAGAAATCCGATATGGGCAATAATTCTTCTGAAGAGGATTTTGTTAAAGCTTTAGATTAATACGCAAAGCAACCATTTACACTAATAACCTTGAATCCTCTTGCAAAGTAGCTTTTAGATAGTATATTAACATTGTAACATAGTTGATGAGGATGAAAAAAGACATGCTTCCATCAAGTCCAATCCATGCCACATCATCCTGTTGATCCAGAGGAAGGCAAAAAACAAAGAAACATTGAATCAATTTCCTTTCTGACACCAACTGAAAGTCAGATATTTCCCTGGATCAATATCCTATCTGCTTTGAGGCCAACTGTCAGAATTCTTAATATTGTTCTGTGCTAAATAGGTATCCATTACTTTTTTGAAAGCAGTTACAATATCTGAAAGCACAGCATCCTGAGGCAAACAATTCTATAACTTTACTGCCCTTACTGTAAAGAAATCACCTTTCCTCTAGACTTAATGGATCACCTCTTGTTTTTCACTCAGATCTTTGAGTAACTAGTTCCATGGAGAGCTCTTTGAATTGACCTTGATTGCATATTTGTAAATGTTAACCATATAACCCCTTAGATGTCTCTTCTCTAATACAAAACAAACACACTTTGGCTAGTCGTTCTTTATAATTCAGATCCTCCTTTATCAGTTTTGTTGCATGTCTCAGTACATTTTCCCAGTTCAGTAATGATTTTTTAAGAATTGGTGCCTAAAACAGTACTCCATATTCTAGATGAGACCTTACCAAGGATTTATATAGAGGTAGAATTATATTTGCATCATGCATCTATACCCCTGAGTTACCCCTTCCAATCTAGCCATTATTTCCCTTCTTGCTCTTACTGCTGTTGGCAAGGTAAAAATTCAAGGGCCTAGATGCACTAAATGTTGATGTGGTGTCTGTATGATATTGTCGATGTGTTTGAATCACTCCGACAATTCGATCTGCACACACATCGACATATTCACAAAAATTGTCGGATGGAAGGAGAGGGTTGGAGAAGGTCCCTATTAGCATACAGGATTTTTGAAGTGCTGTCGGTGTGGAAGGGATCTCCTCCCTTCACACATCACCAACACTACAACAATTCTGAACAGCATTCTCTGTGCTTCCCTGCCCAGCAAGTAGGGGAACACAGAGAAGACTTTCAGCACCATGGACAGCATTGAATGCCATAGGGATATGCATTGCTCACCCCTGTGGCATTCAAAGGGTTACAATAAACAAAACTAGTACACCAAGCACTACACAATGTCCCTTCCCATTCCACATAGCTTATATGTGCTTTTATGCTTACAGTAAATGATCAGACCTCAAAGGGGGGCACCAGGACCCCTCCTGAAACTCCCTACCATGGATCAGCTATCCAAAAGGATAGATGATCCATGTGGCGAACCCAAAGGCATTTACTGCCTTCTTGATGCTGCAGGCTTTACAGACACCTGCAGCATCAAGCTCTTAATGAATTATTATTATTATTCTTTATTCATATGGTGCCAACTTAATCTGCAGCTCTGTACAATAGGGTATAGACATACAGGGATATTAAATAGTAAATCATATGTGAAGAACAGAAGGATCAGAGGGCCCTGCTTGTGAGAGCTTACAGTCTAGAGGAAGGTAGGTCGGACACAGAAGGTGTAAGTGCTATTGGGTGTAAGTGTCTCCTGCCACATGAGCTGCCGGTCAGTGAGTGGGAGAGAAAAGTGCTATTGAGTGCAGTGACCCAGGGAAGGGGCAGTTCTTGGTGATAATGTTTATGGAGGAAGTTGATAAGCTTCCCTGAAGAGGTGAGTTTTCAGGGAGTGTCTGACGATCTGAAGGCTAGGGGAGAGTCTGATGGGGCTGCGGAGGGAATTCTAGAGCTTGGGTGCAGCACGGAAGAAGTCCTGTAGGCGGGAGTGGGTGGATGTAATAAGAGCTGTGGAGAGGAGAAGATCATGTGCAGAACGAAGATGACTAGTGGGAGTGTATTTGGAAATGAGAGATGAGATATAGGGGGTGAGGTGTTAGTAAGGGCTCTTACACTATGTGCTAGTGGGAGCAAGTGTAGGGATTGGCAGAGGGGGCTGGTATTAGAGAAGTGGTGGGTGTGGTAGATTAGTCGTGCAGCGGTGTTCATTATGGACTGTAGTGGAGTTAGTCACGTGAGAGGAAGGCCAGTTAGTAGTGAGTTACAGTAGTCAAGATGGGACAAGATAAGTGTTTGGATTAGTATTCTAGTAGTGTCTTGGGAGAGGAAGGGTCGGATTCTAGAGATGTTGTGGAGGTGGAGACGGCATGATTTGGAGATTGAGTGAATGTGGGGGATAAAGGATAGGACGGAGTAAAATTTGACCCCCAGGGAGCATGCTGTAGGGGTGGAGAAGTGGAGCCAGCGTAGGACACACTGAAGGAGCGGTTGCAGAGATATAATGAAAACCAAGAGAGGGCAGTGTTACAGAGACCTAAAGAGTGGAAGGCTTGGAGGAGGAGTGGGTGATCTACTGTGTCAAAGGCAGCTGACAGGTCCAGGGGAATGAGTAGGGAGTAGTGGCCTTTTGACTTTGCGGAGAGCAAGTCGTTGGATATGGAGAACATATCCAAATCCAGTTGTTCCTCCTGTTTATAGCATTTTTCACCTTTCTTCCATATTCCTTAATACATTAGACTCTCACAAACATTATGTAAAATCTGTCCCTGTTATTTTGTTATAAACTAAACTCAATAACATTTTTGGAAATGTAAAAAAGTTGCCTTTTTTGGTCATAAGATTCACATAATAAGTACACAAATAAGAAAAAACAGCTACGAGAGCCCTAATTTTCAATAGTAGGTAGGAATATCTCACAAAGAATATAAATCAGAAGTATGTACACAGGTTAGTCTTGAAGTCATGTGGTCTGAAAGCATGTGGGGAACATAAATCTGGTCCTCCCCACCAAGATCACCCAGTGGATAGATCAGCACTATTGATAGAAGTGTATATATACCACAAAGCAGACCACAGTCATAGCAAAAAACACTAAAATTCACTTTATTTTAAAAAACAATAAAAACTGTTATATCCCAGTATTGGCAAATCAAAATAAAATATTATATAAATCCCTCAATGTGTTTCTTGGTCGTCTGACCATTTCCTCAGGAGGCTTTCAAGTGGTCTGCACTAGTATCATTCATTTATTACCTACATTCAGATTTCCAATGGTTTGAACAATGATTCAATTAACCAGTCATAGGATCACTATAACATTTTGAATTTATCCAATAGTAATCTCACTGAGAATGAACCCTTAGAGTGGACACACATCTCTCCCTCTCTCCGTCTGTCTATACGAAGAACAGTAACTAAAAAAAAATGCACAGTTGTAGCATCTCACAATAAAACAAAATAATGCATTGTATAACATTCCTATAAATATCCCAAAATGAGAATCATTATATACTTAAACATTTACCAATACATAATTGGAAAATAAAAAACATATATATATATGACTAAAAATAAACAAATAGCAGATACACAAATCCTTCATCTGGGCTAATCTTGCTCTAAAAAAACATAACGAATTCTCAAGTGTCCCCTGAATCACGACAAAAAATATCCCATTGGAATTTACTAGATATATACCACAGGGGCACGCAACAACTTTCAAAAGGGTAATAAAGTATGTCTCATCGGTAGCAAAATAAATAAATAAATATATATATATATATATATATATATATATATATATATAAAGCTCCTATTTATTTCGCTGCTGATGAGACATGCTTTGTTATACTTTTGCAAGTCATTGTGTGCCCGTATAGTATGTCTAGTGGATTCCAATGGAATATTTTATGTGCGCCATGATTCAGGGGATAGTTGAGAATATGGTATGTTTTTTAGTGTAAGATTAGCCCAGATGAAGGACCTGTGTATCCATGATTTGTTTATTTTTGGTCAAATATATGTATATGCTTTTTATTTTCAAATGATGTATTGGTAAATGTTTATATCATTTTTATTTTGGGATATTTATGGGAATGATGTAGAATGCATTGTTTTGTTTTATTGTGAATTGCCACCACTGTGTATTTCCTATTTACTGTTCTTCGTATAGACAGATGGAGAGCAGTAGAAATGTGTGTCCATGCTGAGGGTTAATTGTCAGTGAGATTACTATTGGATAAATTGAAAATGTTATAGTGATCCTATGACTAGTTAATTTAATCATTGTTCTTACCATTTGAAATCTGAATGTAGGTATAAAATGAATAGTAGAGCAGATCACTTGCTATACCAGTTTTGGTATTTACTAGTTTTTATTGTTTTTTTTTTTTTTTACAATAAAGTGTATTTTAATGTTTTTTCCTATTGATGCGGTGTGTTTTGCAGTTTATGTACACTTATATTAAGAGTGCTGATCTATCCACTGGGTGGTCTTGGTGGGGAGGACAAGATTTATGTTCCCGACATGCTTTCAGACTACTTGTCATCATACTCACAAATAAGTGTGCACACTTATGATTTATATCCTATGTAAGATATTGCTGCTTACTATTGAACATTAGTGCTTTCCTAGCTGTTTCTTCTTCTTTGTGTCTTTCCGAGTTTGTCTTTGCAAAGATCTCAATATTGAGGATTGAGCAGCTGATTCAAAACAATCTGTGTAGGGGCAGTGCAGTAGCCTCTACTAGCGATTGTTGCTACTTCGAACACTGGGTAGCATAAATCTGATGTGAGCATAATACTCATTGATTACCAATCACCTTGGTTGTCAAATATACTATGCTCTTCTCTTTTCCACATAATAAGTAAATATTTTCAAGTATGACTTTTTTAATAGTGTAATTTACTGCAGAATATGATTTAAAAATGGCTGTCTTGTCATGGGAATCTGCAGAAAAATATTGTTAATTAATTAATCTATTAGATGCAAACTTATACTTTTATACCAAGAAGAACTGGAAAACATTGGAGCAAACCAACTGCTCCACAGGGGTCAGTCGAATATTTCCAAAATGTTAATTGATTTAAAGTTAGTGGGACCTCTCTAGCATTCAAGGGGTTAAAAGCTTCACTTACGTTTTATTTGTCAACTATGTTGCAGGTAGTTTGCCCCAGAATTACTTCAGTTTTCTAAGCACATTGACTCCATACACTGTAATCTGACACATTGGGTCTTTAATTAGGTGCAAGACATTTGCTGCCATTTACTGCCAGTCACTACTTATTGAACACATCTGTATATATAAAAGGCTAGGGAATTTTGTGAAGAACAAAGCTGGGTTCTGGATCTGTGGCCTAATATGAGTGGCCAGCTAAAAGGATGTAATGGGGCAGGGTTTGTTATACTGTCTATGTGCAGCATTTATGGGGATGTCAGTCCAGAAGACACACTGGAAGGAGCAAGTTGGTTAAAGGAACACACATACTCTCAAATTCTCTCTCTCTTTCTCTCAGTTCAAGGAGTTGGTTTGTCAACACACAAAATGAGAACTTTCGGACAAAAAAACAAAACAAAAAAAAATGAGCATCTTCAAACTGCAGTGTTAATACAAAAAGAAAAGAAAACAATTCCAGGCACACAAACTGCCATGCCACTTCCTCCTTTTTGACCTCTTCTCTGTTTCCATGCTTTCTTTTTGCCTCTTCCATGCTCCCTTTCACTCTGTGTTTTCATCAATCACACCATTACTTTCACTGTGTCTCTTCATCCCTCCCACTTTCATCATGGACACACAATTTTGATTCACACTGCACTGAGCCAGTTCTTCATGAAGTAGGAATCAAACTGCTCTGCACATTGGGCTAAAGGGAAGCTGGGAGAGGGAAAAGGGCACAATGAAAGGAATGGTGGCAGTGTAAAATACACTGCATAGAACCACTCATCCATTGATTGGAACTGGCTGTGCCTGTTGCTAATAGCAACCACTTTGAGGCAACTGGAAGTTTTTGAGATTCTTTCCCCTAAAAATGTGCAAGTTTAAAATAATTCTGGATATTTACAGATATATATAGTATGTATTTTCAATGTGGGTTTTGAAACTCCAGAGACATTTACTGAGAGTGGCGAGGGACATAAGAAAATAAAAAATAAAAGAAGGTGACCTTGATTGTATGTAAAATAAAATTCATATGATATTTCTTTTCCTGAGGCACCTTCCATGAATGTGAAACATGACTAACTTTTACATGGACATTCCCACTGGAAGCAAAAGCATGAAATTACTTAGTATCGTTATCATTGTGAAGTAGCACTGAGCAAAACTAGTCTCTAGGTTTGGAATTCATAAAAAATATCCTGTTATGCAAAACATTAAGGATGTTTTGGGAAACAAGTGTTTTATTTTATGTTTCTTTTGCTGTTTCAACCAATCAGATAACAGGTAAAATCAATCATGTAATGTCTGAAGAAAAATAAAAGTAGGTTTACTTACCTTCAGATTGCACTCAAACAGGTTCCTGTCTGGGTCACATGCATGAACATTCTAGGAAAGCTTATTTGGTGGTTCACAGGGGCAGACAGGAGTGCTGGACAACTTTTCCTCTCTCCCCACATTTGTCTCTCCTTTTCACCACCTCTCCATCTCTTTTTCCTGAATCCACCCTCCTCTATTCCATGCTCTCCAGTGCTCCTGCTCTATCGCTTGAACTTTCTCTTGCTCCACCTCCCACCCCCTCCTTCCTGCAACCTTCTTGTACTCCCCTTTTCGGTCTCCATCCCCCCAGTGTTCATAAGTTTCTGTTTCAAATCATCTGCAGTTTTCTCTGGGTTCTCTGAATTTTCAAAATAAATCACAATATCATGTTGTGGGATTCTATGAGAGCTGATCCACCAGGCCTGTGTTTATTTAGGAAACCTGAATGATGCATAATGTGAGAACGGTTTTCGTTTTGGCAGGTTGTGTAGTGTGTATGTGGGTAGGGAGGGAGGAGGAGACACTTCACTGACTGTAGGAAGGAGGATATAGAGGATGCTTTCATGAATGATAAGGGATATGGTGTATCAATAATGAAGGAATGTGTGCTCTTCTAGCAATGCGATAATCTTGGATGCCTTAATGCTACCCATTGTTCTACCTATTGGAAGTTCTGATGTGCCAATGATTTTGTTTCCCACTTCCCTGCTCCCCAGTGGTCTCAACACTATATGTATAAGTTAAGGTACATAGCACTACTGGGTATGCTGCTCTTTAGTGAATATCCTCTTCTTTCTGGATTTCCACAAGGTACTGCTGCACTTTGTTATGCAAATGTATGTTATGATTAAGTCCCATTACTAACAGTGCCACAAACTAGGTTTATGTGTACATGTGTAAAAACTATATATAACCCTGAGTTTTGCTGTGGTCTTATCATAGTATAGTAGTAGTCAGATAGTAGTAGTCAGTAGTATAGTAGCAAGAGTCAAATACATACTTCAGTCGTTAACCAGTTTAAGAAACAGAAACACATTTTGATTGCAGATAAGAACCAGCTTGCCCAATCCAGAATATCCATTTTCCTATCTAGTTAAAATGTACAATCAAACATAGTTCTTAGCATAGACTTAAGTCTATCCAATGCATTTTTGAATTCACATTTATTAACCATCACCAGTAGTACTTAAGCACATGTCTTCTGAGTTTTCCACCTTCTTCCTTTAGAACCTGTCCTCTTGATCTAGTATTCCTTTTTCTTAAAAATGCTTCTCTCCAGAAATGTATTAAATCCTTTAATAAAAGTAAAGTTTTTTTTTTTTATCATATGCCACTTTCCTTCCTATCTTCCAAGCTAATAAAATGACTTTGAATCTATCCAGGAAAGTTTTGCCATGGATACCTTGCATCAATTTAGTGGCTCTTTGAACTGCCTCCAATGTATTAATATCCTTCTGGAGATGTGCTTTCCAGCATTGTACACAGTACTCCAAGTGAGGCCTTACCAGTGATATATAGAGTGGAATTAGTTCTTCTCTCTTCCTACAGCAATGAGCTCTAGTTCTATGTAATAAGCACTTAATCTTCTCTGCTGGCTGAATGCAGCAATTTATATTTAATCATGTAATAAAATTTAGAATTTAAAGCGGAACTACCAGAATTGCTTAAGTTCTCCATGGCACATCTCCATGGCACATCACACTCTGTAATTTCAGAGACACTTTTAACCACCCTGAAGGCAAGTTAAGTCCAATGGACATAGCTCATGTGTTGTTCAGTTATGATCATGTTTTGTCACCTTTGTTCCTCCTCCTATGCATCTAAGTACCTTCTGCATGTTTTGTTCTCTCTTCAAACCCTTATTACCTCATCTGTCACTTCACCAATGTTCCTATTCTACTTTCTCAATTGTATGCTCCCCTCTTTCATCGTGTCATCTCGCATGTATATTGTTCCAGTTGTTTAATTAACTCCTACTTCTAATGAGCTCACCTCATAAACGTAATCATCTTTCAATCTGCCCATCAACTTTTCTGCTGCTTTACTCTCTTTATTCTTCCATGCTATCTTTTACCACATTACAGCCTAATCCCTTTACTCTAAATGAATTCCTGCAAGTTCTCTTTCTGGATTTTCATACCTGATCCCCACTCCCTGATCCTATAACTGTCCCTTAGAGGTGTGCTCTCTTGATCATCATTTCTAAGCCATTGTGCTCCTCTTTCTTTCACTACCATCACAAAAATCTACCATGTTCCTTCCTTAAATGCCTCTTCACAGTGTTTGCGCTGCTGATTAAGAAAACATATTTCATATATATTTCCCCTTAGCCTTTCTTGTATGGCACATCTGAATGTAGTCATTATTTATATGCTTCTTTTAGTCGATGACAAGTTCTGATTCACACAATGTAGAAGAAATAGAACTATGTGATGCAAACTGTACTACAATATTATGCATAATATAATCTAATAATGTTGAATTTTAACAGGCAGTGGTTTATATGGGACATGCTTTGTTATTTAAATAATGTGTATTTTGTCTTGACATATTTTGGGGAATTATCAAACTTTGAGATTATCCTTACTGTTGTAACAATAATTGTTAGAGATAATAAGAACATTTTTTTTCAATAACATAGCTTTTGTAAAAGAACATTTGTTACTTGAAGTGATATATTTTGGCTGGAACAGGAAATCCCTATATGAAAAATGTCTGCGTTTGTCTGCCAATGCCCTGATCTGATTTTCATTAAAATATAGGATTTGAAAAAATATGAAATGTCAACCCAAAGTTTGATTTGCTATAAAGCATGTATAAATGAAGACTCATAGCTGAATATATTAATGGTAAAGTCAGAGGCCAAAGAGTACCATAGTGGTTGTGGCTCAAGACAAGGTACTCCAGTTACCACTGTCAATTTCTTTCTTCACATTTTCACTTAATTTTATTGCTTATTGCATACGTTGTATCTCCAAAGATAGTGAGAATTGGAGTATACTGTAACGCTAGATGCATGGCTGCTCAAAGCCCATCAGTGGCTTAGAGGAAACACTAACCACTAAGTTAGTTTGGCCATGGTTCAACTGGTACATTCTCTTCCAGAGCATCTATTTTATTCTCATTACATTTTTATATGTTACACTTTGGCCAGGATTTATTACATTTGCCTAGCATGAACACAATAAGGAGTGAGCAATACAATGTTTACTCGTTTCCTAATTCTCACAATATACTGAGTTCTAGTTCCTAGAGATGCATTTTTGTAGTTTTCCACTCACATTCCACCTAGGCCTAGAATCCAATTCTAATAAATGATTTAAAGGTTGGATGTAGCCTGGCATAATTAGAGGAAATTATTTCTTCCTTTGATTTTTCAACACAATGATATATGTGAAAAAGATACATTTTATGCATGTAAGTCATTTTATGTTTCTGTTTTGAAACTTACAGCTGAAAAAAGTAGCCATACTGCTAATAATGTAACTTATTCAATTATGCCTTATGGCTGGAATTCATCAAGATACAAATGGCTCAGTGTGCAAGGAAATGGGAGGATTTCTTTGCACATTAACCATTCACTTATTCAGCAGTTACTGGACTGTATCTGGCCATCGATATTCATGAATAAGCAATGATCATATACAATGTGTGGTGCGAACACTGGCATACAAATTTCACTGTTTATGTGATTGTATAGCAGGATTGACCCCATTTGCATATGTAAGCAGGGGAATATGAGAGATTATTGTTGAATACCTGAAGGTATCCATCAATGATCGCAACAAAGTGCTGGTGAAGAGCAGCATATTTGATATGCTACTTTTCCCTCACTTTGATTAATTTTGGCCTATGTGTCTGCTATGATTCGTGCTTTTCTCATTTTTATTTCATCAGAATGTTGCTCTTAACTGGATGAGCTGTATCAGCATTTACTAGTGAAGTCAGTGTTTCTTTCACACCGATTTGTCCTCTTTTTGGTGCCTGTCTCTAAACAAAATTTTTTAAAATTGTAGTAACATTTGTAATTGCGAAGATGAGGTGTTTAGTTCATTCTTTTATCTATCTTTGATTTTTTATTTAAATTAAGTTATATATTTTAAAAGCACAGTTTTTTGTTTGCTTTTTTATGCAAACATACTAAACATGTTGTGCACAAAAGAGGGCAAACTAACTGTACCATAAGAAAGAAAGAAAAATGCATTTGAATTAATTGTGAATTTCAACCACACAGAGAGAGAGAGAGACAGAGAGAGAGGGAGAGAGATCTCCAACACATCCCTTCACAGTATGTTGGAGACATCTCTAGCTTTCAAGTGGTTATAATTCAAATATGAATTTTTGCTTATTTTTTACATTTGTTTGACTGTGGTTCAGTTGCTTTGCTCCAGAATTGCTCTTAGTTTCTGTTGTGCACAAAGCCCAAAATATCATTTATAACATATTTAGGATTTCTTTCTATTAACTTTAATAAATGTATCCCTGGTATTATCTCCAAACTTCCCTAAAGACTATAATAAGATTTTTTTAATTACATTCAGTGATAGATTCCAGCCTTTAGCAGATGCATTGTTATTCTGAGTTAAGTTCACGGTTTTAGAATATATGCAGTGATTAGCCTACTGTCAATTGCTTTGAGTTATATTTAGATAACCGATAAGAAAACAGAACTAAAGGTGTTAGAAAGATTTCAGTGCTGTAAATTACACATGCACTGGTAAACTTATGTAAGCTTCATAAAAGCATTTCATTACTTTTATCTGATCTCTAAATTTTTGTACTTACATTTTATTGAAAGAGAATTTAAAAGTGCAATATTCAATGCAATAATCTATTCCATGAGGAAATAAAATTGAGAGATGTCTGGTGAAAAACAAAAAATAACTTGATATTATTAAACATCAAACCTGCAATTAGTATACACAATTAAAAATACAAAGTGAATGCCCTTTCGAGGTTACATTTAAAAACCTTTATTAACTGAGAAAGCTCATAAGCATACTCTTTCCAAGCTACACAAATTCATCTCTGCCTTTGACTATGACACTAAAATTGGAATTTATGCTGCAATCAGAGAATTATGTGCAGCTGAGTATCCCAGACTGATGTAAATGATTTCAAAATAATTTCAGATTAGCAATTGACTTGTACATCAGCGGTATGTAATCTAAATTACTTATGAGATGGTATAAATCCCCTCAGCTGCTGAATGAGTTCTATCCCAATATCTCCTTTATGCTGGAGTTATGGACAGAACATGATTTATATTTACCATATCGGATAGACCTGCCCACTTATAACAAACTACTGGTAATAAGGAGATTCAATTAATTCTGAAAACTCAATTTATGCTTGATACAGCCTCTTTTCTGCTGTAATCCTTTCCATTCTCTAGCATTATAGCCCCCCCTTTACAGAAGGACATCTTGGCAACACTGAAACATACAACACTCATTATGTTAAATTGGAAATCCCTTCTCTTATTACAACTATCTCAATGGAAGAATAAAGTTGAAGCACATATAGCTCTACAAATTACTTACACTCTCATTGAACAAATGTGAAGACTTTAAGACTCATTGGCAGAACCAGCTTGGCTATATCCAGAATAGCCCCATATCTAGACCTTTACATTACATTAAATTAAATGGATAGTATTGCTTATTTTTAACAAATTTTAATACTGTAGACATTAAAAATATTATTTCAGTGAGGTTCCCATCTCTCAAACACGTATAGTTTGAAATATCTAAGCATCTAAAGTCCCCCCTCCTGCCCCTTTCAAAGACGTCAGTGTGCTAGCTGACAGAAGCAGATCCTGGTCCCAGTACCAGCTGGCAGCTCTGCAGCGGAGCCGAAATAGCATTTTATAGAAAGAAATACTTCATTGGAACGGTCTACACAGTGTGCCTGGTTTGCAGACAGTTCCAATTACGTATTTCTTTCTATATAGCGCTATTTTGGATTTGCTGTCAGATAAGAACTAGAAAGTAATAATAGATTCTGAAGCATTATAGCTGATTAGAATTTACACAGAACATGCTTCATAACTATAAAACTGAAAAATGTCACAATTAAGCATGCAAATAGAAAGTACTCTGCTAAGATTTAATTCCAACAAGGTTAATTGTCAGTTATAATTTCACTTAAAGCATACCTTATTTATTCATTCTTATGTTCCTTTTTTACAGTATAAACAAGAAAATAACCAAAATGGCAAAATCCGGGTTTTTCAATCTAGTGTAAATGAGAGCATCTTATTGATGAATCTTCCCAAACTTAAAAATGTAAATAAATAAAATAAATAAGACTGATTGAAACAAACATGGAAAGGTGTGAAATGCACATAGTAAAGGTGAGCTTGTATGCACACATTAGTAAAAACAGGCACACAACCCTACTTTGTTTCCAATATTGACTTACTTCTCATTTAGGCCTCCCCTAGAGTAGAGTACAATATTTCCTGCATGTGTGTGCTGGTTGACTTTATTGTATGTTGGACAAACTTTTGGATTCCTTAGGGTTTGTGGGGTTCTCTTAGGGTGAAGTTTTCTTTTCCTTCTTAAATGGATAGGCCATAGGCTGATCCAGTAAACAATAAGACACACCCCTATTACTCTTGAGAAGAATGGCTTTCTCTGGTCTTCTTTGGTCTAGCCAAAAAAAAAGCTGATGGAACAAATTAAGTCGGTTACGACCTTGGAGCTTAACTTGTACACATTTTCTTTTTGAGACACCGCTGATAGGTGGAACACTATGATAAGTCACTCTGCCCAGAGATAAATGATGTTGTACCCCTGTGATTAGTTCCTGCTAGGAGTTTTTGGCAGACTCCTTGGTATTCCTGGAACTCTGAGCTTTGTTCTCTGAGGTGGGGACTTTGAAGAAAGGAGCAATACTAGTGCAGATCTCAACTCCATCCTTTTCTCCTGGCATATTAGATCTGACAGCAAGGATATGACAAAGAAGTATATAGGACAAAAGTTTGTTGCAAGTAGGATTGATATGGAATCATCCTGTGGCACTGTTCAGGATGGTGGGCAGTATAATCCACCCTAGCTACACCACCATCAGGGTGGTTTCATCTGAGAAGCACTGTAATCATTTTTATTGATTCTTTGAGAATAATATCTCCAGAATCAGGCCTAGCACAATATTAGTCCCTGAGTCCAGCCTCGACCCAGAGAAGAGTCCTGTTCTGGATCATTTTTGGTAGGTTTTAGTCAGTGACTGACTGTGTTGAAGTGCATTACCTGTGACTACACTCTTAGCTCATTAAGGAGTTCATGGAGACAGTAGGTCCATGGTTGGTGAATGTAGACAACAACAGGTTGCTTGCAGAAGGATTAGTAAAAGGGTCCTTGAAAAAGACATTGTTTAGGCAACCAATGAAGCATGCTGGCCTAGATGTAGACCAGCTGTACAACTGATGTCCCATTCCAACTTCCCTCACTATGGAAAAAAGTCAAAATAGAAGGTGAGCTATACCAAAATTAAAATGGGATTTATACTCACAAATGTTATTTATGCCACAGGATGTTAACCCTGTAACTTTATTGTTTGTGGAGAAAGTATACACTGTCTCCATTCAGTGATGATCTGCTATAAAGATACATTTTCTAACAGGCACCACCTCCTTATAAATTATCCCCAATGAGACTAAAAACACAGGCTGAAGAACTCTTAAAATAAAAACAAGGAAGGATTCTAATAGTGCCCAAATATCAGACAATTTAATAAAGCCTCTAAACAACACATGGACAGATATTTACAAACTCCCACAGTATGGCCTTCCCAGCTGAGATACCTCCATTCATCCAATCCACCATCTCTCTTGTAATAATTGTCATATCCAAGCAGTATTAATGATAAAATAGAACAGAAATGCCACAATGAAACCCTCTTAAAAATCTATTATATACACACAACATAAATACTTCCCCTATTCAGCCTGCCCCATGGGTACTTCATCAAGAATAATCAGGACAAACCAATGAACATTAGGGTGGGCTTCCCACAAAACCTTTTTAAACACCCTCCCCAAGATTTAAAGGTGAACATCATTGGTTAATAGGGATGGGCGAAAATCTTTGCCTTAAACTGAAATCGGCGAATAATGGCACTTTCCACTTTTTTCTGCCTCTTTCACCCATTGAAATCAATGGGAAGAAAAATATTTCTACACCACACGATAAAGCTTTCACTGTCACATAAAAGGCTTTCAGGCTCTAACAGCAGCCATTCTGTGTTTGTGAGAGGAGAGAGCAGCATGTTTTTGATCTAGAGAAGATAGGCAAATAAAGGGGAATTGAAGCTCGGTTTAGGGAGTCATTTAGGTAGAACATTTGTTCTCTGTATTAGGGGAGTCTGGAGGCACTCTAGCTGATAAGAAGGGAAGAAGAAGGTTGACCCCCAAATACTTCAAAATTCCATGTGACTGACAGGCAAGAAACAGGCAGCTAGGGGCCTATTTGCTTTCTGATGTTGCTCTTCTTATTTCTGTGCTGGGTGGGGATGTCTGGGGAAAGACTTTGTTGATTTTGTTTTTCAGTTATAATTTTTTTGGGCCGAGACTGTGATAAGACAAAAGGGTGGACAACTTAAAAAAAATAAAAATATAAATAAAAAAAATAAAAATGAATAAAAAAACGAAATATCTTAGGTGACAGTGACAGACAGCTGACTGGGCTTAGGCAAGGCATCATACAGCTGCATTAGTTGTATTGTGTACCGTACAGTAAAAAAACACAGTGTAGTTGCATAATGTCCAGAAAATGCACAAGGGGAAGGGGAAGGGGAAGTAAAGTAGTAGTTCAAAAAATGATTGCAGCAATTCTTGCTGCGGTGTGTGCAATCAATGATGATGATCACTCTACTCCAAGGGGGCATGCTTTTTTGTCAAGGTCTCAGCAAAACTAGTTCCGGCACCACCAGTGCCAGTAGAAATAAAGAACCAAATAAAAAGAACACTGAAGATGACAACAGGTCGCATTCAAGTGTTGATGATGCTGGAAGTAGCATAACAGAGGAAGGTGTAGCAGCTGAAGTGCCTGCTGCATCAGACAGTGAGACAAACAAGCAGCAAAGCACCCATCCTCAAGGTAGTAGGGAACTTTGTTACAGTAAAAGTAAAAAGAAATAGTTTGAGACCTCCAAAAGCTTAGAGCAGTATAATGGTAGTAGTGGGCAAGAACTGTCAGAGGATGCTGATGCTGCTGAGGATGACCTAATGATGATTGATGATGATTCAGATCTAGAATATATCCCTCCAGTATCCTTCTCTTGTTCAGATACAGATTAATTTGAGAGTGAGGATGGTGACAGGGCTATAAGATTTGCAGAAACTCAAAGGCTGAATCTTCCACCACTTTTAAGGAGCGCTGTGCCTGTCTATAAACTGTTTGAGAAAGCCATTGGAAAGTCTGACCCTGGAAAAGCACAGATGTCAAAAAGCACACAGTCACCCTATCAGTCATCATCGGCATCATCGCCTCTTCAAAGTCCAAGTCACACTCAGCCACACACACCTGTTTTGAGTACCCAACAACAGCAACACAGGTTAACATCCACAGTGTTAGATACGATGAGTACCTCTGGTGCTTCTGCTGTAAGTGCTGCACCTTTGACACCTAGTAGTAGTGGTAGTAGAATGACATCAACATCTAGCTCCAGTAGTAGTAGTAGTAGTAGTAGTAGTAGTAGTAGCAGAAACCACTGACAGACAAAGCCAAGATAAATATATTAGCAGCACAGATGAGGAGGTGGAGGACAGATGGGACCACTGTTATGACCGATAAGTAATGTGTGTCAATAATCTGAGAAGGAGGATAGAGTATGACTATGGTAAAAATGCATACACAGATCACTCCATGCCAGTCCCCCCACCACCACCACTATAATACGTATCTGCCACATTGTAAGTTGTTCTTTATTTTTTTATACTTGATATCATTATGAAAATGTGCCAGTGTCACTTAAGCAAGAAAGTGTTGTGGGCAAAGGACAAATACATTCTGCATGCTAACACATTTTTTCAAGCCATATTTTGCTGTAGGACTCACAACTTTGACTTTCAGCCACTTATTTCTAAACTTCAGCCATCAGAAGAAGTAATATTACAGTGGGAAATATAGTACCTATAGGAAATATAGGCAAAAAATGTGTTAACATATGTAGAAAATTTATTAAAATAGGGGAAAAGGAGGAAATTTTTGCATAGGCAGAAAGGTGAAATTTTTTGCGGGAAAAGAGAAAAATTGGCACATTTTCATGAAATTATCCATGGGAAATTTTACACACTTTTCACTCACCCCTATTGGTTAATTGCTGGCACAATAAAAGGGATTCTCAATGGACAGTGATATACAATAACATTAGTAATCACTAAAGATGAGCGAGCACCCCGATGCTCGGGTGCTCGGGTGCTCTGACCGAGCACCCCCTGATGCTCGAGTGCTCGGCCGAGCACCCGAGCCCCATTCAAATGAATGGGAGCACTCGAGCATTAAACCAGGCACCCCCTGCTCTGATGAGCGGAGGGTGCCTGGTCAATGTCCCCCTTCATCTCCGCTATGCCCCTCTTCCACAATGTCCCCCTTCATCTCCTATGCCATAGCGGAGATGAAGGGGGACATTGTGGAAGAGGGGCATAGCGGAGATGAAGGGGGACATTGTGGAAGAGGGGCATAGACTCTATGCCCCTCTTCCACAATGTCCCCCTTCATCTCCGCTATGCCCCTCTTCCACAATGTCCCCCTTCATCTCCTCTATGGCATAGGAGATGAAGGGGGACATTGTGGAAGAGGGGCATAGCGGAGATGAAGGGGCACATTGTGGAAGACGGGCATAGCGGAGATGAAGGGGGACATTGTGGAAGAGGGGCATAGAGTCTATGCCCCTCTTCCATAATGTCCCCCTTCATCTCCGCAATGCCCCCTTCATCTCCGCAATGCCCCCGTACCTCCATTCCCTGGTGGTCCAGCGGAGCGTCTTCGGATCTGTGCCTCTTCCGGCACAGATCCTCTTCACCCGAGCATGTCGGGCGAGCACATGGCGGTACTCGTACGAGTACCGCCATGTGCAGAGCAGAGCGATGCTCGAGCCGATCCGAGCATCGGCCGAGCACGCTCGCTCAACACTAGTAATCACACCTTCATAAGACATATAAGATAATTTAATACATACAGACAGTCTAAATATATCATTAATGTGCAATCCTTAATCTCAATAAATGGTTGAAACACGAATAACAATCGTAAATTAAATAATGTTTATCAGGTTCCTTCTGATAAAATAGAGCATTCCAAAATTAAAATAGAAGAACTATAAACTCAAGACTATAATCAGCCACACTGAGGGGATTTGTGCATATATTTGACATATAAAAACTGACAAACACCAAACTAATTTAAAACATACATGAATTACTTGAGAGTTAAGTAATATATTTAACAATAAATATGAATGCCAAGAGAAAAATGCACAGATATAATTATTCCATGATATTACCTGGTTGTTTTGATAGATTCATTTAAACCATCAGTACTCATAGAATGTAATTTAAATATCCAAAAAGAGTCATGGATCCTAACTGTGTGTACAATTTTCAGAAATGTGTGTAACTGTTATTACCTTAGGATTTTTGTTATGATGTCTGGTACAGTTGCCTCGAGACATGTCAAAAATATATTACTTCAGCATATTCCATTATGTTTGCTGAATCTAGTTTTCAATTGCTGTCTTATCTTGCCAATCTACTGTAAGCCACAAATACCTTCAATCAAATATATAATGTAAATTGAACTACAATTCATATAGAAATTGCTATTAAAAGTTTCTCCAATAACATTTGATTGAAACATGTTTTTCTTATTGCTCATATAATTACAGATGAATCATTTATCTGCACCACGCCTATAGCTCCCCACAATCGACCTGAAAGCAGATAGTGAAGTGTTATCACTAGGTTTCCTCTTTCTTGGTTCAAGTAATGTAATTTAATAGGAGCCAGTTTGTTTTTAAGGCTACCTGCTCGTTTATGTATAAAGATAGGCTTACTCGGTATAGCTCTTTTAAGCAGTGGTTCTACTTGTAAAATATTCCTATATTTTTTTTTAAATGTGTCTATTTCCCTGTGTATTGGAATGTATTGTGTAAACTGATTGTCAGTTTCCAATATTGGACTAATAAAGCAATATATATGATACATTGGTGATTTCATTTAATAGATGTAAAATAACATAAAGGGCCCCATGTTAGAAATTTGTAACAAAATTCAAAGTCCATGTTAGTCTTACCTTTTTAGTCAGGATTGTCCAAGAAACATAACATCATATTTGAAAATTTACATTATCATTATAATTACAATGTTCTTGCAAAATAACAGAAATAAAACATTCTCTGAAAATAAAGCATGTATATATGTAACTATTGTATTTAGACATGACTGCATGCATTATTATTGGAGTTAATAATGTCATATTTTTATATCATGACATGGCATTAACTAGAATATAAAATTGTCTTTATCTGTTTAAAATTGCTTAAAATGACATTTTTAAACTGTTTCTCATTTGAACTTAACATCCAAAGAATATCAGTCAAATCTGTCACAGTTCATCAAGGTTAGACTTGAACAGTCTCCAGTAGAAATATCACTGCTATCTTAATATGAAAAAGAAAACAGTGCCTTACTGTTTTACTATAATATGCAAAATAGATATGAATTGCAGTATGTTTTTTATATTGTTTGTCTTTTCTTTCAGTCAGGGGCTAATGTTCTACTGCAGGATGTAAATGGCAACATAGCTCTTGATTATGCAGTTGAGGGAACTGAATCCAGCTGTATCCTTTTAACTTATTTGGAAGAAAATGGTGAGTATATAGTGTGTGTGATTTGAATTTAGGATTGTATAGCATGTTGCACTCCCACTGTTATTAGACTGCAACCATCACCATCCTTAGCCAACCATTATGGGAGTTGTGGTTTAATCAAATTGCACTTTACTAATTTAAATCTAGAATACACATACAATCAATGTAAAAGAAACAGTGCATTGGATAGTTTAGTGTATGTACATTTTATATAAACAAGTAGATATATATACTCAATGAGAAAGTGAACTGAATGTGCAGATGGGAAGGAATTTGCGAATCAATCATTATTCTTTCTCATCATTAATAGCTTAATCAAAATTGTCACATAAGATGCATTTCTTTAATTTGCCAGGTATTTAGCCTTCTCCTGGATCTTTTGTCACCAAAACATATCAGTGACAAAACAATCAGGTTTGAAAACAGGATTCACTTGTACTTCTCTATCTGCACACTGTTAAGCGTACAGACTAGAGATTTGTGGAGGAAAACAAACATCTCTCTCCACTCAGCACTACTAAACACTGTAAATCGGTCCAGTTGGATAGACAAGATACTCATGAATTGGTTCTTGCCTTATGTAACCTTCTAAGAGGATAACAATAACAATTATGAAGCAAGTTAAGCACTGTATATAACTTTTTTAAATAAAGAAATGAAGTTACAAGCAGAGTAAAGAGCAACAAGGAGAGCTCTTAGTACTTATCTGATGGTTGATGCAATAAGACAAATATATAAAAACAAAGAACATTGATGATCAAATTGGTCTGCATGTGGCCAAGTAACACAATACTTGCAATGCAGAAGGACAAAGCAGAAGGACAAAGATATGAGGCTGAATAAGGAGGATAGTAAGTTTGAAAAGGGTAAAATTAGCGACCATAGTGAAAGAGGTAGAAAGGAAGACAGGCACATGGACTCGCCAGTAGACCAAGAGGATGTCAGAATAGGTAAGCTGTTTCAAGGTACAGAAGACAAAGTCCCACCTCCACAGCGAAGGGAGAGATATATAACAGAGACAATGGTCTGGACAACTAATCGTCCATCCCCCAAGAGGTTATGAGTGACATCATCCTCCTGAACTCTTACAAAATGAGAGCCAGGGGGACCAAATGTCCATGAAGGTAGACCTACCACCAGATAGCATAAACACAAGCTTCTCTAGTATCATAATTGTACCCAATTAGTCTCTCCAAGTAAATGTGGTAGGAGAGACAGGGGATTTCCAAAATAATTGTATGCACATCCTAGCTGCAGTAACAAGGTGGGAGAATAATAATCTGGCTGGGTTGTCTCTTACCAACTCTTCTACTCCTCTAGTGAGAAGAAGGAACCCGGGGTCCATGGGGATGGAGATAGATTCTTCTTGATTGCCAAGTCGACCAGAACAGGGCAATGTTGGTATATCCCCACCACAAATGACCCATAGTGCCAATGTCCTAGCAGCTTCTCCAGCAAAGGGTGATGCTATGTAGTATTTAAGGAGTTATATACCAGTGCATAAGTATCTTATAATTAGTCTTAACAGCAGTAACATTATAAGAAGAAAAGAGAGATCTCTCTTGACCACCAGCACCCACTCCTCCTCTGAGATATGGTATCGGCACTCCCCCCTCCCACAGTTGGTGCTGAGATGTAAAAAAATGTCTCTGTCTGCCCAACAATTTATATGCTTTATAAATCGAGTGTGAGACAAAACCTCTGTGATGCTCAGCTTGTCAGCATAACCTCTCTAATGGCATAGGTTCTCACAGCAAGTCCATTTTGTTGGGATGTGAGAAGAGGTAACCATGGAGTTGCATGTATTTCAAATACTCATTGGAATGTACGTCCGATTTTTCCTAAAGATATGAGAAAGGGAGCCATCCACTCCCCATTTAAGGAAAGCAGTTCTAGAAGACCCGGGGGAAATCCAGGTTCAAAAAACAGAGTAGAAGAGACGGAATTCTACATAAGGCAGGAATATATACATTTTAACTTTTATTTAGTCCATATTATTTTATTTGAACCTGGTAGCAGGTCCACTTCTATATAGTTTAACTTTTATATCTAATAGTGAGTCTGGAAGAGAGATACAGTGAGGGTTTGCCCCATCCAAGGGAGAAAGGATTAAATTCCCATACATGATCAACCTGTGTATATGTAAAGATGCACAAGCAGGAACTGCTCTGTGAGTGTTTTGCGTGCTATCCGTTTGTTGTATCATACATTGCAGATTTACAATGATTTGGAGTGCCAAGTAGAGATAGCTGCATTCCTCCACAAGATTCTAACCTTTTTACTTAAAAGCACTCAGGAAGAGAAGTACAAGTGTGTCCTGTTTCATATCTGCAACTATTGTTGCTGATGTTTTTGGGTGACAAGGTATCTAGAAAGAGGGAAATGGACTGATTTTTTTTACAGAAGCTACTGCATTTGAAATATGGTGTTAGAACATAAATAGGTACATTACATTCATTTTACAGATTACATTATGTGTCCTCTTTTTGTTTTTATTTCCATGCCTACTCTGACCTGTATATGAGTTGTGGACACTGATATTGTTGTTCTCATCCAGTTTGTTTCCCTTATTGCTAACCTATCTCTTGTGCTTACATTCATTTGTCTTCTCTCCACTTCCCATCATTACTTTGTATTCATATGTATGAGAGTATGTGCTTGATGTTTATTGATTCTATGTATAAACTGCATATATTTATTTAGTCCATGATTTGTGTGGGACACTTATGGATATGCTATTTGAGTATAGGAATTCATTTATATTATATTAGAATCACTTTATATGTCAGCATATTTATATAGTATAGTTATATTAGTAATTTTAAATGTTTTACACATTTCTTTATTTGTCTATATCTACAATTTGTATTCATTTATCCAGTGCATTGCAATGAATATGAATATGCTATTTGAGTATATGAATTAATTTATATTATATTAGAATAAAATCACTTTATATGTCAGCATATTTATATAGTATAGTTATAGTAGTAATTTTACATGTTTTACACATTTATTTATTTGTCCATCTCTACAAGATACTTATTAACAATTGTTATTCATTTATCCAGTGCATTGCAATGCATGCTCTCTAGGGGTTATTAGTGTTGGTCTTATATATTTTCTTTACCAGCCAATAATGTAAGAATATGCTTAGAGATTAAATACGAATCATCAGAGTAGTCGGTTGCTGCTTGTGCCATTGCAAACCTAATGTTGGATTGCATTACCTGTGAAAAATAAGATGAGAGAGAGTGTAGAGATAAAATAGAGTGGTAACCTTTTCACAGGTTACAGAATGCAGTCCAAATTTTCCTTGAGGTATCTTTATCTTGAAAAAAATAAGCAAATTAAAATTTTGTATGAGAAATAGAGACATATAAACCAAAGTAAAATATAAGAATTTATATGGCAAAACACATGCACCAATGATTTCAAGTTGGAGGTTATAATCTATATAAATGGTACAGAAATTGTTATTTTGACCTAAAATTGCTCCATTATACGTATTTCTCTAAGTGGGGAAGATCTATATACAAGTATAGCGCAAAATGCAGTATAAAAAAATCTTGGCATATTTTTAGTAGTACAATTATAGCTTTTTCCAAATAATTTTATAGTTACAAATTCAATATGGTTACATAGCTTTTATCTGTATGTAATTTTTTTTTTTTTGCTTTAGGTGTTGATCTTACTTCACTACGCTTGATGAAAACACAGAGAGCAAATGTCATGCTATCCGATGTTAAGCAGCTTTTAACTGCAGGTGGAAGTGTTAATGAGAAGAATGATGAAGGTGTAACGCTTGTAAGTTTTTATATACCATAGTCTTAGAAATCTTTTAATTTTCTTTTATGTTTCCCTTAAAAGGTATGTGGTATGAAAGAAATATTTTAATTTATGTCATTAAGCTTTGAGAATAAAAGAAAAGTAGTACATCATTATACAATGATTTATACTCATTATTATTACTTTTTCTGCTTGCTTAATTTAAAATGGTCATGTGGATTATATCTGATTTCTTCAGATTGATAAAACAGCAACTGTACACTTCACTATTATCTCTAATGGGAAGACCCAAATATACTACCACTCTTTACCATTCTGTATATAGTAACTGGAAAGGACAAGGATAGAGAGGGACATGGGTGGGGTCACTAAGGTGGGATAAAGAGGTAATACATTGGAGAAGACTTCTCCAGTAATATCGCTCCAGTTCCTATGTTATTTTATGGAGCCTATGCACTAGGATTTCTCCAACTTTGGAGATCTTAGTGAATTGGATAACATAGGGACTGGAGAAGTGATATCACTGGAGAAGTCATCTCCACTTTATCACCTCTGTATCACTACTTAGTGCATTTCCCCCAAGGCAAGTCTAGGCAGCAGCTTTTCATAATTGTTAGATATGGGGAGGGAAAGGAAAAATCTAATTTACATAAAAGGCTACTCCATTTAAACCAAGCTTCATATGCAAGAAGTTAAATAAAAAAAGAAGAGAACACCTGTTTTAAATATAATTATTAAAATAAATAGTTATTTGTCGATTGCAGTAGTCCTTTAAGGAACACAAAGTATCCTGATAGTAAACATCCAGTTAGTATGACTAGAAAATATTAATGTCCTACTAGAAAATATTAATGTCCTAAATGAAATAATTTGGCTTTGGTTTGTTTCCCCAACCTTCATCTATAATTATTAGAGTAATTTATGTTCATGGGGAGGGAAATTATTCTCTGTTGGTGGAATCCAGAACCCCAAATTCTTCCTGCTAAAGTATCTTAGAAAGAAAAGAATGTAAGGACTTTTCAGTCTAATTAATTTGTAATTTGGTACAAACTATTAATAATAAATTGAGGAAACCAACTGACACCAAATTGATTTATGGTGGTCATTAGGATTTTTTTCCTGGATTAGAGATATTGGTATGAACATATCATGTGATTCCATGCAATACCAGGAGCTGAAATCTGCAGTCTGTCCCTACTTCTGCTTAATGTCATGCACACAAAATCCTCTCCTTAATGCCACTTGCACCAAGGGGATAACAAAGGGAGCAGTCTTGGGGGATTTCAGAGCAGTCTTTCCTCTTCCTTAGACCAATGTACAAAGCAAAAATGTAGAAGGAATGGAGTTAATGTACACCATTTTCCTGCATATGATATAGGACTGGTGGTATTGGGCTTAATGCTTAATGCATTGTGTACCACCACACTCATTCACTGTAGTGCATACATTTTTATGCATCCATTTAGACACTAATTGCACTGTGGCTGTAATAACAAAGTCATACATTTATCCTAGTATGCTTGTATAGAATTTTGCTAATGCATTTTATAACCTTAAATCGAGACTACTGACAGTGCAATAGTTTAATATCTTATAAATGGATATGTTTTAATCACCCCATATATAGACACACACACACACACACAACTTCCAAAGATTGTGGCCTCCTGAGATCATTTGTGGCTAAGCTACATACTGGGGCATATTTATCAATCAGGTTAAACCACTAAAAACTGACAATACTTGTAATTAATGTTTATATACTTTTATTTACCACAGATTATTTATCCAAAATAACTATTTGTGACTAGTGCAGTTTATTTTTGAGCCTCAACCATAAATATTTACTAATTTTTCTGAAACAATTATCACAAAATAAACATTAGCAACTAAATATTTGTTAACAACACATTTTTTATGGACTGCAAAAATATGATTATAAGACCAGGGTTATAATGTTGAACAGCATGGTGGCTCAGTGGTTAGCACTGTTGCCTTGGGTTCAAATCCCACCAAGGACAACATCTGCAATGAGTTTGTATGTTCTCACCGGGTTTGCGTGGGTTTCCTCCGGGTACTCCGGTTTCCCCCCACACTCCAAAAAAAACATACTGATAGGTGAATTTAGATTGTGAGCCCCAATGGGGACAGGGACCAATATGAGTGTAAAGTGCTGCGTAATCTGTGTGCGCTATATATGAATTAAGAATAAGAATTGTACACAATTAAGTATACAAGCAAAAAAATCATATACTTATATATAATATCTTATAATATAATCCTATAATATAAAAGGCTAGGTATATGTTTGTCCGATGCAGTCATACTCAGTATAGACTGCCCGAAACCAGATGTGTGTCCAATGCAGTCATGCACAGTAAACACTGCCTGAACATACAGAATGCTGGGAGGTGTAGTTCTGCGGTTCATGCCCATTTGAGTACATGGGCTTTTACACTAGTTATTATATAATTAAGTAAATAAACAGGGTTTAACCCTGAGTTTGTTGTAATGCTTTAGCTACCTCTCTGGCTCTCAAAGGGTTAAAAATATTCAAATGGTATGTGTTCAAAAGTCCCCATTTTAAAATTCAATGTCCAAAACAAAAAAAATCTGACAAAACAAAAGCAAGCAATTAAAAATAGATTTAATGGCTCAAAGAACAACAGCAATATACTGTATCTAGGGCCTAGTTGAGAGTATAGTAGATTATCCATTTTCATCAGGTTTAAACACTGTATTTTGAAAGGGCTGAGCTGGAGCAAGTTTTAGAGAAATAGCCTCCTTTTGATTAATCATTTTGTTTAAAAGATGTGTGCAAACATAGAGATATTTCATAGACTTGCACAGTCTCACCTTAACCATGCAATCTAAATGAAATATTTCGAGAATGCATCTGCCCCATTCTAAGTGCAATTTATTATTGATAACCATTGTATAGCTGCTTGCTCTAATTACATCTTCTATATCCTGCTTATATTAAGTACTTCCTTTCTTTTTGCCTTTATAATTTCTTTATGTACATTTTTCAACAATGAAATTGCAATACCGGGAAGTTCATTGTATATGTATGAGAGTCAAAATGAGAATATTTAATGTTTAAGACAAAAATGTGTACCTTTAGTAGTTGGATAGATGATAAAGCAAAATATCAATATGACAGATAATCATTACTTGTGGAATGTTAATACATACAGCATTAACTTGGGCAACTCCTACAGAGTGGATGTAGAACCATATGGTTGGAGGTGGTAGCCCTAAGTCTACGAGGGGTTGGAAGGGGATCATATCTGTGGAATTGTCAGTGCCATGTCAGTGTGGGCAGGCATTGTTTTGCTTCAGCAGAATGCCATGAACAAAAAAAAGAGCACATTTTCTAAATATAGGAGTAATGGCTCCACCATAAATACCATTGTTGATATATATAGTCTTTCATTTGAGAGGCATATAACGGCCTGTTGTAAACATGGATACTGGTAACTACCCCACATAAGTAAAGCACAGTTGGAGATATGTACCAGGAATGTTCTGGAGAAATGGTTGCATGGCTGGCTTAAAACCATATCTGCATATTGCTTTGCTTTGTGCGATTAAATGTGTTTTAGAGATGTATCTCTGCCATTTTACCAGGAGTTGGTCTGTGGTGGTGTTAGACAATACATACTTCTGCATGCTGATTATCAGTCACTGTCCTGTGACACGCTAGACAGAACCAGGCCTCATCAGTAAAGAATATGGTTCTTCATTCCTATCTCCAGTGGCTTTGAGCTCAGCACCTTTCTTGTTGATGAGTTCTATGCATTGTGAGAAGTTGTAGGCCATAGCATGATAATCCCCATCTAAAGAATAATTATTGTGTAAGTGAAAATGAAGGGTTTAGATCAATACAGCAATACCAGTAACTATCTGACCTTGGAATGGGCTAGTTCTGAGATCCTGAGTTGTCAGCCAGTCACTGTGGTGTTCTTTAAACCAATGGGGCCAGCTGGTTCAGAAATGTTGTACACTTCTGAAATCATGACTATGCAGGCAATAGCTAACATAGACAATGCTTTCTACCTCAGGTTAACGACACTGACCTGCTATGTCTTCTCCTTACTGGTTTTTCAATTTCATTGGTGAACAAAGTATTATACTTATTCACTGTCACTAATCTCTACTTTATTTTACCTGCAGTTATAAGACTTCCTAAATGTTATTTATTTATTTATTTATTTATTTAATACTTCTAAAGTTATTTCCTTGTGTAGATGACAGGTTAATTGTTGTACACACACTTTGAAGTATACAACAGAACAGTACTGCACTGGATATGTTTTCATCATGCCTTGTGTTAATTTCAGGCTGGATTTTTTAAGGCAGTGTATTGATATTATCACCTGTATTTGTTCTATACATAGCTCCATATAGCCTGTGCTTGTGGCTACAAGGATGTAGCTTTTCAGCTGTTAGAAAACAATGCAGATCCAGATGCTGTTGATGACCACTACTGGACCCCACTTCATTTGGCTGCAAAATATGGGCAGGTAAGACAACTTTCTTCTTACCCATAGGTTTATTTGATTATATATGGTTTAGTTTTGGTCAGAACATAAAAAGTTACTTCCAATTGCTTTATTTGCTTAAATTATTTTGATGTTGACAGTAGCTGGCGAAAAACATTCTTTAATGATTCTTTATAACCTAATATCAGTAAAATATATTTGAAATTTTAGGTTTATTAGAAAAATATACTGAAACATTGTTTTGAGCATGTACACATGCAGCAGATTCTAAAAGTTTATGATAACATCTTTCAGCCAGCATTTATGTCCTTTATCAAGATTGTGGAGCGGGTTAAAGCTCAGTCTTATATACCCTATAACACAAAGATCTGTGAAAAAGACACAATGATAACATCAAGGGAGTGGAGAGACCTATTTACATAATGTAACCATGAATACATTGGGCTCCTTTGTTATCTTACAAAGAGAGAGTCAACTTGTTACGTAGTGTTACTATGAGTTATATTTCTTGAGTATACCATATTAGCAGTTCCCTGGTGGGAGACTGGGGACAGGAAAGTGAGAGAGATAGAGGGAGAGGGAACTAGAGAGAGGGAGAGAATAAGCAGGAGGGAAAGAACACGGTGGGGGTGACACAGTGGGAGAGAGAGAGACAAGGTGAACAATTGCAAAGGAAAAACAGAGCAAGATGGAGTGAGTGAGAATGAAAAGGAGCAGGGAGAGAAATAGATGGGCAAAGAAAGTGTAAGAAGGGAAGAAAGAACATGAGGGAGACTAAGACATGCTGGGTGTCTGAAAAACTGCATGTATGTATGTGTAACGGTTTGTTTGACACACAGACACAGTGCTTTAGGATAAAACACAGTTTTATTGAAATCACAGTAGTAAAATAACCTTCACAGGTCCTGTAGTATATCAGCAGAATAGTACAGACACACGACAGATTATAGATACATATGCCTACACAGGTCCAGCATAAACATAAAGTCCACAACAGTCTATACTGACACAGGTCAGGCAGATATGATGGATTCCCAGGAGCAAGGTCTTGCATGGATTAATGATCTTCAGAGTGTAAACAGTCCCATGTGCAGAGAGGACTGTGATGGGGCTCTCTGCAGATAGACAGCTGTAGGACTCGTAACACCCAGAACCAGATAAGCAGAACTAGCGTGAACTGCCTAGGCAACAATGGGAACAGAGACACATGAGGTACTGCTGTAGCAGTAATGGAGACAACACTTGCGCTCTGCAGAATTATACCGGAGGCAACGGTCGCTAACCTTCCGGAGTAGTAACGGAGGCAGACACTTGCACTAAGCAGAGGCAGTAATGGAGACTAGGCCCAAGGTAAACTGCCGTAGCAGTAACAGAGACCACACTTACACTCTGCAGAAGTATAACCGGAGGCAACCGGTGGCTCACCTGCCGGAGCAGTAACGGAGACAGACACTTGCACTTAGCAGAGGCAGTAATGGAGACTAGGCTCAAGGTAAGCTGCCTTGGCAGTAATGGAGACAACACTTGCACTCTGCAGAAGTATAATCGGAGGCAACCGGTGGCTCACTGTCGGAGCAGTAACGGAGGTGGACACTTGCACTTAGCAGAGGCAGTAATGGAGACTGGCCGCTGCTACTCTGCAGGAGGAAATGAACCCAATTGCCAGACAGTCAGAATGTCGCCTAGGCGACACAGCACAGGAATGCCAACCAAGCCGGGTAGAATCACGGAGCAGGAACGTCAGCCAAGCCAGGTCGGATCACGGAGCAGGAACGTCAGCCAAGCCAGGTCAGATCACGAAGTAGGAACATCAGCCAAGCCAGGTCAGATCACGAAGCAGGAACGTCAGCCAAGCCAGGTCAGATCACAGAGCAGGAATGTCAGAAGAGTAGTCAGGCAATCCGGGTCGGTACACAGAGCAGTAGACAATATGCAGAGTAGTCAGGCAGGGCAAGTCGGTACACACTGGGAATCACTGAGCAGAAATAAGCACTGGCACAGGAACACCATGAAAGGGCACCGGAGGGGTGCCCATAGCCCAGTATATAAAGTTCATACTGGGCGGGACTAACACACAGTAGCCAATGGAAGCAAGGCACAGGCTAGACTGATAGAAAAAAAACAAAAAGAGCACGGGTACCGTGATAGTATGGTACACATCAAACACAATACCAGGCCATTTCTACTAGTCTAATTAACGAAAGGAGAAGGTTGGCACATGAACACAATTCTCCATCAGTGCCAGTCATACCCCTGGTCAGTAGTAAAAGGAGATATGCTAATCTCCTTCTTACTACCTCTTCTGGTGATACAGGGGTGTGTGATTTTCACAAAAATTATCTCTTCAAGGAGTGTGCCCACCCTGTCTTTCTCCTGTTCACTAAAAAAAACATAGCTAACTCTCTCTCTCTGTGAGGACTTTCAGGTCCTTCCATCTATCATTGTGTCTCCAGAGATCAGGCTGTGTGTTGTGTATATAAGTATTTCAAATTAATCCACAACAATAAAACTTACATTAATCTTTGTTTAACCCCATAAGGACCCATGACATGCCAGTACCGTCATGGAATTCAGGGCTTCCCGTGATCCTGCACGCCATTCGGGGACCCCTGAAATGGATGCATGAGCGATCAGCCGGTCCTTAAAGGGTTAAAGTATATGTGTTTCTAAATGAGTCTATGTAATTTAAATACTTTGGTCTTGTTCTAAATCATTTATTCAGTTATAAACGAGATGTCAACAGGTCATGAAATAACACAAAAAATTCTCAGTAATTCCCCTCCCAGTAGCCACATCCCCAGAAACACAACCTAAATCAAAGTGTCCCTGTTTTGGCCACTTGAAATGTTGGGAGGTATGCTACCATTGTATTTCTGCTTCAGTTACTACCACTGCACATTGACATATCTGTACTTTACCCCTGCCTTTAACCATATAATAAATATAGGAAATATGATAGGAAAATTCATTCATAACTCATAATCCAGCAAACAAATACACAAATAATAAACCACATGATAACGCAACAGGTCAATATGGAGGTTTGTCTCTATAAAATAAATTATCCTGCTATGTCTATAGATAACAAACTACTTCCTTTTACCAGTTAAAGAAGGGGGCACCGATAGCTTGTATGGCAGCATCTCTTTCATGATAGTTCTTCAGCAAATTGATATGGGAGTGGGACCACTCTATGCAGCCTGTGGACTGATGTTGTCTACTGCTACCTTCCACAAAAAATATAGTACCGTGAGTTAATCCCTCACAGAAACATCAGTCGCTACTGCTACCTTCCAGAAAGGTTCCTCAATAGCCATCAAAGTTTGGAGGGGACATAGGGATGCTCCCTGCATTGCCCTATCCAATAACAGGAGTCACAGGTCCCACAAAAGTAAACAACAACCTATTACCCCATTAAATTATTGGGATTCAGGTGTTAGTGACCCCTTAGTGCTGAGCCAGTTGAATCTCTAAGGACACCTATATCAGGGCCCGTCTTTAATTCTGGAGCACAATAAGCTGCCTAAAATGTGTCCAAGTTTTGTGGAGTGGAGGAGTCACCTCCACCTGGTAAGTTAAATCTTTGTCCCACTGTATTTGGTCATGGAGGTACTACATCAAAAAAAAAATACAAGTTTAAGCAGCAGGAGTAACCTTGTTTTATTCAGCAAGGCAAAGCCAGAAATTCATATTTGTGTCCATATCACGATATTTTCTCTTTAAAGGGATGGTACTGTTTCAAAATAAAAGCAGTTCCAATTAATCTTCATTGTATTTGGACCATGGAGATTGTTATTTCAATACTGTCAGAGTTGTAGTTCAAGAGTAATCAATTGCCTCACCAAAATCAGCCTCTCTTCAGCTGAATACTAGCCTGGCCTACCCACCTCCCCAGAACGAACGAGATATGCCTTACCACCCCATAACAACTCACCCCTCTCCCCTCACTCACACTATTCTCCACAATAGCTGCTTTAGATTGTTTCTCAGGTACATTAGCCTCCCAGTTGATCAAGCCTTGTTACGCTCTAATTTTCTCCCTGGTGGGAAGAGCCTTTTTAATTGTCTGTACAAGTTTATTATAGTCAGGTCCTGACGAAAATGTGTAAATCACATTGAAACGTTGACACTTGCTAAAATAAAATCACATTTGCAAAAGTCCTGAGAGTGCTGGCACATCTTTGTACTAGACCTCTCAAGCTCTATAACATCCAAGTGATTGGACTATTCAGTAGGAGTGCTTCCCAACTATATATATATATATATATATATATATATAGTCATGTGAAAAAGAAAGTACACCATCTTTGAATTCTATGGTTTTACATATAACAATCGTTTGTTCCTTAGCAGGCCTAAAAATTAGGTATAGACAACCTCAGATGAACAACAGCACATGACATATTACACCGTGTCATGATTTATTTAACAAAAATAGAGCCAAAATAGTGAAGCCATGTGTGAAAAACTACATACACCCTTACTGCTTCCATAGGAATTAAAATGCTAAGTAGCAGACAGGTGCTGCTAATCAAATGCCCTTGATTCATTGATTGTCAGCAAGTGTGACCACCTCTATAAAAGCCAAAGTTTTAACAGTTTGCTGGTCAGGAGTAGGGGTGAGGGAAAATGTATTGCATGACTTTTCATGAAAACTTGCCGATTATTTCCTTTTTCCTCGAAAGATTTTGCCTTTCTGCTAATGCAAAAATGCCCTCCTTTTCGCCTATTTTAACAAATTTTTTGCCTATTCTAACACATTTTGTGCCTATATTTCTTATAGGTACTACACTTCCCACTGTACTTCTTCTGAGGGCTGTAGTTTAGAAATAAGTGTCTGAAAGTCAAAGTTGTGAGTCCTACAACAACATATACCTTGACAAATGTGTTAGCATGCAGAATGCATTTGTCCTTTGCCCACAACACTAAATCCCTTCTTAAATGACACTGGCACATATTCATGATGATGTCAAAAGATTAAAAAAAAAAAAAATATATATATATATCCTACAATGTGGCAGATGTGTATTGTAGTGGTGGTGAGGGACTGGCTGGTATGGTGAGATTTGTGTATGTATATAGTTTTTACTATTGTCATGCTTGCGTCAAATCTCTATCCTCCTTCTTAGATTGTTGACACACATTACTTGTCACTAATAGCAGTGGCCCCAAGTGGGGTAGATAGTGACAACCCTTCTTCACATCCCTCCTCCACCTCCTCATCTGTGCTGCTGTTAATTTATTTGTTCTAGCTTTGTCTGTCATACTCCTCTGCGGCAGAAGCCATGGGTGTTATTTGGACTGAACTAACCGTTGGCACTGGCAGTAGCACACACTCTGACACATAAATAACTTCACTACTTCTATTTTTCTGCCATAGAGTCCTAGGGACTTTTTAAAGTATTTCTGCTGCTGATACTTGTGGCACTTTTGGCTTGCTGATAGTGTGTTAGCTTGAGGATCCTGAGTGAAGTATTTCCATACTGTGGATTTCATGGAATGAGGGGTTCATGAGGTGGTGCTGCTGCTGCTACTACTACTACTACTGGGGCTAGTGCTGCCACTACTACTAGGTATCAAAGCTGCAGTACTTACAGCAACATAGGCACTCATCATATCTAACATTGTGGATGTTAATAACCTGTGTTACTGTTGCTGGGTATGCAAAACAGGTGTGTGTGGCTGAGTGGGACTTGGACTTTGAAGAGGTGATGATGCTGATGATGACTGATAGGGTGACTATGTGCTTTTTGACATCTGTGCTTGTCCGGAGTCAGACTTTCCAATGGTTTTCTCAAACAGACAGGCACAGTGCTCCTTAAAAGAGGTGGAAGATTCAGCCTTTGACTTTCTGCTAACCTTATAGCCCTGTCATCATCTTCACTCTCAACTTCATCTGTATCTGGACAAGAGAAGGATGCTGGAGGGATATATTCTAGATCTGCATCATCATCAGTCATCATTAGGTCATCCTCAGTAGCATCAGCATCACCTGACAATTCTTGCCCACTACCCTTATATTTCTCTAAGCTTTTGAAGGTCTCAGACAATTTCTTTTTACTTTTAATGTAACAAAGTTCCCTTCTACTTTGAGGAAGGGTGTTTTGGTGTTTGTTTATCTCACTATCTGATGCAGCAGTAGGTTCGGCTGCTATACCTTCCTCTATAATGCTATTGCCAGCATCATCAATACTTTAATGCAACTTGTTGTCCTCTGTGTTCTTCTTATATGGTTCTTTATTTCTACTTGCACTGTAGAAATACTACTGGCACTGGTGGTGCTGGAGCTAGTTTTGCTGGAACCTTGACAAACTGCATCCTCCCTTGGAGTAGGGGAATCATCATCATTGACTGCGCACGCTGCAGCAACCATTGCTGCAGTCAGTTTTTGAACTATTACTTTACTCTCACACCCCTGCACTGATTCACTAAATTAACTTCAATTCCCCTCTCTGTCTTCTTAAGCTCAAACAAGGTGTTGTTCTCTCCTCTCACAAACACAGAATGGCATGCTGTGAGAGCCTGACAGCCTTTTATATGGTTGTAGAAAACTTTTGTGTAATGGAGAAAAACTTTTCTTCTTATTGATTTCAATGGGCGAAAAAGGTGGGAAAAAGCAGAAAAATTGCACTTTTCTTTGGAAATTATTTGCCAAGCGGAAAGTGCCATTATTCGATGATTTCAGTTTGAGGCAAAAACCTTAGCCCATACCTAGTCAGGACCATTCAGGTGTGTGTTAACACAATTTCAAGGAGGAAAGACATCAGCAATGATCTTAGAGAAGCAATTGTTGCTGCCCATCAATCTGGGAAGGTTTATAAGGCTATTTCCAAACAATTTAAAGTCCATCATTCTACAGTGAGAAAGATTATTCAAAAGTGGAAAACATTCAAGACAGTTGCCAGTCTTCCCAGGAGTGGACGTCCCAGCAAATTCATCCCAAGATCAGACCGTGCAATGCTCCGAGAAATTGCAAAAAACCCAAGAGTTACATCTCAGACTCTACAGTCCACAGTTATCATGGTAAATGTTAAAGTTCATGACAGTAAAATTAAAAAAAGACTGAAGACATATGGTTTGGTTGGAAGGGTTGCCAAGAACATGGCAGCATGGTGTAGGTTTGCAAAGTTGCATCTGAACAAACCATAAGACTTCTGGAACAATGTCCTTTGGACAGATGAGACCGAAAGTGGACATGTTTAGCCATAATGCACAGCGCCACACACTTCATACCAACTGTCAAGCACTGTGGTGGAGGGGTGATGAATTGAGCTTGTTTTGCAGCCGCAGGACCTGGGAACCTTGCAGTCGGTGACCATGAACTCCTCTGTATACTAAAGTATTCTTGAGTCAAATGTGAGGCCATCTGTCCAACAGAAAACAATTACTTCAAGTTATTGCTGACGGTGGTTCTACAAGCTATTGAATTATAAGGTGTACTTAGTTTTTCACACATGGCTTCACTATTTTGGCTATTCTTGTTGAATAAATCATGACATGATGTAATATGTCATGTGTTGTTGTTCACCTGAGGTTGTATTTACCTAATTTTTAGACCTGCTAAGTAACAGATGATTGTTATGGTGTCCTTATATGTAAAACCATAGAATTCAAAGAGGGTGTGCTTTCTTTTTCACACGACTATATATATATATATATATATATATATATATATATATATATATATAGGGCTCAAAATTTCCACTCACCACTATCCAAAGGCAAGTGAAAATTTAGCCCTGGCGAGTAGAATTTCAGCCCTGGTGGGTATGTTTTGACTTGCAGCGGCGAGTAACTTTTCAGGTCTGGCTAGTAGCAAAGGACTTGAAAT
Source organism: Rhinophrynus dorsalis (assembly GCA_037306005.1). Classification (NCBI taxonomy): domain Eukaryota; kingdom Metazoa; phylum Chordata; class Amphibia; order Anura; family Rhinophrynidae; genus Rhinophrynus; species Rhinophrynus dorsalis. The sequence goes on from CM074719.1 coordinate 384,494,950, forward strand.
TATAAGCCCTGATATATATATATAGTGTTTGTATTGCATGATACATTGTTATGTTATGAATGCAAAAAACTGACATTCTATGACTCAATCAGGTATATTTATTTTGAATCTGTGCTATTTTTAATAGATTGATATGTAACAAGGTGATATTTTCTTAATATGGTTTTTCTGTAGACAAGCCTTGTGAAAATTCTTCTGGTTCATCAAGCAAATCCCAACATTATAAACTGCAATGGAGATAAGCCATCAGGTGTGTGTGTATATAGTGAAAGAGTGGAAGCATATGTGCTTAATTTGTAGAAATATAAAGCATGTTTTATGATGTTAACATTGTTGTGATATGTTCTTCTCTTTTGGGAAAATATATGTATTTTAAAAATATTATGTCACAAATAGTAGTCACAAAAAACATTGTTGGGTGCCAAGTGTTCTGTAAATGTCATCAATGTATTCTATATTCCTGTGTCATAAAGAAAGTAAGTGAATATCATTATTTCAGTTTCTAATTGTACTCACAACAGTTTCCTACCAATGTAGATGTGTGTTAATCTATTTTCATATTTATTAAAGGGGACCTATACCTTAGGAATAAGTGACTCTTATTTGTTTAACAGGAGACTTTACCTTGGTAAGTGTCACTGATACCGAAGTCAGCTATATACCTATGTACTTTTTAATTGCATTTGATCTCCTTTTGTTGTTCACTGCTTGTTGTTTTAATTTAAAATCTGATAAATACTAGAAACCCTTTCAATTGATTCAGGGAAATTTAAGCTTATTGTTTAGTATGGTGATGTATGATCTTGAGGAACTGTATTCCACAGAGGGGGAACTAAGGTGTATCCAGTGCAAAATAAGCATTTTTAGAGAACCTTTGAAACTAAGATGCTTAGGTTAGAGTCAGATATTGAGGGAAAGTTAGCTCTATAATTGGGATGAGACACAATGCAATATTTGGTTTAAAGGGATAGTAATACTTAATATGTAAAAAAATATATTGTAGTGTTTATCCCCCTGCTGAAAGGTGTTTTATTCAAAAGTTTTTACAACTCAAAATTATATGTTTTGGTGCAGTATCACATTGTCCTGAAATTGTACACTAATAGTTAAATATCTCTAGCAAGTTGCTCCTAATTAACAAGAATCAGAAGGCCACTGGTGGAAATTTAAAATCACTACATATTCATATATCACATTATTCTGGCACTTACTGGATTACAAAGAATACAAGAGGTACAGGTTTTGGGTGTGACGTACAAAAACAATATGTTGTATTCCACTTAATGAAAGCTCCAAAAAAGTTTTAGGGGATCTTTACACTAAGATATGATCTAACATTAGGCTGCAGTGGTCTACAGGTGGCATTAAAACCACATGCATTTGGAGCTAATGGTCAAAAACTACCCTTGCAACTGGAGACATTTGTACATTGTTCTTTGATCTTTATAGCTTCCCTATAGGTTTCAATGTTTTATCACCACTAAAGGAAGCAGCTGTCCTGCCAGACTTAAAGGGATAATAATGTTTCAGAAAAACAGCAGCTAAAATTAATCATCATAGTATTTGACCCATAGAGAGTGTTATTTCAATACTGTCAGAGTTGTAGTTCAAGAGTAATTGAATGATAAAGTATCCCCCTCCTGCTCCTTTTACCTAGTGTACGCCGCATCCCCTCAGATGTGGAATCTGGTCTTGAGACCAGACAGCTCACAGCAAGGGACAATCTTCTTACTGTGAGAACAATGAAAAGCCTGCCCCCCTTGACAGGTTTTTTAGGTTTTTACCTAATGTTAATTGAAGATTGTCCCACTCTGCAAGCCATCTGGACACCACCTTTCTGTTCTGAGGTGAGCAGTGTTACATCAGTAAAAGGGGCGGGAGGGGGGTACTTTATCATTCAATTACTCTTGAACTACAACTCTGACAGTATTGAAATAACACTCTCCATGGCCCAAATACTATGAAGATAATTGGAGCTGCTTTTATTGTGAAACATTACTATCCCTTTAAGACTGCATAGCTATTAATATTGAAAAAAATGATAAAATGTTCCATTGTTAGTTGGCAGTACTATCTGTCACCTAATTTTAATATGATAGAACATTTTGTCATATACCAGCTTAATGAAAGGGTAGCCAGAGCTACTTTGTGCATAGTTTTTTTTTAGCAAAGTTCTTTTTACCCTTTGAGTGCCAGAAGGGTACACAACACATTGGTTTGCTATGTGTTGCACATTTCTTTGGCACTCAAATGGTTAAGAGCAATGTGAAAATACTGACCTCAGAATTAGTATGCAAAATACAACTTTATGGATGTGGAGATAGATACACAGAACAGCCTTAAAGGGACAGTAATGTTTCATAATAAAAGCAGCTCTAATTAATCATCATAGTATTTGGACTTTGGAGATTATTATTTCAATTGTGTCAGAGTTGTAGTTCAAGAGTAATTCAATGACAAAGTATCCCCCTCCCACCCCTTTTACTGATGTAACACTGCTCAGCCAGAACAGAAGGGAGGTGCCCAGGTAGACTGAAGAGAGGGACAATCTTCAATTAAGACAAGGGAAAAACCTGAAAAACCTGTCAAGGGGGGAAAGGGCTTTCACTGTTTTCATAGAAGAAGATTGTCCCCTGCTGTTATCTGTCTGGTCTATGGACTGAATTCCACATCTGAGAAGAGATGGCTTACACTAAGTAAAAGGGGTGGCAGGGGAAACTTTGCTTGTGGATATCTCTCAAACCATAAAGTTTTGAGAGATAAGACTTCTATCGTTCTTCATGTTTTTTAATGCCTACAAAATAAAATAAAGATAAAACATAAAGTATTACTATCCCTTTAATGGAAAATGTATGCATTTCTAGGATAGAGATAAAACACTTTTAAGGACCAAATAAATTGGAACTTTTAAAGTAAATGGGGGATATGGAAGAACAATGAGGCTAGTATACTAAGAGGATTTGGAGCAATTTTGGAGTAAACCAACTACACCCAAAGGGGCCGATTTATATTGTTTTTTTGTGCCTTGCAGGAGATCTTCAATGCATTCAAGGTGTTAAAGACCCATTTAAATCAATGGGACTTTCTATTTTTGCCCCAGAATTGACCTAGTTTTCTGTAGTACATCAGCCAACTGTTTTTTTTTCTGTGCCATCGAATTGCTTGTTTCTATTTCATACACATCAGCTCTTCTGCTATTCTTCAAGCTGACTGACTTGTCAGCTCCTTTTTTATTTCTGCTTGTTTAGCTTTATAGACATGCCACTTGCATTTGGCTCACAGATGTTTCCTATCCATTCACCTCAAGAAGATTCTCAAGATTACAAATCATCTCATTGACTGTTCCACACCTTAGGAATACATTATAGATCATCTGTCAAACAACATCACCTTAAAGACAAACCACAACATTTGTAGGGAAACAAATACACCTGAAATAACAAGTTCAGTTTAACCCCTTAACGACCCTTGACATGCCAGGACCATCACTCCAGTCTGGCACTTAAGGACCAGTAACATTCCTGGCACATCATGGAATTCCAGGGTTCCTGCGGCTGAATGCAGCTCAGGGACCCTGAAATCCAATTTGCATAAAAAAAGTGGCCTGTGGTCCTTAACTGCCAACTGAGCACTGCTGCACCTGGTCGTTAAGGGCCTAACAAAGGGAAATGAATGGTTTAGAAGGAGCATGTCTGCTTATTTTGGGCATCACAACAGCGTAACGGAGATGTACTAAGGTGAGATTAACTTTCCATCTCCTCTGTTAGTCTGTGGGTTTCTCAAGTTGGTGATAGACTCTTATTGCCTTGATACACATTTGCAAGCCAAGAAAGCACAACCAGTACATCTTGGCTTCAGTTTCCAATCTTTAAAATGCCTGGCACAATTGTCCTGTTCTGCATATCAACCACTCATCTCATCTTGCTGCACCACCATATGCAGACAAGATGGCTAAATTTCAAAATTCCAGGTAAATTGTATTTTATTTTTCATACCATTACGAGAGTGAAAACATTTGGAACATTTTAAAGATTTTTAAGCACTTTATAGCTTCACTGAATTATCCATTATGAAAACTTACAGATATACTACATGACATTGTATCATAGCGATGGCTTTTGTCAAAATTTCTGTGCAAAGTATTGTTTCTTTAATATGACATCATATGTACAGTACTGTAACATCCTGAGGTGATTTACAGTATAATCCCAAATGTTATACTTTTAACATAAGTGGAGGAAGTCTGTTATACATTGTTAGTAATCTCACAAAACATATGTATATATTTCAGCATTTAGCTCAGAATCGGCATTATGCATTCACTGCAAACACTTTTTTACTAGTTAACATCATGAAAGACAATTTTAGAGAAATGTGTGCGTTGTCAAAGTTAACATCATGACAAATCATACTGTATGTTCCAAAAACCACCCAAAACAAAACAATGTTTATAACTCAAGCTTTTAACTCCACAAATTACCTCTGAAAGAGAAGTGGAGTAATTGTGGCAAAACAAACACACCAAAGAGGAAAACTAATTTTGCAAAATGTCCATGGATCTAATTGTGAGTTTTAATATATATAGAGAGAGTACAGTACATAGAATACTTTTCCATTGTCTGCTGTATATACATCCATAGTATGTCTGCTTTTTAGACTTATGACAGCTATGTACAGACTACTGAATAGATGGCTTAGTTAGCCACGTAGACATCATGGGCTACATTCTATTACAGGTGCTAAATGTTAACACCCATTTTAGTAAATATTTTCCTATTGAAGTCTATGGGGAAACCTGGAGATAAACGCAGTGATAAAATTAGCATCTGTAATAGAATCCAGCCCCTTAAGTTTAATGTCTTCACACCCATATCTACCTGGCTGACTTAGAAGTCTACGCAGCAGAACCTGGGTGATAGGTTTGATACAGTGGACATGCACAGTATGAATTACAATGGGTGCACACCTACTAACCACTAAGGATAGAACAATAGACCACATTAAAAAAATGTGATAATTATAAAGAATGGTCTCATGCTAATATTAAAACAATGCAGTTTTTTTAATAACTCATGATTAGTGCACTAAAAGCAGACATCTCTAATCTCGCCAGTGTTGGGTGGAACATCTGTATGTGCATATATGTTCCTTGCAATATAACTAAATATCTAAAAGGTAAATTAAACAGCAAACAAGCAAAGCTAAAAACAGCAATATATAACAGAAACCTTTAATGGAATAGAAAATGTCAAATTTTAAATATGTGTAAGAATTTAAATGCCAGTTTGTGTAATAGTTAACATAATCTGATCCTTTAACTGGAATGTCGGTTGGTTAGAGGACACACTATGTAGCCTGTTTAAACAATTACTTTCTTGATGAGAAGCACTTGAACAGTAGGGAGTCAGATGGATTGTGGACTGATTTATGTATCTTGACTGTAATGTAGATGGTTACATCCTTATTTAGAACCATTTGGCTCATCAGAAAAGTAGAGTCAAAAATCTATATGTCAAATCTAATTTTATCTCTAGTATAAGGGAAAACATTTAAGTAGGAATATAATATATTGAAATTGTTGAGGGTGTCATTTATACAAGGCATTATACCAAAAATAAATATACAATAATTTTTACTTTCAAGTGTTTGCTCACTCCTTTACTATACAGTTTGAACATGTCAGCTCCCCTTCATTACTGAGCCTTCACAAAAGACCAGATGAAACAGGGCCACATTCGCCATTTTGCCTTCTCTTCCTTCCAGCCACCAACATAACAACAAACCATCCTCCCCATTCCCTTGGTCCCTCTCTATGGCCACCTCCATACCATACCATGGAATTCCAAAAGGCCCCAGTGTCCATCTGCCATAACACTTCCTCTATGATTCCCCTCCCACAGTGCTTTATGGCACTCACCTTTGTGCAGGCTGACCTGTCTGCCCACCCTTCACCTTTTTGGCTATGCCACACCAAAACTCCCATTCAAGGGCTATGAAGCTAAGAATTATAGGATTTACTACTATAAAAGAACAAGAAAGAGAGAAACAAGTGGTGCCCCCTGTGTTGAGTCTTTCACAAAATATCCTCCACCAAAGCACCACAGTGAGTTATAATCACAAGTGAAGACGCTGAATATACACTTATGTGTAAAACAACTAAATAGCAGTAGGGGGAAATATAAAGCTGCCCCCAACCTCAGCTGACCTCTGGTCAGTACAGTGATTTAGATGTATATCAGGCTGTACCTCTTAACACGTTCTCTCCAAACACACATATAGAACACTGCAAGTAGAAGGCGCCCAATAGTGTAATATGTCACAAGTCTTTCAAATAAATAATAGAAATATAAGTGGGTACTCACAAGTTTAGTGTTCAACCATAGATAGAGCTAACAGGAAATCACCAGCTCCTCCAGAATAGTATAGAGAAAATGTGATGAATAAAAATATCTTCAATGTGAAAAAATTTTCAATTTATTGATAAAAAAGATATTTAGAAATGATAAAAAAGCAGTTATGTGCTGCAAATAACAGATAACTGTATCCTCTAACGCGTGTCATGGCTGTGTGCGCCGCTTTATCAAAGAAAATAATGGTAGCGTACAGGCAATCAAATTGAGAAGCCGTTATACAATACAAATTTAAATAGTATTCAAACAAATTCTATTGGATTTATTACTCATTCCTTAGGGTGCAGTTTGTTTATGATAGAATTGCTCCACTTTTTTTGTGCATATGAATGGCAGGTTCTATTATTTGTCACATATCAATGTATATTATATTATTTTTAATAGTATGATAGCACTTTGGTTGCTCACAAATGTCTTGGAACTTACTTTATTTGATTTTCACAACCCATTTCACATTAACCTCTTCACTGTGGCATTTCAATAGCCTCAGAGAGGAAGTATTTTGAAAGCAAGACTTAGATCATTTAGCAGTATTAACCCTCTAAATGCCAGAGGGGTGTGCAACACATTCTCAGAGCAATGCATTGCACATCACTCTTGCACTCAAAGGGTTAAGAGTCACATGCACAAATAAAATACATTTTAAAAACATCTTTATTTTACTGCCATAAAAAACACAGAGGTGTCGAACTGCATTCCTAAAGGGTGAGACAAGGGTAGATGAGGCCCTCCAACTGTCACCATACTACAATTCCTATAATTTCCTATCAGTTGATTGCTAGTGGTGGATAATGGGAGTTGTAGTCTGGATGAATCTGATGGCCCTCAATCTTCCCACCTCTGGCAGACACACTACAAGATTTTGGAATATATCTCATTTTACACAGGTGCTATCATAATTAACTTAGTGCTTTTGTCTGCAGCACCCATTTAAAATCAGGGGCATCTCAAAAATGTGCACTGTCTCAGCCCTTTTGGAGTGGAGTACCATGGACATACTTGAAAATGAGGGACAATCTCAATGTATCCTTCCCGGTAAAAGAAAAATACTCTCATTTATGGACCCTGACATCCTTAATATAACACTTTTTTGTACTGTTAAGGTGGAAAAAAGTATTCATTTCCCATAAAAAGGAACAGCTGAAATGTATGTAGATTGAAAATAGTATATTGTCTTGACCAAGTCCTATATTGCCAGTGAAATGGCAATTTGCTGGTGGTAGGGTTTTTTTGGTCTGAATACTGTTTGAACAGCTGGTATATCAACTTCTGATATGAATTTGCTTGTTACCCATATTTTAGCCTAATTTTCAGTATGCTGTGCTACAAGTTGTGCAGCTTCACATATTCAGGCCCAGACAAGAACTTTTTTTTCACATTAGTATTGGATAACATACTGATTTTCCATAGGCTGAATTTGACTTTTTCTTGATGTATCAAGCAGTCATGTTTCAGCTATGGATAATGTTTCATAAATATTGATAGTCTTATTCACGACAGTGGAGTAATTTCAGTGGTGTAGTGGATACAGTTGTATTGCAGCCCAGCATCCAAGGGGCTCCATCTGCCCCATGGTCCAATAGTTTCTAGTTATGTCTCTGTAAAAATATTTTTGTGTAAGAGGCCCAAAAAATGGTTGCACTGAGGTCCTTTAATGACTAGTTACCACTAGAGATGGAAGAATATGTCTGCCTCAAACCAAGATCTGGGAAAAATGGCACTTCCCGCTTGGCGAAAAATTTCCTGCAAAAAGTGCTGTTTTCGCCTAGCCAATTGCATTGAAATCAGTTGGAAAACTGAATTTTTCCCCACCACGTGGTAGGATTCTCTACTTTTTCATGCAGGCAAATAAAAGGGTGTCATTTTCTCACAACATGCCACTCTGTGTTTATGAGAGGAGAAAGCAGCACCTTTTTGAGCTAGAGAAGAAAGGAAAATAAAGGGGAATTGAAGCTTAGTTTAGGGAGTCTTTCAGGTAGGACATTTGTTCTCTGTATTAAGAGAGTCTGCAGCACTCTAAGGGACAAGAAGGGATGATGGAGGTTGACTCCAAATACCCCAAAACTTGGTGTGACTGACTGGCAAGAGACAGTTTTCTCCTTTTTGCCAATGCACGGTCATTGAGTAATGTCCAGCAAAAGCACAAGGGGCAGGGGGAGGGGGACTGGTGGAGCAGTACAGAGATGTGGGAGTAGTCTGTGGCACTCTGGAGGACAAGAAGGGAGGATGGAGGTTGACCCCAAATACCCCAAAACTTGGTGTGACTGACTGACAAGAGACAGTTTTCTCCTTTTTGCCAATGCACGGTCATTGAGTAATGTCCAGCAAAAGCAAAAGGGGCAGGGGGAGGGGGACTGGTGGAGCAGTACAGAGACATGGGAGTAAAGTGGTAGTTTAAAAACTAACTGTAGCCATGGTTGCTGCAGCGTGTGCAATAAATAATGATGACCCCTCGCCTCCCAGAGAGGATGCTGTTTATCAAGGTTCCACCACCACCACCAGAGCCAGAGCCAGTACGAAAAAAAAACAAAAACATATTAAAAGAACACTAAAGATGACGAGTCACATTCTAGTGTTGATGATGGCAATGGCATAATGGAGGAAGGTATAACAGCTGAACCATATACACATATATAAATATGCACATACACACATATACATACATATATATACATAGACCCACATACATAAACACAAGTGTTTATGTATGTATGTGTATGTGTGTGTGTATGTGCATATGTTTATATATATATATATATATATATATATATATATATATATATATATATATATATGTGCATGTGTGTGTGTGTGTATCTACCTATATGGGCACAAGTTGTATTTAGGCCTGCATGCCCATACTGGATTGTTGGCATTGTAGCATTCTTAATATGTGCAATCTTTTTTTTTAACTCTCTCCCATACCATCTTCTGTATTTTTCTTCTCTTTCTCCCCCCCCCCCACACACTCTGCCTTGCACAGGGTATTTATGACCCTCTGCAAGAAGAGTGTGGATTTTCTCTTGGTCCCTGTCTTATCAGCAGTCCAGCTGTGATAACCCCAGCAAACAACACAGCTTTGAATTCAATGTATTAACTGTTTTAACTGTGAATTCTGTGTCCTTGTGCTCAGAAATGCTTTAGACTTGAGAAGGAGAGTTTATCCAGAAAGCTTGTCAATCCAAAATTCTGTTAGTCCAATAAAAAATGTATTACAAGATATTAATTTTGTTTGTTATTTTACATATATATATATATATATATATATATATATATATATATAATTTGCAGAAATAGAAGCACTCACTGTTCATGGTAAATGTCCAGGTGCACAACCCTTAGTTATGTAGAAACAAAGAGAAAAGACAGCACCAGTGTGATTTTTTAAGCAAACAAATAAAAAACTGTATTGTCAATGTTTCAATCCAAGTAAGGATCTTTCTCAAGAAATGCTTGGACTGAAACATTGACAATAACATTTTCCATTTGTTTGCTTAAAAAGTCCCACTGGTGCTGCCTTTCTCTCTCTCTCTCTCTCTCTCTCTCTCTCTCTCTCTCTCTCTCTATATATATATATATATATATATATATATATATATATATATAAATAACACCATGCCAGTCCTTTACAACCACTACCATTTACATCAGCCGCATTTTAGGTGTAATCAGTACACTTTGTTCTCATCTATAGTGTGCTTGGTTTGTCCCTGAATTACTTTTCATTTATTCACAAGGCTCTTAGTAAGCCTAAAATGCTTTTGATAGAAAATGTTCTTCAGAGTTCTTGCCATGTTGCCATTTATTTATAACTTTCTTTTCATTTTCTTCTGTAGATGTTGCTGTGACAGAATTTATTCAGGACATGTTACTGAAAGCTGAAGCTTTGTCTGAAGAAAGAAGGAAACATCTGTCATCTGTAAGAGCACAATTACAAGAAGAGCCATATGAAGAGATTTTACATGATCTTCCTCTTGCTGCCAATAAACTGTAAGTTTACATTTAAGCTTATATGTTGTACTAGCCATTTGTTTATGTTATACATATTTTTTGAGAAATTAATATTTATTTGTTCAGTGGCACAGTGTGGCACTTTATGCTAATTAGTTCCTGCGCTGGATCAGTATACTATATGCTGGGTTATGAATGAATCTAAGTAGAGGCCACATATTGGTTGAATTTATAATAGCACAACAAGATGTATGTTTTGCCGCCTTCTGGTAGAACTAATTTCTACTGTCTACAGGGAATTAGCATAAAGTGTCCTACTTAGGGATGAGCAAGAGTTTTTGCTTCAAAAGTAAAATGAGAAAAATGGCACTTTTCACCAAGTGGAATATATTTCATGAAAAGTGCATTTTTTTCACCTTTTTTCACCTAGCTCGTTGCATTGAAATCAATGGAAAGACAGAATTTCTTCCCACCACATTGCAAGCTTCTCTTTTTTCCTGCAGGCAAATTAAAGGGTGTCAGGTTTAAACAGCATGCCATTCTGTGTTTGTGGAGAATACCCAAAATTCAGTGTGACTGGGAAGACACAGGCATCCATGTTCTAAGTTTCTTTCTGATCTGACTGTCTCTGTCCTATGGGAGTCTGTGGGTGTGAGAAGGGAGCAAAGGAGGTTTACTCCAAACACCCCAACATTTTATGTGATCAAGGCAGCTGTCATCCAAGTGCCTTTGTGATCTGGCTTTTATAGCTGTTTTATGGGAGTCTAGGGATATGAAAAGGTAGTAAAGGAGAATTAACCCGATTACCCCCAAATTCTGTGACTTACTGGGAAGACAGAGTCAACTGTTATCCAAGTTTATCCTTGATATGGCTGTTATCTCTGTCCTAGGGGGTCTATGAAATCATTCAGTTGGACAGAGTGTGTTTTGATTGTTTTCTGTTGACAGTGATAGAGATGAGGGGACAGTTAATTAAATAAATAAATAACATAAAAAATTGATAGGTGACAGTGTCAGGTACTCTGATGTGAGCTGATATTCCACCACCACCAGCAGCACCAGTAAAATCAATAAACCATGTAAAAGCAGTGAGGACAATAACTAGTCACGTTTCAGTGTTAATGGCATAGTGCAAAAAGGGTTAGCAGCTTAAACAACTGCTGCATCTGAAAATGACAAACAAGCACAAAACACATGTCCAGAAAGTAGTATGGAAATTTGTGAAAATCCCTCAAAGGAGAAAAATAAAAATAAATTGTTTGAGACCTCTAAAAGTCTATAGGAATATAAAAGTAATGGGGAAGAAGCAGTAGGTGATGCTGAGGATGTCCTAATGATTGATGATGATATAGATCTAGATCTATCTAGACTCTATCCCTCCAGCATCCTCCTCTTATTCATGTACAGATGAAGTTGAAAGTGAGAAAGATGATTAGATTGCCAGAAAGTTAGCTGAAAGGCAAAGGCTCAATCTTCCACCACTGAAAACGAACACTGTGCCTGTCTAAAAACTGTTTGAGAAAACAATTGTAAAGTCTGACCTGACCAAGCAAAGTTGCCAAAAAATATACAGAAATCCTGTCAGTCATCATCAGCATTACCGGTTCCAAGTCCAAGCACCACTCAGCCACACACACTAATAGTGTTAAGTAACCAGAAACAACAAAGGCCATCAACATCCACAGTTTTAACTTTGGTATGTGCCTCTGATGCATCTGTGACACCTCTCAGGAACCCCACAGTCTTTGAAGTCCTCTGTATGGAGATACTCCACTTAGAATCCAAAAGTTAAGCATGTTCCTATCTTTTGTCTGTGTAAGAAGCATGTGAGCAAAGAGATAGCAGGCTCACACCTAGGCACCTCCTCAATGAGTTCCCACCTGAGACACACCATGGATAGGTCAGAGATGCTACAACTATCAGCAGCAGAAGTACTCCTAAATGTTCCCAGGATTTTGGGGTACATAATAGAAGTACTGCCGATAAGTCAGAGAGTGTGCCAAGATTTTCTGCTCCTAGAGTACCTACAAATACTGCCACCACCTCCACAAGTTATATCACTAAAGCAACAAAGTTACACAATTCTTCTACTATGTACTGCCATCCCAGACTTACTAAGAAAGAAGTCAAAACCTGCACAAAAATAATGCAAACTTTCTGCCCATGGAATAGTAAACTTGCAAAAATGTTGGAGGTTGACATACTGCCCTTTTCTTTTGTTGAAAACAGAGGTTTTAAAGAACTGATGTCATATGTTCCACACTGCTGGAGTATCCCAAGATGCAGTTATTTTTCAAGGATGGTTGTGTCAATGTTACGTAAGTAGGAAGTTAGTTTTGTGGGTAGAGGATAAAGATGCTCAGCCTGCTAACATTTCTTTCAAGGTATATGTTGCTGTAGGTCTCACAGTTTTTACTTTCAGCTATCTATTTCGCCACATCAGCACTCAGAAGAAGTAATATTAAGGCAGGATGAGAGATATGTCAAAGTTTTTGAGGGAAATTTATTGGCAGTGGTGAAAGGGAGACAATGTAATGTATTGTCTATGGGTGGGATGTTTCACAAAAAAGTGGGAAATCATTGTTTCCTTGTGAAAAGTCCTGCTGGAAATTTCTCTGACCTTGTTGCCCATCCCTAGTCCTACTGTGTGTCTAAAGATAAAAGGTTAATTTCACAAGAACCTTTATGATCTACCAAAAAATCACTAGTACCATATAAGTACAATATATAGAGCACTAGTAGAATGGGTCTGTTTTACTAGGATGTAATTAATTGCTACTGCAAAACATCAAAACAAGAAAGAAATAAGGAAAGAAACAAGAAACTGATACTTGGTGTCTAGTATCATCAGCTATTTCTTCCCGTAGTATCATACTATGGAGTAGGTCGATCATAAAATGTAACTTTTATTCCCCTGTGCATAAATAAAACCAATTTTATTTGTCAATTAAAAAAAATGTCAAGCTTTATCCTAGTGTTGGATAAGACTGGATTAAAAACTGCATTACTGTTGTCCTGAAAAACAGTCTGAGAGAGCATCACTAGAGTTTTATTCCATATCTAGTTGCATTAGTATGCAAAAATGGTCTATTAGTAGAAGATATTCATCATAATCCCTCTAGTAAATCAAGGCTGAAGTACCTAAACAACATAATTAACTTATGATAATACTGAATGTTGTGGATAAACCACATTCTAAGTCTAACAATTATGCTTTGTATTACTTTCTACAGTGCTATAATTATAACTCATACAAAGTAGCAAAAATAATTGGAATATGAGTCCCAGTCACACAACCGCTGCACTTGTTCTGCAGTCGATCACACTACTAAACACTGTCTGTCTAACGGCCCTCTTGGTTAAGCCATGTTCTAAATTACTTGCTAAATTGCTTCCATTCACTATTACACAGATGATGCACATGGGGCATTTCAGTTTCCAAATTCAGGTTACATTTAGACCCAAGAATCAGATATCAGTACAGCTCTACACATTTAATTGTCTGTAAAACAAGCTAACTTTGCCTTAAGGTGACAAATCCATTTAAATTAAACATTTTTGTAAAATACCAAATTAATTGCTATTCTTAAATCTGTTTACACAGCAGCATGTAATATTCTAAACAATATTATAGAATACATTTGATGCGAAAAATGACTTCATTGCATTGATTCATAGTGCTTTGGTGATATCGCTAGCATCCAAAGGCATTAACACAAAATGTAAATATGAGCTATAGTTTATATAGAGTTGTGTTTATAACTACGTCACAGCTGTTTTGCATGGAAGGGGAAACTGGGAAACCACTTGGATATGTTTATGGAAATGTGTCCCACTCTACCAAGACAACACTGATTAGCTAATCTGTAGCAGTGTTCAGATCAGGTGATGAATTTCTGAGCTCTTGTGATGACCATCATGCATTGGGAAATTTTGTGATTTGCTTTTATCCTTTGCTTATGAACACACTGAATTCAGTAGTCTCCCTAAGTGGAACTTGTGTATACCATAGTAATTATATTTAAATTCAGCAATTAATTTAAATTTATAATGTCCCGACTCCTTACAATGTAACAAGTGACATACATGTAAACCACATAATGTACATATTATGTGTAGGGAGCTGTACATGATAGCTTACAACAGAAGCAGTCAACTGTTGGAACTACAGCTTGAGGATTTCAACTTATGACATCCACAACCAGCAGTTTTCAACCACTGGCTTATAAACTACAGTAGATATACCAGTAGTTTCAAGCTACAATTTTACCATTCATTTCAAATAATAATATAAAAGCTGGTATTGTCATCCACTGTCCTCTTTCCATTGGTAAAAAACAACAGTCAATAACACAATTTGATGTAAACCAGAAAAGTACAGTTTGAAGAATGAATGATCAGTGACATTCATAAAATGCATAAAAACCTAGAATAAGCTGGATAGTAATTTGTAGCATGCACTAAAGACTAGCAGCAATTAGTTTGCTATATAATACAGGACTTTCTCCCACTGAGTAATATGAAGGCTGTAAAGGTTATTACACAAAAATCTTGAATTTTTATGAAGGGGTGAGTGTAGCATTTTATGGTGGACAGTGGACACCAGATTGAAAGAAAAACACTATTAGTCACTTATCAGTAGTGAAAAACACTGATACACTTATATACAGAAACACGTAATAGATGTATATTAAACTGGAGATAGATGAGATAATCTGAATGATAATTCCCACTGATGACACTTTGCAGCATTGAAGAATCAAAGCATTCCTGACATTGACCATGATATAAACACCAATTACTGCAGCATATATTACAAATGTATGCTAAATATCTGTTGCTGTTAAGGAAAATATATCATCAACAACTGTGCAAAAAACAAAGGAAAATAGTACAAAATAAGGTTGTGTGTGAGACTAAACTAGATAAGCCCCTATGTAGTTAAATATTTCTTGCGGCAGCAAGTAGCAACTGCATTACACTTGTCTCGTTCTGCATAGTCTGGTTACATAACATTTGTATGCAGAGTGTAGAGAGAGTGACCTAGAGAGGCAGACTGTGCTGAAGCTCTGGGTTATTGATACCTCTGCTGCAGTGAATACAAATTTAGCACTAGTAAAGAGAAATTATACCAATAAGAAATGGAATAATGCATTTTTTTTTGTTGTTTCAAATATTTACAGCTCTCCACATGGAGGGAAACATTTTATGCTTAGCCCAATATAAAAAAAAAATTAAATTGCTGTTTAGTTTGAAACTATGCTAGCAAAAAAAAAAGTTATGTTTAAGGATAGTGAACAGCTTGCTAGGTCTGAGACTGATGTGTTTAAAGTGGAGCTTTAACCCTAACAAAGTTGATCTAATTGAATAAATGATATAAAGCTGTTTATAAGTTATTTTTTTTTGTCTTACCACTTAATGCCTAGTGATGTGCTAGGACGGTCACGGCTGTCCATGTGTTAAAGACTGGTGATGGTCCTGGCACATTAGGTAAGTTTGTGATCATAGTGTGGCTACACGCTGCTCTGTGATCATAGAACACAGCCATGAAAAATATAAAAAAGTGCTGTCATCCTCTAGATGACAGCAAGGTCCTTAAGGGGTTAATGCAATATGTTTTGAGATATTATATTTTAAACAGCTCCTTGTGAAGTCGGCTGCAGTACAAACTGTACTGCAGTGCTCTGAAGGCCATCGCCTTTAACATGAAATACCACTCACTACCCTTCCCACCTCTCTCCAGGACTGAGCACAGAGGAAAAAGGCCACTGGAATAAAAACATCCCTTGTGTTATCGTTATGTCGGTCGCTCGGTAGAGGGAATATGCAGTGTTTCTAAATATCTAGTTTCATCACCAGCTGCAAGCATGACTGCAGTAGAGGCCCGTGATCTTATGGGTGTCCTTTAAAAGTATTGCATTATTAACATTGCACGTCTATAAGCCTCATTAAGCAGGTCACTGTGTTGAAAAGGGCATCATGAGAATCTTGCCCTGCAAATAAACGTGAGATTCTCATGTCAATTCTTTAAACTTTGCTTCAACCCAACCCTGTAGGGGTTCAACCCAACCCTGCAGCATCCAATGTGTCATTAATTAAACCTAAAGCTGGCTGATACAATAAATGCATATTAACCATTTTGGCACAGAAAGGATTAATAAAATATTACAAGAAACACATTTTATTAAACCTTTCTGTGCCTTTAGCCAACAATGCTAAACATATACTGAATAGTCAACTCTCTTCCTCATGCTTGTATCAAGGGCTTCATTCAGGCCATGTTGCGACACAACAGAATTTATAAATTCATTAGGTCACCCTAAGATTCAGATGGTTAGATCTGAAGCTGCAAACCCACCTATCTAAAACATGCTGCATCATAGTATAACTCTCATGGCATTTGCAAAATGCCTATCTACTCAATGATTCTTTACTTTTTTTAAACTATTCCTCCATACAATAATAATGTAGATATTAAATCTAGTGGCAATTAATAAAAATAAGTATTTTATATAGAAATATTCAAGAAACTCAGCCACTTTGCCTCTGTGTACAATGAAAAAAGCTTTTTATAGTGATTTTGTACATTAATTTTCTAGAGGCTAAAAAAAATTCTAAAAATTCCTCTTGGGCTTATTCTATTTTTGCCCAAAGCTGGATAATATTTTAATATGCTGCCATGTCTATTTAAAAAGACCTAAGCCCTGTGGTGCACCAGCTAAAGTTATAAGTTATTTTTTCACAAGATGAGGAATTTAGGAAACTAGGTATAGAAACCAAAAGAAGGGTGGTTCAGTTTAAGCTTAAAAGAAAATTTGAGTTAGTTTCTCTTTTCCATAAATGCTAACAGATTATGCTTATTATTTATCCATAATATTAGAAAGACACCTATATATAATTTTTCAGATGGAGTCTAGTGGTTTAGTTACTGTCAGTTATTTGTGATAACTAACTATGTTGATGTTAGGCTCAATCACAATGAAACTTAATTAAAAAACACCAAAGGGACATTTTTATAGGATAAGAAGAAATTGCTTAAGAGATCATGATTTCATAAATATCAGGCAAATATGCTTATTCAGAAATTTTAACATAAGGGAGTTTCTCTTGAGGCAAAGGATGTTAGTAGCTAGTAGGGATTTATAACTATATAGTTCTAGTATGAAAAACAATATTATGCCAAATTAAATGTTTCAGAAGTTGAGGATCTTTTGATTCTTGAACCAGTGATCTACAGGAGAGTCAAGTTCTCTTTGTGGTTTACTTTAGCTGGTGTTCTTAAGTGTCATTACAGTCTTTTAGACACAGAGAACCACAATATCAACATAATGCAGCAGATGAGCTGTTTTGTACTTTTTTTTTGCATCTTTGTCGTGAGTGCATTTTAACCATTTATTAAACATTGAGTTCATATATAGAGAGTTGTTCCTCTTTTGCCCATGTGCTCCTTGTTGATGTAACCACATTCTGTATGTCTGCCACTTTTCAGACCCTTGTTTGATAATCCAGTTAATCTTCCAAAAGGGTTAATATGCATTTGTTTTATCCGGCAGCTTTAACTTTAATTAATGACACACACAGAGGTGCACTTCTATACTTCTGTATGCTGCCAATAACATGGATGCTGCAGGGCTGGGTTGAATGCCTGTGGGGTTGGGTTGAAGCGAGGTTTAAAGAAGCGACATGAGAATCTCGCCTTGAACATAAGCCCTTTTCAACACGGCGACCTGCTTAATGCGGCTTCTAGCCGCACAATGTTAATAATGCAATATTTTAAAAGTAAACCAATCTCATGCAGGCTAGAGAAGGCGGGAAGGAAGCACTTGCCATGGCAAAATTGCTCTGCAAAATAAAGTACAGAAAGAAGAGGATGGCAGGACCTCAGAGGGAGAAAGCTGACAATAATTTTTAACATCAGCAAAATGGTGGCACTCTCCCTTTGCGAAATGGATACTGGAAAAAGTTAATTTTATGCCTGGGGGGGATAATGTATTCAAATTAAATGGGGTATTTGCTCCTACTTAGAGATTATAAACATATGTAGTGGGGGGGGGGAGTAGGAATGTGACAGATGCACTTTAAAATAAGAAGTACATTTGTTCTGATAAATACAATTTCTGCAAAAAATAATCATTTGGCTTCTTGAGAAGGACAAGGACTCTTTCATAGAGATGAGTGACCCCTGCTCTAAACTTAAAAAGTGAGCATCTTACAATTAAGAGTTTGGCGAACATCCACAACATAGTGATTCATGCTGCTGATAAGGGGTGACAGGCTGTGGTAGTTTTGGATTTTGAGCATTACAGAACAGACATAATGAAATTACTTAATGATGTCAACATCTACATACTTATGACTCTAAGCCAAGTGTTAAAAATTATTAACATATTCCAGTTCCTCTCTACTGATCATCCAGTATGTCCTAGTCTGTAGACCCTTCCAGTGATCCCAAAATTCTACATGCAGACCTCAAATTTCTGCCAGTGGTCCTTTGATACAACCTTCAGCACATTCAGTATGTTTCTACTTGCAGACACTTTTTCAGATGATACTGACTCTTATCAAAAATACTACATTCTTTTTTACTAAGGTCTTCCTTTAGGAACCTGGCTCAACAAACCGCTTTCTAGTCACAAATGAGGTTAATAGTTAGAACACTGTCCTACCATTGGATGTTGATCAGGCAGCTTCCCACTAAAAACTCAGTTGATATAAGACCTCCAAATGAATGTATTATGACCTATTCAAACTATGTTTAACTCTCAAACTTATCTGCGTTGAGAAGCATTTTTATAAACAAATCTCTGGGATGTAATGGGTAGTAGCTTGACCCCCTTTTATGCCAACACATTAATGGACATATACAAACAGGCGTAAATCATATCTTTTTTATGTTAGTTACACCAATTGTTTCTATAGATGAACTAGAAATATTTTTCTTATTTGAGGGTAGTGCATCTGACCTGCAGGCATGCTTTAAAGGGATAGTAATACTTCGTTGTAACTTTATTTTATTTTGTAGGCATTAAAAAAACATGAAGAATGATATAAGTCTTATCTCTCAAACCTTTATGGTTTAAGAGATATTCACAAACAAAGTATCCCCCCCCGTTCAACCAGATCAGAAGGGAGGTGCCCAGGTAGACTGCAGAGAGGGACAATCTTCAATTAAGATAAGGGAAAAAGCTGAAAAACTTGTCAAGGGGGGAAGGGCTTTCATTGTTTTCATACAAAGAAAATTGTCCCCTTCTGTTATCTGTCTGGTCATACAACCTGATCCACATCTGAGAAGAGATGGCTTACACTAGGTAAAAGGGGCTGGAGGGGGAAACTTTGCTTGTGAATATCTCATAAACCATAAAGGATTGAGAGATAAGACTTATATCATTCTTCATGTTTTTTTAATGCCTACAAAATAAAATAAAGTTAAAATGAAGTATTACTATCCCTTTAAGTATATCAGCAGTATTGAATTTACTATTAGATTTACAACGAAATACAACAATACTGTGCAGGCCAAGAGAACAATCAAAAGTAAAGGACTAATTATGAAAATAGAAACAGAGAAGGGGAACTTTGTACACAATGGAAAAAAAAAACACTTCTTTCACACAGACATGTGTTAGTCACTAAGCAGATGGAGGAAAAACTGAACAAAGGTGTTTCCCCACAATGTACACTACAGACATTGCTAAATTAACACACATTACATCAATATTGGAAAGTGGTAGTGACTAATCTTACCATACTGGATTGCTTTAAACAGATGTTGAGCTATAGATTTGATGATAGAATTAAGAGGTGTGCCATCTCTACTGAGCCCACTAATTGCTATAATAGTGTTTTTCAATGTTAGTCTCTATCCATTGTATCTGCCATCACCACATCCTTGTGCAAGGAATTCTACAATTTCTCAAACCTTATTGTAAAAACATCTTCCTGAGATAGAATTGAACCTCCTTTCCTCTAATCATAGGTATCCTATTGAAATGTCACCATCTATTGGGCCACAATCAAAATGGCGCATTAAAAGTCGACTGAATCAAAAGGTTGACATCAGAATGTCACACCAATCAAAAGAGTCACATTCTGATATCTGTTCCTTAACCCTTTGAGTGCCAGAGAGGTCTGCAGTGCATTGTAAAGCTTTGCGGATCTCTCTGACACTCAAAGGTTAAATGTAAATAGTCCCTAATAGTCCACATTACATAAAAGAAGCTTACTCGTCCTGCTTTGTAATAGCTTTTGACTCTGGAGATGGTTGTTCTCACCCACAATATATTTTAGTCCATGTAGCTTTGCTGACAGGTCCGCCTCTCAGTCTTCTCTCAATCTCATCTCAGTGCAAGACAAGCAGACCAGAGAGAAGACTGAGAGGTGGACCTGAGAGAGCTGTCTGTCTCCTCCATATCCCAGCGACTGGTAACAGGTTTATTATGGCTATGTCAGCAAAGCTACCTGGACTAAAAGATATTTTGGGTGAGAGTAGCCATCGCTAGAGTCAAAAGCTCTGGTCTGTACTGTACTGCATATTCCAGGGGATGTCTTCCCAACCATTTGAACAGTGGCAAAAATAAGTTATCCACTCTTGCTTTAATACCCCGATGCAAGACAGTACTTTGTTTGCTGATAACTGTTCCCAAGTTTACAAGGACTCACAGATTTTTCTCTAGCAATGCTTCTTATAGAATGATTACATTAAGTTCATAAGTAGCATTACAATTTTGTTTGTCCCGAATGCATAACTTGTGGATGTATACCATCAGACCAGGTGATATGTCAGTTTTAATTTTTGCCAGTCTCCCCTTGACCTCTTCTTGTGTTAACCAAATGGTTATGGTTGTGATTGTTATTTATTAAGGCTGTCCTACCATTTCTTATTTCCAGGAATAGTTATGTAGTACTTCCCTTTATTTCTTTGGCCATTTCTAGTCCTCTCTGTGTACCTTGATTATTCCCTGCAGTGTTTCCACAGTTTCTTTCAGGGTTTCATCTTATTCACCTCCATATACACGTTCATGGCATCATGTGGTTTCCCCTTCCACCTCTCTGTAATGTCACTGGGTTCCATTCTGTTTTTTACTTGTAGGATATAAAACTGTCCTATGACATGTTCTGTAATCCTAATAAAGGGGTAAGGCAGGGCTGAAGCACTGATTTTGACCAAAGAGAAACATCCCTTGAGAGTGATTATTCCTTTCATTCATATATCTTTTATTTCAGATATATAAACCAATAATTTTTTCTAGTGAAGCAAATTAGTTTGAGGTTAGATGTTAGAAAAGTTTGGCTGTATCCTGCAAATAAGTGAAACAAAGATTATGGTACCCCTCATGCTAAGGATCATATATCTTACTACTTTAAATTTTGTTCATTGTTGTCTATCTTTCAATGCATTTTTCTCATGATTATTTGCCCTTGATGTTTTCAGGACTTTTGATAGAGGGCAGAAAAGTAGCTCTAATTACTAAGGATCTGCATCCTTGCAAGTCACAAAAAACAAACAAAACAGCTGTCAAGAACAAAAAAGTGAAAAGGATTTATTGTTATTCCACAGTTGATGAGACTATTTAAGGCATTTCTAATTAAGCACCAAGTGGCTAAAAATATCCTTCTCAACTACAAAGGACAGTCAAATAACTCCCTGGATAAATATCCTATCTGCATCGAAACCAGCATTTGCTGAGCTAGAAAGTTATCTGATATATATTTTGAAATTTTTTTTACAGTGTCTGCAAACACATCCTCCTCCTGAGGCAAAGAATCCCACACCATTACCGCCCTTACTATAAAAACCCATATCTTTGTTTTAGTAAAATGCACCTTCCCTCTAGTCTTATTATAAAAGACTAAGAGAGTGATTGAGTCCCAACCCCGTTTCAATTAAAGTGTTATTTCTTTGTGACCTTAATAAAGCCATTAAATCTCACTGTAGCTCATGTGCTAAAATAAAGTTTTCTGTTTTGTTATAGATTTTCCTCTACACAGGTTTTGAAATACCCCTAACAGATACCACTGCCTTACTTCAGATTCGTTAATGAACGTCCTTTAGACTTGCTGAAAATGAGATGTATGTGTAAATTATTACTTAAATTTGCAGCACATTTAATAAGATATTATTATTATGTTTACTATGATCATTATTATTATTATTATTACTACTACTATTATTTCAATCCCTTGATACTACTCTGCACAAGCCATTGATACCTATGGTAATTATTTATATGATAACCAATTCATCCATTCAAACCCAACCTGTTTGTACTTAAAAGCTTTGCAGTGTTTTGGAACCTTAGGGAGTTGTAATGATACAATGTGATGCTAAAACAGGTTCTGGAATTAAATTACTAGTGCTGCCCATCCCTAATACCAATTTACTAATGTTTTACACAAAAAATGAATATTTCAACACAGTTTGCACCAAGGGAAGGCAGTAGGGTATTCTATTCCTATGTGGTCTGTTTAATACTAATTTCCCCTGTAATGTATATACTAGTTGGTGTGAAATTAAACATGTATGCTATAGGGAAAGGGCTTGCTAACATTAAAGTCTTAACACAGAATGTGTGGATTAACTCTAGTGCATACACCAAAGGAAGCTAATATCTTGGAGCAGAAGAGGAGCTGTGCTGGAGGATCTGTACATTTTCCATTATTATTCAAATTGTTAAGCCTGCCAACTTTTAAAATTATCAAATGCTAGGTAAACAATGTGGAAAAAGAGGATTCATCAATTTGTATTGTACATTAATATTCTCATGCTTAAAGGGATAGTAACACTTCGTTTTAACTTTATTTTATTTTGTAGGCATTAAAAAAACATGAAGAATGATATAAGTCTTATCTCTCAAACCTTTATGGTTTATGAGATATTCACAAGCAAAGTTCCCCTCCCCGCCCCTTTTACCTAGTGTAAGCCATCTCTTCTCAAATGTGAGTCTGGTTGTATGACAGGACAGATAACAGCAGGGGACAATCTTCTTTGTATGAAAACAATGAAAGCCCTTCCCCCCTTGACAAGTCTTTCAGCTTTTTCCATTATCTTAATTGAAGATTGTCCCTCTCTGCAGTCTACCTGGGCACCTCCCTTCTGCTGTGGCTGAACAGGGGGGGATACTTTGTTTGTGAATATCTCTTAAACCATAAAGGTTTGAGAGATAAGACATATCATTCTTCATGTTTTTTTAATGCCTACAAAATAAAATAAAGTTAAAATGAAGTATTACTATCCCTTTAATATGAATTTATTTGCATCATTAATACTCTCCAATGCTGACATATATCTTATAACCTGTTAGCTGTAAAAAGTACAACACTGCAATACACAGATATGATCATAATGGACACTACCTTCTGACTGTTATACTGTTATTCAATAAAAAGTATACACAGATATTACAAATAACTGTAAGAAAACTGAGCAAAATAATGCACAGAAAAATATATATGAAAGAAATATATATATAAAAAAAGCAATAGTTGACTCTACTTTACATGGTTTAAATGAATTTAGTAGAGATTTATTAGTCTAGCATACCAGTGTACAGTCTGTGAATGAATATGTCAGGTAGTTGAACCTAATGTAGATTATTTCAGTCACTTGTGGCCACTGCAATTCTGCTGAACTAAAACTGCTGAAATTATTTTGTTAGGTCAGTTTCAAATGACCACTGGCATTTCATCACTTCAAGTGGTCTTTAAAGGGATAGTAATACTTCGTTTTAACTTTATTTTATTTTGTAGGCATTAAAAAAACATGAATAATGATATAAGTCTTATCTCCCAAACCTTTATGGTTTAAGAGATATTCACAAGCAAAGTGTCCCCCTCCCGCCCCTTTTACTGATGTAACACTTTTCAGCCAGGGCAGAAGGGAGCTGCCCAGGTAGACTGCAGAGAGGGACAATCTTCAGTTAAGATAATGGAAAAACCTGAAAAGCTTGTCAAGGGGGGCAGGGATTTCATTGTTTTCATAGGAATAAGAGTGTCCCCTTCTGTTATCTGTCCAGTCTATGGACTGCATTCCACATCTGAGAAGAGATGGCTTACACTAGGTAAAAGGGGCAGGAGGGGGAAACTTTGCTTGTGAATATCTCATAAACCATAAAGGTTTGAGAGATAAGACATATCATTCTTCATGTTTTTTTAATGCCTACAAAATAAAATAAAGTTAAAACGAAGTATTACTATCCCTTTAAGCAAAAAATAGAACTCACTTAACAGCACTGTTTCCTTCATGTCACCTACATAATTTCAGTATAAGGTTACATTTCCATGCATCTCACTATCAGAAGCAAAATTCATATGAACTGACAGCAAAACTGACAGCAAAACCACTTCTGGCAAAATCACAAACATAATGTATTGAAATAGACAAAAATAAACCGGTTATGTAGGGCTCAGAATTTTAAAAATGACCACATAATTATTTTGTTAATGAATGTGTATTGCTTACACTGTGCCTATATCTAAGCTCACAAATTGAACATCTGCCTATGACTATATAAAAATACCACACTAAATATCCGTGTACAGCTCATCAGGCACATAAGATCTAGGCATACATTTATGTCATACTTGGAGCAGGAATAAAACAATTCTAAGTGTGTGTATTTTCCATCTATTCCCAATTTATATATAACCTGTTCCTGGGTGCAGCAGAATGGTATGCCTCAAAATTGCCTCTCTCTTTCACACTGCCCACCCCATTGGTGTGCATGGTGCAAAAAGCCCATTTAGAGATTTGTACATAGGTTCTGAGCAATCAAAGCCCATGTGCTGTGTTTGTAAATTCTGCTAAAGGAATGTAAAATGCCTTATTTTTGTAAAAAGTTATAATATTATACTGTACTTGAAAAGAGCTTTGCCTCTTTATTATTATTACATTCAGTGTTCTCTTTAATGGTGGCTTAGTTTTGGGTATACGACTTTTAGATTGCTTATTGATTTGTTTTCCCTTTGCAATAAACTCTCATGAATATTCTGCTTAAATCTGTTTTTTTTATAATGGCTGGAAATTATCTGAATTTCAAG
Organism: Rhinophrynus dorsalis; assembly: GCA_037306005.1. NCBI lineage: Eukaryota > Metazoa > Chordata > Amphibia > Anura > Rhinophrynidae > Rhinophrynus > Rhinophrynus dorsalis. The sequence continues at coordinate 384,520,347 of CM074719.1, forward strand.
TAACATTAACAGAATGTCTTTTAAGTCAACTGCTATGTTAATCCAAAGACCTCAATAACATTAATGACATCTATTCTAAAGAGCATTTGACTGACTGCCTTTTTGATTAAGAAGTGCTAATTGCTGTTCTCTTTCGTTCTCATTTATTTGTTTATTTTTGCAGAAGTCCTTTGGCTTTACCAATTTCAAAGCAGGACAGTTTGCTGGAAAAAGACACAATGTTCAAAGATTCAGGGAAGACATTAACCAAACGTTATTCACAAGACAAGGGATCAGAAAGAGTTGCTGTCAGTAACACTGCTAAACTGGAGCAGGTAATGTAGAGTACTTTAGAATATAATACATTACATGTGGCTTTCAATTGACTTTCGGGGTCGTAACGGTTTGTACAAATGAATACAGGACAGGTACTTATAGATAACAATCGCTTTATTAAGCACAAATAACAACTCAGTAAAACACGTCTCAGCAATAAATGGTAAACAGTAGGATTCGTATTCAACAGAGCTAGCGCCATCTATTTGGAGTAGGAGACTGCCTCCATGAGAAACTCTACCAGTCTGGCCCAGTAGCTGAAATGAATGCGTAGTCTGCAGAGCCACAGGTTGGCACCTGGAGGATACCAGACTATACAGAAAGGCAATCAGGGAGGAAAACTGTCTGAACCAGACTTAGGGAAACCAGATTTAATCAATAGGCAGCAGTAGTAAGGAATGTCTGAGCCTGGGTCCGCACCTAGAGGATCACCAGACAAACCCAAAGTTAATACAGAACGGATAGTCAACCAGAGCCGCAGGTTTGCACCAGATTGGTTTTCAGACTCGCCTAGGGTCAAACACGGAGAGGGTAGTCAGACAGAGCTACAGGTCAGCACCAGAATGGGTAGCCGGACAAGCCAGGTCATACACGGAGCGGGTAGTCTTCCAGAGCCACAGTTTCGCACCAGATGGTATATCCACTGAAGCGTTGGTATGCTGGATACGCAGTGGACAGAGCCCCAGGTCAACACCAGAGTGAGTAGTCAAACAAGTCATACACAGAACAGGTAGTCAGTCAGAGCCGTAGGTCTGCACCAGATTGGTTGTCGGACAAGCCTAGGGTCGTACACGGAGCGGATTCCCTTGACGCAGGCCCACACTCTGCTGGCAGAACACAGTACTGCCAAAAGCAGGAAGCACAAAGCTTGCTGCCCACCAGGAAAACAGGGAGGCTGGCAATCAGAGAGAACAGACCGCCACTAGGAGCACGCAAGAGAACGGCCGCCCACAGATGCCCGGTGGCCATCTCTGCCGGTAAGCGGAACACTTACAGGGGGAGAGAAATGCTTTTGGATTAATTTGAGAAGCAATGACTGAGAAGCAATGCTTTGCAAACTTCTTTAGCATAAAACGGTTATAACAACCAGAAGTGGAATGAAAGCATTAAAGTTAAGGGTTTAATTCAGCAGAGCTGATTTTTGCTAGTGTAGTGTAAAGAACTGGGAACAATGGAAAATAAGGGTGTAATCAAGCACATACTGATAAAAATGAGAAAAGAGACGGCAGTCACCAAAACAAGTTATAATTGTATTTGCAAGTCCATAATAATAGAAATGGCCTGCTCCATGTATCACTTCCCCTCTCTGAAATGGTAGTAATACTGCCATCACAGACAGAAACTCCACAAAGGTGAGTAAAAACAAGAGACAGTAGATGAACAGAGCACCACTAAAGGCAAAATCACCAGATTGCAATACCCTTTGCCCACCACATTATTCAGATGCTCACATGTAGTAGTTATCTCTTCCCTAGGTGCTTGTTTCATCTATAAAATCATCTCAGCCACACTGTAAGAGCTTGATCTGTAGAATATCTTCCAGGAGGAAGAAGCTTTCTCTGGAGAATTTGTTGTAAGAGATGTTGATCTGAGAGAGGATGTGGGAATAGTTAGGTTACTTGCCTTCCTGGAACTACTGCTCAGAGGAATGTAAGGTTCACCTTGTAGATCACTAAAGCAGTAAGATAAGGCATGAAGGCAGTGATATTGTCATGATCCACCATGTACCTGCAGGTGGTTCCCTTATATGGAGACTGGAGCCTGATGGCAGGGAGGTGCACATTCATACAAACTGCACTAAGGAGGGGCCTAAAAGTGGGAACAGAGCCACTCACAGGATAACAAATACAGAGCACCAAGGTGCTGGCAGTATGTATAAATAAGCAGGTGTGGACTGACAAGTATAGAATACCAGGTGCAGTTAGCAGGTACAGCATGCTGGGTGCAAGCAGTAGGAACCACAACAGGTGCTGGGTAACAGGTCCAGGCAACATGTGTAGAATGCCAGATAACAGGTGCTGAATAACAGGTACAGGATAACCAGTATTGGACAGCAGGTTTAGGCAGGTAGGTGCTGAAGAGCAGGTCCTGGATAGGAAGTATAGGCAGGAAAGTTGAATAGCAATTACAGGATACAAGGTACTGGGTTGCAGGTACAGGCAGGTAGATGCTGACTAGCAGATACAAGAAACCAGGCATTGGATAGCAGGTACAGGCAGGTAGATGCTGAATAGCAGGTACAGACAGGTAGGTGCTGAATAGCAGGTACAGGACACCAGGTACTGGATAGCAGGTAGAGGATGCCAGGTACTAGATAGCAGGTACAGACTGGCAGGTGCTGAAAAGCAAGTACAGGATACTAGATGTCAGCAGCAGCTACTAGCAGGTCGGAGTGGGTTAGCAGATCCAAGCAGCACATTTAGACAAGCTACAGAGTTGGCAAGATAAGGCAAGGTCACAAACAGGTCTGGGTCAAAGTTGGCAGAACAGGTTCAGCATTGGATAAACAGGCCAAGTTCAGGCAACAATTCAGGAACAGGTTAAAAAGCATGAAAGGCTGGTTTTCTGGTCAGGCTAAACAACTGAGCCCTGAGTGCACTGGGAAGCTGCTTTAAATACCTTCCATGAGGAGATGGCTGAAGGTCTCTGGTACTGGTCAATCTAATGGTGAGTAGGTGAGTGGAAGGGATGGCTGAACTTTGAAGCCTGCTATCCCATGAAGTGTTCTTGACAGAGATAGATGTGATTGTCCATCTTGGAACCAATGATTTGTCAGTTAATAAATTATATTAGCCAGATGGCATCATATGTGTCTTTTTTTATGCAGTTTTACACGTGTACAGGCAGGAAGTGAGGAGAATGTTTCTTATCTGGTGTTGTAACTCTTCCACAGAATAACATAGAAATTGTAGAAATTATATCACTTGAGAAGTCATCTCCATTTTATAACATCAAGAATTATAACTAAATAAGGGGGTAACCAATGTATGAGATAGGTATCTATGCCAAATATAGTGGCAAAGAGTATGAGCAGTGCTTGTCTGGTGATGTAAACATGGATATTGTAGTTGGCTTTAAAAGTGATTAAATTAATATAGAAATAGGGTATATAAGATATAAACTGTCGGAAAACACTAGTGTATGCAAATGTTTTTAGTATAGGTAATAAACTTCCTAAACTAAGGACAATCATGATCAGGTAAAAGTTGGATGTGGTAGCTGTAAATGAGTTTTGGTACAATGAATCACATGTCTGGGCCATAGTCATACCTGGTAACAAACTGTACGTGATCAACGGTCAGTGGAAGAAGGGAGAAGGAGTTGTTTTGTAAGTGAAGAATAACATAAAGATTACATTAATATGTGGCAGTGGGGAAAAAGTAGAGAGCATTTGGGTAACTATTAAAATTGATGATATTGATGTAATTTATAGACCTCCAAGAGCAGTGATCTAATAATCATGGAATGTTTTAATCAGGGCTTAAAATTTGAAGTCCTTTGCTACTAGACAGCAAATAGGGTATTATACTGCATAAAGAGGGGTAGAGATGCATAGGATGCAAATATAATTCTAACTCTATATAAATCCTTATTAAGGCCAAATCTAGAATATGGAGTACAGTATTGGATACCACTTCTTAAAAGAGACATTATTGAACTGAAAAAAGTGTAGACACATGCAACAAAACTGATCAAGGGATTGGAGGGTCTGGGTTATAAAGACAGACTAGCCAAACTGAGTTTGTTTACATTAGTGAAGAGAAGTCTAAAGGGTGATATGATTGCCATGACCAAATATATTCAAGGCCAATACAAAGAACTCTCCAATGAACTATATACTCACAGAGCTGAGTGAAGAACAAGAGGTCATCCATTAAGACTAGAGAAATTCACTTTTGACTAAAACAAAGGCAGGGTTTTTTACAATAAGGGCAGAAAAGTTATGGAATTATTTGCCTAGGGATGCTTTGCTTGCACATAATGTAACTGCTATCAAAAATAAATGGATACCTATTTAGCACAGAACAATATTGAAAATTATGACATTTGACTTCAAAGCAGATAAAATTTTGATCCAGGAAAATATCTGACTGCCATTTGGAATCAGAAATTTTTTTTTTTACCCACCTTGGGCTTAATTGGAAATGGCTTCTATGTTTTGTTGTTTTTTTTTTTGTTTCTTTTGCCTTCCTCTGGATCAACAAGTGTGATCTGGCTTGGGCTGAACTTGATGGATGCATGTATTTTTCAGCCTTGTCAACTATGTTTCTGTGTTACTTACTATGTTACTATGTATGAGTTCTAAAGGTTTATGCTGAAAAACTACAAGATAATCCATTAGAACTGCTATCAAAAATAAATGGATACCTATTTAGCACAGAACAATATTGAAAATTATGACATTTGACTTCAAAGCAGATAAAATTTTGATCCAGGAAAATATCTGACTGCCATTTGGAATCAGAAATTTTTTTTTTTACCCACCTTGGGCTTAATTGGAAATGGCTTCTATGTTTTGTTGTTTTTTTTTTTTTGTTTCTTTTGCCTTCCTCTGGATCAACAAGTGTGATCTGGCTTGGGCTGAACTTGATGGATGCATGTATTTTTCAGCCTTGTCAACTATGTTTCTGTGTTACTTACTATGTTACTATGTATGAGTTCTAAAGGTTTATGCTGAAAAACTACAAGATAATCCATTAGAACTGCTATCAAAAATAAATGGATACCTATTTAGCACAGAACAATATTGAAAATTATGACATTTGACTTCAAAGCAGATAAAATTTTGATCCAGGAAAATATCTGACTGCCATTTGGAATCAGCAAAAAAATTTTTTTACCCACCTTGGGCTTAATTGGAAATGGCTTCTATGTTTTGTTGTTGTTTTTTGTTTCTTTTGCCTTCCTCTGGATCAACAAGTGTGATCTGGCTTGGGCTGAACTTGATGGATGCATGTATTTTTCAGCCTTGTCAACTATGTTTCTGTGTTACTTACTATGTTACTATGTATGAGTTCTAAAGGTTTATGCTGAAAAACTACAAGATAATCCATTAGAACTGCTATCAAAAATAAATGGATACCTATTTAGCACAGAACAATATTGAAAATTATGACATTTGACTTCAAAGCAGATAAAATTTTGATCCAGGAAAATATCTGACTGCCATTTGGAATCAGCAAAAAAAATTTTTTACCCACCTTGGGCTTAATTGGAAATGGCTTCTATGTTTTGTTGTTGTTTTTTGTTTCTTTTGCCTTCCTCTGGATCAACAAGTGTGATCTGGCTTGGGCTGAACTTGATGGATGCATGTATTTTTCAGCCTTGTCAACTATGTTGCTGTGTTACTTACTATGTTACTATGTATGAGTTCTAAAGGTTTATGCTGAAAAACTACAAGATAATCCATTTAGAACACCAGCACACTGACGTGGAATGCAGGCTTATTCATATTCTGATCACTAAAACATCAAAGGAAGGGGACTAGGGAATTATTAGGGTAAGAAAGTCATACAATAAAGCAGTATAAAAGGCAAACCAGGAAGCTAGAGAGATCACTGGAAGGCCTCAGATGGATTACTATGTACAGCTCTACAGAACACATCTTCAGAAGCAAACTAATAAATTGGTGCCAGGATGACACAGGGTACCAGTAAATACTCAATAACTTAGTATGTATGTCTTAGAAGACAGGAGAGAGAAGTGGGGGGTAAGCTAGAAAACCTTAAATAATTAATACGAAATGTAATATAGTTCAGGAGGGAAGGTTTTTAGTAAAATTTAAATACTAGTACAAGATATTATAATCTAAAGTTAGAGGGTGGAAAATTCAGAATTAGTGTGCATAAATAGTCATTTATTGAAAGGGTAATATACTCATGGACTAGTCTCCCAGCAGAGATGGCAGGGACAAATACTGTTAGGCAATTAAAAATGGCAAATATATAAGATTGCATATTTTAATTAGATAGAAAAATAGGCAGAGTGGAGATATCGTATGGGTTTTATCTGCTATCAAGATGGAAAAAAAATCTAATTGACAAAATTCACTTTAACTGGATATTTAATTTATTGGAATGAATGGAGTAATTCAGGGGGAAATAAACTACACCATAGGAGATGATTAAAATGTCCATTGATTTATATGGAAAGCAATGGGTTGGAAACCTCTTTGGCATTCTAGCTGTTAACCCTTTGAGTGCCAGAGGAGTACTGAATGCATTGCAAAGCAAAGGGTTAAAAGGCCCATTTAAAACAACGAAAATCTGGAATTTTTGTCACTTATGATGCAGTCGGTTTGCCCCAAAATTACTCTAATTCTGTTTAGCACACTACAATAAATATTTGCTAAACTCTTGTTGTAGCAGTCCTTAGCTGCTGTGTTACTTATGCTTGAGCTGCTCAGAATAAAGTTGTCATGTTCTTCTAGTGCATTAGAAAAATTAGAACAGTGATAATGAATGATTTGTGTTTTTGTTTATAATAGAGAAAAATAATTGTATGTTCTCTTTTCCTTTTCAGATCAAATTAATGCCTTCAGCTCCGAATGATGACCTAGCAACTCTTAGTGAGCTTACAGACAGCAGCCTGCTGTATGAGATTCAAAAACGGTTCAACAACAATCAAATATACGTAAGCCAGTTATACCAAATCTAAATACAAATAACCTCCTTTAATGTTAGTTTACAGAAACTATAGATTACAAACTTAACTTCTGTGTTGTTCCGAGTAATATTAGGGTTTATTATTAGGTTCAAATAGTGGTCTGCAATTCAAAACAGTTTATATGACTCAAATGTCCTTCCAAAAACAAATAAACAAAATATTCTGAAAACTATTTGTTTATTTCATATGTTCAGTTACAATTCTTTTTTGTCAATGGTGAAATGTTTACTTTTCTTATTGGTATGCCCCCAAATCACTCTACTTTTCCTTTGGTCATAGGCCCTTAGGCTTAGATCCCACCATTTTAGCCATTACTGAGCATTTTTTTGTGATCTCTTGCTTTCTGCATAGAGCAGAACTTGAGGAGTTGGGGAAAAGTGAATTGCAATATAATATACTAGCAATATTTGCACGGCTTTGCCCGTGCAGTAAGTAAAACACATAAAAAATACAACATTTCCATTCAGTTGTATGTATGCCTAAATAATCATAGAATGTTTTATAAAGGAAGCGTGTTATGAAGTCATACAGTACAGAATACATCATAAACAGGAGTAGCCATTATGTGCGTTATCCACTGCATTGCAACTCAGTGCATTGGTCTGTCAGTAATAGGGTTAAAAAATTAAAATGGATTTACATGTAGGACTATTTTCCCCTTAAATCCTGATGAATCCAGAAAGGAGGCAACGATTTTAATGACTGGCTTGCTGAATTGTCAGTGCTTAGAACAAAAGGTGTGCAACACATTGTAAAGCATTTCGTTACACAACTCTCCATCAGTGAGTGTGAGTGTCTATGTGTGTGTGAGTGTGAATAAGCATGTGAGTGTGCGAGCATGCATGTGTGAGCATGTGTGTGTGTGAGCTCGTTTTGCGTGTATTGTGTTTTACGTGCAGAGTTTTTGTGAATATTGTTTTGCTTTCCTCATATAGCATTTTGTATATAATGTTTTGAGAAGTGTTTTGTGTATTGTCTATAGCATTTTGCGCATAACATTTTACATATAGCGCTTTGTGTACAGCGTATAGGACTTTGCGCATTGCATATAGCATTTTGCGTATAACATTTTGCAGATAGCATTTTGTGTATAGAGTATAGTGTTTTGAGTATTGTGTATAGCGTTTAGCATTTTGCATAATGTGTATAGCATTTTGCTTATAGTGTTTTGTGTATAGCGTACTGTGTATAGTGTTTTGCATGTAGTGGTTTGTAAATAGCATTTTGCATACATGGTATAGCATCTTGTATATAGCATTTTGCATATATCGTACAGTATTTTGCTTATTGCTTATAGTGTTTTGCATATTGTGTATAGAGTTTTGCATACTGCAGAAAGTATTTTGTATATAGCGTGTTGCAAATAGCGTACATTGTTTTGTGTATAGTATTTTGCTTATAGTGCTTTGCATATAGCATATAGTGTTTTGCATTTTGCATATAACATTTTGTGTATTGCATATAGCATTTTGTGTTTTGTGTATAGCGCTTTGCATATAGAATATAGTGATATATTAGTGGTATATTTGTGACTAGTGTTTTGCATATTGCTTATATAGTTATGTAGAGATGTACTATCAGAGACTTTCCCCTTCCATAGAATCCAACACAATGATTAACAAAAATCTGGCCACTAGAGAGCAATGTTAATATAAAAAATCAAGCAGATTAAACTACAATAACTCTAGAATAACTCATATTCCAACAGTGGGAGTACCTTTATTTTACTCAGGAAACCCCCTACAGTATATGTATTTTTTTAATAAAAAAGGTGTATTCCTTCTTTAAAGGGTGTTTCTTCCTATTGTTCTGTGTATCCTTATAAGGTGCTTGAGCAGGAAACAAATGGTACCAGATTGGTAGCAGACAATATATCAAATCAGGCATCTATTTTACTCCCAGTGGCTGAGTAAATACACTGTCTGTGGCTATTCAGCCACCAAGTATTTAAATCAACTTCAGAATTGGGAAAACATATGCATTTCCATTGATATAATGATTTAATGAGATGTTGAATGAAATAGAGGTCTTCAACACATTGCAATAAATTGCTCAAACTTCATAAGGGCATAATTAACACATTTTACAATAATTCAATGTATAAATATGTATAAAACATTAACTCTAAACTGTTAAACATTTTGTTTTGCACTGTGATGATATTTGAACAAAATGCCCCTTTATTTGGCCCTTATAGTAGGAAAATATTACCCTTTGCCCCATGTATGATGCAGGATACTTTCCCTTATCTGCAGAGCATGGTTTAAGTGGACAAATGAATGCAACATCTGGCCAGGAATCATGTAGTACTGGACCACTGAATGTATGTAACACACACGGATCTATTCTTGCTCAGAACTAGATGGTTGGCTATTTGGAATATACCATGATATACCTAGTTTACATTCTTGAAGGAATTTCTGATATATCCTGCCTTTGTTTATACCATGGAACCTATAAGGTAATTGCCTATACAAGATACCTCACATCCCTATCCCACAACTAGCTTATCCTAGCTAGTCTGGAACAGTGGTTTATAAAGTATTTTCTCACTAACAGAGTATCTGCTGGGCAGTACAATAGTATAAGTTCATCATAACGCTCTTTGAATACTAGAAAAACATCTGGGGCTTGCAGGTTCACTTTCTGGGGGTACAAGTCTTTCCTCCTACAGATATCCCTTTCCACTTCAGTAACAAACAAAATGTCAGTGTCTGCTATTGAAAACAGAAGAAAATAAGTATAAACAAATTATCAAATAATATAGGATTTATTTTACTCAATTAATATGTTATGTGTGTTTTTATTAAATAGTTACAAGTTTACCTGCTACTGCATGTTGTACATAAAAAAGACACAGAAAACATGTCAGAAGGTTGAAAAATAATCCTATATAATAATTTGCTAATGTATGTTTGTCAGAAGCTGTCATGCAGTGTACAGACAGCTGCGTGCTTCAGTCATGTACAGTACAGACTGCCCGCGCCATGGCTGATAATGGAGTGGGGCGCTCCGAATTCAGGCTGAAGGTGCGCAGAGAGGACTACAGTCTGAATTCAGAGCGCCCTGCTCCATTATCAGCCTCGGCGCAGGCAGTCTGTAGTGTGCATGACTGCACCGTGGCCATTGCTGCCTGGCACTGTGGGCCGTGTCTACGGGCTGTTCAACTAGTAGACTATAAAAAAAAATCTCTTATAACTATATATGGGAAAAATTTCAGATTTTTTTCTCACAGGGAATTTAACAAAAAACTATATGTCCTGCTTTTCTCACAAAATGCCCCACACATTGAAAATCTAATAACCCCAACCCATAGCTGAATTTATGCTCCTACCATATTGGAGAGTGGAGGGTGCTAGTAGGTCCCATAAACACCATTTATTTAAATTATATATACCCCACCCCTCCCAAGTTGCTTGCTTTTGAATCCATGATAGGAGAGGGACACCAGGGGTCTCATTATACCCTTATTTCATTTATTACACAAGAATACAAGAAGGTTTTCTCTCTTTACCGATTTAAGAAATATACATCAATATTCAGTATTATTAGCTTCAACTGAACAAAGTACATAGAAAAACAATTCATAGTGGTTTTATTTTTTCAGACCTACATTGGGAATATTCTGCTGCTTGTGAATCCATACAAGCGACTTCCAATTTACTCAACACTGGTAAGATCTCCCCCAAAAGGGAAAACATTTCTAGATCCTAAAAAGGCAATCCAAATTTTTTCTTGGCAGCATTATATCAATGTCAATATTAATTAAAGTGAACTTGTATATCCTGTCTTGCTAAAAAAAAGTATCTTTCTGTAACATATTTACTGTATTTGCCAGTGCAGCCTTCCTTGGTGTTGAGGCCATGTTATGAATTATCTTACAGAAAATAATCTCCTATGCTTAAATGGAAATGTCTCTCTCTCTCTCTCTCTCTCGCTCTCTCTCGCTCTCTCTCTAATTCAACTGATAGCCTTTTGTCATCTGTTGATAATGTAAACCCCAGAGAGGTCTTTGAATTGGCCTATTATATATACACACATCTTCACCATTGTTGATCCACTGCAGGATGAAGACTTCCTCAGCAAGCCTCCAACAACTTCTGTCCTGTGCCTTTTGTTGCCACTGTATACCAACAAATTTGGAAATGTCATCTACCCATCTAGTCTTTGGTCTTATTTTTGGGTGTTTAGTATGAAGTGAAATCCATTCCATGTGCCGATGAATCCATACACACATTTTTAGTCTCTTTTTGCTATGTCTATAATTCACTGCTCCATACTTTTCCGCGTAAGCTTGAGTTTTTTCATGGCTTTGGCATTCAGTATTCATGTTTCACAGTCATACGTTAGGACTGGGAGGATACATTGCAGTGTCAGAAGAACCTGATAAAGTTACTATTGAAATGCTGAAAGTCGCAGGTCAATCCTTATTCAAAGCCGTAGCTAATCGATTTTCAAAATGCCTAGTACTCAGCAAAGTGCCTGAAACATGAAAAAATGCAGGTTTTATTACTGCACAAAAAAGGTGACAAGGTGGATAAAAAATTACCAACCATTAAGCCTATTGCCAGGGATTTGCAAGGTTTTCACAAAGATAATAACAAGAACAATGGACTCAGGGTGTTACAACCAAAAGAGCAAGAAGACTTCAGGGGCAGTTTCAGTACAATGGACCATATCCAGAACGTATTGAGTGACAGAATGACTACAACCTTCCATTATGCATAGCCTTCACTGACTACGAAAAGGCCTATGTAAAAGCAAGCAATAATCTATGCTTGATCAACCAGGGACTAGATAGAGCTTACATCAAGATCCTTCAATCAATATATGAAAATGCAACTGCATCGATATAAGTCAGCAATGACAAAGTCCTTCTCATGATAGAAAAAGGCGTCCGACAAGGAGACACAGACTCCTAAGAACTTCTGCTTGTTTCGAAGCAATTTTACACAAACTAGTTTGGGACAAAAAAGGACTTAAGATAAATGGAGACTACATACATAGCTTGCATTTTGCAGACAATATATTACTTTTTGTCAGTAGTCCTGAAGAACTGCAAAAACACATTGAAGAGATACAACAGGAAAGCAAAAATTTTGCTTTGAAGATGAATATCAACAAAAAGCGTCATGTTTAACCATACCAAGGAAAATCACAGTCGATGGACAAGAACTAGTTGACAAATATATAATCATATCATCTTATATACATCTGCTTATTTGCTTTCTTAGACTAAGCAATGACGTCCTAGATTACATTGCAGTTGATAATTGTTAGCAATGTTTTTATCCAACAGATTGCCATTGAAGTCTATGAAGACATTTGTAGATAAAACTATTCATAAATGTATCATCTGGAATGTAATTCAGGTCTATATTTGTACAGCATTTCCATTAGTTTTATTCATTTTCCAGTTCCTTGATTTTTTTGTGAACTGTTGCCCCAGATAATATTGCATAACAAATGTCAGGTTTTGCAAAGATTTAAATCTATTAGTCTATATTTATTTGTTTTTATGCATGAAAATATCTTTCTAGCTTCTGAAATCACTGAATCATATTTTACACTTTTGCAAAAGCTAATGTCTACAATTATACCTAAGCCATTATTTGTCAAGGAATGTCCTATAATGCATGGATTATTGAAGTTAATATAACTTTATTAAGGGTTTCATTTACAAATTTCTCCATATGCTGCACTCCAATGGGAATCTATGAAATGAAACCATTGATAACACTTACCATCTGTTCTGTAATATAGGTCACAGTTCCATTTAGTGACTCATAAGTTTATTTTGCTTTAATTGTGCTGAAATGCACAATACCAACAGTCATAGCAAATGTTATAAAAAAAACAAAATATTGCACACATTCACAGATTTAACATTCCTGTATTTGTTGGATCTAACTGTCAAAACCTTTAGTAGCCAAGTTCACAGTAAAGATTAAATCAAATATTTGTTTGGTCACTCAAAGTTACATTTGATTATACTTAACATTTAAACCCTTAAATCCTCTGAGGTTTATAAAGCACATTGCTTTGCAACTCTTTGTAGAAGTTACTATCATTGAATAGGTTAATTATAGTATAATCAGTGGGTGACCCAAAGGTAGCATTATACAGAATTTGGACAAACATAGAAGGTCTTTTGACAAAAGAATAGGAGGAAAAATTCTGAATCAAATTAACTGCACCATGGGAAAAAAACTCCCATTAACTTAAATGGGGCTAGATATGTCTCCATTGCATTCAAGGGGGTACAAATCCCAATATGGATAAATAATAGTTTGAGGAATTTTTAATTCTGCCTTTTGGTCCAGCTGGTTTAATCTTTTCTTTTGTGCATAAGGACCCAGCTTAAATTTAAAATGTGCTCCTGAGTTTTCGATCATGAAAAATCAACACACATAGTAATAGTAGTAATAGTAATAGTAGTAGTAATAGTAGCAGGAGCAGTAGTAGTAGTAGTAATATGTGAAAGCAAACACTGCACCATGATTTTATGCACACGTTTAACTACTGAAAATTAAGCCTGAATATAAATTAAAACAATGAACCAAATAATTTGAAATAAACACTAGTAACCTTGTTAATTTTTTTTCAGGTCGCTCAATTATACCAGAGCAACTCTGGGCGCTTATGCTCCTCACTTCCTCCACATATATTTGCTTGTTCTGAGAGAGCTTACCATATGCTTTTCCAAGAGAGACGGCCCCAGTGCTTTATCTTAAGGTACAGTCTGTCTTGTATTAACATTTTTAACTTCTCTGAGCTCCAAGCTGAATCGTCTTTGGAATTTTATGTCACATTTGCTGAAGTAATTTACAAGAACAGTATGATAAGGGTTCATTCAAATTAGAAACAAAATATAAAACTTAATTGCATACTTATATTATGACAGACAATCAGATAATCTCAAAGAAAGCATATGGGCCCTCAAGTCTACCAAAGGGCCATAGATTATTGTAAAAAATCAGGTGAACAAAGAAGAATAACCTCTTGAAAGCTAGAAAGGTATCCAGAACAATGCTTTGCAATGCATGGGATACCTCTCTAGCACCCAAGCGATTGAGTTAGAAGAGTATATGTGAAAAAGGGAATGCTCTGAAGCAGGGGGGCAGAGGATGTGTTCCTTTTTTATGGCAAAATGGTGTGTGTGTGTGTGTGTTCTGGACTGTGGGGATGCAGGAGACTCATCTGAGGTCTACTACCAGCCTCAGGACTGTTTCCCAATGGTTTAAACAACTATTTAGTATTAGTAATAGAAGACAATTAGCAACAGTTTCCAAACTTATACTAACATAAAACTATATATTTTTTCATGATAAAAAGCAAAAACTCTGTAACTGGTTAGTTCCATTTCCAAATAAGAGAGAAGACATAGGTTCATATGCATGAAGAAATTCTGGGACAATCCAAAAGCTCTGTTTATGGTTAAACATACTGTACATGGGCAAAAATATGTGGACACCTGCTCATCCAAATCCTGAGCATTAATATGGAGTTGGTCTCCCCTTTGCTGCTATATCATACTCTACTCTTCTGAGAAGGCTTTCCACTAGATGTTGGAACATTGCTGTGGGAATTTTCTTCTATTCAGCCACAAGAGCATTAGTGAGGTTGGATACTGATGTTGGGCGATTAGACATGGCTCGCAGTCAGAGTTCCAATTTATCCCAAAGGTTTTTGATGGCACTGAGATCAGGGCTCTGTGCAGGCCAGTCAAGTTCTTCCACACTAATCTCAACAAACCATTTCTGTATGGACTTCACTTTGTGCACAAGGTATTGTCATGCTGAAACAGGAAAGGACAAACTGTTGAGACAAAAGTTAGAAGAACAAGATCATCTAGGATGTCATTGTATGCTTGCAGAAGATAATCTAGGATGTCATTATATGCTCTAGTATTAAGATGTCCCTTCAATGACACTGAGAGGTCTAGTCCAAACCATGAAAAACAGCCACAAACCATTATTTCTCTTACATCAAACCTGAAGTACGTGCAATTCTACTGCCAATGCTTGCCTATGGAAATTGCATTGATGGGTGCTTGATTTTATACACCTATCTGCAATGAGTGTGGCTGAAACAGATGAATCATATCATCAGAAGGGGTGTCCACATACGTTTGGCCATGTAGTGTGTTGCAATGCATTGGCTGTCTCTCTGGCACTCAGAGGGTTATACCATTGGATGCCAAATAATTTCCCACATTGGTTTTCCCCCAACTGCTACACTTTTCTTTGTTAATATGGCTCATATTCTGCTGTACCTGTCTGTAGAGTGTATAGCACTGATTCTATTTATCTCATATGAATTTCTATGCTTATTATAAAGCACTCTCATTCTAAAAATATGTTACTATATGTTACATTCACAGTCTGAAATGAAATTTAATAGACACTAGGGTTTTTTAAACATTTCAGTGCCAGAATAGTGCAGAACACATTGCTTTGCAATGCATTTTCTAACCCTTTACGTTCGAAGAGTTAAGAGACCATGGGTAAAATTTGAACTACTGTTGGCTGAGGATGTAGAATTACGTGTACGGTGCATTCCAGGGTGTCAGTAGAGCTCAATGTCAAGTGACTGCTGCAAAAACATCATATTGTCATTGATATAATATAATGTTTTTGATACCAGCTCTATGCAATAATAAATAAATGCATAAATAAACAAATTCATAAATAAAACACTCATGGGATGTGAAAGGGTACAGTATTGTCCAACAATATTAATGTAGCTAAAAAGTGAATTGACTGATGAAAAACAACTAATGAAGCTGGGTTTGTTTGTTCTATGAAAGTGGAACAGGTGATCTGATTACATTGCACAAATATATTCAAGGTAAATAAAAAAAACCCACATGGAAATATGAATTCCACTGAATGAACAAAGTACATCTGTGATTGGTAGCAAGGAAGATCAGATGCAGCATTGGCCTTTTCTGTAAAGGCTGTTAACTCATGGAATTTGCCTCCAAAGAGAGCTTATAATGTTGAACGATATAACTAGATTAAATAGATACATTAATTTGATCCTGCTTTTTTGAGTCAGATTTTTTTTCTTCTACACTGAGACAAAATTGGCATTGGTGCTTCACTGAAGTCTTTGTTTCGCTTCCTCTGAGTCAGTTTAGTAGAGCTATAGCAGAGGCTAAATTACTATGTAGATGTAGCCATAGTTATGTACATTTTCAAAATTTTTCCTGCTATAATATTTTTACTTGTTGGTTCCATGCAATGCAACATGCTAGATTCTCAAATATCAAACATACAAGATGCAAGCTTATAATATAATTAAATTGGGGTAATTAAAAAAATGATCATGATCAGTCACAAGTTTCTTGCTAGTAGGGATTTCCTATACTACTATGGCATACACTTGTTACTAAGGCTTGGAAAATGATACCGTAACTCACACTACAAATGTATATATTATTATATGTGCCACAGACTTCTGTGAATAATCCTGTCTTAATCTTGTATAAACCTGTATTTCCTGTATTTCCTATACTCTCACATGTGGATGGGCAAATATTTTTTCCCCAGAACTGAAATGTGAAAAATGACTATTCTCATCTTCCATGGGGATTGCCAAGTGCAATGTCAATTTTTTCCATTGCACTGTAATCAATAACAATAATGTAATTTCCCTGCCTGCAAAGTTTAGATTGAGACAGTTAAAAAAAATGTAAAATATTGTTAAGTAATAGGTAAGTGATCCTATTCCTACAATTGTGCAATGACTGAGTGATAGTAACAGAGACAGAGAGACATACATCATACAGTATTTTCAGACAGACAAAACATCACTGGGTCCAGGGAATGGATCTGTGCAGATAATAACTGCAATTTGTAATGTTCACACTGTGTGTAAAGGGATCACATACTGGCACATCTGCTCTAATTAAGCATATCCAACATAATCCCCCTGAGGTTTTTCTTTAGAATGTTAAATCAGCCAACAAAAAATCAGGTGCTATTGCTTGCACCGTACCCTTTGTCTATTTCACTGCACTGACGTGTGTTGATGGTGGAGACTAGTATTATTCAGTGTATTCAGGAACATCTTCAGATTGTACACCTATAGAATATGCACGGCTTATTACATACATTCAGCTGTGGATTTCTCTGCTTCAGCAGTCAGCAGCAGTAGTATTGCAGTAGGCATTCTCACTGCCATAGAAAGCATAGGTTGAAATAACTTTGTTTGTGGAGGAATTTCACTGGCGGTAGCAAACATTTTTCAAAGGATTTTCTATTCATGGGAATTTTCATGAAACATTCCTGTAAAAAGAAAACAGGATGTTTCAACTATCTCTACTAAAACATTTACATTACTAATTTGCATTCTTGCATTATTAACATTTTTGTCTTGTTACTTAAAATGTCAATACATAGTCCTACTGCTGCTGTGGGCTGAAGTGGAGAAATCAATAGCTAAAAGTAAAAGCTGTGAGCAGGCAGAGTCCGACAAAAACATGTGACTTGAAAAAAATTGTTAGCTGTCCCATTGTACTTTGTCCAGGACAATAACCACCTGCTTGTACACCTCTGGCACAGGTATCCTTGGACAATAACTGCACCTTGAGAAATGCCAGCAGGGTGCAACACATTTATCTTTATATATATATATATATATATATATATATATATATATATATATATATAGTCACTATCTTATACTGTTTGCAGTCACAAAATACAATAACACACTCCCTGCAAGTGCACCGGATTCTGCCCCTTTTTGCCTGTAGCTAGTGTCAAGAGGACTTCAGCAGCAGCTTTCTCTCTCTCTCTTTCTCTCTCTCAATGTCACTGCAGTCTTAATTTTGTACATTATAGGATGTGAATAAATCTTAGTCAGTACTTTTATGGCCCTCTTCTTCTGTCTGTTATAGGAGTCAGTGTCAGTTGTAGTTTTCTGTCTCTTGGGTGTCAGTCTGTAAATCTGTCAGGCAAGATGCTCAGCCAGTTCAGGATGGAACATAGGTCACCTGACTGTTTTTTATCAGTCATGCTATTTTTTGGGGTGTTTTGCGTAAGTCTTCTTTCTCCCTTTATGCTTTCCCAGACTCTACTAATGCAGAGAATAGCCAGTTCAGGAAGGAACTTGAATCAAAGCACCCTGTATCTTCTCAAACAAGATTTTAGGGTATTTTGGTAGTAGATTTGAAAGATTATTTCGAACATTAGCAGCAATTTAGAGGTTTGAAAGTATCATAGTTGTGAAGTGCATTTCTGGTTAGTGCCAGAAATGTATTCTAGCAGTTATAGGGAAGGGGATCCTAATTCAAATACTTTTGCATATTTTTTAAAACAGTTTACATTTTAAAATCATTCCAAATAATTAAATGTGTGTTCTGTGAGATAGTTTTTAACAATAACCCCTTAAGGACTTGGACTATTTTTGCCTTAAGGATACTTTTATTATAAAAAGTTTAAGGAAACACAAATATGTGTAGGTTGTGTATTTTGGCAGTTGCAAGGCCAATATTAAAATGTGGCTATCACATTTCCATGATGGTCAAGAGTATATTATTAATGTATATATTGTTATGATTACTTTATCTTTAATTTGTTTGAGAGGTATGAGCAACAGCATGCCCCTCAATATGAAGCATGGACAATAATGTGTCTCTAAACTCCTAATTTGCATCACTGGGACTCCTAGTCACTGTGTTCATGTTTATGGGCATATTTAAACTCTTACTGCTAGGAATAATTCATGCCATTCCCAGCTGCAAATGGAGAGGGACTGTCTCAGACAGAGCCCTCCCCTTACTAGAAGCATGCATGAAAGAGTGCTTTAACAACTGACTGTGTGTCCCATGTAAACTGGAATGAGGTTTAAACTGATCAGCTCCACATTGCTAAGGGAGATTTGTGTTGTCACTATGTGGGGGATCAAGTGCGATATAATTACTGACAGTTTTCCATAAACTTAAACAGCATGATCACATGTATACATGTGGTCCTGTCTTAAGGCACAGAAACTGGGTATGTATATAAGTACCTATGGACATGAAAAGGTTTAATTCAATAAATGAAAGGAGGGGTTAAAATAATTTACTACAAAATCTTTCCTTGTAAACTGGAAAATTGGTAGAATAATCTGTGACATTTTCCTATTTTAAATATATAAAGGCAGAACTAAGAGTTTAGCCATTGTAACAATTTGTTTTAGTTTCATGTTAATTTTCTCAGAAATACACATGTGATATATTTGTTAAAAATTGCTAAGGATTATTTTTTATTTTATTGATCATTGTTGCTTATGTATATTCATATATCGCAGTACCTTCTTGTTTTTACTATGCTATAGAAATTATTTATTTGACTGTGATGTGCTTTGTATGTATTTATGTATATTTCTATTTACTTAGCACTTTACAGTTTACATTTTGCATAGAGGGGTACAATAAGAGCAGTAATTAAGTGGTTATATAGACAATCATAAGGGGAATGCCAGATGAACATACATTAGCAGATACCCCACAGAGCTTACAATCTAAGTCTAGTCTAGGAGTAAGTGATATTTTTGACATAGGTGGTAATGTTTCTGTATTACAGCAGTGCTTCATTTAGAAGGTGCTGTTTCAGTTTGGATCTGAAGTTGTTGAGGGTTGAGGCTTGGTGAATGTTGAGTGGTAGGAAGTTTCACAGGTAGGGAGCAGTGTGGAAAAAGCCTTCAGTCGTAAAACAGCAATAGTGGTTAAAGGAGCACTTTATCATTAGCTCTTTAGACAATTGTCCTATGGGTTCTACAAGACAACAACATGCATAATGTGGATAGCTCATCAAATAATATGTCCTAAAAGGGGCAATACTGATTTATATGTTATGATAATCCAAATATAGTTATATACATTTTATTCATGTAGTGTAGAATTTATCAGTTTGTATCTATTCTTATTAATGCTACTTAAATTGGTGAAAATTAACTGGTAGATTCACTGTAGACCAAGAGATAGAGCACAAATAAAGATGGATGGTCCATTAAAGATAACCAGGGAGAGACTGACAGCACTTCAAGGAGATGCTTGTGAAAGTAAATTTAAACTTTTGTGAATGAGTTTTCATCTCATGCCAAAAAAATCATCTAAGCGTACACCTGATAAGGTGTTTATGCAATACGTACTCTATATGCAAAATGCTATGCACAATAAGCACAATGCTATACTATATGCCAAGCGCTATATCTACAAAGCACAACTATATAAGCAATACCCCAAATTCTATACACCATATGCAAAGCGCTATACACCAAACACTATACACAAAATGCTCTACACCAAACACCATACTCCAAACGCTATACGAAAAGCTCTCTATGCCAAACGCAAAACTGCAGACGCTATACAACAAACGCTATACACAATTTGCCAAATGCTATACGCAGTCCACCAAATGCTATACACAATTCATCAAACGGTATATGCCAAACACTATGCTCAAAACGCTATAAGTAATTTGCCAAACTCAGTATGACAAATGATATATGAAATTAATCAAACACTATACGTCAAACACTATATGCTATACACAATTCATGAAAAGGTATCTGCCAAACAATATGCCAAACACTATACTCCAAACACTATAAGCAATTTGGCAAATGCAATATGCCACTGTATGCAATTCTCGAAGCGATATATGCAATTCGTGCCAAATGCTGTACTCTATACTCCAAAACCAATACACCAAATGATATACGCAATTTGCCAAAAGCTACACGCAATTCGCCAAGTGCTGTATGCAATTCACCAAAATGCTATATGCCAAACGCTATACACAATTTGCCAAATGCTATATGCAATACGCCAAACACTATGTCCAATATGCCAAAAACTATACGACATATGCTATAAGCAATGCACCAAACTCTATATGCGAAGTGCAATATGCCAAACGCTATATGCAAAGTACAGTACGCCAAACTCTATACATAAGACACTGTAGCCAAAATCTGTATGCAAAAGGAAAACCTCTATGCTAAGTAGGCAAAATGCAATATGCACTATATTCAATAGGCAAAATGGTATAGGCAAAACTCAATACACATAATTCTGTTAGGCAATATGCTATACACTATGGGCTATATGCACAAAACAGTATACGCAATACATGCAAAACACACAAACTCACACCCTCTCGCTCACACACACACACACTGTTTCTCACAAATGGGTGCTTGCTCTCTTACACTATTGCTCAGACACACTTACGCATGTCACACACAGGCACGCACGTGCACACAAGAGCACACAAACATTCACTGATTGAGAACTGTGTAATGCAGTGCTTTGCAATGCGTTGCACACCTCTTTGGAGCTGAAAGGACTAAGCACTAATAATTCAATAAGTCAGTCAATGAAGCAGTCATTAATCACATGGGTAACACTGTGCCAATATTGCTAGTGTATATATATATATATATATATATATATATATATATATATATATATATATATATATAGCTATAGATATATATATAGATAGATATTTAAAATAACATATATATATATATATATATATATATATATATATATATATATATATATATATATAAAGTAGGATTGGATCTGTAGATACCAATGGTATTGAAGCTAAATCTACCTACTCTAGAATCCCACCTGAACTAAATAATCCTAAAAAGACATATCTAAACACAACCCCACAATTCACATAAAATACTGTGTTTGGATATATGCGTAATAACAATATTGGAAATCCATGGGGAACATCTTATCTTTATAATAGATAAAGATTTGAATATGTTTATACAGTTCATGGATTGGAAGTATAAACACATTGAAAATGAATGTATTGCACAGAAATCCATACCTTTCCCAGACTCTACCCATCAGATTGCCCAGCTCCTTCTCACAAATGTCTTCAATGTTGAACAGATTTATCTTGCGATATAAACACCCTCACATAAAACCCTCCACTTCATTTTGATCGAAAGACAAAGGAAATTTGGATAGCCCCCCATTTGCATACTGTGCTTCTATATACCAGTCCTAATGTTTGAAAATGCTTAGAGGGTCATACAAACAAATCTGATGGACTTGCCTGGAGATTACAAAATGTGTGACCTTTTGTTTGGCTCACATGGAAAAAACTTACATACCCTCTCTAGAGATCCTTGGCAAATTCTTCTTTACAGGTGCTTGTCTTCACTTCCTTATTCAAGGAAGATCATTTTACATACCATGCTAAATGCAGCTAAGGCTCTTATCCCTCTTCAAAGATTCAATCAACATCTTGGAGAGTGTGGGGGAATTCCATGGGTGCAGTGCTGGGCCATCCCTTTCTATAATCCCCGTCTTCTCTTTTTTCTTGCTCTTGTACTTACTCTCGTACTTTCTCCACCCTTACTCCCCTCTTTCTAGATGTTTCTATTTACTTTTTCTAGTTTCAGAATTCATTTGGTTTACCATTCTCACATTTGTCTTCTACCATAGTGACACTGTCTAAAATGGCAAGGCCTCCTTATTAGTCTAGAGTGTAACACTATAAGCGTCCATATGATAAATGTGATTTTACCATGTTGTGCTCCCTGTGCAACTGCTTCTGCATCTCTTCAGTCAGTCAGTGGCAGAGGTATAGACAGCTCAGGATGGAACCTGAATCACACCATAGCCTTAAAACTTTACCTGTTAGTGTGTTCTATGTACTTGGGGCTCAATTTTATAGACCCCTTTAAAAAAAAAAAAAAAAAGCCAACATTAGTTTTTCAAACAGTACGCCATTCAAATAACTGTCCTATGAGAAACTACCGCCTGAAAAAGAAGTTGGGAGCTAAACTTTGCAACCATAGGAAGCAATTAAAAATAGCTTGACTTTTCAATTTAATTCCATGAACTGGGCAATAACAAGCCCATTTTATTGCCAAAAATCTGCACAAACTTTTTTTGGTGCTGAGTCCATTAACACATGTTTTAAACTGTCGACACTGGAATTGAAGGGGAAAAAAACCTGAAAAAAAAAAACCTGTGACCAGTGGACATATTGAAATGGGCACTAAGTCCAATATCAATACAACCAGAATACTAAAAAAATGAGACTAATGTAAAATTAACCCTATTAGTGCCAGTGGAGATGCAACTCATTGTAGAGCATTGCATACCCCATTGGCACTCACAGGGTAAATCCTACTAAAAGTAACACCATCCCCTGAAAATAAATACTTACCTGGAAGTCTGCTGTCCAGTGGGGTCTTCAGCACCCTGGTCATCCACTGTCAGTCTTCTTCTTTAATCTTCTGTCATGCATTGTCTTCTTTCTTCTTATAGTCTGTCTTCTAATCTTCCCATAAGTATGCCACTATAATGAAAAAGTAAAGCCATGTTGAAGTAAGACATGCCCCCAAAGATAACCCATAAGTGTATACTGCTGCCGCCCCTAGTGGTGATAGCAGGAAATCAATGCAAAATCCCCCCCCCCCTTAGTTACCTGAGGAAAATTTGAACAGACACTGGCTTTTATATGGCCAGTCTCTGTTCAAAATGGATCCCAGACTTCCATTGGCTCAGATGTGAGTTACATACCTCCCAGCCAATCAGCTTCTAACTGGTTTTGTCATCCCTCCTGCTAGAAACTGATTGACTGGGAGAAGATTAGAATAAAGAGGACAGGAGGAAGGTGGAGGATAGAAGATTAAAGAAGAAGAATGACAGTGAATAATAGACAAGTGTTACAGCTCTGGGTTATGGGTGTTAGGATAGTGTTAGGGCTAGCATTGTTTGACTTTACTGTTAGGGGTAGAGTAGGGTTAGTGTTTGGGAGGGTAAATGTGTTTTAGCTGATGCTCAGTGTTTGACACTATCAAACACCAAGCGTTAGCTCTTTTCTTTTGATGTTCCCATTCCTCACTCTATTTAGTGTGCATTTTGGGAACAAAAAACACATTGAACATTGGCCCAACATTCATTGTAGTTTCTGTTGGTAGGGAAATTGGATACCTACAGTAACACAGTGTGTATCCATTTTTGCCCTACCGACAGTTTTACTGGGGACTATTTATTCAAGCCCTAGAACTGGGAATCATGTGCTACAACCTTTCATTGTCTGCAAAGTCACTCAATTTTAATGGAGACTATAGGTAAATTAGTAAAAAAAATACAGCATTGTACTGTTCAAGCTCCCTGAACTGGTACTTTTTTGCATTTAAAGTACACAATTCGGTTGAATTACACAGGTACATAAGTATTGTGTTTGGCCATGCAAAAAGTGCATGAGACTCCTGTTATATAAATGATATATTCTGTTTAGAAATATAGTTAATTGAATTGGACTATCTCCATATTTTTCTGAAAACTGTGTATTTAATTAGTTTCTTTGAATTATACCCCTCATTGAAACTGGTAACAAGTAAAGGTCACATTGGTAACGCTGTAAGCATCCAGAATTCATTAGCTACACCATGAGCTATTAAAAATGTAATTGAGTCATTTAGCTACAAAGCCCATTGCAATTAACTTCTTAAGGATCATTTAAGCTGAAGCAAATCAAAGAAAAGTCAATGTTTTATATTATGTCTTTATATTTTTAAGAAAGATTTTGGTCTATATTACTGACATAATTGTTGACTAATTTGTTTCTTCCATTGTTAGCAATGTCTAACTCATAATGGTCTTGGATCTAAACTTCCAAACTGGCTGGATTAGGGTGGCCAGATTATTCCTTTAAAACAGGACTCATATGAACAATACCTTCTGCAGGGCTCCAGTGGTTACTTATTAAGTTGCAATGACTCTTATGTATCAATGCATCAGGCATTTTTCCATATGTGTCCTGCTTTAAATGGATAATCTGGATGGTTGGTCTCCAACACACTACTTTGCAACACACTGAAGAATTTTGTAGTACCTATGGAGTTAATGCAAATATCTAATTAATTATGAAATGCAGGACAATGATTCATGTTTACTAAACTAAGCCTCAAACAGGGTCTGATTTTTTTGCATTATGTACATGTTTGAAAGCAGAGTCAAATTCCCTTATTCACACATATGTGAATGGAAAATAATTGGCAGCCTGGGGACTGATGAACAGAGATCATAATTTGATGTACAGAGTTACAATTATCACTCTGTGTTTCAGACAATGTGAATAGGTTATATGAGTACATCACCTTTCTAATGCAGGGCATATGATCATTTTTATTCTACAGGACTGCCTAGGAGCCAGTGCAATCCTGTAGTGTTCGGTTTTCCAGTTGCACCCAACATTAAAATAGTGATCTGGATATATTATGAATAGGTATTGTTATTACATACTTATTTTAGTTTTTGTGGCACTCTTTGCTGGAAGTCCAATGTTTGATGCTGATTTCACATGACTGATTTGGATATGTGCAAACAATTATTACGATACAACTAATACTAATAGCCATTCATCACTATACCTGCCTGTAGAGATGGGTGAAAAGTCTATTTTTTTCTACTGGGATTTTCATAGAGAAAAAAACAGTTTGCTGCATTTTTTTCCTCAGACATTCCTGCGTATTACATTTTTATCACTGCCAATGAATTTTCCGTGAGAACTTTGTCATTTTATACCTTTGTTTTCTATGGCCATTGGCATCTTCACTGCAATACTTTTGCTGCTGAGTGCTGAAGTTGAAAACACCTGCTTTCACAATTCTGGACCAGTCATTCTTGATAAATAACTTTGGTTTGGGATGTGTCATTGGGAGGAAATACAAGACATCAATTCACAAGTGTATTTTTGATTGTTTTTGTGCCTTTTACTTTTTCTAAGAACACAGTAATGGTGAATTGGCAGCACATTGAAGATCTGTGTAACTTAATTCTTTTAACACCATGACTAGTGGTGGCTGTGGCAGGTCAGGTAGTAGGTATGAGGAGTCTATAACTCTTGTCACCTCCAACTAACTCAGAGTCATCTTCCTTCATAGATGTTATGGGTATTGCTACTGTGAAAAATGTCTCAATTCCTGACACATCTAGGACTCTATTAGTATATCCACCTTGGCCCTGTATGCTTCTAGTTATGCTTCTACTGCTGCTACTCACTGTACCTTTGATGTGCTGCTTGGGTTTCACCTAGTCAAATCAGTGGTGGTTGTCCTTCAGGTGGTATCTCAATGAGGATGTGTCTAGATATGGGTTTCTGATTTCCCCCTGCTCGCGTTTTTTTCTTGTTGTTTTTTTTTACATTGACAACATATTGCAGCATATTTAGCTTTTGGACCATTAGTGTAGTATGCACATACTAGAGATTTCATAGACTGAGGGGATGTTGAGGCACTACTACAGGATCTAGATATTGTAATAGCATTAGCACAGTAGGTGTCAGTTTTGCTGAACTTCAAACAGCACTAGAAGTACTCATAACTAGGGTTGTGGATGTTGAAATGTGTTGCTGATTATTGAGTAATATTGAGTGTGACAGGATGGAAATTGGACTTGAAAGCAGTAATGGTGACAATGATAAAGAAGATATTTGTTGGATATAATGATGGTAGCATTGATTTTTGCTCTAAAGTAGAAGACAGAGCTGTTAGCATATGGAGTGATGTTTTATCTGTCTGACAATAATGAATCATGTATGTCTTTTTCTGTCACTGTCAAACTCAGTATCTGCTCAAGTGTAGGAATATTATCTCCTGCTAGCACCAATACTACTTAAAGCAAGCAACTCCAGCTCCCCCTCTTTTCATGTCTGCCTCTACTGGCTAGTAGTTCATGTCAAAATGTCAGCAACATTCTTTCCCAGAACTGCAGTATTTTAGGGAGCAGTAAAGGTTAAACCTGTTAACTTCAGAATCAGCAATTTGCAATGAAGCATAACTTGTCAAGCAGTTGGTGAAGCACCAACACATGGTACTGTTCTTGTAGATGGAGGCGAGAGTGTATGAAAGTAACACCATATGTCAAGTTGCAGCTGTCTGTTTTGAATATATGCTATATGCATGCATGATGTATTTGTGTGTCTGTTCAGTATCTGTCACTCAGTACGGTCTCAAGCTTAGCCAGCAGGTATCTCTGTCACTTGTTTTTTAACTCTCCTCTCTCCCTTCACCCACACCCAGAGAACAGCTGGTAGTGGCTACCACAAATACTTCTGTGAAGAAACTCTCTCTCTCTATCTTTGCCTGTTTGCCAGTAAACTGACACTCCCCAGTGGAAAAAAAAGTACTTATATGGGAATTTCCATGTAAGGGAGGAAGCAATGTTTTTTGCATATTTCGCTTTTGAGGTAAATTGTTTTGCCCATCCCTACCTTTGTGTTTAAAACATCTCCTAAATGGATTAAAGGGAAACTTAAATCACAGCAATATTTTTCTACCGATATTATGGAGCAACTGAAAACAATTGTGAAAACACTGTGGTCCATTTGTGCAAATTAAAAGTGGAGTAAACAAATAAACATTAAAACATTGCCATTGATTCAAATGTGTATCTTATCCCTTTGAAGTGGTCTCAAATGCATGGTGTCACAAGGAGCTGGAGGCCTCTCTAGCACTGGCAGTAAGTTGACCACATATCTCTTTAACTTACGGAATCTTATGCAAAGTTCATTCTATTTGTTCCCTAAGCTATGGTTGGTTTTTCATAGAATTGCTCCACTTATTTATCCCTAGTACGTGTATGAATACAACAGTCCCATCCTGATATAGGGCAATCCTGGATCTGGGATTAATGGTTCAATGTTTCCTAGGAAACATACTTATAGTATGTGTAAAACATGTGTAAAAAATGGATACTGAAGGGCTATATTGATTTCAACTGTGCTGTAACAGTTCCCATGTAACCATGCAATATGCATTTTCATATGAGTCCCGTTAAAAATGGATGATCTGGCTACTCTTGTAACTGTATCAGTGGTAGTGCAAAGACTGTACAAAGCATGTATTCACCCTTTGAATTGCTCAACTCTCTGACACTCAAAGGGTTAAACTGAGCATCCATAAAAATGTAAAGAAAGGAAACGGTAAGAGAGAGACTCCTAGCTGTGGATTTTGTTGGTAAAGAAAATTTGCATACAAAGAATAGCAGCATAATCAAAGTAATACCATTTTGTCATTCAAAAAACAAAAAAAAAATTGTTGGGCCTTAGCAAAATGAAGAGTTGCAATTCCCAAGCAAACCAATTATTCCAAAGGGGACAAATAAATGTTTCGTATGATTTAAATGAAGTGTTGCAGTCCTCCCTAGAATTTAAAAGGTTAAAAACCTACCTTCAATAAATAGGAATGTTTATTTGTTCCTTTTGACAATATTGGTTTGTTTCAGAATTGATAATCTTTAGAAAAAGCCCATTGTGCACAGGTGTAAAGCAGGAGACTTCCCATCCAAGTACTTTGCAGAGTAAAGTCTACTTCACTTACATGTTCAAATGGGTTTGGGTGTATTCAGGCTTTTATGGCTATAGGCAAAGAATGAGTAGGACTACTCAGCTCAGACAAACAGGTCTTACTCTTTTATGGTGCTTGTTAAATACAGCCCAATGTGTTTTGCACAACAAAATAGCAATATTGGAAGCTGTGGACATTTTGAGATATTATTATTCCTCTGTGTCCTGAATCACACACTATAGACCTTATGCAATAAAAAAGAAGAACAATTCTGGAGAAAACCAGCTGCACCTTAAGGGAGAAACAAAAGTCCCCATTGATTTAATTGAGGTGTTTAACACTTTTCTCACTAGAAATCTCTCCAGTGGGTTGGAAACATTTCTGATATTCAAAGGGTTAAGTGTCCTTCCTCCACTATGGCGCAGTTTTGGTACTCTTTTCTTTATTGTATAATGTCCTGTGTATGAACTTCATGCAGATAAAATCAGTGCAATATTCTTATTTTTTCTTATGTCTTTTATAGGTGTGAGGTTAAAGGAGCGGTAAACTATTTTTGATGAAAACCTATATGTTATAGAGTTCTTCCCTTTTAAGGGATTGTTCACAAACAAGTTGTGTGCTGGAGCAGTTGTGTGCCAGAATGTACAACATGCAACAAGTGGTGCAATTGGTTTCTCACAGAATTTTTCCAGTTCTTGTTAGTCGTAAAAAGAAGGATGGTAATGATAAAATGGTAGGAAAGAGAGTCAGATGGATTTGTTTCTCAAAGAGGGACTGTTCCTCCTAAAGAGGGACTCTTGGGTGATATGATAATTTGTGTTTATTCCCTGACAACTACTTCACTGAAAGGGTTCAATGGATGAGAATATTTCCCATGTTTGCTCAGTAGATGGCAATATTTCCACATTTCTTTTTGTTTACATTTACTATGGATTGTGTTACATTGTTTACATGTTGCAAACCTTGAAAATTCAGAATTTGTTGGAATTGATATAGTTAATTTTATTATGATACTATCTTTGCACTGCTTTATTGAACCATTGAGTTATTATATGGTTTATTATTTGTTTTTTTTAATTGTGATATTTTATTACTTATATTCACCATATCTACACAACATTAAATGTAAAGATTTCAGGCTTAAGACCAGAATTAAGGGGTTAAATTTCACCTTTTAAATCAGTGACAATTTGGGGACTTTTATTTGTCCCTGTTGATGCACTTGGTTTGTCCCTTTTGATTTCTGTTGACGACCTATTATGGTTGAAGAAGGGATGGTTCAATTGGTTACTAGGCTAACTCTGAAGCCAAAAGACCGGCTGTAAAATTGTTGAAACCCTGTTCAATTCCCAGTGTCTGTGGAGATGTGCCATTTTTTGTATTTTTATTCAGGGCACTCCTTACCATCAGCTGTTTTAAATTGGGGTGCTGTCTGAAGGAGAGTGGGAATATGTTCTTAAGTATTTCATCTGTATGTAATGTTGTTTGAAAATGGACATGTCAGGGACATTAAACAAACTGTACTGATGGGACTGTTCCGCACTCAGAGGAACAGAAAAACATGAGAGGTTAAATTAATGTTGAAGTTTAATGATATACATTATGGTTTGAATAAAGTCAGAGAATTCCTGTCACATTATCACATTGGGGATTAACCTTTCCAACAGTCCCAATGGGATGGTAAATACCTCTAACTCCTTAGAGGAAAACTGCAATTTACCATTGACTGAGTCTGGACTGAGTTTTCTTATCTGATTTCTAATCTAAACAATGCAATGTATACTTGTATATAAGAGAGCTGTTTTCATATTTATCTTTACAATATGCCTGAGGAAGAGACCTAAGAGGTCTTGAAAGTTTGAATCCTAAATCTGCTTAGTTAACCAATAAAGGTATCAACAATTATATTTGCCTCCTGTATTTCTACGGCTAACACTGTACCAACTCTTATCTGTTATAAACATGGAAGATACCCCAATGTACCACACATAAATGAATATGAAAAACCTCCTAAAGAAACTTGCACAACTGAAAAGTGACATGTTCTTCCTGACTACATGCAAAAAGGAAAATGTAATACCTAAAGGATTCATGCTGAAAAATCCTACCCTGGACACATACAACAGCAGGTTTGCACAGCAACTATGTACCAGGACTTCCCAGAGGCTATGCAACAACCTTATCGGGATCTACTACAACAGGAAATCAAAGATACAAAAAGAAATATCAGCTCTCAATGAATAGCTTGGACCAGACACTGAGGACATGCAACAGGCCCTTAAACAATACTACAAGAAACTACAAACACTCCTCATCAACACCAACAGGAAGAAACTGTGATACAAACAGGTTTCCCTGCAGAATCTGTAAATCAACCAGAACAGAACTGCATTGTGAATCTTTCCACACAAAAGCCAAGCAGAGAGGAAGTATCTGTACTTTAAAAAGGCCTGTCATTCTGTCCCACTAAACCTATGGAAAAAGTAACGCTCTGCAGTGACATGGAGGAATTTTTCAGAAAACTCAGACTCAAGGAATTCTTCCATAACAACATGGATAATGATGATACCAAAACCACAGAGCAACATCACAATGTCAATGCACCCACAAAAAGATCCACCTGGACTCCAAAACCAGGAAGTAACCCTACACTGGACAGATACATAGAGAACTTCAGAAACAGAGTCACTGCAGAAATACTGGAGAAATAATGTGAGCCAACACCCAACCTAACCCACAAGGAACAGAAAGCCATAGTCACTAAGGAATAATCAGGTCATTATTATTAAGCTTGCACACAAGGGGGATCTGTTGTTATTATGAACACTGCAGACTACATTCAAGAAGCAAATAGGCAGCTCTCTGATGAAAGATACTATGTGAAATTACAAGATGATCCCACAAAAAATTATATAAAACAACTTAATAAGATCATTAAAGAATGTCCTTCCAACACTGGAGAACAGATAAGGCCCCTACTACCAGCAGATCCAAAAATAGGCTCCTTCTACATGCTACCAAATATACACAAAGAAGGAAACCCGGGAAGACCCATATTTTCAGGAATTGGCACACTCACAGAGAATATCTCTGGCTGGGTAGAAACCCCTGGTAAAATGAACACCCAGCTTCCTTCAGAACACCACGGATCACTTAAACAAACAAATAGGCTTGGGCTCCATTTCAGAGAGCACCATTCTTGCCACTATGGATGTAGAATCCCTTTACACCAACATTCCACACACAAATGACCTAGCAGCATGCCAAGGATATCTGGAACAAAATAACACGCCCAAGGAACTGGTACCAAAACTCATACAATGTATACTCACCCACAATTACTTCAAGTTAGGACAGGACCTCTACCTTCAGAAAATGGAGACTACAATTGGTACCCGAATGGCACCACAATATGGCAATCTGTTTATGGCAAAATTAGAAGAGGACTTCCTGTCCACCTGCCAGATAAAACCCCTTGTCTATCTCCGCTACATAGATGATATTCTTATCATCTGGACCGCCAGTGAAGAGGAACTTCTCAAATTCCATGAAAACTACAATACGTTCCACGCCAGTATCAACTTAACACTCAGTCACTCATGTACAGACATTAACTTCCAAGACACAACTATCAGTATTCAGAACAACTCCATCCACACATCCATGTACCGCAAACCAATGGACAGACCAACCTACCTGAAAAACAATAGCTTCCACCCAAAATACACAAAGAACTCCATCATATACAGCCAGGCTGTCAGATTTCTTCTGACATGACAGACCATGACAAGCACCCCCAGAAACTCATAGGAGACTTTATAAACAGGGTTACAGTGCAAGGAATATTGACAGTCAGATACAGAAGGCTACCCACATGCCAAGAAAAAAATCTGTTGTGCTACAAAGAACAACATAAGGGAAACCGGGTGGCACTGGTGGTCACTTACCACCTCCAGGTTGAAGTTCTATGCAAAATATCAAGAGAACTTCAAACAACATTATATACGGATGAAAGACTTAAGAACAGCCTCCCTTACTCTCCTTCAGACAGCCTCCCAATTTAAAAGAACTGATGGTAAGGAGTGCCCTGAATATACATAGAAAAAATGACACATCTTCCTGCCTACAAAAGAGGTGTGAAACCTGTGCACACATTTACACCACAGACACGATACCCATTCCAACTACCCAGTTACACCATAAGATCAATGGTACCTTCACCTGCAAATCATCCAATGTAATATACCTCATCATGTGTGCAAAATGCCCAACAGCTCTTTATGTGGGTGAAGCTTGACAGCCATTACATAAAACGTGTAATTCCCACAGATACACTGTTAACAACAAAAAGAGATACCAGTGAGAGAACATTTTTGCAAAAATGGACACAGTGTCAGGGACATTAAATTAACTGTACTGATGGGACTGTTCTTCACTCAGAGGAACGGAAAATTATGGGAGGTTAAATTAATGTTGACGTTTAATGCTATACATTATGGTTTGAATAAAGACAGAATTCCTGTCACATTATCACATTGCGGATTAACCTTTCCAACAGTACTACTGGGATCGTACATACCTCTAACTCCTCAGAGGAAGACTACAATTTACCATAGATTGATCAGAGTATCTGGGTCTGGGCTGAGTTTTCTTATCTGATTTTCATTCTGAACAATGCAATGTGTAATTGTAAATAAGAGAGATGTTTTCATATTTATCTGTATAACATGCCTGAGGAGGTCTTGAAAGCTTGCATCCTAAATCTGCTTAGTTAGCCAATAAAGGTATCAACAACTATATTTTCCTCCTTAAAAATAGTGGGAAGTAAGGATGGGCAAAATTTTTACCTTAGAAGAGAAACAGGAGAGAAATTTCACTCTTGCCAAGTGGGATATATTTCACAAAAAGTACAGATTTAAAACTTATTTTGCATAGCTCCTTGCATTAAAATCAATGGAAAGACAGAATTTCTCACCATCATGGCAAATTTCTCATCTTTTGCTTCAAGCATATAAAAGGGTGTCTAACAGCATTCTGTGTTTCTGAGAGGAAGAGAAATAAGCACATTTTTGAGCTAGAGAAGGCAAGCTAATAAATTAGAGTTAAGTAGAGTCTTGTTGGCAGAAAATCTGGTCTCTATTAGGGGAGTCTCGGGGGCAAAGGAAGGAATAAAGGAGTTTGACCCCCGAAGAAAGAGGGACTGTTTCCCATTATGAACAATCGGCAAAAAACTTCAGGAGAGGAGGAGGTCCAAAACATGTACCTCGGTATCAGAATATGAATCGAACACAAGAATACGTTCCAAACCAACGAGAAGGGGTACGTCAGGGAAGAGGAGATCGTGGAAGACGCCCAAGAGGTCGGGGCAGGAGGTTTTGAATTTGTCATTGAGAGCTCTAAATGAATCAGAGATCTCCTTACTCTCTAAAGGACTGGACTTATCTCCTACTAGACATTTTAATCTGCTGAATACCATCTTAGATGTTAATTAATTTGTTAGGAGTCTTACCTTAATTAAACATTTTAATGTTCAAGATGATAGTGAGTCTTCTGTGATAACCACACAATCTTGTGAAATGGGTGGTGGTAATGTGATTTTGGGTGATTCTGAGGGAGAGGATAATAGTAAAGCTTTTTTTCCATAACTCTCAGATAGGTTACAACCTACATTTTCAAGAGGCTTGTACATTGTTTGATCATGAAAGCCTATTGAGGGAAAGTGTACCAACTGCTACACGTACAGTTGGAGTTGAAGCTATTAAGGCTTGGAAGTTTAAACAGCCCTCTAATTTTTATCCAGTTCACTCTAGGGGTACTAGTATGGAGGTTTTTCAGTCCTTGGTAGAGAGAGATTTGAAGACCCTTTATGATGTTCAGTGTAAGAATAAAAAGGGGAAAAGAGTTAATAATTTGACACCTTTAGAAATAAAAGCTTTGAATGATTTGGCCTTAGATTCCTCAATAGTGGTGTGTAATGCAGATAAGGGTGGCTGTGTGGTGATCCTAGATTCTGATACATATCATATGGTGTCCTTGAGACAACTTGGTGATTCTCATTCTTACATTAAGTTGACTAAGGATCCGACTGGGACTTACTCCAAGTGCTTGTTTGAATTTATGAAGTTTTGTGTAGATTTGGGTGTATTAACGGCAGAGGTTGCTGACTTTTTAATGGTTAGATCCCCGATTACACCCATCTCTCATCACTTGCCCAAAGTGTACAAGAGGGAAAGACCCCCGGTTGGGCGTCCTATCGTCTCGGGGATATCCTCATTAAATGAGAATCTTTCAGACGTTTTGGACACTTACCTCCAGCTACTTGTGTTGCGTCTTCACAGCTATACAAGAGATTCTGGACATTTACTGGAGATTGTTGAGGGTTGTACTGGTTTGGAAGAAGTGTAATGGGGTTCAATGGATGTTACTTCATTGTACACCGTTATACCCCATAAGCGAGGAATACAAGCTATTGAGTATCATCTTGAGAATTACAGTACATATTCAGCAGATTTGAAGATGTTTCTTATTTTGTCAACTAGATATCTACTGCAGCATAATTATTTTAAGTATGACGGGACGTATTATTTGCAGAAACAGGGCACCTCAATGGGGGCTAAATTTGCCCCCTCTTTTGCTAACTTGTATGTGGGGTGGTTTGAAGAAATTTACATCTATGGTTCTCATAATGTGTTTCGTCAACAGATTATGGTGTATAGGAGATATATAGACGATCTTCTGTTTGTGTGGACAGGTGATGAGTCACAGTTTAACAACTTTGTCTCATCTTAATAAAAATGAGTTCAACTTGCATTTTACCTCGGATTTTTGTGTTAAGGAGATTGTTTTCCTATATCTTAAATTGTCTATAGTGGACAATAAGGTTCATTCCACTTTTTATAGGAAGCCTTGTAACGGGTAATGCATTGTTACATGCACCCCAGTCATGTTATCAGAGGTATACCTGTGGGGCAGTTTTTGCGGGTTTGCAAGAATTGCTCCACTGAGCCTGAGTTTTGGCAACAAGCGGATGAGCTTTCTGAGAGATTTCTTAGTAGGGGGTACCTATCACGGTGCCCGTGATTGTTCGCCTTTGCTGTCAGTCAGGTGTGTGTATTCTCCATTGGCTGCCTGTTTAACGCCTGCCTAGCACTGCCTATTTAAACCGGCCTGAGGCACCCTTTGGTTGCCCTTTCGTGGTGTCTCTGCATCTGCAGTCACCTGTCTTATGTATCCTTGGGCCTGTTGATCTGCTACCAGTGTCAGCGTTTCTCCACGGTCAGAGCTCCTGCTGCTAGGTTCCTGTCCTCATTCCAGATCCGGTTGACTGTTGTTCCTGATCCTGCTTCTGATCCGGTGCTGGTGTTGTTCCTGCTTCCGTTCCTGACCCGGTTGGCCGTCATGCCGTTCCCGTGGTTGTCCAGGAGGGCAACCTGTTCCTGTGCTGTATCCTGATTTACTCCGTCTGGCTGCCTGTCGCCTGGGTGACATTTTTATCAAGGGGCTTACTCCACAAACAGGTTGCTGATTCCATTGTAGAGAACCTTTTGGTCGTTCCATTGCTCCAGTACGCGTTACTGGTTTACTCCACATACCGGTTGCTGATTCCATTGTATAGAACCGGTTGGGCATTCCTCTGCTCCAGTACGTGGTACTGGTTTACTCCATTTACCGGTTGCTGATCCCGTTGTATAGAACAGGTTGGGCATACCATTGCTCCAGTACGCGGTACTGGTTTACTCATATACCGGTTGCTGATCCCGTAGCATAGAACCGGTTGGGTGTTCCATTTGCTCCAGTACGCAGTACTGGTTTACTCCATATACCGGTTGCTGATCCAGTTGCATAGAACCGGTTGGGCATACCATTGCTACAGTACGCAGTACTGGTTTACTCCATATACCGGTTGCTGATCCCGTTGCATAGAACCGGTTGGGCATTCCATTTGCTCCAGTACGCAGTACTGGTTTACTCCACATACCGGTTGCTGTTTCCATTGTATAGAACCATTTGGGTGTTCCTTTGCTCCAGGACGAGATACTGGTTTACTACATATACCGGTTGCTGACCCCGTTGTATAGAACCGGTTGGGCATTTCATTGTTCCAGTACGCGTTACTTGTTTACTCAATCTATTGGTTGCTGAGTCCGTTGCAAAGAACTGGTTGGGCTTTCCTTGCTCCAGTACGCGGTGCTGGTTTACTCCACATGCCGGTTGCTGACCCGTTGCATAGAACTGGTTGGGCATTCCATTGTTCCAGTATGTGGTACTGGTTTACTCCACACACTGGTTGCTGACTCCGCTGTATTGAACCGGTTGGGCTATTGCACTGTCTATACTTGTAACTGGTTTGCTCCACTCTCCTCTCTTGGCTGCTGCCTCACCATCTCAGCATTAGTGAAGCTGTCCTCATATTCCTACAGGCTGCCTTGCCCAGTAGATTGGCGAGGCCGGTAGAGCCTCTCTCAGTGATTGTTTACCCTTCCGGCTGCCTTGCCCGGTATATTGGCAAGGCCGGTAGAGCCTATTTACATTCTGTTGTATGATTTTACTGGCTGCCTTGCCCAGTATATTGGCAAGGCCGATAGAGCCTATTTACATTCTGATGTACCATCTTACTGGCTGCCTTGCCCGGTATATTGGCAAGGCCGGTAGAGCCTATACTGCTGTATCTTGCTACTACTGTTTGCACCCAGTTGTGTAATTGACATATGTGTATGTACTAGACCCTTGAGGGTTCCCGTTAAATTTTCAATAAAGTTTGATTTTCTATCTTACTCTGTGTCTGAGAGTCATAACAAACCGTGACAGTACCCCAGAGGACTGGTGAAATGAGCTTTAATTAGAGCAGCAAATACGAATAGGAAAGATCTGTTAGTTACTAAAGAACTTACTCAACATACAACTATGGGTAAGGCCCGGCAATTTGATATTTGTTTTGTGACAGAATATAGTGAAGAGTTTAATCAAATTAAACAAATTGTTAAAAAGTATCTACTGATTGTCCAAGGGGATGATAGGTTAAAAGAAGTGGTGTCTAATGGTTGCAAGTTTGTGGCCAGGAAAGCTCCTACCTTGGCAAGTAGGCTTTCACCTAGCCTTTTTTATAGTAAGGGTAGAAAGACCGCTACCTGGATGAATTATACAGGGATGTTTAAATGTGGGGCTAGGAGATGTTTGTCTTGCCAATTTGTTCACATAGGGGAGGACTTCGCTAGTACGTGTAGCAGGAAGGATTATCATATAGTATATTAACTGTAGGACTACTAATGTCGGGTACCTTATTACGTGTTTGTTTTGTGAAGCACAATATGTTGGAAAAACCATAAGACCTTTAAAGAACTGTATTAGGGAACATATACTTTCCATCAAAAATAGGGATGTTACAAAGCCAGTAGCGAGGCATTTTATTAGCTGCAGTGATGAGGACATAACTAAATTCTCGTTTCAGAGCATTGAGAGGATTATGGTCTCTGAGCGAGGAGGAGACATCAGGGCTCTTTTGGAATATTGTGAGGTCAAGTGGATATTTCAACTTGACACTCGCATTCCTAGGGGCCTTAATTCAGAACATGATGTTTCCTTTTTTATTAGACGCTAGTCCTGGATCAATATATATTGTTTGGCTCCGATCACTGCAGCTGATTACAGTTTGTATATTTATTTTGGTAGGGATATCAGGAAACTTTGTTTCTAAGTTCTACTGGGTATTTGTTTTGCCCGGTAGCTTATAAAATTTTGTCTTTTAGTATTTTTTAATTGTATCAGTTTTGTTTCTTTGTTGTAATTTGTATAATATATGGTTATTGTTTCCTTTTGTGGGACAGACTCCTGATTTAGGAGTTATATGTATATGCGATATCAGTTGAATGGGAAAGGTTTGGGAATAATGATGTTTGATTACCCATTGGTTATTGTTTCCTAATGGAGTGTTTTGATCATTATGTTACCATTGGATGTTACGATTTTGAATTTAGTAATTAGCCTTTGATTGGCTTATGGAGGTTTCCACTTTCCCATTTAAACAGTCATTTGGAGTCTGTGATCTGAGCCTATGATTAAGTGAACTTGTTTCACGAAACGCATTAGGCGGATCGTATTTTTCACCTTGTGCATGTGTTCCTGTGTACCAGTTCTTTTAATGGAAGAAATAAAAGTCTGATTTTATTCTATGATTTCTGGTCTCTGAAGTCTGGGTGTTCCGTGAGCACCCTCATACTGTGCCTTCACGTCTGTTGGATCTTGATGAGATTGATGAGGGCTGCTCCGGATTACCAGATTAATAGCGATGGGTGAGTGGATTTAATTATGCATTCATTTTATTATATGGTGTAAAACGTTTAACCGGCTTGTAGCAACCATACTTTCTTTTTTGTTATTAACCCCCAAATACCCCTAAAATTTGGTGTGACTGACTAGGAAGATTCAGACAGTCATTTTCCAAGTTTCTTCCTAATGTGGCTGTTATCTCTGTCCTATGGGAGTCTGGGGGTGTGAGAACAGAGCACAGGTGTTCTACTTCAAATATCCTCAATTTTTTTTTACCAAGTTAACACAGGCATCTGTGATCCAAGTTCCACCCCAATTTGGCTGTTATCTCTGTCCTAGGGGAGTCTAGGTCTGTGAGAAGGGCTCAAAGGAGAATTAACTACAATATCCCAGCATTCTGAGTGACTGATTGGGAAGACACAGGCAACCGTGATCCAAGTTTCTTTCCAATTTGCTGTTATCTCTGTCCTAGGGGAGTCTAGAGAAAGAAGCAGTTTTTTTGTAAACAGGGATATTGATGGGGTGGCAAGTAAATTAAAATAAATAAATAAATAAATAAATAAATTGATAGATGACAGATACAGGGACCCTGAGGATGGGTTATATTGTCTGAACTGTCTTTAAGAACTCTGGGCATAGTTTTGTTAGTTGTTACCTGTTACGGTTTTTATGACACTCAGACCAAGGTTAAAAATAAAACAGTTTTATTGAGGTAAAAATAAGGAACAGTGCCCCTGGGGGCCAGAATAGGTAATCGCAGGTATAGACAAGTAATGGATGTAGTACAGGCCCAATATAGTAGGAGCAAATAGCACTCAGCAGAATCAATGAAGGTAAAAGGGTTAATCAGTCTCTGTTGTGGTGATAAGCCAATGCCCAGTGAATATAAACAGTCCCAGTAGTAGTGAAATAGGCAAGCACTAGCAGTGCGACTGAACTGGATCACTCCCAGATAGTTGTATTAAAATATGCCCAATAGTATAGCAAGGACTGACTGGAGCTAGAGCCAATACCACCACTTGGGTGCAATAACGGAGGAGAGACACTGCTAGAGCCAATGTAACCAGAGCCAGGAGCACCCCTTAGGTGTGGTAATGGAGGAGACACTGCCTATGCTAATGGGACCAGAGCCAAGAGCACTCCTTAGGTGCGGTAACGGAGGAGACACTGCACAAGCAAATATAGCTTGAGCCAAACGCACTTCCTGGTGCGGTATGATGGTACAACACTTTGAGCAATAGGAGACCAGAGCCAAGACACCCTTCTGGTGCCGAAACGGAGCAACACTGCAAGAGCTAACGGTATGCCCAATAGCACCACGTGGTGCAACGACTGCAAGGAAATGAACACCGTAGTTGGAGTTACTGCTCTGCTAGTGTAAACGGATAGGCTCGGTGATGGAGGCAACAAGCTCATCAAGTGTTAAACGGCTCAGAATCGAAGGCAGCAAGCTTGGCAAGTGTATACAGACAGGCTCAATACCGGAGGCAACAAGCACAGCAAGTGTATCTAACAGGCTCGGTAGCGGAGGCAACAGCTCAGCAAGTATACTCTGACAGGCTCGGTAACAGAGGCAACAAGCTCTGCAAGTGTACAGACAGGCTCAATAATGGAGGCCACAGCTCAGCAGAGGAAGCGTGATCAGTCAGTGCAACACTACAAGCACAGTTCAGAATGTCGCTAGGCAAGCGATCGAAATCTCGCAGGAACACTGGAAGCAATCATGGAGCAGGAACGTCAGTCAGAACCGGGTCAATCACGGAGCAGGAACGTCAGCCAGAACCGGGTCAATCACGGAGCAGGAATGTCAGCCAGAGCCGGGTCAATCACGGAGCAGGAACGTCAGCCAGAACCGGGTCAATCACGGAGCAGGAACGTCAGCCAGAACCGGGTCAATCACGGAGCAGGAACAGCAGAGTAGTCAGACGGGCCGAGTCGGTACACAGGAACGCAGGAACACAGCAACAATGGCGCAGGAACAGGAACACGACGGAAGGGCACCTGACAGGTGCCATAGGCCCAGTATAAAAAGGGACACCCTGGGCGGGCCAATCAAGCTCCACCAATGGAAGAGCGCCACAACAGAGAGTGACAAGGAGACACGGGAACCGTGATATTACCTCAGAGTGATGTTTATGTATTGGATTTGCTTGTAATTGGGATTGCCCAGCGTGACATAATTATTTTTTATTTTTATTATTATTAGTAGTAGTTGTAGTATATATTTTATGTTTTGTAATATATTTTAGCAGGTTTTATTAATAATTGTTTTTAAGTGGCCAAGGAGATGGTTAGTGCTTAAGTCATTATATTGTTAAATATTTTGCTTACCACCTTTAAGGAAAAGGGTGTGAAGTATATTTTCCCTTTTCTATTATTTAATTTAGTTAATGTTTTAATGTGATAGATCTCCTTTAACAAACTGAAAATCTGAGTAATTAACTTGCTTTAAGCAGATAAATTGTTCAGTCAGCTTTCAACATGCAAAGACACAACATGAGGTTAAATAAAAAATTACAAATTAAACTGTGGACATGCTCTCAATTCCCATTATTTGAAAGGAACTTATCATGTTATAGTTGCTGCATCTGCAGCTCTGCTCCTCAGGCAGAAGACCTGCTAAGCAAGAGCTGCAATCATGGGCGTGCTTACCTCCCCTACTCTTGCCCCTCCATAGAAACATAGGGGCTGGGTGGGCTGGCCTAGGAGCCATATTATGATTTTGACCCACCATGGAAACATTTCTGAAGATGCCCTTGACTGCATTGTGAGCCCCTGGGGACCAACAGTGTTGCAAAAAACGGGGTATGAAAGGAGACTCCAATGTCCCCCTAGTGTATCTCTCCTGCATCTCTCAAGACAGCTCCCTGACTTGAGTGATGCAGTTCCCACAGACCTGCTGTATTGGAATTGAAACCCTGACACATCAGGCATGTAGGGAATGCATACACAAACCTGCAGTTTACTAGGCAAAAAATTTTCTATGTACTAACCGCT
Source organism: Rhinophrynus dorsalis (assembly GCA_037306005.1). Taxonomy (NCBI): domain Eukaryota; kingdom Metazoa; phylum Chordata; class Amphibia; order Anura; family Rhinophrynidae; genus Rhinophrynus; species Rhinophrynus dorsalis. Next base: position 384,561,927 of record CM074719.1, read on the forward strand.
CTTGCAATATCCAAAAGGGCTGAAAAGATCAATAAAAACAGTACAAACAAATGCACAAAATCCAAAACAATCAAGCAGTAGAAAAGGTTCATAAATAATAAATGTCCATGTACAATAAATGTGAATGAGAAATAATGTAACATTACCAATTCAATGAGATGATGAAAGAAAAAAGGATTAAATTAGTTCTGGAAGGTATGATGGAAGTATGAAATGTATGATCTTAGATAGCTGTCTTGATTTGCAGCAGGTAGAGCTGATAAGTGGCCTTGTCCAATTGGGAAGAGAAACTGGATCTACAACAATGAAAAAAGCAGTGCAAAAAAAGTGTAGAACTTTATTTAGCAAAAAAAATAACATAAAGGAGAGGCAATGCACTCACATTTGCGTTTCTTGGGCTTGAAGCCCTTTTTGTTCTTCTTTTTTTTTAATCTTAACTTTTTGAGTGCCAGAGGGGGTGATCAACACATTACTTTGCAATGCATTCTATACCCTTATATCATTCAATGGGTTAAATACATTTTTACACTTAGATTGGTTTCTCTTTTTTTGTGACTGTATTTTGAGTTGTTTTAGATCCATTTTCATAAACCTGGGATTTGTAACTGAAAGCCACTAACTTCCTGTTTGTATTCAGGCCGAGGTGGTTAGTTTTCCATCCCTTCAACCCACTGATAGGAAAACAAAGCTAATCCAGTCGGTTTTTCTAATTCTGTTTGTACTGTAGCCAATTTATTAAATGAAGATAATTGTCTTTTATATAATGAAATAAAAAAAAACTTTTTGCACTTTTTTTTACCTATTTATTCGTATAACTTTTTAGTGGAGAAAGCGGTTCTGGGAAAACAGAAGCCTGCAAACACATCGTTAAGCATTTGGCCTTCAGATGCGGTTCCAGCAAAAATTCCCTTCATTCAAAGATTAAGCACGTAAGTGACATTTTTAGCATTTCCTTTAAATTACAACAATAAGTAGACTAGCAAGTATTTCAGCTTTCTGTATTTATTTTTAAACTATAATAACCTATGAAATATTGAAAGCCTACATTCTTAATCTAAAATCGTTGTTTATACATGTTTTATGACTTTTGTAGAGAAAGTGGAGGTGTCTAGTTAGAGTTTCACTCATAATTTAACATTAGAAAAAAAGATTAGCATGTTATAACAGGGGTGAGACATCTAAAATTACATTTTGGGGGCAGCCCCTGGTATTTTCCACACATTATTTGATTTATCTATGAGAGACCCGAATGGTTGCAAAGTAGCAGACAGCCACTGGGAATGTAAGCCATGGAGTGGGCTGTTACGTTAAGTCTTTTTACCCTAAAAATAGATTTTTAGGTCATTTAAAGGGGCAGCAGACATGCTGTCCATGTAAAATGAATGTGGGTAGATTATCAACATCAGAATCACAAAATATTCAAGAAAAAGTTTCATTTTTAATTGATTATAAACCATTTCTATTGTTTCAATAGGCAATTTATTTTTCTGCCTTCAAGTATCTTGTGGTTGGCTTATCCTTTGATAGTTAAATGGGAAAACATGAACATACAAAAATGTGTATGTATATGTAACAATCATAGTGAAATAGTTGATGAGGCAGAAAAAAAGAAATGTATCTATTAAGTTTAGCCCCTGCCAAATCACCATTGTTGATCCAGAGGAAGGTGAAAAACAAACAACAACAAAAACCTATTGAAAACATTTACAATTAAGCCTAAAGTGGGTAAAATAAAATACATCCTGACTTTAAAAGGCAGTTGGATATCATCTTGGATCAACATCTGCATAGGTAGCTCATTTTATTTATGTGTGTCAGGACAATAATAAATACATTTTCAAACTTTGTTTAACCCCTTCGCGTCCGGTGACGTACCCGGACCGTCACGCTGGTCCGGCACTTAAGGACCAGTGACAGTCCTGGTACGTCAGGTACTTTTACTCACCAAGCTCCTGTAGGAGAGTGGTGAGTAATACCGAGGACTGAAGCTGATCGCTCCGAAACCGGAGCGATCTCTTTCAGTCTCTCGTTCGGCGTGCCGCCCCACGTGATCAGTCACGTGGGGCGGCACGCCGAAATTCCCTGTCTGGTCCTTAAGGGACCACACACCCCGGGACCGCTGGTCCTTATGGGGTTAAATGATCTCGCTAAACATCAACAAATAATATTGCTTTCAGTGCTGCTGAACTGATTCTGGCAAGCAGGCATTCTCTATGTACTTTATGAGGGTTAAGAACAATTAGTGTAACTCTGAAGCTTAAAATATGTTGTAGGCGATTTACCTTTTCTTAGGATGTATGGTTTAATTTGTAACTGTAAAAATGCAATGGGTACATAGGAATAAAGTGCTGTGCCATTCAAATAAATGGGGTTTACACAGTGTGGCTTCTGATTATTGGATGCATTCCTTTGCATTTGCTAATTTAATCACTGGTTATCTGTGCAAATGCCCATTGGGTTTCTGGAGAAATGTACAAGGAGACAGAGATGAAATAATACATATTTATTGAACAAAGAGAATGTATGGACCATGGGCTAGAGACAGGAGTCAGGGCCCCGAGAGGGTAGTCTGCCAGGCCAGTGGTCAGGAGCCAGAGAGGGTAGTCAGCCAGGCCAGTGGTCAAGAGCCAGAGAGGGTAGTCAGCCAGGCCAGTGGTCAGGAGCCAGAGAGGGTAATCAGCCGGCAAATAGTCAGCAAACTAGGAGGCAGCAGAGTCAAGGAATGAAGCACAGGGTCAGGCACCAGGATAAAACGTAAGCCATGCCAGAGTCAGAAGGAGTCAGCAACACAGTAAGCTATCAGACACCATGTAAGGGCAACTGAATAGCGTAGGAGCAGGCAATATATAGGGCAGTCAAATGGTAGAGTCAATTAGGACCGTAAAACCATGAGCATATAAAGAGACTGCCTCCATAAGAGCTCAGACGCGGGTGCATGCGCAACCCAGACGCAGACACAGGGGAAGGTTGTATGAAGCCGAACAACGGCCAGACCAACCCCGCGGCTCGTATGAAGGCAACCTAGAGGCAGCAAAAAACCTCTCCCGGATGGAAGAGAGGAGGACTGAATTGCAGAATGGCCAAAACCAAACAATACTATCCCTAGGGTGGAAGGAGATGCTCCGAGAGACACCAATGCGGCAGGTACCCTAACAACACTCATGCAAATGATTTTAACATTTGGGATGATTTGTTGTTTTCCTTGTCAGGAAAGAATCCTTTGAGTCTAACTTTTCTGAAGAGCTCCTCCATATCACTGCAGAGTTCTATTTTATCCATAGGTTTGGTTGGGCAGAAAGAAAGTCCTTTTGAAAGTACAGATAACTCTTCTTTGCTTGGCTTGTGTTCTGAGAGGTTGGCAACACAATTCCTTTGTTCTGCACAGCTTGCTGCAGCCTGCAAATCATTCCTGTAGCAAGAGGACTTACCCACAGGACCTACAACCCAGCTAATGCCCTTTATACTAACACAAAATTATTTCACATTTAGGCAAGAACTATACATACAATAAACTTGAACTGCCATGGGAATGCAAATGGCACCACAATATGCTAATCTATTCATGGTGAAATTGGAGCAGGGGATCTTGTCCACATGGCAAATAATGCCTCTGATCTGCTTCCATTACATAGATGATATCGCATCTATTTGCATTGCCAGCAAAGATGAACATTTGTCATTTCACAAACGTTACAATACCATCCATCCCACCATTAATCTAAAACCCAACCATTAACCCACACACATTAACCTTCTAGATTCTACAGTCAGAATTAATATCAACTCCATCAGGACATCTCTGTACCTAAATCCAACAGACAGACCTAATTATTATTATTATTATGGCAGTTTCCATCCCAGATACACAAAAAACTCTATAGTTTACAGACAGGCCATAAGGTATGACCACATATGCTCTCAGACTTCTGACCAAGATCAACATCTTAAAAATCTCAGGAGAGATTTTATCAGTAATGGATTTAATGTTAAAGTCGTGGACATTCAAATTTGGAGATCCACCAGTGTACCTAGAAGAAATCTCCTGGAATACAAAAAAACCACAGGAAGAGAAGTACTATACAAAATCTCAAAAGAGCCACAATCAATACTATAAACTGATAACAGATTAAAAAGTATATTCCTGAGACCTCTACTATAAACAGCCCCCAACCTGAAACAACTGGTAGTGAAGAGTTCTCTTAAGAATACAGCAGACGTGTGGAACCTGTGCACATATATATACCACAGATAAGGTGCTCATACCGCATTCCCACAGAAATCACAACATCAAGGGAAAATTCTCCTGCAGCTCATCTAATGTTGTTTAATTCATCATGTGCGTGAAATGTCTCCAAAAAGGGCTATATTTGGTGAGACAGGACAAACCCTAAGAAAAAGGATGAATTCTCATAGGTTTATTGTGAACCGCAGTGGGTCAACATTTTTGCAAAACTGATCACAGCATTAAATATATCAAAGTGACCGTACTGTTTGAAAATTTTAGGACACAGAGGGACAGAAAGATCTGTGAATATAAATTGATAACCAAGTTTAACCCTCTGAACTGTGGATTGAACCATGACAAGGAATTTATGTCACATTATCCCACGCAATAAACATATTCTGGGCCCTTTGGGTGCCAGGGGACTCAACAGCCCATTGCAAGCGATGGGTTATGCACCCCTCTTGCACTTGGAGGGTTAACTCATACATTCTATAGACTTAGTCATCCCTGGCTAAAGATGAAAAATAACTGGAGAATCAAAAAGGTAATACATCTACAAATCTACAAAGAGACTCTACTGGAGACCAGGGAATGAGTTGTAAACATTGCTGATAAGAAAATTCACTGACAGTGGAATTTAAATATGAAAATAATGTGTTTAACCTGCCATGTATTGTGTATTCCGCCTTATTCTTATTATGCCTGAAGAAGAGACCTAGTATATTGAAAGCTTGCATCCTAGAGTCACTCAGTTAGCCAATTGTAATAATATATTAAATAGTCCACCAGTTGAACAGGAAAATAACCAGTAAAGAGTATCAGGGGTTAACATGCCTCTGTATACCTCCAGTGTATACAGGATAGCCTTGTGTAATGCTCATCAGCCAAAAAGATATACTTCAAGTAGCTTAATAAAATAAGAGCTCAAAAATTTTGAAATATAACAGACGTGTATCAGAAAATACTGTCCTTTCATCAGAGATATCCATGTATAATGCCAATACATAACAATCATTTTGAGATAATTTTTCTGCTATCAAACTATTGTTTGGGAGAAAAATCGCTTTTCTTATTAAATCATTTTTTTTTATATTTATTTAGTGGTTGTGTGATTTGTTTTTGTTAACATTTGCACTAATTTAGCATGTTTAAAATATCTTACTTCCAAAAATAACTAAAACATCACACAGTAATAAAAGTAAGCCAATGTTCCTTGTTGAAGCAGTGTTAATATTGGTATTTTGTACAAAAGAATATCATGTAATTATTTTTCATCACAATTTCCTAATGTAATTTTTTTTTGTCAGCTGAAAAAATCACTTGCAAGTCTGACACCACAAGATAAATGAATATGTATTTTTCAGCTGATTAAATTTGTTGCATGAACTATGTTATAGGTGAACTGCATTTTGGAGGCTTTTGGACATGCCAAAACATCACTAAATAATTCTTCTAGTCGTTTTATAAAATACCTTGAATTGCAATTCTGTGAAAGAAAATCAACTCTATTAGGAGGTAAGTAATGGGTAGAAATTAAATAATCATTTTAAATATCATGGATATTATTTTGAAAGTCATATTCTAAATAATTATTTGCTGTTGTTTTTTTAAAGATGTACTTTAGTTCTTATTGTGATATCTCTATATTAAACCTTTTTTCATTGCTAGAATCTTGGGACATTTTTAATACCTGAGAGGCCAGATACATTCTCAACATTTTAGTAACCAGGGGTATAGGCATGATTTCTGAGGATAACTTTATGGTTCAATATGAAAAGACAAGCTGATCTTACAATGCCTCACTGACAGTAAATTTTGCAATGTGTGATGATATGATGTCATAAATGTGAAAAATAAATATTTTCCATATCATATGTTATATCTCAAATACATGTAAGTTTAAAGCTGTTATATTTAAAAGCCGTTCATCCCCCTGGTGCACTGATACTAAATATGGTACATAATTTGTCACGCATCGTTCTATTTTGTCCGCCTCTGATGTCTCTTGCACATCCGGTTCCCCAACTTTATATGACATGCTTCCTAAGTGTCTGTGTATGAGCTAAGCATTCCTCGTGGGGGTTTTATCTTGGAAATGTTCTCCCTGAGGCTAGTGGTGTACAATCCAACGGTGACAGGTTATCCTGGGCTTTCTTCAGCTCCTGTGTAGGACGTTGCTCACTGGGGGCACTTTTTAAGAGTCAGACCTCATCTAGGAGACATCGGGAACTTCCTGATGCCCCACTTCTATTGATTGTATGTGGTGCTGGTAGGTGATCTATAAATTCCAACAGTAGACACCTTGTGGCTTCCATCCCCTCCAACTCACATCCAACACTTCCAAGTTATGGTGAATGATAGGAGGTTTCTCAAGGAAATTAGAATGCAATGTTGCACAGTGTGCCACCAAAATATAAATGTGTATTTCTTGAAATTTGTTTTTTTTTGCATAAAACTGACACAGACAGATTTTAATTATCTGTAAAATAATTAAACATGTCAATTTTAATTAATAGTCATTAGTCAGAATCAGCACACATAGGCATTCCAGTGCTTCTTTTAGTGTGGATTTGTATTAATACTCAATGTCTGTTTAGTTGAACTAAAGGAAGATTACAGATTATTATATATTATTATTATATATTAGCAATTGCATATATAGTGCAAAAATATATAAATAGTTATAACGGACTGCTTTATGAACTGTATTATATGTCTAGGTAAGTCTTTCTGTTAAACAGCTTAAGAACCACTCATACGGCATATGCAGTTCCACTTTAACGAAGTTATATCAGTGCATGATATGCACTTGCCAGCCACATGATGGCAGACAAACACTGACTATTTGGTACTGAATGTATGTAGAAGTAATTCAGTTTTTTGTTTTTCTCAAAGTGGATTTAATGTACAGTATTGTAAAACGTACTCACACTTTTTGTAGTAAACTATGGGTGTTACATTCAACATTTTTTTAAGACAAGGGATGCATTAAAGTGGTAATTTTACAGCAAAATGGATGCTACTTCCTACTTTTTTACCATTTTTTGTGACCATATGTTTTGACACTGTGTAAGGTAAATGAGCACATGAGGTGTTAAATAGTGATAAATGGCAACATTCTATCATTTTGTTATTTATACAAAATGGGCTGTTTCAAAATTGCAGAAATATGTTTCATGGAATGGGTGTTTCCATAATCAGCAGAAACAAGGTCATATGATATCAGAACATTGAAAGAACTGTATTATATGTCTAGGTAAGTCTTTCTGTTAAACAGCTTAAGAACCACTCATACGGCATATGCAGTTCCACTTTAACGAAGTTATATCAGTGCATGATATGCACTTGCCAGCCACATGATGGCAGACAAACACTGACTATTTGGTACTGAATGTATGTAGAAGTAATTCAGTTTTTTGTTTTTCTCAAAGTGGATTTAATGTACAGTATTGTAAAACGTACTCACACTTTTTGTAGTAAACTATGGGTGTTACATTCAACATTTTTTTAAGACAAGGGATGTATTAAAGTGGTAATTTTACAGCAAAATGGATGCTACTTCCTACTTTTTTACCATTTTTTGTGACCATATGTTTTGACACTGTGTAAGGTAAATGAGCACATGAGGTGTTAAATAGTGATAAATGGCAACATTCTATCATTTTGTTATTTATACAAAATGGGCTGTTTCAAAATTGCAGAAATATGTTTCATGGAATGGGTGTTTCCATAATCAGCAGAAACAAGGTCATATGATATCAGAACATTGAAAGAGATCCATTTATGTAATTCAAAACAGGTTCCTGTCCAGTTCACTACTCCATGTGGGCAATGTGTGTGTGTGTGATGACATATATATTCCATGTAGCCATAACATTCACATTATTCAGAACATTGATTACCAAATGATATAACAAGTTTTTTCTTTTCTCTAGTTTTGAGCAAAATACAGGTTATAATATAATTCTAATGTAGTTATACACTCTAATTTGGGCACTTTTAAATGTAAGTTAGTTTGTACAGGATGTTTGGAGCTTCTCCTTTTATTCATCTGCTAGACAGTAGGGGTGATGTACTAATATGATTATGTGATAATATAGGCACTGAAATCAATGTTTACATGATACTCCTAACTAATACCTATGTACTCAGCTATCTACATCAATTATCCACCTTATGCCAGTATAGGAGTGCATTGAAGTTTGAGGATATTCCATTCCTCTGTGCTTTTTTTTTTGGTGTTCAGTGTTTGTTTGAATTAATGTTTTAAGTTTGATGGAGTGTGCGCACTGGTTTGCACAAAATAAATGATACTTGTATCCACAATATTTGCATGTCAACACCCATGTTTACCAAATGAGTTGTATTGGCAGATTCATACTTTTTTCTCATCCAGTTCTTCTTTGATCTGATTATTACTTGCATTTTTTTCTCTGCATGATATTGAAATTTCTAGTATGTCTGTAGATAAAGGTTCTAAAGCTATATTTTTGATAAAAATTTGAAGAAACTGTCATGTGTTCAAAGACTAGAACTCTTCATCTGTGTACATTCATTTACTATGAGCAGTCCCAGATGGAGAAGGTTTGGCATTTACGTACTGTGGAGTGTAATCTAATACCTACGCTAGTATTGTTTTTCAACACTGTATATGCAGTTATCCTTTAACTACCATAGACACATAGCAATATATATGATACACTTAATAAGTCCAGTATCATAAAAATGACCATTCTATACTATAGTCACACACTCTCCTTTACCAAAGTCAACCTTTCCATTACTTTTATCCTAATCCTAAGCTTATTTTTGGGGTATTCTAAACCATTTCCTTCCACACAAACATATGTTACCAGTCTCATATAGCCCTTGAATTCTACACATGTTTTAAAGGGATAGTAATACTTCGCTTTAACTTTATTTTATTTTGTAGGCATTAAAAAAACATGAAGAATGATACAAGTCTTATCTTTCAAACCTTTATGGTTTATGAGATATTCACAAGCAAAGTTCCCCTCCTCGCCCCTTTCACCTAGTGTAAGCCATCTCTTCTCAGATGTGAATCTGGTTGTAAGACCAGACAGATAACAGAAGGGGACAATTTTCTTTGTATGAAAAGAATGAAAGCCCTCCCCCCTTGACAAGTTTTTCAGCTTTTTCCCTTATCTTAATTGAAGATTGTCCCTCTCTGCAGTCTACTTGGGCACCTCCCTTCTGATCTGGTTGAACAGGGGGGGATACTTTGCTTGTGAATATCTCTTAAACCATAAAGGTTTGAGAGATAAGACTTATATCATTCTTCATGTTTTTTTACTGCCTACAAAATAAAATAAAGTTAAAACGAAGTATTACTATCCCTTTAAGGGAAATGTTTTACATAATCAGGCATAGTTTCATATCACACACACTGATTAAGAAGACAATATTAACACTCTTTCACCACTACCTTCCTTATCCTTTTGCATCACAACATATTCTCTTCCAGTCCTTTGTACTTATTCCTATATTAACTAGTATATGGTACTGACATCTCAGGATAGGCTGTTGAAGTGGTGGGGTATCTTGTCTGCCCTCTCTCTGAGTCCCTGACAGTCAGCTGGGCACTTGAAAGTGTAAAATGCACAGGTGATTATTATAAAAAAAATCCAGACTCCTAAGCTAGCAAGCGCATCTAGTATCTCTTGAAAATCTGACCTGTTGGTGTGTCCTGATAACTTGTGAGTCACTGGTGTAGAGGTAGACAGGTAAAGATGGGAGATGGAGTTGCTTGAAGTTGTAGGGAGTGTGGGTGTCATTTTTTTGTAGACATGGTTATTGTGCAACCAAATATCCTGTTGTACCATTGGAAGATAGGACATTGAAGACCTTAAATTGTAGAAAAGCACATAACATAGTGGGAGGGAAATTCAAACATGCTGCACGCAAGATGGATATTCTACTGGGGAGCCAGTCAACCAGCTGGGCAGCCTGAATAAGTGTGGGCTATGCATGAAGCAGAAGGTTATCACCAGTATTGTCTCTTGCTCTGTCATTAGAGACAGGCTATTTGCAAGATAGCCCATACCATTCACATGCCTCTTTATGTATGCAGAGCTTTGCGAGACAGTCTCACAAAGATATAGATGAGTTAAAGAAACTTCTGCAGGTCATAGATGAGTAGCTTGTACCTTGCTGCTTGAAAGATGTTTTTGTGTCTGCTGCCAAGGGCTCCAATATAACAGCTGCCTTGAAAATAGCAGATATTGTACATGAACTTTGCTTCATGAATGTCGTAAATCTAATTGTTACTTGATTCCTTTCAATATCTGATACCTTCAAAGAAATGCAAATATCACCACAATATATAAGCACATTTTAGCTGGTCCTATAGTGAATATAATTTTTTACATCTTGCAAGACCATACCCATCTGCTCCATCATCAGTTTAAAATGGAGGTCCCTTTCAGGTGGAATTCCATCTTGTAAATGCTGGAGCATTTGCATTAGCAGAACAAAGCTATTAGTGAATATATTATGCTTTACTGGAAGACTTTGGAAGGGGCTTCTTTGTCACCAGGTCAGTGCCAGCTAATGTGTAACTTATTTGAGCTGCTGAAGCATTTACTGGTTAGTTATGCCAGAGGAATTAGTGATATATTCTACTACTATCTATATTACAGAAACAAATAAGATAATGGCTGTTGATTCTTACAATGACAACACAGAGAGGAATCATCCGGTCAATGACTTTAGCATACTTTGCATTGTCTTCATTAACCCCTTGAGTGCCAGATGGGTGTGGAATGCATTGCAAAGCAATGCATTCCTAACCCCTCTGGCACTCAAAGGGTTAAAAGCAATGAGGAATAAATTCTACCTACAATGCTGGACCTCAACTTTAAAATTTCTGAATTTGTGCAGGTACAACACTACAACTAGTAGCACTGAAAGTCCACTGTGTCTGCACAATTGCTGGTGGGCAACTAAGGGTTTCCACTGCAGAATGCACCAGTGATAGCCACACACTGTACACACATAATATTATCTCACAGATCTATCAGAAGAAAATGTCATGATAGTTTACGGTATGATAAGCAAGTCAGACATAGAGACCACCATCGTAGTGAACAGATGTATTTCATATAATCCTTACATTATAAAATAGAATTTATATAATGTCATTACTTGAATGACATCCAGATTTAGGGATGGGCAAAAATCCTTTCACATAGAAACCTCAAAAAACACCTGCCTTTTAACTAATCACAATAAGTTTCTTGTGTAGACTTTACTGGTTTCCTTCTATTCCTGAGAATTCTCAGCAGAGTTGTCAGACTTGTATGTATGGTTCTATGGCTATTAGACAGTGGGATAAGGCTGGGATTCAGAGGTCAGTGTATTGGGTTTTATGACTATCAGTGTACTGGGACATGGCTAATGGGATCAGTATGTGAGGTTTTATGTCTACATGTTTGCCTGTTACCGATTTACTAAGCTGCACACGTTGACAAGTCTCCAATTAATGCCACTTGCATCAGTTGAAATGCGATGGGAAAGTCTATGGGATATTTCCTGTACCCCTTACCATGTATTAACCACTAATGACCAGAGTACTGTGCAATATACTGCTAACTCGTTAAGAGTTTAAACATGGTGTAGAAGAAGTTATGCAACTTATGAATGCAATGTAGCAGGTGTTAGAGTCTTGCTGGTATTCACTTAAAAAAGGCAAACTCTGTCTGTATTTGCTTCAGTGATCGTGCACTGTAGTGCATGCTATATAATGCAGCCATTGGCATTGAGGTTAACACCAGTGGGACTGTACTGGCAGATTCTTTTATTTGTCCTTTCTTGCTTTGGAAGTTACAGAGGACCCACAGTAAAACATTGAATACATTATATGACTACAGAGCATAAGGCAAATATGTAGACCATTTAGTCATTTTTTCCTCTCATATGCTCACTTCCACCAACACCAGTAAAATTATCGGTGGCAACTGATTCGTATAAATGGTAAATCAGAAAAGTCTACAGATGTACTTCTCCAGCCATCCATTTATAACATGTGCATAATGTCTGTATATATATATATATATATATATATATATATATATATTATTTTTTACATTCTTTACTTTCAATTAATTGTGATAAATCAAATCTTTTTCATCATGTTTTAGCCCAGATATGTACAAACCCCAGTTTGAACATAAGTGACAGAGTGCATTATACAGTTGCCAGTCGATTGTTTTACATAATTTTGCTATTGCATTAGTAATGGATTTAATTCACTTACACATACAATATTATTGTACAATTATAAAATGGCAAGGTTCCTTTCAAAAATATTTTATTCTGCAAAACTTATTTTATTAAACAATAGTTAATGCTCATGTATTTGAATTTCAGGCAGAGTGTACACATACATGTTGGAAAGGTCTCGTCTCCTTAGTCACACTCCAGGACAGAGCAATTTCCTTATTTTCTACTTTATGATGGATGGATTATCTGCTGAAGAAAAATATACGTTATACCTCAAGAATACAACAGCACACAGGTAAACAAGGATTTAAATGAATTATTTCTGTGTTTTTGTACTAACTGCTTATTGAAATTTCTTATATATGTAACACAAGTGGACATGTTGAAGTCCACTAGATGTTGTGGACTAAAACTAATAGCATTGCCTGCCTGGTGGTGATAGGAACCATCAACCTGAATAAGCAACAGCTGGAGGGCTTCAGGTTGTAAATTACAAAGGAATTAGAGGCCAAATGTTTTTATTATTAGGCAAAAGTAAACAGCTCTTATATGACTCACTCTAGCCACTTCCCAAGCTTGGCCAACCAAAAAAAAAAGTTTATTCAGCTTAATTTATTATATGGTTGGGCAAATAAGATCTATGCAATAATGTGCTTCATATTGGCTCCCTGATCAACAATCTAGACAAGATGACTTAGCAGTTCTTAGCAATTCACTGCAATAATGTATAGTACAAGCTGCTGTACCAAGACAAAACAATCCTCCTGCTAAATACCTTTTTAATGACTTAAAAAATACAGGGCACTGCTACCAAAAGTATGGTGCATAAGGGATTCGCCTGAGGATGTTCAGTTAAATTCGGAAGGATGTTTTATGCCATATTTAACTACTGTCACCTGTCTTACTTTATAAATATAGCAAACACCACACAATATGGCCAACTACATTGTAACACAAGGAACTATTTCTAATCATAAGGAGATGCATTTTCACTTCACAGCCTGAGAAGAAGTTTATATTTAGCCTATGAGGTGATAATTGTTCCCAATCGTTTCTCACATGATGCCCCCCATTTTGTTTTTCAACAAACCTTGGTGACACCCACCCTTTATTGAAATAAAATGGTATATTGATAGTCTTAATTTTATTTATTGCGTTATATATTTTGAAGAAACTAATTATACTTCTGTATTTATATTTATTTGCAGGAGACATTTCTACAAAACCATAATTCATATAATCCCTGCAAAACATGTGTATATTGCTGACATTGCAGACTGTGATATTGATAAGTGTTATTTGAACTAGCCTAACTCACACTTCTTCCTGTTATCATTTTTTGGCAATATAGGTCAAGGATGGGTAATTTAATTCCCTCCAGCTGTTGGCTGGCTAGGGATTATGAGAATTTTAGTTTTTAACAGCCAGGGGGCCTCTGGTTGCCCATCCCTGATAGTGCGGAAAGAACAAAAAGAAAGGGGAGCCTCATAGAGTAGTATATAGATACACATTATTGCAAAACCCACTCCAAACCCCTCAATCAGGGTACTCAAAGATTAAGGTGGTCTATCAGACACCCATATGTTAGACAAACAAACAGTGCAGTTGGATGGTATTAAAATTCCCCTCTCCCTCTTGGGTATATTCACTGACTTTTCAGCAGCTCCTAGACATCCAATTGATGTTCCAGCAAACAAAACAAAACACCCTATGCTCCTTCATTCTAAATAGAAAATTTTGTATATATAAATGCCCTGTATCTAATACTGTGTGCATAAAAATATGAGGATTTGGTCCCAAAATTTTTGGCCAAAGAGGTGGGTAGAATTTATAGATTGAATGGGTTAATGAGGGACTGCTACAACTACTACTACTACCTTACACGTTATCATTGATTTTAATGCAAAGAGAAAAGAGGAAAAAAAGAAAAACACAACTTTTCAATAGAATTCCTGTTGAATGAAGAGAATACCATGTTTTTAATATTTCACTTTTGAATGAAAACGTTAACCTATTCCTAGCTATGTGTATATACTTTAACAGTATGATAATGGTGACACAATACTACCTTCATCAAAATATACCTTATCTTGGCTATTTTGACTGTCATTATACATTTAAAAATTATTTAACTTATTTTGATTAACACCAACATATCCAAAACATATTTTTCTGTAAACCTCCACATACTATTAAGAAGTTGAAGTAAAGATAAAAAATAACTGTTCTTACACAAATATGATATGTGGCTTTACCATATTCTGCTTTTCAATGATGTTCCTTTATTGGAAAAATTACTTAGAACATCATTTTACCTTCCTAAGTGAACTAGCTTGTGATGTCCGTACTTTTGGCATACTTTGTCAGGTCACTATTTATACATTTATTTTATTACTATTTCTATGTTTGATTATTTCGGTTATTTCCTTTTCTACACCCTTGCCCCATTCTTCACACATATTCCATAGATAGAAAAACATACAGATGCATAATCCAACATGGATCAAAAGTTTATATAAGGATAATAAAGAAAAACATTAACCTCTGCAATATCCTTAGGTGTTATCATGCAATCTGATTGGAAAACATTTGTTTCTGGTTTCATGCAACAGAAACTAAATCATGGACCCAAGTTTAAGCAGACTAAACACTCCACTCTCCACTAAATAGTGCCATATATTAACCCCTTAGTGACAGCCGCGTGCGTACGCGGCAGTCACCTTAACACCCGGCTAACATTTTTTTTTTAATGATTCCGGAGTCTCCGAACAGCATGCAGTCGCACGGAGACCCGGACTTCCGGGACTTACCAGGTATGTCCTCTGTCACTAAGTTACAGTTTTTGCGGGAAGTACCATAGTATTTCATGCTACCTTCGTCCATTATATAGGACCTAGAACTACCCTTTTACGAGGTACTTTAAGATTGTTTAACCTCGTCTTTAGGTTTTATCATAAACCCTGACATGAATATGTATTCCATACTTATTCAACTTTTATATATATATATATATATATATATATATATATATATATTTATATCCTATAACATAAAGCGATAGAATGCTTCAGTGTAACCGCACATGTGCAGTAGAGACTGCTGGGTGCACTTTAGCCCGTGTATATGGGCTTTGATACTAGTATATATATATATATATATTACTGACTTTTGTTAATACATCTTACTACTTCTATCCCCCTCCTCTCTATATAGTGAGATAGATTCTCTATACAGTTCTAGCAATTCCTATTTTCTTATCACATTTCCCCTTTGCATTTAATGAGGGAATTTAGAGACTGCACTGATGAGGAGCAACTATTGTTTGTTTGACGACTACCATATTAAATCCAACTCTTTACTTTATATCAGTGGTTCTCAAACCATGCCCTCAGTGGCCACTAACAGGCCAGGGCTTAGGAATTTCCCTGCTAGAGCACAGGTGTGTTGATCAGAGGTTCATTCAAATTGATTAACTCACCTGTGCTCTAACAAGGAAATCCTCAAATCCTGTCCTGTTAATGGCCAGGGCTGAGACTTTAATAGACTTTACTTCGCAGTACACACTGTTATCCATGGTATTATATTATAGATCTCCCCCCCTCTCTTTCATCTACGTCACTGCAATATCGTAATACTGCTAGCTCTACAAATTCTCTAACAAGAGTTGTTTATAGTTCTCATTTCCTTGCAATACAGGCACTCCATTACTTGTGTTAATTGCCATTCTTCTGGTAGTCATGTTGTCTCGTTATGTAAGAACACCTCAAGGAGGCTAATCTCTTTTTTACACTTTTATCTGTACCTATCCCCATATGGTTGCTAATATGTAGGGAAGATGGATCGTTGTGGTGTATTCTTCACCTTCCACAAAGATTTGGAGGTTGAATGAATCTTTATGTACTGACCATTCCGCAATGGATAGGATTGGAAAACTAACTCAAGAATACTTTTTGTTAAATTATACAACTGACACATCTGACACGATTTTATGGGAGGCCCACAAAAGTGTAATTCGTGACCATTTTAATAAACTTGGTTCTCATGTTAAAAAACTTAGATTTAACTCTTTGTGTGCCAGAGGGGTATGGAAAGCATTGCTTTCTAATGCGTTTCGTACCCGTCTGGCACTCAAATGATTAAAAAACCTTGGATCTTCTCGATACAATTAGGAATCTAGAAAGCAAACATAAAACAGCCCTATCTGAGATAGACTTGGCTAACTTAACCAACGTTAAATCGGAGTTGAATGAGCTTCTTCAGGAAAACACACTTAAATCACACATGTGGCATAAATGTGGAAAATCATGAGCGAGACTAATACATTTGAGAAGGAAGCTGATTAGAGTTTCTCAGTTGCGTACCTCAAATGGGAAGATTTCTAAAACATACTCACATATTGCCACTACCTTCATCTCCTATTATAAATCTTTACATAATTTAGTACGGCCCACAAATATTAATCCAAAACAGTTTTTAGATAGTATTGGGAAGTTTTTGGATAAAGCTAATTTAACCTCTTTGAATCATCAGGACCGCTCATCCTTAGAATCTCCCATTACGGAGCAAGAATTATCTGTGGCCATCAAAGCAATGAAAGGAGGCAAAAGCCCCAGTCCTGATATTTTTTCACTACTGTGTTATTGTACTTTCCCTCTTTTATTGCATAAATACATGCTTAGATCCTTTAACGCTGTACTTGGTGGTCAAACATTTCCTTCACAAGTCTTAGAAGCCATTGTAGTGGTGATCCCTAAACCAAATAAAGATCCCCTTATTTGCTCGAATTATACACCAATTTCGTTGCTCAATGTTGACCTTAAAAATTATGCAAAAATATTAGCGAATCTACTGAGGTGCCTATTGACACACCTGATCCACCCAGACCAAAGTGGTTTTGTTCTCGGAAGAGAGGCTAGGTGCAATACCTCAACTGCAATTTCACTTATGTATTTATCCATCACAAAAAAGATACCATTTATTTTTGTATCCACAGACGCCAAAAAGGCCTTTGACAGAGTACATTGGTCATATATAAATGAAGTCTTGCACAGGGTGGGTGTGGGGCCTCCCTACTTAACTGGTATAATGAGTCTCTACAATAAACCATTGGCTAAAATCTTAGTAAACAGTACATTATCTTAGCCTTTTGAAATAACTAACAGAACCAGACAAGGATGCCCTCTATCCCCGCTTATTTTCATTCTCACTTTAGAACCGCTTCTTAACATAATCAGACAAAACGCCTTAATTACGGGTATATTGGCAGGTAAAGAGGAATTCAAAATAGCAGCCTATGCTGACAATGTCTTATACTTCATTTCTAATCCTTCCCATTCTCTCCCTTATCTCGTCTCTTCTCTTGAAGAATATTGGCAAGTTTCACAGGCACGTATCAATTATACTAAATCTGAGATTTTGAATATCAATATCACTGATCAAAATACTGCAACACTACGTTACCAGTTTACTTTCTCTTGGTCTTCCTCCTCTCTAATTTACTTGGGTATTACTCTCTCTCCGGATATTCCATCCCTCCCGAGACTCAGTTATGAACCCCTCATTTCCTCTATCTCTAATGATCTTTCAAACTGGAATAAGTATTATATTTCATGGTTTGGCAGAATAAATATAATTAAAATGATGGTCCTTCTCAAATTAATTTATTTATTTAACGCTTTACTGATTAAGATTTCTTCCCATTATCTAACGTCTCTCACTTCTATCACTACCTCTTTTTTATGGAATGGGAAAACTCCTAGGATCAGAAGACAGATCCTAACTAGGCGTATTGCACATGGAGGTCTAGCACTCCCGGACCTTGTCAGGTATAATAGGGTGGAAGCTATTTCTAAAATACTAGATTTTCACCCCTCTAACCCTAAAAGATGGACTCTAATACTTATTTTCTTGCACCTTATGATCCCATTCAGCTGTTCTTGATTCACTCTCCAAAAAACATTGCGTGTTTTCAATGACACCCTATCTTTGGCCACCTTCTGGATGTATGGTTTGCTTTACAAACTGTCCAACCTCTAGCTCCATTTCCTTATCCCCTATTATCCATTCTGCATAATCCGGATTTTCCTTACTCATCCCTTCCACATGTCAATAAGATAATTACACTATTGGACTTTCATTCTAAAGCACCTCACGCTCTTGAATTTTTAAGTGAACTTCCATGGCTTACTCGATTACAGGTAGAACATTAGTTTCAGTCAATTCACAAAGCCGATGGTTTGGTACGATCATTCACCCCCTTTGAGAACTTACTTTCCCATCCTCTTCTGTTAACTTTGAAACCCGTTTCCTTTTTTTACCATCTTCTTTGTGAGGTCTTGCATGAAACCAAGCCTTATTTTGTCCGTGTTTGGGAGAACAGTATTTCACAAAGTCTTTCTGACTCTCAATGGTCAACTATTTTCAAAACTAACTTTATTTGTGCTCAAGATACAGGTAATAGAGAGATGAATTATAATATTAATTCTGGATGGTATTTAACACCTTTACATATATCTCAATTTATACCTACAGCTTCCCCTGTTTGCTGGAGGTGTAACTCTCATGTCGGTAATATGCGTCATATTTGGTGGTACTGCCCCTTAATCCCTTAATGACCGGCCGCGCATGCATGCGGCAGTCACTAAAGGACCATGGAAGCATTTTTTTTATTTGCCGATCCGACTCAGGGCTCCCTGAACAGCATGTAGCCACGCGGGGAGCCCTGAAATCCATGACAGTCCTGGTACATCATGGGTTAATCTCACCCCTTTTGGACAGATATCATAACACACCTCAACTGTGTCTTTGCCCTAAATCTCCCAGCTGACCCTTTCATTTATCTATTTGAGTATAAGACGCACTTTTCCTCTTCTCTAATAGATATTTCTCCATCTATTGGAAATGTATGCCTTTACTATTTAATGCTGCAAAATCTCTCATCCCCTTAAACTGGAAGAAATCTTCTCCCCCTGTATTGTCAGATTGGTTCAACAAGATAGATTACCTACTCAAATTGGAGAAATCGCATGCAATTTCTACAAATAGTTTGGAATTATTTGCCTCTGTGGCACACATGGTTTACCCATCATCCTCAAATCTAACACTCATTATAATATCACTTTTTTCTGACTACTGTTTTTTCTTTTCTTTCTGGCGAATATCCTTAGCATTCGGCATGATTGGTATATTAACATTCCAGACAGTGAATTGTATTTATTAGCATTAATCATCTTTCTTAATCGTCTACTAAGGCTGTTAGACATTATCTTGAGAGTGCAACCATTCCCCTTTTCTCTGCTCCTCTTTCCCTCTTTTCTTTTGACCTTCTCTTTTCTTCCCCCCTTTTGTGTTTTTTTTTTTTTTCATTATTACTACCTTCGGAGAAATCCACTATGGAAGTATTTGACTATTTTGGTATGACTCTTATACTCCAGTCACGTCGAAAGGACTGATTACTATTGCTTTGCTTTTCCGCTATGCTACTGTCAACAGAAATGCACACAGTTTTTTTTTTTGTGTGAATATACTTTTAATGTGTATGTCTTAATATCTCAATAAAGTTTATTTAAAAAAAAAAAGAAAAAGGATGTAAGTAGCATTCTCTAAACAGACATTTTGGGCCTTGTGTTAAAAAGTGGAGGAATTCTGGGATTAAAATAACACCATTAGGGACAAATTAAAATCTCCATTGATTTAAGTGGGATTTTAAGCCTTTGAAACCGAGCATTAAAAGGGTTAAAACCCCCATTCAAATCACTAGGAAATTTCATATCTTTTATTTCTACCTTTTGCTGCAGTTGCCTCCACTTTTCTTTTGGAGGTAATTTTTGCAATTAAACCTGGCATTGATAGCATATGATTTGTTTTGATATTACATTTGACCATGCCCAAGGAATTAATCAGTAACCAAAATGTCTTTATCTCTTTGAAAATGTTCCAGTTTAAAGAGATAGTAATGGATCTTTTTAACTTAATTTAATTTGTTTTTATATCATGCTATTTTGGCTCTATAAAGGTTTGAGAGATAAAACTGGCCTCAATTACTTTATTTTTTTAATAGCTACAATATTAAATTAAGCTAAAGTGATCCATTACTATCCCTTTAAAGAGAATATAAAATTCCAATGTTAACAATATCTGTTAATGCTACTTTTTTCTTTTGAATATCACATATACCATATCACATATATAAGCTTCTTATACATTCTAATACATCAAATCAAAATAAAATATAAACTACATTGTACTGTACAATTCACACTCGCTTGATATATATACTAAATCAGCCTCTCATTTCCCACCTTGCTTTCCATGCTTTATAATTCTGACTCTCCAGTTCTAGAGAGATGTGTGATTAATAGGTGGGGATCTGAAGGTAAAACTTGTACAGCACACTAAGTAGACCTTGGGGAAACCTCCCATTTTTATTTATTTTTATTGCTTCAGCAAACACACCACTTATGTCATTCTAGGAGTATACTAGCAATAGATGCTAATCATCAATTGTATTCCACTTTCAAGGCTCCTGAAGCACTACACAAATGTTATAACTCAGTCATGTACACCTACTAGAGATCTAAAAAACATACAGGTTCATTACTTCAAAATGGCTGCTTCATTCAAATGTTATGAGTTATTTCTTAGTTCTATACTTGCCTATTACCAATTTAAACTCTATCTATGTCTAACATTCTTCCCTTAATGTCATGAGTCAAAGGAAGGGTAGTGTGGGAAGTGTATAGGCATTTCAATGTGTTTATTTCCTCTGAAATGTCCAGAATTCACTTTTCCTGCTCCAAACGCCAGTTTCTCTATAATACATGTGCAGTGATTTCCCTGGCTCATTTTCATTAAAAATACATAACCTTTAAAGCTGAACATTTTATTTTATTGAGATAATAATAATTATAATTTTATAATTCAATATCATACAATAAAGCATACTGTTGTGATTATATTTGTAAAATCTCACTCAACTGAAAAAAGTCACAATGACCCTTATACAGAAAAGTAGAGCAATTCTGGAGCAAAACAACTGCACCACAGGTGACAAATAATTATCATCATTGATCTAAATAGACAAAAACATGGTGTCCTAGGTCAAGGTACGTTTAGCAGCTCTACCAAAGCATTAGACAAAAGGTGCAGCTATAATATTAAATGCACACTAGCAGTTATGGCAGGGCTTCACCTGTGCGGTGAATTATTTTTTAACTCTTTCAGGAGAGAGGTATCCAACACATTGCATTTCGATGGTTCTCAAAGGGTTAATTGTATTGTCAGGGGCAGACCTTCTAGTGGGGCATCAAAACCCCTACTGATGACCCTCCAGCTACTGATCAATAGAGGCAACCCAGAGGATCAAGGGGGCTCCCCTTCTTCCATCCTGCCTGAACTACCAGGAAACTCTTTCACGTCAATGTGGGAGACTTTCCATGACTGACCTGAAAAGGTTTCCCAGAATTCTGATCCCTCCCACTCCTACCACATAGTTCGGGTAGGATGGAATCAGGGGAGCCCTCATGCATCCCTCCATCACCTGTTTCGATTTCCTATTCAAATAGTCTGGTAGAGCAATAGCTGGAGGGGCATCAGGAGGGTTCCTAATGTCCCACCACTAGGCCTGCATATTTGTGTTTTTTTTTTACTTTTAACAGAGAAGACTAACTAGAAAGAAGTTGTTTGAGGAGGCAGGGGGAAAAGTCCTCTGTCTCCTCCTAAGCCAACTATGGTGCTGTGCATTTTATTTTGTCGAGGAGCCCACCCCAGTTGTATGCCATTGGCCAGACTGGGTCTTATCTACCAACAATTCAGATACAATCTTGGTGTTCAAAAAATGCCCTAGCCTTTATATATATATATATATATATATATATATATATATATATATATATATTAATATACATTTTATACACCATGAAAAAAACATAAACGTGATACATACTAGACTAACAAATAATAAAATATACAAATGTACACAGTAATTTAGCCAGATCTCAGACCCTTAATTAGAATGTAAATGTGGGCAGTACTTTATTGTGGGAAGACTCAGCCAGCAGTGCAGTATATAGCTTTCAGGACTTCAGCCTTGTTGTCCTTTCCAGCAGGCCCTAAAGACTCCTTGTCCCCTTGGAAATTTTCTGAACAAAATTACCACCCTCATGCTGCTAAACACATTTGCCCTCCCATATTTGTCTGAAACCATACATTTTATGACACCAATGCTTGTGCCTTGGGAATTCCAAGAATTCCAAGGTGAGAGTAGGCAAAATGGTAACCAACTGCTAACTACGTCTAAGGCCAGGACATATTCAGAAAATAAACCATCACAGGGACACCCATGGAATACTTCTACCCTCCAAATTAAACATTGATACCCCCCTCAATATTCTACCTGTCCTGTCATTAGAACGTGTATAGTTTAACCCTTTGAGTGCCAGAGGGGTACGGAACGCATTGCAAAGCAATGCGTTCCGTACCCCTCTGGCACTCAAAGGGTTAAGTAGCAAGGACAGTAGTACTGTTTCATATACAGAGAGCAAACAAAAGTGAAAGTATGTGCATCATATCCTAACTTTTAACAATAAATAACAAATAATAATCAATGAGAATTGTCGCTAAAAGCATATGTAGCTTGCTCGCCTATGTATTTTGGGAGTTTTTTCTCTTCCAACCTCCTTAGTTGGTAGCTCCCTACACATATGTGCCTTCTTTATACTAAATACACATGGACAAACCACATACATGCTTTCAGCCACAAGACCTCAATGTGTATTATCTGTAATAAGTCACTGGTTATTTTTGCTCAACGTTAGGATCTGGTGCACGCTCTGTGTTGTTTCACCCCTTGAATGCTAGAGGTCTCTATGAATCTCTTCACAACGCATTTGAATGTTAGGAATGTTTGTTCCCTGTGTTGTAGTTGGTAGTCCACTCGCATAGCTCCACTTTGTTCTTTATTTTTTTCAGACGAAGTCAAGTCACATAACAATCTGTAAAATGCAATGTTTCTATTAACCCCTTAACGACCGGCCAAACAGCGCGGCGCAGTCGGTTAAGGACCACAGAGCTTTTTTTTTCTTTTTTCTGCTTCTGGACTCCCTGAATGGCATGCAGCTGCGGGGGGGAGCCCGGAATTCCATGACGGTCATAGTACGTCATGGGTCAGATAGACCCTTGACGTACTATGACCGTCAAGGGTCGTTAAGGGGTTAATGACAAGTTTTATTTTTTTCTTCCTTTTTGCTTTGTGTGTATCTGATTTCTGTTTTCATATCCAACATTTCTAATTGGAACTGCTTCTAATACTAGGTGTTTTGTTCGACTGGTGGCTATTTACCCTTTACATGCATTGCAAACCCTCACACTCAAATGGTTAATAGAGTGACAGATGGAAAGTATATGCATAAATTATAGCTTTGTAGCATGAAACCCATGATTTTTCTTTACTAAGGAATGCTTATCAAATGCTAAGTACTCCTCCAGCATTCTCGGATTCTATTTATGCACAGACATTTATGGATAGATATGTAAACAGCACATGCCACATAAACAAAAGCTTAACCTTGCTATTTCTGGCTAAATTATAGGGAATCTCTACATAGTACTCAGCTGTGCTAGAACATAAAATGGAAAAAGAGGAATTACATACAAAAAAGTGTTTCAAAGCAACAAGACTTTTTTGGATCAAATTGCTCAGCTAGACTAAACCTTAATGCATTGTATTGCAGACCTCTCTAGAATAAATTAAAATCTATAAAAATTCTCTATTTGTTTTCTGAGGCCTAAATTCTAGTCTTACATATGCACTGAGGGAGAAGCCGTTAGTGCCTTTTCCTGGGCTCCTTGTACTGCAGAAATCTTGATTTTGCAGGATTGTCTGTAAATGGGCTGCAATAACAACCTTTCTGAATATAAGAGCAGTAGGCAGTAATCACAATACAGTAAATGATTGTGGTTCTTATCTCTCATTAATGGCAATGTAAAAATCAAATCAATTCTCTCTAGAGAAAGCAGTTCACACGTAATTAAAAAGTAAGATTGGGGGGATTCTATTTTAGGGCTGTAACATAAGAATTAATTTTATATTTTATATATTAAAGTTATATCAGCCAATTTAATTTTTAGATGTTAGTTTCCCTTTAACTAAGAGCTTATGACTGGAAAGAGATGAGAGTTGGTACCGTGTTAGCCGTAGAAATACAGGAGGCAAATATAGTTGCTGATACCTAGGAGTCTTAAATAAGCCTTCATATAGGTCATGTCAATTCCATACTCATTTCAGTAGTACCTGTGTTCTTTCCAGTCATACAGGAGGCAAATATAGTTGTTGATACCTTTATTGGCCAACTAAGCAGATTTAAAATGCAAGCTTTCAAGACCTTAGGTCTCTTCCTCAGGCATGTTATACAGATAAATATGAAAACGTCTCACTTATATACAAGTACACATTGCATTGTTTAGAAAAGAAATCATATAAGAGAATGCAGTCAAGATCCTTTAATCAGTCAGTGGTAAATTGCATTCTTCCTCTGAGGCTTTAGAGGTATTTATGATCCCATTTAGGGCCGTTGGAAAGGTCAATCTACAATGTGATAATGTGACAAGAACTCTCTGTCTTTATTCAAACCATTATGAATAGCAATAAACTACCATATTAACTTAATCTCCCATACTTTTTTGTCCCTCTGAGTGCGGAACAGTCCCATCAAACCAGTTAATCTAATGTCCCTGACACTGTGTCCATTTTGGCAAAAATGTTCTCCCACTGGTGTCTATTTCTTTTTGTTGTTGACACTGGATCTGTGAGAATTAAACCTTTTATGTAGTGCTTGTCCAGTTTCACCCACACAAATAACTATTAGGCATTTTGCACACATAATGAGGTATATTACATTGTATGATTTGCAGGTGAAGGTACCATTGATCTTATGGTGTAACTGGGTGTTTGGTATGGGTACCTTGTCTGTGGTGTAAATGTGTGCACAGGTTCTGCACCTCTTTTGTAGGCAGGGAGATGTGTCATTTTTTGTATTTTTATTCATGGCACTCCTTACAATCAGTTGTTTTAAATTTGGAGGCTGCCTGAAGGAGAGTAAGGGAGGCTGTGGGAATATGTTCTTAAGTATTTCATCCGTATGTAATGTTGTTTGAAAGTCTCTTGATATTTTGTGTAGAACTTCAATCTGGGGGTGGTAAGTGACCACCAGTGGCACCCTGTTTCCCTTATGTTGTTCTTTGTAGCGCAACAGATTTTTTCTTGGTATTTGGGTAGCCTTCTGTATCTGACTGTGAATAATAGTTGTGTTGTAACCGTGTTTTATAAAGTCTCCTCTGAGTTTCTGGAGGTGCTTGTTACGGTCCATCGTGTCAGAACACATGTGGTTGTATCTGATGGCCTGGCTGTATATGATGGAGTTCTTTGTGTGTTTTGGGTGTAAGCTATTGTTTTTCAGGTAGGTTGGTCTGTCCGTTGGTTTGATGTAGAGGGATGTGTGGATGAAGTTGTTCTGAATACTGATAGTTGTGTCTAGGAAGTTAATGTTTGTGTGTGAGTGACTGAGTGTTAGGTTAATTTTCGGGTGAAATGTATTGTAGTTATCATGGAATCTGAGAAGTTCCTCTTGACTGGCGGTCCAGATGATAAGAATATCATCTATGTAGTGGAGATAGACCAGGGGTTTTAGCTGGCAGGTGGACAGGAGGTCTTCTTCCAGTTTTGCCATAAACAAGTTGGCATATTGGGGTGCCCTTCAGGTACCAATCACAGTCCCCATTTTCTGAAGACAGAGGTCTCAATGTGTACTTGTATATAAGTGAGATGTTTTCATATTTATCTGTATAACTTGCCTGAGGAAGAGACCTAAGGTCTTGAAAGCTTGCATTTTAAATCTGCTTAGTTAGCCAATAAAGGTATCAACAACTATATTTGCCTCCTGTTTGACTAGAAAGAACACAGGTACTGCTGAAATGAGTATGGAATTGACATGATCTATATGAAGGCTTATTTAAGACTGCTAGTTTAACTCCCTGAATTCTAGAGATGTCTCTAACACAGGTGACAGGAGTAGTCAACAGTTGGACCACCAGCTGTCAGAACCTACAATTCATATAATCCCCAACCAGCCTCTCCCCCTCCCTAATGTCAGCACTGGACAATTTGCATACACAGCAAATAAATGAATGATAAATAAATGAATGATAAATTAAAAAAAATACACTTGATTGTTTCAAGCAACCTTTTTAACTATCTACTTCCATTTTATATTCTACTTTGAGCTATTTTAAGCTCTACCTTTAGTGCAAATGAAATAAGTGTTTAGAATAACAATTTACAATGCCGTAGGAAGACTGTTTTATAGCAAATGTCCCCTTGCTAGGAACAAAACAAGAAAAATAAGATGGTTAGCAAAAATAATCACTTAAGTTAAAAATAGCTCCTTCTACTCAAGCAAATTCACTGGAGGGAATTTTGTAGATGAAGTGTAAAACAAATATGTTGTACAATTACAACTCCTAACGCATACAATTTAACCCATTGAGAACAAGAGGGGTGTCCAACACATTACTTTGTAATGTGTTTCACACTCTTGTTCTCAAGGGGTTAACTGATCATTTTGATCATAAACACTAAAGAAACTGCTTTTTTTAAACTTATTTATTGAGCTTTTAACACGTTTTTACAGAGAAGACCCACAATTGTGCACATATCACACATAGAAAGAGAGGACAGAGAGAATGAGAGAGAAAGCTTAGGAGGCTATAAAGAAGGATGACCAGGAAGATAAAAAGGAAGCAGAAGTTACCACAGTTCAGGGCTTGAGAACAGAAATAGTATTGACTGGATGAGTTAAACTGAATGCAGTACCTTTGTCGATGATCTGGGCAATTGGTTGGCCAGATATTTACAAATTTGTCATGTTCATCAAAAAAGATGCTAGTTTTTCATCAATAAAGTTGTGGTTAATCTTGTGTTTGTTCCATGAAGGATCAAAGGGCAGTTACTTTTAGGAACTAGTTTCTAGTAAAAGCAAGTTCTAAGTAAAACTGGAATAATTCTAGAGCAAATCAAGTGCACCACAGGGATAAATAAAACATTCCCCAGATTTTAATTGATTTAAAGGGATAGTAATGTTTCATAATAAAAGCAGCTCTAATTAATCTTCATAGTATTTGGGCCATGGAGAGTGTTATTTCAGTTCTGTCAGAGTTGTAATTCAAGAGAAGTTGAATGATAAAGTATCCCCCTCTTGCCCCTTTCACTGATATAACACTGCTCAGCTAAGAGCAGCAGGGTGTATCCAGGTAGATTGCAGAGAGGGACAATCTTCAATTAAGATAAGGGAAAAAGCTGAAAAACCTGTCAAGAGGGCAGGGTTTTCATTGTTCTCTGGTCTATGGACTGCATTCTGCATCTGAGGAGTGGGGGTTTACACTAGGTAAAAGGGGTGGGAGGGGGAAACTTTATCATTCAATTACTCTTGAACTACAACTGTCACAGTATTGAAATAACACTCTCTATGGCTCAATTACAATGAAGATTAATTGAAGCTGCTGTATTTGTGAAACATTACTATCACTTTAAATGTGGATTTAAATCCCTTGAATGGAAGATATGTCTCTAACCACCAGTTAAGTGCTCAAGAGATTAAAAGGATTGTTTAAATCAATGACATTTTTTTATTTGTCCCCTACAAGGCAATTGGTACCTGGCACCAAACAGCAGAAGGCAAAGACCTTAAAATGGAGTGGGAGGTGAAGGGAGGTGTGCTACATCCTATATAATAATTCGCTAGGATGTTTGTCAGAAGCCATCATGCGCAATAGAGACTGCCCACGTTTGGGCAGTCTCTACTGTGCATGATTGCATCGCGTGAGTGAGGGGAAGCAAGACTGCATCACATGGAGCAGTGAGGTAGCGCCATCCTCTTAACCCTTTGAGTGCCAGAGGGGTATCCAATGCATTGCGTACCCCTCTGGCACTCGAAGGGTTAACATTACCCGGACCTTGGCCCATGTACACGGGCTTTTACACTAGTTGATGATAAAACCTCTACTACCAGAAGATTTTGATATAAACAACAAAAACAAATCTTAGATAAATATTCACGTGGGATCAACTTTTTTTCCCCTATTAATCAGTATTAGCTTGGCAAAACAATGTTTTGGAAAAACCTTAGATTCCCTCTTGTAATTAGTTTATTGTTTTGACTATTCATTTTCAGTATAGTAGACAATGCCTTATTTTAAAATTGACCATATTTCTTAGAAATTCTGTAACTAGTTTATTTTTAGAATGTCAGATTAATAGTGTATTGGGTTCTCTTGAAACTTCTGAGGACATTGCATTATTGTGTTTACTGTACTACACCATAGACCAGAGCAAATGTTGACTATAGCATTTTGACAGATGTTCACACATTTAGTGGAAAATAGTTAATAATTAGAACTGCACTAACTGGTTAATTCAAGAGTATTAAAAGAGGAAAACATCAGCTGCTGACAATGCCAAATATACAGTCCGTGTCCAGATATAGCTCACTATTCCATGAAATACTTATCTGTAACATTTTCAGTTGATGACAAAATATAAAGAGAAATACAGAGATTCATTGATTGACTAACTAAAAACACTATTTGGTAGTATTCACTAAGTTAAAGAACAGCATTCTAGAGTAAATCAGATGCACCATATGGGAGAAATAAAATCCATGTATTTTTAATTATTCTTTTTTTTGTTGCTTCCATGTAAGTCTTTGGGCATTTTGTGAAACTTTTTTAAACTACATGAGGTCTTTTATCATATTGATATCCCCGATGGAGTAAGTTGGTTTGCTCCAGAATTACTAATATTTTGCATTCTGCATAAAACCTTTTGGCTTACATTTATTTTGACAAATCTGGAGCAA
Source organism: Rhinophrynus dorsalis (assembly GCA_037306005.1). NCBI lineage: Eukaryota > Metazoa > Chordata > Amphibia > Anura > Rhinophrynidae > Rhinophrynus > Rhinophrynus dorsalis. The sequence goes on from CM074719.1 coordinate 384,591,300, forward strand.
TTCATAACTTCTATGTACCATTTCTATATAATAACATCTACTGAAAGCAGTGGGAATCATGGCCTGGATTCCATTGCAGTTGACAACTTTATGAAGAGTTTTCAAAGATTACAAATGGAATCTGTTAGATAAAATGAGTGATAATATGTCACCTGCAATGTAATCTAGGCTCATGTTTGAAAATAGGTGACATTTTTTTTTAATTATTGAATTGTTCAACAAATGCAAATTTAAAAGTACATACTTTTATGCTTGATGTTGAAAGATAATTTGACCTATGGACCTAATCTTCTCTGACCTTGGAAGTTACCATTAGTCATCCTAAACCAGAATATTTGGGTTACATTTTTATTTTTCTTCAAAGCAATGTGATTTTATTTTAATTTGGCCTATATGATGTTATGTTTCCTCTTTCAAAAAATGTACTCTCCCACACAACTTGAGAACTACTTCATTTCTTTAAAATTTCCAACCCCTCTCTCCCAGTCTACCTAGCTTTCCAGCTTTCAAACACTCCCTTAACATTTTAAGAACCAGATGCCCAATTCATTTTATAGCTGTACTTTGTGGAACCTTATGGATTATTTTATTTTTCCAAATAAGTCTATCTTAAGCTGTGAGAACTAGTCTAACTGCAACACAGTGGCAAAGTTCTTCCGACAGAAAAGCACATTGGCCTAGATTCACTGTCGAAGGCACATCGATAGTATTCACTAAAGTGCCTTCGATATCACATCACCATCAGTCCAACAAAAGTCTGCCCACTGGACATTCATTCAACATGTTTACGAATTTTAACTCATCACATTGACAATGGCAAATTTCCATATGGAAATGAAGCATAATGACTGATTTCCCTATGAAAATGCAGGATAATGATCCATTATAATATGCAAGGGGGGGGTTGTTGATATGTTCATGTGACACTTTGACACATTCACTAAACTCCGATAGCAGCCACTGCTGTTGGAGTTCAATCTCAACTTCACCTACCTGAGGTTGATGAATTTGGGATGTCCCTGTACTCTCCTATGCAGTAACAGCCCTCAATCAATCACAAGCAGGGAGGGTTGTGGACTGTGGTCGATGTGGAAGGGATTTCCTCCCTTCACACATTACCAACACTATGACAATTGTGAAGATGAAGAGCATTCTCTCTGCTTCCTTACTTGGTCAGTAGAGGAGTGAAGACATTGCTTTCAGCAACATAGACAGCATCACTCCCTTATACCTTTGAACGCCATAGGGATGTGCATTTCTCACCCCTGTGGCACTCAAAAGGTTTTAAAAAAAGTAAACCAAGAACTACACAATCCCCTTAGCTCTGTATCATATATGATACATGTTGTGCACTCCCAAGGGAACAAGGCTGGGGGTCAGGCAGCATCTACTGAGATTTATTGCTATCACGGTGCCTGTGATTATTGCCTGCCTGTTGTGTTTCTGGTCCTGTCTTCTCTGGCTGAAAAGATGCAGACGTTGCCAAGGGCTGCAGCTTTCTGGCTGGCCTCTGTGCTACTGGTGATTGTCTTTGACATATTGCTCGCTATTTTGTAGCACTTGGCTCTAACCCACCTCCTGTTGCGGTCTTATATACGGTCTGAAAACTGGGCTTAGTTGCCCTTACGTGGTGTATCTGTGTGTTACTCTTGTTTTGCTCTCGTTTGACCCTAACCTGGCTTCTGTCTATCCTCTGGTTTTATCTTTAGCTTTGTCTGACTATCCGCTCTGGTATCTGACCAGTGGGTCTGTCTGACTACCTGATCAGTGTATGACCTGGCTTGTCTAACTAGCCGATCCGATCTGACCCCGGTTGTGGCTGACTACCTGATCCTGTAACTGACTCCTGTTTACTGTCTGGCAACCACCTGTCATTATTGGCTTCTAGGCCTCGCTCCATACAGCCTAACATGACATTTACCTCCCTGGGATTATTGCAAGCTGCCTTCTGCTCGGCAGCCTCCTCTCCGTGCTGACCCCGCTCAGTCTGATCCTGTCAATATCATCTTCCGAGGCCTCTAGCTCCATACAGCTTATCTCGACATTTACCTCCTTGGTATTGTTACCAGCTGCCTTAGGGTCGGCAGCATCGGATTTGTCCCTTCTCTGGGACTGCCTGGCACTCAGCTCTCCATGTGTTCCCAGGCTGGTATTAGCCCAAGATTGTTTCCTATCTGTGACCCGGTCTCGCTATTGTAGTATCCTGGCTCTCCAGGTTTCCGCTCATTCTGAATGCTAGAATCAGTGTCTGGTTCGAAATTCCATATTACCTTTGCAATCAGTGGTCACAGATGGCATAAGTAATATGATTAGATAGTCAAAGGTATTGAAAAAGACTGCATATATAATTTTAAGTTGATGAGGTAACAAAGAAACCTGCCAATCCTCTAATTATTCAGCAACCTTTTCAGAACAGCAACTGTTGTGGCTCAACAGTAAAAAGGAGTCATCAATGCTGAGGTTTGGGTTTACGTCCCATCAGAAATTATCTCTCTCTCCATCTTCATGTGCATTTGGGGATGAATTAAGCATGTCCTTTCTAAAAGAGCAATTTTCACTTGTGGCATGAATTTTTTCCACCACAACCCCCTCTGCACTGGCAGCTAGAGAAACATACACAGGCGAAGGTTGAACTTGATGGACCTGTGTCTTTTTTCAACCTAATTTACTATGTTACATAATGACTCCCAGCCTTGTCCCATGATAATTAAAGAACAACACATAATGACCCATGAACGTGTACCACTGTACTGGTAGCCATATAACCATGCATATTGACCCACAGCCTTGTTCCATTACACTGGTAGCCATAGAACCACACTTACTGACGCCCAGCCTTGTCTCATGGTAGCCGTGAACATTTTTGGAAACATACGACCCTCCAGCTGCTGCCAGAATGCAAGTCATATAATTCCTGGCCATCTGTGGGCTGGCAGGGAATGATGGGAGTTGTAGTGTTGAGGTAGCTGGAAGGCCTTCCTTTGCACACATTCCCAGCCTTGTCCAGTGGAGCTCCAGCTTTGTCCCACTGAACTGGTAACCATAGAAACACACATGCTGAGCCCCCAGACTTGTCCATTTTACTGTTAGCCAGCGAACTACACACACTGAGTTTGCATAGCTGCTGGAATTCTTGGTCATAGGCAGAAAACATCCAAGTTCTCATGGGAACTTTTTGGGAGTTACTGAAAAGTTATGGATTTTTCAATGTGCGGAAAATGTTGTGGAAATAGCAGGAAATCACATTCTTTTGCAAAATTTCCCACAAGAAAAAAAAATTCAGATTTTTTTTTTTTTGCCCATCTTTAATCAAGAGACCATAACAAATATTCAACCACTTCATTGATATGATACAACAAATTAATGTAACACTCTAGCTTTAGTATGTTATTTTCTTTCCATCTCTCTATTTGACTGACAGTGAGAAGCTGAGGACCACACTAATCCATTTCCTACTACAGAAAAAAGTTTTAAGGACACATGAGATCCAAACTGAGTTTCTCTGACATAGATACTTATATCTGGCATGCCATGTAGCCAAAACAACAGATGAAAATAGCTGATGTATATTTCTGTGATCTCAAAAAGCAGACTCATCATAAATTAGAATATCTAATATTTTTAATATTTAGTTAAAATCCTCTAAAGGCAAATATATCTACAAAATGTCCCTGCAGATGGACAATCTGTGGTTACCTTAAAGATGTGACTGGAACTCATGTCACGTTGAGGGTCTCATACTAAAGCTGATAGTTTCCATTTTCTTTGATGAAAAACTAACACCCTCTTCTTTGTATATGTTAACAGTATGGATGGACGAAAAGTCCTGTTTTCTTCTATTTGGAATTTGCAATAAAATCTTTATGTTTTTCTTTTTCCATGGAAATTCCCACCCATAATGAGACCCATAGATTTTGTGCCATTTTAATAACACCACAGGTTTTCCTGAGAGAGGGGTGACATTTCCTACCAACATGCTAAAAAAATCTGGAACTTACTGCAGTGTGTTATAGAATAGGAGAGAATAAGAGACAAAACAGAGAGACAGAGAGAGAGAGAGAGAGAGAGAGACAGAGAAAGTTGTTTGCGGTGCTGGCTAGGATAAATGGGCAACAGGAGAAGCTGGAGGGCCATTGCTACTGCTGAATCAGAGGTGGAAGAATCCAGCAGCATCAGTAAAGGTATCCACTTCCCTCTGCGTAAATGATTCCCAGTACTCCTACGGATCTGGAGAAGTATAATAAAAAGGGGTCACTGAATAGCAGTATCAGCAGCACAGTTGAGCTTCCTTTGTCTGCTTCTGATGCTTTGAGTGTGCTGCCTTCTGAAGTAATGGAAATTGTGACACCAGGGGACCCTCTGTCACATGTGCCAGGACCAACCAGTCCTACAGAGCAGCAAGAGACTGGTGGTGGTGGTGGGGATAGGAGTGAGCATAGTGGATTGTTTTTTGGCAGAAAGTGATAAGGATGTGAGAAAGAAATGTATTTGATAATGGGTATAACCGACCACCGCAACCACTAGTGGCATTCCAGCATTTTTCTGCTATTGTACTTCCTTCTGCTAAAATGTCAGAGAGAGACATTCATCTGCCACACCAGCAGCAGGCTGATGATGAGGATAGTGTGTTACAGACTTCAGTGGCCACCATGGGACTAAGTTCAAGTAAAAGCGATATGAAGCAAGAACAGGAAACATGGTTCCTCTAGCCACTTCTCCTGGTCCTCTCTCTTGTGTTGATGCTTAGGCATTGCAGGTGCTGCTGGAGAAGAAGATGTCCATTCTCCTGCACCCCCCTCACTAAAATCATAGGCAATGGAAAATCATCATAAACTGCACTGTGCTCTATGTGCTAACACCTTGGCACATCTGCCTTCATTAACCCTTTGAGTTCCAGAGATCTATCCAGTGCATTGTGTTGCAATGAGTTGGGTACATCTCTGGCATTCAGAGGGTTAAAGACATGTAACATAAACACCCTGATGTTTATGTTAATTATGTGACCCCCTCACAAAAAGTAATTTGAATGCCACTGTCACTGTGCCCCTTGTCTGTCCCCAAGGGAGCAAAGAATGGGGGAGAAAATCCCACAGAAAGACAAGAGAAACCCCACACCAGTCTGAGATGATGGTACACCTGCATTGTTGTTGTCTTCTTCTCCAAGGATCTGGGAGTGGGAAAATATCCCCATTGCCCCCCTTCCACCACCCTCCTAGTCCTCTTACTCCTTGGAAGTACCAGCATTGCCTCTGTTATCACTACCACCAGTTGATTGCGGTTCTGTATATGTGAGGATCTGGTGGTTTGTTTCCACTGCACTTTGTGTGGTGCTCTGGGGTGGAGAGCAATCAAATTCATGAAATCAGGGAGCATCTGCAGACTTTCCATCCTATTGAATATGCCATGCTGATGGCAGGGAGGGTTCATTATTTTTATCAAGTTTTCTTTTCATCCACCAACACCAGCCACTGACTTGTGTTATCAGTTATCACTCTGTGAGGATCCTGCTCAAAGCATGCTAACAAGTCCTTTACTTGCTGGTGCATGTCTGTATTGTTATTATTGTAAAATTCATTAACCATGCTCCTCGGTTTTTCTGCAGTTTCATATTGTGTACTCTAATGACCTTATTCTGCTTGTACAAATGTTCTGGCATGTACAATGTGGAATACCATAATGACCTCCATTTTCAGCGTGATAGGACAGGTTGTTATTCACTTGTATGGAATATAATGCATTGTGAGCAAAGTAGGAATGGCTAAAATGGGTATGGATTTAATGGATGATATTTAGCAACTCTCTGAGGATTTTGGATTTTGAGAGATATCTAGTAACAGCTAAATTTAGCACATGGGCAAAAAAGGGTACATGCATCATATCACCTATTCGTAAGGCAGCTATTATGTTGAAGTCATTATCAGCAGACACAAACCCAGCTTTCAAGGAGCGTAGTACAAACCATTCCTCTATCACCTGCTCCAGTGTATTTAACACATTTATGGCTATGTGGAATTGTCTCTCAAACTCTGCTTGGACCAGGTGGTGTGCCGATGGTATGGGCTACCATGCTGCTCTCTTCTAATAATACTGCCAGGTCCAGAGGCAAGATAAGATGTAACCTGATGTTGCATGGTGTTGCTGCCCAATTGTGAGAGAGAAACTCAGTGAGCAGTGCTAGTCATGTAATTCTTTCTCTGGCCATGTTCACATATCTGTTGTCAGGGGAATTTCCTTTCTATATGTGGTTTTCATCCTTTTACCCACCACAGTAACCACAATTCTGGCAAAACTGTTCTTGTAAAATAACTGCAACGTTGGCTATGCCAGCAGGGTGGAACACATGACATGAGTTCTTTAAAATGTCTGTATTCTACAAAATAGCAAAGCAACTTGTCAACTGCCAATATTTTGGCAAGTTTACTGTTTCACAGACATGTACTTTTTCCTCTTCGTAAGAACTCAGTAAGTGTTGGTTGGGAATGCATAACATAAGAACTGTGCAACTTTATTGCTTTAGTAAAATGACTTGTGGTGGTGGAAATGGTGGGGATGGCAGCCTGTGTGTGCACTCTATTACACTTGTCATCTCTTGCTGGTCAATTCATGGCACCTCTGAGACTCTGACATGTTGATGGTGTGTCTTCCAATCAAACCTGTTGTTTAGTTTCAGGTGGCATTTCAATGAGAATGTGCCTAGCTTTGATTCTGCTTTCCTCTTTCTCATATGGTTCTTACATAGATAACCCCATGTTAAGCTTTTTATGATATATCTCCATGCTGTAGACTTCATATATGTAGATTCTGAGGTGCTACTGCTACTATTACTACTCAGATTAGATGTTGCAATATTTCTGCTAGTATGTGTCAAAGGTGTTGCACTTCTAACAGCAGCAGAAGCACTTATCATTCCAAGGATTCTGGTTGTTGTGTGTGTGGCTGAGTGGGGGTTGGACTTAGGCATCTTTACTTGTCCAGAGTCAGACTTTCCAATTGATCTCTCAAACTGTTTATAAACAGGCAAAGTGCTCCTTTTCAGTGGCGGAAGATTGAGTTTCAGAATCCAGTCTGCCTTTGACCACACACTTGCCTGACAATTTTGTTTCTGCATTCTTAAATGTGTTTGACCCTGGCTATTCTAAGACTACACTTTGCATGCTGATTCTGATGATTGTTCCTGTCTGGCTGTGTATGACCCTGGCTATTTTAGGACTACCCTTTGCCTGCTGATTCTGAGGATTATTCCTGTCTGGCTGTGTATCACCTTGGCTCTGTTTGACCATCCCTTTTCTCCTCTCCAAGTACTGTTCAAGAATCCAAAGTTCCAGCTTCTCCAGTTCTTCAGTACTTCTTCCTCTGGAGGCACTTCTTCTGGACAGGTCTGTTTTCTCCTCCTAGGAGAGTATATTTATTATTTTCTTTTTGCTACTGTTAAACTTGGAGAGTTAAGCCATTAGGCCTTCACTCCCTATCTGTGCTCTCTATTCTTCACACCGTAGCCATCACTCTCCACTGCAGGAGAGAAGGTGCTGCCTGTGGAGGTTCCATCCAGGGCTCACTTCCAGCTCCTCTGGGATCTGTCATCTATCCTTGCGGCTGGAACCTTTAACCGGCTTTGGCCGCAGCATGGTACCTTTGCATACAGCCAAGGAATGCCAAGCACCCCCCCCCAAGCATCACACCCGAGCACTCCCTCTCCTGTGGACTCAACCACACCAGCCCAGGTCTCTGCGTGACATTCCCCACTGCTTTCATATTTCTCTAGTCTTTTTCAAGTCTCACACAATATATTTTTGATTTTCCCCTTAGCAGGGTTTTTAAAGTGTTCTCCACTACTTTTAGGACTGATGATTTACTCTCGCTGTCAGATGCACCAGTTGGTTCAACTGCTACACTTCCTTCTGCTCTGTTATCAACACTAGAATGAAACTCATTGCTGTGTTCTTTAAGGGTTTATTAAAACTGCTGGTGATGATGGAACTTTTTATATCAATTTCACAAACAGCCTCTGTGGGAGAAGAAGGATCATCATCATTTTTGCACACATTGCAACAACCATAGCTGCAGTCGGTTTTTGGAATGCCACTTTGCTAATACATGCCACTCAATGCACTAATCCTACTCCTTTCCCTGTACCCCTGTGTTTTGTACATTTACTGGACATTAACAAAGTAGTGTGGATTTTAACACTAAAGTACACAACAGAACTGTTGGTGTATGATGTATTTTCCTTTACAAATTATGTGGCACAGTCAGCCTCAGTCACAGGTCACACTAGGGTCCCTGTGTTTGTTGACTTTTTTTTAGTAATAGTCCCTATTTGTCACTGTCAACAAAAAGATAACTCTGCAAGTACAATTGCCTCTCCCTCTCTTTGCTTGTACATATGCCTGTAGCTCATACAACAAAGATTTTAGCAGCTGCTTTCTCTCTCTCTCTTTCCCTGTTCACTGCAGTCTTCCTTTTGAAATCAGTCAAGATGCTGGTCCCACTTCTTCAGCTGTATGATTCACTCACAGTTACACTTGTCTTTCTCTTGGGTGTCAATCTGCAAATTACTTAGTCTGTCACAGAGGCTCATAAAATTCAGGGAAGGAACTTGGATCAAATGTTTGTCTCCATCAAACAAGATTTTAGGGTTTTGGGTAAATCTCCTTTCTCCCTTCATACTACCCCAGAATCCCCAGACTCCCTTGAACATAGAGAACAGATTCCCTGCTGAACAGACTCCCTAAACTAAACTTCAACTCCAAGTTATTTTCCTGTCCTCTCTAGATCCAAAATTGTGCTGCATTCTCTCTCTAACACACAACCACAGAATCACAAGCTCTGGGAAACTAAAACACACCTTTTATACTACCCCTGTGGCAAAAGAAGGGAACATTTTTACATGTGCGTGTGGGATTCATTCTTACCAGTGATTCTAATGCAATGAGCAAGGTGGAAAAAAGAAAACATTCTACACTTTTTGCCAAAAAATGATTGAGTGCCTGTTTCAGTTTGAGGCAAAATGTTTCTCCCATCTCAGTTTTCTGAGACTCAAAATAAAGGCAAAGGTTACTGTATTAAAGTTTAAATATTTCCTTTTACAGTATTGAAGACATATTATACACATGGGTTCAATAGCAGATAACTCAAAAGACATGATGGGATGTGCAGGATATGTTGGCAGAGTATATGACTATCAGGGACCAGAAGAGTAAGATTTAGAAGCTTGGTATGACACCCAGACCAATGTTTTATTTTTCAAGGATAAGATTAAAAGCCCCCCTTTGATATTCCAAGAGGGGTAAATTAGGTAATAATATTTATTCCATACATGTTCAATTTATTATGACGATGGGTGCTAGAAAAGTATCAATGTTCCATCCTAAAAGATGTTCAAAGGAATGTATGATCAGCTAGTGCATCCCATTGTATCTTGAAAATTCTGCACTTGCAGGTATTGTATACTTATGTACACATAACTATAGTGAATATCAATGCACATAACTTTCCCCAATGCAAGCCTCTAATGCAAGCAAGTGCTAATCCCCACCCACATTTAGCTTATGTAAGAATTAGAAAACAATTAGCATTTTATTCCCTGCATCGTTAGTACATGGTATAAAACAAGGCACAGGATGCTCTATTAGTGCTGCTAAATCTGTCGTTAAGGACAAAAGGAGTTCTGGGTGGTACACTCATAGTTGTACTTTCAGAATTCTATTGCTTAGCCTGCATCTACCACAACGTACTTTGGGCACAAAAACTCATATCGCTGCCTGATGCTTGTCGCAGCTTCTTGTTCCCACAAATCATATTAAATAGTGTTAATAATAGGAACATCAAAGGAAGCATCAAGCATAGTGCGAGAGCTAATAACACAGTCATACTCCCACAGTATCTTAAACACTAGCCATAAAAGTACCCTTCTGGCCCTACACTATACCTAACATTAATAATAAAGTTAAAAAATACTAGCTCTAACAATATAGCATGACACGTCCCCCACAGCTGTAATACTTACCTTGAAGTTTTCCTCTTTACTTCTTCTGTAAGTCTTCATTCTTCATCTGTAAGTCTTCTTTCTTCTTCTTTTAATGTGTTGAAGTCTATTTAAAAAAACAAAACAGTAAATGAAATTAAATCCCCTCCAGTTTACTATTGCAGTTACCTCCTCTGCCTCCATCATAAAGAAAGAAGGAAAAAAGTATTATTATTCTTCTTTATTTATATAGCTCCAAGTAATTCCACAGCGCTGTACAATTGGGAATAGACGTACTGAGAAATTAAATAGTACAATCAAATGTGGAGAACAGAAGGATCAGAGGGCCCTGCTCATGAGAGCTTACAGTCTAGAGGAAGGAAGGTTGAACAAAATACACCCCCATATTACATTTCCTGCTTAGGCTGTTGGCTGAGCCAAAGTGAGGGAAATCTGAACAGAGAATGGCTTTTATATGGTCAGTCTCTGTTCTAGTTGACTCCCATTGGCGGGGGGTTGGGGTCACACAGAGCAAGGAATGTGCCCTGCAGTATCTGACCCTCCCAGCCAATCAGCTTCTATCTGGAGGGGAAAGCCTGTTTCGTCATCCCTCCGAAAATTCAATAATTGGCTAGCTGGTTGGATGATGAAACATGACTTCATGCCCCACCAGCTAGAAGCTGATTGTCTAGGAGGTGTGGTTACTGCAGGGCACATTCCTGAAGTAATTGCACTATTGTAGTTAAATCTATAGGGCTTCAAATAGATGTCATGCTATTAAGAAATGTTACATCAATATAAATGATTGCATATTTTCAAATTATTAAATACCTACATCATACTTTAAAAAACATGGCTGTAAAATACTGGCAGAAAAAATACAGAATTTCTTTAACCCTTAAAGCTCTATCTTTAACCTTAAAAATTCCTAGTGATGAGTATTTTAGCAGTAGTAAGGTGTTGCTCACCTTTCTAGTCCTTATAGGGTTAAGGTATACTAGGTACTACTGCTAAAAAACAAAGAACATTAGGCATTTTTAAAGGAGCAGTACATTTTTTAAATGAAAATCTATATGTTATAGAGATTTTCCTGCTGAGTAAAACAAGGTCACTCCCACAGTTCTTTTAGTCAGAAGTTACAGAAGTTCAAATAATCGTAAGTGAACTTACTGTGCATTTACTTTCTGATAGTTCTAACTGACAGGAAGATACAGGCAGTTTCTATCACATTCTATGGAGAGCTGTAAATCACTGACTTTCCTATTTATTAGAATGTAACAGGAGAACTAATTGGAATGTGACCACTAGAGGACACCGAGAATGTAAATAAACACAGGTTTAAACTGTAATAACTCTGAAAATATGCATCTGTCAGCAGTGGGAGCACCCTTATGTTACTCAACAGGAAATGCCCTACAATATATGTTTTTTCATAAAAAAAAGTTTACAGCTCCTTTAAGGTTGAAGACTAACGCTTTAATAGATTAAGGTTCTAGAAAATATATTCTGTATTCAGAGTTCAAGGCTGGTGTATACTGCATACAGAAAGCTCTAAAAATACTAAACATACAATATGTTCGTGTTTTCTGTTCCTGTTAAGTTTAGAGATGACACATGACTAGTCTACAATGGCTTGAGTGCATGCCAGTGTTTAATAGCTATTTGCTTTTTTTGTCTATGCAGGTATCTGAACCAGACTATACCGGAGGAGATATCAGTTACAGCAAGTGCTCAGAACAGAGAGAAATTAGCTAACCTGAAACAAGCCCTGAGTGCATTTGGATTTAACAGCCTAGTAAGTTATGTAAACACTGTGGGGCATATTAATCAAAGACTATATTTTCTTGCCTCATTTTTTACACTGCTTTCTATATGAGAGAAGTCATTTTAATAGTAAAGTTAAATGGACACCATTGTCTGTATTGCAATATAATTTGAATAAACTCTAGGATACTCTCCCTGATAATTTCCATAAGACAGTAGCCTATATAGTTAAGCAATTCTGGGGCAAACTAATTGCACCATAGAGTTGAACGTTCCTGTTGATTTAAATGGGGACTTTAACCCTTGATAAGTAAGACACTAGAGACCTCTTTATCTTAAGGGATTAACCATTTTAGGACAATCAAATTACCTCTGGTCCTCATGGGGTAAATAGCCCCAGTTAATTCAATGGGTGTTTCATTATGGCATCCAAGTTAAAATGAACAATTTATATTTGTTTTCTGGTGCCTCATATTCCAAAATACTTATCTGATCAATACCAGCTAAACCTATTTTGTGGAGACTGCAGTGTGATTTGTATTTCCAAACTTCATTCATATTTGATATTTAGCTTCTTCAGGGAGGAGATGCTCTAAGGTAATAGATATCATTCCAAAAAGAGAAAACGCTCAACCCCTATATTATTCCTTGGAGCCTATGCACTAGGGGCTCAATTCTATGCTATTTTTTAAAACCAGAAATGGTAGTTTTGACAGCACAGTTTGCTACTCTATTAACTGTGCTTTCAACAGCCACTGCCACGCAAAAGTGTCCAACGGGCGCAAAATTTGCACCCATTGGACATCACTTAAAACAAGAAGAATTTGGTATCCTACTCCATGTGCTGGCATCACCGCATGTTAATTACTACACTTTTTATTGCAAAAAAACTGCACCATGAAAAGGAGGAGCAGAGTCCCTAACGTGCAGTGAAAACCACCGGTGTGTGTATTAGAAAACTGGTTTCCAACACACACTTGTGGTTGGAAAAAAAGATTAATCCTATGAGTGCCAGTGGGTATGCATACCCCTCTGTCTCTCATAGGGTTAATCACCAAAGAGTTAACACATATCCTGAAAATAAACACTTACCTGTAATCCTGATGTCCATCGGGGTCCTCAGCACATTGAGCAGCTACTGGCCATCTTCTTCTTTAATTTTCTGTCTTCCCTTCTTCTTCTCTTCTTTCTTCCTTTCAATCTGTGTTTAAAAAAAATCCAATTTGTTTTGTTCTTCAAACTAAAAGCCCCCAAAAGATGCCACAGTTAACCCTTTGAGCACTGGAGGGGTATCCCTCATACATTCAAAGGGTTAAAAGGAGTATGATATCTGTTCTTCAGTTTTAAATGTTGGAGTGCCTTTTGTTTTTAAATAAATAGTCTTCTGGTGTCCATTTGATAAAAAATATAAAGTGCGGGCAAATGTCTGCTGCCGCCACTGTCTCCCCTGGTGGCGGCAGGCACGCAGATAGTCACAGACATCCCCCCAAACCTACTGAGAGAATTTTGAACAGAGACTGGCTTTTATATGCCAGTCTCTGTTCAAAATGATTGGCATCCTCCAATTATTTAGAATGTGTGCTTATGTACCTCCTAGCCAATCAGCTTCTAGATGGTTTTGTCATTCCCCCGCTATAAGTTGATTGTCTGGGTGGTATGTAAGCACACTTCCCAGCCAATTGGAGGCTGCCAATCATTTTCAACAGAGATTGTCATATAAAAGCTAGTCTCTGTTCACAATGTTCACAGTAGAACTTTGGCAACGACCCGATAGGTAGGCGGGGGGGATCTGTCTGTGACTATCCGCTGCCAGCGGAGACGGAGTGGAGGCAAGGGACATTTGGCCACACTTTATATTTTTTATCAACTGGACAACAGAAGACTATTTAAAAACAAAAGGCACTACAATATTTAAAATTGGGTTAACTGACATATTTTGGGGGTATATTATTTTTAAAAGAACAAAACTACGCACTGGATTTTTTTTTAAACACAGATTGAAAGGAAAAAAGTAGAAGGGAAGAAAGAAGACAGAAGATTAAAGAAGAAGACGGACAGTGGATGACAGGTAAGTGTTACATTTCTGGGTGTTAGGATAGTATTAGGGGTAGTATTATTTAGCGTCATGTTAGGGATAGTATAGGGTTAGTGTATGGGAGGTGGGAGGAGGGTGACTATTTTGAGCTCACTCTTGTTGTTTGACACTTTGTCAGACAACAACAAGAGTTTGCTTTTTTTCCTTTGATGTTCACACAATTTGTGATATTTAGCATGAATTGTGGGAACAAAAATCAACAACGAGCATTCGGCCATAACATTAGTTTTGGCCACCAACTCTGGATGTTCATGTACCTCTCCAACTATATAATAGCTGCGGTACATGAGTGAGTTTGTCATTCAGTGTTTTTTTCCCCTTACCAGCTGTTTTACTGGAGGAAATAGAATAGCCCTAGGTGTTCACCAAACTGTAAAAAAAATACTATGGGAACTAGATGGAGATGTCTCTCACCAGAGTAACTTTTCTCATCATCCACCTTAGTACATAATGCCCATGTGTGCTTTAACACTTAGCACACTTGTTTGAGAGTGTGAGTTTATATTTAATAGAGGAAAAAAGTTACATTTGTTCAAACTAAATATGAAAGCATAATGCATGCCCATCTGGCACCCCATGGGGTCTAATTACTAAGCAGTAGATAAAAGGAGAGTATGAGATACACTGCTCTCCAATGCTGTTCACCTCAGTCCTTGATAAAAGAGGTACACTTTTGCATTAACCCTTTCAGTGCCAGAGGAATATGCAACACTTTGCTTTGCAATGTGTTTAGTATCCCTCTGGCACTGAAAGGGTTAAACCAAACCAACTGCACCATAACACTTCTCACACCTTGAATTCTAGACAGTCCTCCAACACATTGCAAAACAATTCATTGGAGACATTTCTAGCATTCAGTGGGTTTAAAGCCCCAGTTGAATTAAATTTTACTGTCATTCCTGTTCCATGGTGGAGTTGGTTGGTTCCAGAATTTTACCTCTAGCTTGATAAATAAGGAACATTTCACATTTTTGCTGTTGAGTACACTTGTATACACTATGCCAAAAAAACAAAACAAAATGGAAATAAAGTATGTCTTTCCACACACAAATTCATAATATATGCAGTTATTGAAATCACATCCATGAACTGTGTTACATACTTTTGTTTCAGTTGTTATGGAACTTTGTTTGTGCCAAAAGGGTCACAAACTGATGAAATGATTTTGTGCTGCACAGTTCATATTTTACAGTGTATCTAAATAAAATAAATTTGGGCCATATGTTCAAAAGAATAGCAGAGGAGTTCTGTGGCAAACCATTTGCACAAAAAATTCTAAAATTCCCATTGATTTAAATGGGAATTTTAACCTCTTAAATGCTAGAGAGGTATTTAGCATGCAAGGGGTTAACATCCCCCTTCAAATTAATGGGAATTTTTCTTCTCCCCTGCAGTGCAAATGTTTTTCCCAGAACTCCTCCTCTTTTGAACATACAGTCTAAGGGCCATATGTTCATAGTAGTGGCGAAGTAGCTTTTGTCGTTTGTAACGACTTTTCAAAGACAGTGTCGTTGGGTTCCTTAATATTTTCAGAGAGTGTCAGTTGTGACTGGAAATATGTTGGTTATCCCCACTGAATTGTCTTACTTAATGACAGAAATGTCGTAACTAAAGCCAAAAATTCTTACATTCAGAACTTCACATTCCCTCCACTTTTTTCTTAACGTACAAATTTTGTCTTTTGCAAGGCTGGGAGGTTATACAGTGTAAATGGGGATTGGTGGCTTCCAGTGGGCAAGGGAACAAGACTGGGGGTGTATATGGTAGTCACAAATTTGCAAAGACACTACCTGACCCCCAGCCTTGTTTGCTTGGGAGTGCACAACAAATATGACTAGGAAAAATCACACAGAGCTGAGGGGATAATTGCATGCTTGGTAGTGTACTATTCTAACTCTTTGAGTGCCACAGGGGTATGCCTTGCACATCCCTATGGCACTCAAATGGTTAAGGGAGTGATGCTATTATTGTTGCTGCTAGGATCCTCTCCACTGCTCTACTGACCAAGTTGGGAAGCAGAAGTAATGCTCTCTGACCTTAGGTTGTCTACTGCTGGTGATGTGAGAGGGAGGGCATCCCTTCCACATTGCCATAAGTTTGACAACTCTGTATGCTAATGGGGAACCTCTGCTCCCCTCCCCTTGCATCCTTAAATATTAGTGCATATGGTGATGTGTGTCTGCATCGAAAAGGTGAAGTGCTTTACATGCATCAACAAAATAATATCTCTACAATATCAACCTTTAGTGCATCTCAGCCACTGTGTCTTCATCAAAAAATAAATGTATAGATGCTCAGCTATTTGCCACTTCATACTTTACTGCATATTTAACTTTTCATGTTGAGTAAAACAGAGCAAATGTCACATGTGCTTCATTCAGATGTAATTCTATTGATAACCTGCATTTTTCTGATAGTTTGCATTTACCATTTTTGTGACAAGGTAACTAGTGACTACAGCAATAACAACTGCACCACTTGGGAATCTGCCCAAAATATTACTTTCAAACTACCAGAAAAAAATAAGTTTTAACTGAACAAAGGATCATACAATAATAATTACATGGGCCACGTACAAATGTAGCCTAATGGCACTTTTTTCATGATTTGTAAAATATTACAAGAAAATCCCATTGTAGCATATCACAACAATGTTCATAATCAGCTTTAAATTATGTAACTCTAAACTTCATATTAAACAAGTACTATTGAATCTTATGGACATGTGTATAGCAATAGTATAAGGGCATCCCAGAGGCATAGGCCCTTGCTTCCATGTGCCTAGAGGGATTCAGCTGCACCACACCAACAAGGCCCACATAGGCCGAAACGTACGTCTGTGGTTATGCTGTTTCTCTCGTGCGGGGAGGTTTTGCCTGACGTTTTGGAGCTGGACTGTCTTTGGGCGGGACCAGTCTGATATGGATATGGAGATTTCCTCTCTACAATGGGTGCTCCTAACAATTCTTTGTCTCCCATTTGTATAGCAGTTACCTAGTTGCATTGCACCACAGAAACAGCATAGTACAACATTGGGAATCAACAATGTTTTGGGGTTGAAAAAAGGGAACAGTAATGGATTATATATCTACAAATGCCAAATGTACATTGCAAGAAGAAATGTGAAAGCAATCAAATTTTAAGAGAAACTAAATTCTTAATAACACATGCCAAAATGTGAGAGGCTCTATTTTCTTTATTGTTTCTCTGTTTTGTTTAAAAAAGTTACTTCTTACTGTAAAAGTTCTCCAGGACATGTTTGAAAATGAGAGAAAGCTCAATGTATTCTTCCTGGTAAAACATTTTCTAAATAAATAAACAAATAAGAACAAAAGCACCATGTCTTGTTCTACAGCTAGTCACTGCTCAGAAGTATCACATTTTAGCTCTCTGGTGCCATTACAGAGGAGAAATTTCCACGTACATATTAGACTAATTCAACCCCTAAAAGGCAGTCCAATTCCAAAATGGCAGGCAAGACCCTCCTGCACAGGAACACCAGCTAATCTATGATATACATTTCAGCCTTGTTGGGCCTCATCAGTGAGGTACAGCTGGTTTCACTAGTCACTGAGAGCAAGGAGTCCACATCTGGATTACCCTTCATTCTTAGGAAGACTCCCTAAGAGTATTCAAAAACACATACCACAATGTGAGTAGCTCTAAGAACAAACCAAAGCATGGAGGCTTGTTCTACAGCTAGTAACCACTCAAGTATCACATTTTAGCACTCAAGCACCAGTACAGAGGACAACTTTCCACCTAAACATTAGAGTAATCCCACCCAAAAAGGCATTCCAGTTCCAAAATAATAAGCACGTCCCCTCTGCAATGGAACACTAGGTCTCTTCAGTGAGGTCTTGATAATAAGTAAGCACTGCTGATGCTTATGAGAATGTATAAAGCAATCACCTAGTTACATTGTGCTACACCAATAGCATAGTAAAACATGAAATCAGCAACATTCTGTCTGTACAAATGGCTAATGCACATTGCAAGAAGAAATGTGATAGCAATCACATTTTAAAAGAAACTCAGTTCTCAGTTAAGTATTTGTGCGTTAGTCTCAATGCCAATAAAATGTGCCCATTCTGTAATTATGTGTTCAATAACTTTTGAGGTGTTTATTGCTAATAAATAAAATCAGCACTAATATAGATTTGCTTTGAAGCTTCTGAAAAGTGCTCATGCACATACAGTTTGGTAACATTTATTATATGAAGCAGCAAGAAAAAAATATTTGAGTCAATATTTAACCCACTGGTGCTAGAGACATCTCGAACGCATTACAAACACATTGTGTCTGAGACATTGCTATCATACAGTGAGGTAATGAACAAATGTTTCAAATTATTTAATTTCTTAAAACTGAGGCAAAGAAAAAAATAAAATGTATAGTGATAGAAATATATAGTATTTCACTGATCTAACTATTGTTATTATAATTATTACTATTATCAATACTATAATTTTTTTTATTATTTACTAGTGTAAAAGCCCATGTACACAGGCCAAGGTCCAGGTAATGTTAACCCTTTGAGTGCCAAAGGGGTATGAAACACATTTCAATGCGTTGCGTACCCCTCTGGTACTCAAAGGGTTAAGAGGCCGGCACTACCTCACTGCTCCACGCGATGCAGTCTTGCGTTGTCTCACTCATGCGATGCAATCATGCGCAGTAGAGACTGCCCGAACATGGCCAGTTTCTACTGCTCATGACTGCATCGTGGCAAACATTCTAGCAAATTATTATATAGGATTTTGTGACTTTAAATATAAAGTAAAGATATAAAACTATCAAAAATATTTATGCTTTCTTAGAAAAATAGAAAGAAAAGGAATGTTTATTTTTATTTTATACATCATGTTTAGGAGATGGAGAACTTATTTATGATCCTTTCAGCCATTTTGCACATTGGTGACATCCGGTTTACTGCTCTGACAGATGCTGAAACGGCTTTTGTGTCTGACCTACAGCTTCTTGAGCAAGGTTAGTAGAACATTAAGAATGAATTATATTTTATATTGGCCATGCATGGGCTTGGACAGATGGGATTTCAGATATATCATTGCACCCACCAATAGAGGGAGCCCTTACTCTAATAATACCTATGCAATTAAAGTTTGTATGAAACCATAAATACTATTTTCATGAGACACGCACATAAAAGAAGACAAATATTTAATTGGAAAATACATTCTATTTTTTCACTCAATGAAATTAAGATAAAGTCACAAAGTCAAAAACATAAATGATAAATATTTCCTAATTCTCATGCCACATGCATGCGACTCTCTGCATTACACACATTTGGTAAATCTTGCCTTCAAAAAGTTTTTTTTCCCTAAGATTATCTATAGAAAACATGCATGTATTATATATTTCTGATTTCTAAAAATGTCTCATAAAGCTAATAATTTGGCTTCAGATACTGTCAAAACAAGTTTATTTGAGGTTGTGAACCTGTATCTTTTCCTGTTGCTTCTGGACAACACCTTTCATCGTTTTCAGCTGGCCAGTGGGGGTCACCCTGATCTCTGCCCTATACGATCAAGAAAAATCCATTTACAAAAATTGCAACTTCCACATTATTTTTGGATTCTAGTTATGAAGCAAGGAATTGATTTTTGAGTTCATAAAGTAGAAATATTTTTACTACTTAACAAAACTCAGCCTCAGTGTTTATTTTCATAAACAGTTGTCTGTGACCTCCATTGTTTATATTTCAGTTGCAGGTATGCTTCAGGTTTCGGTAGATGAGCTGTCCACTGCCTTAACAACTGATGTCCAATACTTTAAAGGTATGTAATAAAAGTGGAAACTCCAAGCACAGTCAAACATTTCTACAAATAACTGAAGCTTGTTAGGGGTCCTAAACAGTATTCCTGAAACAGTGAAGTTTTTAAGAATATATTTTCTTTTGCCCAGATGTTACAATCAATGGCTCAGTCACTGGAACTTCAAGACATGTGCAAAAGCAGGATATTCCTAAAACCTGCACCTCCTCTGCTCAGTGCAGTTTTAGACTGACTGCTGATTTAAGTTATGTAAATATAAAAGCAAAAGACTCTCCATCACTGATCTCTATACTTGTGATTGATTCTCAACCTTTGTGTGACATTTACAGTGGGGCAGTTGTTCTCAATATTATTTTTTTTTTTTTTACTTGCGGCACTCATAACACCTAATCTATAAGTTTAAGACACACCAAATATTTTAGAGGTCATTTATCAAGGGTGTAATGAAGAGACAACACAAAATGTGAATGACGAAAAAGAGCATATTGTGTATGACAGTATCCATCAATATATATTTGAAGCTTAACATGCATATTTTTGTCAAAGAAAAAGTGGCATATAAGGCACACCAAAGTGGCATTGCAATCTGCAGCACCTAGCTAAATGTGTCACCATTTACCAATGAAATAGTGATCTGCCATATTCGTATGTTCTTTAAAGGGATAATAACACTTCAAATTTACTAATCCCCAACTTGTACAACTTACAAAAAGAAATTAAATGCCCCAAATCACATCTCTCAAACCTTTATGGTTTGAGAGAAAATCAATTTCAAAGTCTCCCCCTCCCTCCCCTTTCCCTGACATCAGTGTCTAGCTGACTGCCAGGGAATCCGATCCTGGGGTCATCCGGCGGCTCTGCAGCAGAGCCAAGATCGCATTGATGCAGAAAAAATCATTCACTGAAATGGTCTTGTACGTGTGCTTGGAAACCAAGCACACATACAAGACCGTTTCAGTGAATGATTTTTTTCTTAATTAATGCAATTTCGGCTCTGCTGCAGAGCCGCGGGATGGTCATACAACAGACTATCCCTGCAGTCAGCTAGAACGTTGATTGGGGGAGGGGGAGACTTTGAAATTGATTTTCTCTCAAACCATAAAGGTTTGAGAGATGTGATTTGGGGCATTTCATTTCTTTTTGTAAATTGTGCAAGTTGGGGATTAGTAAATTTGAAGTATTACTATCCCTTTAATGTATCGGTTTTATACAAAACTCTTAATACTTCTTCCCTGCCCTTGGAAGAGCCAAACATTGAGACTCACCAATAAAATCCTCTTTGAATTGTCTTCCCCACTATTGTCTTACCTCAGTAAATTATGGCTGTGGCACTTTCACAAACACAATATAAAGAATAGAATGATCAATGCCAGTCATCTGCATCCCCTAGCAACACAGGTGACTGGGAACTCAAGCAAACATGCAGATATTTGTATGTCTGATCTACCTTCTTGGATGAATTGCACAGACTAATTGCTGACTTCTCCTCCTCCCAATATAATTTTTCATGGCCAGAAGTGCCCTCTGGTACCTTCCTGTACCTGAAAACTGGTAATTGGGTGAAAGAAATGAAACACATTTCTTTCTTGGGTACAACACATGAAACACTTTTGCATAATTATTTTAGCAGGTTTTGACTTCTTTCTTAGAGCTTAGTAAGTGTGGGATGGCAGTACATAGTAGAAGAACTGTGTAACTTTATTGCTTTAATGACCTGTCATGTGGAGGTGGTGGCGGTATGTGTAGGCAATCTATGAATCTTGTCATACTCCTCTGCATCAGGAGCTAAAACTTTTGGCATGCTCTCTGATATCAACCACACCTATATTATGTACCCCAGAGCCACGGGAATGTTTAGGAGTACTTTTACTGCTGCTAGTTGTGGCACCTCTGACCTGTTGATGCTCTGTCTCCCAGTCAGACCTGTGGTTGTGCTTCAGGAGTGACTCATGGAAGAGGTATCTAGGTGTGAGCCTGCTTTCCCCCTGCTCTTACACAGACAAAATATAGCAATATGTTTAGCTTTAGGATCCTGGGTGAAGTATCTCCATACTGTGGACTTCATAGGCTGTGGGGCTCCCAAAAGGCTGCTACTACTACAGTTGCTGAAATTGTACCACTACTAGGTGTCACAGGTGCTGCATGTCCAAGAGCAGTAGAGACACTCATCAAATCTAAGGCTGTGGATGCTGATAACCTTTGTTAAAAGATAAAAGCCATATCAGAAAGGAATTTGGATCACAGCTGGCTGTGTTTACTTGGTAACAAAAAATGTAGGAGATTTTGGGGTTAAACACCTTTGCTCCCTTCGTACACTCCTAGACTTCACTAGCACAGAGATAACAGCCAGATCAGGAATGACTTTGGATCACAGCTGGTTGTGTGTACTTGGTCACAAAAAATGTGGGGGTATTTGGGGTTAACCACCTTTGCTCCCTTCTCACACCCACAGACTCCCCTAGGACAGATATAACAACCGAAGTAGGACGAAACTTGGATCACCTCCCCTGTGTGTTCCCAGTCAGTTTCACATAATTTTGAGGCATTTGGAGTAACTGTCCTTTGCTCACACTCCCAGACTCCCCTGGCACAGAGATAACAGTCAGACCAGCAAGGAACTTGGATCACAGAAGCCTGTTTCTACTTGGTCACACAAAATTTGGGGGTGTTTGGGGTAATCCTCCTTTGCACCCTCCTCACACCCCCTGACTCCAGTAGGAAAGAGATTACAGCCAGATCAGGAAGAAAATCGTAACATGGCTGCCTGTGTATTCACAGTCAGTCACACTGAATTTTGGGGTATTCAGGGGTCAAACTCTGTCTCCGTTCCTGTCCTCCATAGTCCCCCTTTAGTCCCCTAATACAGAGTTCACTATAACATATATTTGTAATGAGCATCCAAATGAATATTAGTTTATTAAGTAATAAGATCACATCACATTAGTGTATATATATATATATATATATATATATATATATATATATA
The DNA here is from genome assembly GCA_037306005.1 of Rhinophrynus dorsalis. Lineage (NCBI taxonomy): Eukaryota > Metazoa > Chordata > Amphibia > Anura > Rhinophrynidae > Rhinophrynus > Rhinophrynus dorsalis. Next base: position 384,613,908 of record CM074719.1, read on the forward strand.
TATACATACATGCACACAAGAAAAAAAAAGATGTTGAGAGAAACAGTGATTCCTAACTAAGCATTTCTGTGATTGATTCACATGATGTGCTGTTCACTCATTAGAGACAAGTTCATTGCACTTAGTGTAGACCTGTATTAGAATCAAAGGTAAATGCTATTTTATTTCACAGAAACTTCAGTTAAGATGATAAAATACACTTGTGTTCTATCTATCAAACTTAAAAACAATGCCGCATCACTTTATTGCTTTCACAACTTTAGCTGTATTATGAATTTGTAGATGCTGGAGCTGATTTATTATAAAATAACCAATAGCTATTTTCAGTTACGAGAGGGGAATTTTCCCCATTTGATAATGATTATGGTATCATCATTAATTACCAAGGGATCTGTATACAATAGTATATTGACTCTATTTGTGAGTAAAAAACTCTATTTCTCACAGTAACCTATGATGCTTCATTAACAAACATATGTTGTTAATAAAGATTTGACAATTACCAAGTGTAGGATGAGCAAAGGGTTGAACAAAGGGTTGTCGTAAAATGAAATTTTTCATGCGCAATTCAAGAAGTGTTCGGTAATTAGCTTCCTGGATTAGAATATGCGCAAAATCTATCTGCGCACAAAAATGCCTTTGTCTGATGCAAACATATTTTGCATCGCACCAATAGTGCTTTATAAAAGAACGTTAATAATAATGACAGGATCAGAAAGCAGCCTTGACTTTTCAAGCCTTCAGAAACTGCTTGCAGTTGTACAAAGTTACAAAAGGGGTTCCCCTGGGCTCCATTCTTGGCCCTCTTATTTTTTCTCTATATATAATTGATCTGCCCATAGTTTACAAAGCTCCTTCTATGCCCATGTATACAGACTATACATTAAAATGCCAAACATATCACAACTTAAGGCAGAATTATGGGGTGTTTTTTCTGAAGCTGAAAAATGTATTAATAAAAACAAACTGTTCTTAAACACTGACACAATGATCATAATGATAGTTGATACAAAACACAAATTAATTAATCTCCACAATACCCATTTTGCCATCGTAACAAAGTCTAATCATAACCTGACCCAGCTCTACTTTTAGAAATATCTTAGTATGTGTCTTTACCACAACCACACTTTTGGTCTTCATATCAATAAATTAACAACCAAACTTTATCCCAAAATAGGTGTTCTGTCTAGAAACAAATCCTATTTAAGCCCCTTGGAAAGAAAATGTATTGCTCCACTTATGTTCATGCCAGTCATAAACTACACAGATGTAGGAAATGCTTCTCCGACACAAATCTATCTTGGCAAACTCAACACTCTGTAAAGCTCATTATGCAACTTTGTCCTTCAGTAAAATTATACTACCTATCATTGTGATATGTTTAAAGAACTAAATTGGCTAACACTAGAATCTAGATGTATCCTTCAGTTTCTTACCTAGTTTAAAACATTTTTTTCACAGACAGTGTAGGATGTGGGTGTTTTTTTTTTATTGTATTACAACTATTTAGTTTCTTTTTAAATATTTTAAGAAAGTGTTTTACCAGGAATGCTTTCCTAGTACATTTTTGAATGTTCTCTTTATTTCTGAAGATAAAGAGGTTTTTTTTTTTAAATGTATTACTGTATTCTTTAACCCCTTAATGACCCTTGATGGTCATAGTACGTCAAGGGTCGATCTGACTGAACGACCCATGATGTACTATGACCGTCATGGAGTTCCAGGCTCCCCCCGCGGCTGCACGCCATTCGGGGAGTCCGGAAAATGGAAGAACAACAAAAAAAAAAAGCTCAGCGGACATTCAGTTGCAACGCCAATCCCCCAGTCGTTAAGGGGTTAAAGCGGAACTATCATCCAACTTAAATTGCCCCCCAAATCCTTATTACCATATAGATATGCATATAGATTCTTTTATTTTGCTGAATAACTCTGGCAATAGTGAAAACCAGAATTCGTTTGGCAGGCAGCAGCATCGGGCAACAGCACAGACATCTTGCATCCATCGCATCCATCCTGTTCACCTACAGGATTGTGAGTAGAGTTTCTTGGTACCTTAAGGCACCGGCAGGGACTGACAATGTAGTTGCAGAGAGTGCCTACAGCAAGATTCCTTCTGCTGCTGCCTGCCGAACAAGTTCTATCTCTCACGAATGCCAGATTTATTCAGCAAAAAAAGTATGTATGTATATCACTATGGTAAAAAGGATTTGGGGGGCAATTTAAGTTTGATGATAGTTCTGCTTTAAATACTTTTAGAATAAAGATAGAATATGCAAATAATGTTAAGTTTAGTATTCACACAGTTTCTTGATCCATATTTTAATACTTTTAATGTGGAGGATGATGGTAAGTTACATATGCATTTACATATTCCAAGCTGATCTTATGGTATTTGATATCTCTTTGCTGCATTTTTCCCACAGAGATAGTATGAAAGGGGTGTCAGGTTCCCATTGCATGTCTTTTCTGTATTTGTGAGAAAATTGAGAAAATAGTACAGTTTTGAGCTAGTTAGGATAGGCAAATAAAGCAAATTTGGAGTGTAGTTAGGCAATCTTCTTGACAATCAGTTTGTTCTCTTTGTTAGGGGAGTCTGGGGGACTGTGAAAGGAGAAAGGAGGTTGGCCCAAAATACCCAAATTCTTGGTTGCCTGAGACAGGCAGCTGTGATCCAAGTTCCTTCCTCATCCGGCCATTACCTTTGTATCAGGAGAGTCTGGGGTTGGAGAGGGGAGAAAAGGAGAATTACCCCAAATACCCCACAATTTTCTGTGACTGACTGGGAAGAAACAGGCAGTCATGATCCAAGTTCATTCCTAATCTGGCTGTTATCTCTGTGCTAGGGGAGGTTGCAGTTCTGAGAATGGAGCAAAAGGAGATCTTATGTGGCTGACTGAGAAGATATAAGCAGCCATGATCAACATTCTATCCTGATCTGGCTGTTATCTCTGTGTTAGGGGAGTATGAAGGTGTATGAAAACACCAGTTCTCAAAGTAGCAGCATTGAAGAGGATGAGGAGGGGGTAGCACTTACAAACATATAACACTATTGAGACAACTGTTGAGACCACTGGTTAAACTTTATAAAGAATATAGTAATAATGGAAGGTTAAATAGGATGTTGATCCACAGGGAAATATCCAACTACCATTTGGAGTCAGGAAAGGAATGGTTTGGCCTACTTAGGAATTCAACTGCAAATGGTTTTAAAGTGTTTTTCCTTCCTCTGGCTCAACAGGGGTGATAGTGCCATCTGTAAACCATGTTTTTAATTTTCTCTTTATATATTGTTTTATTTTCATTAATGGTGTCATTTTTACATTCAGCAAATTAATTGATTATATTATGTAATGCCATATTTAATTTGCAGGCACTTACAACAAGATATATACCTGTTTTATTAAATTTCTTTTGTTGATAGGAATAGGAGAGCACAAGAAAGAGGAGTTTTTGTTGTTTTATACATATGATAGTTATGACTGTGATTTATACACACATATACTGTTGTTTTCTTGCTTGGCTCATATTAGTTCTTCTTGCTTGACTCAATAAATTGCGCTACTAAAATTATGACTAAACATATATTTTGTTTATATAATATCATACACAATGGTAAGCAAAGAAACAGTATTTGGAGGTGGGAAACTTAAAGCAAAATAAATGTATAAAGAAAATGTGAAAAAAATGACTGAGCTCAGCAGCAGCTACATTCATATAAATTAATAATACATAAATAAAGAAACAAATTGATATTATATTTCGCCAAATGCTTATATTCTGCAGGATGCATGGTTCTTTGGTGCTCTGTTTTGCCCTGCATCCTATTTGTCTCCTCAACATCACTGTATGTAGTCATTGCACCACATTGGGTGCAATGTGTGGACACAAATTACCATATCTGTGCCTGCACAGAATTGCTGTCTGGAGTGTGTAACAACATTGGTAGCAGGATTTGGTACAGAGAGGCAACACTTTGGTCTGGGTGTGGAAGTTGGGAAGGGAGCCACTGGTGGTGGTGGCTGCAAAGGCTGATGGAGGATTGCTGCTGTCTGATTGGGGGGGGTCTCTGTAGCCAATTTCATCTTCTTGGTAGTGGTTTTCTTGTGTCCAGATTTTTGGAGAGAGATAGGAAAAGTACTAGCACACATCACATACATATCAGCATGGCTATGCTGCATATGCTTAATTAATGCAGATGTTCCAAGGTAGTATCCCTCCTTTCCCTTCTTTGCTGTGCATGCACACAGTGTGCATAAAACATTTGTAGTTTTCTGCAGTGTTCCAGACCCCAGGGAGAAATATTCTAATACCCAGGAATTCAGTGCAGCAGGAAGAGGAGGAGATGATAGTGTTGCATCTGCAAAAATGTGCTGCAGAGCCTGAGTGTGACCCAGCACATGATTAACTTTGTGCTCTGCTTCTCTGATTCTCCTCCTTGACCTCTGCAGCTGCTGTCACCAGCCTTGCTAACACATCTTCAGGCCCACTCACAGGAATCTGCCTCTCTTCTTGGCCACTAACAGGAACCTGGCTCTCTTCCTCCTGACCAATCACAAGATCCTGCCCCTCTTCTTTCCCATTCACAGCTATAACCTGACCCACCACAGGAGACTACACCTTTTCTTCCTGCCCACTCACAGGATCCTCCTCTATATCCTCCTGCTACCAACTTAAAAGAGGATCTCTCTATCTTACTTCACCCACCTCCAATTCTACCCTGCCTTCCAAATCCTCACTCCCCCATTCTATACCCTCTCTGTGTCACTCCATACTTGTCTGTTGAAGAAAACTTTGGAGTTCACTGAAAGATTAAGATGAATCATAACTATCTTCTGTTGCCTGGTGACAAGGAAAGTGCGTCTGGTGTCACCACCATTGTTGGTGCAGGTGGCACTGCTGGGGCGCCACTTCAGTGCTGTTGCTGGTGGTGGCAGTAGCAATGGCACTGTTGTTAATAATTGGTGCCTCTTCTTCCATTATGGCAATAGAGAGCCCTCTGATTTAAGCGTGGCATATGCCCCCTCGATGAAGATGATTTTCCAATTCCTCCTTGTCCCCTCCAGGTCTTTCTGGTAAACAGGAGCAATCCTTTATAACAATAAAAATAATAATATAAAGAAAAAAAAAGATTAGAAAATATATTATTATAAAGAAAAATTAAACATTATTACAAAATAATAAAACAATCACACACACACTACACACTTCACTGACCCTTACTGCCCTAACAGGCTCACAAAATGTTAATGACCCTCACTCACTATCATAATATTAACTGAATTTGAATCATTCACTACTCTAACAATAACTCACAATTTTAATAATGCTCTCCATCTGCCCTAAAACGAACTTACACAATGTAAATGTCTCTCACTGCCCCAACACTAAATCTCACTTGACCTCTACTCTTCTCTTACTATTAACAAAACCCGCACAGAAGTGCAGAAAATTCTTGGTTTTTGCAGTATAGGGCAACAGAAATTTTAATTTACAGGAAATGTCCATCTGAAACACAAGATAGGGTGGAAATTCATCAACAAAAGTTTTGCAGGCATTTTCCTCTGGACAAGTGAGAAGTGGACAAGTGAGAAATCATGTATGTTTTTCATCCTTAAATATATGTATTTATTCATATATCTCTCTCTTTCTGTTTACTGTATCTATCATCTATCATTTCATGTTTTACAATCTATCTTACATCTGTATTGCTTTATATGGTTCTCTTTGCAAATATATAAAAAAGCATTTTTCCAAAAAGTCATGATGGACAGAATCATTATAAATATTACAACTACATGTACAATTAATTTAATAATTGATTCTACATACAAAAATGGTTAAAACATTCATTATTGAACCTTGGAATTACAGGTGAAAAGCAAAAAAAATAATAAAACTACTGACACTGAGAGGTTTAAACTTAGAGAAGGGAGTGAGGAGGAGTAGCAATGTAGTAATAATGTGTGGGACTTAGATTCTAGAGTTAAAAACAATGTATGATCAAAGAAAATGGAGGAGTGAGGATATTCTGCAGTGAATGGAGGATACAGACCTGTTGATTCTGGTTCATATCTTGGAAACACAAAGCAAACGCAAAAATGCAGGTATAAATTTTCCCCAAAACTTCCAGTGATAGCACCACACAAAAGTAATGCAGCAGCTCTTAAAATTAGAATTCTGCACTCATCAATACGATAGATAGTGCAATCATGGTACTCATCACTTTCTTATGAAAAGAAATAGCCAATACAGACAATTCAAGCACCACTCAAATGCATTCAGTTAACAAATGTAAAACATGTTTGACTAACACAGATATTCAGGGAACACTGGAGGTAGACCAGTCAATACTGAGTTACTGGATTATAGAGTCTTTTTAAAAGATTTGCTTTATCTTGATGTCATTGAATTAATCTAAGACATTGTTGACACTGACCATGATTAAAGTAAGTAAATTGTCCTTGGGCATGGGAGACACATTGATTTCTGTCTTAATAATTTCCCTTTTTCCATTTACATAGTTTATGATGACCTTGACAAGATTCATAAAATGATCCAGTCTCTTGTGATATTGTAATAGACAGTGAATGTATGTTCACCCATTAATTTAAAAAATATTTGTTATTTACATTTTCTAGAAAAAAATATTTTCAATTATTCAGATGAAGAAAATATTCAGGATAATCCTGATGTATTCATATTCTTAGTGTTCATTTTCTCTCATATATAAGCCCCGTGTCTAGTCCATCCACATACTTAGACTTGGCTCTTCTGAATCCAACACACTTTTATCCCCCTTTCGCATTCTGTAAATCAACCAACTTTCTAACTTTTACATTCCCTGCTGGAATTATCATCTCCCTCATCATTCAAAGTTTCTTTGTAAAAAGAAGAAAAAAAGAAAAAATTAATACATTCTATTAAAATAAAATACCAAACAAAGAAAAGCTGGATATATGCCACACATTAGAATTTATTTGTTAAAAGAGAAGCAAAATTAGATTGGTTTCATATATAAAATCCTACTTTTAACAAATAAAGGAAGGAACATTAAAAATTTTCTGATACAAGCCACACAAATCTTTTGCACTATACATGTGTTTCTGATACCGAATAATGAATAGGGGAATACCATTCAACTTCCATGAGATTAAAATTATAATCACATTTCTAACCAGAAAAAAATACAATACGATACAATGAGCTAGGTAAGGAAAAAAATTCTACTGGAAGTGCCATTGTTCTCCTGTTTTGTTTTTGAGGTGAAACGGTTAGCCCATCCCTATATATACTGATAAGTCCTTGATGCATGGTTTCTCTAGATCATCCTTATAATATTAACCCTTTGAGTGCCAGAGGGGTACGGAATGTGAATACTTATTTTGGCATTGTGGTCACGTTCCCATATTTAAATGCTCAAACGGCTTTCTGTAGTAAATCCTGTTTTCAAATGTTTATAACTTTTGTACTGCATGATAAATCTGACTGGAATTTCTTTGAACCATCACATTTTATTCCATCAGACCTACGACAGAATCTGCTGAATGAGTTGATACCAATTTTGACACATATATAGAACTTATGGGCTTCTCAATACTTAACAAGTACAAAAAGGTGTTTCAGTTCCTAAGATATTTTGTTTCTAAGTTATGCTTCTGAACAGACTTTAGCTCATGTGATTCAAATTATATTAATATATATTGTATTTTCCATTAAACTTTTAGTGTGTAGTATTTGATAGGGAGCAGTAAAGCTTTCAGACACTCACAGAATTAATTGGTAATTTTGAGGCACTTCTGGGCCTAGATGCACTAAAAGTCGATGCACTGTCAGTATGATTGTGTCGATGTGTTCGAATCTCTCCACAAATTTGATCTCCGCACACATTGACATAATCACAAATATTGCACGATGGAAGGGGAGGGTTGGAGAATGTCCCTATTAGCATACAGGATTTTTGAAGTTCTGTCGGTGTGGAAGGGATCTCCTCCCCTCACACATCACCAACACTACGACAATTCTGAACAGCATTCTCTGTGATTCCCTACCAGCCAGTAAAGGAATACAGAGAAGGCTTTCAGCACCATGGACAGGTCTGTTTATATTCATATTTAATTTTGTTTATGTTAGGTGTTACTCCTTTCTACAGATTCTACAGTTCCGAGGATCTTGGAGGGGAGAGAGGCATCGGAGGAAATGGGTGGCAAGCTTGTATTTGCCACACGCTTCCTCCGATAACTCCCTCTCCCCGCTTCCTCCGATACCTCTCTCCCCTCCAAGATCATCAACGTTGTCCCAGCATGGAGTCGCACACTGAACGACTTCGTCCATTGTCAATCATATGCCTCTGCATCAACAGAGGAACATATGGATATTGTAGCTAAGGGAATGTCATTTATTCTGATATCTCATCCTGATTATTTTAAAATAGAGATAGAGCTCCAGAGATTCTTTAGATCCCTTCAGTTGCAAGGTTTTTTGTGAATGATATGGAAAAAAGCCACTTCTGGAGAGATAAATAAGTACTCCCCCTTTAATTATTTGAGTAGATCATTGAGAAGTGAGAGTCATTTTCAACCTCCATAGATGAATAACATGGTAGAGGCCTATATCATTATGGTGATGTCTGAATTTCAAAAAAATTAGATAATCTAAATGTCATTAAAAGCTATAATTAATATAAATCCACAATCTGACTATCTCAGAATAATCCAGAAATGATGGTTGGCGGAATAAACATCACTAGCCTGTATAAGACATCGGTAAGTCTTTTCCATAAATCTGTGCCTTGGTATAGTTTGTTTTTATTATACTTTGAGATTTCCCTCTATTGTCGCTTCATACTGCAGCTGGCTCTTAACCCTTTGAATGCCACAGGGGTAAGCAATGCACATCCCTATGGCATTCAATGCTGTCCATGGTGCTGAAAGCCTTCTCTGTATTCCCCTACTGGCTGGGAAGGAAAGCACAGAGAATGCTGTTCAGACGTAGCTCTCCCTGCTGTTACTCCATAGGAGAGTACAAGGGAGATCCCAGCTGTGACAGCCTGAGTTAGGTGTGGAGTGGAGTCAGTGAACTCCGACAGCAGAGGCTGTTTCCTGAATGAGTCGAAGTGTCACATTATAATATCAACACAGCCCCTTGCATACAAATGATGCTTCATTTCCTTTTGGAAATGAGCAATTGTTAATTCGAAGACTATGAATTCATAGACATGGCGAAGGCATGCCGGACACTTTGTGAATGCTGCGAAGGTGCCTACGACACTACTCTGACAGAACATTGACATTCGTAGCCCTCTTCGACATTTAGTGCCTCTAAGCCCTGGTGTTGGTAAAATTGGTTAAAAAAGTGGAAATTAAAACACAAAATTGGTATGATCAATTTTAAGTTTCCTATCCAAACTTTAAAAAGCTGGACAATGTTATAGTAAGG